>OZ014493.1:5019833-6392166 GCA_963966045.1 Xestobium rufovillosum
CCTTATTGTGTAGTATCATTTGAAAAGAGGTTTTCGTTGTGTTTTACTGAAGATCATCAGCCTGTCAATCATTCATATTATCATTCATCCTACATCATATTTCTATCATTAGTTGAATTGTGACGTGTATAAGTACTCTTTGGTAAAAAATGGGCATTGCTGTGCTAAGCAGATGTCACTCAATAAAGCCCTTAACCTGCAGTTCGTTCTTGACCTTTTCAAAAACTAAGTACATACAGTGTGTCCACGGATGGACTTAACTATACGTGTAAAAACTTTTATTTGCAGTTTTTCGAAAAAAATTCATTCTTCATAATTTCTTTTGCTTGTTATAAAAATACGATTCACGTTGAGAAACTTTGGTTTTGTTGTATAGGATGCGCAAAATATATAAAAATGCACATTTGCAAAATTGAATTTTTTTTTAATCAAATTTTTTGAAGTATCAAAAAGAAGGAGCTTAGAAGGAGAAATCGAAAAGACAAAAATCAATATTTATTTAAATTAATACATTGAGGTAAATGACAATCAGTAAAGTTCTATTCAACCTGAAACCTTCCAATGTCAACTTTAAAACGCCCTTTATACCTAAATTTGTTAATAGTAATAGTTTCATTACAAGTGGTAGTCTTGAAAAAATAATAATCGATATTAAGATATGGAAAAGCAAAATATCGATTTTAGTTTTAATATTAAATATCTTAGTACCTATAACTTCCATGAAAAAACTTTATTTGGCTTTTCAATTTCTCCTTCTAAGCTCTTTCATTCTGATGCTTCAAAAAGTTTGATTCAAAAATTTTTAATTTTGCAAATCCACATTTTTATATTTTTTGCGCACCCTGTACAAAAAATTCAAAGTTTATCGATGTGAATCGTATTTACATAACAAGCAAAAGAAATGATCAAGAATGACCTTTTTCAGAAAAACTGAAAATAATAGTTTTTACAAGTATAGTTAAGTCCATCCGTGGACACACTGTATGTACTTATATTAATTATCGACTTCAATGCTTTTAATTAATTCCAAGTCCAATAATATAAAATTTGTGAAACACTGACAAAGACCCGAGTTCATTAATTCTGAAAAGAAAACCTTCATCTTCTGGCGATAAAACTCGATCTTGAACTTGTATAGTCTTTTTATCAATGATTCACAGCTAATTATATATTCAGCTTGTAATATGTGTACTGTTAAACAATCCACCAATGAGTCACCATATTGTACAATTACTTTCGATTATGCGAAACATTAGTAGTTATTGTAGAAGATAAGCTACAAAAATTTCCAAGAACGATTTGGTTGATTTACAATTCAGGACCAAAGTTATAGCGCAGATGTTTTCTGCAGCTGTGAAGAGTATAAAAAACAAGGACTAAACGCAATCTGTAAAATGCAGAATCGTGCAGTGGCTGGTAAAAAAACGAAAAAGAATGAAGAAAGAATGTGTCACACTTGGCAAATCATGCCAGCCTCGATGCCAGCAATGAAGCAAAACAAAAATAGTTCAATTACCTTGCACAACCCAATTTCGACAACAAATGTTGAGATTTTCTTGTAATGGAAATAGGTACAGGGTGTCCCAGAATTCGACCACGGAATTTTAAGAGTGGATAATTTCACTGAAAATATGAAGAAGAGGTTCCAATTCTTCATTCGAAAACAGCAATGGCTTTCTAAAAGTAGGGGAGGTTTTGACCAAAACCACAACCAAATGTCTCTAGTGTTCAAGTTACCACGCTATACCTTATTTGCGTAAAATTTTATGGAAATCCGGTGCGGGAAAACTGGAACTCCACGGCTTTTTTGACATTTTTATGCCGTTTGATTAAAATAGCCTCTCTTCAATCTTTTAGATAGTTTATTTAAACAAATTTTTCTACTATGTTTAGGTTACAGTTCTATTTTATATGGAAAAAATTGTAACAAAATCTGTTGAGGGAAAAGTGAAAGTGGAAATCCACAGCCTTTTGATATTTTTATGCCGCTTGATTAAAATCTCCTCTCTCCAATCTTTTAGATAGTGTATTCAATTTAAAGTAAGATTTTTGTCTTAGAATTTTTTGATATTTCGTACGGCATTTAAAGATTATTGTGCTTTTCTTCTTATTTTTAGTCAAGAAATCTGCGTTTGATTGGTATTGCTCCTTGGTAAATATAGTTTATTTACCTATAGTTCAACTACTCCTCGGGCAAATACCGCACCAGGCATTGAACTAAATAAATTAAGATTTTGCGTACTACGAGATCTGTTACTGAACGCTTCGAATGTGCATAGGGCAAAGCACCATACTGATGAGTCCCACAAGGACGAAACCAATGGTCTACGGTATTTCCATGCACATTGAAAAACTTTTAACAATACCTATAGTTCAATAATAATGTCGCCGTCGCCGTCACGTACGACCGCTCAAAGTAAAATGCATCAATCGCTGCATTCAAAGTATAAGCAGACCTACAGATAGCGGGGGTATTTTGAAAAACAATGAGAATAAATCGCGGAATATATTTGCTTTACAAATTTCTGCATTTTCTATGTCAGGCTACAATTTTCAGGCACATGAATAAAGTTGTCAACATATATTATTTAGACAAAAATTCCGAAATTGTTGGAACTTCTCCATACAATTTCTTCCTATTTATTAAAGAACCTGCATTTCAAAAATTTCTGGGTGTATGCCGCGGATTAACTGTCAACCTTAAACGTGTGTAGTCACATCAAAACCGAGACAAAACTTTGTTATAATTAATTAGGTAACCGGCAATTCATATTACTTATTAAGACCACATTTTAAAATGAAATGCACACGGATTTATTGGGTGGTCTTGACAGCCTAACGCCTTAAGACTCGGATATTATGGGAGTCGAAAAATTACGTAACATACGTAATACGATATCTACGATACGTCTACCACATGTGTTTCGCCTCATTCTGCCTTCGCCTTTTTCATAATACATAACTGACGTGTTCCTTTCAGGACAAGAAACTAGACGTATTTTGAATATCTGTATATTTTCAGTGGCATTGCAAACTTAACTATACTAAGTCAGTATGACCCAAATCTAAAGGAAATGGTTTTTAATTCTTGATGTGAAAAACAAAACTATTTTTATTCTACATGTGTACAATCAATCGTTTACTTTCTGCGAGTTATCGGATAAGGAAATTTAAGAAAATGCGTATTTTATGTTAGATATGTAAAGAGCACAACAACAATACAGGTGCGTCATAACCGAGGTCATAACGGGCTCCTCTACTTCTCTTTAAGTTTGCTCCACCAGTTATGTCTCACCATCTATAATACGGGAATCCAAACCTTGTACAGACGTCAAAGAACGCTACACCAGCTAAGCCGGCATGCAAACAGTCATAGGTAATGCTGTCTCAGCCCTGTGCGGCCCTGTGTTTATATTTTGTGATTTTTCATAAATTTTCTCCAGCATTTTCTTTTAAACGGAATATTTAAGCGATGAAGAATATATAAATATTAAATAAGTAATAGTATTGACGATATTCATAAATAAAAACTCTTTGTATTTATCTACAAGACTGCATCGCCGAAGAAAATATAAATTTAAAAAATTACAACAGTCCAAACAAAATAAATATCGATATTTATAATCAACAAACAAGTACTAAAATCTTCAACTGTCTTAAAAATAATAGGCATACGTACCTATTTAAGTACAAGTACAACAAACATTGGCAAAATGCAAATTATTTGAATTAGGTATGCAAATTTATCCCAATATTTATTCAAAGCCTTAAAACAGCTGATTTTGTATCAAATAATCTAATGCTACACAAACATGTAGTTTTACCTGATTTAATCGAAGTCGATGTATAGGTACAAAGAATATCCTTGGTGCCACATAAAAAATCTAAATTTCTTGTGCAACAATGAGAATCTTATTAGGCGATACCAAACACATGTTGCTCATTTCTTTTCCAACGAAACGTATTATCTAATTATTATTGTTATTTAACCATTTTCAAGGATTCGAGGAATTTTTTATATCACATGATACATGAACGATCAACGAAAAAATTCATAAGCAGGTATTAAGTAACGATTTCCACGAGTGCAATTTTTGTAATTAAGTTTGCAAACAGGAAATTTTAACCTCGATTTTAACTGGTTAGATTAATAATAATAAAATGTTAAATTGGTATACAGGTAACCAACCGAAAACGTAGAATGACTATTCTACGTCACTTGAAACTTCGCTCGAACCCAGTATATGGGTTAATAGCAACACCCAAATTTTAAAAATGGCAATGTGTATTAGAGGATAGACACAAAATCCGCAGATTCCCGTCGTAAGTGTTTTATATTTGAATCTTCGGAGTAACAACTCGTACCAGTTTATTAAATTTTTGAAATGGCCACCATTAACTTCCATACAATTAGAGGTTCTGCTCAAAATATATATCGATGCAGATTTCGCAACATTTTTGATGAGTTATTTGACGGGAGTTGTGTATCATATTCCTCCACAAATTTTCTAAATAATAGGTTGCATGAAATCTAAATCACACGGAGCATTGGTATTACCTACTTTGGTACACATAAATTTATTTGTAACCTGCTTTTGGATAACTCATTTTTATCTTTGCATTGTTATTACCGAGGTTATTACCAAATATCGACCAAATACTTTAAGCAATCTTATAGTATTTGCCAGCATTTGCAGATATGTCGATGCGAAGCTGCCAATATGTAGGTAAAATGACTTCAGTTCTTTAATTTATAACACCTACATTCTCACCCCTCTGTTAATTTTTGTAACCGCGCTTCTAATTTCATATAAACACAATGTAGGTAAAAGAGATGACGCGCCTCTCTTAGTTTTTTGGTATTTGAGATATCTTTTGCTTATTTGTTTTTGTAGGATTGTAGAGGTAGGAAACAATACAATTGGCGCCAGGTGGTGATCAGAATGTAAAGGAAACTTGACACATCCGATAAATGCAGGTTGTCCATTTAGTTTTTAAGGGTACACTGCGAGGTACATTGGGTTCCATATTAATTAGACACTAATAGTAGCTACCGGTTGCATACAATACGCATGCGGCGTGATCATTACACTATATCAGTATATAACGTTTAAGTAATTCGTTCTTGGAATACATCGGTAACGATCTCGGTGGGTGTTCGGGGATCGTACAGAACTGCTGTGTTGGTCTCCTACGGCTAGAAGAGTTCTGATCCCGCACGGGTCCCGCATCTTTTGTTTGTTTCTACATCATCTTTTTGCCAAAATATGCGTGTGTCTGGTGCGAAAGGGGAAGGGCTTTGTTTAAAATGCGTTCTCTCAGCTTTCGTTTTTTTACACTTCCAAAATGCGTGCGCATGCATATTGTATGCAACCGGTAGCTATACTATTAAGGTCTCGTCCATATTATGGCTGAATTTGGCGGCACAATTGTACAATGAATCTGAGGAGGATTTGCAGTAGACAACGCTACCTTAAATCGTTTGTTACACTTCATTTTATCCGGCACCCGTTACTGAAGCTGAGAAAATATAAATGGACGATGGCGAATCAGGACCAAAACCTGTCGTTATGTAACCAATTCCCCCCCATCCCATTTATTCTACATCATTTTTAAAAATTATAAAACAAAATGATAACCCTAAAAAAATCAGTATCTCTATTCTACAGAGCCATTTCAAATTCCAAGAATTATTTTGCATTAATTAATTAACTGTCGTCCTGAAAACTTGACAATAAGCCCTTAGGATTACTTTCCTAGTTGTATTCCCAGTTATTCGTGACAGGTGAGTCGTAACTCGTAAGTCACTGTAAGCAATGGACCAAATTAGGCTTTAGTTAATTGTTTACAGTACATAAAACATAATTACAAGCGCGGAAGCTTTCTTCCTCGAATTTGGCTTTCGTTACGTGGTACTGATTGATGGTGGATTAAAAGTAATAGACTTTGAGATTAACTACTTCTCCACGTTGCTGCCTAAGTCGATTTTATGCATGCTGTAACAATTATTACACTCTAACAATCTGGATATCCGGCGGCATGGGATTGCTAAATCCCCAAGAGACAGTGGACTGTACGTAAAGATTAGAGTTATTTTGGAGGCAGCTCCAAAGATTTCTCCACATACCGAATGGGGGTAATTTACCTCCGCATGTATCTATCTGGACTTTAGAAACACTAAACACTAAACACTGTTATATACCTATCTGTTATAACAGGAAGCGCGACTAACGTTGCCTAGCAACGAAACAATTATGACGGTAACATTTTTGACGGGATTTTTGAGAAATAATGTCATTCTCTATTATTTTATTTCAGATTTTTCGGTATTTGAGTACTGTGTTCTTAATGAGTGGTACTGGACCGTTCGAACAACTACTCCTCGGGCAAATACCCCGCCAGGCATTGAATTATAGAACTAAATCCAGATTTTATGTACTACGAGATCCATACTGAATGCTACCCCAAACATATCGTTGGGCTTGGAACATCCTTAGATCTCTACGTACTTCCTGCTCCCAGCAGTAGGTTATGTATGTTAAAAGTTTTTCAATATTGCATGTTTCGAATGTGCATGGAAAACCGTAGACCACTGGTTTCGTCCTTTTGGGACTCATCAGTACGGTGCCTTGCCCTACACACTCGAACTATGCAATATTGCTTGCTTTATATATACTTACACGCTTGGTGTAAGTATTAGCAAGAGCTAATTATTTGCCGAATTATGGGGCGGTTATGAGTGGTACTGGACCGTTCGAACAACTACTCCTCGGGCAAATACCCCGCCAGGCATTGAATTATAGAACTAAATCCAGATTTTATGTACTACGAGATCCATACTGAATGCTACCCCAAACATATCGTTGGGCTTGGAACATCCTTAGATCTCTACGTACTTCCTGCTCCCAGCAGTAGGTTATGTATTGAAAAACTTTTAACATGTGTTCTTAATGTTACACGTTATTTTGCAGTCGAAGGAAAAATTTTGTATATATCATTAGCGAAAAATGTATTAAGCGTTCGTTCGAGTTTCTGCGGGCCAGAGGGCCTCAACTTCGTCTCGACCCGAAACTTTAGAACTCAAACTTAATACTTCATTTTTCGCTCTTGATACATAAATTAATAACTATTCAAGGTATAATGCCTCCTACCCTCGCTCCTACCTATATGTAGCTACAGACATTCTTATCAGTTATCACTGAGAAAATGCTACCTAGCTTTTTACCGATTAAATAATCATTTGATTGACGGAAAATTAAAAAACTGTCCATTTTGATCGACATAAAGTTTTAGAGTGCATTCATCGATTATAAAGGTTTTTCCATTCATTTTTAGTTTTTTACGTTTATCGTAGAAATTCTTCATAATTTTTACTTCATTCATTTTTTTAAATTCTCTGGCTTTCCTTACATTCTAGCGCGTGAAGCTTGCTTTGCGCAAATTGTACTGTGTACAGAGGTTCTTCACTCTAGATGGCCTTCATTCTTTTTCAACCTCACCTTACGAATGATGTTTGTTTAAAATATATCACTCAAGTAGTGCCGAAAGTTTTAAATACCCATCTTGCTTTCGTTTCACTGACCTGCAACTACTGTAAGTACAGACTCGAGCAAATTTACGCACACGAACAATGTACGCGCACGAACATTCGTGCGTGTGATTTAATTTGTTTACGTTCATCTTGACATGCCTGCGCGCACGAACGTGATCCAGTTGTTGGTGTGATTTCAGGAAAATATGGCTGACATAACTCCTGCTCATTTTTTGGATCCCATAAAATGGGAAATTTTTCGTATCCATCAATTAATTGGATTACATTTTCTGTCGTCCACTCCATTCCTTATAAACATGCTTATATAAGTACTTCTAAATCGACAACTAAACAAGAACTGACACGACCGATGTTTTGCCGTCCAAACTGCGCGCACAATTTCCTTTGAGCATGGCACCGAGACCTACAAGGAACGGATCGCGTGCGTGTTATGCGCGCACGAATAATTTGTGCGTGCGAACCAATTTATCAGCGTCCACATTCGAGCATTCGTACGCGCAAACTGTTCGTGCGCGCAAATTTGCTCAACAATAAATTCATTATTGTTAAATTCAAATGCTATCAATTACTACAAGCGCAGCATTGCAAAACAAGGAAATCACAAATATTTATTTATTTTTCAATTAACATTGTGGTTGTAGAAATTACTTAGAAGTTGTCTGTTAATATAATTATTATAAACCATGCAATTTGAAACAATAATCCAGGAAGGGAATTTAGGTAACACGCTTTCTTTGTGTATAACCCTTCCCGCTGGTGATGCATGCTATGACAACGGCACGGCTTGTAAGTGATGCAGATGATACAGCAGAACTGGGACAGTTTCGTGAGTTACAGAATTTGCACTGTAGCGTAAAATCTTTAATATTTCTTCACTACCTATTTTTAACGAGTCGAGAAAAGGCAATATTAGGACCTGTTTTAATTATTTCCTGATATACAGGGTAAGTCAGGAGGAGAGGGGAAATACTTTGGTAGGTGATAGTATCGACAATTCCGAATAAAAAAGTTTATATTAACATAGCTATTATTCTTAATAGTATCGAAGATACAGCTTTTTGAAAATAACTGATGAAGTTGCTTCTGGTGCCATTTTTTTGTTTACTTTTTGTAGTTAGCGACTGACAGGTGTGGTGACAAGTGTGTGTTTTATATTGCATTAACAATGCCAGAAATCTTTACACATGCCGAGTGTGCCAATATGGTGTTTATGTACGAGTTTTACAATGGAAGTGCCAATGCTGCCGTAGTAGAATATCGCCGCAGATTTGCCAACCGAAGAACTCCTGATTGTAAAGTGTTCATTGGCCCCCACGATCTCCGGACTTAACGCCCTTAGATTATTGTTTATGGAATTTTACAAAACAAAGTCCTCGACAAAGTCAGATACAAGAGAAGAATTGATTGCTGGATTGCTCGCATTTTGTATGCTGCTACTCGCATAAGGGCCAGGCAAGTTGCACTCAGAGAATCAACACACAATCTTAAGAAGCGAGTTGACAAGTGTATTAAAGAACAGGGTTTAATAATAATAATAATAAACTAATTTATTTATCCCAAAAGCAACACAACAATTTCAGATAATAAACAATAAACAAAATGAGGTAAATAGGTCACAATTCAATCCTGCGAACTGTGCGAAGGATTGGTCTTCCATTGTGACCCTATAACAGTTCATTAATTTTTATTTAACAAAATTCGAACAGCTGTAGCTCCGAAACTATTAAGAATAATAACCAAGTTCATATAAACTTTTTTATTCGATATGGTCGATACTACCACCTGCCAAAATATTTCCCTCTCCTCCTGACCCACCCTGTATTTTAGGTTTAATTCAAAATAGAGCTATACATAAACATCGACTTTTCCCGAAATCACCTAATTCTTGCTGCCTTGTAGCAAGAGTAGCAACGTTAAAACCTGAGGGGTAAATATCCCGAAAATTTTTTGTACATAGAACTCGGAATTCCAAAGATTTCCAAAGAATTCCAAAGATTTCCTAGGAATTCCAAAGATTTCCTAGGAATTCCAAAGATTTTCTAGGAATTCCAAAGATTTCCTAGGAATTCCAAAGATTTCCAAGGAATTCCAAAGATTTCCTAGGAATTCCAAAGATTTCCAAGGAATTCCGAGGCCTTCCAAAATAATTTTATGGAATTCCGAACGTCTTCGAGGAAAGTAATCTCCTCCCAATTATCCCAAACAAAAGTGCAATACTGGCATAAACCTTTTTACTTTTATTCTTAAATTTCATAGTAGAGTGCTTAAAGAAACAAAATAAACTAATTTTTGATTATTTAAAACAAATATTATTTTATTAAAGAAAACAAAATATATATGTATATAAAAAAGGCAACTCTTTAAACTAAAAATAACAAAATGGTAGCTTGAAAATAAACGTATATACTAATACAGTGTGCCTTACCTTTTACGACTTATTGCTCTGTTATTAAAATGGAAGTCATGAAAAGTGAGATATATTGTGTAACGAATGAATATCATTAAAAAGGAACATAGAACGTATAACCTCTAATATAGGTAACTTTACATAAATGTTACGGTAATTGTGATTCATCCGGCTATTTTGTATAAATTATACATACTTAATCACCACGAAATTCGGCGAATATAATAAATTCTTTAATATTTGCAGTAGGTAATTAATTGAATTGGCTGGTTCTTATATTATTTGATACCCACAACTTAATGGTAAATGTAATAAAAGCCTTTAAAATATTAGATTTTTTAAATTAACCGGACGATATATAAAATCACCAACCAAGTATGGCAAATGTAATAAATTACGTTAGATATAACCGACCTGCCCTGTACGGAGTACACCCTTGGAATGTATGACACTTGCGTACAAGGCAAATTTTATGACATAAAGCAAAATAAGGCTTGCGTGCAACATAAAATTTGGATTCCTAATTTAAATATTTATTTCGAACACCTATTATGTTAAATATTGAGGTAAGTTAACTTGATTCCCCCGGTGATTTCTTTTGTAAAATGCTTGTTGAATGATCTTTGAGGAGAATCATATTATAAACGCTAACGAGTGAGACTTACAACGCCCCGCTCGCTTCGCTCCGGTCCGCTTGACCTCAACCTGGCAGATTTTTATGTTGTACGCAAATGACACTTGTTTCGAGCTGCCCGCTTTTCCTGCTGGACATATTTCCTTATGTACGCAAATGTTACGTACGCAAGTACCTTGACGCCCACCCTAGTACTACTACAGCTCCATGCCTTAATAATTGGAACAGAAAATAGAAGAAAACAAAATAATTTATTATTATTAGTATTATTGCCACCGCGTCTTGGAACCCTTTCGCAATTTCCTGAATCAAATATTCTCGAAATTATCAAAAAACTACTATTTAGAACCCAATAATACCTACCTACAATGGACATCAGTTACCCAACTAAATTCACAGATTAGAGACTAAACTTCTGAAACTAATACAGAATTGTGACAGCACTGTACCTCACCCCACCCTCAAATTGAAAATTATTGGCCGGTGGATGCGAATGCAATGGATGCCTGCAGATTGCAGAAACTCAGATACCCCTCCTATTACTCATCACACCACTAAAATTTTATTTTCATACAGATAATTAATAGAATATTAAAATGTATTTCAAATATTCTTAAGGAACGTGTGGAGAAATTAATATTTACCGACAAAGTTCTTGGGAAAGATTGTCCTTCCATAAAATTTGCTACTCAACATTGTTTGCTGAAAAGCCATTAGGAATCTACTGCTTCGTGCTTCTTTTTCCCGGAAAAAAACGATAATTAAAACGAAATCAAAGTTGCTTTAGAAACATTTGGAATTGACTGTTTTAACCTCATAAGGACCACATACAAAATTAACGGTTTCAGGGAATTCCCAGAGAATTCCAAGGACTTCCAAGGAATTCCATTGGAATTCCAAATAAATGTACACAAATTTTTCGGGATATTTACCCCTCATTAAGGCTGGGATACTCGAATACACGAGAAGCGTTCTCCTCGCTTCTGAGACGGTGTTAGTACAGACAGTCCAGCTCAAAAACTGTATTACTTATAGACATGAATTATGGTTTAAAATAAATATGAGGGTTGGTAGAATACGCTTATAACTATTTTATTTGCCATATTTACACTGTTGTTAAAATAAACGAAGTTGAAAACTGGCAAATTTTAACGGAAAACTTAGCATTATTCACACACAAATTGTACATTTGGATTGTAGTTTAACAGCCAAATAAAATATATGAGCATATTCACCGATCTTTTAGCTTTATTTTAAGACTATATTTGCCTAATTTCGTTGTTTCAATTTTCTGCTGGACTGACTGTACCAAGCGGTTGCTGAAGCTATGTCTATTTCTGTCTTACACATGTACTGCCGATCTCCTGTCCTTTCGTTGCGTATCCCACCCTTAAAACCGTTAAAATGAAGAAAATTTCAGTACATACCTCCAGTTAACAAATTCCAGAGTTAAGTTAAATCTAAAAAGAGGCGTTTTTACAATTACATAAATGTGCCTCTGTTGAACCAAGGCCAAAAACGTCTATCTCGTATAATAAATAGGTACGGAGGAATCCTCGGGGGAATCGCTCTGTTTCCTTCACACAATCCAGTACCTACTTATGTGTTTTATTATAAACACCATTTCAAACGAGATTTCAAAGTGGAATGACAATGATAAAACGCCTTTTAAGTTGTGAAAACCTATGGCACTATTAAATGAAAAAATAAATGTAAAGAAAGTTGTAAAAATAAAGAACGAAGTGCAGGTACGTAATATAAGTAATCGAAATTTTAAAAAAATCGTGGTACTCTGAGTTAGATGATTGGTTGAGCGGTAGTAATTTTTTTAAGTAAGCCTTTCCGTGTGCCACAATGTAATGAAATAGGTTCACCATTTTTATTTGTCGCGAAGGAAGGGGGCGCACCATATCTGATGCACCCATTGCTGAAGTCACGAGCCTCTAATGAAACAAGAACAAGTACATACCAGGGGCGGTTCTCCTTATGGTCAATGACCCTCCTAAAATATTCTAATCAAAACTATAATTTGAATAAAAATATTTTTTGTCTAATAGTCTCAAACGAGGTCTCAAATTTAAAATCCTCAGCGGTCTGCATTCGCAGCAATACTAGAAATAGTCAAGCGTCAAGCCGCGCTCGTTAGCAAGCCGGGCCGTAATCCAAATTGACCCTGCGCAGCTCTTATGGCTTATGGAGAAATGCATGTAAAGAAGAACAGTGACAGCAGATAGCGAATTCTTGAGTGAAAGTGAGTCACATTTTATTCCTATATCTCTAATACGTTCAATGCTCCGATGAAACTGCGCAGAATCGAATTAATCAGGTTCTGTACTCAGTTCTTCTCAGACAGCGGGCGGAAGTGTTTTTAGTTGGGGTTGTGATGTTGTGATTGTTGTAAAATCAGAACTTGAAGTAATATATTGTCGTGGGGATTTTCGCAACAATGCCGGTGCAGTCGCCATGCTTCAACTTTTTATTAACATGAATTTGTCTGAAACATTTTCTGAAGCAGTGAACTTATTAAATATCTTGTGTACAGTACCGATGACAACCGTGGAAAGTGAGAGATGTTTTTCAACTCTGAAACGGATAAAAACATTTTTGCGCAATACAATGGGCTGTCTAAACCGAGGTCTAGACTTATAGTAGATACCTTGTCTATGTTGAGTATCGAGAAAACATTTGTCAAGAGCATTCCAAACTTCAACGAAAAAGTCATAGGTAGACCCGTGGGTGCGAGGGTAGACCATTTTGCAGAACAGAAGAAAAGAATAATTGACTTGAAATATAAGCACGTTTAAGGTATGTTTTATTTTAACAGTATGTCCCCTTTCTTATATTTTTGAAGATTTACACATACATAATATGAATATATATTTTTAGTATTAATTACAAATTCCAAAACAAAAATGACCCCCCCTGGTTATTAACCCACGAGCCGCCACTGGTACATACTACGAACATGTAAGTTAATAACTTGAACAATTATTGTTGTTTGTTCTCCTTAATTAGGTATTTATTATTTTTTACTTTAATGCAAATTCCACATTTTGCTTAAAGTGTTTAAATTCCGTTTGCCTGAAACCGTTTTCAAAGCCTAGTCGGCATTTTTCTTTGTTATTTAATTAACGCAATTATCGTGTAGCTTTGTAACTAAACCTACAGGCAATAAATCATAATTTTATTCAATTTGTATTGGGCATTTATTTCAAAAACGGACCGACAGTCAGGTGAAATTAGTGAGTTAAAAAGTTATCTTTATTTATCTTTATTTACCTACATTGCCCACTGATTCGAATTTCAAAACACCGAAAAGTTTGATGGCTTGAATCTACAGATATGATTCGTATCTTCGTATCATATCATATTTACAAGAAATCAGATGTAATTGGCAATACAAATAACAAATATAGTAAACTCTAATAATAAACCTGCAAAAGCCTCCACAAAAGCCCTAAACTGAAATTCACCATTGGCAAATTACAACTCATTTTCAAGAGATTCCTTGGAATGTGAAAGGGAAATTAAATTTAAAGAAGAATATTTAGGTACCTTAATTTGGAAAGACCTACTAACAATGAGAAAGGATAAAAACGTAGGAAGATATATTCGAGGTAAAGCACAATATTTGGTAGAAAATAGGTTGTTTTTAATGGGAAGTGTAAGAAATGAAGTTGTCCGGAATTTTGCCAAAATCACTAAAGAAGAATTAAAAATAATATATGAACAGCCTACTGAACAATTATTGTATGTGGAAACACGAGAGGAAACATAAACATTAAATTTGCGAAACCAGTTGTTTTCAAAATTAAAGGGGCACTATTGGTAACTTTGTTATCTTTGGAGCTTCAATTCTGGTCAAATGGGCAAACTAGTAGTACTTTTTAACGTAGATTGAACATCAAGCTTTCGAGTTATCTGCAGAAATAACTTTATTGTAAAAACATCTGATCTGCAACAAAACCTATACTTACATTAAGGGATAATTTCGTAACTGACAACGCCTACCTGTGTATAGAACTAAATGCACACACAATCTGATAAAACTTGTAGTTATGCGTATTTCGAGATAACCATTTGAATTCAGATGTCTTGTCCTTGGCTGTTTAGTATCCAGTGCTGCGAGAAAATTTTCAGAACTACCAGATCAATGACGATAACAATGTCTACAGTTGTTAATTTCAGTATTAAGGATATTATAGAACATATTTAGTAGTAGTTATTTTCCCAAGGAAGAGAAAAGTTCCTGGTGATGAAGAACCGTGAAGAACACAATATTAACTTCGGTCGACAAGCATATTGGACAATAATTGATAGAGGAAGCATCGAAGAATGTGTGTAAGGATTTACAAGCTTTAGGAATGTACGTATAGTCAGTTGGAATTGTGTTCCCATAAAAATTTCGGAAAACTTAGAACATGATATTGATGACCTTTTTTCATGTGATAAAGACAGCACAGAAAACAAAATGCTCGAAGACTTTGTCGCTGACGATATTGATTTCGAAGAAAAAGGCATGACAAATGTGGGGGTCGGTGGGGGTTCAAATTTAATAGATTACTCTGACAAGGTAAAGGAAGTTACTGAGGACGTGAGGACAGTCAAATAGATTTGGAAAATGGAACGACTGCTGTGGCAAAAAAATCTACATATTGTTGGTTGTTAGAAGAAAAGGAGAGATTAAGTGTGGACCGTCTTGCAAGATTTATGGGACCAAAAAGATGTAAAGGAAATAAAACTCGGAACAAAAAAGCTTTGAAAAGAAATAATAAGTAAGGACTGTATTTGGACAGTAGTACTACTTCGGACGATGAGGAGAAAGAAGTCAATGTTGACTCGACAGACACTGATGATATGGAGGTTGATAATGAAGATGGAAATCAGAATTAAACAAAAAAGTTGCAGGTACACCAATGCTTTTTATAGCTCAATATTTGCATGCAAATGTAGTTTTTTTCATTTTTTTTCCTTTAAATTCTAATTGTTGTATTTTCGGGTTGGCAAATGGGTAAATATTTCGAAAGTGTCAATTCGCCTGTTCAGGTTTGTTATTTCAAAAGTTAACATCCCACTTTAAAAAAAGTACTTGCTGCATAATTCAATTAACTGTTCTCACTTGGTCCCTTACTTATTTTAATTAAAACAAGCATAGCCAAAAGAGTATTTTGAATTGTGTGTGGCAATCCTCATTACCGTGCTCGTTCACATCCGAAGTACACAGACATTTTATTTTTTTACAATCATTTAACAATTAAATTTTGAAATATCCTGTCTAATACAGGCGGAGAAAATATGGAATAATGCTCGGAATAATGCGATGCAACCAAAAAATTGAATATAATAAGTATATTTTTTCCTTAATATCACCTCAAAGTTTGTTCACGCCCATAAGCGTCATTACCGTGCTCCCACAAAATGTGCACAATTTACTATTAAATACCCGGAACATTCGACAAATTCCGGCAGTTTTCGAGCGTCTAATATGTAAATACAATGTATGTGTAACGGTCAGTAGCTCAGTAGCATTATATGTGTTCTGAAAGCAAACGAACACGGCTTGTTAAGTCGCTCCCGTCATTGTCGGGTTAAGTATTATTTCAAGTATGCAGACATAAAAAATATTATATTATCACAAAGTATGTCAAAGTATGACTGTTAAGTAAATGGTAACTCAATAGTTCTATTAAATTCTTCAATAAAAATTTGAAGAGACTATCACCTCAAAATCGTCATTACCGTGCTCGTCATTTGCGTGTTCTTGTGTGAACACGCAAATGACGATATGTCCACGACAATGGCGTCTTATGATTTACAAGTGAGGAAATAAGGAAAATCATTACCGTGGGTTCGATTTTCTGAAAAAACACAAACAAAAAAATTATCCGTTTTTCGCGTTTATGTTTACGGTTATAATTAGAAAAGACCTGAAAGTGCAAAATTGACAGGATTTGTCACTTTTTTGTGCGTTCACGAAAACGGTCGCGAAAATCGACAGTTTTGAAATATTTACCCAAATATTACGCAGTGTTTTACGAAGCAAGATGGTATGTAGGCAGAGTCGTTGAAAAAACTGAGAAAGAAAAATATAAATTCCAGTTCTTGGGGCAAAATTTAGAGTGATTCATATGGCCAAAAACGCAAGATATTGCAAAAGTCGATGAAAAATAATTATGTATTTTATGGTCCCATAAATTTGAATACTTTGTTTGGCTAAATCTGGTACAATCTACAGATACGTTATATCAAAAAAAAATAACTGATGTACAAAAGAACAAAAATATCGTCAAAACATTCCGTAACATCCGAAGGTATTCCCGCAATTTCTTTGTGACTCATACTTTACTACGGAATGTTTGTTTTGGTTTTCAGTATAAACACTTTAAAATTATCTCTAAAACGCTTTCCATCAAAACAATTAAAACGTGTTAAATTCGTTTGCAATTGTGTTATAAAAATGTCCATCATGCTTTGTTTTTCAAATGCTTATGGCACTCTAATTCATACCTACATGTATATAATTTATGTGGGTATTTCAAATGTAAACATTGTGCAATAAGTGTGAAATTAATAGAAAATTCTACACTGTGCCGTTAGCTTTGACAATGCATTGCGAAAAAACTTGTTTTTCCAATAGTATATATAGACGAGTTAAATAGGCATTCAGCGAGTTTTCAGCTATCTGTTGCGAACAAACCATGATGATCCAAACATGCGAAAAACAAAAAATATCTTTTTACCTTTGTTTAGTCTATCTCCGGTCTGTGGGCAAGCGGAGCGTTTAAGTCTCCCCCCCCCCCCAAACAAAAACATTAACATAGGAAAACAATAGGAGAGAAATTTTCATCGACGCACGAAACGGGAACGCACTAAATGGGACTAAATCCAAAATTATTATGTTCAGGTACCTACGTAAACAACCCGGGTGATTCTTAGAATGCTCTCCGAGTATACGGTTACTAAGGGATTGTACCTGTACGCAACTACCACTATTGCTAATGACTCCCAGTACCTATCGCGACACGTGCAACGTGTACGGAACTGCCACCGATTTCGCCTTGTACGGAAATGGGATGCACGGAACTGCCACCAATTCGATTCATCCGAGGGTTCATAAGACTTCTACCATATAAGAAACGACGGCTTGCCTATATAAAAAATGAAGTTGTGGTGGCAATATTATGTGCATCTCGAAATGCACATCCAGAAAAAATTATAAAAATATGTACAGATAATATAAATACCAACGAATAAAGTCACTTCACACTAACTAGTCCTCACTCCTCAGAATAGTCCTCTACGAGGTCCTCTACCTGAATTTCACGGTCGGAAGTGAAACACTGCCATCTTATTTACTAGCCTTGAAACTCCTCCATAATGACCTTTCTCAGAACTGTAGGTAATCTACATTATTTACATATTATGCACATACGAGTTAGATCGAGGGTTAGATTGTTTTATTAATCGAAAACTGAATAATTAAAAAATGTCCTTAGAAGTTAGAACCCCCTTGCATAGGTATGCATTCATACAGGTCAACAAGTTGGATTAAAATTTTATTTGTTCTTTTCGTTTGTATTAGGCACCTACCTACATACCTAACTACCTACTTAAGTATTTATTTCAGTTACGTCTAGAGTTTCGTGCTCTTTATTTTATTTATTTAAATTCTGCCTTGTTTATTTAGTCAAAATTGGAAGAAGATTATTTCATTTCATTTGCGAGACTATTTTGCTTGTATGCTTTGCCCGAGGCTTTGCCCCAACGAATAAGATGTGGATGTGGCGGATATTTTTCGAAATGTTCCCCATTGGTGATTTCGATTTTCGATTATTTCCCCCAGAGCCTGCCTACCCGTAGGCTGCACTGCAGCCACAAAATGGGCTTATTGTGCTCACCCCAATTCTAAGTCACACCCATTCCATGATCTTAGTACCTTGAACCAAACTGTACAGGTCATACACTGAATGCGTGGAAAAATCTTCCGGTTCCATCAGACATTGCCCGAAAATTCGCTGCCTCCTTTGGTCTAGCGCTTCACATCTGCACAAGATGTGCATAGCTGTCTTCAGTTCCTTAAAACATACCCCAAAATAAAATTTACTTTCGATTCCTCCATATCACTAGCATTCCTGTCCTACTTGTAAATTCTACGTCAAACAGATAAAATAACAAACGGTGTTACAGATTATCTATACCTGCCTCGCTACCTGCATACCCATCATATACCTACCTAATTATTAATTGAGGCTCCCTTCTTACAGTACTATGCAGATCCCCATTACCCTCGCCATTACCATTCGCTTCTTATGAAACTGATAGGTACCTATGTATAGGTCCGTGAAGTTAGCCTCGTTATTTTCGATTTTCTAATAGATTTTGGTCTGAATAATTAGTAACTAATTTGTAATAATTTGTAACCCATAAACTAGAATTTGTAACTCTTTCGTTGAAGAGTTATTTAAAAAACTACTTTTAGGGGCCAACTTCTCGGGAGCCCCGCAAGTTTGGAGTTTCCGATTTGTTTCTTTGCTAATATTTAGTAACTAATTTGTAATAATTTGTAACCCATAAACTAGAATTTGTAACTCTATCGCTGAAGAGTTATTTAAAAAAATATCTTTGGCGGCCAACTTCTCGGGAGCCCCGCAAGTTTGGAGTTCCCGATTTCTTTCTTTGCCAATATTTAGTAACTAATTTGTAATAATTTGTAACCCATAAACTAGAATTTGCAACTCTATCGTGGAAGAGTTATTAAAAAAAATATTTTTGGCGGCCAACTTCTCGGGAGCCCCGCAAGTTTGGAGTTTCCGATTTGTTTCTTTGCCAATATTTAGTAACTAATTTGTAATAATTTGTAACCCATAAACTAGAATTTGTAACTATACCGTTGAAGAGTTATTTAAAAAACTACTTTTAGGGGCCCTTTTCTGGGGGACCCTCAATAAACGGAATTTTCCTCCCATATATCATCGATGGATTTAACTGAACAATTAGGTATAAAATGTCTTTTTATGTCGCTATCAAATAGTAATGCACACGCAAAGATGCGTTGATGTAACTATCTATTTGTAAATCATTAGCTGGCGGACAAGTAAGATAGGAAGTACATAGAACTTTATTATATCTTAACGTATTTAAATGCACTGCAGATACAATCACAAAAATGTACATAAGTGTGTAAACCATAGAAAAAAGAAACAGGTATGTATTACATTCAGAAAACTTGCAATATCAAACTTAAATTGCTTCTTGTCTTTACATTTTTCGTCATTCACTAATGTAACGAATTTCCAAAGTGATAAAACCTCAAGTAATCCAGGAAACGAAAGCAACAAAACATAAAATGAAAGGAAAAATATATTAAACTGTATATATAATTGCATGTATGTGGGTAACGGTCTTGCTGTTTATATTTATAACGTTTAAGGGGGAATTAGACCTTTGGGATATTTGAAAAAAGAGTTTTCTTTATAATACTCCCAAAGGTCCAATTCCCCCTTAAACGTTATAAATATAATTGCATGTACAGTTCAATTTTTAAAAGAAGCATCTTTCGCCATCGACTATATTCGTATGAATTAAGATCGAGGCGTATGCCGTAGTTGTTTCTTCTCTCAATGACGGCATTCTGAGACGGAACCGTCGACGCAAATACTTTTCAAACAAACGTCAGAAACGTAAATATCAGCAAAATGTTAGAAGTTTAAAATTACACCCTAAAGTGATGAATAATTTAAATTGAGGTACTAATTACTTACTAAAATCAAGAAAAATTGAGTAATAGGGAAAATCAAGAGAAAAATTCACTTAGAAGGTAAGGTAGGGAGTTAGGAACTCAACGGTCTTGACAGATTAAGTTATATATTTTAGCATATTATGCACAACATGAAAAAGTAATGAAGTTAAACAATAAGTAAAAGTACAAATAGCAGTAAGGATGAGGCTCACGCGTCGATGGGGTCCTGTAGAACGAAAACCAGCCAGGTTCTTCGGTCTTCGGAAATACAGTAAAGAGCAAAGAAAAGAATGTTATATTGTTAGCTATTATGTAGAAGCAATGATTTTAATATTATGTAGTATTACAAAATTACATACGATGGGTCTATGGATTTGCAATATTTAACCATAATAATATATCAAACACAAAAATAATAATATAAAACTATACAAAAAAATGGTTAAGTGGGAATCAATTCCCGCATGAAGGGTTCTGCACATACCTACATTAAAAAAGATTTTGTCTAATCTACAACATTATAATCCCTAAATGTATGGTGTTCAGTCAATAAATTATTATTACTTTTCACTGTCATTCACTTCATTTGAAAATACAGCTGTCAGTGGCAATAAAAGGGCACTGTTTCCTTTTTCAGCTTTAAAATAATCGACCAGGGATAGCACTATTTCCTGGCACTTCGAATTCAACATACAACCTCTCATGCTTAAGGAAAATTCTGTAAAATGTATAAATTTTTAAAATTTTTACTATTGAACTTAACCTAAAAACTTACCGATTAAGTTTTCTTTGTAACCAATATGGAATTGATAGATTTCTAAACAGCAAACGGAACAACAAAACAAATCAAAACGGCAGTTATATTAGAACAACTCGAATAAACTCAAAACCCCCAAATATAACACAGACGAGGAACAAACTAAATTCACACGGCGCCGTCGCTGTAGCCAATAATGGCTATATGCCGACATTGACATTAACAGATTGACACTGACAGTTGGAGTTGCCACGGACCATATGCGCTACGACGGTATTTAAGCAGTTGTATTTGTCATCATTACTCTCTTACCATTAAAGGGTGGGAAAGACATGATTATCCATACTGTTTCTTTTCAATATGTGATGCACGACAATAACGTTGGTCGTAAATCGACAATAAATTCGTTACGAAAGTTGCTTCTTTTAAAAATTGAACTGTATATTATATTTCGACTGGCGATTAACTACGCCAAAAATATATTTTTAAATAACTCTTCAACGATAGAGTTACAAATTCTAGTTTATGGGTTACAAATTATTACAAATTAGTTACTAAATATTGGCAAAGAAACAAATCGGAAAATCCAAACTTGCGGGGCTCCCGAGAAGTTGGCCGCCAAAAATATTTTTTTAAATAACTCTTCAACGATAGAGTTACAAATTCTAGTTTATGGGTTACAAATTATAACAAATTAGTTACTAAATATTGGCAAAGAAACAAATCGGGAACTCCAAACTTGCGAGGCTCCCGAGAAGTTGGCCGCCAAAAATATTTTTTTAAATAACTCTTCAACGATAGAGTTACAAATTCTAGTTTATGGGTTACAAATTATTACAAATTAGTTACTAAATATTAGCAAAGAAACAAATCGGAAAATCCAAACTTGCGGGGCTCCCGAGAAGTTGGCCCCTAAAAGTAGTTTTTTAAATAATTCTTCAACGATAGAGTTACAAATTCTAGTTTATGGGTTACAAATTATTACAAATTGGTTACTAAATTTTGGCAAAGAAAAAAATCGGAAACTCCAAACTTGCGGGGCTCCCGAGAAGTTGGCCCCTAAAAGTAGTTTTTTAAATAACTCCTTAACGGGAGAGTTACAAATTGTAGTTTCTGGGTTACAAATTATTACAAATTAGTTACTAATTATTCAGACCAAAATCTATTAGAAAATCGAAAATAACGCGGCTAACTTCACGGACCCCCTATGTATGTATGTTTACATCTCGATTTGCGTTTTAAAAGAAGAATACCTATTACCAATTACCAATTTACTAAATTGGTATGTAAATAATTTATAATACCTATCTCGGATACAAATCTCAACAGGTGACAAATTCTTGGACTTGCATGCAGAAACGCAATGCCGAAACGAGTACACATTTTCAGATTTCAGCTCGACTTTTGGCGTTAGCCTGCATCTACGGATGCTGCCGAACAAATTTCGAGACAGGTACAACAGGATTACAGGATACAGGTAGTTGTTTATTCTTATTTACTTCTTATTAAGTAGGCTTGGCGGCCAACGTAAAAATTGGTATCTATATACCTACCTACCTACCTAGGTACTCTAGATAAAGTAACAACATAACGAAATAACTTTCTCTTTGAACATGAATTGCAATAGCTAATATAACTACCGAGACCGCGACGCATACTGAATTAAAAATAACAGCAACAAACTTATGCAATACGAATAAAAATTAAGAAATATGCTGTAAATACCTGTTGCCAGACGTTATGTAGTATCGCAAAAACACAGTCACACACCAACTAAATGGAAATTACAAACACAACAGAAACATTAACGTTTTTAACACCATCATGTTTTTACAGCCGCCGAAAAGTTCTTGAAACTCAACACAAAACAACCAAAGTAGTTATTATAGACATGGTTGCAAGTAGCAATTACAAAAAAAGCTTTAATTACACCAAATCACTGGTAAAATCACTTTTTATTAGTCATGTGTTGTCGTAAACAAAAAAAATGCGTCCAGAGCGCGATTCACTGCATCGACATAGCAACCCAAACGCTGCCAGTCAGCCTCTGACAGAGTGAGTCACTCTGCATCAGCCATTGGTTAGACAGGCAATATTGCAAAGAGAGGGAAACGGAGTGGAACGTTCGGCTAAATTCGGACATTGATTTCCCTTTCGTGCGTACCACTATCGGCTGTGGCCGGTGGTACATAAACAGGAATTTTGCTAGATAGCCAAGTAGAGCAGTTGTTGATTTTGGTTTTTAATTTCATAGGTACTGCTTTTGCGACACTGGTACATTTACCTCATACAGAAAAACACTTACCCGTGATTTTGGGGTGTGTTTCAAGCCAATTGCTGGTTGACTTCTGCTGCTCTGAAACAAAAATCTTAAAATAATAATAGATACTTCATAATTTAAAATTAGATAAAAAATACTTCAATAGCTCTACAAGTGTCCCAACGGCGAGTAGCCTATTTGGTGTATTCCTGAAAATATAGTTGCTGCCCTAAATCTCATCTTTCCAAAAGAATAAAATAATTTGTAAACAATAAGCAGGCTGTGAAAAACGATGCGGCGGGAGACTCGTTTTGAACTAATTAAACAAAAAATTAAAAAAGAACTGAATTTCTTTTTAAAGGGAAAATATAAGAGAAAAAGTATCTACTTATTATTATTAAGAAATTAAGTAAAGCAGGCATCCGGAGGAATATTCTACCTATCGGAATCTGTAATAGCTCCTAGAATTTCATTAGGATCTAATTTCGGAAAAGTTTGTCTTTTGCATTTCCAGGGGTTCTTGGGAATATTTTATTTATTTTTTCTCCGGTGGCAGAAGTCTAGGAGAATTAGATCAGGAGATCTTGATAACCTTATATAATCAACATGTTTCTTCTAGTTTTATCCTATTGTTTCCATTAATGTAATTGATATAAAATTGGCAAATTATTTCTCTTTCTGGAGTTTTCAATTTTTCCGTTAGTCTAAAATCAGTATATTCCGGCACTATCTATAAATTGACAACAAATTTGTATACTTGCGTTGAAAAAATTAAATACCTATGTAACTACTACACTGCTCAAAATTGTCCAAGGAACACAAATAATTATTTATTTGATTAGATTGTCTAGTACAAAATTGCCTAAAAATAAACTCGTAATGTCTTGCATTATTTGTTTAATAATGAAAATGAACATTTAATTGGAAAACAATACATACATTGTGTATTAAAATAAAAGTGTATTTCTGATAATGTTAATTTTTTGAAATTTGTACTTAATACGATGTATTGCCTCTTCGGGCATTATTCACTGCCCGGCACCGCCTAGGCATATTTAAAATTAATGGTAAAAAATATTTTTAAAAACAAGCTTTTATTTAAGTGCTCTGAAAAGAAGAAAATAAAATTTGAAATAAATCAAACCGAAGCAAACCCATTATTTTGTTATATTATACAATAAATTGTATATGATATAAAATCTGTCGCGAGAATATACATACTATATATCTTGAAAGTAATTCTAAGTAGAAAATGTATTTTTCTATAAAAGAAATTTACACACGAAAATCTCGCGAGAATATATATGTACATATATCTTGACGAAAGTAATTCTAAGTAGAAATTGTATTTTTCTATGAAAGAAATTTATACCCAAAAATCTCGCGACAAGCTTTTATATCATATACAATGGTATAATGTAACAAAAGTATGGGTTTGCTTTGGTTTGATTTATTTCAAATTTCATCTTTTCAGACAATTTAAATAAAAGCTTGTTTTAAAAATATTTTTTTTACTATTAATTTATTTATTATTTTCTTAGTTTTCGCTGGACATGTTTTTAAGTCTGTTCATTCCAATTAATGTGTCATTGTTGCACGGTCGCTTGCCTGTTAATTTACTACAATCTAGTTCTTCTACAAGGAGACCTTCTGTTATAGCAGGCACGTAACTAGACCTACAAAATTGAGGGGGCATACCGAGGGCCACTGAATGCAAAGGTGGGCCCGTGCGCTCGAGTGTGTGTGTGTGTGGGGGGGGGGGGTACGGGAGATTAAAATTTTCAGTCAAATGTCTTAAAATTGAAAATAATGTATTTCAAGTAAGTTTCAAATAAGTTTAGTAGAAAAATAATAAGACAAAAAATTATAAGTATATAAAAAAACACCCACCTAATGTACAATGATACGACGATTTTGATGAAGGGCATCAAATTCTGTGACAACTTTCGAAATGTCCACTGCCTTCGCCGAAACACGTTCAATATTAATGAGGGCTAAATGAGTTAACCTATCATCACTCATAGTATTGCGCAAATATGATTTTAGGCGTCTTAAACATGAAAATGTCCGTTCACATGCCGCACTAGACACTGGAATTGTTACGCAAATCACTGCAAGTTTATAAGTTTCCCGGAACACTAGTTTATAAATACTTAGAATGTCAATAAATTGCATTATGTTTTTAATTGTGATTTGATTTTCTAGTTCATATTGTTTTATTGTGTTCGGTAAAATTTTAAGTTCAGCTTTGAGGATTTCCAAATCACTTTTATAATGATCTGCTAATTGCAATATTGCTAATTGCAATATTGCATCATATGCTAAAAACGAGTTACTTCCTGGATGTAAACCACTCATTGCATCAATTACGTTAGAGCAATTACTAAAGCGTTCCCTTAATTCTGTTAATATTAGATCAAGTGTTGGAAAAAATCTTTCAATTTTAAACTGAGCTTTTTGTGTCATTTGGGCTTCTTCTCATCATCATAAGGTTCTCAGTCCGAAGACTGGTTGGACGCGTACCTCCATTCTTTTCTATCCTGAGCTAACCTACGCATTTCCCTAAAAGTAGAACATCCTACATCCCTAACTATTTGAGAGCAGTAGTCTAATCTAGGCCTACCCCTACCTCTTTTTATTCCTATCTCTGACTCTAGTATGTCACGAACTATTCCTTCGTGTCTTAGAAGGTGTCCTACCATCCTATCTCTCCTACTCTTTATTGTTTTCCATACCTTTCGCTTTTCTCCAACTCTTTCTAATACTTCCCTATTGCTAACCTTATCTATCCACGGGCTTCTTCTAAATTTAATTTTTCAGTTATGAAGAAGTTTTGAAATTTTTTGGGAACCTTCTTTACGCGTTGGTTATGTGATTGATTTTCAGACGGTATTGCAACATTGTTTTCTTCACATAAATTAACAGCCTCGTTGTAAATAACAGAAAATTCATTTTCATTTCGAAGATTTTTGAATGTTTCCACAGCTTTGATTTTAATAATATATTTGCTTCTGGTAAGTCAGATGTTACTTTCTGTAGAAAATCGCTAACACCTTTAAAAATGATTAAAACTTTAGAGTACATACACAAATTAAAAATAAAATTAAAATCTATTTGATGTAATAAACCGATAGCTTCTGGGGCGCGGTCACTTTTCTCATTTATTATTTCGTTTAAAAACACTAAAATTTCACTCAAAAGTTTCTTAAAGGCAAGGCAAGCATGAACTTGTGCGGTCCAGCGGGTATATGAAATTCTTTTTAATTCATGGGGTGCTTTAGTCGGGTTGATTTTTTTTTGAACATCAAGAAACTTTGCGTGCATAGACGAGCCGGAAACAAAAACATATAGCGTCTCTAGAAGATCAAAAAATAATTTTCCTTGTTCCAGTTTTTTGCATACATCCACTACGACTAAATTTAACCGATGATTGTAACAATGTACATAAATTGCATGAGGCACTTCATCCCGAAATCGTTTTTGTACCCCGTTTATATGTCCGCTCATTACATTGGCTCCGTCATACGTTTGTGCTACACATCTATTAACATCCACGTCACAACGATTTAAAAGTTCTTTTATATAATCTAACAAGGCAGCAGAGTTTAAACTTTTGGTTGGTTTATATCCAATAAAACGTTCATAGACAGTTCCATTGAGGTAATATCGCAAAACAACGGAAATCTGTTCAGTCTTCCGAATATCTTTTGTTTCGTCACACATAATAGAAAAACACTCACTATTTTTTATTTCAGAACTTATTTCTTCCACAATTAGTTTCGAAAAAATATATAAAATTTCATTTTGTATTTTCGGACTTGTATATTTCGCATTTCTTGGCATAGCATGTTCGCCATGGCCAATTTTTTTACGAATTAGGTCATTATGTTTCCCAAAAAGACTTGAAAGTTCCAGAAAATTTCCTCTGTTTTTACTATCTTCCGCTTCATTATCTCCTCGCTGCGCTATATTTTGCATTGCTGTGTATAGTAATATGTCAGCAAGAATACTTACATAAGCTCTGTTTTCTTTGACAAAGGCAAGATGTGCATCACTTACTTGTTGTGCAACAGAACTGTCAACTGCCTGAAATTTTTTGAAATTTTCATATTTAATTTGACATTTTTTATGTTCTGAACTTATGTTATGCTTTTTAAAACCAGAATCATTTTCCAAAGCCGGCTTCCAATTTTTGAAACCAACGTTTACAAACGCCAAGTTTTTAGTTTCACTTATTAAAAAATGCCTACACACAAAACAAAATGCGGAATCTGTTAACGCACTGTATTCCAACCACTTAAACAATCTGAACCAACAGGGATTGAATTGTCTTAATCGGTTGCCAAATTTAGTTTTCGGGTAAAATTTTAATAAAGGTTGTTTAGGCGTATCGCTTGGGCTCAAAGAAAGATCGGCTGGACCAGATACTTTTTTTACACTTTCCTCTAATGCCATCGACTCTTTTGATTTCCTCTGGTCTGCTCGTTTTTGCCATTCTTCGAATTTTAGTCGTATTTCGTTTTCGTCTTCCTCTTCGTTTTCTGTAAAATGTTCTCAGTCATCATCAGTCAATAGTTCTTCATCATGTGAGCTAATATCAAGTTCAAAATTATAGTTTCCGTCGTCATCATCATCCACAGCAACAGTAGTCCTTGTATCGTGAGATAACATCTCCCCTGCTCCTGTTTGAAGTATTCTGGTGCTAGGGCCGCTAGTACCGGGCAATGGTGGATGCTCAACATGTCGATCGTCAATTTTGTCACTTACATCAACCTTTAGTTTTTTACTAAAATAGTCTGTAATATTCAAGCTACGTTTTGCGCACATATTCACACTTTTAACAACAACAATCCAATTCAATCTGATAATTCCGTGCTCCCGTAACCACTAACAAGTTTCGAAGACACATGGACAAACTGTTACTGACCTGACGTTTTATCTATTTTGCTAAAACAAACCGACCGACGCACGTGTTCATACAAATCCTTTGCGGCCTGCGGCGTCCGACGCCGACAAACGAAAAAAGTAAGGAGACCAATTGTTTTTTGCGTAGTGCAGCCAGAGACGATGCAGTTTATCACAATTCATACACATTAAACATTATACATCAACATAGACATAATAATTACCTAAGGCGGCGCGGCCTTAAAAGAACAATTCATTTATGAAAAACAAAATACAGAGGACTTTTATTGTTGATAAATTATGTCCGGTGTGTGCCGTAAACACATCAGATATACCGTATAATAATAATTGTAATTTATTTACTGTGGAGGTGGGCACAGGGCCAGCAAATTTTTATGTGGGCCCTGGCCCACCCCAGTCCACCCGTAGTTACGTGCCTGTGTTATAGTGATCTGACCCTCATATGCTTGGCCAGCAGCGAAGAGCTTTGAGCCTAAATAGATAACGGCATGGTCAACAGTACTACCCTGCATTTACCCTGAGTGCATCAGCAGCCATCAGAAAGCAAGAAAATTAATTCGCCATCTTGAAGATGTGGCCATATTGAATTTAGTGTGATGTCACTAACTTTATCGTTTTCTACTCTTCAAGCTCTTTCATTTGATATCCATATTAAGGGGGTCGAAAAAAAATATAATCCTCCATCTTGGAGAGGCGGCCATATTGAATTTAGTGTGATGTCACTAACTTCATCGTTTTCTACTCTTCAAGCCCTTTCATTTGATACACATATTAAGGGGGTTGAAAAGAAAATTTAATCCGCTATCTTGGAGCGGCGGCCATATTGAATTTAGTGTAATGTCACTACCTTTATCGGTTTCTACTCTTCAAGCCCTTTCATCTGATATCCATATTAAGGGGGTTGACAAAAAAATAAATCATTCGCCATCTTGTGGCGACCGCCATTTTGAACGTATTACAATATTGAGTACTGCATATTGTATTGTCACCAGAACTAAAGGGGTATGTAAAATTTCAGCTCAATCGGATGTCAAGAAGTGGTTCTAATTCAGCTTGCAAGATTTGACCTAAACAAACTAACATACTGTAGGAGTAAGAACTCAATATATGAGACAAAGTATATATATATTTCTTTAAGCAAGACGAAGAACTGTATAATAGCCACAGATGGTTTATGTAACTTGAAACTCTTGAGAGGGAGAAAAGTTTGACATGCTAATAGTCGAGACGAAGACAAGGGGAGTTATGCGAAAGTGCGTGTCGCGAGAACACGTGTATGTGGAAAGGCGAGACACTTTTATGGTGCATGTGCAATAATAGTTGTAGTTATATTTGTGCATTATGAAAGTAAGGTAATTAGATAATTGGCCAAGGTAGATAGATCGCAAGTATAGTTAGATAAATGTAGTACTGTAGTAATAGATGCATAAACAAGTACAGTAAAGTGTAAGGGCTCAAATAGAGAAAGATAGAGAAGCAATAGTTAAAGTAGCGAGACGAGTACGTACTAGCAAGAGGCGGACCACAGAGTCCAGCGAGAAGCATGTGATTCTCAAAGGGGCATATAAACAAAGAAAGAGACGGACCACAGAGTCCAGCGAGAAGCATGTGATTCTCAATAATTAAAGGCCGAAACCGTAGCATAAAGTACTCGAATAGCAGCAAAGAGAGTGTAGTTATGAGCTTATTATTATTGCTTATGTGTCCAGTTGCTAGCACGTACTAGCCCAAACGTATCTGTACTTATACGACACGCCAATCTATATGTTCATAGGGAATAGGTACCTAACTAGCAGATACCCGGAGGACATGGTAGCCTCAATGGTTACAAAGTTGGCAAGATGAAGACCGCCAAGTCACAGAGCAGATTCCCCAGTTAAAGCTGATTGCAGATGACTGCACCCGGGGGGTCACCGAAGGCGGGTGACCACCCGCTGTAAGTACACAGTAGTTATTGATTGTACTGTCACTCAGGTTGTCTTTCTAATTTCATGTTGTTGCTGTTTTATTTGGGACTTCTACACGAGCTGTATGAATGTGCGTTCTCTCTATCTCTCGTTCTCTACTGCCACCAGCCAGCTAACAATAATTTATGAAGTAATGAAATGTACTGTTTGAATAAATAAATTAATTGTGGAACCTAAGGCGTTATTGTTGGTTATTATGGTAAAATTGGAACGGTGTACCAGTACACCCTGTATCATGAATAGGTACACCCTGTATCATGAATACTCTGAGTAAAATATGGTCCAACAATACATTGCAAGTTAAATAAAAGCTTGTAATAATAATTAGCCTATCGATTGCATCTTGTGGCAAAAGAGCCCACTGCTCTCTCAGTGCATTTTCAAATGCAAAACGGCCTTGAATGTTTGCCATAACTGGAAGAAGTTGTCTCTGCAGCATGTCCCATACATGCTCAATGAAGTTGAGGTCGGGAGACTGAGGAGGCGATGGCAATAGGACAATGTTCTCTTCTTCAAACCAATTTTGTACTTGATGTGCCCTGTGAGGACGATCATTGTCCTGCATATAAACCAAATCTAGACCAGCAGCAATATGAATATGGTTGCACAACAGGTACATACAAGAACTTGTTCAATATAACGCCGCTGGTTCATGGCTCCATTCAGTCAAACGAGGTCCGTTCTATGGTGCAAATTGATTCCAGCCCGTACCATCACAGACCCTTCTCGGTAATAGCGAACTTCCTGGAAGTGCCTGATCCTCTCCACGGCTCCGATTCTTCGCCACACTCTCGTTCTTATGCTATCAGGTTGAAATCTGAACCGAGATTCGTCGGTAAACAGAACATTGGACCATTCTGCTTCACCCCATTGAGAATGCTCTTCAGCCCATTCAAGACGGGCCTCGCGATTGCTGTGGCGTAGTGCAGGTACTCTAATTGGTCGACAAGAATGAAGACGAGCTTCTTGGATACGATTTCTGATGGTTTGGTCAGAAACCGCTACGGCATGTAGGTACATTTTGGAAATACGCAGAAAGTTCTCGTGTCGTAATTGATGCATTACGCCTGGCTTGAAGAATAATAAATAGGTTTTGGGCAGGTGTTATTTCTCTTCTACGGCCTTCGTGTCTTTCGACCATACCGTCAGTCTCCTGGTATCGTCCCCACACTCGACACATTACACTTCGCGATACCCTAAATTCGGCCACTACCTGACTTTGTGAATATTCGATTGTATCCGTGAATAGTTATTATGTAAGTATATTTAAAATATTAAAATTTTAATGATAATGACGTTTGTATGCTTATATTGTGTCAAAAAATTATAAATAGTTGATTGACGCCACGTGTTTGATTACAGATAGAAAGAAACGAGTTATAAGCCAATTACTACAAGACTACAACGCATCAGCCGGTAAGAGAGACGTTACCTCTGAGCAAGCAAACAATATCTACTCATCACTATAATACTTGTAAGTAATATACGTAGGTATGTCAATTAATTTGTATGTCGTGGGCGGTTCAAATTTTTAGGTTAAACTGACAGTAATGAGACTTTCCAGCACGAATGCTCACCGACATTTTAAACTGATCTTTTCAACAAACCTTCTCACCAATTTGGATAGAGATCATGAACAAATTCACATGGCGTTACATGTCGAATGATCGAGACCGATAACGCTCCGCTAGCTCCGCTTGACCAAAACCTGAACAAAGTAAGCCATAGAACCTTTTTGTAACGGCTAATTTGTTTAATAAAAATTATAAAAACAAGTCACTAAATAAGTCAACTAAATTGGAAAATGTATACATTTACCGATCTGTTTACATTTACCGTAGCATATACATTTATGTAAATTTAAAATAACTAAATATACCAGAAACGTTTTCTACGTTTATTGCCACATCACTTAATAATTATATTATAATAAACAAATAAAGGTATATTAATATCCAATGTTGTGAGCAAGACTGCGAATATATTCTGTAATGTCTACATTGTACGCAAAATTTTGCACTGTGCGTAATATTCTTCCCGCACAATCGCGATATTTACGACTACCCATTGGAGGTTCAACGCCAGACAAAAATTGTTGTATTTTTAACTCAGTAAGGCTGTTGTCGTTTGGCATCTATAAATTGAAATTAAAAGTAACTCCGGGAAACCTCTATTCCATCCTTCGACGCTGTTGTTAGTTTTTGATTCACCTTCAAGAGTACCTTGGTAACAATTCCACATACTGTAACGGTGAAATTTTACACTTAAACATTTTTCGGATTTTAATACTTATTTTATTTAAATTCACATAAGATTATGGTACTTACAACGTGCTAGGAATGTTTGTTATGCTATCTCTAACTTATTTATTCCATTTAATGATTAGTTTCTCTCCTTAGCTGCCATCGCAGTTGTCTTTCGCAGATGCCTCCGTCCCAGCCCTCGGCCCTATCTTCTTAGGTCACTGTAGATTTTGTTTCACTTCTAGTTCGAGCTACCTTTATTAGCTTATCAGGTTGAATGAGATTTGCTGAGATTTACCTTTTGTATTACCCTGTTTTCTTATATCTTTGTCACCTAGCTGGATTCTGGATATTGCCTGTATTTGCTGGTTGTTTATTTTGTTCTCGTCATTATTTGATATTTACCCTCTTTCTGATCAATTCTGTGCGCCTTATTGTTCATTTTTCGGACTTTTGTGTTTCATTTAGTTTACGGAATCATTGAGGTAATCTGTCAGACTTTAGGACACCCTTTTGGGGTTATATTTTGATTTTGCGATTTCCCCAGCTGTCATGTGTGAAGATCATCTCGATTGTATGCGTTTCAGTAGGTCAGTGGTGTTCTCATCTATTTCAATTTTCTAAATCGATCCCTTCATTTCTTTATGTCCTTTATTCTCTTTTCTTTCAACTCGAGAGGTTTCCTTAAGGTTTCTATCATCCTTATTATGTTTCTGCTCGGAGTTGCAAGTCTTCAGAGCGTTTCTTTCCATCTGTTTATTATTCTGCACCCGGCGACGCCTATGCTTTTTGATGTTGGTTTAGGGAGTTTGGATTTGGATTTTCATAGGTTGATCGCCGCGTATTCTTCACGTGCGCGTTTTTTCAAAATTTGCAATTTCCGCTAGCCATACTCACTTCTAGTCCGATTTCGAAGGTATTTGGTTTTGTGTGATCCGGAGAGTTTTTGAAGATATTTTTCAAAGCCAAGAAATTGGGATTTTCTCCGGACATATTCCACACGTCGTTTCAGCCTGGTTGGTTTGTAGGAAGCGTCGTCTACTCCCGATTTGGGGATTTTGGACCAGTTTGCCTTCGTTTTTGGCTGGAAGTTTGTTGGGAAAAAACCCTCTCGAGGTGAGCACGTGTTTCTTTCTTTTTCTTTCCTTCATTTGTTTAATTCTTATTATTAGTATTGTGTTGCCTTCTTCATTTCTCCTTTCCTTTTTCTTATTTTCTCTTCTAATTTATCCTTACGACATTTTAGGGTTTTTTTTGGAGTGCAAATTTCGACTTGTTGCACTTTCCCGTGTTTAAGAAGCGCCGATCACCTGGTGCTGAGCTACAAGACTGATTTTGCTGTTACAGTAGCAGCTGACCCGCCCATTATCTCCTGGAAGGTCAGATATAAAGTTTGATTTTTACGTCGCCTGTCCGTCTGGAACCTCGCGTCCAACGGCTGGTTTTTATGTAGCGCCCGTCACAGCTTTTTGTGACCATTTTGTGTTCGTTTTTCTGTGACTTCGCGCCGCGCGTCCGTTCGAACTTTCGTCTCCGTTCGGCTAGTTCTATGTAGTTGCCTGGCCACGGCGTGTTGTGGTCACCTGTTTGCTCTTATGGGCACTATTTTTTTTGTCACTTTTGTCACTTTTTATATAATATAATTCAGTTAACTTTGTTTCTTTTGGTCACGTAGTTAAGTAGTTTATTTTCTTTGAAATTCATTCAGTCAATAATAATTTTGGTTCAATTTGTTTATAGTCACTTTAATAATTTTGCTTAATTTTTAAATTCTATTTTGATTAATAGTAATATCTATTTTTTTGTCAAGATTTAGTAACAGTCGATACTCCCGTTTGCGTCTGACTTCATTGTTGTAGTTAGCGTGCGTGCGATTGACCCGTCGGTGCGCTGCGCGTGCGGAGCTCCATTTGTGTAGTGTATTTACCGCGTCATCCACGCCTATTTTTGATTTTCCCTTTTTTTAGCGCAACGTTAGCACCGGGTGTCTAAATTTCACCCAGGTTTATGTTCATTGGTTTTTTATATTTATATATACATTTGTTTTTTGGATATTTGGGTATTATATGATATACTATTTGACTACGTTTTTTTTCTTTTGTTATTTTATTGTGCCCTATTGTGTACCAGCGGCTTTTAGGAGTTGTAGTCGTTGTGTGTTGGCTACAGAGGATCAGCCAACAACTCCTTGGCGCCCTTTTCCTGTTTTTAGCCCACCCCATCTTCGGCTTCGAGCTTAGCTGCGGCAGGAACCTCCATTGTGGCGTTACGTTACGTTACGGCACAATACTTAAAGGAAAACGAGGTGGGCGCCGATGTCTTCGATTTGGGCGACCGATCCACGTGTCCTCAAAATAATCAATTATGGGTTGCGCTTCTTCAGGGAACACATTTTCGTCGCACAAAACTTACAGTATGTCACTTTTGATTTAATGCATTCTAATTAAAAACTACGCTTCAGAAAATTTTATTACAAAGACACATTCTCTTTTACCCGCAAAATATCGAAATTTCCCTTACATTGGCATCACTTCCAATCAACTGCCCAACAGCTTACCCCCACCCCCTGGGAGGCATACAAAACCAATGTGCCATTTGTTTACATTGTGAATGTTATGAGTTTTGGAGTAAAAAATACGATACCTATCGAATAAATTAGCTCTAGTTTTAACTATTTGTACATCTTTATGGCAAGTACCTTTGCCTTTATGGGTGTCACGAATTGTGTCCCTATATTTTTCATCACATTTAACTCGACGTGTTTTCGTAGGAATAAACAAGATATAATAAAGAATGTTGCATTTTTGTATTGTTGACGACTGAAGGGTATAATTTCAATTAGTTTTAAAGCAATAATTAGGACACCTGATAAAGGAATAGCTGTAGTTAAGTATTTCTTCACGTCTTTTTTTGACAAGTATCTTTCCATATTATACTTACTCTTGAGAGCTGATATACAGGTAAAACTTCACTTATAAGCAGTGGAAAAACTTCTACAATGTCCTAATTTAGTCAAAAACACGTAAAACACAACATTAATATTTCATGTAAAGAAATTGTTCTCACGAACTTCACAAACAATGCGAAGAATGCACTTCAAATGACTGATAATTACAAAACAAAAGTAAATAATCGTCTTTACACACAGAATAGGAGAGATAGGATGGTAGGACACCTTCTAAGACACGAAGGAATAGTTCGGGACATACTAGAGTCAGAGATAGGAATAAAAAGAGGTAGGGGTAGACCTAGATTAGGCTACTGCTCTCAAATAGTTATGGATGTAGTATGTTCTACTTTTAGGGAAATGCGTATGTTAGCTCAGGATAGAAAAGGATGGAGGTACGCGTCTAACCAGTCTTCGGACTGAGAACCTTATGATGATGATGACACACTTCACAGTCAATGGGTACCATGTAATTCAAATACAAACAACGGCAGTGTATGCCACCCAAAGGAGAGGGGAAAGGCTGTCGTGACGCCACGTGGAAATTTTCTATTGAAGCAACGGCAGTAATCACAGTGCAAGCTTCTGTAGAATGATGAAAACAAAATAAACTAACACCTGTACATATACTACAAATACCGTAAAGCAGCGAGAACGAAATATTCGTCTGATTCTTTGTATTAGTCGTTTCACAGGAAAACAGACAGTGACGTAACGTCCCCACAAAGAAATGGTCTTTAAATTAGAAATTACTCTCAATAGATTGAATTCACTCATTTTTTTTCTACTTGTCATTGCTTGCTGCAAATTCTATGTTGCACTCACAAATGTAAACCATTTGCTCGAAACCTGATAGTCCGAGAGCCCGCTGCAAAATTATGCACTCATATGTTAACGAAATGGAATGTGCGGCAAAGGCATGTAAAAACATCGTACTCAACTGAACGGCACCCGTGCCGGCCACCATTTGGTGCAAAAAGGTAAAAACAATGGCACTTCCGGTACGGAAATTTGCGGAAAATTGCGCGATTTGTTAACGAGATGAAAGTTGTGCCATCTTGTAGCCTGCGATTAATTGAATTGAAATCGGTACCCTTGCCATCTATTTACCCTAGTGCAAATCCCCGGCACGGCAACATTTTTGCAGCCCGTAACTCGGACAAATTCCCGTCATGTGTTAACGACTTGAAATAAAGTTCAATGGAAAGGGCATTATGTCCCTTTTACGAATTTCCAAACGTGCCGCGATTCAAAACAGCCAAAGTAGTTGGCACGGCCCGATTTATAACGCGTTACGCGGCGTCGAAATGTCACTTTTGAATCAATTTCAATGGTCACGCAACATGTCGTCGATTATTAAATGTTTTTTGTGTGGTGCACAATTGACATCTGTCACTGTGGCACCTGTTAATGGCAACTAAGTAACTACAGTCCTTCTTTTTAACTTGATCCTTACGTCATCAACGTAATGTGTAAGTTACTCCGCACGGGCAGCTGTAATAGTGCATGTTGAAAAGAGACACTTTCGAAAACAATGTCTGGAATGCCGGTATGGCGATTTGCATTGTGCAAAAAGGACGGTAAATAAAAGCAGCGGCTGAATTGCATTCCGGCTTACGTTCTTTTCAGTAAACTTTTGCTATTAAATCATGCTGCAAATGCAACGCGTGACATTGTTGCTGAATTTCGGGCCTATACTACGAAAATAAAAACATTTCCAATGTTAAAAACTCGCGGGCGCCGCCGCCAGCTGCCGAATTCCTTGAAAATGACGCCGCGTAGCGCGTTATAAATCGGGCCGTGCCACCTACTTAGACTGTTTTGAATGGCGGCACGCTTGAATATTCGTAAAAGGGACATAACGCCCTTTCCATTGAACTTTATTTCAAGTCGTTAACACATGACGGGAATTTGTCCGAGTTCATCATAAGGTTCTCAGTCCGAAGACTGGTTGGACGCGTACCTCCATTCTTTTCTATCCTGAGCTAACCTACGCATTTCCCTAAAAGTAGAACATCCTACATCCCTAACTATTTGAGAGCAGTAGTCTAATCTAGGCCTACCCCGACCTCTTTTTATTCCTATCTCTGACTCTAGTATGTCACGAACTATTCCTTCGTGTCTTAGAAGGTGTCCTACCATCCTATCTCTCCTACTCTTTATTGTTTTCCATACCTTTCGCTTTTCCCCAACTCTTTCTAATACTTCCCTATTGCTAACCTTATCTATCCACGGTATCTTCATCATGCGTCTGTAGCACCACATTTCAAACGCTTCTACTCTTTTTCTATCCGCTTCTCCTATTGTCCAAGTTTCGCACCCGTATAATGCCGTACTCCATACATACGACGTTAAGAGTCTCTTCCTAGTCTCTATATTAACCGTTCTCGAGCATAACAGTTGTTTCTTTTTGTTAAACGCAACTCGGCCCTGCGCCATTCTTTGTTTTATATCTTTAGTGCTCCTACCGTCTTGAGTTATTTTACTTCCTAAGTAGCAGAAATCCGCGACCTCCTCTATCTTCTCATTTCCAATTTGTATTTCCATTTTAGTTCTATTTTCACATCCCCTACATACCAAAATTTTAGTTTTCTTTTTATTGATTTTCATGCCGAAGCCCTGTGTCAAAACTGCTTCCATTTCATTCAGAGCCGCTCCTAATTCTTCTTTGCTAGATGCTAACACTGCTATATCATCCGCAAATCTGAGCATGTTAATAGTTTGGCCCTGTACATTGATCCCTGAGGCTGTTCTTCCCTTAACAATATTAATCGCATCTTCGATATATAAGTTGAAAACTAGAGGTGACAATGCACATCCCTGTCTCACTCCCTTCCGGATATCTACTTCCCTTTGTTCCTGCTCACATTCTATAACTGCCTTTTGCTCTTTGTAGAGATTATGTATTATTCTTCTGTCCCTGTATTTCATCCCTACCTTTCTCAGCACTTCGAACATCTTCCCCCATTTTACGTTGTCGAAGGCTTTTTCTAAATCTACAAATCCTATATAGACGCTCTTTCTCTTTTCTATCGTTTTTTCTATAATTACTCGTAAAGCTAGAATGGCCTCGCGCGTTCCTCTATTTCGTCTAAATCCGAACTGATCTTCCCCTAATATTTCTTCCGCCTTTTTCTCCATCCTTCTTTGCACAATTCTAGTTAAAATTTTTGACGCATGGGAAGTTAAACTGATAGTTCTAAAATTTTCGCATCTATCCGCGCCTTTTCTTTTTGGCAAAGCTACTATGATGTTCCGTTTGTAATCTTCTGGAATCTCGCCTGTCAGGTATATGCGACTAACTAGTTTAAATAAACGATCTATTACCTCTTGACCTGCGCACTTTAAGATTTCTGCCTGCAAGCCATCTATACCTGGTGCTTTATTATTCCTTAAACTTTTTAGTGCTATCTCAAACTCTTCTCTCATTATAGGACTCCCTAGGTTATCCCCCTCTACACTGCTTTCGCTTTCTAATATATCTTGCACTTCCTGTCCCGCATATAAGTTTCCTAAATATTCTTTCCACCTATCTGCCTTCTCCCCACTTCCGATTAGGATATCTCCTGCCTCATTTCTAATGTTTTTGGTACTAGATCCAATTTCTCTAAAATTTCTCCTAATTATTTTATATGCTTCATCAGTCTTTCCTACTTCGAATTTATCTTCCACTTATTTGCATTTATTATCGATCCATTGCTCTTTCGCTTTCCTACATTCCCGAATAATTTCCCACTTGATCGCCTTATATCTTTGTTTCCCTGTTTCCGAGTTACGGGCTGCAAAAAATGTCGCCGTGCCGGGGATTTGCTCTAGAGTAAAAGATGGCACGGGTACCGATTTCAATTCAATTAATTGCAGGCTACCAGATGGCACAACTTTCATATCGTTAACAAATCGTGCAATTTTCCGCAAATTTCCGTACCGGAAGTGCCATTATTTTTACCTTTTTGCACCAAATGGTGACCGGCACGGGTGCCGTTCCGTTGAGTACGATGTTTTTACGTGCCTTTGCCGCACATTCCATTTCGTTAACAGATGGGTGCATAATTTTGCAGCGGGCTCTCCTACTATGACGTTTGCAGTTTAATCTGTCAAGTGCATATTGCCTTTACTGACGCTATCATCTTTGTCTCATTATTAAGTTAATTATCAATAAGTTTTGGTCTTCCTTTCGAGTAATAATCATAACGAAAAGATTTTCTGACGGTTTAATAATGGTTTTAAGACGTTTAAACGTTGCTGAGGTGAACCAAGTCATGGGAATGATTATGATGGGTGAATCATTGAGAAATGTTGCTGCATTCTTCAATGCCAGCCACAATGGGATCGTTTTTTGACGATTCCGCGCCACAGGAGTAAGTTTTTCACTGCCAGAGTTCAGAATCAGTTACTGAATGCATCTGGTACGATTATATCAATCCATACAGTAAGAAGAAGACTGCACGAAGCAAACTTGAGGTCCAGATCTTTCAAAAAATTTCCTCTGTTGACCGCAGCTTGTGGCTATCCTTAAACGTCTGTAACTCTTAGGAAAGCAATTACTGAGACTGTTTCTACAAACTTTTCGTCTCATTTTTTAACGAAGAGTAGATCCTCTTGCTATAAGACAGGAATCTTTGGAAATGTTGTTACAGTCTTGGGTATAAATGGACGGTTAGAGAGAAGGCGTGCAAGGTCGCCGATTAGCTCAGTTGGAGAGCAGAGGGTTTCTGAGCGGGGGACCCGGGTTCGACTCCCGGTCGGCGGCGGCAAGTTTTGCGCCGCGTAACAATGTGTACTTATTCCGATTGTTATTAGGATAACAATCGGAGACAGATAATGATTGTGTCAACTTTTCGTTTGTCTCGGCTATTTTTACACTCCTTAATCACTTTCTCAAATTTGTATTTGCTTATTTCCTCGATTGCTAGTTGGGGAAGGTAGTGAATTTTATACTAATGACCAAAGAGGCACTTAGCACTTTTGGTATCAGTAATCAGTATTCACACACATCATTAGCTTTTCGCATTTCACTATATTATTACGAAATTTCTATTGGTATTTAGCACCATGGCATGACATTATCAAGTTATAAACAGACGAAAGTAAATGCCTTTATATTTACATTAGAAGCGTCATAATAGCAGAATTTATACGTGTTTGTTTAGATACCCATCACGGCGATAGTCTTTGGAATGAGGAAATTGCGTACCTTTGTTTGTTTTATGTGTTGTTAACACTAACATGTTCATATTCTCTTAGTTTACACATTACACATGCTCTACTAATAATTACTAGAAATTTTGCAACTAAAATACTCTACAAACTGTTTTTGGTGTTGAATAAATGACCGAAGTTCCGAACTGTGACAACGTTAATATTTTCATAAAAGAAAAACCTCTTCGTGAAAGTGAGTGGTACTGGACAGTTTGAGCAACTACTCCGCGGGCAAGTACCCCGCCAGCCATTGAATTATAGAACTAAATCTAAGTTTTATGTACTATGAGATAGTTTTCGGAATGCTACCCTAAACATATCGTTGTGTATTGAGCACCCTTGTATCTACATACAATATTAGATCTTGCTAACACCTGCACCAAGTTAGTGTGTAAGTATACAGGGTGGGTCAATAGTGTGTAGTCGGCCCATATCTCTGGTTCTATTCAAGGTATCAAAATAAAACTTTACACGTAAGTGGAGAACTCCATGAAGCATCTGATAAAATTATTTTGATGTATACAGGGTGTTCATACTCTGAACACCAAACCACTTCGTTTAAATACAAGTGTAAAGAAGACGACAGCCATGTCGCAATGGATTAGTAAGTTCAATCGCACGCCGCCGATATTGAATCCGACATACGGGCGTTCAAATCTAATGGCGGTTAGTTTTCTTTTTTTTACTTTTATCTTTATTTTGAATAATCAGCGATTGACTTTTATCAGTAAAGTTGAATAATTAAACGTTTTCTAATTTTTAGTTAAACTGGAAATGGACTTACAAGAGAATTATTTATCGTGATTGAAGTTAAAATAATCCTTCGAATAGTGATGGGCGATATCGTGATTTTTCAATCACATTGTGAATTGTTAATGTGATTCTTCTATATCAGTGATTTTAAAACGTGACGTGATCACGACTTTAGTAGTATTATACCTACGAGCGTATACGTGATCACAACATTTCACTGCCTCGCTAATCTCGCTATCGAGCACCTCTGTGCTATCGAGCGAGGATAAGGAACAACGGAATGCCGTGATCACGCCACAGTTTTGTAGGACCTTTAGTAACAGTCGCTACCAGTGATTTTTTGATATCAGTGATTAAATCACAGTTCGTGAAATATCGTCCATCACTACCTTCGAAAGGAGTAAACTCCAGTCGTGCGTCGGAGCTGACACACACAAGATTTTATTTCTTAAAAATTTCTAATGGAGCACCCATCTATTATTTCCATATTTGATAGACAGTTTAAAAAGCTTTTGATTGATGTAGATATTGAATAGGTCTGCGACTGACGGTTTCGGTAGAATTTAAAATTGAACTTTAAAATTTAGTAATTTGGCTGGTAGTTTATTCGTGTCTCCTATATCTTAGTGCCCAAAACACAAAATATGATTTCCATTTAGTTTCTGGAAGTTGATTTCACATTGAGACAAAAAAAATCATCGCCAGATTGTTTCTTTGTGGTCATATTCTTAAATAAATGGTAACATTAAACCTAGGAATAAATTGAAACAAGGAGTGCCATGGAAGAAAACCGTCCTTTCAAGAAGTAATCTTGCAATGAGCTTTCTTGTGCCGGTGTAAACTGTGTTCGCTAAATTTTCTGTAAAAACAAAGTGTAAGCATTTTTCTGAGTTTTGGGTGGCAAAATGGGGGAGATTCCCCAAAAATGGTACAAAATTACGGCAAAAATCTCAATTCTTAAGGTTCAATCTTTATTTCTGCCTAAATTATCAGTCGCAGACCTGCCAATATCTGCATCAGTTTCATGAAATTTTATGGGGAATTCAAATCTGTAAGCAAATGTGGGGCATTCCATATAAAAAAACATAACTTTGGTTTGGTACGTAGCACGTGAACACCCTGCTGTATACATCACAATAATTTTAACGGAAGCTTCGCGGGGTTCTCCACACACACGTAAAACTTCATGTTAGTGGTTAGAATATGAGAGCCTCAGATCAGTCCATCCAGTTCTCCAGGTGCCATCCACTTCTTCGGCAATGACCTTGAAAGACACCAGAGGCTGCTGAAGGAGTCCTTGAGTCAGCCGAAGAAGTGGTCATATCTTTAGCAATGACATCTTTAGCAGCCTCTGGTGTCTATTAAGGTCATTGATGAAGAAGTGGGCCAGAGTGCGCACCCAAGCCGCCATCGTTAAACTGTACGCCACAGGCAATGAGAGTGGCTATGGGCGGGGCAACAGCCAATGAGAGTGGTTGTGGGCGGGGGGCAGCATCCAATCAGAACTGATCTTGTTGTGGTGGCAATCAGAATTGTGGGGTTGTTGGGGTGGGTGGTAAGATTCAACTAGTGTTAGGTGCTGTTCGGCCTTTGGCTGAGGCTCAGGCGCATGCGCCGGGGCTTTCGCAAAAGTTCTGGAAATGCTGATGCAATAGTACACAGAAGTTGCAGAATAATGTTTTTCTCGGAAATTCGAACGTTTAAAGTTGCTATTGTTTTTTTATTAAATAAATATTGATACGAAAGTTTAAGAAAGAAGCACGTCCGACGTCGATAAGAGATGTTATAATTGTTTATATTATTATGAAATACTAATACATGACCACTTCTTCGACTGACTCAAGGACTCCTTCAGCAGCCTCTGGTGTCTTTCAAGGTCATTGCCGAAGAAGTGGATGTCACCTGGAGAACTGGATGGACTGATCTGAGGCTCTCATATTCTAACTACTCATGTTGATATCTTGAATAGAATAAGAGATATGGACCGACTACGCACTATTGGTCCACCCTGTATATAAAGCAAGTATTATTGCATGGTTCGAGTGTGTAGGGCAAAGAACCGTACTGATAAGTCCCGCAAGGGGAAACCAGTGGTCCACAGTTTTACAATGCACATTCGAAACATGCAATATCGAAAAAGTTTTAACATGATTACTTAAGTAGAGATACAAGAGTACTTAAGTAGAGATACAAGAGTGCTTCAAGCTCAAGGATAAGAGATCTCGTAGTAAACAAATTCTGGATTTTGTTCTATAATTCAAAGGAGTAGTTGTACCGCTCATCTCTGCCGCATAATTCGGTAAATAATAATTACCTCTCGATAATAACTGCACCAAATGTGTAAGTACCTATATTATAAAGCAAGTAATATTGCATGGTTCGAGTGTGTAGGGCAAAGCACCGTACTGATGAGTCCCACAAGGACGAAACCAGTGGTCTACGGTTTTTCTATGCACATTCGAAAAATGCAATATTGAAAAACCTTTAACTCTTCGTAGAAATTTATTTGTGGTTTCTAAGATATATACAAAAATTTCACACCCGCTTGAATTTTAGAACACCTTTAAAGGCGCGTGTCGCATAAGAGAGTTCGTAAACAATAAGTCCCCTTCAAAATATGATACGTTCGTCAGCGGCTCCCAATCAAGTACCTAACAAAAGGTGCGCATCCACCGGCGCTCTCGAACAGCTCGCTATCCCCCAACAGCCTGTGCGCAAAATGTTTAAGTTAAGATCGCGAGTAGCTCGCTTAACATTAGCATAGATTTTCTTGTTCATGTGAAGCTCGCCAAAATTCCAGTCGGTAACTTCCAAGATAACTTCAAAAGATATGTTCACTGGTTCTCAGTTTATTGCGGACGGTTAGAGTGTTAGCGACAAAATTGGTTTTAATGTAGACGTCAACGTACAACTGCTCGCGAATTGTACACGAGCCGATCGTGAGCAGGACTTGTAACTGTATACGAACTGCTCGCGATAAGTTTGCCGGTGGATGCGCACCTTAATAAACTTTGCATGAGCGGTTCGCGTATAGATTAACCATTGCCCAGGCAGGAGTTGATGTTGCCGCTTCTAGAGCGAACTATAATAATTGGCGTACTGTTTTCTTTTTTAAGAGTCCGGCAAACCCCTTTAAAATGAACCTGAAAACTGACTTCGTAGTGCTATGCTCATTTCTAAACGGTGAAAATTGAAGTGTTGAATTTTGGACAGTTTATAAACGAAACTTTATTTTACGTTTCCATAGAAACGAAATTTAAAAATTTTATCTTAGAAAGTGTCAGTTCACTCATGAAGTTGACCAACTTCACGCGTGCATAGCGCCAAGAGATTTACAGTTTTCGAAAAACTGTTTCAATGGAAACATAAAATATACCTTCTTCTACCATAATCAGGCTTTCGTGTTGCTAAATTTATTAGGATGAAGGTTTAATCGTGGTACAGCGAGAGCACTGCAAACGCAAAATATACCTTGGTATGTGCTGCCGCCCGGTGTCGACTGAGCGTAAACTCAGAGCGACGTTGCCTCATTTACTAGGTACCGAACGCTCGGGCTTTGAATGTTCGTTGTTCTTGTGTCCATAAATGTGTTTAGCGCGACGGTTTTGCAACACATATGATAGTTTGCTCCGATTTCTAAAGGATACCTCATCGACCCGATGCCTCGCAGGTGTAACTTTTGATCTGCTTTGCCGGACTCTTAACCCCCGACAAAAAGAGGGGTGTTATAAGTTTGACGTGTCTGTGTGTCTGTCTGTGGCATCGTAGCTCCTAAACGAATAGACCGATTTTGATGCATTTTTTTTGGTTTGAAAGCTGACGTGATCGAGATGGTTCTTAGCTATAGTTTATATGCTTATTTTGCAATATCCAGCGATCACCAAGCAATTTATTAAAAATTATTGCCTTTCAAGTATAACTGTCAGTGATTTTGCATAGTTACGGTGGAGAAACCTAGCAACACCGTCATCTAATAGAATGTTATAAAGATACCTATGTCAAGGAGTATTTGATCTCGTAATTAATTGGGATGTTAAGTTTTCAAATTATTATCGTATGCACGTTTTTAATTAACCCGTAGCTCCTAAACGAATGGACCGATTTTGATGCGTTTTTTTTTTGTTTGAAAGCTGACGTGATCGAGATGGTTCTTAGCTATAATTTATGAAGATCTGTTCAGGCGTTCGATGATGTGTCGGGGGTTACATAAAACTTTTAATTTTGATTATTGTTTTCCACTTTGGATTTTGGGTTCATGTGTACATGAATCATTTCCGAGCAGCTTGTACAAACATTTTTTATTTAAAGTAAATACACCCAATAAACAAAGGCAGAAGTGAATTTATTAGGAAATGGGAGACAAATGTAGATAAACGTTATGGTGGAAACATACAATTTTCCAAAATTGTTTGTGGGAAGGGTGAAGGCAGAGAACCCGCCAAAGATAACAAATTTCAAGAGGAATGAAAAGTGTGGAAACCAGAAGAAGCAAACAGATTCTGACACATCACCATCAACAGGCGAAAGTGATAAACAAATGGAGAAGTTCGTGAAGCAATTAAGACTGGTGACGAAATTATTATTAGGATCTTCCCCTCCCATCTTTCTAGCCTTTCCTCGTCTTTCTTAGAGACGATCCAAGATGCGCATGCGTAGGTTACCGTAAGCCAAACTACGGACATACATATCATTTTCTTTGTATTTAGCGATACACTTTTTGATTTTGAAATCTTCGCCAGAGCACCCGCGCTTCTGCTTCCTTTTGCAAGCCTTGCTGCTATTTCTCGCCTGCTGTCGTTGTCACTGCTTATCACTACCCCCAAATAAACCCATTCTGCTCTCCATTCGAAACTATATACTACTCTTCCGTTGCGACTTCCAGATTCTGTTGCATCTCTGGACCCACACTAATATACTTTGTTTTGCTTTCGTTTAATTATAGTCCCAATTTTAGAGTCCTTCCACTTTTGAGGATTACCCTGGCTCAAACCTCGTCGAATTTCGAACTTCTCTGACACCTGCCCATTTACATTTACCCTGCGTTTGGTGTTTTTTAACGTCATCTTTACCAACGCTATCAACTTCCTTGGTATTCCTAGTTGTTCAATTGCTAAATAGAGCTGTTTCCGGTCAATAGTGTCGTATGCCTGATGCTTGAATTCCATGAATATCATGTGCAGTGCTCTACCATACTCAAAACCACTACTCAGTATCTGTTTCAAGGTGAAAATCTGATCTGTAACTGATGATCTGTTACTTCGAGACCCACACTGGTAATCTCCAATTATGTTTTCTGCATATTCATTCAGCTGCTAATACTTTGTAAACTACGTCTAACAGCGCTATTCCTCTATAATTATCGCAACAAGTTACTTCCCCTTTTTCGTATATAGGCACTATTAATGCTTTTCTCCACTTTTGTGGCATTTCTTCTTTATTCCATGATGAGGTTTTTATAATACTACAAACCTTCTTCTGCAGTTGTTTGCCTCTATATTTAAGCATTGCGGCACTTACGTTTTTTCCTCCAGGACTACTACTATAGTGATAGTTAATATCGAAACATCGATGTTTTGTAAAAAACAACCGAACCATGGATATTTTAACAAACACCTATATATTTATCATGGCGTGGTGGAATTTTATGGGGAATTCAAATCTGTAAGCAAATGTGGGGCATTCCATATAAAAAAACATAACTTTGGTTTGGTACGTAGCACGTGAACACCCTGCTGTATACATCACAATAATTTTAACGGAAGCTTCGCGGGGTTCTCCACACACACGTAAAACTTCATGTTAGTGGTTAGAATATGAGAGCCTCAGATCAGTCCATCCAGTTCTCCAGGTGCCATCCACTTCTTCGGCAATGACCTTGAAAGACACCAGAGGCTGCTGAAGGAGTCCTTGGGTCAGCCGAAGAAGTGGTCATATCTTTAGCAATGACATCTTTAGCAGCCTCTGGTGTCTATTAAGGTCATTGATGAAGAAGTGGGCCAGAGTGCGCACCCAAGCCGCCATCGTTAAACTGTACGCCACAGGCAATGAGAGTGGCTATGGGCGGGGCAACAGCCAATGAGAGTGGTTGTGGGCGGGGGGCAGCATCCAATCAGAACTGATCTTGTTGTGGTGGCAATCAGAATTGTGGGGTTGTTGGGGTGGGTGGTAAGATTCAACTAGTGTTAGGTGCTGTTCGGCCTTTGGCTGAGGCTCAGGCTCCAATTATGTTTTCTGCATATTCATTCAGCTGCTAATACTTTGTAAACTACGTCTAACAGCGCTATTCCTCTATAATTATCGCAACAAGTTACTTCCCCTTTTTCGTATATAGGCACTATTAATGCTTTTCTCAACTTTTGTGGCATTTCTTCTTTATTCCATGATGAGGTTTTTATAATACTACAAACCTTCTTCTGCAGTTGTTTGCCTCTATATTTAAGCATTGCGGCACTTACGTTTTTTCCTCCAGGACTACTACTATAGTGATAGTTAATATCGAAACATCGATGTTTTGTAAAAAACAACCGAACCATGGATATTTTAACAAACACCTATATATTTATCATGGCGTGGTGGAATTTCTCCTACCCCATACGTGAATAGGTATTTTGACATTTAAGCTGTAAAACGACATGCGCATAATATAAGCAGACGAAAATGAAATTCCAATCGAGCAAATCATTTTTATTCCACCATGGGTACGTGCAATATTGTTATAAAACAAGTGCACCCTTCGATTTTGACGAGCTAACAATAATCATAACGGTAACGTAAAAACGTAAAAACTTTATATTCCTTCAATAGATTCTGATTGGCCGCAGCAAATCCAATTAGAGTAATCAAGTATTTATTTAGTCAATAAATTGTATTTACTCTGTAACACAAAGTAATCTTTAAATTCATCAGTTACACATATAAAATAGAAAACCATGCCAATTTTATTGCAATTTCAGTAAGATGACGAGTACTTGCATAACCCATTTTATCAACGGTAATTGGATCACGGTGTTAAAAAATAAACTTTACTCATTAAGTCTAAGGAGTGTAAGGAGTGTAAATGTTACGCATGAAAACGAATACATAACCGCAATTTTGGATCACGTGAAGCTCCCAGTTTGATTCAAAACAAATGGAACAAGTTTGTTGACAAATTATATCGCTTATGTCTATTTCTACGAAGTATTATATTGTAAATTCATAATAACATTTTGTAAGAATTTCACTATTTTCATAAAAAGTCAATAACATGTTTATTTCCTTCATTAGCAAAATTATAAATTTTCTAAGACGCTTACATGAGCTACAAATTTCAATGCAATGAAATTCCATTAAATTTCATAATTTTAAATGGACTTGTTTCGAAGATATTTAGAAGAAAACGTCTTTAGGCCTCCTCTTTTAGAAAGCTATAGCTCCCTTGCGAAACATATTTCGGTATACGCTTTCTCTTATTTTTGACCACAGAACACGCTGGTAAATTATTGCACGCTAATTCGGGCCACCCTGTATGTACAGGATGGTCCAGTTTATATCATCAGGTTGCTACAGAAGTAGGTACCCTGAATTCAATATGTATGTTCTTGGGAAAAGCTTCGAAACGTATACTAGCTGTTAATCTACTAATTTTGTTAACAAATCCCACATCAAAATATGGAGAGTGAACGCGGATTCGCCTTCAATTGTTGACTAAGGGTAGACACCGTGATGGAGCCTAGTCTAGCCTACCAGGTTGCGTATTTTCTAAACCTAATATTGCGCAACGCAAGTAACGCCCCATTAACTTTTCATTGGTCAATTCAAATTCTAATCGGTCACAACGCACTACTTCAAAGTCTAATACGATGAAACGCAGCCACACTATCCTATGCGACTTTTAACACTGGGCTCCTAAATACAAGCTACCACAACGCATATTGCTAAAACCTAATTCATTGCAGCGCAGCGCCTTCTAATCCATCATCTCCTCAAGACAAAATTAAATTAGGTAAGTAGGTATGTCAAATGAATTGGCAAATAATAAAAAACTCATAAACCATCAACGATATTTCCATTAGGTTAAGAACATGTGTACCTAATCAATGAATTTTAGCATTAGGAATATTAGACATAATGTTTAGGGCCAGAGAATGTCGTCTCTTTGCTGGTCTGCCACTTTGAACTCTTTTAGCACCAAGCTTAGATCCTGTACGACAATTTCTTCTAGTGCGGGCAGTTGGTTGCACTTTTATAATCCTTCCTTGTCTCAATGTAGGTATCTTGATTGCAAGAAACGTGTCCAATTGGCAGCCAGTGCTGATTTTTTTCAATGAATTGGTAAACTTCCTGATTAGGTCAATATTGCAAGTTTCATTTTCCGCTAAATTGGAAATTCTATCGAACTCATATTTCAAATCGGCCACCGCTGTTTTGTGTTCCTCGTTAAATGTAGGAATGTAGGAAAGCGAAAGAGCAATGGATCGATAATAAATGCAAAGAAGTGGAAGATAAATTCGAAGTAGGAAAGACTGATGAAGCATATAAAATAATTAGGAGAAATTTTAGAGAAATTGGATCTAGTACCAAAAACATTAGAAATGAGGCAGGAGATATCCTAATCGGAAGTGGGGAGAAGGCAGATAGGTGGAAAGAATATTTAGGAAACTTATATGCGGGACAGGAAGTGCAAGATATATTAGAAAGCGAAAGCAGTGTAGAGGGGGATAACCTAGGGAGTCCTATAATGAGAGAAGAGTTTGAGATAGCACTAAAAAGTTTAAGGAATAATAAAGCACCAGGTATAGATGGCTTGCAGGCAGAAATCTTAAAGTGCGCAGGTCAAGAGGTAATAGATCGTTTATTTAAACTAGTTAGTCGCATATACCTGACAGGCGAGATTCCAGAAGATTACAAACGGAACATCATAGTAGCTTTGCCAAAAAGAAAAGGCGCGGATAGATGCGAAAATTTTAGAACTATCATTTAACTTCCCATGCGTCAAAAATTTTAACTAGAATTGTGCAAAGAAGGATGGAGAAAAAGGCGGAAGAAATATTAGGAGAAGATCAGTTCGGATTTAGACGAAATAGAGGAACGCGCGAGGCCATTCTAGCTTTACGAGTAATTATAGAAAAAACGATAGAAAAGAGAAAGAGCGTCTATATAGGATTTGTAGATGTTCGAAGTGCTGAGAAAGGTAGGGATGAAATACAGGGACAGAAGAATAATACATAATCTCTACAAAGAGCAAAAGGCAGTTATAGAATGTGAGCAGGAACAAAGGGAAGTAGATATCCGGAAGGGAGTGAGACAGGGATGTGCATTGTCACCTCTAGTTTTCAACTTATATATCGAAGATGCGATTAATATTGTTAAGGAAAGAACAGCCTCAGGGATCAATGTACAGGGCCAAACTATTAACATGCTCAGATTTACGGATGATATAGCAGTGTTAGCATCTAGCAAAGAAGAATTAGGAGCGGCTTTGAATGAAATGGAAGCAGTTTTGACACAGGGCTTCGGTATGAAAATCAATAAAAAGAAAACTAAAATTTTGGTATGTAGGGGATGTGAAAATAGAACTAAAATGGAAATACAAATTGGAAATGAGAAGATAGAGGAGGTCGCGGATTTCTGCTACTTAGGAAGTAAAATAACTCAAGACGGTAGGAGCACTAAAGATATAAAACAAAGAATGGCGCAGGGCCGAGTTGCGTTTAACAAAAAGAAACAACTGTTATGCTCGAGAACGGTTAATATAGAGACTAGGAAGAGACTCTTAACGTCGTATGTATGGAGTACGGCATTATACGGGTGCGAAACTTGGACAATAGGAGAAGCGGATAGAAAAAGAGTAGAAGCGTTTGAAATGTGGTGCTACAGACGCATGATGAAGATACCGTGGATAGATAAGGTTAGCAATAGGGAAGTATTAGAAAGAGTTGGGGAAAAGCGAAAGGTATGGAAAACAATAAAGAGTAGGAGAGATAGGATGGTAGGACACCTTCTAAGACACGAAGGAATAGTTCGTGACTTACTAGAGTCAGAGATAGGAATAAAAAGAGGTAGGGGTAGGCCTAGATTAGACTACTGCTCTCAAATAGTTAGGGATGTAGGATGTTCTACTTTTAGGGAAATGCGTAGGTTAGCTCAGGATAGAAAAGAATGGAGGTACGCGTCCAACCAGTCTTCGGACTGAGAACCTTATGATGATGACGTTAAATGTTTCTACAGAAAAAATAATAAAGTAGATAATTATTTAAATATTTAAAGCAACTCACGTGGGTTATTACTGTTCGCTAGATCAGTTACAACTTCTTGGGAATTATGAAGATCTTCAGTCAAATTTGTTTTCTCAAGTGGTGAATCGTTAAGTTTATATTGCATGCTTTTGAAAAAAGAGTTGTATCTTTCACCTGTTGCAAGATACGCAATAATTTGTCTATCATCCTCCGTTAACAATGGGCATGTTAGCATTCGTAAACCAGAGGAATTTTGTACTGCAGTTAGGTGTTTACAAAAAGCACCCCCAGCTCCACTGGCACAGTCACACAATGAACCCTCTACTATCACTATATAAAATAAATGCGGATCTGTAGACGAGGACACCAAATACGTACCATCATCCTTCTCTTTAACCACAAGATTTGACCCACGTTTTTTTAATTTTAAATGGTGCAAATCGTTTTTGCTATATCTGTTACTAGCATAGGATATTAGGCGCCTCTTGTGATAGTTCTCAAGAATGTGAACAATGAAGTCTAATAATGCGACAGCATTAAAAGCCTTGCATCTTTCCAATATGATGTCTTTTACAACCCTTATTGAGGCTTCTACAAAATTATTTGTGTTATGTCCCCTAGTACACAGTGACTTTCTGTACCAGTGGCACCATTCAGTTCTTCTTTCCCATAGGCATTTAATGTAATTTACAAAATTATCATACTCGCATGATGTAGTCAATGTAAGAAAATATTCCTCGCATTCTTCTTCAGTCTGTGCAAATATGACATATCGAAAATCAGTCATTAATTTTCTTCTTTTAACCTTGTCTATTTGATTTTTAGAAGCCCAAAGCCACCTCCATACTGCCTGACATATATGAAATGTGCATAAAAGTAAAGTGGCTTGAGGATAGATATTTTGTAAAGCATTGCGTTCTGCCGAAGAATCGTCTGTCATGAAGATTCTGGGCTCCCCATTGCCTCCAAAGCCATGAGGAGTGTGTTGTTTTAATATTCTAAATATTAAATTATAGTTATCCTCAGTTTGAGACGTGTGCAGCAAACAAGCGAGTGGGACGCCACCAACTTTACTTACACCAATTATGAAAGTAATAACTGAAGACATCTGATCGCATGAGCCGCTTGAATCGACAAAACAAATCTCATTCGAAAATTCTTGCTCATGCGCTCGTTTCATGATTGGAGTTAAGAGTCCGGCAAAGCAGATCAAAAGTTACACCTGCGGGGCATCGGGTCGGTGAGGAATCCGTTAGAAATCGGAGCAAACTATCAGCTGTGTTGCAACACCGTCGCGCTAAACACATTTATGGACACAGGAACAATGCACATTCAAAGCCCGCGCGTTCGGTACCTAGTAAATGAGACAACGGCGCTCTCAGTTTACGCTCAGTCGCTACGAGGCGGCAGCACATACAAAGCCATATTTTGCGTTTGCAGCGCTCTCGCTCTACCATGATTACACCTTCATCCTAGTAAATTTAGCAACACGAGAGCCTGATTATGGTAGAAGAAAGTATACTTTATGTCGCCATTGAAACAATTTTTCGAAAACTGTAAATCTCTTGGCGTTATGCACGCGTGAAGTTGGTCAATTTCATGAGTGAACTGACACTTTCTAAGATTAAATTTTTAAATTTTCTTTCAATGGAAACATAAAATAAAGTTTCGTTTATAAACTGTCAAAAATTCAACACTTCAATTTTCACCGTTTAGAAATGAGCATAGCACTACGAAGTCAGTTTTCGGGTTCATTTTAAAGGGGTTTGCCGGACTCTTAAAATCAACACAACAAATGGATCTTCATTAATATAGATGCTTACACCACGTTCCTCATATGCTTTTTTCCTATCTTGTAAAATGCCAACAATCGATTTAAAATTTCTGTCGCCGTATTTATCTTGTCTGAAAAAAAAATTTTATAGAAAGTACCTAAATTAAAAGATACACTCGAAAAATTACCTCCACTCATCAAATATTTTATAAATTTCACGTTCTTTTGGATTTACTTGAGAATCTGCTAACAGTTTGGTTACTATTGAATCATCGCTCTCTTGGTTTATAAGTTTTAGCTCGTGGAAATTCTTTGCAGCACTGGGTGTCATACCATCATTAAAGTAATTTATAAATTGTTCCTTGGTTTCGTCGGTCATTTTTAAAAAACTGTATGCATCTGCAACATGTATGAGATGGCTATGTTTATTTGTTATCTATAAATGAGAAAAGTATACAGGGTGATTTTTTTTGACCGTCTATTAGAAGTATCTGGAGAACTAAAAGAGATATTGATTTGAAATTTTGGCTGTGGCCGAAACCGGGTCGGATCTATTTAATGAAAATACTTTCAAAATGGTGGCATGTCCGTTAATACCGGAAGTTGACACCAACTTTGTTATCTTAAATGGAATGCTACCATTTTCTATTTTTTTTTAGATTCCACGGAAAATTTTAATGTCAATTCAATAAAGGTTCGCTATGTCTAAAATTAATATTTTCGGAGATATAAATTTTGTTCTCAATATTTTGACAGTTGTGGTAGATTATGTAAAAATTAATATCTCTATAACGTCTAGCAGTAAGATGTTCGATTTTTTATGGTGGCAAGACGAGGTGTTGGAGTTACTAATCAGGCAAACAAATTTCCAAAATCTATTACATAAAATTTTCTAATCAACGACATATGTTGATCGCACCAAAGTAGCAAAAAGTCATTTTTCTTAAATAGAATGATACCATTTTCAATTGTTTTTTAGATTCCACGGAAAATTTTAATGTTAATTCTATAAAGGTTCGCTATGTCTAAAATTAATATTTTCGGAGATATGAATTTTTTTCCAATACCTATTTTGACAGTTGTGGTAGATTATGTAAAAATTAATATCTCGATAACGTCTAGCAGTAAGATGTTCGATTTTCGATGGTGGCAAGACGAGGTGTTGGAATTACTAATCAGGCAAACAAATTTTCAAAATCTATTACATAAAATTTTCTAATCAACGACATATGTTGATCACACAAAAGTAGCAAAAAGTCATTTTTCTTAAATAGAATGATACCTATTTAAAGAAACCAATTAAAAAGAGTGAAAAAATGCGCATTTAACAATGTATGGTGTTTCTCTACCTAAAATGCATAGTATTTTAGATATTTGCTGTTTTCTTATTTCATCGATCAAAATTGAAGAGCGCCGCCTTCTAGTAAGTAGACCTTGGCTTGTAGACAAAACAAAATATTCACAAATTTCACAAATAATGTCTAATAAAAGCAATTGGTATTTTTAGTAATTTAGTATGGTTGGTGTTTAACGAATAGGATATGGCAAATGATAATTATTCTTACTCGGATATTATGCATTTATTCAACATTCATGGAAAATGCGATAAAATAATTAACAGGACATACAGAACATTTAATGGAACATATCCTGAATTACCACCACTGAACTTATTTTAACTAAATAAAAAATAAAGTAGGTACGTGATAGTAAAACAATGTTAAAGAAACTGTTCAAAATGTAGTCCATTAACTTCTACACATTTAATAATTCGCTTATTTACGGCGAGTGTAGTAGCGCTACGAATTTCATGTGGATCTAAGCCTGCAAATGCTGTAGCAATTCTTTCCACCAATTCATCCCTGTTATTGAGTGGATATTGATACACTTTATCCTTTATACGGCCCCAAAGATAAAAATCCAACGGTGTAATGTCTGGAGACCTGGCAGGCCAACTCCATGGACCCATCTATCTTCAATCATCCGGTACAATTCGTTAGTAACTGCTGTAGAACAATGACCTGGCGCCCCATCTAGTAGGTATCTAAAATACTATTCATTTTGGGTAGATAAACATCATACATTGTTAAACGCGCATTTTTTCACGTTTTTTAATTGGTTTCTTTAAATAGGTATCATTCAATTTAAGAAAAATGACTCTTTGCTACTTTTGTGTGATCAACATATGTCGTTGATTAGAAAATTTTATGTAATAGATTTTGAAAATTTGTTTGCCTGATTAGTAATTCCAACACCTCGTCTTGCCACCATAGGAAATCGAACATCTTACTACTAGTCGTTATCGAGATATTAATTTTTACATAATCTACCACAACTGTCAAAATAGGTATTGGAAAAAAATTCATATCTCCGAAAATATTAATTTTAGACATAGCGAACCTTTATTGAATTAACATTAAAATTTTCCGTGGAATCTAAAAAACAATTGAAAATGGTATCATTCTATTTAAGAATTTTTGCTACTTTTGTGCGATCAACATATGCCGTTGATTAGAAAATTTTATGTAATAGATTTTGAAAATTTGTTTGCCTGATTAGTAACTCCAACACCGTGTCTTGCCACCATAAAAAATCGAACATCTTACTGCTAGACGTTATCGAGATATTAATTTTTACATAATCTACCACAACTGTCAAAATATCGAGAAAAAAATTTATATCTCCGAAAATATTAATTTTAGGCATAGCGAACCTGTATTGAATTGATATTAAAATTTTCCGTGGAATCTAAAAAAAAATAGAAAATGGTAGCATTCCATTTAAGATAACAAAGTTGGTGTCAACTTCCGGTATTCCCGGAAATGCCACCATTTTGAAAATATTTTCATTAAATAGATCCGACCCGGTTTCGGCCACAGCCAAAATTTCAAATCAATATCTCTTTTAGTTCTCCAGATACTTCTAATAGACCGTCAAAAAAAATCACCCTGTATACATATAGTACCTCGATTTTCACTGAAAAAAAATCCGTTCATAATATGAATAAACGTCGTTTATTAACTCAAAGTTCATTGGTTCAATTAATTTTTCATTAATATTACGAAAATCGCTCTGTCCCTTTTTGATGAGTTGATACCGGTGATCATTGATATTATAAATTCCGTTTATTAAAAGTTGATGTGGCAAATCATTGTTACAATGAAATTTTAAATTGGCCCAACGTACATATTCATTATATTGATAAATTTATTCATTAAATTAATGAACAGAATTAATAACACAACTTCATAATATTGATGTATAAGTTTATTAGTCAACAAACGGGTACATTGTCTCAATATACACTTTTATTGGTCAATAAACGGGTACATTGTCCCAGTGTCCCACATATTTTGCTAATATGACCGTTCCTTGAGCCAATGCAGTTATACATTGTCGCAATGAACGAACAGGTAGCCGAGCATTGCCGATGTGTTCCGATAGGAACTTAGCTCTCTTCGAAGTTTTCTGTTTGGTTTTCGTTGGTTTCCGTCGTTTCCGTTAAGACAGCTAAAAGAGCGTCAGTTTACGTTAGTGTTCGGCGTGTTCGCTGTGATTTTTTATTTCAAAGTCTGTGTCAAGGGGGTGAATTTGAGGTGTGTGTTCAATAAATTCGGTAAGTACACTACACCCTCCCTCCTATTCCTATTAATTTAGGAAATATGTTGCTTGCAGAATTTCCTAACATCCGAGCATATTTAAATTTGATGTTTTGCTAGACCGGAACTAAGTCGCTGAAAATGGACGGGTACACTATCACCTTAAACATCTCTAAGATTATTCAATTATTAAATGATTGCGACCGATAATTTAGTATGTATTCATAGTTGTTTTCTAAAATTTACTCTTGTTAATTCTTATTTAGTTGTGTTTATCCAAAGACATCTTTATATTTATTATATTATTTTTGTTCAGAAGAGGTCCGAAAATATGTTCGTAGGTACTAAACATAAGATTAGTTAGTTGGCCGTTGGGCGTCTCTTTTATTGTAAAATGTAGCTGGTTACATATGTAAGTCAGATATATCTATAGAAACAAGATAATTAAAAAAAATAAGAAGCAAACAGTTCTCTAGATATCAACTTCAAATGGTATTTCAATTATTACGTTTTTATTTGAAGTTTTTCTATAACCTGGCACATAGAATAAAAAATGTTTAAATTGATTTTGTCTTATTTTGCCTTGTATCTTACTTCATCTTCCCTATGTAGGCATCTTTTTAATCCTTAGCAGCAGTTTCTTCTTGCAAGAGATTACAGCAACTTAAAACCAACTGTAGAAGAAAAGTACAAGACTGATATTTCTAAAGTGAGTTGTCAATTCTAAACTCAGAATTTACTTAAGAATCCTTCAACAAGAGGAAAAACTGGTCGTTAATAAATATTTTCCGTTTACTGCTCAAACGAAGATAACAAGATAAGTACCCTCTCTGTGTAGTTCTAAAAGAAATAAAAAAATATGTTGTCTATAAGTGTTCTAGAGATCTCAAGCTGACACAACCTAAAAATATAAGGTTGTGCTATCTTGAAATCTCTAGAACATTTTATAAACAATTTTTTTTTTATTTCTTATAGAACTAGAGACATCTTCCTTTTGCATACTAAATGGACAGAATGCATAATTCATGCATAATTCATGAAATTAATGTAAGCTGGGCATTGATTCACTGTACCAATTCATTGGTACAATAAATCATTTCGTTGAGACAATAAATGATATTTATGAAATTAATGTAAGCCTTACATTGGGCCAATGAACTAGTTAATTCAACCAAGGTATACTGCGCATACAATGAATGTACAAAGTTAATTGGTAGAATGTACTCGTATACGCGACATTAATACTATAAAAGTAGTACGTTAGCTCAATGTATGATCTACATGACTGCAGTGTATAACGTTATTGCCTTAACGAAAATATGAGAACAAAAACCAATGAATTAAATTCATAAATACAATGAACCTTACATTGGCCAATAAATGTGTTTATTAACCGATTAATGGTATTCATTCCGACAATGTATTTCTTCATCGGACCAATTTTAATGAATTTTTTCATTGTTACAATAAACTTTTTTATTGTATTTACGTCACTTTTTGGTTGGGTGTTTATAGATACCTAATTTTAATTAGATTAGTATACCCATACCTGATTAATAATACCTAAAACTCACCGTAATTTCAGCAGATAAACCTTTCTTCAATAGTACATCGTTTCTTATAGTATTTCTGTTAATTTTCTTTATTTTGATATCTATGGAAGCTCCACACTCTTTTCCCTTTTTTCTCGTAGATTCTCTTTTTCGTTTGTCTTCGCGGACTTTGTTAAAATCACTATGATGACACGCGTACTTTTTCCGAAACAGCAGTTTTTGCAACTTTGGTAAAGTTAGTTTGACCACCCATTGAGTTTTAGTTAAAGATGAAAAAGCCCTTACCCATTCGTTGCACCTAATATTAAAATCATCTGAATTTGAGTCTTCATCGCATTTTCCTTGCAATTTTACACGCAGCACTGCCTTGTAATTGTCCTCAGTGCTGTACTCAATTACATCTAATTGTCCATCATTGTACACTAGTTGCTTTAATAAAGTTGTTAATTTATCCATTTTATACAGAAGAAAGAACAAACGCAAAGAAACATGAACTTCTGAATGACGGTAAAATATTGGAGGTTATGTTTTTTTTTTTGTTTTAAAAGAAGAGTAAACAAAAGATGCGCTGCATTGAATTAGGTTTTGGCAAGTTACGCTGTGGTCGCGTGTATTTAGGAGCCCAATGTTAAAAGTCGCATAGGATAGTGTGGTTGCGTTTCATCGTATTAGACTTTGAAGTAGTACGTTGTCACCGATTAGAATTTGAATTGACCAATGAAAAGTTGATGGGGCGTTGCTTGCGTTGCGCTTTATTAGGTTTAGGAAATACGCTACCAGGTTAGGAGTTGGATGTTGGGTCTGCAACCCACTACAGCAGAAACTTATAAAACAGTAAATAATTTAAAATAATGTAATTCTGTTGATCTACTAATTCAAGATTTACATGTCATGAGTGAGGAACACAGAATATCTGTTTAACCTTATTATTACTGGAGCTACGAGTTATAGGGAAAGAATTCCTATACTTAACGCAGATGGTGAAAATAGAAAAATAATTGAGCATCGGGTTTTCGAGTTATTCACAAAATTAACCTTTTTGCATTTTCTGAAACGGAAAAAATTCTGGGCAATAATTAGTAGGTATCCTAAAGTTGAAAATGGACGTTTCGCAGGATCATTTTTTGATTATAAACAATAAATTAATGTATTGTTAAAACATAGCCTTCTTGTTCTATCTAAAATAATAAGTGTGTATGTATTTTTTACATACACATTTTAAATTATTTAATATTGGAACATTGGAAGGAAACCCTTGTTTTCAACTTTTGGATAATAGTGTATTTGGGCTTCATTGCCCATTTTTTATGTTTCGAAAATGTGTAAATATAAACTCATATTTTACGGGTGGGGCGTGACTTACGGCTCACCCTGTATAAAGTGTTCTATATAAAAACAGGTTAATTCTTGTGAACGTAGTTTAATTTTGTATTTATTGGCTTTTGACAGGCCCTGCAGGCCCACAGCCTAATTACTTCATTCCACAGTTTCTTGTTATTCGCTTTACTTTTCCACTTCCGTATGTTCTTTTCCTTCAAATCGTCCAGAACCTTTCCTTCTCTTTGGTCTTCCCGACTTTTCTTCTTACTGTCCTGCACCCCCCATACGACTTGTTTCACTGTCTTACCCTCTGTCATTCTTTCCAAGTGACTCAACCACTTGCTCTTAGGCGCTATTTCTACAATATTTTGTTCTTTGTACAAGTCGTAAATATCTGTATTTGTTCTCCTTTCGTTCCCTTCTTCTGTTTTCTCCCCTCCAAATATTCTTCTTATTATGTTTCTTTCCCATCTTACTAACTTTTCCCGAAAGCTTTTTTTTTATTTTGGCAGTGAAAGAATTTCGCTATTTTCAACTTTAAAATATTAATGGATTAAGAATTTTTGCACAGGCATTTTTTTGCATACGAATACAAAGGCATACTTTAAAAAAAATTAAAAAAATTTACATTGTATGGTCTGTTCTTTTGGGTCTATGATGCACGGGGGCGATATTACTAGCAAATTTTAACCGTTCGGCATACCTTTTTAACATCCAAATTTGATTTTGGGCTATATGAAAAGAGGATAAACCAGCGCACATCGTATGGGTTGATTTTGGGGTCTGCGATTTATTGAGGTGTAAAGTTGAGTTACGTTTTAGAAAATTTTAAGCGTTCGGTGCTGTTACATCGCATACTTTTTTAATAATAATAATACTAAAATTATTAACACCAGTACAAGTTACAAAAAACACGTCGTTAATAGAAAGACGAAAAAACTCATGTAAAGAGGCAAGCATTCAGGCTTCTGCGAATAGCACAGTAATCGCAGCGTCTGGTCCTCCATGCATTCGTCCAAATTTGATTTTGGACTATGTAGTTTTGAAAAGAGGGTGAACTAGTGCACACCGTATGAGTTGGTTTTTGAGGTCCGCGATGCACGGGGTCCATATTATAGGGGTGTAAAGTTGAGGTAGTGTGTTAAATATCTATTGCAACATTTTACCCTAACGGACAGACAAACATGTCAAACTTAATAATAGCTTGTAAATGAATAATATTTCGTGGGAATGTCATTGCCGCGCGGCACTTGTTGGTAGAATGCAAATGGCGACGTACAATCACTCACATTTCAATTAGTCCTCGCCGTTTCAATCCAGTTTTACTTGTTGATGTGTGCGGACGTCTGTCATTGTTTCGATTTCGTGAAAATTTTATTATTCTCATTGTTTACACAGATTGTTGCGTTGTGTTATAATGATTATCCTGCATACATAGTTGTAATGATATGGCAAGTAAAAAACTGGCTCTAAATTCATAAATTAGAACACTGAAGATGAACTAAAAATCGGATGTTTGCTAAGCCCGAAAGCAACCACTTTCAAAGTGAGAGAGTTAATCAGATTAAATAATGGCAGCTGATTCATTTGCGTTGGTACACCAATTCGTGCTCGGTTCGAATCCAGCAAAGTAAAGCATTCCAGGGTAAACTACTAGTTGCCATCTAACCTTTGTAACTGACTTTAAAAAAGCTAAGACGTTGAAACCAAAAAATATAGAATAAAATATTAATAAAGAGAACCAAGAGCGAAGACTCAGATTTAGCTTGATTTGTACATAATAAGGGGAATAAATTATTAATGATTAAAATTTGGTATAATTTGAAACTCTGACATACCTCGGTCCATTTTCTATTTTGTGGCAATCTCAGTTCGATGCTCTGAATGTCTTGAATTTGTTTCACTGTTTGTTGCAAATCAGCTTGCAGTTTCTGTACACGCATTTTCTGTTCTTTGTCATCACTCATTTCACCATCCAAAAGACACATTTGTCCTCTTCTAGCAATCCTTTCTTTCTCATATCGCTGGGACAATAACTCTTCCAATTTCTTCGATGATTGTTGAAACTGACTATTAGGTTTAATTTGGGGTTTTTGTTTTGGTGCCTTGCTACTTTCTTCAGTCTTGTAAAATAATTGATTAGTTTGAGCCACGTTAAGTTTACCTACATGTTGTTTATTGGCAGAATCATCTACCTGGTCTATGCATCTGTACATTTTATCCCCTTGTGGTAGAAACTGAACTAAAGCTTGTGCGTTTGCTACCACTGGTTGTCTATTATTTTTGAACGATTGTCCGTAATCATGTGCTAAGTTATCCGGCTGAGAAGATTGTCTCTGATGGCCCAAAAACCTGCTCGAACCAAGACGGCTAGATTCGATGAAGTCTGGCTGTGACACTTTTCGTTGGTGCGTTAATTGGCTTTCTTTTTGTTCATAGTAACTTGGGTTTTCGTCTTTTGTTTCTCTTTTCATTACCTCTACTTGTACGAAATCTTTAAAACCACCAGAATCAGAAGAATTCGAATCAACGGAGTCTATTTTAGTTATAGTTTTCCCATTGAGTTCTTTTTTATTTGGATTTGCTATGATTCCGCAACAATCATTACTTGCATTGGACAAAATGCTACAGCAGACGGTGCTAGGTGAATTAGGTGCTTTCAGGCTGGCTTCTTCAGTTTTTGTTTGTGGCTGCAAGTTCGAACAAAATTTTTCACTGTATTCATAGCTGACGCTGTATTCCGAGAGAACACTGTTTTTAAAAACTTCAAGTGTTTGTTCTTGGCAAGGGTGGTGTGTTTCGATTTTAGTGGATAGAAACTTTTCGACACAAACGTGTTTTTCATTTTGGCGCAATTCTTTTTGGGTAGTATTTGTACGGTTTCCACGGTCAAACTGCTTACACTGGGCTTGTGGGTGGTAGTTGGGCAACCTCTGAGATTTCAAGTTTACAGGGGGTATGTATTTGGGTTTTGCTGCTACTGGAGGTTTATGCGGTACTTTGGGTTTCTCACTCTTTTCTCGAACATTTGCCTCTTGCATTTTAAACTTATAACATTGTGATCAAAACACAGTAAAAATTTACAGGTTATAACGCAAAACACTATATACCTACATACGTCATTCAGCACTGCAGTTTTAAAACACGATAGATAATGTAAAACACTCTAGTTAATCACGATTATAAAGCACAAATTCAACATTAAGGCCCATTTGTTACATGTATTTGACGTAAATTTAATTCGTAAATAAATATTTCACACAAGCAGTAGTGCCACATTTATAGACGCGGTCGTCGTATCTAGGGTTAACTCCCTTTTAGGGTGAGTTGTGAGTCGAAAAAAGATACGCTTGGAGGCGCCGCTTGGCGTCCACGTCGATAATCTCTTATGCAGCTATAAGCAGAGGTGGTCTCATTCGCTTTTAGAATAAATGTTGCGTGCATAATACCCTAACAATAAAGAGGTGCTATATAAAAAGCTTTTTAGACTTGTCAGAATTAAGTGGTACTGGGTCATTCGAGAAACTACTCCTCGAGCAAATACCGCGCCAGGTAGTGAATTATAGAAAAATGCAGATTTATTTTGGTATTTCAGAATCGATTTTTTAACAATTCATTACGATTAGGTAAACTTTCAAACAATTTGTTTAGTATTTTTCCCATGCATACAGCATAGTAGGCCGGAAACTTGACAATTGCGTTGCCCGTGCGCTAAACTCAAAACTATGCTGTAATTTTTGAAAATCGCACAGTTCATTCAAATTTTGTAGTCAGCTTTGAGATTTTGACGTTTACTGAATAAATATTCTGTTCCGTCAGTAGATAAGCTATGCCGATTCTAGGACAGAATGGCGGCTTCCCATTGGTCCATTGAAATTTTTACTTCCGGTCTAGGACTCATGCGCTTTTCAAGCGATCGCTTGAAGGGACCTGTTCAAAACCTGTTCAAAACCAGTTCAAAACCTGTTGACCTGTTCAAAAGGAACAGGTCGGTTCCTTTTGAACAGGTCGCTTGAACCGTTCGGTTCCCTTTGAACAGGTTTTGAAGAGGTATTGAACAGGTTTTGAACAGGTCAACAGGTTTTGAACTGGTTTTGAACAGGTCCCTTCAAGCGATCGTTTGAAAAACGCATGAGTCCTAGACCGGAAGTAAAAATTTCAATGGACCAATGGGAAGCCGCCATTCTGTCCTAGAATCGGCATAGCTTATCTACTTCCGCCTCTTTTAAATCTAATAAATTTTTATCAGAAAAATTTCTTAAAAGGTATGGCAGTTGAACATTTTAATGGCTACTCTGTGGAAGACCTAAATATTTTAGGTACGAACTACTGATTATTTATGAATTGGCGGGCAATAGAACAAATCAACGTGTCGGAATTATTAGAATATATAATGCTCATGGTAAGTTAGTAGGCTACTTGGAAATTTTGACATCTATTAACATAGACATCGAATCCTTGAAAATAAAGTTACTGTTTTATGAATAAATTTGTCTTCTTAAGGGGTCGTGGGAAAAATAATGTACATAACTCTATGGAAAGTGTATTTCCTATAAACTCGTGTGATTTCACGCTCGTATGAAATTTGTCACTTTCCATGCTCGTTACGTAATATACACACAGCATCAAAAGTCTTGGACCCCCTATGTATCCTAAACAATATTGCTGTTCTGAACAAACAAAAATATAGTTTTGAAAGTGTATTACTTTGTGATAACTACACTCACAACCACTTTCTTTGGGGTCGGTAAATGAGACCATAAAAAATTAAAAAATGGCAGATAAGTTTTATTCTCAAAAACAACAAAATTTTAATGATGAAATAGAAAATTACTATGCGTACTACCAATAAGTATAATAAATTATTTTATTGACCGGTTTCAAGATTCACAAACGATCTCATCATCAGAAATGGTAAATAAAATTGTAAACAAATTATTATGACAGTTGACAAGGAAACTAAAATTGACAAAACAATACAAAAAATAATGATATCCATGAAACATGTTAACTAGATAACTGAATTTCAGTATTCACCTACGGGGCATAAGAAAACGCAAAGGAAATTCGAATACCTCGTACCTTGAAGGGAAAAAACAATGAATTTAAAGAAAACCAATTCGGGAAAAAACAATAAATTCAATTGAAAAAACCTTCAAGTGAAATATCAGAACAGAAAAAATAAATCAATCAATATCCAAGAATTCTTGACAACTGCCAACTGCTAAACTTGAAAAAACTGCGAGGAAGTCTATGTTGTTCTGTCTTGACAACAGCCAGCTGTAATCTTGTAATAAACTAAAAAAGAGAGAAATAAGTCAATAAATGTCATAATGAGAGAAACTGTAATACCGACACCTGAGAATAATAATTTTGATCAAAAGATAATTACAAAAGTTTAAATAAACTAGATTGTATTAAATCGACCTGGTCATTAAGTAAGTTATAATTTGTATCATTTTTACGTTTATAAATTTCTATAGACTCTAATATATCTAATTGATAACTCTTTACAAAATTAAACAATAATTTAGTTTTGCTAATCATTTCTTTGATAACAATCATCAATTCCCTCCTCCAGAAAATACTAAATTATTGTTTAATTTTGTAAAGAGTTATCAATTAGATATATTAGAGTCTATAGAAATTTATAAACGTAAAAATGATACAAATTATAACTTACTTAATGACCAGGTCGATTTAATACAATCTAGTTTATTTAAACTTTTGTAATTATCTTTTGATCAAAATTATTATTCTCAGGTGTCGGTATTACAGTTTCTCTCATTATGACATTTATTGACTTATTTCTCTCTTTTTTAGTTTATTACAAGATTACAGCTGGCTGTTGTCAAGACAGAACAACATAGACTTCCTCGCAGTTTTTTCAAGTTTAGCAGTTGGCAGTTGTCAAGAATTCTTGGATATTGATTGATTTATTTTTTCTGTTCTGATATTTCACTTGAAGGTTTTTTCAATTGAATTTATTGTTTTTTCCCGAATTGGTTTTCTTTAAATTCATTGTTTTTTCCCTTCAAGGTACGAGGTATTCGAATTTCCTTTGCGTTTTCTTATGCCCCGTAGGTGAATACTGAAATTCAGTTATCTAGTTAACATGTTTCATGGATATCATTATTTTTTGTATTGTTTTGTCAATTTTAGTTTCCTTGTCAACTGTCATAATAATTTGTTTACAATTTTATTTACCATTTCTGATGATGAGATCGTTTGTGAATCTTGAAACCGGTCAATAAAATAATTTATTATACTTATTGGTAGTACGCATAGTAATTTTCTATTTCATCATGGATTTCTACCAAATAGTCAAGACAGAAAATATTAACTACATAACAAAATTTTAAAATAATGGAAAAGTGAACAAAATGGAAGACTGGAGTGAAGGCTAGTAATCCGTATGTCCTCCTCTTCTCTGTAACAACAGCAAAACTCTTCTGGGCATGGATCTAATCAAGTCATCGATTGTTTCTTGTTGAATGTTGTTCCATTCCTCTTCTACGGCTACAGCAAGCTCCTGGAAATTTCTTGGTGGATTAATTCGATTATGAATTGCACTAGATACATTATCCCACAGATTTTCTATGGGATTTATGTCAGGAGACATTGCTGGCCATGCCATTAGCGTTATCTGACCCTCTTCCAGTACCTGCTGAACCCTGCGGGCGCGATGGGGCCTCACATTATCATCCATGAAGATGAAATTATCCCCTATTTCGTTACGAAGGGGATAAATGATAGGCTGGATAATGTTTTCTACGTAAATTTCACTGGTATGAGAATTAATGGAGTCCGGCGATTGAACATTATACCCCCCCATACCATTATCGTACCACCTTGATAGGGAGCAACTTCTTGAGGAAAACTGAGTCGCTGTTGTCGACCTGACTCCCTCCAGACCCTTTGCTGTCTGTCATCACTCACCAGTTCGAATCTGCTTTAATCAGAAAAAAGCACCCTCTGCCATTCTGGTAAAAGCCAATTCCTGTGCTCCCTTGCCCACTCTAACCCGGCGCGACGATGGCGGGGTGACAATATGGGAACTCTTAAGGGTCTTCTAGATTGGAGATTTGCAGAATGAAGCCTCCTTCGGATGGTAGATGTTGAAATGACATGGTGAAAGGTGGCTTAAAAGTGTAACCTGAGAGCTGTTGCTGAAGCAGTGCGATTGCGGCGAGCATATTGGGCTATATAACGATTCTCCCTATCATTCGAAGTTCTACGTCGTCCACTTCGAGGTCTTCTTTCTATGGTTCCAGTTTCTTGATACCTCTGGATGATTCGTATAACGGAACTTCTAGAAATTCCTAAATTAGCCGATATTCGATGATTTGATACACCTTCATCGAATAATGCCACTATTTTGGCTCTGTTGAAGGCCGAAATTTCTTGTCTTGGCATTATAAACCACAAAACACGAAATAAGAATGGTGTTTACCTTACAGAATTTGCGGTGAAACTGAACGATTAATTTCATTTAAGTGACAATTCTTGACAGACCGAAGAATTCATTTGTTTTCAATGGTTATTGTTTCCTAGAAAGGCATACTTTGTTGCCATATAAGCAAAAAATTGTAATCAAGTTCCTATCTTTCAGTATGCAGGGGGTCCAAGACTTTTGATGTTGTGTGTACTATTATACAATTTTATCATATAAGTAATATCATAAGCGCTTAGATTTTACCGACAAAATTTTTCAGTTGTCACGAGAGGTTGCCTGGCAATTTCTTGAATGACATTTTACTAGTCGAGTAATTTTTGAAATAATGTTACCACAGAACACCCAAATAAGAACGCGCAGCTTAATGTTAAAAGTAGGAACCGCGTTTAGCGCCATCTCTAGCTGTTTACAAGAACCAATTGTGTACAAGCGCGCGTAGATAGAATTGAAATTTAAACTTTACTTTTATTAATATTAAAAATCCAACTAAATTAAAGAAAACAAATACTATACATGCTTATATGTATATGTAGGCATCAATTTTATTTAATCAGCATTTTACATTGAAAGTAGAAACATAAATAACGCTAAAGAACGCCAAATAGGCATTCTTTAGCACACGAAAACTAATACTAAAATCAAATAAAACTTACTTGTAAACGTTAATTAAAAAATTTGCGCAATTTAGTATATTAATTCAACACCGGGAACGTTGAAGGAAGACATTTCACAACCGCATTGTTGCTATTTCGATGTTCGAGGAAAAACTCCTCATTCGCAGAGATCACAATCAGATCAATCAGGCAACAGGAAGAGGGTAAAATTTCAATTACTAGATTTGACCTACACAAAAAAACAAACAAACAAACAAACAAGGCAAGCTAAATAATAAAACCGTTTAAAAAAAATAAAAAGTAAACTGTGACTCTGACTGACAAATTTTTTTAATTGTGTTTAAGTTGCAAGTTGTAATTGTAAAAATGTAAAAAATAAAGAAAATCTGTACTGTACAAATACGCAGGAAGTTTAACATGGTTTAACGGAAGCGCACGCAGCAGGGCCCGACTCTATAATGATCATCACCCATCTTGTTGTTAACTATTCCTGTGTTGCCAAATTGTCATTTCATGGTTAATCTATCATAGTGGCGCTCTCTAGTAGATGTAAGACGAACCCTACATTTTATTCAGATGCACGCAACTAATATAAATATTGCCAATTTTGTCCGCTTGTTGCGTTTGAATATAATAATGTGTTGGATGTTAATATTTATAAAGAAATAGGATTATATATAAACATTTTAAAAATATCAGGTTTAAATTAATAAATGTTGCAATTTCTTACATAAATATGCAAAAAGTTACAAATATTCAAGAATTATAATAATGTCCTAAACGGCGCCTCATAGTTTGGATTGGTTTAAAATTCGATGAGTGGAATAGTCATCTTAAAATGCAATTTATTTAGTTACACCAATCAGGCAAAGACATTATATTTCTATAGATACCAAGATATACTTTAATATCACTGAAACCATGCGCGACACGAAAATATTTTCCGTTCTAGTTTAGAGCACGCAAAAATAGGCTTTTGCAACTATTTTAAGACAAAAAGTCGAATCTGACATTAACTGGGTAACCTTGATTCACAAGTTTCAGAGTTGTCAAATTAGATACGAAAAAATTCACAGACCTCGCATCTTACGCAAGTATCATAGGCGTATTGAAAATACCTACACAACTGCTCGGTTTCTAAGATGTCCAACAAAAGTGATCTGTGCCGTTTCAAGTTGGTATATTATTGATACAATAAAATAAAAGAAATGATTTGTGACAAGCACAAGGCCATAGTCAAACTGACGCAATACGTAACAAAATATTAACGCATCCGTTTTGTACAGTTTGGACTTTTATTCCAACGCGATATCCCTCTTAAACGGTACTCGCGCTCGCCGTACCTTAGTTATTAGTTTACATCTGGCTAGCGCTCTAATATTATTATTATTAGCGGCCTCGACTGCGCGCGTCGCCGACAGAATCTGTCGCGTGTCGATATATTTTTCGAAAGATGAGTCCCATATACACGCGCCCAGAAGTATTTTCAATACTAAAATGGAACCTTTTAGAAGAGTAAGCATCGAGTAGGCAAGTGAAAATCTTCGGAATATTTTAAAATATGTACGTGTAGTTTCTTTAGTCAAGTATCCGTTAAAGTAAATTCTTATTAAGTAACAGAAATTCCTAGGCAAAACTTAATAAGCCTACTCGCGTATGCAGAATAAAAATTCAAATGACAAGGTGATTTGACGTTTACATTTCATGCAACTTAATTAGCGGACTACGCCAAAAAAACATTTTGACTTTTTGTCAAAAGAGAGATTACGTTAACACGACCAAATTAGGTAGAAATAGTGGGAGAGAAAAAGGCACGTCTTTTATGTTAGAAATATGATACGTATGCCGAATAAATGGGATCTTGGTGTCTATTAGTATAGAATGTCTGCAATCAGGTCACACCTTCATTTTTTATCGTTTTCTAAAATCTACTGAAAACAGAATAATAGTATTAAAATACGATAGCCATTAATATATTGCGTATAGTGTGACAAAACGCGGCACAGAATTTAAAAAATTAACAAAATTAACAAAATTTCGCGTCAAAATTTCTTTGATTACAGGAAATAATATTGGTGTACTTGATATTGGTGTACTTGAAATAACCGGCGCCGCCACCAAAACATAACAATCGAAGCTTTTCCAAAATAAAGTGAATATGGTATAGTGAACTACATATTACCATCTAAAATGCAGCTTTAAGTGTCACCTCAAAATAGTGCAACAACAGCGTTTTAGGCATTTTAGCGACAAAAGTTACATGATAGACCACTCTTTATTTTTTGTTCTCGCCGTACTTTCAAATTATTTTCTCTTATACAAAATGTTCATATCTTCTGCGCAGCACCTGAATTTGTTTTGTTAAATAATTGAATTTTCTAGTGTGACCCCCATTTTTTAAAGCCTTAGACGGATGTAAAGGAATTTTCAAATATTTTGAGGTTGAACAAAGTTAAATCAGCTATATTTTGGTGTGAAGAAATAAATATCTAAGACAAATTTGACCAGGTTTCAAAAACTGAAAATATTATACAGGGAATTAGCAATTACATGGTCAAGCTAGAAAATTTGAAAACCCCATAACTCTATTCAATTGTGGACGACTTTTTATTTCAGATATCGAAACATTGGGTTAAAATATTTGAACCCTATCTTTGGGATTCTCTCTGCGCTTCATGTTAATAAACAAAAAATAATAAATAGTTCGATCTGAAATAATAATAATAATACGAGGCTTATCCACAAATTAAGTTCCAATTGGTCATAAAAGTTATAAGACTTTTTTTCTTTCAATTGTTTTATTTGTATTTCCTTAAATGTACCTTAAACTACTTCCCTTCATAATCACCGCTTAAATTTAAGCATTTATCAGAGGGTGACACAAGTTTTTGTATGCCAGTGTCTGTGAAATTTGCGTCCAACACTCGGTTCAACATTTTCATCCAATCCTGAACCAAAGTCTTTACTTCTTCATCGTTATTGCATCGCTGTCCTGCTAAAAGTTTCCTAAGTTGGAGAAAGAGATGAAAACCACTTGGTGCAAAATCGGGGCTATGAGGCGGATAATCAAAAATTTCCCATTGAAATTTTGTCAAGAGTGCTCGTGTCGAAGCGGCTGCGTGAGGTCGGGCATTGTCATGCAGCAAAAAAATTCCCGTACAGAGAAGACCTGACCTTTTGTTCTTTATTCTTTCCAAAAAATTTCTGCGCTCCGAACTTTTTTTGCATTTAAAAATTCAATCACAGATCGTATTTCACAGCAGACGGATTTTCTATAACTACGCTCATTTTGACACAATGTCATACGTTTGCTGTCAACGATATATGAATAATTTGTCTTCCGAGGCCTTCGTATTTAGTACTGAAGCTTTCCTGGCCAGATTTGTCCCAATCGCACCATTTGCTTAAAACATATCCACGATCGGAACTTACTTTGTGGATATGCCTCGTATATCTTTATTCGAATGTAGATATACACATGAATAGTTTCGCAATTGCCGTTCTTCCACCCATCCTACACTTCTGCTGATCATATCTATTTAACAAGACTTTAAGAATATCTAGACACTCTGCTCAACCAGAAATATTCTAAAATGGTGACATTTAAACTGACGCAGATTCGGCGAAGTTTACAGAGTAAATACATATTAATAAGCTTTGCATAAGAAAATCCACCCTCAAACTTTGCAGACCTATGCGCAGATATTGAATATCTGTTTGCAGATCTCATATTAACATTATGGAAATCAGATCTAATATTAAGAAGCTCATACAAATAAGATGTAGCTAATATAGTCCCATAAATGATATAATGACATAAATGACGGTATACGCTTACTTCTGGTTTCATTCATTCTTTGTTTCCACTTTTCTAATAAAGAAAATATAGCAAAATATATTAATTGTGTGCATGAGAATGAACAGTTTTTAAAGTACAATGACTATCACCTAAAATCATTCCGAGAAAATGTAATTGTGATCATTATTTGTTGTATATAAATATGTAGTATCTAGACTGGAGAAGGTTTTGAAACAGTTTGATTCTGTTCGTTGGTTATCGAGGTCCAATTGCGCACCATCGGAAAACCCATTTCAAAAGTTGGATATTTACATGCGTTTTAAATAATTCATAATATGAAGAAAATCTGAATGAACAGCTGTAAATAAAAATTATACAAGGTTCTACTTACAAAAATAAATTTATGGGAGTTTGAAATGTTTTAATTTCGCCATGTAACGGTTCATACCCTGTATAATATTATTGCAACGATCACTCCTAGTCCATTAAAGAGCATTAATTTAAGGTGACCATAAAAGCACCCGTCATTAAAAGAAACCTCGTATCTTGATAACGTAGGTATCCTTTCAAGGCAATAAATGACATAAGTCAACAAAAACAATAATTCTGGAATTTAGGTATTTTGGACAAAAAGTTGGGTTCCCTTGTATTTTCCGCTGAAAAAGATATCCCGTCCATAAACACTTGGTCAATATGAATGTTGCCAATATGTCATCTCATTTCGAATGCCTTGATTTTTACGCATTTTATACCTACATTACAGTGTAGCTCCTAATTCGCAATGATATAAGAATTTTTGCCTTGAGTGTTTGGCGACGACGCTTGATTTGGTATATTCTAAAATAATCGTACAAATGTTCAAATATTGCATGTTTTGAATGTGTATGGAAAACCGCAGACCAACTGGTTTCGTCCTTCTGGGACTCATCAGTACGGTGCTTTCCCCTACACACTCAAACCATGCAATTTAATCTTGCTATATATGCTGCCGCGCTCTGGACAGATATCAGCAAGTGACAACTACTTTGAGTAATTATCTGGTATTAATTAGTGGTACTGGACCGTTCGAACAACTACTCCTCGGGCAAATACCCCGCCAGGCATTGATTTTAGAACAAATTAGGATTGTTTCAAAGCCATCTTAGATGGGGTAGCAGTCTGAAACGTCTCGTAGTACAAAAAATCAGGATTTAGTTCTATAATTCAATGCCTGGCGGGGTATTTGCCCGAGGAGTAGTTGTTCGAACGGTCCAGTACCACTAATTAATACCAGATAATTACTGTGCCCTTAGATATTAATGTGAGAAAGCAGCACTAGATAAAATTGAATTGAAGCGGATCCACCAACTGGCACGAGTTGAAATTATACCATTCATAATTTCTTATAATAAGTTGGTTGCGAGGTTGGTAGAGACCACATTCGTGCTTAATCTAGAAAAAAAATCGGCTTGCAGCACATTATTGCCGATCAGTGCAATTTTGGGTACGGCGCGGATTGTCAGACGAAGCGCGCACTTGTTCGCATCGGACGCACGCATCGGACGAACGAATCGGACGAAAATGATTATTCCCATTATTTCAAACGAAACAAAGCACACTGATCCGCATCGGACGCATCGGATGAGCGGAATTCCGTTGAGGATTCTTTGACGAGAATCAAATTCGTCTATACGATGCGTGCTGATGACGTCTTTCGTGAATCCGCACAAATGGGCGACCTCTTGCAACATAAATCGGTTTCGAATTTAGTACAAACTACAGAAGCTATATTTTTTCACTTCAGAAATAAAAGAGCTCCGAATCTTACTGCAGATTACCATGAATGCCGGTTTAAAATTTTCTTTTCATATTTATATTATGAACCCAAAACATCCGTTTTTTTCTTTTCTTTCTCCTTTCTTCGTGTTCTAACGCTCATGCAATTGCAAATAACTCTTCTTCTGAACTGCTCATATCGTTCAAAATCAATGTCCAAGAGCCGAAATGAAAACTGAGCTTGAGGCCTGCAGCTTGAAATGGAGGCAGTCCGTAAATACGTAACGAAAATCCGAAGTAATGTGCGATGTTGGCAAAATTAATGCGATTCGTCCGATCCGTCCGATTCGAACAAGTGCGCGCTTACCTTTAACATGCCTTGAGAGTGCTCCGGTTACTAAATCTCCGAGTAAATCGTACAAAAAGGAATAATAATAATAATAAACGCACTAAGAGCGTTAATACAATAACCATATTCAGGTGCCCCAAAATTATGTTATAAAATTACTAAGCTGCAGAACACGTAAAATTAAAATTAAGCATTTTTTAAAATTTCGTTTTCAATATGCAGGGTTACTACAAAAAACGCAGCACCTACGTTTATATGAATGATTTTGGTTGCCTAAAACGTCACACATTTGGGAGTTTCTATTGGCCATGTATAACCAATAACCAGAACAACCAATAAACAAGCATCTAACTCATGGAATTCGAATTGAACAACACAAAAGATGTTGGCGAATCGAAGTTAATTATTTTTTAAACCTAGCTCGTTTTAAGCAGAATTGCTGTACTTATGACGTATGTTTGACAGACATCCCAGGGTTACGGACAAGTGCTTGCTGTCAAGGTGGCAATGTTTTAAGGCGTTCTAGCCTAATATCCATACCTCCATCTGCCTTTTTTGTTGTCCAAGACGGACACGTTTCTTAGAATTTCATGACTTAGGTTTGAGTATTTGTTTATTGATTGATAGGGTTAAGTGCACGTAACAAAATAAAAACTCCTAAGTCTGCGACGCTATGTTGTACGCAACCAGTCTTTGATAAGATATTTACATTTAAAGTACCTATCCCGCTTTCTTGTACGGGATGATATTGAACTTGTAAGGATATTTTATTTTTCACGCTGCAACCTTGCGTTGTCTTTGCTATAGTAATATAGGGATACGTAGGGTGAAAACAGCGCCGATATCAAGCTCATAGTAATGGATATTTTATAGAAATTTTTTCTGTGTCAGAATATAATAGGTATGGTCAGAATAGTTATTTACGAAACGAGTGCGAGAAGACATTTTTCGCGCGTGAGCGCAATGTTTGAAGCACGAGCGACGAAGGAGCGAGTGCTTCATTTGCGTGAATGCGCCGAAGACATCTTCGCGCATCGAGGTTCGTACAATATTTTTTGAAACGAACATTATAATTTTTTAATTATTATCTAATACCTACGTTTCCAATTTAAAATTTCAAAAAATCAAGTGGTTGCATTGACAGATTTCCATTTGACAATTGTAGAAAATGATATTTGTTTTAATTTATTGAATTGAGTTGTCAAAGTGTCAATCGAATTAATAGCGATTTATCTTTATTCTTTCACTATGTTCAACATCCAAATTGGAGAAATGGCGTTTTGTTAAAAAAATTCAAAAAATTCAATTTCTTAGATCACTTATTTCTGAAATATCAATCTCCACCTTTATAATTATTGTTTGCAGCTAATTACTTGATCTGAACAATGTATTATTTCAATATGAATTTCTATGTACTGGTACACAAAATCTAACTGGAAAGAAGTTAAGAGAATATCTATTTATCGAGGAATAAATGCCACAATAAAATATTTCCGACAAGCGCGGGATTTGAACCACGAATTGTTGGAATTGTGTACTGTAAATGTTTTAGTGTGCGGTTTGGAGCAGTTTCGGAAAAATTGTATGCAATCTTCACTTATTTGCCAAATTACTACTTCGAGATAATATTTAATGTAAGAAAAATAAACTTTTATATGTAATAACTGCATGCACTATAAAATCAATTAAAAAACGCAAACAGTTCGTGATTAGTACCACCTTTCCCCAAATGCACTTGGGCGTCTCCCTTGTTAATTCGATGCATTTAGACGTATGGAACAGATCCTTTGACAGGTAACCATTTATATCCAACTGTTTTTATAAGCATAATTTATGTACGGAGGGGTTCTCCGTGTTAATAAAGAAGTGCATTTAGCCGATGAGCAAGCAAAACAGGTACCTACTAATGTGTTAGCGCATTATGCGGGATTAAAATGAATCACGATTTTGGAAATAAGTCGGTAGGTATTTCATAAACTTGCCAATTTTAGAATATTGGTCATTAGGTAGATGCTATTAGATAATCTTAGACAATACCAGTTTAAAAAATATGTATCTAATGCGCAAATAAAATATAATCTGCAATTTGGACGAAGAAATTACCAACAGCTTCAGTGTCTTTAACAGCAGAATGGATAGAAAATTGCGGAAAATAAAACTCTTAAATCCCGTTTTTCTTGAATGCATAATTTCAAAATTCAGGGATCGTAGGCGAATTGTATTTTTTATGCAATTTTCACACTATGGTACGGCTTCTATCAGGATTACAGCAAGAGTTTAAAGATTAAAACAAAAAAAACAAAAAGACAGAGATAGAGATAGAGATAGAGAACAGTCTCAACTGCTGTGTTATAACGCCGTTCGTGTAGATTCAAATGAAGGTTTGTAAATTTCTTTCGTTAGGTTGACAAGGAAACCTCAACTTCCAAGTTGCAAAGTATTTAAAAAAAATTTCATATTTTTAAACAACAAATTATAACCTAATTTTATGAAATACATTATTTTATTGCACATACAAAGAAATATGCTGTATCTTAAATAATATGTCGGAATTGAAATTCTTAGATACTTTTGAACCCACCTTTCCAGATCCACGTGTGTTAGCGGATAACAGCGCTCCAATGGCATTCTGTCTGTATTCTTTGTCCAAGTGATCGTACTGCGCCTGAATACGCCTGCAACCAAACATGCACCAGTCGCGTTATAGATTCCTGTTTTGTATTATTGATCAATAGTTCACAGTAACTTACTCTATTGCTATTAGCAGTTCTTGTTTTTGGTGTTCTTTAGCTTTTATCGACCCTCCTTCTTCTAGGGCTACTTGTAGTTCTTTCTGAAGAACGGTTAATTTACGCCTTTCTGCTTCTAGTAAAAGACTGGTGACCTAGAACAAAATGAAAATAAATTTTTAGAACTTCGTTTCTAAACAAACTGCGGTTGCGGGCAGTAAAATTTGATTTATTTTTAGAATTTATTCACGTATCGCATTCAATCAATAAAAAGGAAAACGGGCAATTTTCAGTTGAAAAGTTGGGGTTCTAAAGAATTATTAACTATTTTGATAATTACATACTAAATTACATAATAAATAAACAATTTATTTTATGAATGTTTCAATACCACCTAGCAGAAGGAGCATTCTGTGATATCTCGTAGGTAGTACAAAAAACCTGAGTATGTTCGAGGAGTTGGTTCGAATGATCCAGTACCACTCATTAATTATTTATGTAGTTATTTAGACAGTTTTATCTAAATTTCTTTCTACCAAATTTATAAATATAGTTATAGGCAAGGTTGAAAAAACATACAAGGTAGGTATGTGTCTTCCATCCGACTTTGCAAAACATTTCTTCGAATTTGGTGTTCATTTTCAAAATTTTATGCGACAGAAAGAAACCGAATCGGGGAAACAAACTTGAGTGAGAGAAGATGCTATGACCAATTTCATAATTTGCCGATCATGGCCCCTCTATTTTGAGACGCAATTGTGAGCTAAACGTGCGGTTCCGGTGCTGCGCCTGACCGGCGCCCGCGACTCGTATCTGCGACTTATTGCAGGGGTTGGTGCAACGATGGGTATTATTGTAGAGCGCGATTTGTCATTCGCGGGATGAAAGACGACCTTTCTCTGCTACTCACTTTATGCGAAATTGAGGGTAGCACCCACGGTGCGAAAATATTATTTTATTAGGAATTATAGGTACTTAGTATTTACTATTTAAGGGATTATTTCACAAAACTATTGATTTTAGAGGCCGCGAAATTCATACACAATCTAAACTAAAGGAAACCCGCCATAAGAAGAGCTGTCATAAAAATAATACTTTCCATTTGGAGAAAGTTACCAGCATTTTAAATTTTCAAACTCAGTCATGTAATTACTGATACATGTATAAGGTTGATGGGTTGTTAATGCTAGAACTTATTCGTAGATATTGATTTCATTCCACCAAATATTTAATTTTCGAAATTTGTCTGCATCCAGCAAAATTTACAAAACGAGTACAGTAAAACTTACTAATATCCAGTGTAGTTAAAATAAACTCATGGTTACATGTAGCAGAAAATCCACAAACTGTAATGATATATGAGACGTTCAATTAAACAAAAAACACGAAGTTAGGTATTGTGCAGAAGAAATGCGGCAGCGAAGCAATTTTAAAATAGAAAAAACTCAAAAAGAGCCTTTCACACTACTTTAATTCTCTAAAATGCACAATAATGCTGTAAAATCGATTTATCGAATAAAGGAGACATCTGTATTCTGTATAAAGCGTAGCCGTACTTCACTATGAATTCTTTATAAGTTAACCCCATCTTCAACTCCTGAGGATGCTGACGTTGTCAAGGAAACACTTGTCGAGTTTACTCTGCCACTGCCCTTTGGCGTGTGGGGTTAACTTATAAAGAATTCATAGTGAATTTACGCCAAAGTTCCCGATTCAACCCTCTGCGTAGCCGTACTTAAAAGCATATTTATTTCCGCTTTAGTATAATTCTGTGACATTTCTAAAATTTTAACCGTTCCTTAAATTCTCTGAAAACAGATTCTTATAATATGCTATCGTCAACTTTCTGAGTTAGCAAATTATATAAAATATTAATCTGTAATCTATTTTATTTTGAATACAACATGCTAAATGTTTTTTGCGAATCTTTTTGTGATTTTTTCCGGAATTTTTAGTACTTGGTACTTAGAATAGGGTCCTTGCATGAATCTTAAGTTTTCCCATATGAAAACTGGTGACATTGTACAAAAAATCTGGATTTAGTTCTATAATTCAATGCCTGGTGGGGTATTTGCCCGAGGAGTAGTTGTTCGAACGGTCCAGTACAACTAATTACTCCCAGATAATTACTCAAAGTAATTGTCACTTGCTGATATCTGTCTAGAGCGCGGCAGCATATATAGCAATCTAAATTGAATGATTTGAGTGTGTAAGGGAAAGCACCGTACTGATGAGTCCCAAAAGGACGAAACCAGTTGATCTGCGGCTTTCCATACACATCCAAAACATGCAATATTTAAACATTGTATGCTTATTAAACCTCTATATGATAATTTTTGAAAGAAAAAATATTAGCTGTGTAATAATAAATTGAATTTTACGTGCGGACATTTAAATATGACGTTAAGCTAACCGTCCATGACGTTATATCATACGAAATGTTGATGTATTTACATCTGCTTATAAGTGCTATAGCATTGTAGGCTTGTAGGGATTGTGTATTTGTCATGGTGGTTTATATTGTGGTAAAATTTGATAATTGCTCAAATTTGCTAATAAATTATTTGAAAAATGACGGAGAAAGACTTTGTGATGGGCCAATCTGGTAAGTTATCGAAGATACATTAATGGTCGCCGAGTTTTTCGAGTTTTTGCAGTCGAAACCAGTGGAATAAAAACTCTACGGTAAAAGCCAAAAATGCGTCTAATTTCAGAGAGTATTATTAAGTACTTAAAGATTTTGTGCGCAAAATTCGAATACATATTACGTTTGATACTGACAAATAACGAGCATAACTGCACATAACCATTTCTAAAATATTTTTCTTTTTGGGAAGTACAATTTTAAATACACTGCTCAAAATTGTCTAAGGAACACAAATAATTTTAATTGTATGATTTCTATCCTAAAAGTCAAAGTGAGTAGGTTACACTCTACATATATTTGATTAGCTTGTCTAGTACAAAATCGACTAAAAATAAACTTGTAGTGTTTGGCATTACATATTTGTTTAATAATGAAAATAAACATTTAATTGGAAGACAATACATTGTGTATTAAAATAAAATTTTATTTCTGATAAGTAACGTTAATTTTTTTAAATTTGTATTCAATACGATGTATTGCCTCCTCGGGCATTAATCACTGCCCGGCACCGCCTAGGCATACTTATAATCAGCCCACCTATCGATTGCATCTTGTGGCAAAAGGGCCCACTGCTTTCTCAGTGAATTTTCAAATGCAAGACAGACTTGAATGTTTTCCATAACTGGAATAAGTTGTCTCTGCAGCATGTCCCGCACATGCTCAATGGGGCTGAGGTCGGGAGACTGAGGAGGTCAACCAATTTTGTACGTGATGTGCAATGTGAGGATGAGCATTGTCCTGCATATAAACCAAATCTGGACCAGCAGCATATGAATATGGTTGCACAACAGGTATAAAAACTTGTTCAATATAACGCCGTTGGTTCATGGCTCCATCCAGACAACGAGGCCCGTTATGGTGCAAATCGATTCCAGCCCATACCATCACAGACCCTCCTCGATAATTGTAAACTTCCTGGAAGTGCCTGGTCCTCTCCAAGGGTCCGCTTCTTCGCCACACTCTCGTTCTTCTGCTTTCAGGTTGAAATCCGAACCGAGATTCGTCGGTAAACAGAACATTGGACCATTCTGCTTCACCCCATTGAGCATGCTCTTCATACCATTCAAGACCAGCTTCGCGGTTGCCGTGGCGAAGTGCAGGTACTTTAATTGGTCGACGAGAATGAAGACCAACTTCATGAATACGATTTCTGATGGTTTGGTCAGAAACCGCTACGGCATGTAAATTTTGGAAATCCGCAGAAAGTTCTCGTGTCGTAATTGATGCATTACGCCTGGCTTGAAGAATAATAAATCGGTCTTGGACAGGTGTTGTTCCGCTTCTACGGCCTTCGTGTCTTTCGGCCACATCGCCACACCCTCGTTCTTCTACTATCAGGTTGAAATCCGAACCGAGATTCGTCGGTAAACAGAACATTGGACCATTCTGCTTCACCCCATTGAGAATGCTCTTCAGCCCATTCAAGACGGGCCTCGCGATTACTGTGGCGAAGCGCAGGTACTCTAATTGGCCGACAAGAATAACGACCAGCTTCATGGATACGATTTCTGATGGTTTATGATGGTTTATACATGGCATATACATTTTGGAGATCCGAAGAAAGTTCTCGTGCCGTAAGATGCATTACGCCTGGCTTGAAAAATAATAAACCGGTCTTTGGCAGGTGTTTTCCTTTTCTACGGCCACATCGCCAGTCTCCTGGTATCGTCCCCGTAATCGACACATTACACTTCGCGATAGGTACTCCAAATTCGGCCGCTACCTGACTTTGTGAACCACCAAATTCAATCATCCCCACCGCACAGCTAAGTGTCGTCGTTGCATTGTAAATTGCTGTCTTAAAGGTAAGTACAGACTTGAGCAAATTTACGCACACGAACAGTGTACGCGCACGAACATTCGTGCGTGTGATTTAATTTGTTCACGTTCATCTCGACATGCCTGCGCGCACGAACGTAATCCAGTTGTTCGTGTGATTTCACGAAAATATGGTTGACATAGCTCCTGCTCATTTTTTGGATCCCATAAAATGGGAAATTTTCCGTGCTCATCAATTAATTGGATTACATTTTCTGTCGTCCACTCCATTCCTTATAAACAAACCTGCATATATCATACTTCTACATCGACAACTAAACAAGAACTGACATGACCGATGTTTTGCCGTCCAAACTGCGCGCACAATATCCTTTGAGCATGGCACCGAGACCGACAAGCAACGGATCGCGTGCAGGTTATGTGCGCACGAATAATTTATGCGTGCGAACCAATTTATTAGCGTCCACATTTGAGCATTCGTAGGCGCAAACTGTTCGTGCGCGCAAATTTGCTCAAGTCTGTACCCACCTTTATTATGTTAAACACAAACAACTGAACTTACCATATATGCTCAGAGATGACATAATGAAAAGCGAAATTTTTTATCGTCCACCTTTCTTTGAATTTCAGTTTTTTTTATAAATTAAACTAACAAATCCTTTTTTATCATGCTACGGTATGATATCCAGCCAATATACATGGCGCATTTTCAATTTGCTACGAATTGTTGGCGAACATATTTTTGAAATAATAATTTTGTTCTTTAGACAATTTTGAGCAGTGTATTTCGCATAGGTATTCATCTGAACTCTTGTTTTTTCATGCATCAACTTTTATATTATGAATTCTTAACAAGCTTGTTTCAAAAATAACCCATGCAGCCGAATCATTCCTGATAGTTAATTCACATTATTTTGATATTCCCATAATATACCTATGCTTAGGCCTGCGAAATTTTATCGATCTTATAATATCGATAAATATGTATAGGTATATGGGAATATGGACGTCGATATTTTGATAGTCGATACATATATCGATATGGGAATACCGATCCAGCGAGGCTGGAAGTAATTCACTGTATAGTAAGCAAGTGAGTGATTCGCTTATTTTTGAAATTTTCGTGTAGGTTGCCGGGCGTTTGTTGAAATGGGCTAAATGAACATTTCTAATGTACCGATGTGACCAGTTATTCGTAAAAACATTCTAAGACTTATGAAAAAAGCGCCCGTGTGCTTCCTCGGTTTCGTTTCTTGTGACTAGTTCAAACATTAAGAACTGTTAAATTGGACGTTTATTTTATGCTCAACATTTTTAAACAACGGTTCTTTCAAACTGTTAAGGTGGCTAATCGAACTTTCTTGTGTTTCCTGAGAACTAGGCGTTTGTATTTCAAGGATGAAAGAGCCAACTTTACAAGAATTTACCTGAAATTTTGCGTACTTATTCTTTTTGTTATGTATAAATGCGCTATGATCAAAGTTTTTTTGCAATTTCAGCAAAAAGGATCATTTTGTTTACTTAAAAGCTAACATTTTTTCAATTTTTTTATGTGAAATAAGGCATTCTTTTCTAAAATTACAAAGAAAACTGAGATCATACCGCATTTCTACACAACTAAAAGCTTTAGTGTGCAAAATTTCAAGTAGATACTCCGAAAATTGGCTGTGGAGTCTTTGAAAAATGAACACCTGGTTCTCAGGGACAATCAACGAGTTCGAGCGAGACAGGTGAAACCTTCGACAAGCCCCCTTAAATTTGGTATCTTCCCGTTTCGTGCGTTCCTGTTTCGGGCGTTTTTGGGTTTCCACTTGTTTTCGTGCCGATTCGAGCGTCAAGATTTACTGGGTGATTAAATAGTGCCAGTTCGTGCGTTATAGGTACTTGTTGCAATAAAGGCATACAAAACGTACTGCTTTGTTTTATAGTTGCCCGTCACTGAATACGGCCAAAAAAGTGGTTCCACGGCCCACTATTTCTGGTCTGTGGGCAAGCTCAGCTCGCGAGCGTTGTGTTGTAAAGATAAACTGGAATTAGGGGCTTACTGCATTATCAGCAGGTCAGCGCCCGAAACGGCACTCAAACCAGGTAGAGGTTTGGGACGACGCACGAAACGGCACAAAATTCATCGACGCCCGAAACGGGAACGCACGAAATGGGACTAAACCTTAAATTTATCGGTAAAATTATGTAAAAAATTGTCCACTTCCCTAGCAAAAAAATATTTCAGAATATTGGACTAACAGTTTCTATTTTTTTGTATAACTTTGGCGAAATTTAGGCAGATAATATGTTGGCAGGTACATATTATTACTTACGTAGGCACCTAGTTGTATTTATTTTACAAAAAAATAACAACAAATTTGCGCCTATTCTATCGACTGATTTCATAAACCACAATGTTGCTTTTCACTTTCTCCCCAGACTTGTTTTATTCTTTCTCAATGAAAGCATTGGATATCAATTTTATGAAACCAATAACTCAATTTAAATACTTTCTAATTTGTACACGACTAGAAATATTCGTGCTGCATTAATTATTTATTATTATACGTAATACAGAATTGCACTGTAGTTTTACGTTTGTGCGAATTACATGTAGCTTATCTGAAACGTCTTGAAAAACAATTTTGTTATTTTTTAATAACAACCTAATTCTTAACCGGATTTGATTAATTTTGGTAACATGCACATAATCAGGGCCGTAGCCAGGATGAAAACTTAGGGGGGGGGGGGGGCTTACGTATTTTTTGAGGGGGCTTAAACAAAATATTTGGTAGGATGTCTCTTGGAATATGCGATTAAGATTATACCACGGTCAGGCGACATGTGCGGATAATTCAGAAACAAATGCATGAGCGTGAAATTGCTTAAGCTTTACTTCATCTGAGGGGAGGGGGCGCACAGCTATGTTAGGGGGGCTGTGCTCCCCCTGTCTCCCCTCTGGCTACGGCCCTGCACATAATATGAACATTTTCCAATCAATCGACTAGTTACATCAAAATTATGTTTATCCAGCGAAAGGCAAATAAATAATAGTCAGTTTTTTATTTCTTAAGCCGCGTATTCACCAAAAAAGCGAGCAAGAGCAAACATTCTCTTATGCTCGCAGATTTTTGCTCGTGTTCCCTTGAAATGCTCACCTTTCGTCCATACCGGAGAGAATTTGTTCGTGTTCACAGTTGATCCATCGTTTACAGCGAGCACACAAGTGTAGCTAATAATTGTGATGGGACATGGCTGATCGAACTAATTTACTTCGTGCAAGTGCTGCTTTTATAGTGCTCCATAGTTTGTTAAAAGATAAGAAAAAAGGGAGAAATAAACGTTGGTGACAAACAAGCGTGTTTAAAAACAGGCAATTATACAGTGGAAGCCATTTATTCAGAGACTTGGCAGTAGAAGAAGACTACGGAATGTTTAAAAATTTTTGCAGAATATCTACAGAAGATTTCAAAAATTTGCTGCAACTTGTTGAACTGAATATGAAAAGTGACACAAACTACAGGAAAGTAATTCTTGCGGTAGAGAGACTTGCTGTAACCCTACGATTTCTGGCAACCGGAGATTCATACACGTCACTCGTGTATCTAGCATTAAAAAAATAAAAAACTGAACTGCACTTCAAGCTTCGGGCGAACATTTCAACAATACCATAGGCGTCCACACTAAACGAGCAGGTGCAAGTCATTTCTTTTGATGTACCGACACTTACCGGATCTTTTTTGAACACGAGCGAGCGACTGTTTGCTCGCTCGTTGGCTGGTACTCACCCGACGATTATTTAGTGAGAATGCTCGCTCGCTCTTGCTCGTTCTTGCTCGCTTTTTTGGTGAATACGCGGCTTTAGAATGCGCCATACTGGATTATTTCATATACATACATATACATACACGTCTTTTATACCAAATTTAAAAAAATGCTTGGAAAAAATAAGCATATATGTATTTTCGAATTTCGAACACCAATGAAAGAAAATTCGAAAAATTTTAAGAACTCCATATTTTTAAATTAATTTACAAATTGTTTCCATGATGCGGCTAACTTCAAAAAAATAATTAGAAATTAGCCTTTTCTCGTGCCGTGTATTATTTATTTATTTATTAAAATAGAACGTTACACTGTCCCTTAATTATTTATTCTACTTAAAGATATAAAAAAATTCAAAAACGACCTGATAATACTTATCTTGTTCTAATCGAACAATAACGTATCTCAGTGTCGTAGCTACCCATCTTGGCGCCCAGGGCAAACATTTAATATTGCGCCCCTAATACCACCATACATGAGGGTACAATTACTGCATTAGGTTTTTAGGTATTCACAATAAAAATACGTTACACATTTTTTAAATTCAGAGGGATTTTGCCCTATCATTATGCACAAACGAAAAGTGCAAAAGACTGATGATTATAATATACAGTGTGAGTAAAAAGTCTGGAACTAATTCGATAAAAAATTCAGGAATTGTTTCTGGAAAAAACGCTCGGACAGGTCAAACTAATTTTTTTTGATAATTATAGATTTTCGATGGTCTTTTGATTTCGTACTGTGACGTCATCGTCCATTTTTTAAATGGCTCCTCGTATCTTTGAAGCCATAGTTAGATAGTGGCTGAAATTACGAATTCAATGATATGCCGCAGTATGACATTGACGTTGATATTTTTCGAAATAATCAAGTTTAAAGCGAAAACAAAAAGTCGCAAAGAAAATGAGTTGGCCATGGAATATTGACAGATTGTTTGGAAACGAAAACCATTAAGTCTCCACTTAAATTCTAACAGTTTAGCATTATTTTGTGGATTTCCATTTATTCTCTACCCAAATCATGAAGATCTGGACTTACCAAACAATACTTTATGTTACCAACAGGATGACGCTCCTGCGCAATTATTATGGTCCGGAATTATTAAGTCCAAATTTTCCTCAACAGATGGATTGGTAGGAGAGGTACTATTGAGTGGCCTGCACGATCCTCCGGTCTTACCCCACTACATTTTTTTGGGGGGGTTATCTTAAAAAAAAGCAAAATTTATTTTAACTGGTCAAATACAATTGATGAATTACAGCAGAGAATCCGCAACGAAATTAGAGCAATTAGACCAGACACCCTCCGCAATGTTCTCCAGGAATTTTGAATACGACTTCTGTATTACCAAGAAGTGCATGGATGGCAATTTCAACATCAACTTAACTGTTATTTTTAATTAATTAATGTAATTTTGTCCAATTTACGCAGTTTCCAATCAATGAAACTGTCAATATTCCATGACCAACTCATTTTCTTTGAGAGTTTTGGTTTTTATTTTAAACTTGATTATTTCGAAAAGTATCAACGTCAATATCATACTGTGGCATATCACTGAATTCGTAATTTCAGGCACTATCCAACTACGACTTCAAAAGTATGGAGAGCCATTTAAAAAAATGGACGATGACGTCACAGTACGAAATCAAAAGACCATCTAAAAACGACAATTATCAAAAAAAAAGAATTAAAAAAAAATTTGTTTAACGTATTCGAGCGTTTTTTCTAGAAATGATTCCTGAATTTTTTATCCAATTAGTTCCAGACATTTTACTCACACTGTAGGTAATTTTACTCGTAATTTTGCGCGACAGAAAGCGTCCCGTTATAATACCTTCCCCGGGAAGCTGGACAAAACTTCTAAAAACGGGACTGTCCCGGAAAAAAACGGGACGTCTGGCAATCCTACTTCTTGCGTTCCTCCCCGCTTTCCTTTTTTGTCTTTTCTCTTTTCTTTTTGAATTGCTCCGCTGGTGGCTTTTTTGGCGGCAATATTTTGTTTCAAAGTTTCATAATTGATATTTGATATTATCGTTGATTATGAAGGACTTCTCAATCAACGATAATGTTCATTATTTCATTGTAAAAAACATTTACTTACACTTAACTTATAATCAATCGGATATTTGAATCTTTTGACTAAGTTAAGTAAATGAACTTACATTTTCATTTTGTATTATTTACGGTTTTTCTCTGTTTTGTAAGGCAGACGAAGCTTAAAATTGCGCCCCCGGAACTTGCGCCCCTGGCGGGTGCCCCGGTTGCCCTGCCCTAGTTACGACACTGCGGTATCCTAATTTAGTTAACCTAGTGATTTGGTTTTATATGGTAACTTTAAACTTTTTGAATAAACCAAAAAACAGAATTTTAATAATACCAAAAAAAAAACGATAACAGAAATTTGTACCTACTTCATTCTTTCTCTTTTTCGATATATTCGCAATAATTGTTTTTTGAACTTCGTGGTATTGTCTCCAAACAAATGTTATGTTTTTGAATACAGGATAAAACATCATAAAGCAGAAAAATCTAATATGGCGCGCACAGATAAAAGCTCACCTATCGTCATTCGTTTTGAACCGTATAGCTATACTTGGGCCGCCCAACAGACGGAGTGATCACCCTGCAAGAACGTGCTCTAGCGGGGCCAATATTAATATATGACGACCGAATGAGTGATGCGACTTCGTTGGGTCTAAAGAAAGCGCATCACTGCGGTTCGGTTGTCCTAAATTGATAGTGGTCCCGCCTAGAGCGCGTTCTTGCAGGGTGATCACTCCGTCTGTTGGGCGGCCGAAGTATAGTCATAGTCATAGGGAACTATGGCTGTCATTTTAGCAACATTTGTGTACATTTGCAATATCTAATATTGTCTTGCGTGGGAAAAAGATCAGAAAGAAAGAGCGTGATTATTTTTCTCCCTAACGGTCGTGCAACCATTTCCAACTCGGGATTAAAAGATGTCCTTGGTACACCATAATTGGTACATAATACCTATACATAATATAATAATTTGCATTCCCGGGAGCAAAAGCACTAGTTCCACTCCCAATGGATTAAAAGTTTAGTCTGTGTCAAAACTCAAAGGAAGTGAAAAGCAAAAGCCCAAAATTCGGATCGCCAAAATGTGTAGTTTCCTGAACTATAAAATTTGCTCTGCAGCGCCCTAACCTTTGATATTTCTAGACCATTTTTTACTGAGTAGAGAAAAGACAGCACTCTGATTATTTTCGAATATAATATGTTGAAAGTTTTCAAGGGTCCTCCAAGCCCAACGATATATTTGGGATAGTCCTGTAAGAGATCTCGTAATATACAAAATCTGGATTAAGTTCTATAATGCAATGCCTGGCGGGGTACTTGCCCGAGGAGTATTTGTTCGAACGAACGGTCCAATATCCAATACCACTCTTCTGATAAAATATTTTAATTTAATTGAAATATCAAATTATAGGGGTAAGCATCGGTTAGCGGAATCCAGCGAATTTTTGTTGGTTTTTTGCAGTATTTAATCAGATTCTGTAAAATTTAATGAAAATAGCTTCTAGTTGAATTCTTCGACGGTACAAGAGCAGTAACCCAAGTTAAGTTTCATTAGTAGTTATTATCAGTGGCGGCTCGAGCCTTACAACCTGAACAACGTTTAGGTAAAATCTTAACTCGGAACACACCGTGGCCACGAACACACCCGCTTTGTGAAGCATGAAACAATGTTTTCTGCTCGAATTTCTGGTTTAAGATGTATGACAGTCTTCAATATACCGCAGTTCAATAGTTTGCTCGCATTGTTGATTAATTTTGATAGCTGGCCGTGAGGTCGTGTGGTCTTCATTTATGTTGTATTATAGATCTAATGTTTTGCTCCTTAGATAATCCAAATTTTATTTATGTATGTTTGTAAGGTTGCATGCTACATATACACAGACAAAAGTATTTTATAATATTTACATTATTATAATAAAAAAATTAAAAAGCCAGATACGCCACTTTGTGTGATTATTGTTCTTTGCAGCCACATACGTACGTCAAAATGAAGCAAGTAAAATTCAATATTTTCTAAACAATTATTATTTATTACAAGTAAAAAAATATTATACAATACCAAACAAACACTGCAAAACATTTTGATTTGTATTTTAACAAAAAAAAGAATATTCTGTATTAAAATTAGGTTCTCTGAAGAAAGAGAACGAAGAGTATCAAGAAACTCAAAATTTATTCTTTTTCATGGGGCAGAGCTGCATAAAATTGTTGATATTCCGGAATCCGAATTACAGGAGTATCCCCTTTGCACAAAGACAACAAGTCGTCGTATTTGCTCTTTGAAATTTTTGGAGGCTCAGTATTTAAACTAGTATGTAAGTAATTTTTTATTTCAACACTTGTGTCTTTCAAGCTAATACTGTCATACTCTTCTTCCTTGTGACTTTTTTTGAAAAATTATTTAAACGGTTCATTTTTTCTTACCATAAATTCCATCATGTCAGGCCAATTAATTTTTTGGCCTCCGTCACTTTCTCTAACTTGTAGAATTCTGAGATTCTTGGACACTAACTTAGTCTTTGAAATCTGTGTATTTCATAATTAACACGTTAAACGGTTTTTTGCGACGAACCAGCCCTATTATTGAATATAACTGTCCCGGAAGAAAAATGTCTCCAGCTTTAGAAATAGCCTCTGATATGGTACTGTGGGCAGAGTCACCCTCACTCTGGCCATGATTTGTTTCAAAATATTTTAAAGATATTTCTTCTAGTCCAGATATGTTTTGTACTGCATAAATCATCATCGAAGCTATAATTGAATTTTTGTTCTGGCAGAAACAACATCAGCAAACAGGTATGCCGCATTCAAGTTTTTGTTTTTGTAGCCTTCCAAGATTTTAAATATACATGTTGCAATTTCTGAAGATCCTCTCTTACTAATGGCTTCATGCCAAAAGAAACAGAAACATTCACTATTTGCTATATCATAAACGGTGAAATTGAAGCAACTAAGACGCCTTTTATAAAATATGGAGCTTTCTTTTGAAATAGGCAAATAGATGACTTGTTACAAGTCGAACACACCACAAAAAACATGTTCAATTTTTTAGCTTCTCTCTTATACTGTTCTTTCTTTTCCCTTACTGTAGTTTTTTCTGTTATGTGTTTGCCAAATTTTTCTTGTAATTGTTTCTTCGTTACTTCGTCTCCTTGTAGAAAAGTATTACACAGCGCACATTGATCCTTTTTTAGGAACAAAAAAGGATACATTTTTAGTATTAAAAACTCTTTCGTAAGTGGAATAACTAGGAATTTTGCAATAACCACTTTGTTTTAATTCTTCTACGAACAATGAATGCATTTGATATAGTTAAGTCGGCATGAAGATACATTCTCGATGAACTAGCCCGACAATGGTATGATTCTACTTTCGGGAACCTATCAATATGTTGTTCTATAAGATTTCTAATCTCTTTTTCCTGTTTCAGTGATTCTTCGTTCCTATGCCTTCCTCCTCTTTTCTCACTTTCTAGTATTCCCACTGAATTGAGCTTCTTTAACACAGTTCGGCAAGTGCGCTCAGACACACTTAATGTATTCAAAAATAATTTCTTGCAAACACTTACTTGACTGCCATGTACTGTCAACGTGTATTTTATGGTAGAATTACGACGAGATACTTCTTTACCTGTTGTCTTTGTTTTAGTACTCTGTAATTGTAAATGTCTTGCTAAGAATTCACGCTGTTTAGATAAGTTTGCCAATAAGTAATATCCATTAAAAATTTGCGTTCTTTCGTCGTCAGTTACTTTATAACATAATTTTGAATAACGTTTGCATTTTTCGGAATCACATCTTGGCTTTAAACATCTAGCAGATTGCACTCTTTTAGTTACTGTACTAATGTATTCTTTACCCTCATCTCTCAGTCTTTTAGCTAACTTTTTTTTATTTATTTGAGGTATTTTAATAGCCTCTTCCTTTTCTCCGTCACCACCATCCATTAAAAAACTTTCTGGCAATATTTCCTCTTCTCTAATAATTGAAGAATGTTCTACGATTAGCTGGGGTTCTTCCTCTTCCATCTGTTCGATAATATTTGCATCGTTGTTCGTATTAGGCGATTTGGCAATCCCATGTTCGGCGCATGTTTCTGGATTTGAAATAAAATGAGTCCAGCACATTCATATGAGGCATCGGTGACACGCGCTAAACGCTTCTTTTTGGCAGTTAATTACTTCACATACCCCATACGATGGATCTTTGTCCGAATCGTCGCAAGAGGGATATTCATCTTATAAATTGCTTTCCTCTTGAACCTCATTTAACTTATTTTTGAACTGCCCAATAGGTATACAATCTTCAGAGTCCTCGGATGACGATATATTTGTAGTAGTATCGTCATCTATATCTACTACAGTCCCCTTAAACCACTTCATCTCATAGTACATTTTAACGGCACTTCCTACAGTAATACGTTTGTAGTATTTCAGTTCACTTATTGCTACTACATTTTGTGTTCCATCATTCCATTTCACTAACACATCCATTTCTGACCAACTTTAGCAAATCAACGAACACTAATGAACATAATTTGACGTTATGTTATTAAGCCTAATCTTAAGCGCATGCGCATACGTCGCTGCACATACTAGATCAATCATCACACAAAGTGACGTAACAGAACTTACGCCTCTTTGTGTGATGTAGGTAGAACCACGAGAATTGTTAGTTACGTCAAACAAAGAATATTTCTCCTGCGTATAATATTAGAAATTAAGTTACGACACTTTGTCAGCTGAAAGAGGAGCCCAAAATATACCTTACAGTCGGTGTAACTCAATATTTGAAATTTTGTCAGTTACGTCACTGTAAGATGACCGTCGATATGGTCCAATAGAATGACTGTCTAAATAATAGGATTTTTAGGTGGTTTATATACGGTCTCACCTGCAGAACATGTATTCTTCGCAACGGTTTAAAATTTATTTCTGTGTTCAATTCCGTATTATTCAAGAATTTCTGTGGAATTTGCATTTAGAAGCACAAACATTTACTTTTAAGGGGACGTTCGCATGCTCGATGACTTAATGCTGAAAGTAGGTTACTTTTATTGCATAACGCGTAAAAAATCAATTTAACAGACTGGCAGAATTTTGAATTTCGCAATTTCTATATTACTGAAATCTAAAACAAAAATCAAAAATCTAGCCCTGTTAATCGATTTGTTTGCATTGAAACTTTAAATGTTAGGGACGTCGGATTTATAGTAACTTCTGTCTTAGGTTCTCAAGTTTTAACACATTGCGAATATCAGTCCTGTTCTCATAATAATCTTAAAGTGAAATCATAGGAAATGATGAACTATGATGTGCTTGCTCTTGACGTACTTCTTCTACTCTCAAATAAGTTAAATATACATATACGATGCGCTTTCGATATCTGAAAAATATTGAATAATGCAAACTTGTAACGATGACGCCACTAATAGGTAATAAATACCTTTAGGGTAAGGTTTTCGATCCAATCTTATAATTCATACTAAACAAGGTAATAAATATCTATTAGCAACTTTGTCCGTTCATTTGCAGACTTGCACATGAATAATAAATACACTTAATTTGTTCTAAAGAATTCCATTAATATTCCTGGCAATGTGCGACGTCTCGCTTGTAAATTCTCCTACTAGTACTAGGCCAGAACGGTGTTCACTATGTGTATCAGCAGTACCTACCTGATTATAATGAATAGTCACCATGTCACACATTCACATACATTATTCGAATGTAAAATACAAGTGTAATGCAGGTTTAAATTAGTACATGTCGACGTCACTACTTAAGTAGTAGTTGTGTGCCGTCATTGTAAAATCCGGAAAGTTGTCGTGGAGTAACAGTATTTATGATGATTGTGATTATTATTATTAAAATCAAGGGATGCAGCCACTTCTTAATAATCAGTAATTTTAGTTAAGCTACCGTTCGGTGTTTCTGCAGGTTGCCCCTAACTATTCCTTTATCTCCTTATTGTGTTCAGTTTTGTAACCCCGAACAACATACTTTTTCTCTGCTGCTAACCTTGACTTTTGTGTTCTGGTCATGGTTCTGGTAAATTCTCTGGTAAATTCTGGGCAATCTCATCTAGAGTAGGAAATGCTATTTTTTCTACACATATATATATTTGGGGGTGTGCAAGATTCACAGTAATCACTTTCTGAGTCCATATAATCATTTAATAGTACCTATATTACGTACCGAGGTGGAAAATCTTTCATTACAGGCGAGGGCTAGATAGATGACCAAGGCGCGATGACCAAAATTCCTATGTTTATGTAGAATCTAAACTGAATAGGGAGGTTCGGAGAAAAAAAAATTTTTTTTGGCATGAAAATGACAGAAAATTGTTATTGTAATTGATTTATGCCGAAATTTCCTTTCAAAAAAATTTTTTTGCAGCGTAATAAGCGAAAGAAATTAACTTATCACGCCCACATGCTAGTTCGCTTTGTGATAGGATTGACGTCAGAGCTTCGTATGGCGCTTCTCCCACTTTTCTTGAATGCCCTCGAAGCGGTAGGCATCTATCTCATAACATACTTATTGGGACTATTTCCAGCGTGAATTTTTAAAATGAGGTGTCAAGAAAACATAAAACAAAGACAATATAATTGATTAATGATGCAACAAGGGTATCAAAAGTCCGATTCACATAATTTGCCATATGTAGGTAAATGTGGAAATGGTGTGTGATTTTTTGCATCTAACACCAATTTCCGAGCCAATTTCACTCAACCTCAAAAGCTCAAAATAGTGGTGTAAAGGCAGACCGGCATAAGTAAAACAAAATGAACAATTTATTAACTGTACATGCCTGTTATAATTCAGTATAAGCAGGTATGTAGATACCTGTTTACTTCTGTTTGCAAAATACGTATACGTATACCTATATTCTCTATAATACAATACATTACATACGACATACCTAATACCTATACCTACTCATTTATGTAGGTTCTACCTATGTAAATGACAAGTTATCAAGTTAATAGTTTTATAATGGATTGCAAATTTTCAAACGGAAGCAAATGTAACTCACGCGAATCAAAAAACTACGTACTATTTGTTTAACAAAAAGAAACAACTGCCTATACTCGGGAACGGTTAATGTAGAAACTCGGAAGAGCCTCTTAAAGACCCTGTATGGAGGACGGCATTATACGGGAGCGAAACTTGGACAATAGGAGAAGCGGATTGAAAAAGAGTAGAAACGTTTGAAATGTGACGCTACAGACGGGTGATGAAGATACCGTGGATAGATAAGGTTAGCAATAGGGAGGAATTAGAGTTGGGGAAAAGAGAAAGGTATGGAAGACAACAAAGAATAGGAGAAATATCCTTTAGGACGGTAGGACACCTTCTGAGACACGAAGGAATAGTTCGCAACATACTGGAGTCAGAGATAGGAATAAAGAGGTAGGGGTAGGAGCAGGTTAGACTACTGCTCTCAATTAGTTGGGGATGTAGGATATTTTACTTTTAGGGAAATGCGAACGCTAGCTCAGGATAGGAAAGGATAGAGGTACGCATCCAATCAGTCTTCGGACTGAGAACTTTATGATGATGGATGACGTACTATTTAATTATTGTAAAATTCAATAGTTAATAAAATTTCTTTTTTTAGTTCAGTGAGAGAACGCTACGGCTCCATCATGCTCCTAGCATCCTGTGTTTCAAATTATGCTAACCGTAACACGTTACCAATTGGTCCCAGAAAACTACCGATACCTTACATTATGGTCTATTTTATTCAGAGTGGCTGCAATGATAGCCGATAATTTTATAAATTTTTGCAATGATAAACTAACTCGCGAAAATATCGATAATGCAGGCCGATTTTCCTTCTGACTGCAACGAACCACTTTTTTCGCTTTATTGGTGTGATGTACTAGTACATCTGGGTACAAAACACACAACACCAGTTAAAACCCGACATTTTTCTTATACGTAGTTAATAATAGTTAATAATAGTTAATAATATTTAACAACACATGCATAATATGGGACTCTCTGCGCGCTGAAGCTGGGACTCGTACTAACCACCGACGTCACGCGGCCCAATCTCGCTGCAAGGTACGATTTCTAGCCTCGCACCGACTGAAAACTTTGCAACGGCCTCACACGCGAAGGAAATTTTTTTAACAAAAATTAACAACATAACTGCTTCAGTATAATAAACTCTATCAATTTTAACGAAATTTGAAAATCACCGAACCTGCCTATTATCATGTATATTAGTTAGGTAGATATTTTGGATTTTCCAGAAATTTATAAAACATAAAATGATCAAAACTATTTTAAATAATTTTTCTCACGATCCCCTATACATACACCATAGTAGGCCGGAAACTTGACAATTGCGTTGCCCGTGCGCTAAACTCGCAACTGTGCTGTAATATTTGAAAATCGCACAGGTTCATTCAAATTTTGTAGGGGCCGGCTTTGAGATTTTGACGTTTACTGAATAAATATCCTGTCGCGTCTCTTTTTAAATGTAATAATTTTTTATAAGAAAAATCTCTTAAAAGGTACGGCAGTTGAACAATTTAATGGCTACTCCGTGGAAGACCTATATATTTTAGGTACGAACTGGTAATTTATGAATTGGAGGGCAAGAGAACAAATCAATGTGTCATTCATGAGCCAGTCGGAATTATTAGAATATTATGCTCATGGTAAGTTAGTAGGTTACTTGGAAATTTTGACATAAGTACTGTTAACATAGACAACAAATTCTTAAAAAATGAAGTTAGTGTTTTATGAATAAATTTGTCTTCTTAAGGGGTCATTGGAAAAATAGTGTACATAACTCAATGGAAAGTGTATTTCCTATAAAATCGGGTGATTTCACGCTCGTATGAAATTTGTCACTTTCCATGCTCGTTACGTAATCTATTACTTTACAGTTTTATCTGGTGTTTTCAGTGGATGCCATTGTCAGTGTCAAAATCATTCATGATCACGATTGTCCTTGTTACAGTTTATTATCCCAAGGAAGTCATATGCCTGTATTAACGTTTCTTGTACTCTCGAATTATTACTAGAAACTGCAGCATTGGAGTTTGGTAATAAATTAATAAGTACATCAACTACCAAGAAGTTAACCTTAAACATGTTGCAAACTACATAAATCATAGAGGTAATTTTGGTGAATGACGGCGAAGTTGAAAATTTATGCGCCACAATTCCAGAAGTTATTTAAGAATATTTTGCGACTGTAGCTACGGCACGACATTATCCAAGGAAAGAAAATTACTACAAAAGAAAATGCCTTTAGTTTGATGTTTTAAACCACGATACGGTCGCCGAGCAACCGATACAAACATACATATAGTAGCATTGATTTACCAACTAACCGGTGCTAGCCGGAAAATAATCGATATAGCAAAATGCCTAGTTTTAGCTGGGAAAATCAATTAATTTATTGACATAATACATGCAGTTGCGTTTCACACTGGGTTACCAATAAATTTTTATAATGTGCTGATTTTAATATTCAAAGTTTTTGGATATTTTGTTAAAACAAAGGCATAGTAAAATGGATACAGTCTCGTAGTACCTACTTTTAAATAAAGAAGATTAAACGGTGGTGCATTTCAGCACCACCAGCCTCAGTAGACAAAAACTGTAGCTTAGCTTCAGCCAGTTTGTACAACGATATTAGAGTGCTCTTGGAGAAAATTGCTTTTATTTTAATGGTGTATTCCAGTTTTACGGCACACAAACTAAAAATAACAATACTTCTTATAAAACAATAACATTATTTATAAAAGAAGAAAACTAGTGGGCAATAATTTACTACAAATTAATATTGTTATCTAATTTGCTTGTAAAACTATAATCTTTGTATTTCAAACTTCTTTGGGCCTTGGAAAACCTGAGTGTTCCCATTTAATCAAATTCTGCTTCGTTCCTGGGTCACAGAAACGTGTCCAAATATCGTCCATTGTATACAATATAGTTCAAGAAAGTAACATAGTCTTGAAGCTGGGAAAGATAGAGAGCATAAATTATTATGTCGCGGCGGTTGTGGAAAAATGGCGGAATTATGGTTTCCCGGTTTTTCGCATTGCTTTAGAAGCCCTTCATTTTATTTGCATATGGCAAACTGAAAGAGCATAAAATTTCATACAAGACTTCTAGCTTTAGTTTTTCTCCATATCTTCTCATTGGCCAAAAAAGAAAATTTTAATTTTAGAAAAAAATTATACGTACCTAAGAAACTAATTTATAATATATTTTTCAAGATATTTTCTCAAATAAGTACATCCATGAGCATACCAAATGGTAATATATAAGAACAAAATAATTACAAAAGAATTTTAACATCACGGCTGAAAGACAAAAATATATCTCATTTACAATTCTTTTTTGTTTGTCGTGCCTTTTTCTGGTTCCCCTGATTTCTTTTGATTTCCCTTTGATTTCCTCTTGATTTCGTCTGATTTCTCCTTGATTGTGCCAAAGCAGGCAAACGTCAAAAGTATAACGACGCCATATTACCTGCATTATGTGTATTCAAGGTCGAATGTTCTGTGACGTCACTTTAATGCCTGAGCTTGGGCGCGAATTTATTTTTTCATTTGTAATCATTATTTGTCGCGTTGTTAGACGTCGCATCAAAAAAATACGGAATAAGGGGCTCCTTATCTACGCTATTCTTCAATAATACCCAATAACTGGAAAGGGTGTACGACCCCATTATTTAACTACGAGATTTCTTGACGAATAGAATGATTTTCGTAAAATTTAAGATTTTATAGCAGAGTGGTCTGAATTCAATCGGAATATTCCGAGGAACATTCTTATACGAAGGCGCATTGAATATCCTTAAAATGCTCTCAGATTTCCCGGTTATCCTCAAGATATCTCTAGATTTCCTTGGATATCTTGGGTTATCTTCATGCATGTACACCAGATATGATATCCTCCACTGGATGCCCCCTCGATAAAACCTATAACGAACCCAATAGTGTGGCAGTGCGGTTTTACCCTTTCATTATGCATTTTAGAGACAAAAGTTGTATGAGAGACGCCTTAGTTTTAGGTTCCTTTATTTTAAAATTATTTTCATTTATACAGGCCTGTTTCATTTCCCTGCACAGTTTTTTTAATGGAACATCCTGCATTTGATCGCATTTTTGGATTCCTTAATTGATTTTACTATACGTATGAGGTTGTATAATATACAGGGTGTTTCAGGAGGAATGGTACATACTTTAGTATGTTATACTATCATTCATTTTGAACAAAAAGTTCTTATGAACATGTGTCCAATTCTCAATAATTATTGAGCTACAGCTAGCTGAATTTCTGCATAATCAAATGTAATACTCTATTAATGTTTCAGGAGGAATGGAACATACTTTAGTATGTCATAGTATAATTCATTTTGAACAAAAAAGTTCATATGAACATGTGTCCAATTCTCAATAATTATTGAGTTATAGCCAGCTGAATTACTGCATAAACAAATTTAATACTTTATTAATTCTGGCAACTATCATTAATTTATTATACAAAGTAAAATATTGATTTTACAGAAATGGTTCAAAAATCCCACCGCCAAATTCAGTACACTTCGCTGTTCTAGTGAAAACGTTGCGTATTGTGCTTTGCAGTACTTCTTGGCGCTTCTTTATTCTTGTAGCGCTTCACATTAAAATCGCTGTATCTCAGTTACCATTGAGAATAGGACACATGTTCATATGAACTTTTTTGTTCGAAATGAACAATATTATAACATATTAAAGTATGTACCATTCCTCCTGAAACACCCTGTATAGGTATTTTGCCTAAATTTCTAATTTTTTTTGAAGATTTTGACAGGTTTAAGGGAACTTTTTGAAAATTAAATATTCCCGGATCGAATAAAGTTGTAGCAGAAATATTTTGGTGAGAAAGAAAGAATATGTAGGAGAAACTGACGCAGAATTAAAAATCCGAAAATATTGTATGGTGTATTAACAATATTACATGTTTAAGTTATAAAATTTCAGGGCGCCAAAACTTTTTTAAAATCATTCGTTTTAAATGAAACCACTGTTTTGCAAAACAAAAAAATAATATTGTCACATTGTGCACGCACATTTTCGAAATGGTATACGAATACGTAGAAATAATTGAAAGGTGAAATGCCGTTTTTCAAATAAAAACCACCCTCAAATGTTCAACAATCTCTATTCATAAGAAAAACGTTTGTGCTATGAAATTAGAAATTGCTATTCTTGGCTAAAAATGTATTTCTTCCTAATTAAATTATTATTAAGTATCCATTTTGAAACTAATTTGGATATGTAATAATATTAATTTTTTGAAAGAGAATTAGTGTTGATAGCTATTTGCGGTTGATTACTTTAAAAACTATTAACTTTAAGATATGCAAGCTCATACATAATAGAAGGAGAATTTGAAATAGACAACAAATGAAACGTAAAAATTATACGGTTCCCTCGACGGTTCCATTAAAAAAGTACGTTTGGCGTTTTGAAAATTTTTTACTTTAAAGAAATGTCTGTAACGTGAAAAGTAGGTATGCATTTTAGGCAAAAAATATCTTATGCAACCTCATGGAAAAATCAATAAAGGAATTCCAAATCACAATCAAATACAGGACCTTCAATTTACATAAACAAAGTTAAGTGTTGTGCAGGAGAAATTGGACAATCTGTATAAATGAAAATAATTTTAAAATAGATAACTAATAACTAAATAAAGGGAGAGGTCTCGAATAATTTTCTTTCGTAACTTCTATAAAAGGTGCAAAACTCTGCTGCACTAATATTGGGACACCTTATAATTCAGTTGCGAATTATGGGCCATTGCTACTGATAAGATAACTATTGCTACTCGTATCTGTACAAACTTCTATACTTTCTGATGCGCTTAAATGTAGTTTGTTATTGACCAACTTCAAAAGTTTTAAATTATTGACATACTAAATTTGTGATCCATTTACAACGCACGCGAAGCCTTATTAAACTTATCTGTACAACCATCTTTATAATGGGTACCATGTTCTTTAAGTATCTATAGTTAAAATAGGTGACTGCCGAACATATTTTTGTAGCTATTTTCGCCGCCAGCTGAGAAACGGTATCCCGTGTTGACTTTATTTTTCAAAGTACTGGCATAATAGTCAACAAAAGGAGCTATATATCGCTAACGTCGTAACATGGCAAGAGTCCCTCATCTCAACCTGAGATTCCTTGACTTCGGTTTTCGAGTTTTTTTGTGCAGTTTTATAAGGCGGCCCAAATTACTGGATTTATTGAAGAACCTTGTTTTTCACCCACCCTTCAAATTTCTATCTGGTGGTGTTTAATAACTACTAATAGTTGACAGTGTTCGTTTCGTTTATGCTTTGCGGTAACACATAAGTTGTGGCCATCCATTTGGGTTGTCCCAAATTTGACGACAGTAAATAGAAATAAAAAATTGGGATAACTGTTGTCATAGAGTTAAATGGTGTGTTTCTTTCCTACATTCTGAAAGGCATTCTGCACTTAGCAATGAAAAATTGCCATATTTAAACAAATTATAATGCGATTATTATAATATGGAGCAACGAGGAATTCCGAAGTGAAAAATGTAATCCAGGGTTTCCACTTGTCAAGCCTGTAAATATGTATGTTGCAAATATACAAAGATGTAAATTACAAATTATTAACTATTAATCAAATCTGCTACCGACAATTTACAACATTTTCATAACAATAAGAGTTTTGAATTTTGGAAAATGTGGTTTACACTTTGAATTTAAATTGTTTATTTAACTGTTGAATTTGAGTTGAAATTCCATTAAATCTAAATTTTGTTTAAGTACAGGTATCCTAATTAATGTGTTGAATTATGCAACGTATTATTAATTTATAAACCAATTAAAGTACAGTAAAAATGCTCCATAAAATTAGGAGGATGGACCTTTAAAAATAATGTAAGGTTGGCATTATTATGTACCATAAGTAGAACAATGAAATGAACTTTCTAAATTCTCGAATTTAAAGAAAAATCGATAAAAAATTATCATTTACTTTTATTGGGCATATGAATTTTGAACGTAAGAATTGTATTTGTATTCAATTGGTATTCAAATATTTTGAAAAAGCGCGAGAAAAAGTTGTTGATTTCTCAAAAACCCTGCTAGTTCTCAAACTCCTGTAGCACATATTATTTTTTAACTGACTGTTACAGCTTATCCAAATCGACTTCAACATAATACTGGGACTGTGAATCTAACCCAGGCAATTCGGGCGATTGCTCTAACGTCCAACCAATTGAGCTATCCATCTCTCTTTACAACTTATACAGGCCTTTCTCTCGTAGTGAATATGTCCAGGTACAGATAGATTTAATTGATTTACCCGTGTTAGCGGGTGGTCAAGGATTATCATAATGCGCGCGCCGCTCACCATGCGGCGTTCGTCCAATCATCGTTCATTTACTCGCTTTAATATACTATTAAAGGATCACTCGGGAAGCTGCTAGATGGCTCGGTGGGAGAATGGGCTGATGTGTTAATTCGATTCGATTCATTGTAACTTCTCCAACTGCCCTCTATTGATAACGGTTAGCTATAGCATTTCTTCTATTCTTGGTTTCAATTTCAACTGTTCTTCGTCGGGTTATAATGGTTCACTATAAAGAATTTGATTCGATCGACCCTACATATAAACCGAGATATAAACATCCAAAGTGAACAAAACAGGACCTCGTGGTAGCCACAAAATTGGGTCATTTCTCCCTATCCATTGTTTACGAAACGGACGTTAGCCAATCGCAAACGATTCAAGAATAGTGCACTGGGCATCCAACGTGTTGGAAGTACATTGAATTAGTATAAAGTATTGGTAGGTCACCAATTTCTTCGCTAAACTATGTATATCTAAGTAACTGTTTTCATTCCAATTTACGTTGAAAAATATAGTCCAACCACACCATGATAAATGCAACAGCGCACAACACATATGCTTTCTTAAAATGAGATGCAACAATTCCATTGATGGAAAATGCGATCCGTCAGAAAATACAACAAATTTGTGAAGTGAAAATGTCTCTCATTTAAAATTTCATTTCCGATCCACAAACAAAAATCCAAGTGTTTACCTACGTCCGGGGTAATTTTGTTTTCTTTCAAAATATGTGATTGTTGATATCAATTTTTAATGCTCTCATTAGCCCGCCGAGGCGATCGATCGCTTCGGCGGGTGGAAGCCGGGCCCCCCGGCTTCTCCAGGTGCCATCCACTTCTTCAAGGAAGCCGGGCCCCCGGCTTCTCCAGGTGCCATCCACTTCTTCAGCAACGACTTCTGCGGCAGCCTCTCTCAGAAGAAGCGAGTGTCTTTGCCGAAGAGTGCGCCCCCCAAGCCGCCATTTTGGGCCCCCTTGGTTGTGGCTGAGGCGCATGCGCCGGGGCTCTGAAAGTACACGTGTTGTTCAGGCCAGTCCATCCAGGTGCCATCAATGACCAGAGGCTGCTGAAGGAGTCATGTCTTCTGCCTCTGGTGTCTTTGGGGCCTTTGGCAGTGGCTGAGGCGCATGCGCCGGGGATCTATGAGAGTTGGCGGGGCAATAGCCAATGAGAGAGGTTGTGGGCGGCATCCAATGGGAGTGGTTGTGGGTGGTAAGGTTCAACTACTGCTAGATGCCTTTGGATGTGGCCCAGGCGCCTGCGCCGGGGTTTTCGCAAAAATAAAAACAATGAATATATTTTTACATCAATATAATTAAAACTATAATCTGTATACAGAGTAGGCATGCGTTCACACCACTCTCCTGACCGATTCATTACCCGGTGTATACTCAACGATGCGGTCATGCAGGATGAGACAGTATGCGGTTGTGTTGGCCGGCAAATTCTCGCTCGACTCAAATTCTAGACGCATATCTATGGGTCCAGACTTGATGCTTTCCGACTGCTTTGATGCGTCAATCACCACGATGGGAGCTGGATCCTTGAACTGTTCCCTGCCGTATAGCGGCTCGCCAACTTTTCCATAGTATGAACTCTGGAAGTTCTCGTACATTTCGTATAGCAGGGCGTATTTCCCCGTGGAGAAATCCAAGTTTAAATTCTCGTAGGGGAAGCACTCAGAATTCAGGTACAGTTTGACGTTTGCCAGATTGCAGTGGTCAAATTTGCTTGAATCCGTATCCAAATTCGCTTTGCGATTCGTCTGGAAGGCGACAATAACGTAGCGGGGTTTCTCTAACCGTGTTGCAGTCTTGACGGCCCACGTTTGTTTCGTAGCTTGCGGCAACACCGGATACTCGTACAGCTCCCAGCTGCGAAAACATATCTGCAACGTTCTCTCATCCTCGACAATATTGAGAAGTTTTAGGTATTCAGCATCCGATGGATAGACGTACGGCACCCTCCAATGAACCTTGCTCAACTCAATTCTGGTGTCCTCGTTACCCACGAAAGCGTTCCTATCTTTTTCGATCGAGTCAAAATGAGCTCGTGACGCACATTCAACAGCACCTTGTGATAGTCTTCTAGGAATCCGAGTAGGATTCTTCCCGGGATGCGCACGTTAAAGTTCCCGTTCTCGCCGATAAGGTGGCTCGGTGAGTCTCCCGTATTCGTCCAGCCGGCATTCTCCAGCGCACACACCTCACCCTCATTCAGAGAAACTACACCTTTCAGTGTGCTCGTGATGCCCACGTTTTTTGTTCGATCCACCTCCACTCCGTTGATTTCATAGCGGACGTCGTCAAAGATGAAACTGAGGGCGTTATTTGTTAAAGCCGCATCTCCGCCTCCTGCACCCTTGATGAACCTGCCCCCTATGTAGATGCAGCTTAGATGCGGCAGTACGTAAACGTCTTGTTGGTTGATTGGTATGCGAATTTCGTCATTGGCGTTGAATGTTGTTGTTGTCACGAACGGCTGATGTACGTGCACCTCGACACGGCGTGCTGATTCCTCCACAGCAGCACCGTCCAGAACACGAAACGTGTCTACGTTTATGTGTGTCATTATTCAAATGCGGTTCCCTTGTTGAAGTACAAGTACTAACTGACAGCACCGCTTGCTTAAATACTCTCCATACAACCGTGCGCATGCGCAGTCTACGAAATTCAACGGCCTTGACAGACAGACAGACAGACAGACATGTGCTCTATATTACCGACACTCAATTAGTACTTCCAGCACTCACCAGATGGTTCACACACGTGTCCGAAACGCATTAAGATAACAAGTAATTTTAAAACATAGTACGTATCAAAATAAACAAACTGAGAATGTTCTAGAATGTTATTTTATTGTAATAATACAAACAAACAAACGGGTCACCTTGTAGTGTCTGCAACGTAGTATGTGCATATATAGAACGTGGGAGCAAACCTAAACAAGCATAATCCTGTCGGCGAGTTGAAAGGTTTTTTACCCATAATAAAAACAATTATAACATCTCTTATCGGCGGCGAACGTGCTTTTTTTCTTAAACTTTGATATCAATATTTATTTAGTATAAACAATTGCAAACGTTGGAATTTCCGAGAAACTTCTGTTTACAAGGATATATGGATGATTTGAAAGACGGGCATGTGGGCAGCCGATTAGCTCAGTGGGTTTAGCGAGGGCTCCGGTGCGCGGGGACCCGGGTTCGACTCCCGGTCGGCGTCATTTCCAGAACGTTTGCGAAAACCCCGGCGCAGGCGCCTGGGCCACATCCAAAGGCATCTAGCAGTAGTTGAACCTTACCACCCACAACCACTCCCATTGGATGCCGCCCACAACCTCTCTCATTGGTTATTGCCCCGCCCACTCTCATAGAGCCCCGGCGCATGCGCCTCAGCCACTGCCAAAGGCCCCAAAGACACCAGAGGCAGATGACATGACTCCTTCAGCAGCCTCTGGTCATTGATGGCTCCTGGATGGACTGGCCTGAACAACACGTGTACTTTCAGAGCCCCGGCGCATGCGCCTCAGCCACAACCAAGGGGGCCCAAAATGGCGGCTTGGGGGGCGCACTCTTCGGCAAAGACACTCGCTTCTTCTGAGAGAGGCTGCCGCAGAAGTCGTTGCTGAAGAAGTGAATGGCACCTGGAGAAGTCGGGGGCCCGGCTTCCTTGAAGAAGTGGATGGCACCTGGAGAAGCCGGGGGGCCCGGCTTCCACCCGCCGAAGCGATCGATCGCCTCGGCGGGCTGGCTCGAGCGCCCCATCGCTCCTCAGCCAGAAAGACGGGCGCCCGGCTTCCTCCCGCCGAGGCGGTCAACCGCCTCGGCCAGGGATGTGTCCCAGTATTGTCATTTTCTAACTACTCAGAGCAAGTATAAGAAAATTTATCAAATTTTCAGGGTTATATACTCAAGACTAGCAATATTTTATCCTATTTAAGTATGATATTTCAGTGGCGTCGAAACCGATTGGTGGGTCCCTTTTTTCAAGAATACTTGATAAGCCACTGAAAATTTTGTCCACTCCATTCAGTTCTCCTTGCAGCGCGGGCGTTCACGAGATATTTCACTTTTGTAAGAAATTGAGTCGCTTATTAGTATAAATTTAAAGGAAGCATACACATAACTTTTCAACTGAAATTAATTTATTTTCTGAAGATAATACAACGTATGGATAAATACATTAGATAAGTTGAAACATCTCGCAAACGCTTGTACTGTATGAAACAACAAAATAATACTCTTAAAGAAAATTGAATGTAGTTTTCAGAAAGGGAGCCGGCCCCCTGAAATTTTATTCCAATACGGTCGGACGCGCGCATTACTTAATGTCCGCAAAATGACGTTTAAGAATATCGTTATCGGCTAGTGACGCCAACGGTCTCGGTGGGTGTTCGGATATCGTACAGAACTGCCATTTTGTTCTCCTACGGCTACCCCGCAGCGGTTTGATATATTTAGTTTGTTTTTATATGATCTTTTTTCCAAAAAATGCGTGTGTCTGGTGCGAGAGGGCAAGAAAGGGCTTTGTTTAAAATGCGTTCTCTCAGCTTAATTTTTTTTACGCCTCCAAAATGCAAATTGTGTTGGCATTCTGTAATGCGCATGCCCGACCGTGTTCAAACAAAATTTCAGGGGGCCGGCGGCCGGAGCAGTAGTCACTCCCTTTCAGAAATTCTTTCAAAATCTGAGAAATTTCCAGTGGCGAATTAAATATCCTTGGAAAGGGGACACCTGAATCGGTGTCTATGCCACTGAAATACCATACACAAGCAGGGTTGCCCTGAAAATGTAATGAACTCGTCTGCAGCATATACAGTGTGTCTACGGATGCACTTAACTATACTCGTAAAACATTTATTTTCAGTTTTTGGAAAAAGTCATTTGTTATAATTTCTTTTGCTTGTTATTTATAAATTCGATTCACGTTGAGAAACTTTGATTTTGTTGTACAGGGTGCGCAGAAAATACAAAAATGTATATTTGCAAGATAAAAAATTTTTGAATCAAGTTTCTTGAAGCATCAAAATGAAAGAGTTTCGAATGAGAAATCGAAAAGTCAAACAAAATTTTTCCATGAAAATTATAGTTTCTAAGATATACAGTGTGTCCACGGATTGAGTTGACGAGAGGAAAAAAATCTTTATTAATGATTTTACGACGAAAAGTCATTCGTTATAAAAAATTTTGCTTGTCGAGAAAATGAGATTGCCCTAAAGGAAATTGAGATTAGATGTAGAGGGTGTTAATAAATTAAAAACAACATGAAAACGCTTCAAGAGATAAGTACCATTATTTTTTATTTTAGGCAAAATGTTTATTAAACAAAGTTATTTGTAATCTAAAATGAAGTCTAAATACAAAATTTTAAATCGAAATTCTAATTTTTACACTTAAAATAATAATAGTGGTTTGGTACATTCAAAAAAATCAAGATAGTTACATGATACGGAAATATTAAGAGAGCGCATACGGGAAGCAATAAGTGAACTGAATGTGCCGCAAACTATTGGTCGAGTATAGAAAGAATTTATTAAAAGAGCAGAAAAGTGCGTAGAGGCGGGAGGGAGTTATGTAGAATAAATGTAGAAATTAGAATATCAATGTAAAAATTTGTATTTAGGCTTTATTTTAGATTATAAACAACTTTGTTTAATAAACATTTTGTCTAAAATAAAAAATAATAGTACTTATCTCTTGAAGCATTTTCATGTTTTCTTAATTTATTAACACCCTGTACACCTAATTTCAATTTCTTTTAGGGCAATCTCATTTTCTCGACAATCAAAATTTTTTATAAAGAATGACTTTTCGTCGTAAAATCATTAATAAAGATTTTTTTCCTCTCGTCAACTCAATCCGTGGACACACTGTATAGTATTAAAAATAAAATCGATATTTTGTTTTCCATATCTTAATATCGATTATGATTTTTTCAAGACTATACTTGTAATGAAACGTTATGTGCAACTATTATTAGTATTATTATGAGAATATAAAAATTCTAGGTTGTTATGCTTTTTGTGAGCAATTATAATCATAGTTACATGTTGTTTACAAATATTATTTAGAAAAATTGTCACATTTGTTATAACGTTTTACCTTTTCTTAATAAAATCTTGACAAAGCCCCCGAACGGGGGCGAAACGTCGATAATTATACAAAAAATAGTTTGCTTCATGCCAATAATTCACGAAATTAACATATTTATAAAAAAATTGGCACTAACAATAAATTATATAAAATTTAGGTATAAAGTTGACATTGGAGGGTTTCAGGTTGATTAAAACTTTATACTGTCATTTACCTCAATGTATTAGGTTAAATAAATATTGATTTTTGGCTTTTCGATTTCTCCTTCATTTTGATGCTTTATTTTGATGCTTAAAAAATTTCATTCAAAAATTTTGAAGTTTGCGAATCTACAATTTTATATTTTTTATAGCCCTGTACAACAAATTCAAAGTTTCTCAACGTGAATCGTATTTTTATAACAAGCAAAAGAAATGATGAAGAATGACACTTTTTCGAAAATCTGAAAATAAAAGTTTTTAAAAGTATAGTTAAGTCCATCCGTGGACACACTGTATGAGAGAAAATCAACATAACGCAAAATAAACAAGAAGCTTCGATAACCTGTACATCGGAAACGAATGCATTTTACGATATAAGATTAAATAGCAAAGTACCTACTGTTCTATTTACTCTACGATTTTTTTGCCATAAAAATGGAATACTCTATACAGGGTATCCCACGACGACCTTACACGATCTGTATATGGAAAAGTGTGTTTAGTAGAGTTACACAAATTTGCACAAACAGGTAATCGAGGATGCTCAATTCGACCAAAATATTTTTGACTTTCTGCAACTTCCGGTTATACCGGAAATAGACACCAACTTCCTTATTTTAAATGGAATGCCCACATTTTTATTACGGATTTAGATTTTTGGTCGAATTTTAAGGTCACCTTATGCAGAGCATCATATGTGTAAAGTGCACCCTCTTCGAGATATTAGACGTTAAAAATCGTCATTTTTCAAATTTCATCAATTATAATTTGGAAACGGTACGAGATAAAGAAAAATGACTTACATGTCCCTATCCTAGTTTTTAATTCTCTATCTATTAAGTGTGGAAAATACTGTCTCCTGATTGGTCAAAAAATGACAAAAAGTTGCCAATCGGGAAGCAGTATTTTCCAGACTCATTAGATAGAGAATTAAAAACTAGGAAAGGGACATGTAAATCATTTTTCTTTATCTCGTACCGTTCCCAAGTTATAATTGATGAAATTTGAAAAATTACTATTTTTAACGTCTAATATCTCCAAGAGGGTGCACTTTACGCATATGATGTTTTGCATAAAGTGACCTTAAAATTCGACCAAAAATCTAAATCCGCAATAAAAATGTGGGCATTACATTTAAAATAAGGAAGTTGGTGTCTATTTCCGGTATAACCGGAAGTCGCAGAAAGTCAAAAATATTTTAGTCGAATCGAGCATCCTCGATTACCTATTTGTCCAAATATGTGTAATTCTACTATATATACTTTTCCATATACAGATCGTGTAAAGTCGTCGTGGGATACCCTGTATTGCATTGACCCTATACGGCAGCTGCTTCATTTGGATGATTAGTATCTTGGCTATTTAGTAGCATAACTTCTTGTAGGGCTTCAGATGACAATAAGATAAAAGTAATACTTAGTAAAAGTAAAGCAATTCTTACCACATAAACGGAATTAAATTTAAAACTAAAACAATTTTGGTTGAGGTCAAGTACCTAGGTTTTGCAAGTAAAACGTTTTACCTGCAGGTAAGTGATTTTCCACGAAAATTGTTTACAGTGATGCTGACAAGCATGGAAGCATATTCCAACATTTCATTATACAGGGTGTTGGAAAAAAAGTTTTAATACTTAGATATACAGGGTGATTCAGACCACCCGTACACTATCTTTTACGGGGAAAGTATCAGAGCTGCGGATTTGGAGAAAAAATCCTTCTAAGTAAATTGCCCGTGAAGAACTTAATGAAAATATTTTCATTTTTCTCGAAGTCACCCCTTCCGAGATAATATGGAGTGGGGATGTGTTTCTCAAGAATTTCAAATTGGATGGGGGGTCGTGTGATACATCATTAAAAATGAATTAGAAAAATAATCATTTTTTTATCTAAACATTTTTTCAATTATTCCAACCGTTTCAAAAAAATTTGGGGGTTGCAAACAATTTTTTTGTGATCAATCTCAGCGATTAAGAACGAACAAAACAAAACTATAGTTTATGATCGTATCATGTATTACAAAATGTCATTTTTGTCAAAATTAGTATCATCCCCACACCGGCACCGCCAAAATTAAGGAACTACACGTATATACTTAAAAATATTCCTAAGATTATTTTCACTTGAATACTCGATGCTCACTCTTCTAAAAGATTTAATTTTTTTCTTTCTAATTTGGCAACTAACACTGACAACTCAGAAACTTGTGAAATCAAGGTTACCCAGTTAATATCAGATTTGACTTTTGTCTTAAAATAGATGGAAGCCTGCATGGTGTGAACTCAGAAACTTGTGAAATCAAGGTTACCCAGTTAATATCAGATTTGACTTTTGTCTTAAAATAGATGGAAGCCTGCATGGTGTGAATAGTGAACCTGGTTCACTGTGGTACGATGGGGCACGTATGGAGGCTTTCAAGGCCAGCTTTGCTGGGGTAGGCCTCTTGTGTGCATCCTAATGTACATTCTGCCGACGTAGGCCCGTTCTGTAATTCAATGCCTGGCGGAGTATTTGCTCGAGGTGTAGTTGTTTGAGCGGGTGTATTAGTCGGCAGCTGTTTAAAATAGATGCAAAATTCATTTTTTGCGTACTCCAAACTAGGACGGAAAATATTTTTATGTCGCACCCGCAAGTTTGCAGAGATATTAATGAGTATCTTGGTATCCATAGAAATAGAACGTCTTTGAATTTCACCCACCACGTACGTACGTCGCATCTTTAGTGCATCCTATCATTGGTTAAGGCATTATTTAAAATCAAAATTTTTGTTATATTTCATGCCGTTTATATCGGTGTTTCTTACTAAGATATCGATAATTTCCCATCTCTATAACTGACAATCAATAGTGACATAAAAGAATGAAATAAGTCAGAATATTTTGACATTTAAACAGCAAAACGTCTTGCGCAGAAGCAGACGAAAATGAAATCTCGGACGAGCACACCCATCTTTTTGCACTATGTTCGTACCTAAAATATTAAAACGTTTAATTACCGTACCTTTTTAAGGGATTTTTCTGGTAAAAAATGAAGTACTTAATGTCTTCTAGGCCGCTTTGACAACTGCTGGGAGTATCGCTGCAGACCTCTTTCTCCATTTTGCAGGAGTGTATCCTCGAGTGTATCACATCAGTTTATCAAATACATACCCATTTTATAATTATAATTATAAAATAACGTTGTGTCGGAAATTTGAAGTGGGAAAGTTCGCATAGCAGAAAAATGGTACCTACCTAAAATTGAATTGTTGACGTTTCGGTCCTCTTCAGGGCCTTTGTTAAGATTGAGTAGATAAAATTGTGTAATTGTATATAAATACAGATGACAATGACTGACTTTTAAATGCTTAAATGCTTTAGATAAATAGACAATGCCGATTTTACTTTTGGCCACACTTTGTCAGGAAAGTATCATAATAATTATAAAATAATGTTGTGTTATTGAAGTGGAAAAGTTCATGTAGCAGAAAAAATAATGTATATAAATATAGATGACAATGACTGACTTATTTTAAATTTTTTTATTTCTGAAATTTGAGGTGGATAAGTTTATGTAGCGGAAAAAATAATACCTAAAATTGAATTGCTGAAGTTTCGGCCCTTCTCAGGGTCTTTGTCAAGATTCATTAGATAAAATTATATGTACTGTATTGACAATGATAGACTATTTTTAAATTTTTTATATTAAAAAATAAAAAAAATTAATAAAAAAGTTTAAATAAAAAAATAAATATAAAAACAAAAATAAAAATAAAAAAATTTGTTTTCCCAACATAAAATTCACATGGCTCTTCGCAAATGCGCAATACGGACGTACCGTTTCGATCTAGCGAAGTCAGATTTTTCGTTCTCGTCTCTTTTTAATACGTACGGGAGCCGATCGCCGAAAGTGCGTACGTCTGAACTGTTAATTTGCGCGAATGCGCCGAAGACGTCTTCGCGCATCGAAGTTTGTACAATATCTTTTCAAACGAACATTAGAATTTTTTAATTATTACCTAATACGGTTCCAATTTAAAATTTAAAAAAATCAAGTAGGTACATTGACAGATTTTCATTTGACAATAATAATAATAATAATAATAATAGTGTCTTTATTGTGTCAGTTACAATTGCATTTTATAAATCAAACTATGTAGATAAACAATAATCATAGTGTATGCAATTCCCACAGATAACTGAAAGAAAGGCTAGCTTAGGGCGAAGTTCAGATGGATGCCAAAGCACCCCCTGCTCTTCCACTTAACCCTACAGATCACATTAAATTAAATTAAATTAAATATTATAATAAACTATACCATTCGGAACAGACAACGACACCTGATACCAGGAATAAGAGTCGCCAAGGGCAAAAGCGATAAAATAGTCCGTGATAGCAACCGTACCAACATCGCAGACCACATAGTGCACCACACAGAATTACAATAAACAATTTTGGTTTTGTAACAGAAACCTATGTAAATGATTTTTAAAGTGAAGATAGGATAAATTTTTGAGATTTTCGGGCAATTCGTTATAAATTTTACAAAAGTAAACAGAGAAGCATCTACTGCACAAAGCAGTTCTGTATTGAGGAGGAGACAATCTGCCCTTAAATCTCACATTAATGTTGTGTACATCAGTTCTAAATTTTAGTTTCTCAAATAAATATAAAGAGTTGGGGAAAAGCGAAAGGTATGGAAAACAATAAAGAGTAGGAGAGATAGGATGGTAGGACACCTTCTAAGACACGAAGGAATAGTTCGTGACATACTAGAGTCAGAGATAGGAATAAAAAGAGGTAGGGGTAGGCCTAGATTAGACTACTGCTCTCAAATAGTTAGGGATGTAGGATGTTCTACTTTTAGGGAAATGCGTAGGTTAGCTCAGGATAGAAAAGAATGGAGGTACGCGTCCAACCAGTCTTCGGACTGAGAACCTTATGATGATGAACAAATATACATGAAAGCTTAAGGAATCTGTGTTCCACATTTAGCCAACCACTAGTAATTAATTTATGTGATATATGGTCAAACTTTCTAATGCCATATATGTATCTCAAACAGGAATTTTGCATTTTTTGAATTTTATATTTGGTGGCTTGATCCAAACATGGAGAAAATACCTCACAACAAAAATTGAAATGTGAAAGCACAAGTGAGTTACAAAGTAATTTTTTTATTCCAATGGAAAGAATGTTTTTGTAAGAGTAAATAAGTTTTAGGTTGGCTAATGCTCGTCTCATGCACAGAGCAATATGTTCCCTATAGCGAAAGCTGTTGTCAAGCACCAGTCCCAGGTCTCTCACTCTTTCAACCACAGGTATGTCAGTATCGTTAATTCTTAACTGATTAGAAGGTAGTACACTTTTACAAAAATTCTTATTGCCAAATAATATAGCCTGTGTTTTACTCGGATTAATCAACAAAGAATGCCTTGCTGACGTGGTCGCAATATTCTGCAAATCCTGGTTTAAATTTTTTATTGCTTCTCGAAAATCATTTACAGGAAAACTGGAATAAATTTGGGTATCGTCTGCATACATGTGGTAGTCAGAATATTTTATGCAATTCACTATGCTACTTGTATACATTGAAAAGAGGAGAGGTCCCAAAATCGACCCTTGCGGAACTCCCGATGTAACCAAAGCACTCCTAGACATCTGATTGTTTACCCTGACAGTTATTTCCCTTTCAGATAAACAGCTAGTTAGAAGTTGTTTAGCATTTTCACTAAAACCGACATAATGAAATATAGATTTCAAAATATTAAAGTTAATAGTATCAAAAGCTTTGCTAAAGTCAAGTAAGAGAAGGATGGTCAATAAACCCTTATCCGTGGCTCTCATACTATCATCAGTAAATCGTAGAAAACGACATTTGGTTTAATTTGTTGAATTGAGTTGCCAAAGTGTCAATCGAATTATAGTATGGCGTTCGATTTCGTGTTTCATTTGCAGCATTTATACGAAACAGACCCGAGCGCTAGCGGCTAAATGCGAGAGCCTGGCGGCTCTGAACTTATTAGATTTAAAAAGAGACGCGACAGGGGTGGTTTGTAGAGGTGGTTGTAGGGGTGGGTTTGGAGGTGGTTTGTAGGGGTGGTGTTAGGGGCGGTTGTTAGGGGTGATTTTTGGGGTGATTTTTAGGAGTAGTTTTTGGGGGTAGTTTCTAGGAATAGTTTTGGGGTGTGGTTTTCGGGGGTAGTTTTTAGGGGTAGTTTGGGGGTGGTTTGGGGGGTGGTTTTTAGGAATGGTTTTGGGTGTGGATTTTGGGGGTGGTTTTCAGGGGTGGTTGTTAGGGGTTGTTTTTAGAAATGGTTTTGGAGGTGGTTTGGAGATGTGGTTTTTGGGGTGGTTGGTGGGGGTGATTTTAGGGGTCGTTGCTAGGAGTGGTTTTTAAGAATTGTTTTGGCGGTGATTTTCTGGTTTTAGGGGAGGTTTTCTTTGGTGGTTTTGGGGGTGATTTTAGGGGCGATATTTAGGGGCGTTTTTGAGGGGAGGTGGTTTCTCATACTTACAAATGGGTAGGTACCAAAACCCATTGTCCATATTTCCGTTACAAACGCGATGCCTAATAGGTAGGTATGTAGGTACTTATGTGTAATGGAGGTACCTGTTGTATATTGAAATGAAGTAGTCCGCCTTGAATTTAGAATCTGGTGTATTTGTAAGTGGCATCTGGTGTATATGGTGTTTATTGCGAGTTGGCAACGCTGCACCAGTGTCGTTCTGTAGCTAACCTAAGAGGTACGGTATGTTCCTTTTGTTCAACAAATGAAAAGGTACCCATACCCAAGTAAAAACTGTATTTTGCTTACTCACACTGTATTGTCGCCAGATGTAAGCGAATCAATCTCCTCATTGGATGTTAATGAATTATATTAAAAATTATTCAGAAAGTATTAATAAAATATGCAAGTACATGGATAGTATACCATGTGTAACAGGAGCATGGTACACCCCATTTTTTTCTTTATTTTTGAAGATACATTTTTGTAACTTGGCACATTGTATGTACTAAGTAAACGTCAAATTTTGACACAAACAAGGAAATTTTCACACTTCCAGTTTCAGCGGAAGTGGTGCCAACTTTTGATTTTCAAATGGGACAACCTGCATACTATTGAATTTTTAGACTCTACATAATTTCCTGAATGCAATGGTACCACATAAGCGACATTTCAAGTCTGAGACTTTTTTAAAATCTAATTTTAATTTTGTCATTTAAGTGTGCCCTGATAGTTACAATTTATTCTAATGGACCCAGGTAATGCCATAAAAAACGAAATTGTGTCGGAAATGCTAAATAATGTGATTCGTGCTTAAACAAAATTCTCCAAATGATTTTTTGAGCAAAATTCATTTTTTTCAAATGGAACCATATTGGTACCAAAAGGTACTATTCAAGGCTACTATTAATAAGGAATCTTCTGATATGATCACTTTGCATCTAGCATAAGAACAACTGAAATTACAGCCCATCGAAAATTAAAAATAGTTATTTAATTTTGTTTTCGTCAAATGCTAAGAACCTGCAAGGGGGCTTTGAAAATTTGAAAATAAATGAAACATGGTATCATTGTATTCAGAAAATTATGTAGATTCCAAAAATTCAATAATATACAGTCTGCCCCATTTGAAAATCAAAAGTTGGTACCACTTCCACCTAAACCGGAAGTGTGAAAATTTCCTTGTGCATGCCAAAACTTGACGTTTACTCAATACATACGATGTGCCAAGTTGCAAAAACTTATCTTCAAAAACAAAGAAAAAAAGGGGGTTGTACCATGCTGTTACACCCGGTATACAAAAAAAATCAAATCAAAACTGAAATAGCACAATGCTCATTATTTAAGTATAGTTGGAAAATTTAAAACAATGAAAAGATAGTAACAAGATGAAAACGAGAATGAAAACCACGTCTTCAGTTAAATATTAGATACCTATACACATTTTTAATTATTAATTTCATTGGTGGGGAAAGATTTGAAAAAAATCCGTAATACATAAAAATAATTTCCTCAAGGACTCAATAATCCGCCAAAAAGTTTCTTTAACAAAATTAGAATTTCCTCATGATTCTGCGCACCGTGTAAGAACCGGCTTGTGTTTCACAGTGCGCAGAATCCTGACGGTTATACAACAACTGATTTTGTTTTGAAGTCTACACGTTCGTAGGCCAGCGGGTCGCGGGTAGCGTTGTTTGTTATTAGATTCAAGCAACGGACCAGACGAATGTTCCGCGATATTCTGTTTCCGCGGCGGCATCTGTTTAATGGACAACTGGTCGACTGTTTTGTTTTGCCTTTTCCACACACAAACGCTTAGACAACATCTCCTATAGGCGGTGGCGGCTTAGACTGTGAGTATTCCCCCTGCTTCAGTCGAAAATGTAAATATGTAGCTAATTCCCCTCTACAAGTCTTTGGTTGGAACAAACCTAATAATTTAGCACGTGTAGTCCAACATTGACATGACTTGATTTGATTTGACTAGGTCAGTGAGCGCGCGTAGCGCGCGAGATGACGTAGTCATCCTTAAATACACATCTAAGTTTTTAAGTATTATAGATTATAATTTTTCAAAAGTCAATCGCTGAATCACCCTCATCGTTATTTGAAACTCAATTCATAAGAGGTACCTCCTTTGAGCAATCCTACCTTAAAAACACAAAAGCAAGCTCAAATGACCTTGAAACCCGTATTTTCATCATCATAAGAACGTTGTTTGTATAATGGTTGTTTAATCGTTTATAAATCAAAACTTCAAGAAAACTAATTTAATTTTTTCCCGGTTAACTACGAATAGCCAGTAGATTCGAAGCAAACACGTCATTAATGACGTCATATAGATTTTCCTGCCTGTCCGTAGCCAACCGTTGCCGAGGCAGTCAAATATTTAAGGCAACTCAGAAACTCCAAAGTAGGTAGTTTGAACAGTAGATATAAGCTCTGAGAACTTAGAGTTCGTTTTTTTTTCAGTTTCAACATTTTAAAGATAAGAACTAATTGGAACTCGGTAGACAAAAGTAATATGTACAAATTTACCTCTAGCTGAACACCGAAGAGATCTCTGGACCTGTCCTGCCTGAATTCTCTTGCGAGAGCAACCGGCTCCTTCGCCAATTTAGGTACAACATTCTCAACAGGACTCATCTGAAAAGAATAATTGTCAAACTATTAATCTATTATTAATTAAATTAACCAATATAATGTTTAAGGGTTTTCTGTTAGTCTACACTACGTGACATTGAATCAGTGGCGAAACTTTGCTTGTTTTGGGTAAGCATACCTATGTACATATTTATATTTTACGTATATAATACATACAGGATGTTTTTTTGATTTTCACTACAGGGATCTTCGAAACCAGCAGAGATAGAAGGTAGGTTAAATGAGGAAAGAAGTGCTGTTCTTTGAGCTTAATAAATGAGCAAATTCAAATTTTCGAAAATTTGCAGTCTGCTAGATAAAATGGAAAAATCAAATTTTGCGAGATTTAAAAATATTTTCTAGCCGGTTTGTAACACAAAATATGAAAAAATGCCAAAGGAAAAAGTTGTACAGAATTAGACTTAGTACTATCTCAAATAATCAAAAGTTGTAGTATACCAGACGTGTTCGAGATATAATGCAAACTTATGTTTTTTTTAACGGAATCCATATGCGACTATGGCACCACTAAATAGGATATTTTTTGCTGATTTCGGCGATATAACATTGTCCAAACTTATTTGAAAAAAAAAATCAGTTTTAGGGTATAAAATGCACGAAGACAAAAAACAATCAGTAACTCAAAGCTGAAGGTTTACTACGCCACCGTGATTCACTTGTAGGTACATACTTATTTTTTTGTTCTCCATGGATAACTTGCATCTTTCATTAATTTAAAACTGAAAAATGCTTGTAACTCCTTCATTTTTAAAATAAACTTGGAATATGATATATCGCCGAAATCAGCAGAAAATAACCTATTTAGTGGTGCCATAGTCGCATATGGTTTCCATTAAAAAAAAATAAGTTTGCATTATTTCTCGAACACATCTGGTATAATACAACTTTTCATTATTTGAAATATGTAGTACTAAGTCTAATTCTGTAGGTACAACTTTTTCCTTTGGCATTTTTTCATATTTTGTGTTACAAGCCGGATAGAAAATATTTTTAAATCTCGCAAAATTTGATTTTTCCATTTTATCTAGCAGGCTATGCAAATTTTCGAAAATTTGAATTTGCTTATTTATTAAGCTCAAAGAACTGTACTTCTTTCCTCATTTAACCTACCTTCTATCTCTGCTGCTTTCCAAGATCTCTGTAGCGAAAATAAAAAAAAAACTCATCCTGTATAATATTCACGTGTAAGAAATAACAATACAGTCTGGTGTTATATACCAAGTAAAGGGTGCTAACAAAATATTATAAGCGCCTAGTATATTAATCAAAATAGTTAAAAAGTGTCTAAACGGGTTCAGCTGAAATTGATTTTTTTCTATTGGCTGAACAACGGTTAAAGATAAACATTTTTAAACATTTTGGGCGTTTACTTAGATTTCGAGCTAAATAAGATGTGCTGGTTCATTTTTAGTGATGATTTGTTATTAATGTTTATGCATTTTTTGGACTTGGAACACTTATTAAAATATTACTAAATTAAAAAAAAACGTTTTCAGCAATGTTTAAGCATTGAAATAGTGCGCCATTTACATCAAAAAATTTCCAACTGGAAAATGCATAAAAATTGGAACAGCTGGATAAAAATAATAGGTGCCATGGTAGTTTAAGAACAAGCAGGGTTCTTAGGAAGATTTTTTTTCTGAAAAATTAAAAATAAAAAAAACTTGTGTGTGTCAGCTCCGACGCACGACTGGAGTTTACTCCTTACGAACGATTATTTTAACTTCAATCACTTGATAATAGGGTACACGCGAATGTCAGTTTTATACCCAAATGTGTATTTATCAGAGGGTGTATGTTCGAAAATGTCCAACTACATCAAAATATAAATTGTTTATAAATTCAGTAATTAAGTGACAATATGGTAAACGTCGATCCCACTGGCAATGAAATAAATACTTTTCCTGGTGTTCGAATGGGCGTTGATTCACATTTCGGCACTAAGCAATATTTGGAGTATTTAATATTAGGTTTTTCCATATTAAATCAAAAGATTCAACAAATTTAGGAACGAACAAACACTGCAGATGCTGACTTTACAACGCCAACTGTCATATCTACTCTATGCTATTCTGATAAGGAATTTAAAATCACTTTATGTGTAAGCTTTTTTCTACTGGCATTGCGCAGTTTGTTATGGCTACTACTGTAGACATTTGTCTGTAGACTATATTTATTTTAAGCAACACTATTTGGTATGTAGTTTATATTTTCTTGAGTTACTTATTCATGTTGAATTAATTAATAGAATATTTCGCGTACTACCAATGGAATAATTTATTGGAGTATTGACCGGTTTCAAGATTAAAAATTTCGTCTTCAGAATATTCTGAAGACGAGATTATTAATGGTGGTCAATATTGCGAAAACAAAATGCACAGTATTAGATTAATGTTTTCGAAATTCTTAGAGACGAATGACGAAGGGTTGTTTGGTGGGTCATATTTAGATAAGTCTTTAATACAGTTCTATTTTTCAGAAGTCATACAGGTGAGCATTTAACCTTATGTAAGTACAGATCATATCTAATTAATTTTAATGCTTCAGAATGAATTAGATGAAGTTGTTTTGCAATGAGATATTCAGAAAATAATTAGGGGTTCAAGAAACACAAAGTCTCCTATTGGAAGACCTGTTATCATGTTTAAGAGGTCATCTCTCTATAACACACAAAGCTATTTAATTGATGTTCCTGAAATTGAAACAGATATGTTCTTCAAGAAGAATGCATTTGTGATCAAGACGTTTTCAGTCTCAGTAATATTATATTATTAGAAATTGGGCTTACAAAAACTTACTTGTACATCACTTTGAGGCAAGAAATAAAGAATGTTTTTATCACACTGACTTTATAAATAGATGTGCTACTTGTGTTATATTAAGTTTGTTTGTAAATAAAATTTGGTATGGTAGGTAGTACAACACAATCTTCATCCTAATTTTGATATTCATGCATAACCAAAATCATAACCTCGATCATAACATACCTTCATAACATACATTGTAACACACAGGGAAAATTATTGTGATTTGCTTCACTGTCCCGTAGGTGTAATAATTATATGAACAACTATCTGGATTAAACGCATAGTAAAAAATAGCAATTCACCCAGTGAGAAAAGCTAAATGGACGGTAAGTGCAATAAAGGAAATAAAATAGAAGCCCAGTCAGTTGTGGATTTATTACACAGTAAATGGACAGAAAACACAGTTACACAATTTGAGGCCAAAAATCAGTCATCAGATCTGATATTTAACGAGCTAAAAACAACTCTTTTGAAAAAACTCGCACGGCACGAACTTCAACTGAAAAAATAATCTTCACCAACAGAATTGACGCGTATGGAACTCTCAGGTTCAGAAAGCCTTTTTACTATGGATTAAGGATGTGATCCCGTGAAAAAGGACAGAGATGTGTTCGTTCCCAGCGAATTCTTTACAAGATAGTCATAACATGCAGAAATGTATAAATTCCGAGTTCAAAGTCAGAATTCCGAGTTTAAACTGTGCCGAACATTTAAGGTAGTTCAAATAAAAGATTTAAAAATCTTGAGAAATCGTTTAATCAGGTACGTCTGGAAGGAATATGAACTAAAAGCAATAAACTAAATGTCATAATCTAATGTTACTCAATGCAAATTGGAGTTTTCATTTGAAGAACTGTGTGACGTGAGAACTTGTTATTCTTTAAGAAATGCGTTAGCTACAGCACCAAGAATATTAAGAAAACTAAAGTTGATGATGGCCTGACCTAACCGAAACATTTTTATGTAAAACCATGAAGATGTGCTGATACACCACGAAAAGTTATTCCAATAATATGCTCACGCCGTCGAGGTACGAGGTTAAATAGTTGAACTACGCGGCAAAAACGATGGACCACAACTAGTGTACCATTAATTTGGCGTTTGAGATAGATGTGATTTTCTAAAACAGTATATTAAGAACTCCTAATTCTGCAAAAGTGCCGAATTTAAATATACCCTATAACTTTTCAAATAAACGAGGGCTCGTTGGTGGATCTCTAGTTTAAATTAGCCTGCATGTCCTTATTTAAATGTGTCTAGAGAGGCACTGTGCCGGTAAGTCCCACAAAGACCATATCAGTGGTCTATGGGTTTCCGTAAGCATTGCAAATATGCAATATTTAATTTGACATAACCTACTAGTAAAGTAGCAAGCACGTATATACATAGAAACGTTCCAATACCAGCTTAACTAGGGTAGCATCCCTTGACATCTTACAGTACATAAAACCAGGTTTAACAGACCCTGATGGAGTAATTGCCCCAATATTCGAACTGTCCAGTGACAATCATCACTTACCTTGAATACAAGAAGTTAACAAACAATTACTATACTTGAAACTTTCAAAAGTATGTTACAAAATCCTAAAGAAAAGTAATTTTGGCAACGCAACAAAATTGTACTTGCTCTATTTAGGATGGTCATGTCCACATTATAACACTTTCACTACCATTTTTAAAGCATTAGCATCAAATTTAAAATTATATAATTCAACTAATTTCTTATCCATTACAGGAATTACATTTTAAAGTAGCAATTTTCAAATTGCGTTAACTAATAAATGGTGCTCACATAACTGGACCTAATTGTGTAAGATGAATAAATTACTATGTTAAGTAAAAAATGGTATTATACTATATCAGCAACTTATGATTTGTAAAGTTTTAACGAGGAGTATTTTAGTGACTGGAAGATTGATACAAAACAAAATAACTGGCAATAAAAATTTGAACAAGTACAAGTGAGAAAATGTGGTCATCCAAGTTTCTCAAATTTTAAGGTTAAATTTTAAGTTGTGTTGAAACGATCATTACATAGTATAAGCAAAACTTGATAATCTGGTAAATCAATAGGCCGGGCATTTCATTTAAAATTATCCAGCAAACTTCTAATTCGTTGAGCACCTTCCTCTATCTTCTCATTTCCTATTTGTACTTCAATTTTAGTTCTATTTTCACTTTTCACACCCTCTACATACAAGGTTTAGGTTTTATTTTTATTAATTTTCATGCCTTAGCCCCGTGTCAAAACTGCTTTCATTTCATTCAAAGCCGTTCCTAATTCTTCTTTGCTAATCTGAGCATGTTAATAGTTTGACCCTGTACATTAATCCCTAAGGCTGTTCTGTTCTTAACAATACCAATGCACGAAGGCATTGACAATACTAATCGCATCTTAGATATATAAGTTGAAAACTAGAGGTGACAATGCACATCCCTATCTCACTCCCTTCCGGATATCTGCTTCTCTTCGTTCCTGCTCAAATTCTATAACTGCCTTTTGCTCTTTGTAGAGCTTATGTATTATTCTTCTATCCCTATATTTCATCCCTACCTTTCTGAGCACTTCGAACATCTTCCCCCATTTTACGTTGTCGAAGGCTTTTTCTAAATCTGCAAATCCTATATAGACGATCTTTCCCTTTTCTATTGTTTTTTCTATAATTACTCGTAAAGCTAGAATGGCCTCACGCTTTCCTCTATTTCGTCTAAATCCGAACTGACCTTCCCCTGATATTTCTTTCGCCCTTTTCTCCATCCTTCTTTGCACAATTCTAGTTAAAATTTTTGACCCGTGGGAAGTTAAACTGATAGATCTAAAATTTTCACACTTAATCCGCGTCTTTCCGTTTTGGCAAAGCTGGAATCTCACCTGTCTCGTATACAGGGTGTTTCAGGAGGAATGGTACATACTTTAGTATGTTATAGTATCATTCATTTTGTACAAAAAAGTTCTTATGAACATGTGTCCAATTCTCAATAATTATTGAGTTACAGCCAGATGAATTACTGCATAAACAAATTTAATACCTACTTTATTAATTTTGGCAACTATCATTAATTTATTATACAAAGTAAAGTATCGATTTTACAGAAATGGTTCAAAAATCCCACTACCAAATTCAGTACACTTCGCTGTTCTAGTGAAAATATTGCGTATTGTGCTTTGCAGTACTTCTTGGCTCTCCTTTATTCTTGTAGCGCTCCACATTAAAATCGCTGTATCTCAATTATCAAGTTATCATTGAGAATAGGACACATGTTCATATGAACTTTTTTGTTCGAAATGAACAATATTACAACATATTAAAGTATGCATCATTCCTCCTGAAACACCCTGTATACGGCTAACTAGTTTAAACCTGCACACTTTAAAATTTCTGCCTACTTCTTGTGCTTTATTGTTTTTTAGACTTTCTATTGCTAGCTCAATCTCTTCCCTTATTATGGGATAGCCTAGGTTATCCCTTTCTGCACTGATTTCCTTTCCTAATATATCTACTAGTTCTTGTCCTGCATATAAGATTCCCTTTATTCCTTCCACCTACCTGCCTTTTCCTCTCTTCCGATTAGGAGGTCATCTGCCTCGTTTCTAATGTTCTTGCAGCTAGATCAAGTATCTCTGAAATCCCTCCTAATTATTTTATACGCTTCGTCAGTTTTTCCTCCCAGTTTTTATCTTCCACTTCTTTGCATTTGTTATCAATCCACTGTTCTTTCGCTTTCCTTTCCGAATAATTTCCTACTTGAGCGCTTTATACCTTTGTTTTCCTCCCTCATCTAGCCTATTTTTATATTTACGTCTCTCGTCAATTAGAGTCACAATATCCTTTGTTGTTGTTGCGCGAATCGTAGTCTCTTAGTTTCTCTAGTTTCTCAAGGTGTCTCATACCGTTTCGTTTTTTCTAAATCTTAAATTTAAGATTAGCATTCATAACCACTCTGTTGTGATCACCGTCTATATCTGCTCATGGATAGCTTCTGCAGTCCCTAACTTGATTTCTAAATCTTTGCCTAATTAAGTAGAATGTAATCTATGTTATGACAGATTTTGCAAGATTCACAAAATAAATTAGCAAACTCAATTATTCGTAAAGTTTACGAAATGCATTTCTGAAAGATCGTTCAGAACTAAAATCAATAAAATTAATTAACAAAAAAGTTCGTCAACTTTTAACTTCACCGACACTTGTAATTCATTTTGTAACAGCACAACTTTTCTAGGATAGTTAGGTATGTATTGTGCCCAAAAAGTGCTCAAAAATGTGAAATACTCGTACTTGAGGCAATTCCTAGTACGTATTTTTCTTACAAAAGTAGACACGAGTTACCTCCAGAGGCGAGTTAGACCAATAAATAATATGCTAAATTCAAGGTTTAAATTAGATTGTCTTGAATGGATGAAAATTGGGAGGCATAATTGAAATTTGAAATGTAAATTCTTTTTGCTAAATATTTTGTTATGAATGAAGCTTATGGCGAAAGCCTGATAAAGAGACCTTAGGTACATACCTCTAGCGGCTAGGCAGTAGACTAGAGAAGTGTTTTTAATTGTTCTTGTCGAAAGTCGAAGACCTAAGAATTATTAAAATTAAAACTACATCTGTCAAAATACATGAACACAGCGATCCAACGAACTATGTATATTAAAATTTTTTGAAAATCTTCAAAACCCGTGTATTTATTGTGCATAAGTAACTATTTTAAAACATACGAGAATTATAATCGTACAAACTTTTCTTTTTATTCTGAACTGTGCTCTTTCAGAATCCACAGAGAAAAATATGGGTTGTTATTTTAAAAAATTACCGATGACGTCATTGCTAAAAAGCATGTCGTCGCAGGAAAAAATTGAAAAACACTAAATTATGCTAAATTCATTTACGACACTTTCATTTTAAACATTTTTCTCTAAACTCAATATTTAAGCACCTATGTTCCTTAATTTTGCCTCAGCCTGTGTATTTATGAGCACCTTCAGTTGTTCGAAACATTTTAGGCGTTCATTAATAAATTTTACGTACCTCATCTCTATCAATTTTCAAAACTAATGGATCTATTTTCTGTATTTTTCGTTTCATATGAGAACGGATAATGAAGTAGCGTGCGCAGAAACAAGTTTTCCTGGACATAGCGCGGTTGTTAGGCAGCACCATCCATTTTCCTCTCGCTTCAGTGTCGGACGGTCACGGCGTTGTATTTTACATAGCCTCTGACTTAGTGCGCCACTGGTGCCACAGCTGATGCGTGACGTCATTATTTCCGCGTAGTATTGATGATGCAATTGTCCGTTTTCCGACAAGACAATTTTTACCATTAGGAACGGAGCGGAGCGTAGGTAGGTAGTATAAATGCAAGGTTCTCTAAACTGACGTCATGTTTTTTAGAGTGGGAGTTTAGACAAATTTCTTTTTGAGTTTAACTGAAATCAGAAGGAAGTGATTTAAGGAGGTTTCTTCAGAATTTGCTATTCTAATATAGCACAAGTAAAAATACAACATGCTCTTTTCAAATTATTTAGATACCTAGAGTATATTTTTTACTGCAGAAATGGCCTTGGTTTTCTATTTATTTGTGGTAACAGTTGATAGCTATAGGTGTCATACTCGAACATAAAAGTCGATAGCATTTAAAAATAGGTATATTTGCTTGACCTACTATTAATTGCCATAGATGTTTAATTTGGTCGGCTTAAAAATTCAGTGTTATATTATTTGTATTCTTTAACACTTTTATAAGTGATAGATACACAAGATATTGTGCATATTGACTAACTGAACGTTGAAGAAAGATATAAAAAGCAAACGAAAATTTGCATATTACTTTTAGGTCGAAGTATACTGCAGTCAAGGAAGGAGAATCTCAGCGTTTTAAAAATAGGTTCTTTAGAAAGAAGTATCACAATATTATTATCTGCTTTCGAATTAAGAGGTTGATGGATATCTTCAAGAAAATGAAAAATATTTAATGATACTGATACTCCTAGATATTATTTACATCCCACCAAAATATCGTCCCTGCGGTACTTCCAATCCAACAATATTAAATTTTCAATATACAGCTGTAAAAATCGCCAAAGAAAAGCCACTATCACCATAAAAACATCTTATACAACCTCGCAAGATCAATATTAAGGAAAGAAAAATGTAAAGATGTACAAGCGTTTCATTAAAAAACAGTTGGTTGCTGTGCAGAAGGAATCGGTGCAGCCTGTATAAACGGATTTTTGATATTCGAATATCCGAGAAGAGTTCTCCTCGCTTTTGAGACGGTGTTAATACAGATAATTCAGCTAAAAACTGTACCTGTTAGTTATAAACATGAATTATGGTTTAAAAGAAATATAAGGGTTGCTAGAATAGACCTATATATATTTTAATCGCCATATTTTCACTATGCGTGCTCGTCAATGCTTTAAGGTGGCAATGTTAGGATTTCCCGCATTTTTCATAAATTCACAAGTTATTCAAATTTCTATAAATATTTTTAAAAAAGGGCTTTTTAGCGACCTAGATATATTCAAACTTTATACCCATGCACATTTTTGGATCGTTTCCTTGTGTAATATAATGAAGACACTGCATAAATTCATTTGGGTCGTTTTTCGCGAAGCTGCAGTTTTCTGACTTTAATACTTAATGATACGATTCAAAAATGTGTATGGATAAGAATGTCGAATTTATTTAGGTCGCTAAAAAGCCCTTTTTTAAAAATATTTATAGAAATTTGAATAACTTGTGAATTTATGAAAAATGCGGGAAATCCTAACATTGCCACCTTAAGACTATGTGTGCCTAGTTTCATTATTCCAATTATTTTCTGCTGGACTAATTGTACCAAGCGGTTGCTAGAGTTAAGTCTATTTCTGCCTACACATGTGCTACCGATCTCTTGTCCTGTATTTGCGCCTGCTAGCCTCAAGCTAAATCGGTGCTTCATTTAACATTTTGTTGAAAGTCCTTTTTTCGTCTAAATATATCGATGAATACAAAAGGTGTTCATTTTTTGTATACAGTGCTTCCACGTAAGTTCTTAACAAATGGGAATTTTTTAAATTAAGTGTATACTGAAAAATATTTTTCTTGGAAAAAGTTCTGCTTAGTCCATAACCTTCAAATCTTCAAATATTTTTTTTACTCTTACCGAATACAGGGGAAATTAAAAAATAATGTTGCTATTTTGTTTGATTGTCGCAATAAAGATGAAATTTAGTGGACCAAGTAATAGAAAGTATGAGCAATATTAAGTTTATAAGAATACAGCTAAAATCTAGTATGCCGTTGAAACAGAAACATTTATAAAATGCCAATTAGCTAAATAGTTGCGAAATAGTAAATTGTGCTTAGCGGTGTTTATTGTATTGATTATTTTTTTCATCGTCAAATTGACCAATAGGAACATTCCATTTGGGTAATTTTTTCGATAATTTTGCTTGTTGATAAGTTGCCATAGTTGCGAATTTGTAGGTGCATTTATAATATACTAGCGGCCCGGCAGACGTTGTCCTGCCTAAAATTACTTTTCGTATTGAACTTTTGATTCATTAACCAAATCGTTTATTCAATGTGAAACATTTTTCTGATTACGTTTATGTTCAACCAAATATGTCGTTCCTATCGTCAGTTATGATCGCGAGCGCATACAAAAAATTATGATTTTAACAGTTTGTCCGAATTTCCCGATTTACGCCTATCCATATCATACAAAAATCTAATAGAAAAAAGCACTTTCAGTTTTTCCGAATTTTCCAATTTTCCGGGCAACTTTTCCAATTTTTCGTTGCTTAAAAACCTTATTTTTGAAAAGAATTAGCCAAATCGGTTCAACTGTTAAGCACTTTCAGTTTTTCCCGAATTTTCACATTTTCCGGTGGATTCTCCAAAAATTTTCTTTCATACAAACCTTATCCTGACAATTACGATCACAACAAAAAAAAATCAGCCAAATCGGTCCAGCCGTTAAGCACTTTTAGTTTTTCCCGAATTTTCAAATTTTCCGATGGATTTTCCAAAATTATGATTTTTACAGTTTGTCCGAATTTCCCGATTTACGCCTATACATATACAAAAATCCAATAGAAAAAAGCATTTTCAGTTGTTTCCGAATTTTCCAATTTTCCGGGCAACTTTTCCAATTTTTCGTTCCCTAAAAACCTTATTTTTGAAAAGTATTAACCAAATCGGTTCAACCGTTAAGCACTTTCAGTTTTTCCCGAATTTTCACATTTTCCGGTGGATTCTTCAAAAATTTTCTTTCATACAAACCTTATCCTGACAATTACGATCACAACAAAAAAAAAAATCAGCCAAGTCGGTCCAGCCGTTAAGCACTTTTAGTTTTTCCCGAATTTTCAAATTTTCCGATGGATTTTCCAAAATTATGATTTTTACAGTTTGTCCGAATTTCCCGATTTACGCCTATACATACATATACAAAAGTCCAATAGAAAAAAGCATTTTCAGTTGTTTCCGAATTTTCCAATTTTTCGGGCAACTTTTCCAATTTTTCGTTCCCTAAAAACCTTATTTTTGAAAAGAATTAGCCAAATCGGTCCAACCGTTAAGCACTTTCAGTTTTTCCCGAATTTTCACATTTTCCGGTGGATTCTCCAAAAATTTTCTTTCATACAAACCTTGTCCTAACAATTACGATCACAACAAAAAAAATCAGCCAAATCGGTTCAGCCGTTAAGCACTTTTAGTTTTTCCCGAATTTTCAAAATTTCCGTTCGATTTTCCAAAATTATGATTTTTACAGTTTGTTCGAATTTCCCGACTTACGCATATCCATATCATACAAAAATCCCATAGAAAAAAGCACTTTCAGTTTTTCCCGAATTTTCCAATTTTCCGGGCAACTTTTCCAATTTCTCGTTCCCTAATGCCACGTTCGGCCTCTGTTTTGTCGACGTTCCAAATTATTTTGTGCGTAAGCTCCAACTGAGCGCGTCGAACTCGACTGTATCCGTTGTTCCGGAGTAAAGCTTGTCGCTCACTTACCCGTCACAGCACGGCCCGATGCTGTCCGTCGCCGTCAGGCGACGGATAGTTACGCCGCCTACTATTCCAGCAGCAACCGGCAAGCCGTGGGCTGTGAGCGAAAATTTACATCTAGCAGTGACAGATTCACCATGTGTGTCAGCAGTAGTTCTGATGATGAAGACGTTATGGTACTGGCCGCATTATTAGAAGAAGAAAATGAGAAGAAAAAAAAGAAGAGCAGGTGGATTCATTCCATTAATAAAAAGAGGGTAAACCTTGGACAGTTCCACTATATTTTTAATGACCTAAAAGAAGACGAGACGAAATTTTTTCAATATTTTAGAATGTCGTCTAATAAATTTTCAGAACTCCTTGATATTCTAGAGTCTTAATTAACATTTCAAAACCCTTCTTATCCTTGTGTTGTTGGTTGTGGTAGGTCCTGTCACTTAAATCATAAACTTCCTTATATTTTTGGACCAAACAAATCAATTTTTCATCATCCATTTTATGAGTTTTTTGTGTGCGCTGATCTCTGAACAAAGTGCAGAGAAATATTGCAAAACAGACATGCGCCCTACAAGTTGATGCTGACCGGCGCCGGCCGGCGACGCGCTCACTTGACCAGTCCAGGTCAGCCGCAAGCTTAAAGCTTGCCGCTCACTTGTCCGTCACAGCACGGCACGGTACGTCCCGTCAAAATACGGGCAGAATGAAAACAATGCAAATGAATGGACAACCGCCCACTAGTACAGCACGGCACGGCCCAGTGCGAACGCCGACGGAATGGATTGCCGGTCTCCGATCCTTCCCGGAAATCAACGGAACGTGCCGTGCTGGACTAGTCAAGTGAGCGCGTCGCCGGCCGGCGCCGGTCAGCATCAACTTGTAGGGCGCATGTCTGTTTTGCAATATTTCGGCACTTTGTTCAGAGATCAGAGCACACAAAAAGCTCATAAAATGGATGATGAAAAATTGATTTTTTTGGTCCAAAAATATAAGGAAGTTTATGATTTAAGTGACAGAACCTACCACAACCAACAACACAAGGATAAGAAGTGTTTTGAAATGTTAATTCAGACTCTAGAATATCAAGGAGTTCTGAAAATTTATTAGGCGACATTCTAAAATATTGAAAAAATTTCGTCTCGTCTTCTTTTAGGCCATTAAAAATATGGTGAAACTCTCCAAGGTTTACCCTCTTTTTATTAATGGGATGAATCCACCTGCTCTTCTTTTTTTCTTCTCATTTTCTTCTTCTAATAATGCGGGCGGCAGCCTTAACGTCTTCATCATCAGAACTACTGCTGACACACATGGTGAATCTGTCACTGCTAGATGTAAATTTTCGCTCACAGCCCACGGCTTGCCGGTTGCTGCTGGAATAGTAGGCGGCGTTACTATCCGTCGCCTGACGGCGACGGACAGCATCGAGCCGTGCTGTGACGGGCAAGTGAGCGACAAGCTTAATAATGGATCGCGCTTGAGGCTTGAGAAATTCTTATTCAACTTGGCTCCAAACGCTGTCTACGCTCTTCGCGTACGCCGACCGATATTTCAACGCCTCACTGGTGGCATTTTTTCCAAAGAACCACCAAATACATGATCACCACCGATAACACACTGACAATTCAATTTTTAGAACTGTCAAACTGAACGTCACATTTTTGTTTGTCAAACAGATTTTCATACAAACTTTTACCTTCCAAATTTTCTACTTTCCCGGTGGATTTTCCAAAATTTTCTTTCATACAAACCTTGTACTGAAAATTACGAACACAACAAAAAAGAAATCAGCCAAATCGGTCGAGCCGTTCTCAAGTGATGAGCTTACATACATGTGGCAATTGATTTTTATTTATATAGATAATCTAGTTACTTTAGTACCTACCAAACGTCAAATATTCCCAACAAATTTCTTTGTATGCCAATTAATTGAAATAAAATTTCGTTTTGAACTACCTTGCTTCGATTCAAAAAAAAATCTTGTTAAATACAATTCGTGGTCTGGAATTTTTAGGTAATTTTACTTAAGCTGTTGCTTTTACTAACCACTCGTGTAAATTTGACAGAAGATCACTCGCGCAAGTTTACAATAGAAATAGTTGGAATTGTAGGTGATAATTATAAGACCTACAGAGAAGCTGCAGCTATATTCAACGAAAGCCATCATGAAAAGGCTATTTCACATGTGACCGAGGGAAATGTAATTGCTGAGTTCAGAACTGCCGGATCTGTTGAAAACCAGTTTAATAGTATTTTGATTAAAAAATTCGAACATTTTTTGTTTAATTTTTAATAATGTTCACAATTTTATTCAGTTTCCAATTTCTGTTTAATACTGCTCGAATTAAAGATATTATCCATCTTTACTTTCAAATTTAGCGCAGATGGCAAATTTTTTTAATAAGTACTTATGTTTATTCAGCCAATTACATTTGAGTTTTATTCTTATAAACATATAATATTGCTCATACTTTCTATTAGTTGGTCCACTAAATTTCAGCTTTATTATTACAATCAAACAAAATAGCAACATTATTTTTTAATTTCCCCTGTATACGGTGAGAGTAAAAAATATTTGAAGATTTAAAGGTTTTGGACTAAGCAGAACTTTTTCCAAGAAAAATATTTTTCAGTACCTATACACTTAATTTAAAAAAATCCCATTTGTTAAGAACTTACGTGGAAGCACTGTATATATCTGGGTCACCGCATAATACAGCAGTTAAAGTTCTTGGCGGTGTCTTTGAACTATTTTAGCTGCCTTTGGTGACCTCCAACTGTAAGTGATTTACTACCGCGGCGTTTTATCAAACGGTTTGACGCCGGTATTAACTCGGCGACAAACGAAAAAGAACACGTGCGTAGCCTGAGAAGTTGCGCGGGCTAGGCTACGCGAGCTAGAAAATTTAGGGAGAGCTGTTCTGATGTATTATGCTGCGTCTGGGTAGTGAATTATTCCATCGCACGCCAATGATTAACTAATTGTCTGTTCTTTTATTCGATTAGATGCAGTTTAATGTGAAAACACTGCAATCCATATTTGAAATTAGTTTTACATTTTGTTCTTGAATAAAAAGATAATAAAATTGCAACGCACTATAATCCAAAAATTTAAGAACTTTTTGTTTCTATTAGGTGATTGCAGAAGTTCTACTACATGTTAAGTATGTAAGTTTAGTTCTCTTAAAAAACTGACTACATGATGTGTTGGGGGTGGAAGATATCTCCTCACACATGCAAGATATTAACGCAGTCCAGCATAGCCCAGCGCAGTCTATAGGGCAGCATAGCTTTTTTGTAGCATATTTAATTAGACAGAATACCACATGTTGGTAGTAGCAAAGGCGCAGCAGAGACAGAGGGCTATGCGAGACCTACGTGCTCTGTGACAGTGACACAGTTTTCCTATGCTATTTCGCGTCTCTGCGTGTAGTTTATCTGTATTCGAGCTGCAAAAATGGAGTTATTAATTGAATTGGTCAGTGATAATAGAGAACCATTTTGACTATATGCGCACAAAACCGAAAGTAGAAATTTTAGAAAATAGCAAAAAAAATAAATTATTCAAAAGATAAATTATATTTAATTTTGAAATCTGTTCAATTTCTGAATCAGACTCAAAACCCAACAGGCCAAGAAGAGGGAACTATGACATCTTATTTCAATTACGCAGGATATTATACTACACTACACGCAGAGGAACTATTCAAGACTGCCGTCAATATGCGGCGATCAACAGAGGCAGAGCAGAGAAATAGTTTTCCTTTGCGATCCTCTGCTGTGCTATGCTGGGCTACGTTCAATATGCGGCCGACCTTAGCTTAGTTTTTGCGACCACACAGCAAAAATGCTAAAAAATATTCATTATACTAGTCGATATTATTAGTTAGGATGTTTCAACTTCTGTGAAATTTTCAGTAACCCATGCTCCTTCAATAGAACCCCTGTATTTTTTTGTAGCAATGAAGACAGTTTTTAATAAGGGTTTGTATATAGAATAAAGTGAATTAAAAAGTAATAGGGTCTTAATATCCACAACAGCGGTAAGTTCAAGTAAGTTATCTTTGAGTCAAATTTTGTTTTGCATTTAATTATTTTTGTTTTCTATACCAAATAGTGCAATCAGATAATCAGAATAACAATTATTGTGGGAGAAATTGTAATGGATATTGTGTTTTAAACTGAACACTAAATAAAAACTTCTAACAACCAATCAATATACATTTTAGACCCCTATAACCTTGCCTTTGGTGCTATTCGAATCAAAGTAAGCTTATTTAGAATTTCGTTTATTGCGAAAAACATACAGCATGATCATTTAAAAACGAGCCACCTCAGGTATCTAAAAACAAATAGATGTAGATGATATTATTGCTTGTTTTAAAGGAACAACAAGACAGTTAGACAATTTTCAAAACTTTTTGAACAGTATTCATCCAAAAATAACATTTACAAAAGAAATAGAAACTGAACCCAAAGTTAATTTCTTAGATTTAACTTTAATAAATGAATATACCTATAATAATAAAATAAATTTCGATACTTTTAGGAAACCAACATATGCAGATATCATCCCTTTTTTCATAAAGTTTCTGTTTACAATTCTAAGGTTCACAGTAACGCTATCTTTGGATAAATCGAATAAAGAACTAAACATAATTAGAACAATTGCTAGAAATGACGGATTTAAGATTGAAATCATCAATAGAATCATTAACAATAAAAAATGTAAAATTGCCCGTGACAGCATATATCCTAAATAATTATCTAATGATAAAGTTAACAAATTTTGCAGAATTACTTATTTTGAAAATATTTTTGAAAAGTTTGACAGTATTTTAAGAAAAAACAATATACAAGTCACATTTAAACCTTGAAATATATTATCACATATTTTATTTAACAGTAAAGACAGAACTCATAAACTTGACCACACAGGTATTCAACTAAATTGTTTAGACTATAACATCATATATACAGTGTGGAAAATAATTAAGGAACTAATTCGGTATGTTCTAAAATAGTGTTCCGGCAAAAACAGTCGGACACGTCGATTTTGGTTGTAAGGAGGACATCTGAATTCGATGTTTTCATTCAAGTAACGTCAACCCCAAAGCGGGAGGGTAAAGCACCCTTAAATTATTAAATGGAAGGTGGTGTCAAGATACGCGCCGTTTGAAAGGTCTTTCAGTTCTCTTTACAGCAGTTTTTTATTTTTTTATGTCGGACCTCTAACCACCAAGAAAGTGCGCCTTCAAGATAACATTAATAATTAAGGCACCTTAACACCAGTAAGTGCAATTTTATACCGTTTAACATCATTTTTACGCAAAAAGCGCAGACACGTCGATGTTGTTTTTAAGGGCGAAATCTGAATTCCATGTTTTCATTGATGTAACTTCAACCCCTAAGCTGGAGAGGAAAGCACCCTTAAATTTTTAAATGGAAGGTGGTATCAAAATATACACCGATTGAAAGGCCTTCCAATTCTCCTTATAACAGTTTTTCATTTTTTGAAATCGGACCACTGACCTCTGAGAAAATGCAATTTAAATGGTATAAAATCGCACTTACTGGTGTTAAGGTGCCTCAATTAATGTTATCTTTAAAGTGCATTTTCTCGGAGGTTAGTGGTCCAATTTTAAAAAGTAAAAAACCGTTATAGAGAGAATTGAAAGGCCTTTCACACGGTGTGCATTTTGACACCACCTTCCATTTAAAAATTTAAGGGTGCTTTTCCCTCCCCCTTTGGGGTTGAAGTCACATGAATGAAAACATCGAATTCAGATGACCCCCTTACAACCACAATTGACGTGTCCGAGCGTTTTTGCCGCAACACCCTATTTTAGAAGATATTGAATTAATTATTTTCCACACTGTATATCGGACAAACTGGCAGCTCTATGACGTTTTAGGTATAATGAACATTTATGATCATTTCGTTTAAAAAATGATCATTAAAGTTTTGCTAATCATTTCTTTGAAAACAATCACCAGTTCCCTCATCTAGAAAATACTAAATTATTGTTTAATTTTGAAAAGAGATCAATTAGATATATTAGAGTCTATAGAAATTTATAAACATACAAATTATAACTCACTTAATGACCAAGCTGATTTAATACACTCTAGTTTATTTAAACTTTTGTAAATGTTTCTCATATATACTTTTTTCAGAAGTTGTAGCCTCTCTTTATTACCATTATGACATTAATTCACTAATTTCTCTCTTGTTTCTAGTTTATTGCAAGATTACCTTGATGTTAACAGTTGTCAAGATTCCATGGATGTTTTGTTTTATTTAGTTATTTTTCTGTACTTGGAGGTTTTTTCCCAATTGAATTTATTGTTTTTTCTCAAATGGTTTTCTTTAAATTCATTGGTTTCTTGCTTCAAACTACGAGGCATTCTAATTTCCTTTCTATTTTTAGTTTTTCTAATGACTCGCAGATAAATATTGAAATTCAGTTATCTAGTTAGCTTATTTTTTACGGTCAAGATCTCATAGATATTATTTTTTTAATTATTTGTAGTGTTTTGTCAATTTAAGTTTTCCTGGAATTTATTTACATTTTTACTTTACGTAAACATATTCTGAAGACGAGATTTTTAATCTTGAAATCCGAGTAAATAATGGTCATAATTGCGAATATAATATTATGCTTTTTCTACACCTATTAAACAAATAAATTAGACTCAAATTTGATAACTTTAATGGAACGCTATCATAATGCATTAATTTTTATTTTTCAATAAGTGAACTACTTACTATCATCATCATAAGGTTCTCAGTCCGAAGACTGGTTGGACGCGTACCTCCATTCTTTTCTATCCTGAGCTAACCTACGCATTTCCCTAAAAGTAGAACATCCTACATCCCTAACTATTTGAGAGCAGTAGTCTAATCTAGGCCTACCCCTACCTCTTTTTATTCCTATCTCTGACTGTAGTATGTCACGAACTATTCCTTCGTGTCTTAGAAGGTGTCCTACCATCCTATCTCTCCTACTCTTTATTGTTTTCCATACCTTTCGCTTTTCCCCAACTCTTTCTAATACTTCCCTATTGCTAACCTTATCTATCCACGGTATCTTCATCATGCGTCTGTAGCACCACATTTCAAACGCTTCTACTCTTTTTCTATCCGCTTCTCCTATTGTCCAAGTTTCGCACCCGTATAATGCCGTACTCCATACATACGACGTTAACAGTCTCTTCCTAGTCTCTATATTAACCGTTCTCGAGCATAACAGTTGTTTCTTTTTGTTAAACGCAACTCGGCCCTGCGCCATTCTTTGTTTTATATCTTTAGTGCTCCTACCGTCTTGAGTTATTTTACTTCCTAAGTAGCAGAAATCCGCGACCTCCTCTATCTTCTCATTTCCAATTTGTATTTCCATTTTAGTTCTATTTTCGCATCCCCTACATACCAAAATTTTAGTTTTCTTTTTATTGATTTTCATGCCGAAGCCCTGTGTCAAAACTGCTTCCATTTCATTCAAAGCCGCTCCTAATTCTTCTTTGCTAGATGCTAACACTGCTATATCATCCGCAAATCTGAGCATGTTAATAGTTTGGCCCTGTACATTGATCCCTGAGGCTGTTCTTTCCTTAACAATATTAATCGCCTCTTCGATATATAAGTTGAAAACTAGAGGTGACAATGCACATCCCTGTCTCACTCCCTTCCGGATATCTACTTCCCTTTGTTCCTGCTCACATTCTATAACTGCCTTTTGCTCTTTGTAGAGATTATGTATTATTCTTCTGTCCCTGTATTTCATCCCTACCTTTCTCAGCACTTCGAACATCTTCCCCCATTTTACGTTGTCGAAGGCTTTTTCTAAATCTACAAATCCTATATAGACGCTCTTTCTCTTTTCTATCGTTTTTTCTATAATTACTCGTAAAGCTAGAATGGCCTCGCGCGTTCCTCTATTTCGTCTAAATCCGAACTGATCTTCTCCTAATATTTCTTCCGCCTTTTTCTCCATCCTTCTTTGCACAATTCTAGTTAAAATTTTTGACGCATGGGAAGTTAAACTGATAGTTCTAAAATTTTCGCATCTATCCGCGCCTTTTCTTTTTGGCAAAGCTACTATGATGTTCCGTTTGTAATCTTCTGGAATCTCGCCTGTCAGGTATATGCGACTAACTAGTTTAAATAAACGATCTATTACCTCTTGACCTGCGCACTTTAAGATTTCTGCCTGCAAGCCATCTATACCTGGTGCTTTATTATTCCTTAAACTTTTTAGTGCTATCTCAAACTCTTCTCTCATTATAGGACTCCCTAGGTTATCCCCCTCTACACTGCTTTCGCTTTCTAATATATCTTGCACTTCCTGTCCCGCATATAAGTTTCCTAAATATTCTTTCCACCTATCTGCCTTCTCCCCACTTCCGATTAGGATATCTCCTGCCTCATTTCTAATGTTTTTGGTACTAGATCCAATTTCTCTAAAATTTCTCTTAATTATTTTATATGCTTCATCAGTCTTTCCTACTTCGAATTTATCTTCCACTTCTTTGCATTTATTATCGATCCATTGCTCTTTCGCTTTCCTACATTCCCGAATAATTTCCCACTTGATCGCCTTATATCTTTGTTTCCCTGTTTCATCTAACCTATTCTTATATTTTCGCCTTTCCTCTATTATACTCACAATATGTTTTGTTATCCAGGGTTTCCTACTTTCATTCTGTTTATGACCCAAAATATCCCTAGCTGAGGAAACTAAACTATTTTTAATGCAATTCCATTCTGCCTCTATGTCCCTAACAATATTTCCACCCGTGCCCTTTAGTGCTTCGTTTGTCTTTTTCTCGAACTTATTGCGCATATCATCATCTTTTAGTTTCTCTACTACTTACTAGGATAATATATATTGAAATTTCTGCAGTTAGTAATATATAAATTTGGAGTTGCCCCTTTCATTGATAAATTCTGTCAGTTTTAGTGGTTGAATTGTTAGTTTGCACGGACTAATCGGTACCTACTCGTATGAAGTGCATACGTTGGAAAACGTAAACAAGTAATATGGCGACACACTTGGCTGTCAACCGAGTCGATTGTCAGCTGCAGCAAGAGTTGATCGCGGTCGATATAAAATATCATTGGATCAGCGAAACAGTGATTATTGAATTTATATTTGTGATTGGCCGAATACAGTGAATTATGAATGCATAATTCACCATAGTGAATTATAGGTACGATATTTCACAAAGAAAATGCTAATAATTGTCATATAATTAAATAGGTGTAGAAAAAATACACTTTGCCTAAAATCCAAATTTTTGACGTTATTGGCATTTCTTTGAAGGTTTTGACAGATGTATGGGAGTTGTGGAAATTGAGTATTTTAAAATTTAACAAAGCTGTAGCAGTGATCGAAAGGAATAATAGGAGAAAGTAAACAGGAAATTACCAATTACATGGCCAAATTAAAAAATTTCAAAATGATAAAACTTTATTTTTTCAGATGGAACCGTATAATTTTTAGGTCATAATTGCTTTTCTTGTCGAACATCCATTCGACTACTATAACTTCCGTAGCCCTAAAATTAATGCTTTTTGAGATATTCACCTTCAAATGTATAATCGTCTAATTTGCAAATAAAAAATGGATATAATATTTTCATATTGCGACTACACATGTTCAAAATGGTACACGAATCATCATCATAAGGTTCTCAGTCCGAAGACTGGTTGGACGCGTACCTCCATTCTTTTCTATCCTGAGCTAACCTACGCATTTCCCTAAAAGTAGAACATCCTACATCCCTAACTATTTGAGAGCAGTAGTCTAATCTAGGCCTACCCCTACCTCTTTTTATTCCTATCTCTGACTCTAGTATGTCACGAACTATTCCTTCGTGTCTTAGAAGGTGTCCTACCATCCTATCTCTCCTACTCTTTATTGTTTTCCATACCTTTCGCTTTTCCCCAACTCTTTCTAATACTTCCCTATTGCTAACCTTATCTATCCACGGTATCTTCATCATGCGTCTGTAGCACCACATTTCAAACGCTTCTACTCTTTTTCTATCCGCTTCTCCTATTGTCCAAGTTTCGCACCCGTATAATGCCGTACTCCATACATACGACGTTAAGAGTCTCTTCCTAGTCTCTATATTAACCGTTCTCGAGCATAACAGTTGTTTCTTTTTGTTAAACGCAACTCGGCCCTGCGCCATTCTTTGTTTTATATCTTTAGTGCTCCTACCGTCTTGAGTTATTTTACTTCCTAAGTAGCAGAAATCCGCGACCTCCTCTATCTTCTCATTTCCAATTTGTATTTCCATTTTAGTTCTATTTTCACATCCCCTACATACCAAAATTTTAGTTTTCTTTTTATTGATTTTCATGCCGAAGCCCTGTGTCAAAACTGCTTCCATTTCATTCAAAGCCGCTCCTAATTCTTCTTTGCTAGATGCTAACACTGCTATATCATCCGCAAATTTGAGCATGTTAATAGTTTGGCCCTGTACATTGATCCCTGAGGCTGTTCTTTCCTTAACAATATTAATCGCATCTTCGATATATAAGTTGAAAACTAGAGGTGACAATGCACATCCCTGTCTCACTCCCTTCCGGATATCTACTTCCCTTTGTTCCTGCTCACATTCTATAACTGCCTTTTGCTCTTTGTAGAGATTATGTATTATTCTTCTGTCCCTGTATTTCATCCCTACCTTTCTCAGCACTTCGAACATCTTCCCCCATTTTACGTTGTCGAAGGCTTTTTCTAAATCTACAAATCCTATATAGACGCTCTTTCTCTTTTCTATCGTTTTTTCTATAATTACTCGTAAAGCTAGAATGGCCTCGCGTGTTCCTCTATTTCGTCTAAATCCGAACTGATCTTCTCCTAATATTTCTTCCGCCTTTTTCTCCATCCTTCTTTGCACAATTCTAGTTAAAATTTTTGACGCATGGGAAGTTAAACTGATAGTTCTAAAATTTTCGCATCTATCCGCGCCTTTTCTTTTTGGCAAAGCTACTATGATGTTCCGTTTGTAATCTTCTGGAATCTCGCCTGTCAGGTATATGCGACTAACTAGTTTAAATAAACGATCTATTACCTCTTGACCTGCGCACTTTAAGATTTCTGCCTGCAAGCCATCTATACCTGGTGCTTTATTATTCCTTAAACTTTTTAGTGCTATCTCAAACTCTTCTCTCATTATAGGACTCCCTAGGTTATCCCCCTCTACACTGCTTTCGCTTTCTAATATATCTTGCACTTCCTGTCCCGCATATAAGTTTCCTAAATATTCTTTCCACCTATCTGCCTTCTCCCCACTTCCGATTAGGATATCTCCTGCCTCATTTCTAATGTTTTTGGTACTAGATCCAATTTCTCTAAAATTTCTCCTAATTATTTTATATGCTTCATCAGTCTTTCCTACTTCGAATTTATCTTCCACTTCTTTGCATTTATTATCGATCCATTGCTCTTTCGCTTTCCTACATTCCCGAATAATTTCCCACTTGATCGCCTTATATCTTTGTTTCCCTGTTTCATCTAACCTATTTTTATATTTTCGCCTTTCCTCTATTAGACTCACAATATGTTTTGTTATCCAGGGTTTCCTACTTTCATTCTGTTTATGACCCAAAATATCCCTAGCTGAGGAAACTAAACTATTTTTAATGCAATTCCATTCTGCCTCTATGTCCCTAACAATATTTCCACCCGTGCCCTTTAGTGCTTCGTTTGTCTTTTTCTCGAACTTATTGCGCATATCATCATCTTTTAGTTTCTCTGGGTCAAGATACCTTCTTCCGCTTCTTTTTTTCAAAATCTTAAATTTAAGATTGGCTTTCATGACGACTATGTTGTGATCACTATCTATATCTGCTCCTGGATAACTTCTACAATCCCTAACTTGATTTCTAAATCTTTGCCTAACGAGAATGTAATCTATTTGATATCTCCCTAAGTCTCCTGGCATCTTCCACGTATAGCATCTCCTAACATGATGGTGAAATAGAGTGTTCGCGACCGTTAAGTTATGTTTATCGCAGAACTCTATCAGTCTAACTCCCCTATCGTTCCTATTGCCTAATCCAAAGGGGCCAACTATTCCGCCCTCTCGCCCTGTGCCTACGACTGCATTGAAATCTCCTGTAATTATTAAATTTTCGTGCCCTCTCACAGAATCTAGCACATATTCAATATCACTATAAACTGCCTCTACGGCCTCATCACTGTAGTTAGAAGTGGGCATATATACCTGTATTATTACTGTTTTTACAGGTTTCGAATCTAACCTAACCATAACTACCCTGTCACTTTGCTGTAAGAAATTTTCTACACTCTGTCCTACTTTTTTCCGCATAACAATTCCTACTCCCGAATTTCCTCCTACAGATCCTGTGTGTATTACTCTAAAATCTCCGCTCCAGAAGTCTCCAGCTTCTGGCCATCGCACTTCACTGATACCTACTACGTCTAATGCTAACCTATCCATCTCAATTTTCAAATTCTCTAACTTCCCTACTTGTTTCATGCTTCTAACATTCCACGCTCCGACTCGTGAAATGTTACACTTATCATTTCTGATGACTCCCCCCGAAGCAGTCCCCGCCCGGAGATCCGAATGTGGGACTATTTTACCTCCGGAATATTTTACTCCAGAAGGTGCCATCATCATAAATTAAAGTACGCTGTACTAGGGATAAAATAATGTGGTGGTTTCCCGTTGCCTTCCACATCGCAGTAGTGTGTATCACAGTGCCATACCAACCCTCACGATCTCTGCCACTATGATTACTGAAAGAGCTGCTGCCCCCTTCCAGGGACTTGATTTAGTCTGGCTTCTCAAATAAAAACCCCTCCAATATGGTTAAACCTATGGTTCGGCTCTTTATATCATTGAAGCACGCAAGCCATCCCACCCGTCCCAGTATTACTAGAACTGCGTCAAGGTACAAGTCCTTTGGGATAGGTACACGAATACTTACGTAAAAATAATTTAAAGATGAAATATCATCTCCCAAATAAAAACTACCCTCTAATATCTAACCGTCTCTAATTTAAAAGATAAAAGTTTACAGCTGACATAGTGTGCCATGGCTTTTCCTGTTAAGAAATTGGAATGGCTGTTCTTAGTTTAAAAGTGTACTTGTTCCTTAAATGTCTTTAAATTATTATTACGTATCCATTTTGTTGCTAATTTGAAAATGTGATTCCACAATGTGAAAATAATATTTTTTTAGGAGAATTACTGTTGGTAGCTAGATGACGTTGATTATCTCAGACTATTAACTTTAGATGTATGCAAGCTTATTCATAATAGAAAGAGAATCTGTAATAGAAAACAAGTGTAACGTAAAAATTATATCGTTCTATTCCAAAAAATTAAGTTATGGGCTTTTGAAATTTGTTAATTTGGCCACGTAACTGCTCATAAACATGTATAATTTTTCAATTTTTTAATTATTGCAGCGATCACTGTTTTGATTTTTACGAAATGCCACAGCTTCAACTTTTTTCACTACGAAGATATTTATTTTTCGAAATTTCTCTACATCTGTCAAAATAGGTATTTTACATAGTAAAATTTGTTAAGAAATCCAAAAATGCTATCAAATACAGGGGTTCCAATAAAAAACAAAGTTACATGCTATAGGTAGAGAATAAATGGGGCAATCTGTATAAATGTAAATAATTTTTAAACTTGAAGAATTAAACATAAGGTGCCTCTCATATAATTTTTTCCCTAAAATGCATAATAAAGGCACAAAACTCCGTCGCAGAACCCTTTTTATGAACACTATGAACTAAAATATTTTTGGAAATAGCACAAAAGGTGTATCTATTATCATGTGAAAACAGAATTTAAAAATCTCGTCTGGGCGAGAAGATACCTACCTATCTTCTACCCTCACGCTTTTGGGACACTCTGTATATTCACATTCATTTGTATGCTTCAATGGTTTCTTTTGTAAGTAACATAATTTCAAGTTTTTGTCTTAATTATGTAAACCTGCATAGCTAACTCAAGATATTAATATTGACTGTGCAGCGCACGCAACTTGGGGTACCGAGGTGTAAAATGTATAGCTGATATCAGTTGCGCAAAGCACCTGTCGCAACAAATCAAGAATTACGCGATTGCAACGCCCCCTTATAATGATAGAACTCAAAAGCTCATCTATTTTATTAAATATTTAGTTAAAATGAAAGTAGGTAGCAAAGCAACCCAAACAGAATGTAATCGAAATATAGGTTAAGAATGTATTTTTTTTTAATTAAGTTCAATATGCATGAAATTTGACTCAAACGTGAAACTCATCCGTCATTATTTTTCTATGATAAAATCATTTACCTACCTAAAGCAAACTTTTCTTACAAAACAGACAATACAGAATACAAGAAGACAAAAATAGCAAGTTGGATAAAAAAACAAAAGGCAGGTGACGGATCACAAAATGAAATGAAACCTAGAATGTAGATTTAAACTAAGTTACTGCTGACAAAAGGCAGGTAAGTACGCCAAAAATAAGACAATTTATTTTGTAGAACACAAATTTATTGTACTTCGATCACAACAATCATTAATTATACTGAAAATAAATCATCTGCACATTGACAATTTTTCGTTTGTTTCAGCTACAAAAAATCGAACAAATCGTAGTATTCTTATTTACAAATCGTATATAACCATGAAAAAATGCATTTATGAGTTTGACGAAATAACCTGAGGTATTTATAGTTTAATGTAAAAATTCGTGTTAAGTTGAAATATATCTACTCATGTATTGTGTGGTCAGGCACTTAAAACTAGTTGACATTTTGAAACTTTCAAAGATTTCCTGTTCAACACCTACAGTGATCTTGCGTTGACATAGAAAATGTTCAATTGATATTTTAATTATTGGCGGCAAAATAGCTGTAAGAAATATAAATAACAGTTAGAAGCAATAAAACAATAAAACAGTAGTCACACTATGCACAAAGTATGGCATTAAAAGAACCACGATTCATATACAATCTGTGAATTCTTCCAGTGCCAAGATTCATACACAGTTGAAACACAAAGAAAAACAACACAACATAGAAAGCCCACTGCAATATGCACCCGCGTATACATAATAAATCAAGTCTAGGAACTAACCCCTAAAATCCGAAAATCACCACCGTCGATACGATAAAGAAAAAGAGCGCAAGTCATAGATTAAAGACCGCCCTGACTTCAAATGTTTAGGAGCACGCACGTTCTAACTTTAATCTGCGGTAACAATCAACATGACGTCACTAAGTCACGTTATCACTGCAGCAGTCAATACCGTAGGCAACTGAAGAAAAACTATTAGTATCGGTACTTTCCAGTTAGTACCGTGGCGGGAAAAATATTAGGGAATTTTCTACGACCGTAATGAGCTTAGAGTTTCGCGACATCGTCGGCGTCGTAAAATTTTTGAATTAATGATTGCCTGGATGAAAAATAATCAATAAACACGGCGATGTAGTTGCTGATTGGCTTTGTACACGAACAGTCAGTTTTTACGCATGGTTTGATAAGAAAACAAGGTTGTTTTCGTCATAATCAGCTGCATGCGTAGGTACTAAGCAGGAAAATATAAATAATTAAACTAACAAAAAAAACGTGTCTGAGACATTGATATTTAATTGCGCCAAAGTTCAAATCGAAACTAAAAACGCGCCCCGCAAGCAAGGTAACACGTAAGGCAGTAATATAATGAATACAACTATACGAAAGTAATCTCCAAAAGAAAACACAAAAACACATAAATATTTTCCAATACACTGAACTGAAAGCACTGAAATTCACATGAAAACTGTAAGAATCGAGGTGGCAAGTATGACGTAGGTATTCAAATGTTTCAACAATGTATGTAACGCCTGGCAACGGTGGCGCATGCGTTTGTAAATTGTATCGTCAAGGCTCACTCGCACCGGAAGTTATCGTCATGCAACAGTGCTATTTTGTTTCCCCAACCATGTACTAAAGTACTTTTTTGTTCAAAAATGTTTAATCTGCATAAAACTAGGTTAGTTGCTTCTTACGTGCGCGGAAAGATTCAGTTAAAATTGAAGAAGTATGCTTGCAATAAGTTACATTCTTTTTATTCCTTTTTTTCCTAATATAGAAAAATGGGTTGGCAACTAGGTAATTAATAAAATAAAAAAGCTCGATGTACGTTAGAGGCCAGGTGCGTAACACCCGGCACAAATAAATTTAAAGGCAGATGGTTTCGAATGACCGGGAGTTCTAAATGAAAGTGAAAACATTAAAACTTTAACAAAATTCTTCGACGGCTATTCGCTGTTGGTTTCACTGCATTAATCAGGACTCAATTCGAATGTCACTTTCCTACTGCCTGCCTAATTTTTTTTTATCAGCGTATTGTATAGTAGCGTGTAGTGATCATCGGCCATGATCTGTTGGAGAATTATAACTTCTAAACCAACCAAAATGGAAAATAAAGGTGGAACTAAGGACGTGAGTGAATTTTCCCGGTAGTCCAAATAAAAGTAATCATCAAACCATCATGTCAGTGCACGTTAATTGTAAGACGATGAGACGAAGATAATAAAACACAACCTCTCTATTGTAGCGTACGGCATCGACTAACTGTCTTTTATTTTTTAAACATAAAGTACACATGACTATATCAATAGATGGCGCTACATACATCTAAATTTAATTTTTAGTGTTTTGATTACTTCAACACCCCCACTATCAAACTCTCTACAAAATTCAGCATTTCTCTAGACCTAACATTTCCAAAAATTTGTAATGCTTTTGTGTTCCCAAACCCTCGGTCAACACATCAGCAGGCATTTCGTTTGTCGGCAAATACTTTAAAGCTATTTGCTTTTTAGAAACTACTTCTCTTATGAAGTGATGTCTGACATCTATATGTTTAGACCTTTTATGGTAAGTATGATTTGCAGACAAATTTATTGCACTTTGATTATCGTTATAGAGACGAATACATAGCATATCACCAGTTAATTCATACAACAAATTTTTTAAATAAATGGCCTCTTTAGCAGCCTCCGATATTGCCATATATTCGGCCTCCGTGCTACTGAGAGCGACTGTCTTTTGTTTGTTGCTCTCCCAAGAAATCAAGGAACCACAGAACTTAAATGCGTACCCGGTATATGATTTTCTATCAATCACATTGTTGCCCCAATCGGCGTCAACAAAACCAACGAGTTCCGTGTCTTCCTTTGAAAACCTCAAACAATACGACTTTGTGTTTTTTAAGTACCGTAAAATACGTTTTACACATTTCCAATGCGTTATATTATTTGATTTATTGAATTGGCTTAGAAAACTAACGCTAAAGGCTATATCCGGCCTTGTAAGAACTGCCAAATACATCAAGCTACCAATCAAACATTGATAAGGCACTTCTTTTGACACAACTTGATCATTTGATTCAAAAAACAATTTACTTTCTATCGGAGTCTTAACTACCTTACAATCCAACATATTATAGTTTTCTAATAACTGATCTATATATTTTTCTTGACTTAAGGTCAAAACCCCTTTTTCATATCTTACTTCCATGCCTAAGCATTCCTTCACTTTCCCTAAATCTTTAATTTTAAATCTAGAACTTAACTCTTTTTTCAAAAAATTAGTTTCCTCATCATCATCGGAAAAAATGAAAAAGTCATCAACGTACAAAGTTACAATTGTATAAAGATTATTTCTCCTTTTTATACAAACACAAGGTTCATATTTAGATCTTAAATAACCTAACTCTACTAAAATTTCATTGACTTTGTCATTCCATGCCTGGAAGACTGTTTAAGACCATATATATGGCCTTGTTTAATTTAAGAACTTTATTTTGGTCATCATTTTTGTAACCTTCAGGTATTTTCATAAAAACCTTCTCTTTCAATGAACCATTGAGGAACGCGGTCTTTACGTCTAAATGATAAATGTCCAAATCTAGTTTTACCGCTAATGCAAAGAGTAATCGTAGAGTTGAGTGTCTCACTACTGGAGAAAAAGTTTCCGTGTAATCCACACCTTCTCTCTGCATGAAACCTCTTGCTACCAACCGCGCACGATACCGCACTTCACCTTCACTATTCACCTTTTTCTTGAATACCCATTTACAGTCCACCACTGTAGAATTCTCCGGCAAGTCCACCAGCTCCCACGCATTATTTTCTGTAAATGACTCCAACTCTTCCTCAATTGCACGTCTTCATTCTGCTCCGTCTAACCTTGACGAAGCTTCCGAGACACTGCAAGGATCACTTTTGAGATTTACGTCTGCATCACTCATGTAACTCACAAAATCAGGATCAATTTTCGGTTTCGGTATTCTTTGTGATTTTCTCAGTATTTCTGGTACTTCTACTTGCGTTTCAGGACTAAAATCACTATCATTACTCTGACTTTCTTCTTCTGAACTATTTTCTTCTAAAATACTTGCTTCTTCTTCTTCTGAAATACTTTCTTCTTCTTCCAAAGTATTTTCTGTTGAAGAATATGATTCAGTTTCTTCCCCCACTGAATCTGATGCTTCTATAAAGATTTCTGCACTAGCAGACTTTTCAGTCTTCTTTTCACCTGTTTCGTTGAACACTACATCCCTACTAGTGTAGATTTTTCTTGTACCCGGATTATAAACTCTATATCCCTTCACATTTTCACAAAAACCGACAAGAACCATCTTCTTTGCCTTTTTATCCCATTTTTGTCTCTTCTGTTTGGGTACGTGTACCATTACTTCACTTCCGAAGACTCTAATGTTACTTACATTAGGTTTTTTATTGTTCCATACTTCATATGGAGTTTTCTTAAGTCCCGTTGCCACAGACCTATTTTTCAAGTAGACTGCTGTATTTACGGCCTCTGCCCAAAATCATTTGTCCAAAGAACTCTCAAAAAGTAAACACCTTGCCTTTTCAACCAGTGTGCGATTCATTCTTCTAGGCAGGGAAATGAATTCTACAAGTAAAGCAACAACATTTTTACTTCGCTTGTACTTACATATAGTGTGGAAAAAAGTATAGAAACAGTTCTATAAAAAGTTCCCGGTTAATCGGGGACGAAAACGCTCGGTGTGTACACACTGGAGCTTTTGAGAAATGGGGTAGCACCGGTTTATCAAACGTTGCGTCACAACACGACAGAAACATGTGCACACGGCGAGTCACAACACAACACAACACAACACGACACGACACAACACATCAGAGAAATGTGTTCCCAGCTTAACTTCTTGCTTCACAAAATTCAGTCTATAAACACTGTTTATCAAGTCTGCTGTTGCCACTAAATTGTTACTTGAATTGTAAATTCTGCAACCTTCTTCATCAAAATTAATTTTGTTACCATTGCTAATTAACTGTCCCACTGACAAAAGGTTTGTAGTTAGATTTGGAACAAATTGTACATTACTCAAAACAATATTTAAAATTTCTTTATCTACCACTGTTTGGATTTCTACATCACCGGCACTTTCAACAGGTAATTTTGACATGTTTGCAACCATAATATCCGTCACATTTGGTTTACGTTCATTTTTTAACCAATCCCTTTTGGCTGTCAAATGTACGCTGGCCCCACTGTCAATGTACCAATCTGTGTCGTTAAATTGTCCACTTAAGAACACGGCACTTAGTTGCATTGTTCTGCTTTAATTTACTTGGGCACTTTGACGCATAATGTCCTGGTTGTTTACATTTAAAACAAATAACCTCACTTTTGTTTTTATTTGTTCTGACATCTCGGTTTTTCTACCGCTGTTGCCCTCTCTTGGTGATTTGTGAAAGATCCGTTTGCTCTCATGACGAGTTCCGGCCGCAAAAGCGCCAGCCGAATTAACACCATCTGTCTGCATATCTAACAACTTCGTCTTAATAGAATCCGTGGTTATCGTAATTCCGGAATGTTCCACGGCCATAATCATGGGTGAATACTTTTCTGGTAATCCCGCCAAAAGCAGCGAACCTATCCACTCCTCATCGATTTTGAAACCAGTTCTTCTTAACTTTTGCGAGGTTTCAACAACCTGGTTTACGTACGATTCCATGGAGTCACAGTTTTCCAATCGTAAAGATATCAGGGTACGCAATAACCCAATCTTTCTGGTAAAGCCACTATCATCGTACAAGTTCTTCAATTTTGTCCAAACTTCCTTAGCCGTTTGAGCATCTTTAACATGCACAAACAAGGGTTAAAACTAATTTAGCTTTTGCCTTAGCTTCCTCTGTACCATCGATACATTTGGACAAACCTTCCAGCACGAGAACATTTTCAACGGCAAATGACCACTCATCGTAGTTCTCCCGGCCTAATAACTTTGGCACGCTAGTTAAATAGTTTACAGCCATTTCTATGCTTACACTACAACTTTTAATAACTTTAAAATCGGGTTTTTATCCGTCACAAGCCTAAACACGTGTCTGGGCACATAACCTGTAAGACGATGAGACGAGGATAATAAAACACAACCTCTCTATTGTAGCGTACGGCATCGACTAACTGTCTTTTATTTTTTAAACATAAAGTACACATGACTATATCAATAGATGGCGCTACATACATCTAAATTTAATTTTTAGTGTTTTGATTACTTCAACATTAATGTGGTCGAGATAAGAAACAATAATTCTTTTTTATTTGAAGTTGAATCCACTTAAATACGCCACCCCACAGTACCACTCTAATTTTGGAGTGTACTTTCTTTAAAAAATGCTTTGAAAATGAGAAATATTGCTTTCATGCAGTAAAATTTTCGAGATGCGGAAAAAAATTTCATTAAGGTATACTCTTAGTACATACAATATTCAAATAAAACATTGGTTTGATTTTGTGAAGTATTTTAAACCACATTGGGATCATTGTTCTCTTACGCTACTAGAGATTTCCGACGTGCAAGGTGCAAGTTGCAGTCTGCGACTCGCAGACAGAAGCGTAAAGTCGCTACCAGTAACAAACTATCCCTTAGAAAGCCGAGCAAAAGCAGCGCCCATACATTCAGTATTAATATGGCAAAACAAAAAATTGCGTTTAAGTAATTCTTTTCTAGTCAACACTGTCAACGGTTCCGGTGGGTAGGCGGGTATCGCATAGAGTTAGCAGTTTGATATCCTTGGGCTGGGTGAGTTCTACTCCCGTGTGGGTTCGTTTGTTTTTCTCATATTTTTACACAATATTTTTTTCCAAAAAATGCGTGTGTCTGGTGCCCCGTCAGAGAATATCATCCCGCACTAATTGTAGAATTTTCGTAGACGTTCTGCCGGAGAAAATAATACTATAATAGTATATTATTGGAGTTTACTCTTAAAAAAATCGATTTTCAGTTATAGCCCCCGGTACGAAAATTTTATGAGGAGTAAAATCAAGCGTTAACTAAAAGTGAGGCGTTGCGTTACGTTACCTTTCACATTGAAATTATGTACGTATCTATGGATACGGCTGTTTATGTCTGACTGCATAGAGCATGGAAATAGTGAAAATAGAGTGACATAGAGTAGATATGACAGTTGACGTTGTAAAGTCAGCATTTGCAGTGTTTGTTCGTTCATAAATTTGTTGAATCTTTTGATATAATATGGAAAAACCTAATATTAAATACTCCAAATATTGCTTAGTACCGAAATGTGAATCAACGCCTATTCGAACACCAGGAAAAGTATTTATTTCATTGCCAGTGGGATCGACGTTAAGCAGATTGTCACTTAATTACTGAATTTATAAACAATTTATATTTTGATGTAGTTGGACATTTTCGAACATAAACCATCTGATAAATACACATTTGGGTATAAAACTGACATTCGCGTGTACCCTATTATCAAGTGATTGAAGTTAAAATAATCGTTCGTAAGGAGTAAACTCCAGACGTGCGTCGGAGCTGACACACACAAGTTTTTTTTTATTTTGATTTTCTTTGTAGTGAAGTGTGTCGTCTCCAAAATGTATCTCTCCTCAATTTTCTGGCTCTGCCTTTGCCGAACACATTTTTAGTTTTCGTATTTCTAATGACACGTCATTGAATTGATGTTCGATTAACTTTCGGTTTTGTTCAAATCTACTTGTTAATTCTTCTTCCGCATTTGTACTTTTCGTTGGTGCAAAGCCTAAGCTGGTACCTGAATTTCTCATAGTCTTTCTTACGAAGTTATCTTCACTTTCGAGGAGGTTTCTATCTGGTTTTCGGTAGGTAGAAATTCCATTTTCTTGAAGTTAATTTCATCGTCTTCTTCGTCATTAATAACCTCTGGGAGTCCACTTCTCTACACTCCTCTTTTATCTTCCACGCAAAGCTTAGCGCATTTATAGACATTCGTTACTTACCGGAATCTCCACGCCTTCAAATTGTTTATTCTTTGTTTTTAATGTGTTTCATAAATATTTAAAAAAAGGTATGTACTCTAGAGCATCCTTGCAAAAGAGCTTAAGCAGCTTTAACCATCTACCCCTGGATGCGTGGACTCCCCTGATGGGCATGTCATAAAGCATTTGCTAGCTAGCAGATTTAAACTCGTCGCGGTATATTGAATTATCTGAAGGAGCTCACTGTTTTAATCTTTATTCTTTAAATATCGGTAACACAAACCGCTATGAGCGCTGGACAATGATGTGTACCCTTCAAAGCAGGGTGTGGGGTGCGGGTGGTTACTTGCTACCAGGGAAAATCCAACAAAGATAAGTTTAATTTACTATGCACAAACTTTACTGACACTACAAAACACTGATAAATGCTAAAACACATAATACTGAATATAGGAGAAATACATAAAAATACAATGAAACGCTGTACTACGTGACTGAGTCCTGCTCACTTAGTAGAAGTCCATATGCCACTCTCTCAGCGACCGCACACGTCCCCTGAACACTCCCCCCACTTTCTCTTCTCTTCTACTACCACCGTACTCTCATCATCACCCCTCTACTTAAATTCTAAAACAACAATAAGGATTTAAGTACATTCATTGAATAATTCTTTATACACTATCGTCCCCAATCTCGTATGCATTAGGACCTCCTTGTCGGATAATAACATAAGGCCCTTCATATAATAGAAAGAGTTTCTTAATTTTAGACTCTTCTGCTAACGTCTGAGAATGAGTACGAACCAGGACCCTATCACCCACACGAAAAGACGAAGGGTTGACCCGTTGAAGGTATTTCTCTTTTTCGTAAACCAGGACCCAGATATGTTCTAGCATTGGGCCCGGCACTTCGACTTACGGATTTGGAAACTCGACCAAGTTGTCTATCCCATTACTAGCAGTCTCACCGAACTGCAGGTAATTAGGGGTAAACCCAGTCTTCCTTCGGTACAACTTCTCTGGTTTTGACCACAAATTTATTGCAGGTCTGTAGTACTGCTTCCATTCGCGGCATGCTGCTCGCCGTTTCTGTATTTTTTTTCTTTCACTAACATTCTATTTTTCTCTACGTAGTTGTATAGATCGTGTACAATGACTAAGAAAAAACCGTGAAAATCTCGAAGTTCCAGATATCCAATTATTACTATGCAGGTGACACCTGACACCACACTTTTCTTAATCTCTTATATGTTTTCTATTCTAACATACTGACAATTAGTCAATCAATAATACTAATTTACTTACTTCATTACTTCAGTACTGATAAGTATGTATTCTGGTGTATATTTATAATTTTCTAAAAAGATCCAAGTTGTTTGGATACATTTCCGTAGTAAAGTTCATACAAAAAAATCAATAAGGCCGAAATATTTCCAACAAATAAAATAACAAAAGGTCCCATTAGGTGTTTTAGAGTCAATGGTGTTAACTCATCTGGTGTAAACTTTGCCTTTGTATATCCATAATCTTGTTCCCACTTAACCATAAAACCACTTTCAAAGAGTCGTTGAATCAAACTATCAAATCTTTCCAAATATGGAAAGCCTTTAACAACGTTAATCCGAATAAATATGAATGTTATTGGCTCTACTTCATGTATTTTAGGTTTTCCGTTTGAGAGTATGTATAATTTTGGTAGCAAGAACTTAACTGTCTGCACGCTCTTTAAGACGGCAAAATCTCTCTGTTCTGCTGTTCTATTAACGCATGATATATCCAAGGGACAATTATCCCATTTTTTATAGATTTTTTCCAAGTGTACATCAACAGGATTGTGGACTCTAGTAATTAAACTTGTAAATCCACCGCAACGCAAATTAGAATCTGCAAGTATTTCATTTGTGGATATCTCTCTTTCATATGGGGGTTTTGTAAGGAAACTGGACAGTTTGCTGTTGAAAGCTATAATTAATTGGAAGTAAAACAGAGATATTAATACTAATAGGTAACGTAACATAGGAGAACGAGGTCGATTGTTCAGGCTAGAAACAGCAAGGCAAAACACTACAAAAACGCCGTTTTGCAAGGAGTTATACTCCTCATAGTTAATTAAATAAGAGGCTACCTTCTTCCAAGCAAATCCCATTGTCACCGTAGAAATAAGGATCAGAATCCACGTTAAGGGTTCAAACAGGAGACCGTAAATTTTCCATTCTTCTTTTGGAAGGGCAGATGGAGCAAAAAAAGATATTTTATCGTATGCGTGAGGTATTGTCATATCAAAATCATCTAGATAACTGCTGTTTATTTCAACCATACCGATCATTACTTCTGCTTTGCCTTCCAGTAAAGCTTTGTACATGCCGGAGTAATTTCCATCGATTAATTTCATCCCCCAGGAAGTGTAATTGTGTTTTAAATAAATGGGTTTCAGCTTAGCTATCGCTGAAATTTCATTTATTAAAGTTACCTCGGTTCCAGGCATATATTTGTTCGTTGGATTCAGAACGAATGGAGGAACTGGAAGAGCCAATATTCTAAATGAGCACCCTTCAAAATCTCTTGGTAGCAAATCCTTAAATATAGCTATTGCCGAATTAGTACTATTGTTAAGGCAATCGTACACTAGTTTTATATTATGAACTGCTCCACATAAGCCATTTTCAAAAGGAACATAGGTTCTTATTTTAAGCTGTACATCTATGACACATACTCGTAATATAAGAAATTTCCAGGATAATTCAAACAACTTTTCAATATCTTCATCTAACAAGTAAATAATAAAGAAACTTGCTCGAGGATTCCAAGCACGTGTACCTAATAATAATTTCAAGTAATATTCATATTCTGAAATTTCATTTATAATTATAATGTATCGTGCTGGTTTACGTTTTATGGTTCTTATTAAACTCTTACGAATGTTGGTTAAATGTATGAATTGCAAATCATCTTGTAAGATATCTTGAACGACAGGCATATTTATCCTACCAATTACAAATGAATATTCCGAAGAATCCAACTTAACCACATCTGATACACATTTTTCCATATTCCCATAGCTACTTCCATTACTGAGCTTAAACAAAGTATAGATAAAAATCGGAACATAGATCATTATTGTTCTTTGACTAAGGATAAATATGTACTAATTGTAATACATGGTGATTACTGGTCTTATATGTTAACTCGCTTATTGTATTAGAGCCCAAAAATTCTTATTACTCCAGTTTTCTTACAAATTGCTGTGATTGTTTTTATTATGTTTACTAGTGCTTTCTCCATATCCATTAACTTATTAATCTGTGTCATTTCGCTTTTTATTTGCCGTCCATTCTGTAGAATACACCGTATGCAACTTTTGTACTTAGTTGTTTTTTAATAGGTACGGCGTTCAGAGACGTTCATCATTAAGAGCCGTCCGACCATTTTGCCGCTTATGGAGTTTCTTAACAAATTTTCCTAAGAAAGTACAGCCGTAGTTGTAGGAATACGAACTTCTTCTAAAGACCATTCGACTGTATTTGTTGATTTCTACCGCAGTAATGATTTAGATTTTTAATATTCTTTTATATTTTCATTCTATAAACCAAACAAAACGTTCAAAATCCGAGAAAACTGCACAGTTATGTTCAGCACGTTGTTGTAGCTTACATTGAATTTTTTTCTAAAAAATAAATCGATATATCAATCCAACACAAATTTAGGAAGTGAACGCTTCAAATTACGTTCCGTTATCTTCAAAAATGTAGCCACAGTTAATTGGGAAAATCGGCTAATTTTATTCTCCGAAATTTAGAGGCGAGTACTACCTACATAAGTCTCTAATCTATGACTACCTATCTCTATCATGCTGTTTCTTTCGATCCATACGCGGCACGCATGACCAGTTGGTGGCGGGGAGGTGTTACAATGCTCCACTGGGTGGGTAGGGAGCACAGATTTAAAAATATATATAGATATCTAGTTAGCATCAGAAACAGACTTGGGTATACAGGCCGCCATAATGGCCGCCATGTTGAGTTCCCTTTTGATTGGTTGCCGCCGACCAATAACACAGCTATTGCTTTCCACTTTCATTGGAGGATTAACTTCACGCGCCAACGAAATTGAATGGAATGAAGCCACGCATATTTCCAAAAAAATTATCAAGTTAAATATTATTATGTAGTATGAAATAATGCAAACAGTTAATGGTAACAATTTTATAAGTATAATAGTGAAAAAATTATCAGTATTTTTAACCATTTATCTTAGAGTATAGCAATAGCACTAAATTTATTTATGTAAATAAGATCATTTGAGATTGAGGCTACTGATGATTAGATACTGGCCAAAAACAATTTAGCTTACATATGAAAAGTTATATTTCTCCCGGTATTCTTATGAGCATTTTTGCAGCCCAATACAAAACAATGGACCATGATGAAAAAATAATGAAAATAAACTTTTGAAATGCACCCCGTCAACCACTGCTAATTATGTTTTGTAATAAAATGTATCTGCACAATGAAATTAATAAAATCTATATAATATTAAGCACCAAGTTTAATTTGTTAAAACTATAGAATTGTACACAAACGACGAACGTCAAATCAAAACTGGGTCACAAAAAGACAATTGACATTATTTGACAAACAGTTACGACACAACAATATTGAGTTTCCCACTAGGCACTAGACAAAAATCACTAAAAAGGAGATCATCATGGCGGACAATATACCCAAACCATTTTATTATATCCCCACTACCGCATGTTGGATATCCAGATTCTTTTAGGAAATCCGTGGTAGGGAGTAAGCGGGAAATAAGTAAGTTGTCTGCTGGGGATTGCGATTGCGCTGCTACTGCAGTTGGAATAATTATTTCTGTTTTCATTTTTAATTTTTGAGCAACATGGGTAGCGAGAAACGGAGACTTTCTCGACACAAGAAAAGCAGACGTCTAATTGCTAAACGATCAACAAAGTTTAGGTAGGAGTCGGAGTATTTTCTATAAAACATTAATGCATAGTAAATAACAAATAAGTTTTTCTTATGGATGAATTAATTAATAGTTATTTATGACGTTAGTGTTAAAAGTGTCATTTAACACGCAAATCATACAATTTTCTTCTACAAACACTATTAAACAAAGTACTAAAGAGATCAAATATGTTATTAAATTCAAAATTTAAACCAAAACAATTCCAAATCTAGTGTTCAAGGTAAATGACTTAAAATTGGTGCCTTAAATTTATATTTTTGACACTGACAATAAACGTTAAAAATTGTATTTTTAATGTTTGTAGAAAAAATAATTCATTGTTTAATTTATGCATTTTTGTATTAAATATAATTTAATATTTTTTGAAGTATTGACGTTAAAAAACTAAAATACTCTTAAACAATCTACAATATTCGGCACTGTTTGGGGCCTTTTTGTCGGGATTCCTCCATGTATCTTAACTACTTTATAAAGAAATCTTGACGAAGGCCGCAATCGGAGCCGAAACATGGATTATATTTTCCAGTCTTTTAATAACAATGCTTCAAATAATACTAAATTATATTTTTTGATAAATTAAGTTTTCCCCGCAAATTAGTTTCATGACCCAGCTACCTTCACTTACCTACACTTCAATATAATTTATCGAGGAACTATGCTCATTTTTAGAATTTGGACAAACTTCCTCCGGCAAAGTTGTAGAGAAAGGATTGAATTTTATTTTACACCAAGATTCAATTCATTATCTCGCATAGATGAGATGAAAATACTGTTTTTTTCGTGAGATGAGAATCTCACGAACTATAAAAAAAACGTATTTCATCTCGAGTAGCAGGAAATGCAATTTTTTCTACAGATATACACGTATATTTGGGGGTGTGCATGATTCACTGTATTCACTTTCTGAGTCCATAATAATCGCATTTAAAAATTTAAAATGTTGTTAAATTATAAACAAACCGTCACAATGTAAATTATTAATTATTTGTTTAGTCATTACTATGGTAGGTAACATAGATACGCAGGCCCCTAAATAAAAATGTTTCTTTTATCCATTATTAAAACTATAAATTTGACATTTTCATTTTCACTTCTAGAGATGAAAATATTCTCATCTCTAGAGTAATGGAATGGAAGCAGTTTTGACACAGGGCTACGGCATGAAAATCAATAAAAAGAAAACTACAATTTTTGGTATGTAGAGGGTGTGAAAATAGAACTAAAATTGAAACACAAAAAATAGGAAATGAGAAGATAGAGGATGTCGCGGATTTCTGCTATTTAGGAAGTAAAATAATTGGAGATGGTAGGAGCACTAAAGATATAAAGCAAAGAATAGCGCAGGGTCGAGTTGCGTTTAACAAGAAGAAACAATTATTGTTATGTTCGGGAACGGTTAATGTAGAAACTCGGAAGAGACTCTTAAAGTCGTATGTATGGAGTGCGGCATTATACGGGTGCGAAACTGGGACAATAGGAGAAGCGGATCGAAAAAGAGTAGAAGCGTTTGGAATGTGGTGCTGATGCAGACGCATGACGAAGATACGGTGGATAGATAAGGTTAGCAATAAGGTAGTATTAGAAACAGTTGGGGAAAAGCGCAAGATATGGAAGACAAGAATAGGAAAGATAGGATGGTAGGACACCTTCTAAGACATGAAGGATAATAGTTCGCGACATACTAGAATCAGAGATAGGAATAAAAAGAGGTAGGGGTAGGCCTAGATTAGACTACTGCTGTCAAATAGTTAGGGATGTAGGATGTTCTACTTTTAGGGAAATGCGTAGGTTAGCTCAGGATAGAAAAGAATGGAGGTACGCGTCCAACCAGTCTTCGGACTGAGAACCTTATGATGATAAGAGTAACAAAATGTCACTTTCATATAGAGTAGACAGTTGAAAAATTGCTGTTTTCATATACAGTGCTTTCATTTCAAAACTAGCCACCCTCAATAACACTTGATATGAAGGGAATTCAGCTTAAACAAAAAACACGTCAATTTAGATATGGAGGGGGAAGTTTAAAACCAATACAGATTGAGTTCTAGGTTTCACCCCCTCACCCTCAGCTACCCCTACTTTGAAATTTCAAATAGCACCCCCTACCTTGTGATACATATCTAATTTTAAAGGCCGTAAAAATCCCCAACTAACCACGTCTAAAAAATTGGATTCGGTTGATCCGTAAATAAGTTATGGTCAAAAATTATAAGAAAAAGTCAACAAATATATTTTCAGAATTGTTACGACTATTTCAGAAAAATTCCTTTATTATGTGTGCAAAATGTGCTCCATTTGCTAGACAATAATACAGTCTGTTTTCGAACTCGTTGCGAACTTTTTCAACAGTTTCTGGAGTAATCCGTCTACACTCTTGGGTAATCCTATTTCATCCCATTTTACAAACAATATTGAAAAGCGTGCTTTGGTAAAAGAGTGTAGACGGACTACTCCAGAAACTGTTGAAAAAGTTCGCAATGAGTTCGAAAACAGACTGTATTATTGTCTAGCAAATAATGGAGCATATTTTGAACACATAATAAAGTAAATTTTCTAAATTTGTCACAATAATTGTAAAAATACATTTTTTGACTTTAGGTTTCATCCACTTATAACAATATGGATAGGTCAAGAAAATATTCGAAAGTGGCCTTTTTAACATTAGAAACCTTCTTGCAAATTTAATTTCCTTAACTTTTTCAGATTTTGAGAAAATAAATAAAAACCTAATTTCCACTTCCCACTTTGGAGGAGCGTCACATCTAAGGGAGCGACATATTATGAGGATTTGTTTATATCAAACACCCCCTTTAATTTTCAACAAGGAAGCGCCTCTTAAATTTTTTCGCACTTACATGTTTGGATACACACTGTATATGTGTAGAAGAAAAAGTTACGGCGATTTGAACACGATAATCGTTTTGAGCGCGTAACTCTTGAAGTCGGTATTAGCTACGCGCTCAGGACGGCGATTATCGTGTTCAAATCGCCATAACTTTTTTTCTATGCGAGATAATGAATTGAATCTTGGTGTAAAATAAAATTCAATCCTTTCTCTATAACTTTGCCGCAGGAAGTTTCCCCAAATTCTAAAAATGAGCATAGTTCCTCGATAGGTGAAAATTGCACTGCACCAAAAAGACAACGTCTCGAAAATCGCAAAGCGGAATGAGAAGTAATTATGTAATTGCAATTTGAAAGATTTCGTGAGCATTCTGAACGTTTAAGAAATAATTTTACAAAAATTGCAACTCGACAAGACAATTTTTGAGGAAGTTATGATACATTTGGAGCGCATCGCATTTCCTACGCGCGAAATATGGAAAATTGGACCGCTTGCACTTCCCTTCTTTTGCCCGCAAGCTCGGACAAGCGAAGTTGCATCGCCGCGCCGTTGCGACTAGAGTGGGAAGAAATCCCCGCCTACAGGAAAAATTGTGTGTCGTTTTATTTCATAAGTTAAAAAGAGATGCAACGTGGGATAGTTTTTAAGCGAAATACATCACGTCAGACCCGTTTCTGTGGAACGTGTGGAAAACTAGAGATAAAAATTAAAACTCGGCTGAAATTATTTTCTTCGGGTGGCTCTTAATAGGAGTACACACCTTGGTAAATACTAGTGCTGGCAACAAAAATGGATTTTTCGATTAATCGATTTTCGATTAATCGCGATTTTGGGAAAAATCGAAAACCGGTTAATCGATTTTTAAAGTCGACTTTAAAAATCGATTTCAAAAGTCAACTTTAAAAATCGATTTCTAAAGTCGACTTTAAAATCGATTTCTAAAGTCGATTTTTAAAGTCGACTTTTAAAATCGATTAATCGATTTCCGATTTTTCCCAAAATCGCGATTAATCGAAAATCGATTAATCGAAAAATCGATTTTTGCTGTCGATTTTTAAAGTCGGCTTTGAAATCGATTTCAAAAATCGAATTCTAAAATCGACTTCAAAAATCGACTTTGAAATATGTAGATAGGTCTTTTTAAATAAATTAAAAATAATTAAACAAACCTTTTGTTACAGGCATAGGACACTCCTCGTACTTTACAGTACTAACTTGCGCTGGTTAATGAATTATAATAAAAATGTTTTATACCCATAGCAATTGAAATAGATAAGTACGAGTACTATTCACATGATGAGCGTCGTCGACATGCTAAAGTAGAATTAACTTCATGATGCATTTTTCTCTAAAATGACACATTTTGGTGATTCGCAACAAGTATACCTTTTTTAAAAGTTAATCGAGTGTTCTTTCAATAAAACTAGTAATGTAGTAATTGTTTGAAAATTTGTACCCACCAGCAAAATTTGCTAAAAACGAAAGAAGATGCAGGGCGCCTTCTATAGTTTACTCAAAAATAACTGCATATTATTGTTCAATTACACAAAAAACTTCCCTATACCAACTTTCACTAAAATAACTGCAAAAGTGCGCCAAAAATAATGAAAACATTAAATAAAAAATTGTTCTTCATTCATCAAAGGCCCATAACTTTTAAGGAAGCGGATGTACTAAGATAAATGCGATCAGTTTCTTTCCAATGAAACTGGATTTGTAGTTTGGCCCATTCTTTACTGGACACCCTGGATACAGCCACTCTTGTCCTGTTAACTTCTTATTAAAAATCGGTTTTCAAACTAAATTTTAAAGCCCATTTTAACATAGACTATAAAAGCCGATTCTAAAATCGATTTCCGAAATTTACTATAAAAATCGATTCCAAAATCGACTTTCAAAATCGATTTCTCTCTATCGTCGATTATTCGATTTTTTCCAAAATCTATTTTCTCAAAATTCGATTGATCAATTTTACATTTCTGTCGATTTTGCCAGCACTAGTAAATACAGCTTAGCGGGTGAAGTAATGAAAATAAGGACCGCCCCACAGTGCACAGTGGACAGAGCCACTTTCGCGTCCAGTACTCTCGCTTCTTTGTCTACGCAGCTACCTCAACATTTCCTCGCTAAGCTGTATTTGCCAAGCTGTACAAACATTTATGTATAAGCAGAAGTCAGAGTTCTTTATATATACACTTATTGGAAAATAATTCTCCAAAATATATGATGCAAAGGAAAGAAACTGTATTGGGGAAACGATGTATAGAACCGAGAAGATGCTACAAAGCGCAGTTACCTAGGTATTGCTATCTAGTTTGCAGTTCTATTTAGCTTGCTAGTAGGGGTGGTGTTATCTAAAGAGCCGAATCGTAGGTTTAGGCAAATGGGGAGATGGGTGACAGAGAATGGGTTCTGAAAGAAGGCAGCAGCACTTGCAGAAATCAGGGTGGCAGAGGATATGTACGACATTGATGTGATGTACATTATTGCGATGTGGAAGATAAAGGGAAATCATCGCATTATTTTAGCCATAGTATAGCCTTACCCAATATGATACGCAATTATCTCGAATGACTGTATCCTCTAAACAAGCCTCTAAAGTAAAAGATGCGGGAGGCACGAGTTCTATATTCGTATTTCTAGATGGGAACCACTTCATGAGAGGGAGTAATCAAATCAGCAATACCAAGAGCAACATTTCACGAATTTGAGCGTGGAATGAATCAAAAGTGGAAATTACAGAACTTAAAAATTGAAATAGATGGAGAGTTTTTATATAGTTGTTTTCAGTTATTTTGGCTCGTACGTCAATATGACAGTATGGGTCAAATATGTATTGCATTCCAGCAATTCTCAACAAGTAGAATTTATGATTATTTGAAAGAAGGCACCATAGATTAATAAATTGCTGGAAAATGCATGCACTTATCTATGTATGTAATTCCCAAAGTAGTTTAACGATTCAATCAGTATAATAATTACTATATTTTCGGGAGTTTCATTGGAATATAGCGACGCAGATAAATTACAGAAGTTCAATTTTAGCTAAATGAACAAAACTTAATGCAGACAATAACTAAAGTGATGCTAAATAAGTGGTCGGTAATACGTAAACAAGTATAATATAAATAAAATACAATAATACATGTTACCTAACTGAAATAATGAACTGAAGAAAGTTGAAAAGAAAATTAATTTGAAACATTTACGAAAGAAAAAATTTATAAAAAAGAATTCTAATTAATTGTCGTAATAACTACATATTAGGATCTTAAAAAAGTTCAAAAAATGTATCGTCTTCATCTTCAGAATCTTCAGATGAATCATTCAAGTTTATTATAAGCGGTTCAACTTCATCAAAGCGCACTTCACGTTCCCAGTCTTCCTCCACAATTTTTTCCGTGTGATTTATACAATTTTTCCAAACATCTGGAGTGACTTGGTCTAAAGCTTTTTGCCACATATCTAAAACTTGTTTGTCTCCAAAACCAACTTCTCCAATATGCAGGTCATAATATTGTTTGCAAATACCCCACACCAACTCTATTGGATTATACTGACAGTGGTAGGGTGGCAGTCTTAGGACTTGATGACCATGCTCTTGGAGCATTTCGTCTATAGCGTACCTTGGTTGTTGTTTATTCTCTTTACATAAATTTAGAAGTTCAATTTTCAAAGCCGTTTCCGAAAATGGCACATTTTTAGTTACAAGCCAATCTTTTAATTTTGATTTATTCCAGGATGCATGGGGAACTGGCTCTACTAAGAAGCTATGGTATGATGCATTATCCATTACCACTAGCGACGGTTCCTCAAGGTTTGGTATTAGTTTTTCTAAAACCCACTTTTTGAACGAATTCTGATCCATTGAATCATGGTAGTCCGCCGATTTTGATTTTGTAGAGAACAGCAGCGATGAATTCGGTACAAAACCATGCCTAGTTCCTGAATGAAGTACAACAAATCGCTTCCCATTTGAAGCATGGCCTTTCTTACAGCTTTTAACGCTTTCATCTTGCCATGTGCGCTTACGTGTTGCGAATTTCGCATTTTATTTCTTCACTTACATCGTCACTCTTAAACTTTCACCTGTTATGCGATTTTCCGGGGGTAGTAAGAGGATCACCAGATGTAGATTCTGCTTTGATACGACCTATGGTTCTTAAACTTATTTTCAACGCGGCAGAAACTCTCTCGTTCACAGAAGAAAATGGAATCAAAGGTCCTTTATTTTCTGCTTCTGCCTTAAAATACTCCATAAGATCTAGTACAAATTGCCTGCACTGTTTTGTTATAGTACACCCAGGCATTTTAGTTTAGTATTTCAATACCAAAATTGTTAGAAATAAATATTGGAAATTACTAATTTGACAGTTAATGAAATAAACTTGACGTTACAACTTATGAAATGCCAAAAAACATTTTTGTGCGTTCTGTTTCCAAGGAATTAAGATTGCACGTGCGTTAGCTGCCAAAGTAATAAAATTTATACATATTTTGATTGATACGTATGGCGTTTATTGCATCAACATACGTTCAATACAAAAACCATTGTGATTTGAACGAAAACATCATAAACATGAGGCGTTGCTTAGTGCATACACACGCCAAGATAGCTGAAATGAACTAGTAATACTTTCAAGGAGCAGATAATTATTATAACATGATGGTGGTGAAATTTAATATTAAATTCTAAATATTGAAACACCATCCTCACATGGAGACATTTCGAGAAAGACAAATTAATTACTGAATGGCGCAAGATAAATTAACCTTAAGGGCGTGAAGGCAGAACGCAGTTTCATTAAAAACAGTTTAGATTTCGCGGTTCGAAATATTTTAAGTTATAAACAAAATTAAACTAGAAAACCCTAGACCTAGATAAAGGATTCGTGAGTGTAATAAAGGAGAGGTGGTAATATAGGTACTAGTAAAAACTACTACAATAGGGGAGTGAGACAATAAAGTGGGAAAATATTCGGACATAAAGGAAAGTTAAATAATAGGGAGTGACTAGACAACCTACCGGTAGGATGTTTAGCCTTACCGCAACACAACCTACCATCTGACATAAATTATGTACCACGTGTGCTTAAATACCATCTGGGAAGACCTGGTATTCAACACCTTCTGCGGTCCAGTGGATAATGCAACAGTATGTAACAAAGCAAGATTGGAATGCCTATGTTACCTAATGAACTTAGGTGGCATTCATAATTTGTTCTGTTAATGCGCTACAGGTATCAGGGTCCCAGAGAAAAGAAGGAGGTAGGCGTCATCCTATTTGTAAATGGATGGGAGAAGCAAGCGCGCGCCAGTTGAGATTTAAAACATGCGTTAGCGAAGGTTTGCACACGTCCCATGTATGACGCGAAGGATCAACGTCACAATTGGTGCAGACGGCACCAATGCCCCCGCTGGAAAATCTCGGAAGAAGACCGCAGAATCCACCCCTCCCCCCCCCGAGTCTTATAAAAGCTACTGTCCTGATGGCCAAGGGACATTCATTCATTCAACATTAATTCTCCGACTTCGAATTAAGAATCCTTCAGATTCAGAATTCATTCACCGCCGCCGATTCTCAATACTGACTTTATTTAACCGCAACGTACTGAGTAACATTCTCGTTTCGCCGTTCGATCTGCAGATATATCCTCCGCTACCGTTTTCATGTAAGTGCCTATATGTTTATTTATTGCTAGCTTGTCTAGCAATATTTAATCATTATCCAACCAACGTGGTTGGAGCTGACTGGTTGTACGGCAACGGGTCTGCCGAAATCGGAGCTCTCTGGCAGGGGTGGGAACCACTTAATTACGTTTTCTCCGCTGGTTATTTATAGCCACCTGGGATTTCTTTGTGGTGACCGGTTTCCACCCAAACCTGGAGGCAGCCGGTGTATGGTAGGACGTATCCATTACATATTGGTTAGCGGCCTCCCCGAAGGGATTGCACTCTGGAGTGCGACACCGAAGATCCCGTACCTAAACCCCCGACTGGAGTGTATTTATACTGCTACGTAACGTCCAGAAAACCAGACCTATATTGTACAGATCGAACGCCGGACGTTCGACGTGTATCAGGACACCAGAATTCAATGAGAGGTTCGCCCGGCGAACAACTCATTTAATTATTAACTCGTACCGTACAGACCGTTTGACAGACCGACTTGAGAATCTGAATTACCGCGAAGTCCTGTATTAATTGTCACTGTAAATATTTTGTATATATCTGATTTAATCAACTGTAGTGTAAATAGTTAAAGTAATAGAGTTGATTTTAAGTTGTTTCTGTGTTCTGTTTATCCTCGTTTAGCAATAGAGAACCCTACCCTTTCTTCGACAAAGAGCTCAAGGGTATTGTCGACGATTACATGTCCAACCGACCGTATCCAGGTTTAGTTGATACCGAAAGTAAGATAAAAACTACCGGTGCACAACAAAAGACATAAGTATCGTTGCAAGTATAAGAATAGGTAGGTCTCGTGATCGATTCTTACAGTGGGTGTTTTTATCGTGTTCTTTCACTTCATTTTTTTAACAAAAAATTTGTCAGGTTTTCTCCAATTGAGCGGAGGCCGTAAATAAATATTTTTGGTAGGTTGTGTAGCGAGTAGGCTAAACATCCTACCGGTAGGTTGTCTAGGAAAAACTGATGAAGCATATCAAATAATTGGAATAAATGTCAGAGAAATAAAACAAATCTCTATATCTATAAAACACAAAAAATGTTTCTACCTATGTCCGTTATAGACTCCGAAACGGCTGGACCGATGTTGATGAAATTTTCAGGCAATCTTCAGATTAGCCCAGCGGGTGTCCCTGTGAAGTTTGGTAGCTATCGGATCAACAGATTTTTTTTATACGTTTATGTGAAGCCGGGGCGGGTCGCTATAATTTATAAAGTGACAATTGACAGCAAACGTCAAACGGCATATGTCATTCGCAGTTTATCAAATTTCAAACGATTTTACCACAATTTCTATATCTATAAAACAGAAAAAAATGTTTCTACCTATGTCCGTTATAGACTCCGAAACGGCTGGACCGATGTTGATGAAATTTTCAGGCAATCTTCAGATTAGCCCAGCGGGTGTTCCTGTGAAGTTTGGTAGCGATCGGATCAATAGAATTTTTTATACGTTTACGTGAAGCCGGGGCGGGTCGCTAAAATTTATAAAGTAACAATTGACAGCAAACGTCAACCGGCATGTCATTCGCAGTTTATCAAATTTCAAACGATTTTACTACAATTTCTATATCTATAAAACACAAAAAATGTTTCTACCTATGTCCGTTATAGACTCCGAAACGGCTGGACCGATGTTGATGAAATTTTCAGGCAATCTTCAGATTATCCCAGCGAGTGTTCCTGTGAAGTTTGGTAGCGATCGGATCAACAGAATTTTTTTATACGTTTATGTGAAGCCGGGGCGGGTCGCTATAATTTATAAAGTGACAATTGACAGCAAACGTCAAACGGCATGTCATTCGCAGTTTATCAAATTTCAAACGATTTTACCACAATTATTTCTTCTGAGGCAGCAACGCGCCGGGTACAAGTTAGTATTTACATACAATAGCAGACTTAGTAGTAGTAGAAGAGATATTAGAAACAAGGCGGTAGACGTTTTAATCGTAAACGAGGAAAACGGGGACAGATGAAAGGAATACTGAGGAAAATTATATGTGGGGCGAAAATGAAGAGAAAAGGAAATTAGTGCTGAGGGTAATGCTCTCTTCTTCTTCATCGTCTTATAGCTCCGAGTACTTATACTGAATTTCAAAAATTAAATTTTACTCAAAACACAAGGTAAAGATGAGACACACAAACTTGCTGTTTGTCACCATCAATTTTGTTGTAAATTGGCGCTCATAAATGTACTGGGAAGTTAAGAATGGATTTAGCAACAACAAAAATAAAAACAATTATTGAGGAAAGTGTAGAAAAAACTAGTTGTCAATGCATTGACAGAACAGCTTCCTAGCCACAGCACAACTGAACTGGAGGGCGCGCTTGCCGCGCACCATCTTTTCGTATTTTTTTCTCAATTTTTTCCTTATACAAGCTATTACGATTTTCGCACATCGTGTAGCGAAAAATACCCTCTATCCGATGCAATACAAAAATATATACGGTCTCATTGAAAAAAATATTCGATGACGCCATATCTTGGCTCAAAAGTGCTTTAAAAAAACCGCCCCGTCAGTTTTCTATGGACCATCTCTGATATACGTATGCAAAATTTCAGCAAAATCTGTGGAGCCGTTTTCCCGCAAAAGTGCCAACAGACATACACACGCACGCAGGCACGCACGCACGAACGCACGCACGCACCTACACACACACACACACACACACACACACACACACACACACACACACACACACACCCACACACACACACACACTCACACACACACACCCACACACACATACATACGGACGGAAATGTGCCACCTTGCCAAAAAGTCTTAGAATGACCTGAAACGTCCACCTTTGATGAAAAAACACCATGGTCAAAAAACGACTATCCTAGCTCGGCTAGGAAGCTAATAAAATATGATAATTTTGTCTCATTTTACAAACTTCAGTCTACGTGAAATTTATACGCAATCATTAAATGCGAGATTAAATGCATCCTAAGATAATCAATTAGAGTACTGGATGGTTGAATGGTAAAATCTTCGCTTTCTTTGTATACATATCTCAAAGATAAACTTGAACGACCTACGTACTTTACACGTCAAATAGGTTATAATAATGCAAACATGCCAACTAGAAAGTAGGTAGTATAAACAGTACTTAAAACACGGTACGTGTGAGATGCGTTAAATGGATATACTGCTTATTTGGTCGTCTTTTAATTGACATTTCGCTCGAAACTTGACCATTTCTAGGTTATTCTCACAGTTTTAACTCGTCATATGCAGCAATTTCACGTTTTACTTTAGGTCACGGCAATAAAACTTCGTTAGCTAAATAACTAGATAACTCCAATAATTTCACTTAGCTTTGTAGAGATAACATTATGAAGTAATTTGCATTGGTTATCTTATTTTAAGTTTGAAATTCAAAAAACCAAGAGACGTTTGAATTTTTCATGTAGTTCCATAATCAAAAAGTGTACAGATTTTGCATAATCCTTGCAACTATCGGATGGTGTTGAAAACAAACATATAATAATGAACATGGATTATGGTCTACAGTATGTACCCGATTGGGTTACAAAGAGGACAGAAAATAAATATTTTTAACTTATAAAAAAATCACTCTTTGATAAACCACGATTGTTTCCAATCATCCATATATCACATATTAGTATATTATACACGAGTTTATAATAATAGCATCATTATAACGAGTTGTATACTATACTTTGTCCACGACTATCAAAACAGATTCCCAGAAAGAATTTACCTTCATTTCCCTTCTCCAGTGTAAGAAAGATTCATACATACGCTCTCAGGTATAATTTTCTTGGTTTTTGGGGCAATGAATCTAATGAGGTAAGTTCTGCAGCTTCTTCTATTGCTGGTGCTGTTAAAGAAACCTCGTTTTCACTCTCACTATTCATTATATCTTCTTTTTTAGAATATGCATTTCAAATTAAAAGCAAACCATGCATTTTGACGTTTCAATTTGAACTGACACATCGCGATCGCGGCCTACTAAATAAATGTAAAAAAGGGTCAAAGCGATGTTCCTATTGGTGTAAGTGAATAATATTCATTAAACACTGCAGTGATTAATGTGTCTAATTATGATTGAAGAAACACAAGTATAAAGAGTATATTATAAGATAGTCGTGGACAAAATTTTTTATCCAACTATATCGCAGGAAATGTGTTATTAATTTTTATGTATTTTTTGTAATTTAATTAAAATATTGCTAAATTCAAAAAACATTTTCCTGAATGTTTAAGACTTCAAATAATGCGCCATTTACATCAAATAGAAATAGTATCATCTTCGTTAAACCTCTTTTTTATTTTTTAAATTTGAACAAAACCAAAGATTTCAGCAACTAAGCTGCCATTGTCAGTAGACAGTATACTACCAAAATATACCTAACCCATTCTACTCCGACAATATCGAAGCTCACTCGATGCTATTGATGAGGACGGCAACACAGTTGACGAAATACGTACTCTAGTGTTTCAAATTTTGGATGGTTAGGGTCTAATTGGTTTTTGAATGAATAAAACCAATTTCTAAAATAATGATTAATTTCCGTACCGACATGAAAAACTTGCCTCTTAATTTTTCACGGAAAACTTTGTAATAAGTAGATGGTAGCAGTCCTCAACAGCACCCTTAAATAAATTTTTACTGCAGTGTCAACATTCATGAAAATTCGAAAATTCATGAAGTCGAAAAACGCATAAGAATTAATAAAATAGTTCCTGGAACAGTTTTAGATAAAAATAATAATCAATCAGGGTTTTCTATAGTAGAGTCAACGTGAAAGTTTATCTTGATGTTCGCTGTACATTGAAAGGTAAAAATGTATGGAGTACGTTTTCGGATGCAATTTGGGGTGTAAATTCGTCTGGCGATATCGATGTCCAACACACCCCCAGGGGATAAAAACTGAAAAAACGAGGAATTTAGAATATTTGATTTGCTATCCGGCAGTAAAAAAGTTTTTCTGTTCCGTCAAGTAATAAGGGAGTAATAACTAATTTCCGTCCAAAGTTTAACATTAGACGAAAGGAAGAATATTTACTAAAATCGCTTGTAGCTCCATTATTATTCGTGTTTCGATTTCTGACAAAATTGAGAAATGCCTACACCGCGATAACTTTTTAACGACACAAGATATCGAAAAAATTCGAAAAGTAAATGTTGTAGTCTGATGCTTTTGCAAGGCAAGGGTTTTTGAAATTTTGAAATCGAACAATAAATAAGGAAGATATTGCCAATTTCCTCCAGGGATGTAAAAGCCGCCGCCGCCGCCGCGAAGCGCGCACTCTGTCTCTACTTTCGTCCGTTTCCCATCTCATTCTGCCGGACTCCTCCGTGCCCCACCATGGCCCGCAAGCCTCTTAGTATCGTACTCGCCCATACCGTTGATTGAGGACTTCTCAATCAACGCCCATACCCTGCGTCTGCATTGCTTGTATCGGGGAATGGTGATTAATTAATTATCAATTAATTTCGTGCTATTTTCATTTTCGTGAATTTGGCATCTTCAAGTGTTACAACAGACGATGAACTATTACATAAATTTAAGATAAAAACAAAACAATTAAGGCGTGATGATAACAAATGAGCAATATGCAAAAAAGGCGGAAAACTGGAGGAATCTACTCTAAAAACTATGAAAACCATTAAAAGATCGGTGAAAATGAGACTTCATGTGCAAACTTACAATAAAGACCTGAGAGTGCTTAGTGATAAAATAAATAATTCGTGTAAGTTTAGGTGCGGCACAGGAACTGTTACTCCTCGTTTACAAGCCTGAAAAACATTTCCACGGCAATGAAATTAAAAGCACAAAGTAGTCAATGTATAGGAAATAAAGATGTAGGTAACCGAATCAACGACAGACAGAAAGCCAATAAATTGCGATTCCACAAGCCGAATTTTAATATTAATTTATGTGTTTCCTGTAAAAAATTGAAGAAGGGTAAATCTTTGAGCCAGGTGTCGACAACGAATTTCAGTAATAAACGTTAATTACAAGTTATAACCTTTTTAAAAAATTAACACATTGCTGCTGAAGTCAAATTCCATAGTAATTGTTTCGCGGTAGAGTGGAAAATATATAGTAGCAAATCTGAATCTAAGGTAGCTTCAGTGGATGACTGTGCAAGTCAAAACGATAAAGGGAGTGAGACCTCGCAAAAATTGTTGGGGAAATAAAGGCAGAGGACCTACTTATATAATTCCGCTGCAGTTTACGACCGATATGCGCTAATGCGTTAGCTTGAATCCGCAGTATTTTCTGAGGAAACTGAAAATGATTATGTCGTTTTTGTCAAATCTTATAAAAGTAATGAAGCTACTGTACTAAAAATTACAAAATATGTAATATTTATAACGAAGTTGAAATGCTTAAAGAATCAGCGGAATTCTATTATATACTTTTCCTTTGGATATGCCTTGCTTTATTTCCCCAACAGTTTTTTGCCAGGTCTCACGCCCTTTATCGTTTGACTTGCACAGTCATCCATAGAAGATAATTTAGATTCAGATTTGCTACTATATTTTTCCACTCTACCGCGAAACAATTACTAGATATGGTATTTGACTTCAGCAGCGATTAAATCTAATGTGTTACTTTTTTAAAAAGGCTATAATTAACGGTAGCTATGTCGAGAAGTTTATTACTGAAATTCGTTGTCGACACCTGGCTCACAGATTTACCCTTCTTCAATTTTTGGCAGGAAACACATAAATTGATATTAAAATTCGGCTTGTGGTATCGCAATTTATTGGCTTTCTGTCTGTCATTGTTTCGGTTACCTACCTACATCTTTATTTCCTATACTCTTTGCTTTTAATTTTTCATTGCCGTGGAAATGTTTTTCACGCTTGTAAACGAGGAGTAACAGTTCCTGTGCCACACCATAACTTAACGAATTATTTATTTTATCACTAAGCACTCTCAGGTCTTTATTGTAAGTTTGCACATCAAGTCTCATTTTCACCGATCTTTTAATGGTTTTCATAGTTTTTAGAGTAGATTCCTCCAGTTTTCCGCCTTTTTTGCATATTGCTCATTTGTTATCATCACGCCTTAATTGTTTTGTTTTTAGCTTAAATTTATGTAATAGTTCATCGTCTGTTGTAACACTTGAAGATGCCAAATTCACGAAAATGAAAATAGCACGAAATTAATTGATAATTAATTAATCACCATTCCCCGATACAAGCAATGCAGACGCAGGGTATGGGCGAGTACGATACTAAGAGGCTTGCGGGCCAGGGTGGGGCACGGAGGAGTCCGTCAGAATGAGATGGGAAACGGGCGAATGTAGAGACAGAGTGCGCGCTTCGCGGCGGCGGCGGCGGCTTTTACATCCCTGGAGGAAATTGGCAATATCTTCCTTATTTATTGTTCGATTTCAAAATTTCAAAAACCCTTGCCTTGCAAAAGCATCAGACTACAACATTTACTTTTCGAATTTTTTCGATATCTTGTGTCGTTAAAAAGTTACCGCGGTGTAGGCATTTCTCAATTTTGTCAGAAATCGAAACACGAATAATAATGGAGCTACAAGCGATTTTAGTAAATATTCTTCCGTTCGTCTAATGTTAAACTTTGGACGGAAATTAGCTATTACTCCCTTATTACTTGACGGAACAGAAAAACTTTTTTACTGCCGGATAGCAAATCAAATATTCTAAATTCCTCGTTTTTTCAGTTTTTACCCCCTGGGGGTGTGTTGGACATCGATATCGCCAGACGAATTTAGGGGGTCGTTATACACCCCAAATAGCATCCGAAAACGTACTCGATACATTTTTACCTTTCAATGTACAGCGAACATGATTTCTAGACGAGTTTTTCAAGCGCGCGAACTCTACTATTATGGAGGGTGATTTTTTTTGAGAAATTAAAAATAACATGTTTTCCCCATCCGGGGACATACTGGTATAAATGCAACCGCGAGCAAATGCTTTGACTTCGCTGCGCTTGCCATCTCATTTGCAGCTCTCGCTCCGGCAGCGCCTAAGGGTGTAATATTGCTAACATGCGAGAAAACCTAGAGAGAGTACCATCACAGCATAATACAGTAGTTAAAGTTCTGGGCAGTGTCTTTGAACTATTTTACCTGCATTTGGTGACCTCCAACTGTAAGTAATTTACTACCGCGGCGTTTTATCAAACGGTTTGCCGCAGGTATTAGGTAACTCGGCGACAAACGAAAAAGAACACGTGCGGAGCCTGAGAAGTTGCGCGGGCTCCGCTACTCGAGCTAGAAAATTTAGAGAGAGTTGTTCTGCTGTATTATGCTGTGGTACCATCAAGTTCGGAGTGTAGACGTACGCTGCCGACGTGGTGTAACGAAAAGTGTGATATATGCGACGAAAGATACCACCTGCTATCAATTAGCGCTGTAATCCCAAGGGAGCGGCAAATACCGCGCCGCTTCTTTAATCTTGAATGCAATAATATTAACTTCCAGCATTATCTTATACCTCGCGTTCTGCTGAGATTTCTTTGAATATTTAGGAATCTCCATCACAAAATTAACCCTTTTTAAAAACGGGGTGGGGTCCTTGGGTCTGTGAGAAATAAGCGTGCAATTTATTTTATGTATAAGTCTATATCATGAATATAAAACAGTCATTTTATGTTGGTAAAACATCTTGATTCTTGAATATAATATTTACTGAGAATAATGTAGGGAGATTTCAATTAGTTGATCTTAACATGGAAACTTCAACGATAGCGTAGGCTACAAACTCATTAAAGACGTTTACTATAGACCAGAAATATTTCACCCTATTTTTATAAAAAACAATTTCTAAGTATAAGTTATTTATAGAACAGAAGAGCGTTGACCTTTTGAGCGTTACCGATTCTGTGGGATGACATAATAAGGCGAGGTTTGTTATTTTATCTTTGATTGTGAATTTAAAGGCAAATGCAAACCAACTCGTGCAACATGGTAAATACTTTAAAATGAAATGTGATAGGAATAATGAATAACTATTTAAATCGTTCTCGTTCAGACAACAAAGCGTCAAAACTTCGGAGAAATTGAGAAAATATTTTTGTGTCTGGGGGGCTTTCAGAGAATTTCCGACGCTCGTTATTTTTTAACAAAGTTTAGGGACCCTTTCGAGATTATTGATTCTGATATACAGATATGTACAGATAGGATCCAATCCGGGACCACATCTGAGGACGAGTAAAATGTGTGTGTAGGTCTCAAATCATTGCACGGGTCGACGGACGGCTCGTTCCGTTCCTTTACAACTATAGATTTGCATTTGCCATAGTTTTGTGGGGGTTGCAAGACGACCTTAAAGAATTCGTGTTTTACGAGTTCGCCCATTTTCTTAAGGATATATTTCTTTTGAAATGGTCGATCTACGTGTCTCGTGGTAAGAAAGGGCTTCTCTAAAACCCGCCCTTTCTGTATCCGTGGAAAAATTTTGCGATCGGTTCGCATTTGACAAAGTTATCAATGAAAATTCGGAGTAAGTATATATAGGTACCAACTCTGGATTTTCATAAAAATGTAATACTTCTCTTTTGATAATCGGAGATGACCCTTTAAATTTTTCTTAAAAAATTTCCATGTGGCAACCGGTGGTGCTCCAAATGAAGGCTCCAATTTTTCAACCCCCTCATTCTTGAGAAAACTATGGGTAAAATGAAATTCAGTTCGATGAATTGATCCGCCATGTAAGAGAGAGTATTTCTCGAACAGGGCACCCCCCATACGGTTCCGTTTTCTTTCAGAAAGAAAAGTATCTCTTTTAGTGATGAAGTTAAATATGGAGCCCCTTTGTTTAAGGGGGCTCGTCGAACTTTCTTCTGTTTCGCTCGGATGCATTGATTGTCCCTGAGGCGTTCGTTTTTCAAGGATGAACTTTTGGAAAATTTACCTGAAATTTTGCGTACTTATTCTTTTTCTTATGTATATAAATGCGCTATGATCCCAGTTTTTTAGTAATTTCAGCGAAAAGGATCCTTTTTTTCCTTAAAAGCTAGCATTTTTCAAAATTTTTATGTGAAATAAGGCATTCTTTTCTAAAATTACAAAGAAAACTGAGATCATAGGGCATTTCTACACAACTAAAAGCTTTAGTGTGCAAAATTTCAAGCCTTTGAAAAATGAACACCTGGTTCTCAGGGACAATCAACGAGTTCGAGCGAGACAGGAGAAACCTTCAACAAGTCCCCTTAAAAAGTAAGAGTCCGGAAAACGATTTATATGCAATTTATTTAATGGAGATACAATGTTCTACACGAATAAGGCTATTTTTTGTATTTCATCCTTCCGCCTCGGTAACAGGGAGCGAAATATTAAAAACTAAATATTTCAACTTTCCTTGAATTCAAATATGTTTAATTTGATGAGAGACGAAAAAATGTTCAAACTTGAGTGAAATTACTTTTAAAATTGGTGCCTATGAGTTGCCACACTATGCGTTATTACCGCTCCTGCTAAAACGCTCCTGTTTGACAGGATGGTAATATCACACGGTATTAAATGAGAGCAGTCACATAGGTGCGGTGTCACCGTACCAACCGGATGCAACCGCATCATGCTGCGGCAGCGCGGGATAACAGGACAACCGGATTGAAGCGAAAACACACGTAGTTGCACGTTGGTCGTCACATTAAGCGTTGGAAACGCAGCGGTCACAGAACGAACGCCCAGCTTAATATTAAAACTTGGATCTGAGTTTAGCGCCATCTCTAGCTGTTTACCAAGAACCAATTAAAACCAATTAAAAATCCAACTTATAGCGTTCCTAAAAGTTGTATTTTTTCTGGTGATGTGGGGTCGCAGTATCACAAGTAGTTCATCGAATGAGTTTTTGGACATTCGGTAATATCCAAAAAACTTTTTGTCGTGCATTCGAATATTTTCATAAAACTTCGCAAACCTATTACTAGATTGAGATTCTCGTTTCGAATTGAAAGGATCAATCCAATAATGACGATCTATCTGCTTTCGCAATAACCCCTCCGCTTCAAGCGCACAAACAATCTTTAAAAACTGCGACATGACACAACCACTTCGTAAACGCCACTGACAAAACATCCCGTTGGGCGGGAAATGTGAGAACTGACTAGAGGTCGTCCTGCCAAACCGCATGCGCTTTAGCAGGAGCGGTAATAACGCATAGTGTGACAACACACTTAAATTTACATTTTTGACACTGACAATAAATGTTAAAAATTGTAGAAAAAATAATTAAATAATTAAATATAGGTATGTTGTGGTAATCACCAGCATATTATTTTTGGGTAAATTTTTGAAGCGGGCCGCCGGCATTTGAACCTGCAAATTTAACTGTCCGAAAACAACGTAACCTCAAATCGTGACACATTAGTGTCAAAACAGTGGGAAAAGACAACAACAAACAAAGGCGTATATAAAATGCATGTTTCTCAATACAATTATGCGAAATTGAAGCGGACTTTATAGTACCATAACATATTTGAAACAATTTTAAATAATGAGAAAAAATAGATAAGAAATTTTGTAGAAACTGGAAAATTTAAAAAATTTAGCAGCAAATTTCTTAAATATGTTTCATCGTCCTAACGTTCTCAGTCGGAAGGCTGGTTGGACGCGTATCTCCATCCTTTCCTATCCTGAGCTAACCTACGCAATTCCCTAAAAGTAGAATATCCTACATCCCCAACTACGAGGGTGAATCAAATATGAACCGGACTTTTCTTTTCAACGCCTCATAGGTGAAATGAGGGGCGTGACGTCTTGGTATATGTTAGGTAGGGATGTCAAGAGGCGTTGAGTAAACCGGCTTGCCAACCGGAGCAGATTGGCTGTTACTAGCAACATGTCTAATCAAGAGGTGCGAACGTTTGCTGCGCAACGCATCATCATCAAATATTTGTTTCAGGAGGGCGTAAAACCTGCCGAAATTTTGCGTCGAATAACTGCACAGTTCGGTGAAAAAACCCTTTCAAGGATCCAAGTCTCCGACTGGCACAAACAAATTTTAGGCGGCCGAAAGTCAGTGGAAAGTGCCAGCCGTACACGCCGACCCTGGACAAGCATCAGTGAGGAGAATATTCGTGCGATCCGTGAGCTAATTAAAGGTGACCGCCGCTTTACAGTATGGGAAATGACTGTACACATCGGGATATCATACGGGAGTGCCCAATAGTTACCGAAAATTGTCGGCAAGGAGGAGTTCCTCGCCTCTTGACGGAAGATCAGGAAGCAAACCATCTCGCAGTGGGCGAAAGACTTTTGGCGCGATATCGAGCAGAGGGGGATAATTTATTGGGTCCTTGAAAGTGTTTTTCAGCGAACTGTGCAGTTAGTCGACGCAAAATTTCGGCAGGTCTTACGGTCTCCCGCGTGACAAAAAGTTTATGATAATGCGTTGCGCAACAGACGTGCGCACTTCTTGCTTAGACATGATGCTGCTAACAGTCAATCTGCTCAGCCTGGCGAGCCGGTGTACTCCCCGCCTCTTGACATCCCTACCCAACATATACCAAGACGTCACGTCCCTCATTTCACCTATGGGGCGATAAAAAGAAAAGTCCGGTTCATATTTGATTCGCCCTCGTATTTGAGAGCAGTAGTCTGATCTTGGCCTACCCGTACCTTTTCTTATTCCTATATCCAACTCTAATATGTCTCAGAAGGTGTTCTACCATCCTATCATCTTATCTCTCCTGTTCTTTATTGTCTGCCATACCTACCTTTCACTTTTCCCCAGCTCTTTATAATATATTGAAGGTTTAATTGAAATCCGTTAATCCTCGACACTCTTTATTTAAAAATGGTTACCGGTTTCGGGGTCTTCACCTCTACCACCCCATCTTCAGACCAAACCAAGAGCTACATCAAACATGACAATATACGAACGTGAACCAGTCATAATCTAAAACTATACTTACAGTGATGAAATAAATCAAAAGAGGAACAACCACGTGAGCATCCCAACGAAGAGTGAAAATTAAACACTCTATATAGGGACTTATGCGAAGTCACAAGCAAATAGTGGTGAAAAGACTAAGGCCCCTGTGAAGGAAGGTCCAAAGCGACAAAAAACATTCCTGAAGGGAATGGACTAAAATGTAAAGTGAGAGCGATCTCTTAATGGGATCGCATAAATATATCCAGCTTTCGAGCCGATTCACACGGGTCCACATCAGAAGCGAACGCGCGCGATAGCCACCAGCTTCTAGTGCAGCGCCTGAGAGCGACTACAGGGCTACAGTGGTGGCCAGTGGCCGATTGACTGATACGAGTTTAGTTGCTCAAGATGCCAACAAGTGATGTGACATTGCTATTGCTTCTGCTTTTGAAAAAGAAGGAACGTCGATGTATTCGACGTATGCATGTGTAGCCCGTGTTACTCGATAGGGCGTCAAAAGAACTGCGACAGTACGACAAAATGTTTTTTAAATATTTTCGTACGTCGAAAACATCATTCGATGAACTTTCAGAAAATGTTAGAAGTGAAATTGTTAAAATAGATACAAAGATGATTCAGGGATCACACTTTTTCGTGGCATTTTGAATGACTATCTCATGGATACTGATGGTTTTCTGTATAATATAATAATAGTAGCTTACAAAAGTGGTCAGTCGCTGTGGCGTCGTGTGTATACCCGAATAACAACCTGTGCATTTATATCGGTGGCCTGTCGCGTGCGATATCCACCGGTGACACGAGTGAGCCATCGACCCGCCACTATCGCCTACTACCGCGACTGCAGTGGCCACGTATGCATGCACTGATTTAATTCTATAGATTTCAACAAGAAGCCAGTAGCAATCGCACGCGTTCGCCATTAAAAGTAGCCTCGTCTGCATCGGCTCTTAGTTCGAAAATGCTAGATCAAAAACAAAATGGGGCTGCATCACCGGTTTCTTTCCTCTATCCTCTATAATACCTCCACATTGCTAATCTTATCCATCCACGGTATCTTCATCATGCGTCTGTAGCATCATATTTGAAACGCTTTCTATTCTTTTTCGATTCGCAGCTCCCATTGTTTTTGTTTTTCACCCGTACAATGCCGTACTCCATATACATAGGTACGTCTTTAAGAGTCTCTTTGAATTTCTGCATTAACCGTTCCCGAGCATAACAGTTGTTTCCTTTTGTTAAACGCAACTCGACCGTGTGCTATTCTTTGTTTTACCTATATCTCTAGTGCTTCTACCATCACAAGTTATTTGACTTCCAAAAGTCCGGCTGTTAACAAAACAACACCGGCTTCATTCCTATCTTCCTATGATATCGGCTTTCTCTTTGGTTAAATCATACTCGTAGTAACGAAGCCGTTGTTACGCCTAGACTTAAGTCTGTGTTACTTTTCTTGAACAACCGGGCCTAAATAGCCGAAATCCGCGGCTTCCTCTATCTCCACATTTCCCATTTATATTTTAGTCCTATTTTTACGCCCCCTACATACCTAAAAATTTTGGTTTTCTTTTTATTGATTTTCATGCCGCAGTCGTCTAACAAAACTGCGTCCATTTCATTCAGAGCCATTCCTAATTCCTCTTTGCTGTATTCCGCGAATCTGAGTATATTAGTCCACGAGGCTGTTCTGTCCTCAACAATACTAATCGCATCCTCGAAATATAAGTTCAAAACTAGAGGCGACAACGCACATCTCTCTCTCACTCCATTCCGGATATCTACTTCTCTCCGATCTTGCTGAAATTCTATAATTACCGTTTATGAATTATTTTTCTGTCCCTAAATTTCATCCCTACCTTTCTCAGCATTTCGAACATCTTCCCCCCTTTTACGTTGAAGAAGGCTTTTTCTCGGCTTTTTCTAAATCTACATATCCTATATGGGCGCTCTTTTCCTTTTCAATTGTTTTTACTACAATTACTCGTGTTCCGTATACATTTGTCTATCCTGTATCCTACTTCCCCCCTATTCCGCTACCTGACCTAAGACCCCCGTCTTTGTGGTGCCGTGAAAACTAATTTTACTTTAAACAATCCGTGTACCGGGAGATGGCTGTTTGGTACGTGGTGCGCACAGGGTGCGTCTACGTTATCGAAGTACTTGCATTCATATAGTTGTGTTCATATTCAAGAAAATCGTGATAGGTACTTTCAACAGAAGAGTTTTTCAGTGCAGTTCACAATTCATTTTCCATTTCATTTCGTTCGGTTTTAATTGTGTCCCATCGTATTCGCCCACATTTGGAGTGCGCGATAGTTCAAATTAATTCTTTTATTTCATTCAAATACAGTCCACATATACAGTCAAATTCGTAAAGCTAAAATTGCCTCTCGCGTTCCTCTACTTCTCTAAATCCGACCTGATTTTCTCCTAATATGTCTTCCGCCCTTTTCTCCATCCTTTTTTGCACAATTCTAGTTAAAATTTTCAATGCGTGGGAAGTTAAACTGATCATTCTAAAATTTTCAAACCTATCCGCGCCTTTCCTTTTTGGTAAAGCAATTATGTTCCGTTTGTAATCTTCTGACATCTCACCTGCCTGATGGTATATACAGTTAACTATAGTTTAAATAAACGCTCTCTTACCTCTTGACATGCACACTTTAAAATTTCTGCCTGAAATCCGTCTACTCCTGGCGCTTTATTGTTTTTTAAACTTTCTAATGCTAGCTCAAACTCTTCCCTCATTAGGACAGCTTAGGTTATCCTCCTCTACACTGATTTCTTTTTCTAATATATCTCTTAGCTCCTATCTACCATATAAGATTCCTAAATATTCCTTCCACCTTCCTGCCTTTTCCTCTCTTCCGATTAGGATATCTCTTGCCTCGTTTCTAATGATCTTGCTTTATCAGGAATTTCTTCTAATTATTTTGCACGCTTCGCCTGTTTTTCTTACTTTGAATTTGTCTTTCACTTCTTTGCGTTTATTATCAATCCACTGTTCTTTCGTTTTCCTACATTTACGAATTATTTCCCACTTGGCCGCCTTATATCTTTGTTTCCCTTCTTCATATGGCCTATTTTTATACTTGCACCTCTCGTCTATTAGTCGCAATATCCTTTGTTATCCAGAATTTTCTACTTTCATTCTTTTTATGGCCCAAAATATATCTAGCTGCAGAATCTAAACCATTTTTAAAGCAATTCCATTCTGCCTCTAAGTCCCTTTAATACTTGGTTCGTCTTTTCCTCGAACTTATGTTTATATTTATTATTTTTTTGCCTTCAAAACTTTACTAGCGTGGCATAAATTTTATAAATTAATACAAATGATAAAAGTTAGTTACCAAGAAAAGTAGGGGAAAACATCCAGAATATTGTTTTAATAAAACTGAAGAGGTAACTCAGTGGCGTGCTCCGATTTTTTTTACTTTATTTATAAACATACAATGGAAATTACGCGCTCGATTTTTGTATAAAATAATTCTCGTTAGCAGAAACGAAGAAAACTTTTTAATGACTAACCCAGTAATATCTAATAGTGGGCTGAAATATTTTAATAATTTCGTATTCTGGAGAGCCGTTATGAATATTTTAGTGCCAGCTTAGCTGCGGTAGCATTCTGTGACGTCTCATAGTACACAAAATCTGGATTTAGTTTTATAATTCTGTGTTTGGCGGGGTACTTGCCTGAGAAGTAGTTGTATGAACTGTTCAGTTTAACTAATTTTCCTGTAACGGATCTTCATAAAACTATGTGCAGGTACGTAGTATAATAATTTTACTACATCAGGGAAAATTGGCTATTGTATCTTAAACGGTTTGAAAGTTATTGTAGATAAACCTGCTGCAAGCCTCGTACTTCGAAAGTGGGTGACGAAAGCAAATAAAATCCAGTTACAGAAAGAAGCTAAGGCATAAGAACGGCATGCGTCAATAAATGTTTTAACAACAAATCAAATCGTGCATAACGCACACGCGTGCATAAGTAAAAAAGTTGTACTTCCATATCGGAATCTTCGCTAACCCAGTTTGTTCATACTAAATAAGTTTTGAAAGTGAAACGTGCTAAAATGAAGGCGTACAACGTAGGAAGATTTGATGAATGCGCTAATTGCAGTAAGAACTGAGAACGCACTGTTCTGTCATTCCTTTTTAGTTTTAAACAAGTACAATATACAGTGTGACCGAAAAGTTAGGAAAAAATTCAATATTCGATTGAAATAAAATTTGATATGGAGTATGACAAATTATGTCAGTACGCTGTACTGAGGATAAAATAATGTGGTGGTTTCCCGTTGCCTTCCACATCGCAGTAGTGTGTATCACAGTGCCATACCGACCCTCACGATTTCTGCCAATCTGATTACTGAAAGAGCTGCTGCTCCCTTTCAGGGACTTGATTTAGTCTGTCTTCTCAAATAAAAGCCCATCCAATATGGTTAAACCTATGGTTCGGCTCTTTAGATCATTGAAGCACGCAAGCCATCCCATCACCCGTTCCAGTATTACTAGAACTGCGTCAAGGTACAAGTCCATTGGGACTTTTCGTTTAATGAAATGTGTGTTAATTGATAATGTGTGGGCCGGACTTGTCGGCAATAGAATAATTGGACCTTTTTTTAGAAGGAAAACTTATCGGAGAAAATTATCTTATCATTTACAGCCCTGAACTTGTTCCTATTTCGACAATGCTATTTGCAAATCGGGTTCCAAATTATAGATTCAGATGTGATGAGCAAAAAACTCAGGGGGTTATTACACTCGAAAAATTAATGCCACAAGTTCCTATAATAATTTTTCGGAAACTCTAAAACAGGGCGTCAATTTTTTCTAGATTCTCTTCTAATTTGGCAAACTTCTCACTAATGCTATTTTGTATTCTTATTCCAAATTTGACGAAAATCCCCAAGTGCAAAAGGGCCTAAACAGATAAAGACCCAGGTCGTTCAAGTTTTATTTTTTTAAATTTTGATAGCACACAATTAAAGAACATCAAAAATCTTCAAAAAAGGTTCTCTTATTGTCTTATTGCATCACGATAAAATTAGTAATAATTTGTTTTTTGAACATTATCTAAATTCACGATTATTTTGCTTGCAAAAAGAGTAAAAAAATATCAGTAGTGACATCTATTATCGATTGTATGATATATTTCTTTGGATTAGCGTCAGTGAAAAAATTTTACAGACTTGCCAGTAAAAAAACCTTTTTCTGACTCCTGGTGACTGGTGAGCACATAAAAAGTGACAGTTTAGTGTCGCTCATAGCCATGTTTTTTGACGTTTGCCGAAAAAATATATTTAAAAAATAAACTTTGAGGCCCTGTTACTCCGATATTTTTGAGTTTTTGGAAAATGTCTATAAGAACTTGCAGCATTAATTTTACAAGTGCCATCACCCCCCTGAGTTTCTTGCTCATCATTTCCGGATACCATGTATATCAAATCATTTTTTTAGTTCCAGCAGGATCGACCTCGGCCCTATTATGCAGTACTTATCCGCCAATACTTAATCACGTGTTTTTGCAGAGATGAGGCCAAATTGAGCGGCCAACAACCTCTTTGGCGGCATCTGGAAAACAAAGCACAATAGCACAATAGACCTCAAGATTTCAAGATTTGAAAATCCAAATTCGGGCTAAGATACGGGAAATTAGCCCTGATATCGACCGGAACGTTCAAGAAAACTTGCAGGTACTTGGGTATTGCCAAAATGTTCACGGACAACAATCTGGATATCTATATAAAAATAAAACAATTACTTCAATTATGTTGTAAATGTTATAATCTTTTAAATACAGGTACCTACTACTCGTATAATATTATACTTATAGGAGAGATAGGATGGTAGGACACCTTCTAAGACACGAAGGAATAGTTCGTGACATACTAGAGTCAGAGATAGGAATAAAAAGATGTAGGGGTAGGCCTAGATTAGACTACTGCTTTCAAATAGTTAGGGATGTAGGATGTTCTACTTTTAGCGAAATGCGTAGCTTAGCTCAGAATAGGAAAGGATGGAGGTACGCGTCCAACCAGTCTTCGGACTGAGAACCTTATGATGGTGATCATGTTTTTATTATAATTTTAGAATTCCGACAAAATAAAATTTACTTTCATTTTCTGGACTGACCAACAAGTTCCTGTCATTCCGTTTCGCGATGTTAGGAAAAGTTCCAGATGATTTTTCGGCAAGAACACATTATATTAATTATTGCTATGAATGATTTATAAAATGTGCCGCTCCTTTTGAATACATCTGGAGCGAGAATGATTAATGACATTGTTGTTATTTTTACTATCGTTATCAAGCTAATTGCTTTTTTGGATTGTCCTATTGCTTCCAAACAGGGTACGCACTAGATTTCTCTAGACTAGTTGCTACGATGCCGACGATCTTCCGTGAATGAGTTAAGTCTTTAAATGAATACAAGCGACAAATAAAAGTGAGGGTTGCTGTTCATCTAATGTTCATAATTACTAATAATAATTATTGTAAATATTAATTTGCAAGCAGTTCTTGTAAATAGTCACTGTAAATAAATTTGTGCTTCAAATCAAAAACCTAATAATATTCATCTTTGTTGCTGTTTAAAGTAGACCCATTAAACCTAGTATCAGTGAACTCGTCAAGAACAGTATTTTTCAAATATGTATCAATATTCAATGGCGAGCCTAAAATTAGGGTCTCTTTGAAAATTCACATTTCTTGATATTTATTGTATTGTTAATGAATATGTATAGCTTCTTGTTGTATATGCTAGACTCATATGCCGAATTTGCCCAAATATGCCGAAATATGCCAGTCAGATCACACTATCAGCCCCATAATTTCTGCAATTGATTAAATTTTGAGTGTTAGTTTGGCGATTGAGCAAATTCGCCATCTGAATCTAACATATACCATACATATCTCATATTTCACATTTCGGACCTCGCAATCGGGGTAGAGGGATGAAACGCGAAAAGCCGCAGTTGTTCGTATAGACCATCTCAAGTTCACACCGAAAATGGCATAAATTCATTTTTCGGGCTTGTATGCTATGTAAGCAAAACTGCTCTAAATTCCACCCGGCCTGAAAAGATAGTGAAAGAGTGAAACGAATTTACTTTTGGGATACTGGAACACACTAAGTGAAAGGATTTCAACTGCAAATTATAGAAGGGTAGAATTTGTAATTTCGTTTACGTCAGTTCAGTGAACCCTCTTTATCCTGATTTTGTTTAGAGAAGAGATGAGTGAAGATCAGAAGGTGATGATAGTGATCCTCTTTCCGATACCCATTGATTTCAACGCGAACGATCCCTTAAACCTCTTTACAATCACGTCTGAAAATAAGTCATGTTTATATTTTAAACGTGCCTTTATGAATGTTGATTACTGTTAGCTACGTATCGGTTTACTCATTAACAAAAGAACAAAGGGGTGAACAAGTATGAAGACAGCTCGTGAATACTTTACAACATTTCAATGTACGCGCGAGTAAATTGAGGAAGTTGCAGCTTGTATTGTACCTGTCAGGATGAGTCATACTTTTGTTTTCTTGTTCCAGTGGGCGAGAAGTTTATGTTACACACAACAGTTCTCGAAAGGAAGAATGGCAATCACGATGCCTACAAATTTAAATTTAAAGGGTTATTAGAAGTTATAAATTTATTATTCAACAGCAATCACTAAGATAACAAAGAGGTTTATTTATTGTTTCCTTGTCGGTAATGTAATTCGATCTTTGGCTCAGATGCCACTAATTTAGAATGTCCTTTGTTTTTATATAACTTGCTTTCGTGTTACAAGTTCTTTCTTTCTATTTTATTGTGAGTTTATATTTACGCTGTACTTAAACTACCATTAAACGGTGTGGTACTAAAATGCCGTTGTATTTTCTACTTATATCCCGACTTATATACTATTTTCGTAGACGTTCTTGCCACCACACGTTCGTGGCTCACTGATTCAAGTCTCATTCCACCATGTCGTCACGCTGGGGGTTCGCACCTCACCGCAGTTAATACCCAGCCGTTTAATTAACGGCAGTTTAAGTCCAGCCTTATATTTTTATACTGACATACACGCGGCTTTGTTACTCTAAGGCCCGGTTTTTCAAAGAATCCAACACCGGATTAAGTTTGACACCGGCTTCGTTGGTATGCTACAACCAATCAGAAAGTCGGTATCATAGCAACGAAGCCGGTGTCAGACTTAATCCGGTGTTGGATTCTTTGAAAAACCGGGCCTAAGCGAGTTATGGGAGGCTATTATTAACGAGGATGAAAGTTTAGGACATGAGTTGCATGGAGTGTTTTAATTTATTCCAGTTAATAATAGCCAAAACTCAAGAGTGGAATACTGTACTTTATTAGCAAAATTTTATAAGAAAATTGCACTTTTAAGGCTAGACTAAACCCCCCTATGTAAGTGTACAGAGGAAGTACTCCTTGAACGAACATTGCTATAAAAACGTACAATACATATATGATTTCTTGACAAGTAAATATAAATTTTACATTTGCCGCGTTACAGCAACCTCGATTTGCTACAATAAGAATTTCTTGACTGGCTAGAACCCATTGAATAATGAACCTTATTATACCCTCGGAAACGCATGAGTAAAAGTTTAAAGTACCTACAAGCCGTAGGCGAGCGTTTCATTTCAATTTACTACAGTTAATAATAGCCATAACGGGACAGTGGAATAATTTACTTTAACTGCAAAAACTCATCGAAAGTTGCACTTTTACGGCCATAGTAGACATCTTAGTATAGATAAGGGTTAAGAGTACAAAACATTGAGAGAACGTTGCCATAGACACGTATATAAAATAATTTTCATCTTATAATAATCTAATAGGGCTTTTCATTATAAAAAATTGCTGAGATTCATACGCGATCGCGCCATATGACAGTTTCGGGCAGCTTTGTCTTGTTTGAAAGTGTTTATTATAGATTCTCTGGTCTATACAGCAAAATTTTATTGCAAACGCGACAAATTAGTAATAGTTCGGAACTAAAAATGTAGGTATGGCGCGACTAAACATTGTGCTTTTGGTGACTGCAGCAGCCATAGAAAAGTGGGTAGATCAGATGATCGTTTTGAACTACGGTTTTTTCCAGTTCCAAAATTCTGTCTAACGCCGAGAAAAATCGACGTCAATAAGCGAGTCGAAGACCACGTGAGGACTTGTGTTGCGTGGAGGAAAATGTGTAAGAGGCAAGATTCGAAATGGAAAAGTGCCTTGACCGTTTTCTAGGTTACGTGATTGGTTAAGCCTTTAAAATAAGAATTATTTATACGTAGGTACCTGACTATTAGATCATTTTTCTTTAAAAAATTCGATTAAATACCTGCGTAATTGAAGTACATATGTTGGTTAACATTCCCGTATTTCAAGCAAGAACCAGGCACACCTTCGCGATTCAGCCCATATACAGGGTGCTTCAGCAGCAGTATGTTATAGTATCGTTCATTTTGAACAAAAAATTTCATATGAACAGGTGCCCAATTCCTAATGGTTACTAAGATACAGTAATTTTAATGTAGAGCGCATTACAGAGCGATAAGACATTTAGCAATATTAGGATCGGCCATGGTGGCCCCATCAATTGGCCAGCTAGGTCTGCGGGCTCAACTCCATTAGATTATGGGTTATGCGGAGGGATTAAAAATGATGTTTATAGAGAAAAATAGGCACACGTGATGAATTAATCGCCCATATTGTGGGCAGTGCTACAAAAATAAAGGAGCGTTAGGAAGAACTGCAAAGTTTGGATGTGGCATTTTTGACCCATTCCTCTAAAATTTATACTTTATTTTGAATCAAAAGTTAGTTGCCAGAACTAATAAAATAATAAATTCGTTTATGCAATAATTCAGCTGGCTGTACTCAGTAACCATTGAGAATTGGACAAGTATTCATGTGAACTTTTTTGTTCAAAATGAGCGATACTGTAACATACTGAAGTATGTACCATTCCTCCTGAAACACCCTGTATGTAAATTATGAAGGAAGGTATGTGATTCACCCTCACAAGTCACAATTTTATGAGGGATATCACTGGGAACTCACATTTGTAATTTTCCGTCTTTCAGATAAACTCCTTATTTGGTATTCTACTGTTAACTTTCAAATATTCTGCACGAAGTACAATGCCTGTCAGTGACACTCGCCCAAAAAACTAAGAACAGCTTATTGCCAGTGCACTTCTGCGCACGCGTACTAAGAAAGGTTGAAAGGCGCGAATAATCCAAAATTTTCAATTTATTGGTACACATTTCGAAAACTGCAAGTACAGGATGACCTTAAAAAGCCCGATTTTTTTAAAAGGCGGAAAATTCGGCCACGTTCAATTTCTTGCGATCCCTTCTAAACATTTCGGAGGGATGGAAGTGGATCGAGTAGATGCGCCGTTTATTTTCTATCATTTGTAGAGACTTTAAAGCGGAAAAACTGAAATGTTGCACTTTTTAATATGTCGCCTCTTGGGACGGGGACGGACGGATGAAACGTGAAAAATAAAACTTGGTCACCGCAGGTTCATTCAAGAAAATGAACAATTTCATTTTCTAGACACGTACTTTTAAAGTAAGAGAACCCTGGATGTCGCCCGACCTTAAAAAGAAACGCTTGATTCTAAGGGTTAGTGAACCCCTACGGAGATTCCGCATCCAAGAAATACCGTCTCTTGCATGCTGTATAAATCTGACGAACTGAAGGATTAAGATGTTAGAGACTGTGGTTAAATAATTAATTCAAGAATCAATCAGACCCCTAACCACACAAATTGAATTTCATTTCACCCCGTAGATTTCCTAAAAGTGGGGCGGGGTAAAAATGCAACCTTAATTTTGTACGCCACTGGTGGCCAGAAGGAATTTTTTCAAGAAAAACATTAAAGGGCTGTTATATAGTATAAAGTCTACATTATCATCTCCGTTCATTTAAAAAACATGTGGGTTGAAAAATAAAACGGTCGCGGTATCAGGAAGAGTTCGGAAACCAAAATGCACCCTCTCGTTTTTCGTTAATAACTCTTGCAAAAGTGTACCTATTTAAATTTTTCGGTTGACATTAAAATACTAAGTTTTGGAGAACCTTATTCTTGACGTGAAACATATGCAGCCTCCAACTGGAAAGAAAGACGGCCTTAAGAAAAAGGCCAACCTCGTAAAACACGTACTTTTTAAGGGTGTAACCGCTGTAACCCCTGTATAACGTTATATGGCAAATAATGTATAACAGCACTTGGAAAGTGAACATAATGGGTCAATGCAAAAACGTTCGACCTGCATTCCCATTTGGCCCTACAAAATATTAACTGAAAAGTACGAAATTGAAAAAAATGGTAAAATCTCGAAATCTCCCCTTACATAATATTTATTGGCTATGGAATGGAGACCGGGGCAGGGGTGATCTGCAAATCGAAATGTAAGCTCGAAAGTGTCCGTCAACTTTATTAAAAAAAGCGCGTCGGGCGGCATGTGAAAGTCACCCCGAGCATGTAGAAATATTGATATTTACGCAGAAAATTTGACAGATGGGTGTTTGGACGCGAATGATTTCGTCGTCTCGCGAAATTTTTGTTGTCAATTTTCAAATGCAAATTTCTATCTTTAAACGTTGACCTTTTCAAGATTTTCTCAATTGGGGCTACCGGTGAAATCTACTTTCAGCCCCTATGGATGAGTTTGGCCCTCCGTTTGCGTACTTTTTTGATTCCAAAATTTGCAAGGGAAAAAATTATTTCTCTCGGCGCAACTGGTGGTAAAAGGGGGACGATTTTTGGATATTTTCGGTTCGAACGACGGGGCTAGGGTTTCATCAAGACAATATTTCTTATCTTGATGGCATTTTCCTGTCATGTCTTGAAAATCCAGACAAGAAATATTCTTTATCTTGTCTTGTAAACTTCTTGGAAATCCAGTTCTTGTCTTGACTCAAAAAATCGTGATATTTCTTGTCTTGACCATTTTTGATTTGTTTCGTACAAAAAACGGTTGTTTTGATGCTGGCCGACTGTCTGTCGGTCGGCGGCAAACGGCACGTGCACTTTGTTTATATGTCGCTTCGTAAACGGGGATGCCCCGATGCATAAAGTGGTTGCGCGCTTGTGATTTATGGCAGACTGAAAAAAACTATAAGTAGTCTGCTAACAAAAACCAAACGCGCCGTCTTAGCTGCCTTTTGCATATGGTTAAAATGACGCTCAAGATAAATTCTTTCTTCCTGCAAGCTTATTCTGGACTAGGCCATTTATCCATAAATAATATCATACGTAATTTATTTTATCATTTTAGGAATGGTTTGTATTTTTTGGCTTTCAAGATCAAGAAATTCTTGAAACCTGTCTTGATCTTGACAATTTCTTGACCGTGCGAGTCTTGTCTTGATATTTTAAAAATCACTCTTGTCTTGATTCAAGACAAGATCAAAACAAGAAATCTTGAAAAGCAAGAATCTTGTGAAACTCTAGACGGGGCTATAGGCATCCGTTTCTAAAACTATTCCGCACCCCCGGTTTGGCAGGTATAAAAAGTTACCCCTAATTTGAGGGAGCAATCTCGGCCGTCCCTTCATCTGAACCGATTAAACCCGGCCCAGATCTATATGGGACTGTCGACGAATAAAATTCCGCGTTTTCGACCAGATTCGTTCGGCAGATGACTGGGATTAGTAGGATATACATTCGGGTTCAAGGGTGCATCGGGTATGTTATTGCTTGGCTACGGGGTGTTTTAGGGCAGAGCGAAACATCGCAAGGACTCCTACGGACGCGATAGTGATGCGCGAGTTACCCTCGCAAATTTCATTCCGATTGACAAATTGACGATTTTTCAGTTTTCCCCCCCCTTATTTGGGTAACGCACAGGATCTGGTGGATTTGCTTCAAAAAAATGTGGAGTCTCTTAAAAACAACCGCTTTAAAGGAAATTTTCGAAATTTTACGAGCTTAGTCGAAATGCAAATATACTTGGGCCGTCCAACAGACGGAGTGATCACCCTGCAAGCATGAGCTCTAGACGGGACCACTACCATTTTAGGACGACAGAACCGCAGTGATGCGCTTTCTTTAGACTCAACGAAGTCGCATCACTCCAATTCGGTCGTCATAAATTAATATTGGCCCCGCTAGAGCACGTTCTTGCAGGGTGATCACTCCGTCTGTTGGGCGGCCCAAGTATAGTAACAAATAAATAAACTGACGTATTTTGCGTCAAACAAAGCAACCTCGGATGCTACATAAGGAACTTTTTGACTGATTACAACCCATTGAATAATGAACCCTATTATGCGTTCGGAAACGCACAAGTAATGGACGTATTATTTGACGGTTGCAGATAAAATGTTTTTGCCCATTAGGATCTATAAAAACATATCATAGTATAAGAAGACTTCACTTGCTACTGTTTTATAGCCAGCACCCAGCAGTGTACTTAAGCTCATAAATATTTAAAACCGCCATCGAGGTAGGTTGGCTGAAAATAAGTCCGGAAGGAAATGGGGCACCTGCGACCAGTTCACACGGTCTAACCGGGCATCGGTCTCAGACGAAATATTAACGGTGTCTGAGCAATGTAATGATGACGGAATTTTCATCCTTTTGTAGTATACGGGTGGTTAAGTAAATGTTTAATCATTGTTTAGCCTTTTTGTAAGTATTGTCATTAACTGTTGTATCTTCCTCTGCCATTATTTTATTTATTCAAGTAGATTTCAAAATAATTGGAGCATATGAGTTTGTATAGAAATGACGCTATATATGAGAAATGTTACGGTCAAGCAAATTTCATTTACGTTTATTTTAATTGCATAAAATAGTTGGGAAAATAAAAAAGCCCATCACAAATTACCGTTTTAAGTACAAGTTCATTTTTCTAACGTTTCTTAGAAATAATATTGATTCCTAAATTCCTGGTAACGGACCAAGATTCAAAATTCTTGCAGAAAATGTCTTGGGCAGTGATATTTAATGAAATTAACTAAGTACTGATACTTTCTATCTAACTCGAAGAAATAATTCGTTCTAGTTTCAATAAATCTATGGTAACGTAGTTGCGAAGTAGGAAATCGAGTAATGGTATCCGGTCAGCATATAAACATACCTTACAGACCTATGGTACCGGGCGACTTATAAATCAACAATAGAAGTCAAATGACTTTCTCTGGCGTGATGGCGATACCCTATCTGATGTTAACCTGACAGATTTTTGTTCATAAGAAAAAGAACGAAATCATCATAACGAAAATTGATGGCAGCGAGCCGCGAAACCCTAGCCTTGCGTATTTATTGAATGACGCATCGACCACTGAGCCATGGAACGTGTTGCGAGCACATTTAACCAAATATAGATTATCCTATGCACCACCGCAGAAAGAGTACAATTCAGACTTCGACTGTTAGCAATATTTTGCATTGAAACTTGGAACCTCTGTAGACATGATATATTTGTACCCCGGATGATAAATACTTTTTTGCAAGAAAATATGAAGTGTGTTTTTCTTGTAAAAAAACATTGGCGTTTTTGACTGCAGATAGCAGACTAACGGTTTGGTTTTGTTTTGGTGGAAAAATAGCATCTGGGGTGTGTTAAACTTATTAAACTTTCAATACTCACAATAAAAATTGAAATATGTGCACAAATAAATACACAATTTTCTAACGGTCAGACCTCTGCAAACGCATATTTTGACGCTGAGCGGTGCTGACTTCTGGCGAATTTGCTGGAACAAGTCTTATGAGCAGTGGCGGCGCTCGCCTAATCACCCGTCCAACCTAATAAAGTTATTGAATTCAAGAAAATCGGAATTCATATTTATATTAATGTATTTACATGCATAAAAAATAGCCCTCTTTCCAAATGGGTATCCCTTTATCTAACGCCCAGCTTCAATATTTTTCTGCCACCTTTCGTCCAATCAAAAAATAAAGCTGGCGCCGAAACTACTTAGAGCGGAGCGGAAATACCAAAGACTGTTAAACTCTTTTTCCTGGCTTCTTGTCTTCTCTACTCCAATTTGCCAATTTTTGTTTCTTGGCCTCATTTTCAATCTTCCACGTCGTGGACGAATTCATCTTGGGTTTCTCTTGTCTCTTCTTCATATATATGTTTTATACGTTCCTGTCTTTGAAGCGTTAGACGTTCATGGCTAATGATGTCGTCTCGGATGTGGTGTAGTAAATCATCAGCATTATTATAATCTTTAGCTGCAATTACCGCACATAATCCTCTATTTCAAAGTCCCATCAATAGTTGCTCTTTTGTATCACTAAATCTTAAATTCAAGTCATAACACAACTAAGTTTCTCATGAAAGTACGTATATAGAAATTTATTCTCTTCTATGTTGAACCCTTTCCATCATTTTCTGCCACTTGAGTGGAACACTCTCTTCTTCCATAAATGTTCTTTTAAAAACCCATATATTCGCTTCAATTTGTAATATTCCTCGTCCTACTTTGAAACCAATACACAACAAATCCTTTTAAATTTCCTCGAGCTGTTTCTAATCCGAAACTATCAGGATATTGATGTAATTGCTGCATGCTCATTAAATTACGTAACCACTCTCTTGCCTTCACCATGAAATGTGGGTATGCTATTGGACAGATCGGGCATAATGTGGTAGGTATTAGGGCTGGGCGATCCCAGAAATGCGGAATCGTATATCGATACCTTCAAACTATCGATACTATTCAAAGTATCGAGATACCGAAAATATCGAGGTATCGAAGGTACCGAGGTATCGAAAGTATTGACAGTATCGATGTATCGAAGGTACCGAGGTATCGAAAAATATTGACAGTATCGAAAGTATCGAGGTATCGAAAGCATTTAAGTATCTACAGTATCAAGATATCGAAAATATCGAAGCATCGAAGGTATTGAGGTATCAAAAGTAGGGAGGTGTCAAACGTATCGAGAAATCTACATTATTAGAGGAATAGGTAAATTGGTATGGATGTATGTAATGTATGTATATTCCATGATAAATTTGTTACTAAAATTAATTAAATAAACAAAACAAAAATATAACACTCATTATATTATAAAAATAATAAATAGTACTATAGTACTACCTACTCGAATAGAAAATTGGTACAAAACAAAACAAACTACCTGTGTTGTTCGGGGAAGTACTAAATTTTGCATAAAATAGTTTCCTTGCTTAGATAGGTAGGATATATTTATTCAATATGGTTCAGCTTTGCTCCACTAGGTGAAGTTATCGGAGTATCGAAAGTATAGAGTATTGAGGGATCGAAAATATCGAGGTATCGAAAGAATCGAGGTATCGAAAGTATCGAGGTATGGAAGTATTGAGGTATCGAAAGTATCGTGGTATCGAAAGTATCGAGGTTTCGAAAGGATCGAGGTATCGGAAGTATCGGTGTAGATATATTCGATACTTCGATACCTGCATGCAGTCAGTATCGACGATTGATACTTGATTAGGTATCGATACTTTCTTTAAGTATCGACACTTTTCCCAGCCCTACTAGGTATCTGCTGAATTTGAAGGCGATGCACTCTGTAGTGCAAACATCCCCTCCATAATTTCATCTCGACGGCGATTTTCCTATAATATTGTTTATGTTTGTCGCATTGCAAGTATCATGATTTCTTTGGAATTCTTCAAATTAATAAACACACTCGTTACTCGCCATTTTATTATCTTTTTTTCGTGTTTCACTAATAATTGAGGCGAATACTCGACGCCATTTCTGAATTTTGTTGGAACTCTTATCACTGGTCACAATAAAATGTCTCTTTGTTTAATTATTTAAAATAAGCTCACACAAATGCGCATCTCTAGTCTACTTAACTTTTCTCCATCTTCCACATATCATGACTCTCTACACCCTAGATATATTTAAGTAATACATTTTTTTCTAAGAGCTAACAAAAAAGAGTTTTTGGTGGGGTTTCAGGTGGATTTAAAAACCCAGGATTTTTTTTTGGAGTGGCGTAATGAGATGTCATATGATCAACAAGAAATAATAATAATGGGATGTCATTTGGCACAAATTTTACCTGGCTTTGCAGACATTTATTGGTTGCGACACCATAGGTCCCGATGACTTAATTCGACCGCGCACGTTTAAAAAGAAATGTGTATCTATTTACAAATTGCAAGTAGTGCAAAGAGAAATCCCCTTTCTGTATTTCTCTCTGCGGCTGCCCGATTGCAGAATGTGTTAATGTATCTATAAAGAAAAGTTATATGAAAAAATCTACTTCCTTTATTATACATTGCTTTGTTTTCAAAATTCTCATTGTAAATCCCAAAACCTCACAAAAAGCGTGTTTTTGCACACTTGGCGCGTGGCGAATAGTATAGTACAATTTGGGGGCTATTGTGGGGAGCGGATCTGACTCTTTCAGGGGTATTATACGTAAAGTAAATGCACAAAATATATTTTATTTTAATAGAAAACAGCAAATTAATTATTCAACCACAGTCTCTAACATCCTAATCCTTGACTTATTTCTTTTTTGTCATTATGCCATTTATTGACTTATTTCTCTCTCCTTTTTTAGTTTATTACTATACTAGCAGTTGCCAGTTGTCAAGATTCCATGGATATTTTGTTTATTTAGTTTTTTCCGTTCTGATATTTCACTTGAAGGTTTTTTCAATTGAATTTATTGTTTTTTCCAATATGGTTTTCTTTAAATTCATTGTTTTTTCCCTTCAAGCTATGAGGTATTCGATTTTCCTTTGTGTTTTTCTTGTGCCCCGTATGTAAATACTGAAATTCGGTTATCTAGTTATCTTATTTCATGGATATCATTATTATTTGTATTGTTTTGTCAATTTTAGTTTCCTTGTCAACTGTCATAATAATTTGTTTACAATTTTACATACATTTCTCATGATGGGATCGTTCTAAATTCCGAAACCGGTCAATGTATTATAATAAATCGTTATATTGGTAGTACGCGAAGTAATTTTTTAATTCATAGCAAATTAAATGCTTCATTCGTGGGAGATACCGTGGTTCCATGCATTTACTCTTTGCCCTCATTACGGGGGGTAAACGTGCATTTTCTGCGGCTGGCAAACTGCATTTTTTATTGTCTAAGATCCCCTGAAGACGAAGAGAAACCGCGTTTCCCAAAGTTTGCATGCTCAAAGTGAGCTACGTCCTCGTCTAAACGACAACTTAGGTAAATTTATGATTCGTTTAACATGTTTTTGCTCTCTAGTAAATTTCGTATACCTATACAAGTTCTCAAAATTCAAATACATACCTATATAAATAATTTTTGTCACTATTTCGTTTTCTGTTGTATTTTTGCAGTATCTTACGTATGCAATTAGGTTACATTGACCTAGTGCACCATTCTATTTATATAATATAATTGAATTTTTCTAATAGTCCTAATGATCTTTCTATAAGCGGTAAATACAACTAACAAATAAATTAAACATAGCAACAATATGTTTACTTTATTTGCTTATACGAGTAGTATGAACTCGTACTACCTTTCAAATTTCCTTTCGACCAATACAAATGAATTATAAAGTTCAATCACGAATCGAGATAACAAAAAAGTACCTTCACCTAGAAGTTTCACTTTAACCGTGTTTCAAACGATCGGTAAGAACGTACTTGAAAAGCCAATGTTGGATGTTGCGCTGTACTCCTAGTGTTCTTAATTTCATGTTTATTTTAACACTTCCGCGCAAATAAAATTTACCGCATATCCAATTTAATAATGATATATTATAATAGTAATATACTTTATTTTTAGCACTTGGCTAGAATTTTACAAACAGAATTACATAAAAAAATAAAAAAATCAATTCCGTAAATATTCCAAAAGTCTTCTGTTAAAAATAAGGTTTTTAGGGAACGAAAAATTGGAAAAGTTGCCCGGAAAATTGGAAAATTCGGAAACAACTGAAAATGCTTTTTTCTATTGGACTTTTGTATATGTATAGGCGTAAATCGGGAAATTCGGACAAACTGTAAAAATCATAATTTTGGAAAATCCATCGGACAATTTGAAAATTCGGGAAAAACTAAAAGTGCTTAACGGCTGGACCGACTTGGCTGATTTTTTTTTGTTGTGATCGTAATTGTCAGGATAAGGTTTGTATGAAAGAAAATTTTTGGAGAATCCACCGGAAAATGTGAAAATTCAGGAAAAACTGAAAGTGCTTAACGGTTGAACCGATTTGGTTAATTCTTTTCAAAAATAAGGTTTTTAGGGAACGAAAAATTGGAAAAGTTGCCCGGAAAATTGGAAAATTCGGAAACAACTGAAAATGCTTTTTTCTATTGGATTTTTGTATATGTATAGGCGTAAATCGGGAAATTCGGACAAACTGTAAAAATCATAATTTTGGAAAATCCATGGGAAAATTTGAAAATTCGGGAAAAACTAAAAGTGCTTAACGGCTGGATCGATTTGGCTGTTTTTTTTGTTGTGATCGTAATTGTCAGGATAAGGTTTGTATGAAAGAAAACTTTTGGAGAATCCACCGGAAAATGTGAAAATGCGGGAAAAACTGAAAGTGCTTAACGGTTGAACCGATTTGGCTAATTCTTTTCAAAAATAAGGTTTTTAAGCAACGAAAAATTGGAAAAGTTGCCCGGAAAATTGGAAAATTCGGAAAAACTGAAAGTGCTTTTTTCTATTGGATTTTTGTATGATATGGATAGGCGTAAATCGGAAAATTCGGACAAACTGTTAAAATCATAATTTTTTGTATGCGCTCGCGATCATAACTGACGATAGGAACGACATATTTGGTTGAACATAAACGTAATCAGAAAAATGTTTCACATTGAATAAACGATTTGGTTAATGAATCAAAAGTTCAATACGAAAAGTAATTTTAGGCAGGACAACGTCTGCCGGGCCGCTAGTCTATATAAATAAAAATCAATTGCCACATGTATGTAAGATCATCACGTGAGAACGGCTCGACCGATTTGGCTGATTTCTTTTTTGTTGTGTTCGTAATTGTCAGGACAAGGTTTGTATGAAAGAAAATTTTGGAAAATCCACCGGGAAAGTCGAAAATTTGGATGGTATGTTTGTATGAAAATGTGACGTTCAGTTTGACAGTTCTAAAAATTGAATTGTCAGTGTGTTATCGGTGGTGATCATGTATTTGGTGTTTCTTTGGAATAAATGCCACCAATGAGGCGTCGAAATATCGGTCGGCGTACGCGCAATGCAAGCCAACTACATGATCGTCGAGTCAATGAGACCAATGTTGCCAGGTAAAAAAACTGAAAATCACCAGACCCTTGCTTTAAAAGTTGCCAGATTTAGCAAAAAATCACCAGATTTTATATTTTTAGCATATTTACATGCAATACGAATAATAAATAAAATATAACTAAATACAATGCTGTAGTTCAAAGACATATTGCAAACTAACAATTAAAACAAAATTCTTGACATTGCAAATAAAAACAAAACACGGAATCCACTCGCATATATCATGCGTGTTGCACTGGGACATAGGAATCCCGGTTCAAGCAGTGGAGTTTTTGAACATATAATAGAGAATTTTTGGATGATATGATATTACAGAATATGTACTTAACAACGAAGAATAAAAAACATAATAAAATCGTTCTTACGTCAGTTAAAAAATCACCAGAAATAAGACTTTTTAAAAAAGTTTTCACCAAATCACCAAATGGGTTTAAAAATCACCAGTTCTGGTGAATTTTCACCAGACCTGGCAACATTGAATGAGACTGACGAAGACCGTAGACAGCGTTTGGAGCCAAGTCGAATAAGAATTTCTCAAGCCCCAAGCGATATCCATTATGACTCCGGATCCGGAACAACGGATACAGTAGAGTTCGACGCGCTCAGTTGGAGCTTACGCCCAAAATAATTTGGAACGTCGCCGTCGGCGTCGACAAAACAGAGGCCGAACGTGGCATTAGGGAACGAAAAATTGGAAACGTTGCCCGGAAAATTGGAAAATTCGGGAAAAACTGAAAGTGCTTTTTTCTACGGGATTTTTGTATGATATGGATATGCGTATAAGTCGGGAAATTCGGACAAACTGTAAAAATCATAATTTTGGAAAATTCAAGGGACTATTTTTGAAAATTCGGGAAAAACTAAAAGTGTTTAACGGCTGGACCGATTTAGCTGATTTTTTTTGTTGTGATCGTAATTGTCAGGACAAGGTTTGTATGAAAGAAAATTTTTGGAGAATCCACCGGAAAATGTGAAAATTCGGGAAAAACTGAAAGTGCTTAACGGTTGGACCGATTTGGCTAATTCTTTTCAAAAAACTTTTCCAATTTTTCGTTCCCTAAAAAACCTTTTAGGGAACGAAAAATTGGAAAAGTTGCCCGGAAAATTGGAAAATTCGGAAAAAACTGAAAGTGCTTTTTTCTATTGGATTTTTGTATGATATGAATAGGCGTAAGTCAGAAAATTCGGACAAACTGTCAAAATCATAATTTTTTGAATGCACTCGCGATCATAACTGACGATAGGAACGACATATTTGGTTGAAAATAAACGTAATCAGAAAAATGTTTTACATTAAATAAACGATTTGGTTAATGAATCAAAAGTTCAATACGAAAAGTAATTTTAGGCAGGACAACGTCTGCCGGGCCCGCTAGTAAATAATAAAAATCAATTGCCACATGTATGTAAGATCATCACTTGAGAACGGCTCGACCGATTTGGCTGATTTCTTTTTTGTTGTGTTCGTAATTGTCAGGACAAGGTTTGTATGAAAGAAAATTTTGAAAAATCCACCGGGAAAGTCGAAAATTTGGATGGTATGTTTGTATGACTATTCCACTCATCGAATTTTAAACCAATCAAAACTCGCCATTTCTGAATATATTGATGTATTACAGCGGAAAAAGTACCTGCTAAAAATTTTATCGAGGGTAATAAGCCAATGAACGGTCAGCATTCACCGACCTGCATGGTTTTATAGTGGCAAAAGTTTGAAGTTTCCTGGACTACCAGGTCGTTGTTTAGCAACCACGGATTTCTGTGCTAGCAACTCAATTTATTTACATCTAGGGTAGCCAGCATTTGACATCACTAATAAAGTATGGTTAGAATCATACAATTAATGAAATGCATCTATCTCAACTAATAAAGCATATAGGTTTGAATTTAGTGGTGTTTTTCGTGAAATAGTCATGATGAATATCATTCGAGCTTAGATTTTACCTGGCAAAATTTGTCAGTTGTACACTCGAGGTTCCCAATTTCTTTCGTGACATTTTCAAAAATTACTCGACTGACGTCTCGTAATTTTTAAGGAAAATGTCACTCAAGAAATTGACAGGCAACCTCTCGTGACAACTGAAAAATTTTGCCGGCAAAATCTAAGCTCTTATGATATTACTGATGAAAATCTATTTGACAAACAAAAATGTGACGTTCAGTTTGACAGTTCTAAAAATTGAATTGTCAGTGTGTTATCGGTGGTGATCATGCATTTGGTGTTTCTTTGGGAAAAATGCCACCAGTGAGGCGTCAAAATATCGGTCAGCGTACGCGCAATGCAAGCCAACTACATGATCGTGGAGTCAATGAGACTGACGAAGAGCGTAGACAGCGTTTGGAGCCAAGTCGAATAAGAATTTCTCAAGCCTCAAGCGCGATCCATTATGACTCCGGAACAACGGGTACAGTCGAGTTCGACGCGCTCAGTTGGAGCTTACGCACAAAATAATTTGGAACGTCGACAAAACAGAGGCCGAACGTGGCATTAGGGAAGGAAAAATTGGAAAAGTTGACCGGAAAATTGGAAAATTCGGGAAAAACTGAAAATGCTTTTTTCTATGGGATTTTTGTATGATATGGATATGCGTAAGTCGGGAAATTCGGACAAACTGTAAAAATCGTAATTTTGGAAAATCCACCGGAAAATTTGAAAATTCGCGAAAAACTAAAAGTGCTTAACGGCTGGACCGATTTGGCTGATTTTTTTGTTGTGATCGTAATTGTCAGGACAAGGTTTGTATGAAAGAAAATTTTTGGAGAATCCACCGGAAAATGTGAAAATTCGGGAAAAACTGAAAGTGCTTAACGGTTGGACGGATTTGGCTAATTCTTTTCAAAAATAAAGTTTTTAGGGAACGAAAAATTGGAAAAGTTGCCTGGAAAATTAGAAAATTCGGAAAAAACTGAAAGTGCTTTTTTATACTGGATTTTTGTATGATATGGGTAGGCGTAAGTCGGGAAATTCGAACAAACTGTCAAAATCATAAATTTTTGTATGCACTTGCGATCATAACTGACGATAGGAACGACATATTTGGTTGAACATAAACGTAATCAGAAAAATGTTTCACATTGAATAAACGATTTGGGTAATGAATCAAAAGTTCAATGCGAAAAGGAATTTTTCGCTTCGCATACCTGAAAATGATTCATAGCAACCCTAAAAAATAACCGAAAGCTAGATTTTCTGCCCTTGGGATTCTAAACTCCGAACGTCCCTACTTGATAGTTTTTCATCACAATCTGTACACCTTTGACTGTCATTTGTGCACTTTTTTGACGTTTCACTTAATTTTTTATTAAACGTCAGTTTAAATCAAAACAGACAACAAGACAAGTTTTCAACAATTTCAGTTATTTATCTAATTTGGTTTAATGCGAAGCGAAAAACAGTTGTGTGCCACACAGGCAGAAAGGCATCTGCTGGCCCTTAGCCGCCTGCTGCCCTCGCTATCGCTCGGGCATCAACCAGCCGCGGGCCAGCAAATGCATACTTTCTGCCCTTATGACACAATATACTATTTAGGCAGGACAACGTCTGCCGGGCCCGCTATAGTTTAAAATACATATTCAGACATACTATAATAAAGAATACCTTAATTTTGTATAGGTATAGCGAGTCGCATAAAAATATCATTGAGTTACTTCTTGGTAGTAATTTTATTAATTCAGTATCATTTATGATTAAAAATTTAATAGAAACGCATCTCTGCTATAGGTACCTATGTAAAAGTTATTTGGGGATTTTAGCAGACTCGATGACGCAATGCTGAAAGGACGTTACTTTTATTTAATTAAGCGTAAAAGAAAGTGACAGATCTAAGGAACTAAGATCATAAAGCATTTCTTAAAAGCGCTTTCTGAAGTTTCAACTGTCTCGTTCTCGCACATTAATTGCCCCTGAAAACTAGGTGTTCGTTTTTCACAACTTTTGGAATTTCTACCAGAAGTTTTCCACATTTAAGCGTCTTATTATGTAGACATACTCGTACACTCAGTTCCTTTTTAATTTTAGAAGAAAGGATCTTTTTGCTAAAAACTGACAATTTTTCCTAATAAATAAGGAAAATGCGAAATAAGGCATTTTTTCTGAAATTACACATAAGCTGAGATCATAACGTATAGGTATTTCTCAACATATAATATTTGTTTCTTCTGATGCAATACGAACTACAAAGAAGTAAGCTTGAAAAGTGAGAAACTATAAATTGTTCTCGATGTTTTATAATAATATAATACGAGGGGTCGTTTTTATATTCCCGGACTAGGCATGAAAACAAAAGACTAGAGCAGCAACAAAAATTTATTTTTCAATACGGTTCCCTTGCTTTTGAATACAGGTATTACACCGCTTTAATAACATCTTTAATCCGTTGCAAAAATATTCATTCGGTTTCTCCACAAAATGGTCCTCAACAGCCGCAATAAGTTCGTCATTGCCCTGAATTATGATTAGGAAACAAAAAATAGTTACTAGGTGCTAAATCTGGACTATAAGGCGGGTGTTCAATTTCTTCGAAGCCACAATCAGCAACAGCAGCTTTTGCAAGTCTTGACTTGTGCACTGGTGCAGTGTCGCGAAGCAACAAAACACCTCTCGTCAGTTTTCCTCGTCTTTTCACTTTAATTGAATCTCTGAGGCGATGCATTAAGCTTGAATAATACTCTCCCGTTACTGTTCTACCTGTCTCCATACAATCAATCAGCAAAATTCCCTGGCAGTCCCAAAAAATGGTTGCCATTATTTTTCCTGCCGAAGGGGTGACCTTAAACTTCTTGGGAGGGCTGGAGCCCTTAACATGCTACTGCATCGACTCTTTTTCAATTCAGGTTCATAATGATGATCCCACGTTTCATCTCCAGTGACAAGTCGGTTGATAATTAAATTTGGCTCATCTTAACAAAGCGTCAAGAATTGTTCACACGCCTCTACCCGAACGTGCATTTGGAATGGCGAAAGCATTCGCGGAACCCATCTTGCACTAACTTTTGCCATTCCAAGGTACTCATGTAGGATTCTGAAAACCCTGGTTTCTGAAAGTCCTAGTAAAGCTGCTAATTGCCGCTTCTTCAATCTTGCATCCTCCAGTACCAAACACTTGGTTTTTTGAACATCTGAAGTGATCACGTCAACAGGGCGACCTGGGCGGGGATCATCATCCAATGATTCTCGACCATTTTTAAACGGTTTTGACCACTCGCAAATAGTTGACTTAGAAGGACAATCAACCCCGTACACAACCAACATTTCTTCAAGAATAATTTTTGGAGTTTTTCCTTGTCTGGTAAGAAATTTTATAACAGCCTGATATTCGGTTTTATTCATTTTGATGCGCGACAACACAAACTGGCAGTTAATGAAATTAAACATGTTGTAATTGTTCTCTAATTTGGCATACACGTTTCCAAAGCATATGTGATTACAAAAAAAATTCATGGAAAATTGTCACAAAATTTAAAAGTGCCCAGTCCGGGAATATAAAAACGACCCCTCGTATATCGCAGCGGTTCTATCAAATAACTTATACCGTTATGTTTTCTGTCAGTTATAATTAGTTTCTTGAATTAATTTTTAATAAAGATATTTCTCAAAGTGCTTCGTAGGTACATCATACACAGATTAACAAATTGCCTTCCAAATTACCGGTTATTGTTGCAATAATGATCTTATCGTTCGGAATTCTTGCTAGCATTACAAACACAGATGCCCATCATTGCGGATGCTTATATCTAGTAATGATCCTGAAACTCTGTACCTTATTTTTTAACATGTATATATGTATATTGAGTATATATTATAGTTTATGGCGTTAAATATTTAATTAACCAATTTAAAGTAACTTAAATTTAAATTTTAGGACGTCCAATCGGAAATTTAGTAAAGCGATTGACACGCCTTTGTATATTTACCACCATGGTGGGAAGGAAGCAAGGGCACTCATCATAGAAATTGAATACTTCTTTTGGCTCAGAATATCTGTTAATGAATGTATTACTATGTGCTAAGAGAAGAAAAGTATAGAAACACACATGGTAAACATAAAAGACAAATATTGAGACACATTTTAAGAGCGGCGGGGGGGGGTTACTGAAGGTAAAGTTTATAGGCGGATAATCCCACAGGAAGGCCGCTTTCAATGTGTTAAACGAATAATTGAAGCAAGAATTATGAATTAAACGACTGAATGAATGAACAGGGAAGCTACCGACAGAAGACTATAGAGAGAATATAGAGGATTGCACTCCGGGCGTTGGTTTTTATAGAACTTCATCCTAGCGTGTGTACCGGTCGGTCATTCTCATTCCCATCTGATGTCGCAGTTAAATGTAACAAAATGTTAATATAAGTAACTATTAGGTATATAATATATCTATCAAGTTTATTTTAAGTTATTGCAAACCATTTAATATTTTTTTGGTTTAGGTGTATTGAGACGTAGAGAAGTAGATACGGATGGAAGTTGACAGTGATGCGCGTTGTCACCGCCAGTTTTCAATTTATATGTCGAATTATATATGTCGTAGCCACATGGTGTAATCGGACAGTTCATGAAATGTCTGGACCGCTAGCAGCCTCTTAGGGAACTTCATGTTCTATTAGACAATTATTCCTGCAACCATACCGGTAATGCATCTGGCATCTCTGCATGCTCATATATACGGGTTGCTCACTAAGAATTTATCAATTGGTTATCTTGTGGGAATTTACCTTACCGATGTGGTTAGAGGAACCATATGGACGGAGTCCATAATATGGACTATATGTTTGGGGAATTGGCCAATAGCTGGCGGCCGTAGACGATGTATAGAAACGCAATCATTCACAGTTGACAGAAACTCGCCCTACGTATATTGCAAAAATATAACGAGCACGGTTAATTTAGGATCGTTAGTGAGAATCTCTTCCGATTTGTTAAGAAAATATATAATATTCAAGCAGTTTCCAAACAACAGTCTTACCAATCACATATAACTAATAGCTGACTGCTACTTCGGCAGAAGCATTATTTGTTTGTAGATTACGTAACGTTCTACACATCACCAGTTAACGTCAGATGTCCTACTACATGTTATGTTGAACAATTCCTTCAGCCATGCATGCATGTTACTCTTGTTAACATAACGCTAAGCCGGCTGCCAGTATGCGCCGGCAACTGTGCTAATTCCCGAGCGAAGGCACTTTCTTGCGGCTTTCCACTGTACGGACTCAATAGATACAGCACTGGGAATTTAGCTTACCACCGTGATGTAGGAATCTACCTTACCGACGCAGCGTAGGAATATCAATATACCTTACCGACACGGCAATAAACAGCTGGACGACTTTTTTATTTCACGTACATAGATATTGCAAATTTGGACGAAAATACTTGACCCCTGTTTTTGCGTTTTTCTCTGTGCTACATTTTGAGGCAGAAAGAAAATTAGTAATTTGACCCGGCTCATTCAACGTCACGCGTGCCATATGTAACTTTAATTCATTATTTCTACTTGTCTAATGAACTGCGAATTAATTTAATTGTATACGTGAAAATAAAACATAATGACTGTGCCACCTAAAATTATTCCGAGAAAGCGAAACTTAATATTATTAAAGGATAAATTTCAGAGCCTTCTAACTTTGCTTTGAACTATACATACATGACAACACAGCGACTTTGACGGGAAGTATGTAATTCGCATTTTATTAGTAGGTAGTCTAAATATTATGTCAGCTGTCCTGATGTCACTTATGACTTTTGCATAACCTTGTTTACTGTTTACTTGCTGTTTTGACAACTAAATAAATCTGAGGTGAAACTAGACACTGATAAAGAAAATGACAAATATGCTGTAGCTAAAATGATATTCATGTTATCATTGGTTTTAGCATCTATGCGGGAAAAGGTTTTTAAACTGTTTGATCATGCTCATTGCTGAGTGTAATTTACGTGGGATAACCCCATTTGGAACCGTTTCAAACAATTATTTGTCGTAAATTTGGAACTTTTATCAAGGCATAATGTATTGAGGTGGTATTTACTACGATGTTAAAAGAAAAAATCTCACAAATTTAATTTGTGTCCAGTTGCCCATTTATAAATAAATGGTGCTTATTGAACGCTCTGTAGTTATCTGATAACGTCACGCATGAATTTCCCTGTGAATTTCCGTAATAAAATACAAGGGATCATGGAAAAGAACCTGAATAGCTTATCTACCGACTAAGAAACACACCTGTTCTCTCCTGTCGTTTTACTCGAATTTTAAGTAAGCACATTCACGTACCTATATCTCGTTTTTAGAAAATGATCCGTAAAACTATTAAATATTGCAATTTTTGTAATAGGCATGGGGTGCGTAGTTCTAATTCATCCTCTCGTTTCCTTCTTTCTTGGCAATTCATCTTAACGTTATTTTACAGATTAATCAAAGTACATTTATTATTATTTACCGTACATATCTAATGAGCACTGTAATCTGAACTATTCATCATTATTCGAATGTCAGCAATTCAGCATATAACTGGGACGTCGTTCCTAATTGCTCAGAATCTTTGGCAAGTAGTATATCATTATTATTAGAATGTCCATACAATCTCTACGTATTAAAGTATTAATTGTCCAATGATATTAAAATATACCTGCATTCTATTTGCGATAGTGAGAGTACATACTACTAAGCACAAGGTGTTTGATGTGAGAGACCGCTTTAGCGATGAATGAAAGTGTTTCTATATTTGGCGGCACGCCTTAAAGCGAAACGTAGTTTCAAACTATTATTATATACATACCTAAATCATCAGAAATGATAAGTGTAACATCTCACGAGTCGGAGCGTGGAATGTTAGAAGCATGAAACAAGTAGGGAAGTTAGAGAATTTGAAAATTGAGATGGATAGGCTAGCATTAGACGTAGTAGGTATCAGTGAAGTGCGATGGCCAGAAGCTGGAGACTTCTGGAGCGGAGATTTTAGAGTAATACACACAGGATCTGTAGGAGGAAATTCGGGAGTAGGAATTGTTATGCGGAAAAAAGTAGGGCAGAGTGTAGAAAATTTCTTGCAGCAAAGTGACAGGGTAGTTATGGTTAGGTTAGATTCGAAACCTGTAAAAACAGTAATAATACAGGTATATATGCCCACTTCTAACTACAGTGATGAGGCCGTAGAGGCAGTTTATAGTGATATTAAATATGTGATAGATTTTGTGAGAGGGCACGAAAATTTAATAATTACGAAATAGAGGAACGCGCGAGGCCATTCTAGCTTTACGAGTAATTATAGAAAAAACCATAGAAAAGAGAAAGAGCGTCTATATAGGATTTGTAGATTTAGAAAAAGCCTTCGACAACGTAAAATGGGGGAAGATGTTCGAAGTGCTGAGAAAGGTAGGGATGAAATACAGGGACAGAAGAATAATACATAATCTCTACAAAGAGCAAAAGGCAGTTATAGAATGTGAGCAGGAACGAAGGGAAGTAGATATCCGGAAGGGAGTGAGACAGGGATGTGCATTGTCACCTCTAGTTTTCAACTTATATATCGAAGATGCGATTAATATTGTTAAGGAAAGAACAGCCGCAGGGATCAATGTACAGGGCCAAACTATTAACATGCTCAGATTTGCGGATGATATAGCAGTGTTAGCATCTAGCAAAGAAGAATTAGGAGCGGCTTTGAATGAAATGGAAGCAGTTTTGACACAGGGCTACGGCATGAAAATCAATAAAAAGAAAACTAAAATTTTGGTATGTTGGGGGTGTGAAAATAGAACTAAAATGGAAATACAAATAGGAAATGAGAAGATAGAGGAGGTCGCGGATTTCTGCTACTTAGGAAGTAAAATAACTCAAGACGGTAGGAGCACTAAAGATATAAAACAAAGAATGGCGCAGGGCCGAGTTGCGTTTAACAAAAAGAAACAACTATTATGCTCGAGAACGGTTAATATAGAGACTAGGAAGAGACTCTTAAAGTCGTACGTATGGAGTACGGCATTATACGGGTGCGAAACTTGGACAATAGGGGAAGCGGATCGAAAAAGAGTAGAAGCGTTTGAAATGTGGTGCTACAGGCGCATGATGAAGATACCGTGGATAGATAAGGTTAGCAATAGGGAAGTATTAGAAAGAGTTGGGGAAAAGCGAAAGGTATGGAAGACAATAAAGAGTAGGAGAGATAGGATGGTAGGACACCTTCTGAGACACGAAGGAATAGTTCGCGACATACTAGAGTCAGAGATAGGAATGAAAAGAGGTAGGGGTAGGCCTAGATTAGACTACTGCTCTCAAATAGTTAGGGATGTAGGATGTTCTACTTTTAGGGAAATGCGTAGGTTAGCTCAGGATAGAAAAGAATGGAGGTACGCGTCCAACCAGTCTTCGGACTGAGAACCTTATGATGATGATACCTAAATGTTGTCACTGTCAATTTTTCTGTTTATGCTCAGAGCTCATTAACTTTTAGGCAGAATAAAATATTTGAAAGAGTGCTTTTTATCACCAAGCACATAGTATAAGCATATATAGTATGCTCGATAGGCAGCCCCATTTTGTCCCACTCGCGCAAGACGCGTAGAGTGCGAAGCAGAGATTTGCGGGAAACACATCTCCGTGCTGTGCGAACGCAATGACGCGGTGTTGTTAGCGTTTTGTATTATTCGTTTAAGCATTATTTGTAATTTATGCTATGAAAAAAATTGTGTAACATTAAGTTAAAATGCCTGGTTGTGTTGTAGTGAAGCGTGGGAATTTCCACAGCAAGACAAAAGGTTGGTTCCTCCGTGTTAAGATACGCAAAACGCCGGCCGCCGTTTCAAATTTTCTTCAACTCAATTTTCCTAATTAATAATCCCAGATATATTCTGTATCCGGCTCGATTTGGACCTAATGTGTTGTATAAATCACCAACTAGGCGAAGGTATATAAAGGTATATAAAGTACTTACTTCGAGTTTCCAAAGATTAGCGAACTGGCAAAGCAATGAATTGTAGCTTGTCGACGAGATGATATACATGGTAAGTGGTGAATAATAGGTATTTATCTAATATATCTACTTTTTGTCTATTGCCATTACATGTGTAGACACAGTTTTACATTCTATTAAGCTATTTACAACATAAAAGTTATGTCCAACTTAAATACTTCAGGTTTGAAATATGTAATTATTTATTAGGTACCTGTACCTACCTAGGTATACCTACCTAACATTATTTTTGTAATGAAGCCATTTCCTCACTTGTGTTACAATTTACTTTTGTAATGGTATGCATCCATGCCAATTTTTGCAAAAATCGAATATTTATGTTTTTAAAATATTCATAAATTTCTTCCCGATAGCAGTATCAAAAATTGATTTAATAGTGGTACATCTTGCAGAATAACTCTATTTTATACATTTCTCTGTTTGATAAATGACGTTTTATTTAATGCCACTAAGATAATATACATAATTAGAAAAATAAGAGTTCTAGTTTGTTACTTCTTATTACTAACTTTATAAATAATAACATGCAATAACATTTTTCGAAATTTTGTTGAGGATCGGTATTGCAGTCTTCTACAAAGTTGTTTTAGGTAGGTACTTTTGATATCCCCCATTCTGTACGAAATTAATATTTTAGTTAAAAAATCCATGTGTAATTCACAGTAAAGAGGCATTTGAGCATTCTTGTAATTGTTTTCAAATTTTAATTTTTTTCGTATAAAACCGGCTTTCATATGGCCACGCTGCGTACATGAAGTTTGCTAATTTTCATTTCATAAAAACGGATAGCATAATAAATTAATTCCTATGTACTTTCGAAGAACGAGATTTTAATGATGCTTTTTGACTTAAAATTGTAATATTCTTGTTCTAAATATTTCAAACGAGATTATAAAACAGAAACAGATTAACATTTTTGGCACTTGTAGTTGATATGGTAGGTATATTATTATTCAATTGAACCAAATTAACAGTGTTTATTTTTCCTAGACCCAAAATCTTACTTCACTTAATTTTATGTACGCATAATTAATCTACGTATACTTGTCTGCCTACTTATTTCCTTGGCGGTACATGATCTGTAGGTAAGTAGGTAGTAGGTACAATACATAATAAAAGAAACGCACTTTTTACATCTACGGCATATGCAGATAACAAAGACAGAACTGCGAGAACACCTTCCACTTTCTGGCAACATAAAACCGAGACCAAAATAAAATTTGAGTGAAGAAATTTATTTTTATTTCATTTAATATACTGCAAAATTAACGCACACGTAGCGCTGCGAATCCAGTTCTGCTTCGCACTCGACGTGATAATGTGCGACAAGGATAGAGCTACCCTGCGCGTTGGCAGGGCTTGACCAAGCATACGTATTATAAAACTTCCTATTGTGTAAAGTTGCTGATTTTCCTTACGCTCACCTACGTTTTAAAAAAGAATGCGTAAGGCGGCACTAAAATAGGCATTGTTAATTTATGGCTAAGTCGTATGAATAATACCACCTAAAAATGATATGTGGAAAAAAATGTAAAACCAGAAATAATATCTATTCAAACGTCAAATGACGAGAAGTGCTAAAACTATGCTTTGCTTTCTTCTGCTTCAAACCGAGCTTCAAACGCTATCTCGACGTATAAATATTTAAAAGGCTATTCAACTAACAAATTCATCATTCAAGATTCAGCAATAATTAATTATATGTATATTGGCCTTCAAGTTGAAGGTGTATTTCAATATAGTTAACTATAAGAGAGAGAGAGTATTTTTTAACGTTTCAAGATTCAGAATGATAAGGAGGATTCTACATTAATTGTGAAATATGATATATACTGAAATACAAGCATTTGTGTTTTGGAAAAGGGAATGCCCAATTCAAACATGTAGGTAACTTTTCTATCGATTTCATTGCTTATTGCTGCATTTCAGAAGGCACGGTAGGACTCCTCAAGTGGCCAGAAAGCAATGATGTGGATACCCCGGTAATAGAATTAATTAAGTATTGAAATAACATTGGAAGATTACCTAAAGAATACATATTTTTTTAAGGTGTATTAAAATTTTCTTAGGAAATTTGTACCACGCCGCTCCAACCAAATAAGTTCTGGAAACCTTTTATTAATATTTCCGAGAGGTATGCACTATGATCGATATTCTTTAAAAGTCTCACTAGTACTAGCGTGCTAGTGTACTAGCGTGCTAGTGTACTAGCGTACTAGTGTACTAGCGTACTAGTGTACTAGTACTAGTGTACTAGCGTACTAGTGTACTAGTACTAGTCTCGTATTCTGTAACCTTACTTATTATTTCAGAATGACGTCACACAATTTGTCGCCATATTCACTGGAGGGCAAACATTTGTTTGTTTACATTTTAACCTTATAAATAAACTGTCGTTTTCCTAAATTGTAAGCCCATCATATGCCACTGTTTTGTTGTGTTTTGGGTGTGGAATGAGACGAGAAAGGGTTTTTCAGAATTCTTGCCCTAAATCTTCTGGGAATACTTAAACATGTTGGTAAGTACAAGACGTGACAAGGGGGTAAAAGTCTTTAAAAGGAGAGGTTTGAGACATTTTACAAGCATTTTTTAATCGGTAAAGTCCATTGTACATAGAAAATGGAGATACGAAAAATATTGCTGTTGTTTGAATAGGGCTTTTAAAAAAGAAATTTACAAGTTTTCGTGACCCTATTCCTGTGGGTCTTACAGGTATCAACTTTTAAGATAAGTAGTGCATGTGTATTGGATAAAATTGCTGTAGTTTTCAGTTCATTTGGGTTCCTTCCGATGAATTAAGTACCCTTTCACAATAATGTTAATGTTAATGGTGATATTAAGATGTTAATGGTAATGTTGACGGTAGTTCTGTTCACAACCATGGTAATGGTAAAGTACATTTAAAGTAGGTGGGGCCGAAATGACAGCTGTTGGAACTAAACAACCACATTTAATGAATTGATCAAACTTTTCAGAAAAACCTAAACAATAAACACCGAGCAGGTGCACGAAACACATTGTGTAAGCAAGGTGACAGGTTACGTTCGTTCCCAATTTACCAAATTCGCTTGTAGCACCAGCGCATGCACGAGAACGTCGTCTTTATTGGTAGATGTTAACCGTAAGTTAGGCAACTCAGAATATTTTTGGAGCTACTAACATCGTGATTAACATCACGATTAACACTAACGTTGTTGTGAACGTTTCAATGACAAAAGTATCCTTTGAATATTAACATCTTAACGTAACATTACCATTACCACTAATATCATTGTGAAACAGTAAAACTGCCAATAAATAAAAGTAAATAGCTAAGAGTACGGGGATGCAGCCAAAGGATTGAGGAAATGAAACTCCCTTTACCGCTTATTCAAGCTTTCGGATTTATTTAAATCCTTCCTCAGGAAATCTAGCAAATACAAACAATGCAAAAGTCAAAACAGGAACAAACAATCCAAAATTGAAATAGACTTACAGTGATGTGGAAGATTTTACACACATAACGCAAGAAAAGCTGATCTCATCCAGAAAGGACAAGAAAAACGTCCGGATGAAAACATGGACACAAAACTTATAATTCACTAACATCAAACAGGTGGTAAACTAATATAACTTCACAAATAGTCCAATGTAAACTAGTCCGTTAAAACAATGTAACAGACACAATATTAAACAATTATTAGGACAAAATGTATAAATAAAACTTTTTAGAAAGTAGGTCAAGACGCACGCACGTCAAATTTTAAAAATAATCTAACCTAACTTATGTTCCGGAAAACCGAAAAAACGGTCGAAATGTGACAAGTGACAGAGAAAATCCTAAACCAAACATAAGGAAATGAAAAATCACTATGGTGGATGATTACCAACTTGATTGATAAAAGGAGGGAAATATGAAAATGAGAGCAACGACAATACATCATACAACAGGTCTACTAAGTGATATAAAACAAAGATACTCTAAAAGAGTAAGACATATGCAGCACAGAACTAATGCTAAGTAATTACCTATCACAAAAATGATGGGAGAAACTACAAATAAGGAACACTCAAGGGTCAATGACCTTTCAGTGAGTAAGGCATATGAAACAGAGAGAAAACAAAAGGACAGGAGAGGGCCGGAAGGATCAACCAGGAGAGGCGACCCAAGCAGCTAGGAGGTACGAGGGGGTACTGGAATAAAACAGACCAGAAGAAAGAAAAACACCCCTAGATGGGTATGGATGGAACAGTATTATCTGCGATAGCCTGCAGAGAATTACCAAGAAGATGAAGTAAATATATGTAAATATTGCTCAAATTTTCGGTGTCAGTGCGCCTATTCATGCTATTATGGGTATCAATAAATAACATTTCAAGGAAAAGACGTTTGCGAAGTTTATCCTCCTTGATTAAGATAGAAACATCATCAAAGTTGGCTGTATGATTTGACTCAATACAATGTTGGGCCAGAGCACAATTACCCAGAGATCTCTTGACATCACTCCTGTGGGAGGCTAGACGAGCACTCAGATATTGACAAGTTTGTCCTATATAGACCTGGGGGCAGTCAGAACATTCAACCTTGTACACCACATTGGAACTGTGAAGGAGGGGGATGCGGTCCTTAGGGTTGCTAAAGAGATTAGCTATTTTAAAGTTATATGAATATACTATTTTTAGATGGATCTCATTTTTGAAGACAGAGTTTATATGATGGGATAACTTCTTTATATAGGGAATGGTGAATGGTCTTCCGGACGTTTTTCTTGTCCTTTCTGGATGAGCTCAGCTTTTCTTGCGTTATGTGTGTAAGATCTTCCACATCATTGTAAGTCTATTTCAATTTTGGATTGTTAGTTCCTGTTTTGACTTTTGCATTGTTTGTATTTGCTAGATTTCCTGAGGAAGGATTTAAATAAATCCGAAAGCTTGAATAAGTGGTAAAGGGAGTTTCATTTCCTCAATCCTTTGGCTGCATCCCCGTACTCTTAGCTATTTATCAACTAGACAGCCGTGTCTATCGTCAACTTTATAATAAATAAAAGTAACAGTTTTGTAATATGCTGTATGAATCATAATCTAATTATTAATAAAAGACTTATGATACACACTGTTTTATTACCTAATAAAAAGTTATCTTAACACAATAACAATTAAATGCATATAAAATCATCATCATAAGGTTTTCAGTCTGAAGACTGGTTGGACGCGTACCTCCATCCTTTATCCTTTTCTATCCTGATCTAACCTACGCATTTCCCTAAAGTAGAACATCCTACATCCCTAACTATTTGACAGCAGTAATCTAATCTAGGCCTACCTCTACCTCTTTTTATTCCTATCTCTGACTCTAGTATGTCGCGAACTATTCCTTCGCGTCTTAGAAGGTGTCCTACCATTCTTTATTGTCTTCCATACCTTTCGCTTTTCCCCAACTCTTTCTAATACTTCACTATTGCTAACCCTATCTATCTTCATCATTCGTCTGTAGCACCACATTTCAAACGCTTCTTCTCTTTTTCGATCCGCTTCTCCTATTGTCCAAGTCTCGCACCCGTATAGTGCCGTACTCCATACATACGATTTTCAGAGTCTCTTCCGAGTTTCTACATTAACCGTTCGCGAATCTTTTTGGTTAATGCAACTCGACCCTGCGCTATTCTTTGTTTTATATCTTTAGTGCTACTACCAGCTCGAGTTATTTTACTTCCTAAATAGCAGAAATCGGCGAACTCCTCTATCTTCTTATTTTCTATTTGTATTTCAAATTTAGTTCTATTTTCACTCCCTCTACATACCAAAATTTTAGTTTTCTTTTTATTGATTTTCATGCCGCAGCCCTGTGTCAAAACTGCTTCTATTTCATTCAAAGCCGCTCCTAATTCTTCTTTGCTAGATGCTAACACTGCTATATGATCCGCAAATCTGAGCATGTTAATAGTTTGACCCTGTACATTAATCCCTGAGGCTGTTCTGTCCTTAACAATATTAATCGCATCTTCGATATATAAGTTGAAAACTAGAGGTGACAATGCACATCCCTGTCTCACTCCCTTCAGGATATCTACTTCTCTTCGTTCCTGCTCAAATTCTATAACTGCCTTTTGCTCTTTGTAGAGATTATGTATTATTATTCTGTCCCTATATTTCATCCCTACCTTTCTGAGCACGTCGAACATCTTCCCCCATTTTACGTTGTCGAAGGCTTTTCTAAATATACAAATCCTATATAGACGCTCTTTCCCATTTCTATTGTTTTTTCTATAATTACTTGTAAAGCTAAAATGACCTCTCGTGTTCCTCTATTTCGTCTAAATCCGAACTGATCTCCTATACTTGGGCCGCCCAACAGACGGAGTGATCACCCTGCAAGAACGTGCTCTAGCGGGGCCAATAGTTATTTATGACGACTGAATTGGAGTGATACGACTTCGTTGGGTCTAAAGAATGCGCATCACTGCGGTTCGGTTGTCCTAAATTGATAGTGGTCCCGCCTAGAGCAAGTTCTTGGAGGGTGATCACTCCGTCTGTTCGGCGGCCCAAGTATAATATTTCTTCCGCCCTTTTCTCCATCCTTCTTTGCACAATTCTCGTTAAAATTCTTGACGCGTGGGAAATTAAACTAATAGTTCTAAAATTTTCGCACCTATCCGCGCCTTTCCTTTTTGGCAAATCTAATATGATGTTCCGTTTGTAATCTTCTGGGATCTTGCCTGTCAGCTATATGCGACTAACTAATTTAAATAAACGATCTATTACATCTTGACCTGCGCACTTTAAGATTTCTGCCTGGTGTTTTATTGTTTCTTAAACTTTTTAATGCTAGCTCAAACTCTCCTCTCATTTATAGGATACCCTAGGTTACTCGCCTCTAGCGCCTGACCTGCAACTCAAGTGCCTGACAGCCGCATGCGTATTTTCAGGGGCTAGATGCGAGTTATGCTATCGCAAATCGCACTTAGTTTCGTATCGGACGACCGTGGTCGCAGAGAGGTATATTAAATGAGTGAATGTCTGTCTCGCGTGATGGCGATTCCCTAGCTGTCCTTTTAGACCTGACTGATGTTTTGTTCAAAAGAAAAATGATAAATCATCATAACAAAAAAGAACTACCGCGAGATGCGAACCCCCAGCGTTGCGAGCGTTGCGAATTGTGGGGAAGGGATACCGGCCACTGAGCCACGATGCGATGGTGTGCTGGCAAGAACGCTTACGAACATAGTATATAAGTAGAAAATAGCATATAAGTAGAAAATACGCATGCGGCTGTCAGGCACTTGAGTTGCAGGTCAGGCGCTAGATGCTAGTCCCTAGGTTGTCGCCCTCTACACTGCTTTCGCTTTCTAATATATCTCCTACTTCCTGTCCCGCATATAAGTTTCCCAAATATTCTTTCCACCTATCTCCCTTCTCCCCGCTTCCGATTAGGATATCTCCTGCCTCATTTCTAATGTTTTTGGTATTAGATCCAATTTCTCTAAAATTTCTCCTAATTATTGTATATGCTTCATCAGTGTTTCCTACTTCGAACTTATCTTCCACTTCTTTGCATTTATTATCGACCCCGCCTTAGGTATATCTTTTTTCCCTCTTTCATCTAACCTATTTTTATATTTTCGCCTTTCCTCTATTAGACTCATAATATGTTTTGTTATCCAGAGTTTCCTACTTTCATTCTGTTTATGACCCAAAATATCTCTAACTGCAGAATCTAAATTATATAAAATATTAAATAAAAAAATTGGTACGTTGATTTAACGATGACAACTAATACCTACTTTGTTATTTATCCCCACATTTTCTCAATTTATTATTTACATTAGGTACCTATTTTACGTGTCATTTTGTTTTTCAGGTCAAAGTCATACGAGTGCCACTCAAGATGCTCCATCTCAAAATTATGACCCACACTTTCAGGCATTTCTCTAGCATACGTTGCGAATGTTTAACCCAAAATAAAATATTGATAAACTAGGTGTTATAATGGTGTTATTTAAAGTACCTTTGGCTTTTGAACAATAACAAAAGCATTTTCAGTCACAACTTTAGCCGACAAAAATGATTTATGAAACCCGATACGTAAAATTTATAACTATTTAGTCCCTTGTGTGCTTTCATCGGATTGCCAGTGTAAAAACTGACTCAAAATTAAATGATTCACTAAGTTCATCAGAAATACAACGCAAATTAAAGGGTTGCTGTCGATGGGCGGCATGAGCGGAATGAGTTTTGCTTTCAGGATTTGACCGCACTGTTTTTTTATTCGGGTTGTTGTGTCGCACTTTCTTTATTTCATCTTTTACACACGTAAGTTCACTAGTTTGTCCGATGTAAATAATCTGAACCTGCTGATTTATGTGCTTATATATTATTGCTATAGTTGTTATTATTTCTTGCTGTCACTCAGTATGCAGTATATATAGGGTGATTCAGAAATAAATTATGGAATTTTTGGAGTGATACACTTGGTGTCGTCGAGGTGGCGCTGTGGCACTGCTCGCAATATCTTCAAGTGCATGTCGGTAAGTTCCGGCCAACCAAATTGTGCCATTTTCAACGTTAATAAACTTGTATACGGTCTGTATCTCTTAATTTGACATTAGTAAAACAAACTTCAAACGGCTATACGGCCGATGACAAATTAATGTCGTTCGAAATATTGCGTGTATCGCCGAAACCATGTCTCAGGGGTCACCAAGTGTATTGTTAAAAATAATCCTCTATATGTACTCCTTTATCAACCCATAAACTTCCAGCATTTAGTTCTGAATCACCCTGAATGTGTTTTTATGCATTTCCCTATTTTGCGAAAGAACAGTTCGCAATGAATTCTTAATAAGTTAACCCCACAAGCCAAAAAACAGTGACACAGTAATTAAACTCGACACGTGTTTCGCTGACATCGTCAGTATCTTCAGGAGTTGAAGATTAATCGCAACTCCTGAGGATTCTGACGTGTCGAGTTTAATTACTGTCTTTCTTGAATTCCTGAGGATGCTGATGTTGCCAGCGAAACACCTGTCGAATTTAATTACTGTCACTGTCATTTGGCGCGAGAGGGTTAACTCATTAAGAATTCATAGTGAATTTACGTCAGTTCTCGATACAACCACTGTGTGTTAAAGACCAGTTCGTTTTACAGTCATTTGCTGTAACAATTAAATACATTATGTTAAACGGTGGTAGTGACGAACAGCTCTGAGTGATTGTATCTTTCGGATCCGACTACCAGTAAGGTGTTTATTAAACTCATCCTAGGATTATTTTTATATTTATATTTATGTAATACATGTATACTATACCTTTCAGAATACATATTATTATTCCAAATAAATTGTTCAATTCTTTTTTTTCTGGCAGCTGTGGATTTCATTATTATTTATTATTAATGAATAAATTCGTAAGTAGTAAATTGTTAAAAGCAGTGGAGTATCGCAAAGGTAAGGTACACAGACGAATAAACGAATAAATGCAGTTCAATTCTTTTGTGAATAAAGATCAAATTTGGGAGTCCCTTGGAAACTTTAAGTCAGGTCAGGTCAGAACCTTCATATTTAAATGGTTTTGTCCACGACTATCTTATAACATACTTTTTATACTTGTGTTTCTTCAATCATAATTAGATACATTAATCACTGCAGTGATTAATGAATATTATTCACTACACCAATAGGAATATCGCTTTGACCCTTTTTTACATTTATTTAGTAGGCCGCGATCGCGATGTGTCAGTTCAAATTGAAACGTCAAATCAGCATGGTTTGCTTTTAATTTGAAATGCACATTCTAAAAAAGAAGATATAATGAGTAGTGAGAGTGAAAACGAGATTTCTTTAACAGCACCAGCAATAAAAGAAGCTGCAGAACTTGCCTCATTAGATTCATTGCCCAAAAAACCAAGAAAATTATACCTGAGAGCGTATGTATGAATCTTTCTTACACTGGAGAAGGGAAATGAAGGTAAATTCTTCCTGGGAATCTGTTTTGATAGTCGTGGACAAAGTATAGTATACAACTCGTTATAATGATGCTATTATTACCTCGGATGATTACAAAACTCGCCCGTTTCACTCGCTCGTGTTGTAAACTTCATCCTCGGTAATAATAGCATTCATTATAAACTCGTGTATAATATACTATTATTTAGCTTGCTTTGTTTGTATCTTGTGTGGGTCAAATCTAGTAATTGAAATTTTACCCCCTACCTGTTGACCGATTGATCTGAAATTTGGTACACACCTTTAGTTGTGATGACAATACAATTATATAGGATTCAGTATCATTGTAAATCCAAGATGGCCGCCGCCACAAAATGGCGGATTAAATATTTTTTCCAACGCCCTCAATATGGGTATCAAATAAAAGGGCTTAACTAGTAGAATACAGTACACCATGAAAAATTCAAAATCCAAGACGGCCGCCACCACAAAATGTCGGATTACTTTTTTTTTCAATCCCCTCAATATGGGTATCAAATGAAAGGGCTTAACTACTACAATACAGTACACCATGAAAAAGCAAAATCCAAGATGGCCGCCACCACAAAATGGCGGATTACTTTTTTCTATCCCCTCAAAATGGGTATCAAATGAAAGGGCTTGACAAGTAATAATAACAAAACAAAACAAAAACAAACTAACAAAAAAACTAAAAACTTGAAAATAAAATAAGTGTAAAAAATTTTACGTTAAATGGTTTTATTGTAAAGAAACATAATAATGATGCAGATAGTGTACTAAAAGCTAAAAAATAATTAGGTAGGTACCAGGCACCAGTCATCACATCACTCTCCTCATCAATCTAGAGCATTTATCAGACAAAAATAAAATCGTGGGGCGAGTCGAATTTCTATTATCTACAGTCAACCGCTCATATCATTAGGTATGTTTTGGATGAATCTTCTCAATAGACAACATCGCAGAACGATCATTTACATATTTACTCAGGTTAAGCTACGCCCCACGACTTTATTTTAGTCTGATCAATGCTCTAGATTGTTGAGGACAGTGGTGTGATGACTAGTACCTGGTACCTACCTAATTATTTTTTAGCTTTTAGTACATTATCTGCATCAAAACCGTTTAACTTAATTTTTTTTACTTATTTTATTTAAGGAACATTCTCTGTTAAATTGAAATGTGTGATGATTTTTTCACGGCCAGCGGTCAACCTGGTCATCGGAGAATCTGTTATTTTGAAGTCAAGAAGTGCTACTTATTTAGACGTGAACTATAGTACCTCTTAGTACAAGGGTGATGGAAATGTCATTGCATGCGCAATAAAAGGTCCATCCTGATAGAATTCCAATATGTATTTTCATTTCATTTCATACATATTTCATGAACAAATCAAGATAGGTCATATTTATGGAGAGATTATTATTGGGAACGAATTTGCTCAAGTAAGAGAGAAAGAGTGTGACGTGCACAAATGGCGCAACGCCACAAATGAGGATCCGGCCGCGACTGAGCTCTAAGCCGAAGATGGGAGTGGGCAATTAAACAGTAAAGGGCGCCAAGAAGTTGATGCCTGATCCTCTTGGAAATAAGACAAAATCCAGCAGCCACAACTTCTAAAAGCTGCTGGTACGTAATAGGGCAAACACAAAAAAAAATTAAACAAATTGTCAAACAGTAATGCCAGCATATAATATTGAAAATGAGAATAATCATACAAAAAAAGTCGTAAATTCAACAGCTATTAAAGATTAAAAAAATAATGTAGGTGTAATAACCAACCTGCGGGAAATCTAGACGCCCGGTACTAGCGTTGCGCCGAAAAAAAAAGGAAAATCCAAATAGGCGCAGATGACACGGTAAATACACTACACGGTAGGAGCTCCGCACGCGCAGCGCACCGACGGGTCAATCGCACGCACTCTACTTACAAACGCAAATAGACGCAAACGGCAGTATCGATTGTTGCAAAATCCCGTTACACAAAAAAAAATATATATATCTAAGTAGGTACTATAAGTCAAAATTAAATATATCTACGGCAAAAAAAAACCTAAGCAAAATTTCGCAAATCAATCAACTCTTATCTAAATGACTTGAAACTACGTAATAATGAAAAAATAACAAAAATATTAGGAAAATACTGGCAAAATGATCTAAGTATAAATGAAAATTTTAAACAAAAACTATACCGGAATTATGACAAATTAAATTTAATACTATAAGTGACAAAATTAGCGATGTCCAAAAATAAACAGGTGACCACAACACACCGTAGCCGGGCAACTACATGAAAACTAGCCGAACAGAGACGATTCTAGAAACGGACTAGCGACGCGTGAACACAAAAAAATACAAATACAAGGTGGTCACAAAAAGCTGTGCCAGGCGCTACGTAAAAACCAGCCGTTGGACGCGATGATCCAGACGGACAGGCGACGAAATAATCAAAATTGATCTGACCTTACTAGGACGATGAATTGATGTTAAATTCAGTGGAGAGCTTCGCCTAGGTTGCGAGCGGCTCCAAAACACGTGTGAATTGCCAGGTGGCAGGTGTACGGCTTCCTGGTGTCTAGCGGGCTGGTCGGTACACCAAATAATTATACCCCCCCCCCCCAAAAAAACCCTAAAATGCCAAAAAGACAAATTAGAAGAAGGGAAAGTAAAGAAGATGAAATTACAAATTTATAAAGCATTAAACAAATGAAAGAGCAATAAAGAAGAAAAGAAAATTTGCTTACCACGTGGGGTTTTTTCCAACAAATCCGGCTGAACTTCTGCGTGAATCAAATATCCCCAATCAAGGGTAGACTTCCAACAAAACCAAAAACGCTTCTAACGGAAAATCTATACTGAACAGTGCTCGAAGAAAAATCCCAAAAATGGCAATGCAAAACTCGGCAACTAATAATCTTTGAGACACCTATTCACACTCAAAGCCAGCATGGAAGTGAAAATTTTAAAGCGGAAATTGCAAATTTTTGAAAAAACGCGCAATGAAGAAAGCAACAGGACCTAAAATTTCCAAAATACCCCAACTTTCAAATCTACCTGAGGCGTCGCAAGATGTGGGAAAATGGATAGAAGAAGGAAGGAAAACAAGACAAAGAAGACTAAAGAAGATGTGCGAATACAAAAGAAATGAAGAAACTGATGAGAAAACCCTTAAAGCAACCTCACGAGTAGAAATAAAGAAAATAAGAGACGTAAAACATTAAAAGATTAGATAGGGGTACAAAATAAATGACTACGCCACTGTTCTAAGAGTGCTATACAACCGGCTCGAACGAACTTCACATATTTTGAACCTAACCTCAAAAATCTGACAGACCGGCCGTCAACAAAAGAAATCGTGGCACTCAAACAAATATACCACAAGATACTGAGAATCATACTAGAATTTTTAGAAGATACACTCAAGAGACGGTAAAATCGAACATGAGCAAAATTAATAACTGACCCAACTGATTTCCTACGATGGAACTAAAGTACGAGAATGAACGCACAAAAATCGACAAGATCGCAACTCCTACAGGTAAGTGAGACAAACCTACTTCAAACTAACAAACTAATAAGGATCATGCATACCCAGGCTGAATGTACACAACAATATTCATTCTCAACGGCAGAAATAATGATCGAAAGCAAGAACGGAGGACAGACATGAAAACCAACGAAAATGCGAGCGAAAGGGTTTTAAAATATAATCAAATTTAAGTCAGAAACAAGCTGTGAGTACTAATATTACAATAAAGAGTATAAGTATATTTTCTTCTTTTAATTTTAGAGTGACATTTTCTTTGTAAGTTTCACTACAAAATTGAAACGCAACAAGAGAGTTCTCCGTGCCTGAAACAGACGTGGCTGAAGTTAGATTTGGATTTAGATTTGCAATTCGCGTTTTTACAGCGGTCCAGATAAATACTGCACAGTTATATTCTAAATCATGTTTTTCAATTAAAATTAGTATTAAAGAACACGAATAATAATAAGCAAATGCACATAATGGACATTTAACAAATTTACGATGTACAGAAATGCTTAAACGAAGTACCTACGGTAATTGAAGTTTTACTAAAACATGCATTTAAAATGTAATATAGGTACAAAATCATGGATTACTTGAACCTAATAATAATTTCAAATAAAAATTCGCCAGAATAATTTTTAGCAAAATTTAGATAATTAGATTGCAACACCATAAATTAATACGACGTAGGGGTTGAGCTATAGTTTCCTCTTTTGAGGAAATCTTTTTTAAAATGCATATTTCTAATTTACACCAAACTAGTTTTTTCCCTATATGAGTACCAGTGGTGTACCGATGTTCTATAAAAGTCGTATCATCAGATTTGCCTTGGGTTTGAGATACACTCACGCCCATTTGCAATGCAGTTCTAAAATTCCCGTTCTTAACTGTTTCAACCCAGATTCTTCTGTAGGATAAAGGGTGTACCTGTCAATATTCTGTAAAAATGGAAGAACAGATTTCCCGTAGGGGTTGAGGTATAGCAACCCTTATTTCCAAATATTTCTTAAAATTCACGCTTTTAACTGCATCAACCTAGATTTTATTCCAAATGATGAAGCACATCCCTGAAGATGTTCGGTGAAAATCGCATCTCCAGATAAGCCGTAGGGGTTGAGATACAACCACCCCCATTGCAATTTTTGTGAAATTCGTGCTTTCAACTGCATCAACCTAGATTTAATTCCAAATGATGAAGGAAGGCTCAGTAGATGTCCGGTGAAAATCGAATTCCCAGATATGCCGTAGGCACCCGTATTTGCAAAATACTTCTTAAAATTCGCGATTCTAACTGTATCAACCTAGATATTGTACGAAACGATAAAGGAAGGCCCTGTCGGTGTCCAGTGAAAATCTCACTGCTAGATTTGCCGCAGGGGTTGAGATAGAGCAAAATATTTCTTAAAATTCGAGATTCTAATTGTATCAACCTAGATACTGTACTAAACGATAAAAGAAGGCCCTGTCGGTGTCCAGTGAAAATCTCACTGCTAGATTTGCCGCAGGGGTTGAGATAGAGCAAAATATTTCTTAAAATTCGAGATTCTAATTGTATCAACCTAGATACTGTACTAATCGATAAAAGAAGGCCCTGTCGGTGTCCAGTGAAAATCTCACAGCCAGATTTGCCGTAGGGGTTGAGATAGAGCAACCCTTATTTGCAAAATATTTCTTAAAATTCGAGATTCTAACTGTATCAACCTATATACTGTACTAAACGATAAAGGAAGGCCTTGTCGGTGTCCAGTGAAAATCTCACTGCTAGATTTGCCGTAGGGGATGAGATAGAGCAACCCTTATTTGCAAAATATTTCTTAAAATTCGAGATTCTAATTGTATCAACCTAGATACTGTACTAAACGATAAAGGAATGCCCTGTCGGTGTCCAATGAAAATCTCACTGCCAGATTTGCCGTAGGGGTTGAGATAGAGCAACCCTTATTTGCAAAATATTTCTTAAAATTCGAGATTCTAACTGTATCAACCTAGATACTGTACTAAACGATAAAGGAAGGCCCTGTCGGTGTCCAGTGAAAATCTCACTGCTAGATTTGCCGCAGGGGTTGAGATAGAGCAAAATATTTCTTAAAATTCGAGATTCTAATTGTATCAACCTAGATACTGTACTAAACGATAAAAGAAGGCCCTGTCGGTGTCCAGTGAAAATCTCACAGCCAGATTTGCCGTAGGGGTTGAGATAGAGCAACCCTTATTTGCAAAATATTTCTTAAAATTCGAGATTCTAACTGTATCAACCTATATACTGTACTAAACGATAAAGGAAGGCCTTGTCGGTGTCCAGTGAAAATCTCACTGCTAGATTTGCCGTAGGGGATGAGATAGAGCAACCCTTATTTGCAAAATATTTCTTAAAATTCGAGATTCTAATTGTATCAACCTAGATACTGTACTAAACGATAAAGGAATGCCCTGTCGGTGTCCAATGAAAATCTCACTGCCAGATTTGCCGTAGGGGTTGAGATAGAGCAACCCTTATTTGCAAAATATTTCTTAAAATTCGAGATTCTAACTGTATCAACCTAGATACTGTACTAAACGATAAAGGAAGGCCCTGTCGGTGTCCAGTGAAAATCTCACTGCTAGATTTGCCGCAGGGGTTGAGATAGAGCAAAATATTTCTTAAAATTCGAGATTCTAATTGTATCAACCTAGATACTGTACTAAACGATAAAAGAAGGCCCTGTCGGTGTCCAGTGAAAATCTCACTGCTAGATTTGCCGCAGGGGTTGAGATAGAGCAAAATATTTCTTAAAATTCGAGATTCTAATTGTATCAACCTAGATACTGTACTAAACGATAAAAGAAGGCCCTGTCGGTGTCCAGTGAAAATCTCACAGCCAGATTTGCCGTAGGGGTTGAGATAGAGCAACCCTTATTTGCAAAATATTTCTTAAAATTCGAGATTCTAACTGTATCAACCTATATACTGTACTAAACGATAAAGGAAGGCCTTGTCGGTGTCCAGTGAAAATCTCACTGCTAGATTTGCCGTAGGGGATGAGATAGAGCAACCCTTATTTGCAAAATATTTCTTAAAATTCGAGATTCTAATTGTATCAACCTAGATACTGTACTAAACGATAAAGGAATGCCCTGTCGGTGTCCAATGAAAATCTCACTGCCAGATTTGCCGTAGGGGTTGAGATAGAGCAACCCTTATTTGCAAAATATTTCTTAAAATTCGAGATTCTAACTGTATCAACCTAGATACTGTACTAAACGATAAAGGAAGGCCCTGTCGGTGTCCAGTGAAAATGTCACTGATAGATTGGCCGTAGGGGATGAGATAGAGCAACCCTTATTTGCAAAATATTTCTTAAAATTCGAGATTCTAATTGTATCAACCTAGATACTGTACTAAACGATAAAGGAAGGCCCTGTCGGTGTCCAGTGAAAATCTCACTGCTAGATTTGCCGTAGGGGTTGAGATAGAGCAACCCTTATTTGCAAAATATTTCTTAAAATTCGAGATTCTAACTGTATCAACCGAGATACTGTACTAAACGATAAAGGAAGGCACTGTCGGTGTCTAGTGAAAATCTCACTGCCAGATTTGCCGTAGGGGTTGAGATAGAGCAACCCTTATTTGCACAATATTTCTTAAAATTCGATATTCTAATTGTATCAACCTAGATACTGTACTAAACGATAAAGGAAGGCCCTGTCGGTGTCCAATGAAAATCTCACTGCCAGATTTGCCGTAGGGGTTGAGATAGAGAAACCCTTATTTGCAAAATATTTCTTAAAATTCGAGATTCTAACTGTATCAACCTAGATACTGTACTAAACGATAAAGGAAGGCCCTGTCGGTGTCCAATGAAAATCTCACTGCCAGATTTGCCGTAGGGGTTGAGATAGAGAAACCCTTATTTGCAAAATATTTCTTAAAATTCGAGATTCTAATTGTATCAACCTAGATACTGTACTAAACGATAAAGGAAGGCCTTGTCGGTGTCCAGTGAAAATCTCACTGCTAGATTTGCCGTAGGGGATGAGATAGAGCAACCCTTATTTGCAAAATATTTCTTAAAATTCGAGATTCTAATTGTATCAACCTAGATACTGTACTAAACGATAAAGGAATGCCCTGTCGGTGTCCAATGAAAATCTCACTGCCAGATTTGCCGTAGGGGTTGAGATAGAGCAACCCTTATTTGCAAAATATTTCTTAAAATTCGAGATTCTAACTGTATCAACCTAGATACTGTACTAAACGATAAAGGAAGGCCCTGTCGGTGTCCAGTGAAAATGTCACTGATAGATTGGCCGTAGGGGATGAGATAGAGCAACCCTTATTTGCAAAATATTTCTTAAAATTCGAGATTCTAATTGTATCAACCTAGATACTGTACTAAACGATAAAGGAAGGCCCTGTCGGTGTCCAGTGAAAATCTCACTGCTAGATTTGCCGTAGGGGTTGAGATAGAGCAACCCTTATTTGCAAAATATTTCTTAAAATTCGAGATTCTAATTGTATCAACCTAGATACTGTACTAAACGATAAAAGAAGGCCCTGTCGGTGTCCAGTGAAAATCTCACAGCCAGATTTGCCGTAGGGGTTGAGATAGAGCAACCCTTATTTGCAAAATATTTCTTAAAACTCGAGATTCTAATTGTATCAACCTAGATACTGTACTAAACGATAAAGGAATGCCCTGTCGGTGTCCAATGAAAATCTCACAACCAGATTTGCCGTAGGGGTTGAGATAGAGAAACCCTTATTTGCAAAATATTTCTTAAAATTCGAGATTCTAACTGTATCAACCTAGATACTGTAGTAAACGATAAAGGAAGGCCCTGTCGGTGTCCAGTGAAAATGTCACTGAAAGATTGGCCGTAGGGGATGAGATAGAGCAACCCTTATTTGCAAAATATTTCTTAAAATTCGAGATTCTAATTGTATCAACCTAGATACTGTAATACACGATAAAGGAATGCCCTGTCGGTGTCCAGTGAAAATCTCACTGCTAGATTTGCCGTAGGGGTTGAGATAGAGCAACCCTTATTTGCAAAATATTTCTTAAAATTCGAGATTCTAATTGTATCAACCTAGATGCTGTACTAAACGATAAAGGAAGGCCCTGTCGGTGTCCAGTGAAAATCTCACTGCCAGATTTGCCGAAGGGGTTTAGATAGAGCAACCCTTATTTGCAAAATATTTCTTAAAATTCGATATTCTAATTGTATCAACCTAGATACTGTACTAAACGATAAAGGAAGGCCCTGTCGGTGTCCAGTGAAAATCTCACCGCCAGATTTGCCGTAGGGGTTGAGATAGAGCAACCCTCATTTGCAAAATATTTCTTAAAATTCGAGATTCTAATTGTATCAACCTAGATACTGTACTAAACGATAAAGGAATGCCCTGTCGGTGTCCAGTGAAAATCTCACTGCCAGATTTGCCGTAGGGGTTGAGATAGAGCAACCCTTATTTGCAAAATACTTCTAAGTGTATCAACGTAGATATTGTACTAAACGATAAAGGAAGCCTCTGTCGGCGTCCAGTTAAAATCTGACAGTAAGATTTTCACTGAACACCGGCAGGGCCTTCCTTTATTAATTGGTACAAAATCTAGGTTGATGCAGTTTGAATCGCGAATTTTAACAAACATTTTGCAAATAAGGGTGGTTGTAACTCAACCCCTACGGCAAATCTGGAGATGGAATTTTCACCGAACATCGACAGGGACTTTATCATTTGGAACAGAATAGAGGTTGATACAGTTAAAAGTGTAAATTTTAAAACCTGTTTTGCAAATTAGGGTGCCTTTATCTCAACCCCTGCGGCAAATTCGGCAGTGAGATTTTCCCTGGGCACCGACAGGGCCTTCCTTTATCGTTTAGTACAATATCTAGGTTGATACAGTTAGAATCTCGAATTTTAAGAAATATTTTGCAAATAAGGGTTGCTCTATCTCAACCCCTACGGCAAATCTGGCCGCGAGATTTTCATTGGACACCGACAGGGCATTCCTTTATCGTTTAGTACAGTATCTAGGTTGATACAATTAGAATCTCGAATTTTAAGAAATATTTTGCAAATAAGGGTTGCTCTATCTCAACCTCTACGGTAAATCTAGCAGTGAGATCTTCACTGGACACCGACAGGGCCTTCCTTTATCGTTTCGTACAATATCTAGGTTGATACAGTTAGAATCGCGAATTTTAAGAAGTATTTTGCAAATAAGGGTTGCTCTATCTCAACCCCTACGGCAAATCTAGCAGTGAGATCTTCACTGGACACCGACAGGGCCTTCCTTTATCGTTTCGTACAATATCTAGGTTGATACAGTTAGAATCGCGAATTTTAAGAAGTATTTTGCAAATAAGGGTTGCTCTATCTCAACCCCTACGGTAAATCTGGCAGTGAGATTTTCACTGGACACCGACAGGGCCTTCCTTTATCGTTTAGTACAATATCTTGATTGATACAGTTAGAATCGCGAATTTTAAGAAGTATTTTGCAAATAAGGGTTGCTCTATCTCAACCCCTACGGTAGATATGGCAGTGAGATTTTCACTGGACACCGACAGGGCCTTCCTTTATCGTTTAGTACAATATCTAGGTTGATACAGTTAGAATCGCGAATTTTAAGAAGTATTTTGCAAATAAGGGTTGCTCTATCTCAACCCCTACGGCAAATCTAGCAGTGAGATCTTCACTGGACACCGACAGGGCCTTCCTTTATCGTTTAGTACAATATCTAGGTTGATACAGTTAGAATCGCGAATTTTAAGAAGTATTTTGCAAATAAGGGTTGCTCTATCTCAACCCCTACGGCAAATCTGGCTGTGACATTTTCACTGGACACCGACAGGGCCTTCTTTTATCGTTTAGTACAGTATCTAGGTTGATCCAATTAGAATCTCGAATTTTAAGAAATATTTTGCAAATAAGGGTTGCTCTATCTCAACCCCTACGGCAAATCTGGCGGTGAGATTTTCATTGGACACCGACAGGGCATTCCTTTATCGTTTAGTACAGTATCTAGGTTGATACAATTAGAATCTCGAATTTTAAGAAATATTTTGCAAATAAGGGTTGCTCTATCTCATCCCCTACGTCAAATCTAGCAGTGAGATTTTCACTGGACACCGACAGGGCCTTCCTTTATCGTTTAGTGCAGTATATAGGTTGATACAGTTAGAATCTCGAATTTTAAGAAATATTTTGCAAATAAGGGATGCTCTATCTCAACCCCTACGGCAAATCTGGCTGTGAGATTTTCACTGGACACCGACAGGGCCTTCTTTTATCGTTTAGTACAGTATCTAGGTTGATACAATTAGAATCTCGAATTTTAAGAAATATTTTGCAAATAAGGGTTGCTCTATCTCAACCCCTACGGCAAATCTAGCAGCGATATTTTCACTGGACGCCGACAGGGCCTTCCTTTATCGTTTAGTACAGCATCTAGGTTGATACAATTAGAATCTCGAATTTTAAGAAATATTTTGCAAATAAGGGTTGCTCTATCTCAACCCCTACGGCAAATCTGGCGGTGAGATTTTCATTGGACACCGACAGGGCATTCCTTTATCGTTTAGTACAGTATCTAGGTTGATACAATTAGAATCTCGAATTTTAAGAAATATTTTGCAAATAAGGGTTGCTCTATCTCATCCCCTACGGCAAATCTAGCAGTGAGATTTTCACTGGACACCGACAGGGCCTTCCTTTATCGTTTAGTACAGTATCTAGGTTGATACAGTTAGAATCTCGAATTTTAAGAAATATTTTGCAAATAAGGGTTGCTCTATCTCAACCCCTACGGCAAATCTGGCCGTGAGATTTTCATTGGACACCGACAGGGCATTCCTTTATCGTTTAGTACAGTATCTAGGTTGATACAATTAGAATCTCGAATTTTAAGAAATATTTTGCAAATAAGGGTTGCTCTGTCTCATCCCCTACGGCAAATCTAGCAGTGAGATTTTCACTGGACACCGACAGGGCCTTCCTTTATCGTTTAGTACAGTATCTAGGTTGATACAGTTAGAATCGCGAATTTTAATAAGTATTTTGCAAATAAGGGTGCCTTTATCTCAACCCCTACGGCATATCTGGGAATTCGATTTTCACCGGACATCTACTGAGCCTCCCTTCATCATTTGGAATTAAATCTAGGTTGATGCAGTTGAAAGCACGAATTTCACAAAAATTGCAATGGGGGTGGTTGTATCTCAACCCCTACGGCTTATCTGGAGATGCGATTTTCACCGAACATCTTCAGGGATGTGCTTCATCATTTGGAATAAAATCTAGGTTGATGCGGTTAAAAGCGTGAATTTTAAGAAATATTTGAAAATAAGGGTTGCTGTACCTCAACCCCTACGGGAAATCTGTTCTTCCATTTTTACTGAATATTGACAGGTACACCCTTTATCCTACAGAAGAATCTGGGTTGAAACAGTTAAGAACGGGAATTTTAGAACTGCATTGCAAATGGGCGTGAGTGTATCTCAAACCCAAGGCAAATCTGATGATACGACTTTTATAGAACATCGGTACACCACTGGTACTCATATAGGGAAAAAACTAGTTTGGTGTAAATTAGAAATATGCATTTTAAAAAAGATTTCCTCAAAAGAGGAAACTATAGCTCAACCCCTACGTCGTATTAATTTATGGTGTTGCAATCTAATTATCTAAATTTTGCTAAAAATTATTCTGGCGAATTTTTATTTGAAATTATTATTAGGTTCAAGTAATCCATGATTTTGTACCTATATTACATTTTAAATGCATGTTTTAGTAAAACTTCAATTACCGTAGGTACTTCGTTTAAGCATTTCTGTACATCGTAAATTTGTTAAATGTCCATTATGTGCATTTGCTTATTATTATTCGTGTTCTTTAATACTAATTTTAATTGAAAAACATGATTTAGAATATAACTGTGCAGTATTTATCTGGACCGCTGTAAAAACGCGAATTGCAAATCTAAATCCAAATCTAACTTCAGCCACGTCTGAAACAGATGCAGCGGGACACCGACTATACGTATCGTTAAGGGGGGAGGGTAATCTTATTTTCCTGAATTCATTGTTCGACGTGTCTACTAATTTTTAGACATGGGGCAAGCATATTAGGAGATTTAATTAACTAGGTAATTAAAGATAAATCTATTTATTTTTAATTTTCGCTGACTTAGGCTGTTTAAACAACGAATTTATTCCCGTCACGCATCTCCCGTCATTCTTCATTATCTCATATGGATTCAACAACATTTCTGCTTAAATAACGGAAAAATAACCTATAACAAAACCGTTCTAGCACGCCGTGGTTCTAGTCAATTATTTGGAGTAAGAGCACATTGCATTTCATTGTTTTTAATCTACGGTCGATGTTTCGTAATTATACGTTCTTTTCATCCAGCCCATTCAAGATACAATTCATGCAAGATATCATAAGTAACGAAGTTCACAATGAAGGCTATTGAACTTTAAGAGCACCAGTCTTGTCTATCAGTTATCTAACTATAGTGGGCTGCTTATTGTTTCAATGAGTTCTAGTGGGTGTATTATTTTTCAATTTTTATAATTTAGTTGGAATTTCATACCGGCGCTCGGGTATTTACGACCGCTTTATGAAGTATTTAATGCCAATCGTTTTAGTACGTGTGCTTGAAGGAAATCGTCGAAATGTTTCACAAAATTGATAAAATGCTGGCCTGCAGAAAAAGTTAAAAAATTCACAGATTTCGCAATCTTTGGAACCATCGGGACATTGGAAATAATAACACCATACATAAAACATAATTAACTTTTTATTATAACCACAAAACATACCTACCTACTACAAAGAAATAATAAACACATAATTTTATTTTCCCACGACCCCCTAGGAAAGCGGCACATTGCATACAGTATAGCAGATCGGAAACTTGACAATTGCGTTGCCTGTGCGTTAAACTCAAAACTGTGCTGTAATATTTGAAAATCGCGTGATTTCTTTATTTTACTTCATGTTCTCCCGGCATTCTCATACTGTGCACACTTCACACTATAGTAGGCTCCCGGCTCTCACCACTCGAGCGCTGCGTTATTTCAGTATACGTCATCTGACCTAGACACTTTCGTGTCGGTGGCCTTGGACAAAAATCGTAATTCTGGCCTCATACGAACATTAACATTTCTAATGTTAAAATACAGCAACTTACAGTCTATTTCGATATGTCTACAATACTTGCCGTAGCTCAATGATGCCACTTAGCATTTATTAAAACTTGTTGGCTGACTACTCTTAAAACTTTCAGTTGTCAAGTCCATTGTCATCCTGTTCTTCATTTTCTCAATGATTCTATATTTCTTCTATTTCAATGTCGTCATCACCTTGGGATACATTATTAGGTAGTATAGGAAGAGTGTATGCCTAAAATGTTTGAAACTTCAGTTTTTACTACAATCTTCCTTATCTTGCAGTTTAGTGACAACCGCTTATTTTCATCCACGATTCTGTGAAGTTTTAGGATGACATTCCTATCACTTATAAAAACGTTCGTGTTTATTGTACTGAGAGTTGAGCAGAATATTCTCCTCTCCGCCTAATCGTATGCGGAAGCCAGGGAGCCACAGTGATTTTCCAGCCTGTAAACGTTTACACAGGCGCCCTTTGGATCATTGGACATAAACATAACGAACGTTTTAGTTGTAAGATGTTGCATTCGTTGAATTGTATAATATTTCTATTGTATTACGCTTCTTTACGTGATATAATAGTATATTATTCTAGGAGCGAGTTAAGGTGGCTATTATTAACAAGGATGAAGTTTTAAAGCACGAGCCGTATTCGAGTGTTTTAATTATTCATTCGAGTTTAGCCATAGCCATAACTCGAGAGTTATTATCTGCAAGAACTCAGGAGAAGTTGTACTCCTACGGTTACATTAGACCCCTTAGTTTAGGTATGTGGACAAAATAAGCAACATTTGAAAGAACGTTGCAATAGAAACGTATAATACATAGGTACATGATTTCTGACAATCTTATAATAATGATGTCCTTAAATATGTATTTTATTTAAAAAAACGATACCTATGTCACAAATAACATTCGCAGCATAAAATTATACGAAATCCACGGAAACAATGTTAAAAAATGAATTTTTCATGTTGCCACTTCAAACGGTAAAAGCAGGCATAAATACGGCAAACTCATGAAATTACTGTTAAAATAAGCTTGAATGGTGTCTAATTATACTATTGAAGCCAAAAAACAAACCCTAACTGCTCCAAGTAAAAAATTATTAATGTTTGAGCGCGGTGAAAGTACGGCTGCTATACCCGGGATTTCATGGCACGAGAGCCGGTTATAAAATGACTATTCCGGTCAGAAGTCCCTATGTAAATTGGCTGCGTGCACGACTTAAGAAATTAATTATTTTGGCGATGTTTCCTTCGGCGTGGAGGGCTGAAATTTTTACCTAACATAACGGGAAATGACAAATTAATGATAAAATTTTACGAAAATATTTATCGTGGTCGGTGAAAATAACAATTTACCCCGAAAGTGACGTTACGGATGAAAGTGGATCGAGTGAATGCCGTCGTTTGCCACCTTAGGTCAATATGTAGAGATTTTGAAGGAGAAAAACTTGAAAAGTTGCAGTTTTTAACATTTCGCACCTTGAGACGGTGACGGAGGGATGAAACGTGATAAATAACAGTTGGTCAGTGATGTTAAATTACAGTAATTTATATTTTTGGTAATTTACGGCGGTAATTTACGATTTTTAATTACTGATATTAATTACCGTGGTAATAAATTTGTTTTGTAAATTACCGTGGTAATTTACCGTAATAAATATTGCGTACATTACGGTAAATTACCGTATTTTACCAGTAAATTACCGAAATATACCTGTAAATTACAGTAATTTACCAATAAATTACCGTAATTTACCAGTGAATTACTGTAATTTACCAATAACACAGTAATTCAGCATTAGATGTTAGATGAAAGATGAAGTCACCAAAATATAAATTTTATTTGTAAATATATAAACAAAATTACTACAAAATATGGTAATTTACTTCGTAATTTACTGTGTAATTTACGGTAATTTTCCCCGTAAATTACGGTAACTAATTTCTGGTATTTTACGGTAAATTACGGTAAATAACCGCGGTTATTTACTGGTAAATTACCAGCTCACATCACTGCAGTTGGTCATATAGAACTTCGCAGGTTCATTTAGGAAAAGGCACAAATTCATTTTCTGGACAATTACTTTTGCAGCAAGAGAATTCCGAATGTCACCCAATACCGCGAGCAATTTCTCGAGCTGGTCCTTATTTACGGCGTTATCGGCACTTTGCAAGGGTTTGCAAAATATAATTTTGTGTTTTCAATTCTCAACCGATTTTAATTTGAAAGAGCTTGCTGGCATCGCAAAATGTTGAGCATGTTGAGTTTCTTCTCGTAAGTATGCAGCAGTTAGCAGTAACTTGTAGCGGAATGTGACTGAAATTGCGCTAATTTTGTGAGTATTAAATATTATTTTTTGTTCGGTTTTACAGTGAGAAAATTGGAAAAAGCCGCATGCTGGACTCAGTTGCAATCTTCTAACTATGCACTAGAAAAATTTGACACTTCTAACTTAAGAAATGGCTTAATAATCTTTTAGGTTGGAAGCTCTGTTTTTCAACTAAACCGAGCTGGTACCTATAACCTCCCCCTATAAAGTGACGTTTGATTCTAAGTGTTAATGAACCTCTATGTGGGTGCCGCACTTCTTGCACGACGCATAAATTTGTCGAATCGAGTTTCATTTCACCCGGTAGTTTTCGTAAAGCATGGCTCTTATGCCGGATTTTCACTTTTGGTGAACGAACTGAGCCTACTGACAATGAATTATTATTATTATTTAATGTTACTTTTTTATGTAATAGATGAATGATTTTAAATAACATAAAAAAATGTGGGGGTGTAAAAATACAACTTTAATTTTGTACGCCACTGGGGTCCAAAAAAGGAATTCTTTCAAGAAAAACAGTAAAGGGCTGTTACATAGCATAAAATCCATATTTTCATCTCCGCTTATTCAAAAAAATTTTGGGTCGAAAAATAAAACGATCAGTGCCTGGGAGGTGCTATATTTGGAGCGTTCGAAAGCGAAAATGCACCCATCTCATTTCTGAAAGTGTACCGATTTCAATTTTTTCGACTGATATTGAAATACTACTTTTTGGAGAGCCTTATTTTTACCATGAACCATGTGGAATTTCCGAGGGAATTTCCAACAGGAAAGGAAGGCAGCCTTAAGAAAATGAGTGGTCTCGTACAACAGGTACTTTTTAAGGACGGCTTCCAATCGCCGTGTAGCTGTTTGTGGAAAATGTAAAAGAGCAGTTTAAAAGTGAACTGAACGAGCCTTTGGCCAATGCAAAAATGTTCGACCGACATTCACATTTGCCCCTCCCCCCAAAAAACTGAAGTCTACCGAGGACTGTCCCGAGCGGGCTTTCTACATGTCGAAATGTAATCTCGAAAGGGTTCGTAAACCTTATTAAAAAAGAATGTGCGTCAGGTCGGTCGGTGAGTCACCCGTACAATAGAAATATTGGCATTTTCGCTGAAAATTTGACAGATGAGTGTTTGGACGCGGATGTTCTCATTATCTTGCGACATTTTTGTTATCGATTTTTAGATGCAAATTTCTACCCTTAAACGTCGACTTTTTCGAGATTCTTTCTTAATGGGAACACTTGCGATTCTTACATTTCGAACTGTACCATGCGTGACTTTCCACGTTCAACGGCCAGAGACGAGTTTGGCATCCCCATTAAAGGTTTCGGGAGAAAATTATTTCCCTTAGCAACTGTGACTATTTTTGGATATTTTGGGTTCGAACGACGGGGCTATTGGAATCCGTTTTCAAAACTGCTCTGCTCCCCCCCCCCCCCCCCCCGTTTAGCCGGTATAAATACATACTACCCGTAATTTAAGAGTGCCGCATCTCGGCCGTCCCTTCAGTACAATTTTATAGAATTCTATAATATTGTACTTCGTGATCTGAAGCGACGAACACCGACCCAGATCTATGGGACTTGTCGGCGAACAAAATCCCGCGTTTTCGGCTCGATCCGCTCGGCAGAGGTCTGGTATTAGCAGGATATAATATATTCGGGTTCGGAGATGCATTAAGTTTGTTGTTGCTTGCCTACGGGGTGTTTTAGTTTACAGAAAGATGAAAAATCGAGAGGGTCCCTATGCACGCGAGGGATGCGCAAACTATCCTTGCAAATTTCATTCCGATCGACAAATTTTTCGCTTAGAGAAAAATTCTTTATGATTTTTTACTTTTCCGCCCCTATTTGCATAACGCCCAGGGTGACGTCGCGGCGCCTTCGGTCCCGCGTCGTCCTCTTCCTTTTGGTCGATGCACTTAAAAAAATTTCGATCCTCTCAAAAACATCCGCTTCGAAGAAAATTTTCGAAATCTCAAAATTTTATGGGTTAACGTTTTCTCCGTCAATGCAGTCTCGATATGCTATATTAAAAATTAATCGGTTACAGGCTTACAGGCCATTCGAAAACGCACAAGTAATGGACCTATTAGACGCTTACAGATAAAATTGTATTACTCCCTTGAGCTTTTGTGATAAATTTATCGCATACCTATACTATGTAGGTATAACTTTTCATTGCTATTTTCTCTACACAAATACGTACCTACATTACCTACTCACCTGCTTTGCAACGAGATGGGAAACTTTATTTTTGTACATTCACGTTTTCGATATTTATTAAATTCTGCTATTTTCTTCTTAGTAGTGTTTTACAATAAATTTACTATAGTTCTATTTTGTTGGTATAAAAATTTAACAGATTATGTCACATTTCAGTTTGTTGGCAATAAATTTGAAAGTAAACCGTGAGTAGGTATATTGACAAAACTTTTATAAACGGAACATTAATTTTACACTTTTTATTTAAAGAGAAATCTATACGACGCCATAATTTCTCTTTGTAAACGCCAGACGCCATCATTATGTGCAAACTATTTTGATACAACAACGTTTTATATTATTACCCTGGAATGACTCGTACGATTGCTTGCGTTTTATCGATGAAAATCCGGCATGTAGCAGATGCTTTCATTTGAAGTCTTTATCTGATAGAGTTAATTGCTTCTATTGCATGGTGTTAAATTAAAATAGCTTCTCCCGGTTCTTTAGTGACCATGACCGGATTATTATTACGAAATTAATTACATGCTGTGATTATTTTAAAAACATACAAAATTTACTTGCACCTTTTGATTAAGTACATAAGAATTCTTAAAGATCAGCATGTAATGTTACAGGCAAGAATTACCAGAAAATGAATGTGTAAATTAAATAAATAACTAAGTACTTGGCCATTCTCTTCATTAAGATTTTGCAAATATCCAAAATTATGAAGCAACAGTTTTTTACGACCAAGTTTCATTATACATAATCTAATTATTATAAAGGGCGAACAGATTAGGAATTAGTCGGTACAACCCGCAGGTAAATTATTTCCAATAAATTGGAATAATTGATAGGTAAGTATTAGAATTGAATTGAATTGAATTGAATTGAATTATGACAAAACCTTGAATTTGTATCTATGAATTATTGCGAATTTGAAGTAGACTAATAAATTGAGTTGCCTTAAATTATTCCTCAAATTGAATTAAGTTGAATTGTTAGGAATTAAATTAGAATTAATTATTTTACGTATGTTTTGGTGAAGTCGATATTTGATCATCCTAAAGAATTGAGTATTTACCTACCTCAACTGAATTATTATTAAGTTAAATTGATACGAATTGAAATGTTGGTGAAATAGATATTAGATTGAATTCACGTAAACTAAGATGAATTGATTGAATTAAAATGGATTGATTTTATTGAACTGAATTAAATTTTATTGAATTAAACCGAATTTATATCACTGAATTCAATGGATTGGTTAGAATTGAATTGTGTACTATTTTTTTCCTCCCCAGGTAATTGTTAATAATAACGAAGTTACAACTCATATTGTTGTCAGTATACAGTATTGTTGTGCAATTTCATTAAACATTAGGAAGGTAAGTACATTCGTTTTCATCAACTTCATTGAATTGATATATTTCTTGAATTTGTTAGATATTTTGCGATTATGATCATTATATAATTATGTGCATCCAAGATGGTTTAAGGTAAGTTCTTTCAAACTACAAATTCGAAAGAGCGAATCGGCGCATAGAAGGTATCTGAGTATTTAATAAATTTATTGTGTGCGACTGTTCCATACAGTACGGCTTGCGGGGGATAACAACTTTTGAATTGTTATGTACACTCTTTCTGAATTGGAATTGAATTGACTGAATTTAACTGAATTTTTTGAATTGACCGAATTGAATTGAATTAGGTACTTGAATTGGATTGAATTATTTGAATTATATTGCATTATTTTTGAATTGAATTGAATTGGCTGAATTTAGAATTGAAATAGATGAATTGAATTGTTTGAATTAAATATAATTATGTCGAATTGAATAATTACGAAATGATCGTCCCCGTTCTCGTCGAAGGGCGTAAATATCCGAACAATGTTCCAACCAGGCCGTGCCGATAGAATCTAGTGCGCACGTAAGTGGGGGAACGTGACGTCAATTGGGAGCGCGAACTTGGGAGCCGGGCATTTATCTTTACGGCAGCGGCGTTATCGCCCGAAGACTTTACAGGCTTTACTAACTTGCCAGTATCTTTGACAAGTTTATAATGCCTAATTGTGCTATCGTGGGTTGTTACAACAATAACTGAAATACAAATGACGTTAACTTTTTTAGATTTCCCCAGAATTCTTCGCTAGCCACTAGCTAGCTCAACTATGTAAACGTGCAGACAAAGTACTGCGTTGTCTAGTTCGGACGCGCACGTAATTTGAGAATCAAACAATTAAGTTTACGATTTCAGGGTTTATCAGAAACTGATAAGGGTAAAATTGTGAAGAAAATGCGGAAAATAGCAAACTAAAATTAACTTTGTTGTGATTGTGATTCGCGCCGTATTTTTTAACGCATGCATTAAGTATTTTGTAAAACAAAATCACCAAGCAAGAGCTAAAATCGGTTATTGTTGAAAGGGACTAAGCATTTTAACAAATTTTAGACTGGACAAAAATACCTTAAATATACAAAACCTAATAAGTTGAACTAAAGTAATCAGAAATGTTTACAGATAGGTATCTCTGTTAATGTACTAAAATTCCTCTGAAAAAAGCTCGCTTTCGGAAAATGCAATGTTTTCTTGTCACCTATTAAATTTATTAAATATTTAGTTAGCTCCTTTCACAAATAATCGATTCTGTTAAAGTAATTCACCGATTGAAATAACAGTAGTTGTCATGTGAATTATCGTTGTATGGGGTGGCCCACTGAAAACAGTAAGTGCGATTTTATGCCATTTAGCATCATTTTCACGAAAAAAGCTGGGGCACGTCGAATTTGGTTGTAACGGGGACATCTGACTTCGATGTTTTCATTCATGTAACTTCAACCCCAAAGCGGAAGGGGAAAGCAGCCTTAAATTTTTAAATAGGAGGTAGTGTCAAGATGCACACCGTAAGAAAGGCATTTAAATTCTCTTTATAACAGTTTTTCATTTTTTAAAATTGGATCACTAACCTCCAAGAAAATGCACTTTAAAAATAACATTAATTAAGGCACCTTTTAACACCAGTAAGTGCGATTTTATACCATTTGAAGCACATTTTCTCAGAAGTCAGTGGTCCGTTTTAAAAAAATGGAAAACTGTTATAAAGAGAATTGAAAGATGAAAGGCTTTCAAAATGTGTGTATCTTGATACCACCTTCCATTTAACAATTTAAGGGTGCTGTCCCCTCCAGCTTTGGGGTTGAAGTTACATGAATGAAAACATCGAATTCAGATGTCCCCCTTACAACCAAAATCGACATTCTGAGCTTTTTGCGTAAAAATTATGCCAAATGGTATAAAATCTCACTTAGTGTTTTCAGTGGTCCACCCTGTATAATGTATGTGAGTTAATTAGTCATTTTGTATTAATTTTTTTGCATCGATATCGATCAATCAGGAGGCTAGATTTAGTAAAGTTATCTTGCATAATATGTTTCTATTGCTTATTAGATGAGGGAAATTATAAATATAATATACTGCAATATCATTCGACCTTCCTAGTATGTATATTCAAATACTTTTTCTCCTTTTCTAACAAAATTAGTGTTGCTTTTAGGAAACACCCCTCGCGTTAACTTTGTTCTCAAGTTTAGAAAATATTTTTCTCGAATACAGTAAGGTAGTCTTCTGATAATTATTACCGAATTGGTTTTGTAATTAATAAATACAAGTTTAAGTTTACTCGAAAATCAAAGTTATGCTTCATATTTGAATAATTAACCACGTTTTACAATATTACACGAACCATAATTCTTCCAAATTCATCATTTATTTAGTTTTGATTTATTTCTTTCAAATATCTTTAACTAATTTTATTTTATGTCACTCTATAATAAACAATTAATTATTGCAACAAATATGTTTAATTTTTTCTTGGTAGGTGTACAAAATCATTCTAATATAAACGAGAAAGGCATAGATACGCTTTACCGTGCATAGCGGACCGTATATATTCGAGGGTTTAGCGCTCCCAAGCAACGTCATTGCGCGCTCCCGACCGAATAGCGTCTGCCTATGCACTCACCATATATATTTACGCCATGGTTCCAACAAAATTATCACGCCGGCGGCGGCGCGGCGCTATGTGGCGTTGTGTGTCTGGCCGGTGCCGGCTAGTCAAAGTTTTTTGACAAAGACTGGTTTCTTTTCTACTGCATGTAATGAAGCGAGAAGCTGACTAACGCATCTGCGCGCTTAGTCGAGATTATTCAAAGTTTATGTTGCACCTATTATTTTTCAGCTTTAATCATTAATGATGGGGGACCCGATGGGAGAAGAAGAGGAAATGATTAAGAGTGGATTTGACTGTTTAGAAGACGTAGTTGGACAGTTACCTTTTTCACCCTTATTATTTAAGTATAAGGCAAATAATATTATTATTTTACAGTCATTTGTTACGTTTTAAATATGTTTCAAAAATGCTTTTTTATAATACAGACACCGGCTAATTTAAAGGAACGGAGGTAAATTCGAAAATTTTCTGTTTTGTTTTTTGTTTTCTTAATTCCAACGGGTTCTATTAAAACAGAGTTTAACTAATTAATTTTGTAACAGGGGGTATTGAGGGGGTACTCCAAAATCAAACCCAGACACACAAACTACCAAGCACTTTAATACAAACTTAAAACTGTTAAAATTTACAAAACAAAACACTGACGTTGTGATTTAAGAAAAATTGTCTGTCTCGAGACGCGCACGCGAATCAGTGCTTCTCTTCTTCTCCTGCCACGCGCCTACCCGCCAACGTCACCCCGTTGCCTAATATCCGCGGGTAGACGCGACGTTGCCACATTCGCTCGTTATACGCTCCCCCCCTGGTCCCGAACACGTCCCGAGGAGGGACCAGATTTTCGGTTTCGGAGTCCATGTTTCGGCGGTCGTCCTCTTCGTCGCAGGGGCACTACTGGAGTTTCTTCGGCGTCACCTACTACGGGAGTAATATCGGAGACATGGTGAACACCCAAAGGCACAGTCAGATTATCGGGCGCAGCCACCTCGTAACTAGTTTTAGAGACGGCTCTAATAATTTCATAGGGTCCATCTCTTTTGGAATTGAACTTGGATGTTTTGCCCTTGGAAGCATTACTAAGGGCGTGGGTGGTGACCCACACTTTATCTCCAATGGAAAACGGTGGAATATCGCGTCGTCGTCGGTCGGAATATTCCTTTTGTCGGTCCTGTTGAACTTCATTGGTCGATCGGGCTTCTCGCCAGGTTTCGGTCATTCTTTGTAAATATGGTGTAATCTGGGGAATGAAATTTTCAGAATCCAACACAGCACGGAGGTCGTTCTGGACATCATCTGGTGTTCGGAGTTCACGACCAAATGTTAGATAACTAGCCGTAAACCCAGTGGCTTGACACCAGGCGCTATTCATAGCAAATCGGACCATGGCAAGTTTCTCCGCCCATGAGGTATGGTCTTGTCCTACTAATATTGCCAGTCTGGGCTTCAAGTCTCGATTTTTCCTCTCGACCATATTTGAGGAAGCATGGTACAGGGGAATGAAAGACTCTTTGATACCCAACACATTGCATACTTGCTGCATTACAGCAGAAATGAATTGGGTACCGTTATCGCTTACTAGCTTTCTAGGCAACCCATATCTGAGAAACACCTCATCAATGAGGGTTCTGGCACACTCGATTGCGGTAGCTTGCTTTAAGCTAAATAGTTCTACAAACTTGGTGGCGTGGTCTTCTACTATGAAAACCCATTTTTCTCCATTTGGAGTTTCTGGCAAGGGGCCGAATAAATCTATGAAGAGCGTCTCAAAGCGTTGAGCATAGACTGGAGTTTGTACTAACCCAGCCGGTTTCTGATTATCTGCTTTATAGCGCTGACAATCGGTGCAGCTCTTAAGGTACTCGGTGACATATCGTCTCATGCCTGTGAAATAATAGCGACTTGAGATTCGCCGTAGAGTTCGCTCGACGCCATAGTGGGCGGCGGTCGGAGCATCGTGGTACTCGGATAGGATGCGGGCGCGTTCCTGAGCTGGTACAACTAACTGAGGCGACTCGCTGTCCTCGTCCGCATACCTGTATAGAACACCACTGGACATAAGGTATCCTCTGTCGGTCCACCTCACATTGTCGTCCAAGTCTAGAGATTCGAAGCTTCTGATGATTTTCTCCACTTCAGGATCCTTTAATTGTTCTTCACGAAGCTCCGCTGCAGACCTGCTAGGGAGAGCGATTGTTACTGTACAAATTGAACAGGACATTTGTGGTTCGTGCTCGCAGGGTGGTCGGGATAGGGCGTCTGCCACTACATTCTTCTTTCCAGGTAAGTACTCTATCTTCAGATTATACCCCTGAACAGCTAAAGCCCACCGGGCGAGTCTTCCCGTTGGCGATTTAAGGTTTAGAAGCCAACGAAGGGGCTGATGGTCTGTCTGCACTGTCACTTGGGCTCCATCCACATACCCTCGGAACTTTTCCAAGGCCCACACAACTGTCAGAGCTTCCCGCTCAGAGGTTGAGTAATTTTTCTCTGCAGGTGTAAGGAGTCGACTTGCATATTCAAGAGGATGCTCTTCGGAACCTTCCCCTTGCAAAAGTACTGCGCCTAACGCGTATGCGCTTGCGTCGGTGCGTAAAATGTATGGCATTGTGTCATCATCCTGTTTCAGGACGGGAGCTGTGGTAAGAGCTCTTTTAAGGGCCTCAAAAGATTGCTGCTCTTTGGACGTCCATCGCCAGGAAACGTTCTTTTTGGTAAGATCACTTAATGGGCGTGAGATGTCCGCAAAGTTCTCCACAAACCGGCGGTACCAGCTACATGCTTGTAGGAAAGATTGGACTTGTTTAACGTTCTGTGGAGGAGGTCGTTCAGCTATTGCGGAAGTCTTATCCGGGTTCACTTCGATACCTGAGGGAGTTATGAGGTGTCCCAAAAATTTCACTTGAGCGCAGGCGAACACGCACTTCTCGCGCTTTGCCCGTAACTTAAACTGACGTAACCGCGCGAACACACGTTCCAAGTCCTCAATATGCTCATCAAACGTTGACGATAGAACGATCAGGTCATCTAAATATGCTAATACTAGTATCTCCCCGAGCCCCCTCCTGAAATGATCGATAAGTCTTTGGAAGGTGGCCGGGGCGTTTTTAAGCCCAAAAGGCATACGTAAGTAGCGGTAAGTTCCAAAGGGCGTTACGAAACCAGTCTTGTCGCGATCAACTTCACTGACCCGAACTTGGTGGTACGCGGCGCGCAGGTCTATGGTAGTCATATAGAAAGTACGCTTCGCCGCGTGTAACAAGTCATCTATCCGCGGTAACGGATACGAATCGGTCACGGTCACCGCGTTTAACCGTTGATAGTCCACGCATAGTCTAACACTACCCCCCTCCTTAGACACAAGCACGACCGGGGCTGCCCAAGGACTTTCACATTCTTCTATAATCCCCGCGTCCAGCAAGTTATCAAGTTCTGCCTTCAGTAGAGCTTTGCGAGCAGGCGTCATTCGGTAAGGTGGTAAGGCTATTGGTGGATGTTCTCCTGTCCGAATGTAATGGACGGCGTAGGGAGTGGCCTCTCCCCCCAGACAAAAGATATCATCGTTATGTTGCAACAGCGCATTCAGCCGATCTCGCTGATCGGTGGTCAGCGTAGTGCCTTCCTCTGGGCGCAAGGTATCGAAACTCAACAGACCAACGTCATACGTTGTTGCTGGTGTAACATCTTCGTATCGCAATGCGTATAAATTATCAGGTGAATCCTCAAAACGCCAAGTCGCACTCCCCAAGTTCAGAGAGATTCCCGCGTCCTGCAAAAAATCTATAGCTAGCAGGGTGCGATTTTGGGCTTCAGGAATGACTACAAACTTCGTTGGTATAGTGCGTTCCATTAGCACTACATCTACGCAGGTAGTGAGTACGTTTTGCCATTTCGCACTACCATCAGCTAAAGTCATAAAAATTTCCACAGTCTGAAAATTCTGACCTTCCTGTTTCAATAGTTCATAGAGCTGTGGTCCAGCGACACTCTGCTTCGCTGCTGTATCGAGAAGTGCAAGCCCTTTGTGTCCCAGAATTTCTATTTCAGTAACTGGGCGAGGATGGGGTGCGATAAGCGTGTCCAGACTCGCGAATTCTAAGCTAGGAGTACTTATGTTCTTACAATTTGGACAATTAGAGCGAATTACTCCAGGTTTATTACAACCGTAGCAAGATATTTGGGCGGCAGGCGCTGAACTAGTACTAGGGCCCGTCGTAATAGGACTGGTACCAGTGATGCGCAGTGGTGCACGCTCCGAGAAATTTATTGAGGCATTATTGCGAGTACTTTGTTGTTTAGGCTCGCTTACAGAATTTTTAGCAGCCATCTTACGACATTCACTCATCGTATGACCGAGATATTTACAGAACTGGCAACGCGAGCGTTTTGCCGCGTCCTTTTGTTCTGGTTGCGGATTGCGGTCGAACGTCTCTTCGATCAGGCGAGCTTCTCTTAAGAGTTCGGTAAATGTTGTAAATTTTTCGCGTGGTACCTTCTCCCGAATGCGTTTATTTAATAGGCCGTATACCATGTGGAGTTGAACTTCTTCGTCTAGCATACCGGTAGGTAATTTCGACAACAGTGAACGCGCACCACAAACGAATACGTCGGTCGGAGTTTCGTAACTCTGTTCTTTCGCGAATAACTCACGGAAAACGCGATGCGGAGGTTTCTGCGGACCGAACGTTGTTCTAAGTAGAGCTAGAGCATCGTCCCACGTTTGCACAGTTGCCTTAACTCCCTGGTACCAGGAAGCTGCGAACCCGTCCAACAACATTGGCAAACCCTTTAGCGCATTTTCATCTGAGACACACACGCAGTCTTTATAAACGAGAATAGCGTCTATGAATGCGTTAACATCAGAGTCTTTTTTCCCATCAAAACGCGTACTGCATTTCGAAAGATTCCCCGACGCGGTAGGGGTAACCGCCAGTCGCGCGAGAAGTTGTTGAAACTGTTCATTACTAAGTACTACATTAGAATTAGCATTTCCGGCGTTATTCATAGTGATCTCTTGATTTTGTCGACTACGAAGCCAATAACTATGTTCTCTGCCGCTATCCGTGGTCGGAGTTGAGCAATGCACTTGTATAAAATGAATAAAATGTACTTACAGTAGTTGAAGTAACCTTTGAGCAGTGAGCGTCGTTCCAGAGTGACGTATTCACACAGGACAGTCGTTTGGACGCGACGTATAAACGTAGTAAGTTGTGGAATGCAGAATAGTTTCCAACAACTCGCAGTTTTGCGGAGTGAATTTCTTGGTGATGTAGATCAACCACAAAATGTTCACATACACAGTCACAATAACTATTTATTATTGAAGCAGTTTGTAGAATAAAGTCACTTAAAGTTCGTGAGTACTTAGGTAATTAATTTCGGGCCACAAAGTTGAGCGCCAGTGTAACAGGGGGTATTGAGGGGGTACTCCAAAATCAAACCCAGACACACAAACTACCAAGCACTTTAATACAAACTTAAAACTGTTAAAATTTACAAAACAAAACACTGACGTTGTGATTTAAGAAAAATTGTCTGTCTCGAGACGCGCACGCGAATCAGTGCTTCTCTTCTTCTCCTGCCACGCGCCTACCCGCCAACGTCACCCCGTTGCCTAATATCCGCGGGTAGACACGACGTTGCCACATTCGCTCGTTATAATTTTAATTTATTTTGCAAAGGTTGGTGCCATTTAAAAGTTACAAACAAGAGGGTTTTTTACAACAAAAGAGTTTTACAATTTAATGGGTTTTAAACAATAATTTTAAATAATAAAAAAGTGCACAGATTATTTTTTCAATAACCTGTGTTTCTCCCACGAGCCCTTATGACTACAGCCATCCGTCTTCACATATACCTACTTCTGATGAGGCCATCGATCATTTCTTGAGGCAAATTCTCCCATTGTTGAAATAAAGCAACTCTCACTTTGATCTCAGTCGTCTGCCTAGCATGTCCCAGACTTGTTCAATCTGTTTAAGGTCAGAAGAACATGCAGGGCAATTCATAGTGCTTACACCCAACTGGTTTAAAAAGTCCCATACACAGTTGTACATCTTTGACTTATGACATGGTCTTTGAACTTAGGGAGGAATATGAATAATTGGCTCATGTCGGTAATGGACGGTCCGATATAATTATGTATGTAGAATGTAGTCATCCATCAAGGGACTAAAACAACTCATTTAATTCCGCGAATGCGGAGTTCAAATTTTCTTCGGAATTGTCATTATTTCGAATTTAATTGGAGTTTACTCCTTAAGAATCGATTTTCAGTTATAGCCCGCGGTACTGAAATTTTATAAGGAGTAAAATGAAGCGTTAACTAAAAGTGAGGCGTTACGTTCCTCTGCACAACGCACCGCGCGCAGCTTTCACATTTAAATTATGTATGTATCTATGGATACGTATATTTCTGTACAATAAACAAAATTATCAAGTGATTGAAGTTAAAATAATCGTTCGTAAGGAGTAAACTCCAGTCGTGCGTCGGAGCTGACACACATAAGTTTTTTAATTTTAGTTGAATTGAATTGAATTACTTAAATTGGGTTGAATTTGATTAAATACTCCATGAATTGAATTGAATTATTTGAATTGAATTGGCCGAATTGAATTAAATTATTTGAATTGGATTGAATTATTTTTGAATTAAATTGTATTGGCTGAATTGAATTGAATTGTATAAACTGAATTGAATTATTTGAATTGGATTGAATTATTTGAATTGAATTGAATTTGAATTGTACGTACTTTTTGAAGTTGTTATGCCTCGACGGCTTGCTTTGGCATATATACCATAGTTGTTCCTCTAACCGTAGACTGTCTACGCTCTAACCAAGCTAAGCTAATTTTTCAAAATTGATAAAAATCTTTAATTTTTCAATGTCAAATACGTACTTTAAAACTTTATTCTGCAGACGTATGTCATTGTAAATGCATACAGTCATTCGAAATTTTGAATTGGGGGTGGCTGGAGGAGACTGGGGCAGAGTAATGACATAACAACTATATCGAGTTAAGTCCCCCTATGCACTGATTCATATGCAAAAATTCGTAACGTCAAAGAAACCGAATGCAACTCCATTTGAAGTACTCGCGCGGACGTCAAGCATTTATTCTTTTCTATTGCCAATTCCGAGCGTAAAAATTATGGTCAATAAACTTGTCTTACGCTCCTTTTCAAGGGAATTTGGTCAGTTTCGGCGTGTAAGTGACATTATTTCATTTTCCGTTTATCTGCTTCATTTTCTATTGAGAGACTGTTCTATTTTACATCCTGCATTTGCCAAGTATGGAATATTAGGTTTTGCATTCCCCTGTAAAATTCGTTGTTAGTGGTGTGCTAGTCTTTGAAACTCGAAAATTTATATCTATAGATTATCACAAATATTAATCGAGTCTCATTACTGTGCTTTGCACCAACTATATAATTATTTAATGTATGTATGATATCACTCTCGTTAAATATAAGATCAATAATTGATTGTTCCCAAAATGCAAGTTAAATTGTTTATTACTTAATAAGCAGGAACAAATGATTGTCGAAGACTCTAAAGGCAGAATAACTTTGCTTGTGTTCCAATTACTAAAGCTTAAAATCAGAGCGCACAGAAGGCTGCACTGAATTGTTCTCTAACAGTAAAAACATTTTTACATAGCAAATTGTTACACAACGAATGCTGTAGGAGTAGTGGTCTATTGTAAACTGTGTTCGTTTAACACTGGTATAGTTTCTTCCTTATTCGTGACAAGAGCGTTTAAGTGTGTAGTTTTATGTAGAATTTCAATGACCTATACCTACTTAAGTGGACATAAAATCGCCACACAACTAGGTACATCTAGCTGCCGAAACATAAATTGTGAAGATATTCGCTAATTATAGTTAGTTAAGAAGAAAACGCAGGAGTAGTTTAACAAAATCTTCCAATCTTCTCTCGTACTAGGTACCTAATTCATTCCCCGTTTACATACCTACCTACATCTTTATTTAATATTCATACCTACATGTTATAAATTTGATGGTGCAATTTATTATAAGAAATATGGGAAAGTGCTGCAATATCATAACATGCATGCGAGCATTTTGTTCTTCGCTTAAGAACCCGTAAAGTTTTTCGTCTATGTAGAAAATTTTCATCAATAAGTGTACCTTCTTAGGTAGGTAGGTATAATATTCAGTTTCAACAAATTTTGAACTGACTATACGGAATTAGCAATAAACTTTATGGGTAGTGCATTTGTATATTCATTGTCTATAGTATTTCCAAAAGCCAATGCGGTTAGTTCGACAGATCTTGAAACTGTAAGTGTTCAACAGTTACAAACGACAGACTTAAGGTTTATACTCAGACCCTTCTAATGTGTTTTACGGACGGTAGATGGCAATGTCGCTCAGCTTTGGCTATGAACCATATCGCGGTGTCGAAACCACAATGATATCGCCGTCCGGCACTTCCGCTATTTGCACAGAGAGGCCGCGACTCATGAATTTACAGTTTTCTTTTTATTGAAGTTAGAGAGAAGAAAATGTGGCATTTTTAAACGGTTTTATTTAGCTTGCCTTGTATGTTTGTGTGGGTCAAATCTAGTAATTGAAATTTTACCCCCTTTCTGTTGACCGATTGATCTGAAATTTGGTACACACCTTTAGTTGTGATGACAATACAAGAATCAATTGTACCCCTAACCACATAAATTTTGAAATACTATATACGCATTTCGGCAGCTAAGCTGCCATCTTCAGTAGCAGGGAAAAACCTATAGTAATAAAAATAGCAATAACATTAATGCAAAAAAAAAAAACAATTATTTAAATGACAATAATAATAACAACAATAATAATAATGATGTGAAACAATGATAGTGACAATAACAATAATATAGGTCAGGTATTTTCTGCTCACCACTCCGAAAGAATCGAAGTGCACTAGATCAGCTCTCAAGCTAGAATGAACTCCGCACGGAGACAATCCCCAATATATACTTAAAGTGACGTAGCACTGACGTTACTTGTGACATCAACATTAATCACACTAGGATAGAAAATTCAATATCCGGGCATACGCTCATTTTTATACCACTCTATTCTTATTTTCACTATCACAAATGTACAAAAAGGTTGCCATTGCCATCTTTACTGCAGTTTCAATTAAAATATCCTATCTTCAGGATAATTGACTTGAATGAAACAAAAATAGAAAATGAATCCCATATTACCAAATAACCTCGAAGGTCCATGGCTTATATGGGCTAGCAAATAACTACAGTAAACTGCAATAAAGAAGACCTGTAGTTATTTGCTAGTCCATATAAGCCATGGACCTTCGAGGTTATTTGGTAATATGGGATTCATTTTCTATTTTTGTTTCATTCAAGTCAATTATCCTGAAGATAGGATATTTTAATTGAAACTGCAGTAAAGATGGCAATGGCAACCTTTTTGTACATTTGTGATAGTGAAAATAAGAATAGAGTGGTATAAAAATGAGCGTATGCCCGGATATTGAATTTTCTATCCTAGTGTGATTAATGTTGATGTCACAAGTAACGTCAGTGCTACGTCACTTTAAGTATATATTGGGGATTGTCTCCGTGCGGAGTTCATTCTAGCTTGAGAGCTGATCTAGTGCACTTCGATTCTTTCGGAGTGGTGAGCAGAAAATACCTGACCTATATTATTGTTATTGTCACTATCATTGTTTCACATCATTATTATTGTTGTTATTATTATTGTCATTTAAATAATTGTTTTTTTTTTTTTTTTTGCATTAATGTTATTGCTATTTTTATTACTATAGGTTTTTCCCTGCTACTGAAGATGGCAGCTTAGCTGCCGAAATGCGTATATAGTATTTCAAAATTTATGTGGTTAGGGGTACAATTGATTCTTGAATTGATTATTTAACCACAGTCTCTTACATCTTAATCCTTGAGAAATGGCTTCCAGGTCACAAGAGTTGAACAGGTTTCGCAAGGTAAGTTTTAAAATTTGGAAAATAGGTGCAGATATTTCCTTTCTTAAACAATGCAAGTTTCATAAGGTTTTTCCAAATTTTATAGATTTCGGTTTCAGGTATAATAACACTAGTAGTAGGAGGTTTCTTAATGCCATAGAAACATGTGCCAAGAAAAAATGGTTGGATTTGGAAATCAAATATTTGTACCAAAAACGTAGTTTTTTAGATGTAGAGAAATATCGATTGCATTTGAAACTCGTTTACGGTTTGAGTTCAATTGAGTTTGGAGAATGGATGATTGTCCAGAGTGATATGTGGGAGATAAATTTACATAAAATTAAAGAAGTTAATGAGATTCATGCTAGAAAATTGCGTTCTTTGGTTTTTCCCGCGTCGCGGCTGGAGAATGATCCGATTCAAGAAAATATAGTTGTTAATGAATCGTCCGAGACTTTCAATGATACAGAAATTGCCTTCCTTAATAAAGGTTTAAAATTTAATTTGCCTTTTAGAAAATCGCCGGTTATGGATATGGTAGCGGGTATTGAGAGTTCTGTTCAGAAATTGGATAACTTGGATAGGAACTTTATTAGGAGCGCATGCAAAATACAAATTACTAAGAACATAAAGGATAATAAATATAAAAGTAACAGCACAGTGAAAAACAATCACTATTATAGTATCGTTGAAGGACTCAGACAAAAAGACTGTTTTTATTTGAAAGCGGACAAGGGAAATAAGATTGTGGTATTAGATAAAGCAGATTACTTCAATAGAGTGGAAACTTTTTTGAAGGATGGTCCATACAAAGAGGTTAAGAAAAATCCATTGCCAAAATTGGTCAGTTCGGCTAAGAATGCCATGAAAGATTGTCCAAATCTTATTACCCCCCAAAACAAATTTAGGTTAAGTGTGTCTAATCCTGATGTAGTTCCTAAGACGTATGTCCTTCCTAAGATTCATAAACCAGGTAGATCGGTGAGACCCATCATTTCCGGTATTAACTCGCCAACCTGTCTGCATTCTAAATGGCTAACGAAGGAATTCACCGCATTGCCCACAGCTCCGGAAAGTTTTTCAGTTGTGAATTCGTTGGAGTTTATTAATAAAATTAAAAATATAGTACTTGATGAGGGTGAGGTGTTGGTTTCTTTCGATGTTGTATCGTTGTTTCCAAGTGTACCTATACCTACCACGCTTGCATATTTGGAGGAGCTACTGACTGAAAATGAAGTGGACAGAATTGTAGTGGATGAATATTTAAAATTGACCTCATTATGTATGTCCCAGAATTGTTTTCAAATTAATGGTAAGTTTTTTGAACAGCAGGAAGGGACTGCTATGGGCAATAGTTTATCTCCGTTTTTAGCTAATCTGTTCATGAGTAGGTTTGAAGTGTTGTTTAAAAGAGACAGTGAGTACTTCCCTCGAGTATGGTTGCGTTATGTGGATGACGTGTTCGCTGTTTTCGATACCAAGAGGAGTAGAATTGAGTATTTTTTAGATAATTCACATTTGAAATGGAACAAAATGGTTCAATCCCTTTTTTGGATGTCTTGGTTATTAGGAACAGCATTGGCGGATTGGAATTTGATGTGTATAGGAAGGATACTAATATAAGTAGGTTTATTGTGAATGATTCACAACATTCAATACAACATAAACTTTCGGCTTTGCACTTTCTGGTCAACAGATTGTTGTCATTTCCTCTGTCAAAGGTAAGATATCAAAAAGAATTAAAATATATAAAAGATGTTGCGATTCATAATGGGTACACGACTGTCTTAGTTGATAGATTGATAAGCAGAATTAGACACAAAAAGTTTGTTAAGGATTCCACGACTTTCTCCATGTCACCTACTGAGAATAAGAAATATGTTAAAATTCCGTATAGTTTGGCACATACCAGAGGCTTGGAACCTATTTTTAAGTCGCAAAATTTATGTGTAGCATATACCGCTAAGAATACCATCAAGCAGCTGTTGGGAAATCCCAAGGATAAAGTAGAGGACAAGCAGAAGTCGGGAATTTATGAAATAAAGTGTATTAGTTGTGACAAGAGTTATATTGGGCAAACAAGACGTACAATCGTCACTAGGTTTAAGGAACATATGGCACATTTTAGATATAATAGAATTGAGAAGTCAAGTGTTGCTCAACATATCTTTGATACCGGCCACCCTGTACATGAGAAGGATCTTCGGCTTATGAGGTCGGTATCGGACAATAGGGAATTAGACGCTTATGAGAGTATGTTTATTCGCAAGTATGAAGGTAAACTTATTAATTCAGATTTAGGTCCAATTTCTGATTCCGTATTGTTAGATGTCGTTAATGTGTAGGCGTGTAGGGTTTAACCAGAAAAATGAAAGGGTGCAGGGGTCAAGGTCTTCTTTATTGCAGTTTACTGTAGTTATTTGCTAACCTTCGAGGTTATTTGGTAATATGGGATTCATTTTCTATTTTTGTTTCATTCAAGTCAATTATCCTGAAGATAGGATATTTTAATTGAAACTGCAGTAAAGATGGCAATGGCAACCTTTTTGTACATTTGTGATAGTGAAAATAAGAATAGAGTGGTATAAAAATGAGCGTATGACCGGATATTGAATTTTCTATCCTAGTGTGATTAATGTTGATGTCACAAGTAACGTCAGTGCTACGTCACTTTAAGTATATATTGGGGATTGTCTCCGTGCGGAGTTCATTCTAGCTTGAGAGCTGATCTAGTGCACTTCGATTCTTTCGGAGTGGTGAGCAGAAAATACCTGACCTATATTATTGTTATTGTCACTATCATTGTTTCACATCATTATTATTGTTGTTATTATTATTGTCATTTAAATAATTGTTTTTTTTTTGCATTAATGTTATTGCTATTTTTATTACTATAGGTTTTTCCCTGCTACTGAAGATGGCAGCTTAGCTGCCGAAATGCGTATATAGTATTTCAAAATTTATGTGGTTAGGGGTACAATTGATTCTTGAATTGATTATTTAACCACAGTCTCTTACATCTTAATCCATGACAATACAATTATGTATATTCAGTATCATTGTAAATCCAAGATGGCCGCCGCCACAAAATGGCGGATTAGATATTTTTTTCAACCCCCTCAATATGGGTATCAAATGAAAGGGCTTAACTAGTAGAATACAGTACACCATGAAAAATTCAATATCCAAGACGGCCGCCACCACAAAATGGCGGATTATATATTTTTTTCAACCCCCTCAATATGGGTATCAAATGAAACGGCTTAACTACTACAATACAGTACACCATGAAAAATGCAAAATCCAAGATGGCCGCCACCACAAAATGGCGGATTATTTTTTTTTTCAATCCCCTCAATATGGGTATCAAATGAAAGGGCTTAACTAGTAGAATACAGTACACCATGAAAAATTCAATATCCAAGATGGCCGCCACCACAAAATGACGGATTATATATTTTTTTCAACCCCCTCAATATGGGTATCAAATGAAAGGGCTTAACTAGTAGAATACAGGACACCATGAAAAATTCAAAATTCAAGATGGCCGCCACCACAAAATGGCGTATTACTTTTTTTTCAATCCCCTCAATATGGGTATCAAATGAAAGGGCTTGACAAGTAGAACACAGTACACTTTAGAAAAATAATAACAAAACAAAAACAAACAAAAAAAAACTAAAAACTTGAAAATAAATAAGTAAGAAAACATTTTTAAGTTAAACGGTTTTATTGTAAAGAAACATAATAATGATGCAGATAATGTACTAAAAGCTAAAAAATAATTAGGTAGGTACCAGTCATCACACCACTCTCCTCATCAATCTAGAGCATTGATCAGAAATCGTGGGAGGAGTCGAATTTCTATTATCTACAGCCAACCGCTCATATCATTATAGGTATGCTTTGGATGCATTTTCTCAATAGACAACATCGCAAAACGATCATTTACATATGAACTCAGGTTACGCTACGCCCCACGATTTTATTTTAGTCTGATCAATGCTCTAGATTGATGAGGAGAGTGGTGTGATGACAGGTACCTGGTACCTACCTAATTATATTTTAGCTTTTAGTACATTATCTGCATCATTATTATGTTTCTTTACAATAAAGCCGTTTAACTTAAATTTTTGTTTACTTATTTTATTTATACCTACCCATCAACATGATTTCTCGAGACCTCATCCACTCTGAATAAAAATATTTTTCTTTTTTTCTATCCGCTTTATTTTTAGATCGATTTGGACGAAATTTTGGTATACTTGGGCTGCCGAACAGACGGAGTGATCACCCTGCAAGAACGTGCTCTAGCGGGGCCAATATTAATTTATGACGACCTAATTGGAGTCATGCGACTTTGTTGGGTGTAAAGAAAGCGCATCACTGCGGTTCGGTCGTCCTAAATTGATAGTGGTCCTGCCTAGAGCTCATGATTGCAGGGTGATCACTCCGTCTGTTGGGCGGCCCAAGTATAGTATGCATAAATGTATTTACAAATTGTTTGAAGGATGTTAAAGTATATCCATGGCCAACTTGCCAAAAAGAATTAAAATCGGAAGGTTGGAAAATTCAATACAGTGCCCATAAGTAAAAAACTTGGCTATAGTTATTCATTTGTTTTCCACCGGAGAACAATCCTGATGTCTATTTTATACATACAGCCAAAATTTCATTGAAATTCATATAAGAATAGGTACGTCTGCTATTAAAGAAAGAAAACGCATTTTCAGTTCTTTTATGATATTATTTCAGAAACTATTCAGACTGGATAAGATGTCGAAAAATAATAGTGATGAGCCTCAAAAAAGCTAGTTTTCCCCATTTATCCTTCTCTCTATCTTCAACAATAACAATAGGTAGGTAACCGATATAGTAATGGTGAGCCAGTAAAATTTAACACCCTGCAAAGTTTTGTTTTTGTTGAAAAAATAATGTTTTTTTATTTGTTATACCAATGTAGGTATGTATATTTCATTGTTATTTTTAATATATGTATAATGTTTTTTCAAACTACGGTTCTTATTCTACTTATTTATGTACCTACCTACCTACTTTATACCCAATTACTTTTTGAAATTCAAATTCAAAATACAAATCTGCTTCTGAGTGGTAAAATTTTCCGCTTTAGATATTCATGCACAAATCGGGAATAATACATGTTATAATGAATAATCAACTCTGACTGACAAAATGCCAATCTGAGATTGCCAATTCTATCGGAATGAGGTTCATAAACATTTTACGAAAAGTACCTAAGATACAATTCTTATGCGTTCGGTAAATCTGAATTCCGACATTCCGAGTAAGCAGGTGTTCGGTATAGCCTAAGATTTACAGATAAATAGCAAGTGCGTTTCGTTTTCGCTAGACACCACTGCACGGCCGCGGCGCCACCTCCTGGACTGCTGCATTTGTTTTATAATTTTTCAGATATTTTGAAAACTTTTGGTGAAATTGACAGGAAACATAATGTATTATGTTGTTGCCTCTTTATGTCAGGTACCCAATTAAGATTTATGTCAATTTCACATTTTAAAGACGTTTTTGTGCCAATTTTAATAACAAAATTTTGAATATCTCCAAAACTTGTCGTTTAATTTTAATCAGATTTTACTCCGTGTTTCACATGGCCATATACTAATTACATTATTTTTTTGCATGCGAATGAACCAGTAGATTTTAAGAAAAAAAAATAAAACCTTGCAAAATCCATATTTTTCAAGAAAAACTCAAAAACTACACGTTCAAAAATTTTCAAATTTACAGACATTCATAAGGACCTCCGCATGAATGTGCATACCAAATTTCATCAAATTTGAACGAAAACTAATATTCCAAAGAGACCTGAGTATAAACCTTAAGCAATGTATGGTTTCCTAGAAAAGCGGCGATGCTATATAGCGATCGCAATATTATAACGCTTCCGAATGTAATATTCTAATAATAACGGTGGTTTCCTAGGAAAAGGGTATTAAACACCGCATAGTAAGAGCGGTACCGCTATATTACAAGTGGTGTCACTACAGAGGATAAATAATTCGTTAACGTTTTTTGATGGTGAAGTATGATTTTTATTTGTTTCAATTTCTCATTTGAAAACATACAGAGTAAATTAATTATAGTTCTTTATAATTTAATGGAACCAAAAAAATTATTCTGAAAGTAATAAAAGCTACGGCTTCCACATTTTTCCGGTCGCTCTACGATATAATGCACCGCCATATTACGGCCGCATTATGATTTATGACGGAACAGTTTTTCTAGGAAACTGTAGCTTCAAAAGGCAATCTCTTCATAAGCGGCCGTAATATAGTGCTAGGAGACGCCAAGAAAAGCGTTTCCATAAAATATGTAATAATCATAGTAGTTTCTGCAATTTTGACCGCTAACAAACGTTTGGAAAATTGGCTATAACTTTTGTTCGGAATAAGACAAAAACGTGTGATGGCTCCTATTGTAGCTGGAAGATGCCTCTCTCAGTGGAATATTGTAATATTGTAATACATATTTCAATTTTTTAAATAGAATGGCATGCTTTGTCACGTACCGATTGACTGAATAATTTTCTAAAAAAAATATAATATGACCCTATAGCCAAAACAATTCCTTTTTGAGTTAATTCCGTAATTATTGTAGAAAATTGCATTTTTTTGATAATAATGTGCAATCAGACACTAACGAACATTTTGTTCAAAGATTATACCCATTTAACACCCCACATAAATGTAAAAATGGTTAACATTAGAACTACTTAATTATAGGTAGCACTTAAACATTGCTATTTCGCTGCAGAATTTATGCCGCGCCAAGTAACAAAAGTGACGTCACGCCCCTCGCAGTTGCATGCTGCACATGTGTTAAACAGAGATATACAGGGTGAGTCGGGGTTAAACGGCCATACGTAAACCATGCATAGGAAATTTGATTTTTAGAAAAAAAGTTCATAATGTGTACTCGAAAATGCTTTCAGAGCGCTACAGCGTTTAGTAGGTTTTGACAAAATTAGTCGGCTCTGACAAAAATTGAGGATTTGTTTGTGTCGAAGTTTGACAGTTTTTGACATGTCAGTTTATTAAGTGAGTAATTTTAGTGCATTGTAGATGCGTAGATTGCGGAATAATGCCAAAAATTTACAATAAAGCTGAATACGCAGATATTGTGTTTGTCTATGGGTACTGTGACGGTAATGCGCGCGCTGCAGTAGCTGAGTACCCCCGCAGATTTCCTCTAAGGAGATTCCCCCACAGGTCAGTATTTTCCAGTACGTTTCAACGTCTAAGAGAAACGGGATCAACTTCATTGCAATCGCGAACAGACGGTATTTTCGCACCCTCTCAAAATATTAGAAAAACAGAAACAGAAAATATCTTACAGCACTTTGATGAAATCCCTGCCAGTAGCACGCGGAGATGTTCTTTACAATTAAGATATTCACAGACCATTGTGAACAAGACTCTGAAAGTAGATGCTCGTCACGCATATCATTTGCAGAAAGTTCAGCATTTGCTGCCTGAAGACTTGCCACCAAGAAGAGAATTTTCAGAGTGGTTCTTGGGGCAAATAAGAAATGATGCTTCTTACTTTCGGAGGGTGATTTGGACTGACGAGGCAACTTTTACTCGTGCTGGTATTTTTAATCAGCATAATGCTCATATTTGGGGACACGAAAATCCTCAGCCTTTTTTATAAATCTTTTTTTTTATTTTTGTCCGAGCCTACTAAACGCTGTAGCGCCCTTAGAAAGCATTTTCGAGAACACATTTATATGAACTTTTTTTCTAAAAATCAAATTTCCTATGCATGTTTTACGTATGGCCGTTTAAACCCGACTCACCCTGTATTCCAACATTTATTACGTCATCAGCCACTTACGAGGGACAATTTTTATTAATTCAGCAAATATGTGTGCGCTAGGCGGAAAAAGAAAAAACACGGACCAAATATTTTGACAACTTCTTTCTAATTATGAAATGAAAAAAGTTGTCCGATTGCCCATTCATAGTAGGTAGTGCATGGACGTTTGGCGTCACTATATATGATTGCCACTTAATTTCGAAATGTTAAAGTATTGTTGAGAGCTTTGTTGCAAACACAATTTCAAAATGGACAATCATAATGTAAATAATACATGGCAAGTGCGACAGCATTGTTAGCAGAATTGCCTCCGATGGACAAAACAAGATTTAGAAGACTGGAATCCAATTTTGATCAATTTGGTCAACAGAATGCAATAAAGACGCAACTTTTAAATTATAAATAAAAAATGATGTACCTAAAGAACAAATATGTATTTTACAACAAATATTTAAAATGTTGACCAGGCACTGTGCGGCACGTGAAGCGACGCCCTCTGTTGTTGCACGTCAGATTTCTGTAGGGTCAAAGTTAGCAAATTAATGCTACTCTCACGCGTGCTTCCAATTCATTCCTCGTGTTGACAGCTGTTGCATATACTTGGGCCTTCAACCGTCCCCAAAGTTAGAAATCGAGAGGAGTCTGGCCAGGAGACCTCGCTGGCCGATCCCACGGGCCCGACGCGACGGCCTTATCCACTTGTCTTCGAACATATTGGTAAGTTGCTGAAATACTTCCTGGGTTCAATCGGCTCTAGTTCCATCCAGTTGATACCAACATCTCTCTTGCATTTAAAGGCAGGCCGTCCAAAAACTCTTCTACCACAGTCCTCAAGATCTCTAAATATCTCTGGGATGTTAGGATTATCTATCATCATACAAAAAATATTTAAACTATAGGTAAATTTTTGTTGAAAATTTTGCATGAGGATTTTTAGCGGACCAAATGTGGTTGTTACTTTTATTAAAAATACCTTCTAGCGAAAATTTAGATTCGTCTGTCCAAATTAATTGTTGTCTTCTTGGATTTTCACCAGCAAGGATTTGCACAAAACGCGTCTTGCGGATGTAGTTCTTACACCATAGAAAATTTAAAATTGTACATATGGCGACTTTTCAAAATTCTCTCCACCAAATTCCTGCCGACACCCAAATCTTCAGCAGTGCGGATAGATGTATGCGGATTTGTCCGAAAATACGTCAAGACATTCACTTCTACTTCTTCGTTCTCTATTATCCGTTTAGGTGGATTCCTTTTTGCACTCTGTTGACGAAATTGATTAAAATTCAATTCCAGTCTTCTACATTTTGTTTTGTTTATCGGTGCTAAATTTGGATAAGTTTAGTTATTAACCCTACAAGTTCTTCTAAAAATTATGTCGCACTTGTCATGTATAACGAATAAATAAAAAAAATCTGTGCGTCATTTACATTATGATTGTCCATTTTGAAATTAAGATTGCAACAAATCGCTCAACAATACTTTAACATTTCGAAATTATTCATCAAGTTCTCGGTCCGAAAACTGGTTGAACGCGTACCTCCACCCTTTCCTATCCTGAGCTAACCTACGCATTTCTATAAAAGTAGAACATCCTACATCCCTAACTATTTGAGAACAGTAGTCTAATCTGGGCCGACCCCTATCTCTTTTTATTCCTATCTCTGACTCTAGTACGTGTGTCAGAAGGTGTCCTACCATCCTCTCCTATTCTTTATTGTCTTCCATACCTTTTGCTTTTCCCCAACTCTTTCTAATACCTCCCTATTGTTAACCTTATCTACCCACGGTATCTCTATCATGCGTCTGTAGCACCACATTTCAAACGCTTGTTGTCAAACAAAAAATGCAATTTTCTACAATTTATTACGGAAATAACTCAAAAACGACTTGTTTTAGCTATAGGGCAACATTTTTTTTTTTTGGTAAATTATCCAGTCAATTGCTTTGTAAGTGGCATAAAAAGTACGCCAAAATATTTAAAAAAATATGACGTATTCCAAAAGACAATGCAATATTGCAATTTTCTACACACTAATTGCAAGAAATTACGTTTCAAAATATTCCACTGGTAGAGGCATCTTCCAGCTACAATATGAGTCGTCGTTCACGTTTTTGTCTTATTCGACGCGGAATCCAAAAAAGTACAAATATTCAGGGAGTTCCATTTAAAATAACACAATTATTGCTACTTCCGGTAGGAGTGCTAGAAAGATGAAAGTATTTTGCCTGATGAGAACGGAATCAACTATGTTAAGTCGTAAATTTTCAAATTTCCATTCTAACGGTTTGCGTGGGACACCCTGTATGACGGTACCGCTTTTCTAAGAAACCGTAGCTTAACGATTTGAATTTTCAGGAAAATCTGCTTTAAGCGTACCTATTTTCATTTTGTTACAATAAAACCTTAACACAAAATAATTTTAGGCCAGTTTTAACATTGAAAATGTTTAACGAAATGGAAGTGCGACGGTATATATAAACGCGGGCCCCAGTAGCGAATTCTTGCAAGGGCAATATTTTTGAAGATCTCGTCAAACGCCGACGAGGGGTGGGGGGGGGGTATAGAAAATGTAAGATTCGTGAGAGCGAACATCCGGGAGTTACAACGATTTTTTGGACACGGAAGCGTTCGGTGCCGTTACGTCGCATACTTTGTGAAACATCCAATTTGATTTTGGGCTAATTGGAAAGAGGATGGACTAGCTAACATCTAATTTCTAATAGGCTGGTTTTTGGGATCTGCGGTGTACATGAGCGAGACTATATGGGTGTAAAGTTGAAGTGCGTTTTAAGCAAATTTTGGGGGTTCGATGGTGTTATATCGCATACATCCAAATTTGATTTTGGGCTAGTTGGAAAGAGGATGAACCACGTTGGTTTTTGGGGTCTGCGATGAGGTGTAAAGGCGAGCTACGTTTTCAGTAAATTGTAAACGTTCATTGCTGTTACATCGCATACTTTTTAATAATAATAATACATTTACAATTAATACATGCATGCATCCATTCAAATTTGATTTTGGGCTAGCTGAAAATATGATGCAGTGCACATTGTATGCGTCAGTTTTTAGGGTCTGCGATGGACGGTGACGATATTATACGGGTGTAAAGTTGAGGTACGTTTTTAGCAAATTCCAATTTTGCTTAAAAATGGGGAAGTGTGTTAGATAACTATTGCAACATTTTATCCTAACAGACAAACATGTCAAATTGTCAAACTTAACAAAAGTTTGTAAACAACGACGGCTACTGGCGACGTCAAATACCTCATGCTTCACGTAGCCCCCTCTGTTTCATTCCAGTTTTGTTTGTTGCCGTATGGGAACGTCTGTCATTGTTTCGATTTCGTGAAAATTTTATTATTCTCATTGTTTACAAATTTTGCGTTGATTTATAATGAATATACTTAAAATTTAGTAAAGTTCATTTTCAATGTCATAACGAAGGTTACTAAATTACAGCTTCCGTGAATTTTTCTTTCCTTTTAGACAGCTGAATATTGGGATGAGCTATTCCTTCAAATAATTCTGATTAACTGACTTTTTATGTATGTGAAAGATTATGGCCCGGTTTTTCAAAGAATCCAACACCGCGTTAAGTCTGACACCGGCTTTGTTGCTATGATACCGGCTTTCTGATTGGTTGTATCATAGCAACGAAGCCGGTGTCAGACTTAACGCGGTGTTGGATTCTTTGAAAAACCGGGCCTAAGTAAAGCACCTCTAGTTTTAGGTACAAAAACTATTCCGAAACGCAAAATATGTGTAATAAACCATATCTAAAATTATTATTATTACTTAAGATTATCAGAAAATAAGGTAGAAAAATGAAACATTTTCGAAACCTATCATTATTATGTGAACAGATATGAACCAACTCAAATATTTCACACTCAAAAAGTTCAATTATTTTTTAATTTTTGAGCAATTTCAAACGTTACAAAATCATTTAAATTTCATGTTATTACTGATCCATTTGAGGTCTCATTTAAGTCTTATTTTTATAGGTACACCATATTTTGATAATACTATTTTTGTACTCACGGGAGCAAATGAACTTTAGGCACCCTCGTCGTCTAAAGTGCCACTTGTAGCCCAAGGGATTAAACGTTCCGAAGGAATAAAACGGAAATAAACAATCTCTTGTCACGAAAAAGAAAATTTATAAAGAAGTGTTAAGTTGGATAAAATTTCTTCACTGCTGTCACTGTCAAAATTACTAGGTTTTAGTTCTTTTAACTACCTACTTATTTCGATTTAAAATTATTCAGGAGTGCTGAAAATAGCATATATACCACGGGATTAAAGGGTGTTTTAATCGCTTGAACGATTATCGCCCTCGCTAACGCTCCTGCAATAAACAAAGACTCGGGATTAAAAGATGCCCTCTACATAGTTTCTTGGTCTATAATATACTATTAATTCAGAAAAACAGGCGCAAAATTGCAGTGTGCACAAGACAAATAAAAATAATTACATAAGTTAACTTTACAGTGCAAGTAAAATATTTATCTGGCGTAACACATAAAAACTAGTTAAGCAAAATATCGATCGTGGCATGGTCGGATAAAAATGAAAGATAACGTTAAACTTATTCTGTGCACCTATGGCTAATAAATGTTTGCGAATAACTGGTCTACCGCAAAGGTTATCCGCATCAATCAATCGATCAAAATTTTACTTAACGTTCTAATTCAATATAACGAGATTTCAAAGTTTCTTACTATGATTGTTAAATTAAATTTAAACTGGCGACAAAATTGGCCGTCAACCTTGACGCCAAATTTCCTTGCTAATTCTTTGAAACTGGTTCAATTAAATTACAATAAAAATAAAACACTCCGTGCTTTTATGTGGGCAGAAATAATTGTTCGCAATATTTACCGTCGATTACGTTTCAGATGAAAATCTGGATTGCGTGATCTAAACTATGACAAAGATGCGCATGATAAAAATATGACGAGAAAATTATTAATTTAACAAAGAAGTTCGATTTGATATTGATATTGCAAAAATAAGAAAAATATTGTAACATGCCCGCAGAAGCTGTTATTTGGACTAAGTGAAATCAATAACCCAAATTGCTACAGTAACACAGAAATATGTTAAAAAAGTGGTGGAAACTGAAACACCAAATTGGTACTTGCCTTGCCGCACTAAGGGCAGCGTTGCCTTCCTTGGTCAAGAAACGCGAGAGGGAAGAATTATAATAGAGCAAATTAGCAACGTTGGAAAAATGTTGGCCGAGTTGCATTTCTCTGAATCTAATATTCGGAGATTTTTTGTTACTGACAGTGTCAATCCCTCAGTAAAAGGAATCTTTAACTGATGTTCCCATAGACTATTCGTATTTTTTGTTTAAATATTACCACCAATTGTGTATTTCTTGTATTTTGTATGTAGATACATGTGATCTCGCCCACCCAATTATAAGGCCCATAAATGTTAGCGGGGAGAAATCAGTTACACACAGTCCTCCAACGAATGCGCTGCGTCGCACAAAATCTTTGTTCTGCATCTTTATTCATTGTGCAGCAATTAAGCAATTACATGATTTTACACTAAAAGAAATGTATTTCATTATCTACACAGCGTAGACGCCTTCTTGTTCGGAAATGATCTGGAAGGAGTAAAGACAACAAAACATTTGGAACGAGCATCAACTGCCTTGAAGAAATCCAAGCCAATTGTGCCTAAGCCAGTCATCATTGCAAAACCTAAAGTGTCTTTATTAAACAGGAAAAGTCTGCCTCGCCAGAGACGTTCAACTTATCAGGTCTTGATTTCGGCTAGGTCAGGCAGACAGGAAATTAGAAAGTCGAACGGGAAACGTTACCCATCGAATTAAAAAGCCAAAAGTTCCACTTACTCCCGTCAACTTCCACGCTAGAAGTAAGTCGTACAGTCGGTAGTTTACGTTTTTTTTATATCAGCCTGGCAATAGATCACCACAGATAAGGTCATTCTTTCCTGAATCTCAGTGTACAGAATTTATTTTTGTCTTAAGCCTATTCAATGGGGAGCAGTATGTAAAAAGAGAACGATTAATGGGTTCTGGAACGGATCTGAAAGATCAAAACATATAAAGAAAATTGAATTGCATGATGCATATCTTAGTAAGAACTGTAATTCTTTGTAAGAATTGTGAAATTCTTCTTAGACTAGATATTACAACAGCAATATCGAATATAAATAGGATGGGGAGCGAGCGTTCAGGGTAAGGAATTAAACATAATAGCTAGGAAAGCATGGGACTGGTGCGAAGTTAGGAATTTATGGATAAATTAGATCCTCAGATAGCGGTAGCGCCGGAGCTGACAGATAGTCAAGATTGTTAAAGGTAGATACTGAATGGCAACTTGCAGATTTTGCTTTTATGAAAATCACAGATAAGTGTGGGGATCCTCAAATAGATTTATTTGCCAGCAAATATAATAAAAATGCCAGAACTAGGTTTCGTGGCTAAACGATCGGAATGCATTTGTTATAGATGCCTTCACTATATCCTGGAAAGGATTTTTTCACATTCCCGTCATTTTCTTTAATATTAAGAGTTCTAAAAAAATTAAAAACGATGGTGCAAGCGGCTTTGTGGTCGTACCCAACTGGCCTACTCAGATTTGGTATCCTCTATTTTACTCATTGTTAATAGAAGGTCCAATACTTTTAGAACCTAATGTTCATTTGCCTCAATCTTTTGACAGGAATCCACATCATTTTCACCGAATACTTTCCCTGGTAGCAGGGAAATTATCCGTTCCTAGCATATACAGGGTGTCCCTAAAAGGTCTGTACAAAACGATACCACGTATCCCTAAGACCAAAAAAGGGCGGTTTAACCTCTATCCAAAAGTGTTTCGTTAAGGCGCTATCGAATGTCAAAGATCTTCAAAAAATTTATGTTTTTTTTAATAACAAACGATTGAATTTAACGATTAAATTTGGAATGTGAATCCGTACTGGAAAAGGTGTTTTTTGGCATCCACATGCAAAGAAGCTCATATTTATAACGGTGTGGTCAATAGCTTTAAAACTTTTTCCACAGACAGACGCTCTTATTTGAAACATTTCTTGTTTCTATCTCGATTTCGCTATCTGGCATAGTTTAGCCAGAAAAAAAGAATTTTTGTTTGCCACATATTTGACTCTTTCGATTTTTAAGGAATAACGCGGGCGAAGTGCGCCCAAGTATAGACGAATTTCGTTGACGGACTTCTCTATGAATTCCAACTGCATTGGATTTCGACGGAATTGCGCTTTGACGGAAATGCCGTGACTGGTCCAGAATTTTATGGCATACAAGGTGGCACAAGGGAGGTTCTAATTAAAATACTTGCATGGTTATACAGTGCCCGTCTAAAGTCCGTTCCCCCCCTACTAATTTTTGAACCATTTGAGGTACATCAATGAAATTCGGCACAAGGTAATCACAGGTCACAATATATTTTTTGACGTAAGAATGACAGCTGTCAGTCTCAAGATGGCGGTCGGGCGCCATTTTGAAACAAAATTTAAAATGGGAGGGAGGGTCATGTGACACCTCATTTTAAAGGTCTTATCGAGTGCAATATCATACTAAAACATGGCGTCGATGTCTTTTGTTCAATTTTTAAATTTTAACATTTTTCTAACGAAATTTTATTCTAATTTGCAGTGCAATCTCTTAATGAAGTCGACCAATAAGAGGAGAAAAGAGAGTTTATTAAGGAAAAACTACCGCTAGATGGCAATTTCTTCCAGCTTCTCCAAAAATCAAAACCGCCGCTTCAAATTTATCGTCTAAGCTACGAGCCATGGTCACACTTTTCCTAAATGAAGGAACTAAACATGCAACATTTGACAAGTAGAAAACAAGATGTTACCGCGGCAACGAATTTTGTTTCTAATACAAACGTGATTGAGAGCAACATTCATGGTTATTTAGAAATTAGCCACCATTTTGTAACGTTTTCAGGTATCGACGCTATATTTTAGTATGATATTGCACTCGATAAGACCTTTAAAACGAGGTGTCACATGACCGTCCTTCCCATTTTAAAGATTTTTCAAAATGGCGCCCGACCGCCATCTTGAGACTTACAGCTGTCATTAATACGTCAAAAAATATCTTGTGACCTGTGACTACCTTGTACCGAATTTCATGGATGTACCTCAAATGGTTCAAAAATTAGTAGGGGGGGAACGAACTTTAGACGGGCACTGTATAATAATTAATGATGCGGTTTTATGATAGGTGAAAAAGTAACAAGCTGAAATTTTTTGGAGCATTTAAATGCGACTACCCCCACCAGATAAAATTCTTAAAGATGCGAATTGGTATCCTTAACACCCTCGTAGGAGTGAAAAACTAATTCATTCAGACAGAAAGTTGATAATTTTCCAAATACAAGTACGCGTACCTCCAGCTAAGAAAATGTCAAGTAACATACTTCTACCTTCATAATTCAGGAAGAACAAATATTACAGCACTTTACTAACACAATTACAATTAGTCTCGAAATATAACTGTTGTCGCTAGCCACTTGTCGTCGTCACAAGACTTTTACTTTCATAAAACCGTGACTAATTATTATAAACTATAATAAACACAAGCCGTCTGTACGTTCTACTAATTATTGCAACATAGAGCACTGTAAACATTAACCTATTTTTTGAATCATTGAAACTGTAATATTTATCTAAAACTATAATTTTTTATTAGTTTCCAATATATTATCACTGTCAGGAATACAACTACTGCATATTTTCCAGAAAATGCAAGTAGGTAAGATAAAAGAGTGCACATGACTAATTTCGGTTTGATAAACGACAAAAAAACATTTTATCTTTTTACTTGTCACTATGTTTAGGTAGGTATTTTTTTCCATTATGACAAAATTTTCAGTTGGAAGACTGCAGTTGGACGCGTACCTCCATCTTTTCCTGTCCTCAGCCAATCTACGCATTTCCCCAAAAGTTTAACATCCCTACATCTTCAACGATATATTTGCGAACAGTAGCCTAATCTGGGCCTGACTAGACTTCTCTTTATTCTTATCTTTGTATATTTCTCTTTTCCTTAACTCTTTCAATATCCCCCCCTCTTGCCAACCTTATTCATTCACTGTATCTTCATCATGCGTCCGCAGCACCACATTTCAAACGCTTCCATTTTTTTTGTATCTGCTTCTCTTATTGTCCATGTTCCACACCTATAATGTCGTGTTCCATAGTTCCTTTTTAAGAGTCTCGGCCCTGCGCTATCATTTGCAATTGTATTTACAAATTTAATTAGTCCGATATCATTTTATGTTAATTGTAAAATTAGAAGAAAGAAATAAAAAATCATGGATTGCAAATAAACTCGCATTTATGAGGTTATGTTTCTTATAGGCCAGGTCGCAATTTATTTTTTATACAAACACAAAAAGATCTGAAAACGTCATAACCGTGCAACCAAATTCTACCGGTTGCGCGCGCATCGAGTATTCTCTCTTTTTTATTCATTGCCTGTAGTGCATAATACAGTCTCTTACAGTTTCACTGAAAAGGTCTATTAATGGATCATCGGGTACCGATGTATCGGTCGAGCTCTAGTAAAGATAGTTTTTGAGCTTCCCAAGAACGAAAATTTTCTGGAGGTACCTATATATTGCAAATTTACTCTGACCCTTCTGTAATTTGCCTGAAATTCTACATGTAACGGATTTCCGATCAGATAATCCTACGTAACGAAGAAATAAGACAATCCGCTGGTCAGTGACACACTATGGGTTACAATAGTTTAATTCTCGATTTAATCGGTGTTCAGCAGCACAGGTACGAGCTATTAAGAGTAGATGAATGAAACAGAGTGTTCTAACCTGATGAATTATTCATTATTATGTTATTAAATTGAAGCCGCAGGCTACGTTACAAACTATTATTTACTACGAGTGTTTTATTCATCTTTATCTAGTTCTTCCTTTCCATAATAATTAGGTTTAATATGAAATTCATATCTTTTTATAGCAACCCAATAAAAACTTATTTTAAATTCAAATAGCACTTATTCATAAAAAATCACATTTGCGACTTTTTTAAATATTTAATAATTTTATCTTCAGGTAGGTCAGTTTGCAAAATACTTATAGTGCCTTCCTTACAAAGTATGAATTTTGGTTGTTATTAATTATTATTGAATATAAACTAGCCTATTTCCTGTTTTATTTGTTTACATAAATCACAATTCCTTTTTACGGCATGGGCAAATATTACGAAACCACCATAAAATCAATTAGTATACATCACCATACTGCACAAAATGTAGGTAAAACAGATTAACATAAAACTGCACCAAACTAGTCGGTCTGATTAACTAACCAAAAGTATGCATATACAGATCCGTGTCACACAACTACTGTGTTACACGTAAAATAACTGCATATTTTGCACGTTTGCTAAGTTTTTGGTCCATCTTATAGATTCACATCGTACATATTCTCATCAGTGTTGCCCAAGCTGTCAAAATTAGTGTACTAAAAATTACAGAAAACTGTACTGTTTCGCGTGAAAATGTACTAAACTTGAAAAACGTAAAATACCCAAATCAACTGCACTGTAAAATTTAATTTTTGTGAAAAAATATAAATATCCGTTACTAAACAATATTAGTCTTCACTATAAAGTTTTTTACAACTAATATACACTATAAAACAAAAACATTAATAATTTAACAGCATAAAATTCAGAAAACAAAAACATTTTCCCACATAAATAACAAAAAAACTAGAAATATACGAAAAAATCGGTATGGAGAATCATACATGACTTCCATGTTCATTTTATATAACAAAAGAACACTTAAAACAATTATCTAAGTGTCGAGGATTATAAACGGATAAAATTATTCCTTCCCCAATTCAATAATAACCTTGATAATATGGAGCAATTCAGAAGACTCGTCAATTATCTATTTATTATCGGCAATTTTACGAAAAAATGGTTTAGTAATCACGAGAATCTATGAAATTGACGCTATCGTAGGTTACTGCCAACTGTCTACAATAATTATAAACCCTAGAGTATAAACTATATCGACATGTCTTAAAGAAGAAACATTTTTGCAAAATTTCTTAAAATACGAAAATACTTAAGTAAATAAATTTTATTTGCTCTGATCAAATAACATCTTCATTACATGTGCGTCCTTCTTTTCCTGAAGCCTAAGAATGTTCATTATTCAAAGGTAAATCAGAAAATTTCGGTTACAGCATCAAGGTTGCTATGCCACAGAAGTGTCAAATTTATATCTTACTTGTCCCAGAAATTCAAGAGAGCGTATTAGTATAAATTACAACGTTTATAACTCGCTCGTTGGATAAGCTACTGCAATGGTTAATAACTTAACAAATAGGTAACTTAATAAATAATTGAGTTAGGGAAAAATTGGTAGTGACAAAATTTTTTGGCCTTAAAATACGCAACATTTTTTATTCAAACTTTTTTTAATATCTCTTATAGTATGGCCACAATATTTTCTTGAAGAATTAAAATGTTAATAACAAATGAACGCCTGGTTTAATTATTACCAAAATCAATAGGTCTGGAGTCCTCGCCGAGACGCATTTTTCAAAAAAAATTATTAAAATCGGTTAATTAGTGGTACTGGACCGTTCGAACAACTACTCCTCAGGCAAATACCTGCTTAAAAGCACGTACGTACATGGAGACAAATTAGGATTGTTTCAAAGCCATCTTAGATGGGGTAGCAGTCTGAAACGTCTCGTAGTACAAAAAATCTGGATTTAGTTCTATAATTCAATGCCTGGCGGGGTATTTGCCCGAGGAGTAGTTGTTCGAACGGTCCAGTACCACTAATTCATACTAGATAATTACTCAAAGTAGTTGTCACTTGCTGATATCTGTCCAGAGCGCGGCAGCATATATAGCAAGCTAAATTGCATGGTTTGAGTGTGTAGGGGAGAGCACCGTACTGATGAGTCCCAGAAGGACGAAACCAGTTGGTCTGCGGTTTTCCATACACATTCAAAACATGCAATATTTGAACAAAGACCTGCTTAAAAGCACGTACGTACATGGAGACAAATTAGGATTGTTTCAAAGCCATCTTAGATGGGGTAGCAGTCTGAAACGTCTCGTAGTACAAAAAATCTGGATTTAGTTCTATAATTCAATGCCTGGCGGGGTATTTGCCCGAGGAGTAGTTGTTCGAACGGTCCAGTACCACTAATTAATACTAGATAATTACTCAAAGTAGTTGTCACTTGCTGATATCTGTCCAGAGCGCGGCAGCATATATAGCAAGCTAAATTGCATGGTTTGAGTGTGTAGGGGAGAGCACCGTACTGATGAGTCCCAGAAGGACGAAACCAGTTGGTCTGCGGTTTTCCATACACATTCAAAACATGCAATATTTGAACAAAGACCTGCTTAAAAGCACGTAGGTACATGGAGACAAATTAGGATTGTTTCAAAGCCATCTTAGATGGGGTAGCAGTCTGAAACGTCTCGTAGTACAAAAAATCTGGATTTAGTTCTATAATTTAATGCCTGGCGGGGTATTTGCCCGAGGAGTAGTTGTTCGAACGGTCCAGTACCACTAATTAATACTAGATAATTACTCAAAGTAGTTGTCACTTGCTGATATCTGTCCAGAGCGCGGCAGCATATATAGCAAGCTAAATTGCATGGTTTGAGTGTGTAGGGGAGAGCACCGTACTGATGAGTCCCAGAAGGACGAAACCAGTTGGTCTGCGGTTTTCCATACACATTCAAAACATGCAATATTTGAACAAAGACCTGCTTAAAAGCACGTACGTACATGGAGACAAATTAGGATTGTTTCAAAGCCATCTTAGATGGGGTAGCAGTCTGAAACGTCTCGTAGTACAAAAAATCTGGATTTAGTTCTATAATTCAATGCCTGGCGGGGTATTTGCCCGAGGAGTAGTTGTTCGAACGGTCCAGTACCACTAATTAATACTAGATAATTACTCAAAGTAGTTGTCACTTGCTGATATCTGTCCAGAGCGCGGCAGCATATATAGCAAGCTAAATTGCATGGTTTGAGTGTGTAGGGGAGAGCACCGTACTGATGAGTCCCAGAAGGACGAAACCAGTTGGTCTGCGGTTTTCCATACACATTCAAAACATGCAATATTTGAACAAAATCGGTTAGTTTTTACGGCAGTTATCGAGCGCCAAAGAATCCGGACACACACGCACACACACGCACGCACAGACAAGCAGCTAAAAAAACTTTTTCTCGAAGTTTTGAAGTTAGTACATTACAAATCTGACCTTATCTCGGACACGAATTTTTGTCGGTAATACAATACTTCCATTTCCTTATACGGAACATGGAAGTAAAAACGAAGAGGCTACCAATGAAAACAAAATTTATGTTCAAAATTTAAAAATTGTACTAAAATCTCGACTAAAATAGTCATAGTACTGCATAAAAAGGAACTGTACTGCATTTAATACGATTGTACTAATATACAGGCTGTCTGAAATTCGGTGTGCAACGTGGGTATCTCTGTTATCTTAACAGCTAGACCCTAGGTTTCAATTCGGCAAAGTTGCCAAATATTATGCTGACTTTATGGTAGAACTTGCGTTTTCGTTTTTTGGATATAACTTTTTTGTTTCGCCTTGTATCTTCATTCTGTAAAAACTTTTACATTGGCACTTTTTATTCTCTATTTGATAGCATTGTCACTCATTGGCTACGTCGATTCATTTTTGTTTGTTAAAAGCCAACTTCAGTTTTTCTTATGGGCGCCATATCCAAGTGACAGGTGAGCTAATCCGCATTATTTTCCTGAATACAACGATGTGCTTCATGTTGGCTTTCTTAATATTTTTGTAGTTTCTATAAATTTTTGCCGATTTTTATTTCTGCGTTCTAATTACCTACCTACCTACCTATCTAAGACAAAATCAGAAATAATGTGAGTTAACATGGAAACAAAGTAACCTAATAGCAAATTATTGAAATCTAATTGCTCATTTTGTCTCAACGAACAATTAATAGAGTTCAATCATATCTCGTTTTTCTTTGTTAGGGAACATTTTCAGGTAATACAAAAAATTCAAAAACGCAAAAGAAGAAGCAATAACGGCATCAGGAACACAAAAAATGAAAATGAACGAAACAAAAACAAATTCAAGGCGGGGAAAATGTAAACAAATACGACACAAATCGAAAAAACTTGCAAGCGAAAATTATTAGTAACTTGACGTTAGGTGACTTTGTTTCCATGGTAACTCACATTATCTCTGATTTTGTCTTAGATAACTAGAACGCAGAAATAAAAATCTGCAAAAATTTATAAAAAAATGTAAAAATATGAAAAAGTCAACATGAAGCACATCGTTGTATTCAGGAAAATAACGCGGATTAGCTCACCTGCCACTCAGATATGACGCCCAAAAGGAAAAAATGAAGTTGGCTTTTAAAAAACAAAAATGAATCCACGTAGCCGATGAGTGACAATGCTATCAAATAGAGAATAAAAAGTGCCAATGTAAAAGTTTTTACAGAATGAAGATACAAGGTCAAACAAAAAGTTATAGCCAAAAAACGAAAACGTAATTTTTCAGTTTTTTTCAGTTTTCACGAGAACGATTAAGAACATCTCGATTTTCTTTTGAGGACATTAGTCAGCATAATATTTGGCAACTTTGCCGAATTTAAACCTAGGGTTTAGCTGGTAAGATAACAGAGATCCCCATGTTGCACAGCCTGTATATTCTGTAAATTAAAAAAATATACTTCCACTAATATACATGTTTCATTAGTGTCGCATTGTGGCATGTAATTCACATAAAACATGTTGAAAATGTGGTATTTATACCCCTATAAATCTCCACATTTTAATTTTCATATGGCAATTATTTTTTAGGTACTGCATCCAAGTTTAATTTTTTAAACCTTGCTTTGAATTCTTAGATTCTTAAACTTTTACTAACTTTATTTCAAAAACAATTTTGTACCTTCAGAGTAATATAAACCGCATTTTATGCTCGTCAGTGTGTTTGTGGACACATCTCTAACAAAAGTCGGAACTCCAGCCTCTGGCTACACTTTGGCCTCAAAAACTCTCATCATTTCGACCGCGTACGTTTATGTTATATTTAATTGGATTGACTAAGTGATTGCGCCAATCGAATATAGGTTATTACGTTTTCTCGGTCAGCTTCAGGTAAATTAAGTCCGATTCTTCACAGTCAGTCATAAAAAGGACGGGGATTCAGTCAAACTGGTCAGGAATAATGTTCAGAGGGCTAGCAGGAGCCGTGTTAATTTGTCGCTCCGTACAGCTTGAGCTGTGGGGATGGTGACGACTTCGGCAGGCGCTCACGGTTCATGAAGTCTTCGGGAAGCGAGGATCACAAATCAATTTTATTAATTGTAATGGTTTGTACCCTTACCTTATACTATTGGAGGCCGAAAATCTAGATGAGAGCTGCGGTGAGCGAGAGGTCCGCAAAGACCGATTTTCCAATTGAAAATTTGTCGTCCCACCCGACTCGCTCCCCGCAAAGCTCCACTTATAAAAATCCTTCGCTGCGTCAATTTTCGGCCGCGTAGTATAGATTAATATTTATTTAATATTTATCTGGAATGTTAACAAAAAATTTAATTTTTAATCTCTTAGAAAAAAAAGTATAAAATTAAACGTTATGCACGTCTTCAGTACAATTTTCAAGTTCCCCTTTTCGATTGTCACGACGCAGAGTCAAGCCTTGAGCCTTGAGACCTTCTTGGCGGGAGTCTAATATCGTGGTCATTTATTTGTGAAATTTTGAATATTGGCCGAGAATTTTTAGGTCAAACACCATGTACGTTATTCAAACTTGAGTAAAAATTTATCGTAACCTATTTCTTTTAAATTAACACCCTATTTTTAACAAATTGTGGACTTTATGGTAGAACTACTTTTTGTACCTACCTATTGAATAGTTAACTGCATTTCCTTTCTTCAAAGAAAACGAAAGTTTCTTTTATATTTATAAAATAGATGGTGAATATTTCTTTCAAGCATGTTTGTCAGAACTTAATAGCGTCATTAAATGGTCGAACTTATCTTTTACCTTGGAGTTGGCATTTTTTACAATTATTATAATAACAAGTAAGTATGGACTGTTGTATTCAATTAGAAATCCCGCTAGGAATTGATCGTTACAATCGCACCTAATTATTTTATATTATTGAATTTCCGTTAGGTACTTTAAAATAAATACTTATTTACAGCACTTTCACGCAATATTAAGGCATTCCTAGTGTTATTCACTGTAAAGTGTTGACGATAACAAATTTAAATTTCTGGCATTTCAAATTATTTTTAAACAGTTAACAACCCTGTTTCAAGGGAAACAAAACATTTATTGCATCTACCTACTTGTTTTTGTAAATGAGAAGGGTTTAAGCGCACACTATTATAAGCACTTCTAGCTTTAAAACGAATAAATTGCACATTGACCCCTGCATCTCATCATAAGGTTCTCAGTCCGAAGACTGGTTGGACGCGTACCTCCATTCTTTTCTATCCTGAGCTAACCTACGCATTTCCCTAAAAGTAGAACATCCTACATCCCTAACTATTTGAGAGCAGTAGTCTAATCTAGGCCTACCCCTACCTCTTTTTATTCCTATCTCTGACTCTAGTATGTCACGAACTATTCCTTCGTGTCTTAGAAGGTGTCCTACCATCCTATCTCTCCTACTCTGCATCTGTGAATCTAAATTTTAATAGCTCTCGCGTTGACCGCGTGTTGAGATGTCTTTTTGATAAATCATTATAAAAGGAACCTTTTGATCTGGCCTGACCTCCACCTGACAGAAGTAAAAGTAACAAATTTTAATGCGAGAATAACCAATCTAATGCTCATCTTATTCGAAATAATGTGCATTTAAATTGTTCCCGTTTTAGGTCTGGGTGAGATTTATTACGTACTAATTTTAATTTTACAGCAAACTGTAACAAAACTTTCCAAATTGCATCTCTTGCAACGAAAACCTTCAGTAAGTGGTCTGAAAATACGAGTACATAATAGGTACATTTTATTGTCGTCCTCTGGTAGCAGTTCCACTGTATTTTAATTTACGTGACATAAAAACGATACTGAACGACAATGATGTTTTCAGACACTTCAACTTGCGAATAAAACGGCGCGAGTTACTCTCCAAACGTTACGGGCTTGCCGTAAAATCACATCTACATGATATTAGTCAACCGATTTGTTCTTTCAGAAAAATGGAATTAACAAAAAATAACATTCAAAACCAAAATCAGTATTACTTAAGAGGTGATACCTGCTGTGCTGCTGACTGAAACTTACTAGATGAGCAGAATATTTCGCGGAGCTCCTAAACGGGAAATAAAGAATTGACGGTTACGAATACCAAGATGTAGCTGAGATTGTGAACAATACAATCCGAAAACTTCATCATCATGAAGTTCTCAGTCCGAAGACTGGTTGGACGAGTACCTCCATCCTTTCCTATCCTGAGCTAACCTACGTATTTCCCTAAAAGTAGAACATCCTGCATCCCCAACTATGTGAGAGCAGTAGACTAATCTGGGCCTATCCCTACCTCTAGTATGTCGCGAACTATTTCTTCGTGGCTCAGGTGTCCTACTATCCTACCATCCTATTCCTCCTATTTTTTATTGTCTTCCATACCTTTCGCTTTTCCCCAACTCTTTCTAATACCTCCCTATTGCTAACCTTATCTATCCGCGGTATATTCGTCATGAGTACAGTGCCGTACTCCATACATACGTTTTTAAGCTCGTTTCTAAGAGTCTCTTCCGAGTTTCTACATTAACCGTTTCTGAGGATAAGAGTCGTTTCGTTTTATTAAACGCACCTCAGCCCTGCGCTGTTGTTTGTTTTATATATCTAGTGTTCCTACCATCGCGAGTTACTTGACTTCCTAAATAGCAGAAATCTGCGACTTCCTCTATCTTCTCATTTCCTATTTGTATTTTAGTTTTAGTTCTATTTTTACGCACTCTACATACCAAAATTTTGGTTTTCTTTTTATTGAACTTCATGCCGTATCCCTCTATCAAAACTGATTCCATTTCGTTCAAAGCTATTTCTAATTCGTCTTTGCTGGATGCTAACACTGCCATATCATCCGCGAATCTGAGCATGCTAATAGTTTGGCCCTGTACGTTAATCTCTGGGGATGTTCTGTCCTTAACAGTATTAATCGCATATTCGATATATAAGTTGAAAACTAGAGGTGACAACACACATCCCTGTCTTACTTCCTTCCGGGTATCTATTTCTCTTCGTTCCTGCTCAATTTCTATAACCGCACTTCGAACATCTTCCCCCATTTTACGTTGTCGAAGGCGTTTTCTAAATCTACAAATCCTATACATATACAGGCCAAACGGAAATTTCATCAACTTTAACTTTCGATTTGTTTTAGCTCACAAAGTCAAATTCCGAAAGCACGGGCGTCACTTTTGGGAGACCCTGTATTGACGCTCTTTCCCTTTTCTATTGTTTTTTTCTATAATTACACGTAAAGCTAGAATGGCCTCGCGCGTTCCTCTATTTCCAAGAACAAAGTTTCCCCAACACTAATTAAAATGAAGAATCTTAATAGTGAATTATCAAACAAAAAACTGAAGCGAAAGAAAAGTTTAATACAAAATATAATACTAAATCAGCTACAGACGCATGATGAAGATATACCGTGGATAGATAAGTTTAGTAATAGGGAAGTATTAGAAAGAGTTGGAGAAAAGCGAAAGGTATGGAATACAGTAAATAGAAAAGATAGAATGGTAGGACGGTAGGACACCTTCTGAGATAAGAAGGAATATTTCGCGACATACTAGTCAGAGATAGGAATAAAAAGAGGTAGGGGTAGGCCCAGATTAGACTACTGCTCTCAAATAGTTGGGGATGTAGGATGTTCTACTTTTAGGGGAAATGCGTAGGTTAGCTCAGGGCAGGAAAGGACGAAGGTACACGTCTAATCACCCTTCGGATTAAGAACTTTATGATGATGAAATTAGTCTAATTCAAAAGGTCATGAAAATGGACATTAAATTGATTTGTTTGGCGATTTTCATTTGGTTATATTTTATTAAGTTGGTAATAAATGATGCATAATAAACAATTATTTATCATTTTCAATTCAATTTTGTTAATTTATATCTGTCTTTTTATTACTATTATTCGACTACGCATTTTTTCCATGTTTGCTTTGTATGCCAGCGGCTTTTAGGAGCTGTAGTCGCTGAGTTTTAAGTACTGAGAGAGGATCAGCAAACAACTCGTTGGCGCCCTTTCCTATTTTAAGCTCACCTCATCTTCTGATTCGAGCATTGCTGCCGCAGGATTCTCTTATTGTAGCGTTACGTCATTTGGTTACATCACATGAATTTGAACAAAACGGCGTTTCTCATCTTTACCAAATCCCCAAAAAATAATGCTAGATTAAGTGTGCAATAAACTTAAAATACGCATACTAAGATGTTATATGTTCACCAGCCTTCTGCACGGCATAGAAGAGTCACCCTGACAAAAGCCATGAAAATGAGAATGTAGATCTTCGAGATGTGGCTATCGAGGAATAATCCGGACAGAGTCACAAATGTGGACGTCTTGTAGAAGCCCCAACAAGTCATTCAAAGCAGCAGTTAAGAAACTACAGATAATCCTGAGGATAGTCAACCTTCATAGGAAAACGTATTTTAAATTTAATTCGTTATTGACTACTGGTAACACTTCTTATATAGGTGAGGACCTATACCCATAGTTATTATTTTTCATAAAATACAACGAAGAAACAATTAATCAACTAAATGACAAAATCAACAATAAAACTAGGACGATCACGATTATCCTTATTCCGATAACTTTTTGAACAGACCTATATCACACCGCATTACTCACTTTCCTCACATTGAGTTCATCTTACCTAACATCGGTTCAGACATTAACGCTTCAATAAGGAGAAACAAAAACTTGATTGCCGTAAATATCAGATTGGTATCACGCACCGCACAAATCGTTAATCCTCTAGCAATAGCAACAACTGTCGCTGTATTATGCCAGTTTCGAAGAAAGTTCTACGTCCGGCGGAAGGCATTGGAATGAAACCACTCGTGTGTTATTACACCCAGCTGTCGGAATTCTACAACGTTTTCTTGTTGTTTACTATCGATGCTTTTACTACACCTGACGGTTAAAGTTATTCTTTCACGCAGTAATTCTTAATTTCCGGAGGATTCATTAAATGGGATAGCCCTCGGAATAGCCACAATTTTTTGTAAACTAGGTAGGTGTTGTTATTTATTATAGTACCTATTGGCCGATGAACATAATTTGATTAAATTTGATTGAATTGAATTAAATCGCCAAATTTCGGGTGCGAGATTGTTGAGATTGTACCACATTTACCGTTTTTGTAACTATGTAATAATATGTTACATCTACATAATAATAATAATAATAATAATAACTTTTATTATTTGCCAACAATAGGCTTATACATCATAACACTACATAACGTGGCAAATAAAGGAGCGCTGTTCAGATTCTGACCTTACAAAGGTTAGATCTGGTCTTCCACAGCGGCCTACACTACTCTACTTAAGATGATAATACTGTGATGAACCAGTGAAGAAAGCAAGGAGAACCTGTAGTAGAGTAATTTTACCTACTATATTGTCAAAGAGTAAAACTATCATTTTTGTTCTTTGATATTGTCATAATATCCGATGTCGTTAAATTCGATATAAAATATAAATACTGTATTACAGAAGCATGGCTTCACTCTGATATTGGTTATAAATTAGAAAGGGTTGATCGAGGGAGCCGTGGAGGAGGCGTTGATATTTATATTAAATATGTATTTTTAACGACTGCCTTCGAAAACCATGCACAAACATCGCACAGTAACCACGACTCAAAAGTGTCTTTTTTCACACGATATGTGCAAAACTCCAAAAAACGCAGTCTTGTCATATTTTTCACACAGTATTATCAGAAACAGAACTGACATCTGTTATTTGTATTTTTTGACATAGGCTAGCCAGTAGTAGATAAATGACAGCCTCAGGCCACATCTGTTGCCAACCCAAAACTCCAGCAACCAAAATCCCTGTTAGTTTCTTCAGCAGCGGCATCAGCCACTGGTTCTTTTGCCAACTCCAACACGCAAAAATTCCTGGTAATATCTTCAGCAACGACATCTGCCATTGGTTGTGGCTCAGGCGCCTGCGCCGGCGCCATGTTGCAGAATTAATGTTTTTTCTCGGAAATTCCAACGTTTGCAATTGTTTACACTAAATAACTATTGTTATCAAAGTTTGAGAAAGAAACAACAGATTCGAAGTCGATAAGAGATGTTATGATTTATTGTTTTTATTATGATGAAATATTAATAGCTAAGAACGTTCTAGAAAAACCTTTCAACTTTGCCGACAGGATATGTATATTTGTTTGGTTTGACTCCCACGTTCTGCATGCTAATAAGTACATGTGCACTTAATATTATGTCGTAAACTCTACAAGATGATCGAGATTATTTTATACCCTGTTGTTTGTATTATTATAATAAAATCATTCTAGAACATAAAAAGTTTGAAGGCCACCGCCAGAAACATAAACACTCGATTGATTGTTGTTTTTGATAACTTCTGCATGTTACCAAAATTTTGCAAGCTCGGCAAAAGCTGCGAGATAAATAGAACGAATATAATTGCGAGAATTATTATTTAGTAATCACTTCAATAGTTCAGTTGGTTCCCACGGAATAGGTGCGGTAAAAGTTAGTTTCCCAATATGGATGTTGTAATTGGCCAAGATGATGTTGGAGATATTTTATTGTACCATTTTATCCACCAAAATTTACCGGAAAATTTAAAAGTAAGTCCATTTGCAGTAATCATTTCTTTTATTGTTCAAGCATTCTGTTAATAAAACTCATTCATAATAAAACTCATTCATAATAATTTCATTATATGTAGTTAAAAAGCTCACGTATCTGTTCCATAATTGTAAAATATTTTCTATCTTTATAACCAACCCAAAATGATTATGTGCGGAAATGTATCGCACATGGCAACGGAAACCGAAAATGTTTTATTTTCTGGACTATTCATGGAGAAAGAAACCAAGATAATTTTGTTGGAATCGTGCAGTGAACTTGTGGTCATTTGGGTCAATATTGTAAATCGTAAGTAAAGTATTTAGATTTTTTAATATGCAGTGATAGTAGATAAAAAGTGCCAGTTTTGGATTCACAATTTTAGTGACGGAAAAGTGCCGATTTTGTGATTCACAATTTTAGTAGTGGAAAATTAATTGTTTTTATAATGAATGAAGTTATTTCTTTGTTTGTCCGCCCGTTTATTTGTTTGTTTGTTTGTTTGTTTGTTTGTTTGTTTGTTTGTCTGTCCGTTTGTTTGTTTGTTTGTTTGCTTGTTTGTTTGTTTATAATGAATGAAGTTATTTCTTTGTTTGTCCCTCCGTTTGTTTGTTCGTTTGTTTGTCCGTTTGTTTGTTTGTTTGTTTGTTTGTTTGTTTGTTTGTTTGTTTGTTTGTTTGTTTGTTTGTTTGTTTGTTTGTTTGTTTGTTTGTTTGTTTGTTTGTTTGTTTGTTTGTTTGTTTGTTTGTTTGTTTGTTTGTTTGTTTGTTTGTTTGTTTGTTTGTTTGTTTGTTTGTTTGTTTGTTTACTAGTATAATTTCGTAACTATGATTTTTCTCTTGTTGCAGCCAACGATGTATAAGCAGCGTCACGAGTTTGATTACACTATTTTATTATTTTAATGAATAAAATGTATTTTAATATAATATTATCAAATCATATTATGAACAGTATTATATTATTTTAATTGACAAAATGTATTTTAATCGTCACGAGTTTGATTACACTGTTATATTATTTTAATGAATAAAATGTATTTTAATATAATAATATCATATTATGAACAGTATTATATTATTTTAATTGACAAAATGTATTTTAATATAATAAATTATATTATATAATTTATCGTATTCCATGGGAACTAACTAAACTAATGAATTGATTACTGAATAATACTCCCCATTATGTTAGAAATATTTGTTGTGTGCTTTCCAATAAATGTATGCTAGAAGCGTGATTTTTTTGACAAGCTGTCTGTTGACACCAGACAGCTGTTGACCCAGACAGCTGTTGACACAGCTGTCTGTTGACACAGACAGCTCTATTCGCAAACACCATGGCTGATGACACAAGCAAGAATAGAAAGAGGAAAAACCCCTCTATGTAGATGCAGCTTAGATGCGGCAGTACGCAAACGTCTTGTTGGTGGATTGGTATGCGAATTTCGTCATTGGCATTGAATGTTGTTGTTGACACGAACGGCTGATGTAACAGACAGACAGATAGACAGACAGGCAGGCAGGCAGGCAGGCAGGCAGGCAGACAGACAGACAGACAGACACAGACAGACACAGACAGACAGACACAGACAGACAGACAGACAGACAGACAGACAGACAGACAGACAGACAGACAGACAGACAGACAGACAGACAGACAGACAGACAGACAGACAGACAGACAGACAGACAGACATCTGATGAGAATTCTGAAGTAGGAGAATAACTATAGATTCCTATTTGTCTCATCGAGCTGGTTAATTTGATACCCTCCATGACCTAAGTGGGCGGGGCAAGGGGGCGTGTGCAGTGGGCCCTAATCTACATGCGTTCTATATTACCGACATTCAATTTGCACTTTCCAGTAAGTGTAACAGAAATCTACATGTGTTCTATATTACCGACACTCAATTAGTACTTCCAGCACTCACCAGATGGTTCCCACACGTGTCCGAAACGCATTAAGATAACAAGTAATTTCAAAACACAGTACGTATCAAAATAAACAAACTGACGAATGTTCTAGAATGTTATTTTATTGTAATAATACAAACAAATAAACGGGTCACCTTGTAGTGTCTACAACGTAGTATGTGCATATACAGAACGTGGGAGCAAACCTAAACAAACATAATCCTGTCGGTGAGTTGAAAGGTTTTTACCCATAATAAAAACAATTATAACATCTCTTATCGGCGGCGAACGTGCTTTTTTCTTAAACTTTGATATCAATATTTATTTAGTATAAACAATTGCAACCATTGGAATTTCCGAGAAACTTCTGTTTACAATCCTAAGTATATATGGATGATTTAAAAGACGGGCATGTAGGCAGCCGATTAGCTCAGTGGGTTTTAGCGAGGGCTCCGGTGCGCGGGGACCCGGGTTCGAATCCCGGTCGGCGTCATTTCCAGAACGTTTGCGGAAACCCCGGCGCAGGCGCCTGGGCCACATCCAAAGGCATCTAGCAGTAGTTGAACCTTACCACCCACAACCACACCCATTGGATGCCGCCCACAACCTCTATCATTGGCTGTTGCCCCGCCCACTCTCATAAAGCCCCGGCGCAGGCGCCTGAGCCACAACCAAAGGCCCCAAAGACACCAGAGGCAGAAGTCGTTGCTGAAAACATTACTCGAGGACTCCTTCAGCGTAGAAGGGGAAAGAACATTAATTCTGCAACATCTGCGTACTATTGCATCAGCATTTCCAGAACATTCTTCCATTGCGCAACAATGAGTAACACGCGCACTTTTTGAGCCCCGGCGCAGGCGCCTGAGCCACAACCAATGGCAGATGCCGTTGCTGAAGACATTACCAGGAATTTTTGCGTGTTGGAGTTGGCAAAAGAACCAGAGGCTGCTGCCGCTGCTGAAGACACTAACAGGGATTTTGGTTGCTGGAGTTTTGGGTTGGCAACAGATGTGGCTTGAGGCTGTCATTTATCTACTACTCTAGCCTATTCAGTTTCGTATTAACAGACTTGTTTGAAAACCAAACATTATTTTTGAAGTCTGCAAACAAAGTTTTTTAAGTTTATTAAAAATGGTTGAATCTGACGAAATTTCAGAAAAAGCGACCAAAATGGTGTTTCCGGAGTAAGTGTCCAGAACTACTCATTACACTGAATTTTAATTTTCAATGTAATTTGTTTTGTTAAATAAATAATCTGATTATAAAATTGTTTGTTTTTTGCAGTCGTAGAAAAAATATTGTAAAAAAAACACATTTGAAAACGAATCTTTTCACACTCATTCGACTTGTGGCCATCGCCTTCGACTCGGTTCACCAAACTGTCTCACTCGTGTGAAAAGATTAGTTTTCAAAACTTGTTGTTTAATAGTTATTTACGAAACGAGTGCGAGAAGACATTTTCGCGCATGAGCGCAATGTTTGAAGCACGATCGACGAAGGAGCGAGTGCTTCATTTGCGCGAATGCGCCGAAGACGTCTTCGCGCATCGAGGTTCGTACTTACAATATTTTTTGAAACTAACATTATAATTTTTTAATTATTATCTAATACGTTTCCAATTTAAAATTTCAAAAAATCAAGTGGTTACATTGACAGATTTCCATTTTTGACAATTGTAGAAAATGACATTTGGTTTAATTTATTGAATTGAATTGTCAAAGTGTCAATCGAATTAATAGCGATTTATCTTTATTCTTTCACTATTTTCAACATCCAAATTGGAGAAATGGCGTTTTGTTAACCAAACTTTATTACCATCAAGTCAAATTATTTCTAGAAAGCCTGAAAGGGCCAGTGCTTTTTGCTAGATTTCGCGCACTAGTGCGCGAACACTATGTTTGAGTTTGTCTGTCGGGTTCGCGAAATGTCATTTTGAGAGCGGCGAGTTCAAAAATAGTTATTTACGAAACGAGTGGGAGAAGACATTTTTCGCGCATGAGCGCAATGTTTGAAGCACGAGCGACGAAGGAGCGAGTGCTTCATTTGCGCGAATGCGCCGAAGACGTCTTCGCGCATCGAGGTTCGTACAATATTTTTTGAAACGAACATTAAAATTTTTTAATTATTATCCAATACGTTTCCAATTTAAAATTTCAAAAAATGAAGTGGTTACATTGACAGATTTCCATTTGACAATTATTGTAGAAAATGACATTTGGTTTAATTTATTGAATTGAGTTGTCAAAGTGTCAATCGAATTAATAGCGATTTATCTTTATTCTTTCACTATTTTCAACATCCAAATTGGAGAAATGGCGTTTTGTTAACCAAACTTTATTACTATCAAGTCAAATTATTTCTAGAAAGCCTGAAAGGGCCAGTGCTAGTGCGCGAACACTATGTTTGAGTTTGTATGTCGGGTTCGGGAAATGTCATTTTGAGAGCGGTGAGTTCAAAAATACTATTTTGAACCCGGCAGACAAACTCAAACATAGTGTTCGCACACTAGTGCGCGAAATCTAGCAAAAAGCACTGGCACTTTCAGGCTTTCAAAAATACTATTTTGAACTCGCCGCTCTCAAAATGACATTTCGCGAACCCGACAGACAGACTCAAACATAGTGTTCGCGCACTAGTGCGCGAAATCTAGCAAAAAGCACTGGCCCTTTCAGGCTTTCTAGAAATAATTTGACTTGAAAGTAATAAAGCTTGGTTAACAAAACGCCATTTCTCCAATTTGAATGTTGAAAATAGTGAAAGAATAAAGATAAATCGCTATTAATTCGATTGACACTTTGACAACTCAATTCAATAAATTAAACCAAATGTCATTTTCTACAATAATTGTCAAATGGAAATCTGTCAATGTAATCACTTGATTTTTTGAAATTTTAAATTGGAAACGTATTAGATAATAATTAAAAAATTATAATGTTCGTTTCAAAAAATATTGTACGAACCTCGATGCGCGAAGACGTCTTCGGCGCATTCGCGCAAATGAAGCACTCGCTCCTTCGTCGCTCGTGCGTCAAACATTGCGCTCATGCTCGAAAAATGTATTCTCGCACTCGTTTCGTAAATAACTATTGCAGTACCTATTCAAAATTGCGTGTCATTAATTCAAACATCTTTCGATCACTTCCCGATATCGTCTTGTAAACCGAAATTGCGAGCCTCAAAACTGAATGATCTAAATGCAATAGTTTTGTAGGTTAGTTCTGTTCGAGGGGCGATACATCTGAGTGTCATCATGGATTCTGGGCCGAGATTTAAAACTGATACATCTAAATGTATTGGGGGATTATTTTCGTGACTAGTATTCTCGCAGTTATCATAATGCAGTACTATATGGGCCTTGCTTGGATGCGCGGACAGCATGTAGAATTGAACTTATTCAAAGGCTGGTTTCTGTCGTCAGAAAGCGACATAACATTTTATAGAGAATTAAGAACATATACACTGACGTTTTATATGAACAACCGACGGCGACGCTTCCCTCTATGCTTGTACTTTTTATCCTACTACTGTTACCCATGTTACAATCGTCTCGGTAACTATGTTACGGTAAAAGTCCGCACTTGAAGAATGTGCATAGTTGCTGGTAAATTGTGAGAAAACAATCTTCAATATTGAACAGCGGTTAGGTTCAGTCAGGTCTGGGTTAGGTCAGATCTCAAGAGTTTGTTTCTCGAAGAAAAACTTTTACGGTCTGACCTGACCATACCTCTTCTGATGACTAGATCTGACAATCTTTTAACACAGAAATAGTGTTCAATGCAGGAATAATCTTTTCACATTTACCAGCAAATATGCACATTCTCCAAGTGGACTTTTACCGTACCTAACATCTATATAATAAAATTATTCGTAGATCTAACATGCAGGATGTAAGTATAAGACGAAAATGTTTTATTAATCTCCCTGCTCATAAAACTGCTCATTTCGAAAGATCGTTTATGTACAAACTGAATAATAATAACCCAGACAAAGTCAATGTTACAGAGGTTCTGCCTAAGACAGAGTACGATCGCCTGTCACTCCACCTCCTCAGTGATGTTTCACAATGTTCTGTTGTCTCTTCCGACCCTTCTCTGTCTTTGCAGCCGAAATGCAATAGATTTATATCCAGACTTCTCTCCGAAGAAAAAATAGATCCCAAGTTGAGTAAGAATTGCCCGATACATAATGGTGCCCTCCCTCGGTTATATGGGTTGCGGAAGATTCACAAACTTCAGCTCTCTCTGAGACCGATCATCTCCTCCATCGCCTCTCTCACTTCGGAAATTCAGAAGATTCTGACGGAGTTGCTTTCTGTTAGTTATAACAATAATAATAGATATTTCATTCAGGCAGGATTCCTCTCATTTTGCGTCACTTGTCAACGACCTTCTTCTCTCTCCTGGATATGTTGTTCTTAGTTTTGATGTATAATTATTTATCAACATCCCTCTCGATCTGGCCCGTGATTCCATCACCAGACGCTGGACCTCCTTACATTGATTTCGAAGTACGTTGATGATATCTTTGTCTCGCTTCCTCATGATAAAATAGAGCATACACTTCAGTGCCTTAACTCCATACATAATAATATACAATTTACTGTTGAATGTGAGACAGATTCCACTGGGATCGAGAGGATCTCTCATCCTTCCTTTCGTCATTCGAGTCTTGCTAAACTTAGATACATTTTCATGACCAATTTATTTATATCCCAGGAGGATGTTGAATTCTTTATCGTTTAGTACACCGTCTCTGAACCCTGCTTCCCGTCGGAGGCCCATTGGTGAGATATACTTGACATTGCCATTTATAGTTGAACTTTCCCACCGAATTAACTCTGTGTTTAAGGATGAGCCAAACCTAAAGATTGTCTATTCCTACAATCTTAAAATTGTAGGCTTGTTTAGCAAGCTTAATGATCGCATAAGCCTACTTCGCAGTTTCAATGTGGTGTACAGGGCTGGTTGCTCAGACTTCCCGCTAGCGTACATAGGTCAGGCCTGCTTATATATTGGGTCTCGCCTCGTCTCTCGTAAAGGTGATATAAGGAGATTCGGCGGTAATTGTGCCCTTGCCCAACATTGCGTCGACCAGTAGCATTCCGCTGATTTTGGCAGAGTATCTATCCTTATTAGAGAAGTTGAAGAAACGTTTCTTCCTTGAGATGCTTTCCATCGATACGTGTGACAGCATGAATAAGCGCACAGATACCGATGGTCTTCATCATCATAAGGTTCTCAGTCCGAAGACTGGTTGGACGCGTACCTCCATTCTTTTCTATCCTGAGCTAACCTACGCATTTCCCTAAAAGTAGAACATCCTACATCCCTAACTATTTGAGAGCAGTAGTCTAATCTAGGCCTACCCCTACCTCTTTTTATTCCTATCTCTGACTCTAGTATGTCACGAACTATTCCTTCGTGTCTTAGAAGGTGTCCTACCATCCTATCTCTCCTACTCTTTATTGTTTTCCATACCTTTCGCTTTTCCCCAACTCTTTCTAATACTTCCCTATTGCTAACCTTATCTATCCACGGTATCTTCATCATGCGTCTGTAGCACCACATTTCAAACGCTTCTACTATTTTTCTATCCGCTTCTCCTATTGTCCAAGTTTCGCACCCGTATAATGCCGTACTCCATACATACGACGTTAAGAGTCTCTTCCTAGTCTCTATATTAACCGTTCTCGAGCATAACAGTTGTTTCTTTTTGTTAAACGCAACTCGGCCCTGCGCCATTCTTTGTTTTATATCTTTAGTGCTCCTACCGTCTTGAGTTATTTTACTTCCTAAGTAGCAGAAATCCGCGACCTCCTCTATCTTCTCATTTCCAATTTGTATTTCCATTTTAGTTCTATTTTCACATCCCCTACATACCAAAATTTTAGTTTTCTTTTTATTGATTTTCATGCCGAAGCCCTGTGTCAAAACTGCTTCCATTTCATTCAGAGCCGCTCCTAATTCTTCTTTGCTAGATGCTAACACTGCTATATCATCCGCAAATCTGAGCATGTTAATAGTTTGGCCCTGTACATTGATCCCTGAGGCTGTTCTTTCCTTAACAATATTAATCGCATCTTCGATATATAAGTTGAAAACTAGAGGTGACAATGCACATCCCTGTCTCACTCCCTTCCGGATATCTACTTCCCTTTGTTCCTGCTCACATTCTATAACTGCCTTTTGCTCTTTGTAGAGATTATGTATTATTCTTCTGTCCCTGTATTTCATCCCTACCTTTCTCAGCACTTCGAACATCTTCCCCCATTTTACGTTGTCGAAGGCTTTTTCTAAATCTACAAATCCTATATAGACGCTCTTTCTCTTTTCTATCGTTTTTTCTATAATTACTCGTAAAGCTAGAATGGCCTCGCGCGTTCCTCTATTTCGTCTAAATCCGAACTGATCTTCTTCTAATATTTCTTCCGCCTTTTTCTCCATCCTTCTTTGCACAATTCTAGTTAAAATTTTTGACGCATGGGAAGTTAAACTGATAGTTCTAAAATTTTCGCATCTATCCGCGCCTTTTCTTTTTGGCAAAGCTACTATGATGTTCCGTTTGTAATCTTCTGGAATCTCGCCTGTCAGGTATATGCGACTAACTAGTTTAAATAAACGATCTATTACCTCTTGACCTGCGCACTTTAAGATTTCTGCCTGCAAGCCATCTATACCTGGTGCTTTATTATTCCTTAAACTTTTTAGTGCTATCTCAAACTCTTCTCTCATTATATGACTCCCTAGGTTATCCCCCTCTACACTGCTTTCGCTTTCTAATATATCTTGCACTTCCTGTCCCGCATATAAGTTTCCTAAATATTCTTTCCACCTATCTGCCTTCTCCCCACTTCCGATTAGGATATCTCCTGCCTCATTTCTAATGTTTTTGGTACTAGATCCAATTTCTCTAAAATTTATCCTAATTATTTTATATGCTTCATCAGTCTTTCCTACTTCGATGGTCTTAGTAACCAGTATATCTATCTTCTCCATCTACCTAAAATGACCCACAATGGTATGTTGACGGACACAATCTCGTCATCCTCCTGAGGTGATTTCGGTTTATGGTCGGGTTTCTTGCCTTCTGTGGTGTTTTTCCTTTCCTATATTGGTTCCTTCTGTGTTACCTACACTCTTCACTTTTGCTTAGTTACACACATATTTATTTGATTGTAAACTTAGTTCACATTAGTTTTATATAATAATTTTATTGGACATTTTTCAATTCCCACTGCTGTTGTGTGGGAGTCATAATCATCATCATCATCATCATCATAAAGTTTTCAGTTCGAAGATTGGTTGGATGCGTACCTCCATCCTTTCCTATCTTCAGCTAACCTACGCATTTCCCCAAAAGTTGGACATCCTACATCCCAAACTATTTGAGAGCAGTAATCTAATCTGGGCCTACCCCTACCTCTTTTTATTCCTATCTCTGACTCTAGTATGCCACGAACTAAGCCTTCGTACCTCAGAAGGTGCCCTACCATCCTATCTCTCCTATTCCTTACTGTCTTCCATAAATTTCGCTTTCTAATACCTCTCTGTTGCTAACCTTATCTATCCGAGGTATCTTCATCATGCGTCTAGAGCACCACATTTCAAATGCTAATTTTTTTCCTATCCGCTTCTCCTGTCGTCCAAGTTTCGCACATGTACAATGCCGTACTCCATACAAAGGTTTTGAGAGCTTCTTCCGAGTTTCTATATTTATCATTCCCGAGCATAATAGTCGTTTATTTTTATCAAATGCAATTCGGCCCTGCGCTATTCTTTGTTTTATATTTTTAGAGCTCCTACCATCGCGAGTTATTTGACTTCCTAAATAGCAGAAATCTGAGACTTACTTTATCTTCTCGTTTCCAATTTGTATTTTCGTTTTAGTCCTATTTTCACACCCCCTACACACCAAAATTTTGGCTTTCTTTTTATTGATCTTCATACCATAGCCCTCAGACAAAACCGCTTCCATTTCGTTTAGAGCCCTTCCTGATTCTTCTTTGCTGGATGCTAATACTGCTATATCATCTGCGAATCTGAGCATATTTTTTTTTCTCCCCTTAGGGCCTGCCTGCCCGAAGGCTCAGATGCATTGCAGCCACAAAATGGGCTTATTGTGCTCACCCTAAATTCTAAGTCACACCCATTCTATGATCTTGGTGCCTTGGACCAAACGGTACAAGTCAAACATTGAATGCGTGGAAAATTCTTCCGGTTCCATCAGACATCGCCCGAAAATTCGCTGCCTCTTCTGGTCTAGAGCTTCACATCTGCACAGGATGTGCATAGCTGTCTCCCGTTCCTTATTATACAAGCGGCAGTTAAGGTCTCCGTAATATTTGCCAATCTTCCACAGGTGTTCTTTAACGGTCGTGTGTCCCGTTAGGAAGCCTGTTACGATTCTAATTTGCATCCTACTAAGGCAAAGTAGTTCTGAGCATCTTTTCCTGCAAGGTCCCTTTATATACGACTTGCTGTGCCTGTGCCCTGGAATCACGTTCCAGTAATTGTGATGTTGAGCGCGAATCCATCCGTTTACTTGGTGTCTGACTGTGCTCTTAGTTATGCCTAGGGCAGGTTCCGGTCCAACGAAAGGATCGTTGGAGCTCCGCTTTGCTAGTTTATCGGCTTCCTCATTCCCTATCAGCCCACAGTGACCTCGAATCCAAAGCAGTCTCACTGCGTTCCGCATGGCTAGGATATTAAGTTGCTCGAAGCATTCCCACAACAGTCTGGAAGACATCTTTGGGCTCATAAGAGAATTCAAAACTGCCTGGCTGTCTGAAAAGATAAAGATCCGCTGATTTTTGTAGCCCCTCTTAATGTTTTCCCGCGCACATTGTAGACCTCTGCTTGAAAGACAGAGGCATATTTGCCCAGAGAGGAGCTGAGTTTCACTCTTGGTTTATCTCCAAACAGTCCTGACCCAGCGCCGTCGGTGTACCAGATCAGAATGCCGGAAGGTATGCTGTTCAGAGTTTGGTTCTCCACTCTAGGGTCATCGATTGTGACCTGAAAGAATGGTTGTGCGGTGTTCTTGGGGACCATGTAATCCGTCCTCATGTAAAGCATGGGATCCTTTATGTCCTCAATAATGCTAGTATGCTCTGTACCCAGACGGACACGGTAAAAAGAGTTTTGCAGTCTGTATAGTGCCAGTCTCGCCTCCCCCTGTATCACGAAGTGGAGAGGGGGAAGGTCCAGAAGAGTCTCTATGGCTGCAGTTGGCGAAGTCCGCATCGCCCCTGTTATCCCTAGGCAGGCAAGCCTCTGAATTTTGCTTAGCCTTAGTCTAGTAGTTACCTGTTTGACTTTGGGCCACCATGCCAAAGCTGCATACATTATTCCTGGTCTGACCACTCCGGTGTACAGCCAGTGCACCATTCCTGGCCTTAGACCCCATTTTTTGTTATATGTTCGCCTAACTACTGCAAGAGTAGTTTCCGACTTTCTAACTATTCTATCGATTTGTTGGTTCCAGGTAAGTGTTGAGTCCAGTATAACCCCCAGATACTTGACCTCCCTTGACAATGAGATCTTTCTACCACGGAGATATAGAGGTCCAAGAGCCTCTATGTTTCTCTTTCGCGTAAATGGAACTATTGTTGTTTTTTCTGGACTAATGGTCAAGCCTTCCTTTTCAGTCCAAGCTGCTACAATACTCAGGGCGATTTGCATACGTTCCCTAATCGTACTGCTAAATCTTCCCTCGACTGTGATGACTAAATCATCTGCATATCCTAGGGGAGAATATCCTTCATCGCTGAGTTTCCTAAGCAGTCATAACTAGGTTCCACACAAGAGGAGATAGAACTCCACCCTGTGCACAACCACCTACCACCCTGACTGCCAAGGTCTCATCAAGCAGTGTAGTAAACACCACTCTATCCCTCAGCATGCAGTCTATCCACCTGCAGCACAAAGCCTCTAGTCCTGTTTGGCCTACGACTTTGGAGATACTATTGAATGATGTATTATCGAACGCTCCTTCTATGCCCAGAAAGGCGGCTAGGAGGATTTCTTTGTTCTCCAGCACTTTCTCCACTCTCCATGTAAGGTGATGTAGAGCAGTTTCTGTAGACATTCCTGCTCTGTATGCTAACTGGTTTTGATGTAGTGGCCTGTTTACCAATACGTCATCCCTTATATGCTTGTCGAGCAGCTTTTCCATTGTCTTAAGCAGGAATGACATAAGACTAATGGGCCTGTATGATTTTGCCCGAGAGTAGTCCGTCCGACCAGTTTTTGGTATGAATACTACTCTGGTAAGTCTCCATATTTTTGGTAGATAACCTAGAGCCAGACTGGCCCTAAATAGCATACATACTTTTAACAGCAGAAGGTCCGATCCCTTCTGCAGCATGATTGGAAGAATCCCGTCTGGTCCCGGTGATTTGTATGCCTCAAATGAGTTTACTGCTTGTTTAACTCCGTGGAACGTTACCACACTCCTCGCAGTGCGCCAGTCATCTTTTGTTGCCCTGCTTCCAGGTGCATTTAGCTCCTGGCCCCTCCAATCGAGGGTGGCAACATCCACGGTATGTGACCCAGGGAAGTGTACCCGAAGTAGTTCGGTCATTGTTTCACTTCCCGTGGTTGTGAATATACTTTTCAGGGTATGTATAGCCCCATGGCAGTCTTTAGAAAGTATCTTCTGGAGTCTTGCGCATTCTGTGGTAGATTCAATCTCCTCACAGTGCCTCCTCCATGATGCCCTTCGAGCCTTTCTTAGTGCTTTGTTGTAACCTGTGAGAGAGCCCTTGTACGCCTCCCATTCCCCAGTTCGTTTCGCTTTGTTGAATGGCTTCCTTACCTGTTTCCTCATCTCATTAAGTTCGTCGTTCCACCAGCGCACTCTCCTGTTGGACTTCCTTACTATGAGAGGACAGTTATCATTATAGCTAGATATTACTGCATCTGTCAATTGCTCTACAGCCATTTCTAACTCGGTTCTATTACTTATAGTGTTCATACTCCCCGCTAAATTACGATCTAAGTCTGCTTTGAAGGCTCCCCAGTCTGTACGCCGAGGATTACGATAACTTTCTGCCTCCTGTTTCAGGCATGTCAAGTCAAATAGAATGTATCTGTGATCCGAACAGCTCTCCTCATCAGACACATGCCACTCCTCAACAAGGTTGCTGACAAATGAAGTTCCCAATGTTATATCAATAACCTCCTGCCTTGTTCTAGTTACAAAGGTAGGTTTAGCTCCCTTATTTAATATGGTCAGATTGTATGCCATTATAAATTGTAAAAGTAGCTCACCTCTAATGTTAGTGTCGCTGCTACCCCACAAGCTATGGTGCGCATTAGCGTCAAAACCGATGATCAAATGAGATCCGGTCGCTCTGCATTGTCTCATCAGCTCCTCCACGGCATCAGTCGGCACCTCAGAGTCCTCATACGGAAGGTAGGCCGATCCGAGAATTATCTCCCTCGGTCCACCTGTCCCTAGCTTGATTTTAACCATCGAGAGGTCCCGGGAACAGAAACTGATCAAAGGCAGTATTTTGTAGGGTCTTTTGACCAAGATGCAGGCCCTGGGCCTATCAGAGGATCTGTTATATATAAGCTCTCCGTTGATTGCTCCAAGGCCGCAGATCCGCCCCTTGCTTACCCAAGGTTCCTGGATGAGGGCAGTATCGCGGCCCTCCATCAACGTACATAGGGCAGACGATGCTGCCCTCCTGTGGTGAAGGTTCACTTGGACCACTCTCATCCTTCTTGTCCTTTTCTTTTTCTTTCTCCCTCGTCTTCTGAAGGGTCTTGAACGTTACAGTCCTCAGCCCATAATAGAGCTTGAACTGCCTCCGCTCAACCTCCCTTAAGGAGGTCTCGTCCATAGAGAAGGCCAAATACTCGCATTCCTTCTCTTCTTTCCTACTGAGCAGATGCCAGTCGGTTGTTCTTAATGCGGGATTCTGTCGTTCCAGTCTCGCCATTACATCCTCGGCCTTGCCCGGGATCCAAACCAGAACCCGAGGGCGCGTCGGAAGGTCCTTGGACTCAACAACAGTCAAATCCGCACCCTCCCAAAGCCCCCCAGGCCCCCAACAACGCCCCGAAGCCAGTCCTTGGAGGGCTCGCTAGCGCAGGTCAGCCATAGAATGCCTCCCACGAAGCGGCTCCCCTCAAACTGCGGCGGGTCAGCGCTCCCGGCTGGAATTCCATAGACAACAGTTTCAATTTTTACTCTTATCAAGTCCGCTTGTTCTTGATTGAGCATTATATCGGGGTGACGTCTGGGAATAACCGCCACTCTCAGTTCCTTAGCAGCCGCACTATACGACCCAGTCTGCTGCTGAGAGCTCCTGGGTTTTTTTGCAGGCTGCTTATTTGTGGGGGTTGAAGAGTCTGAGTGAGGCCTCTTCGAGCTTCCACTCACCTTTTCTTTGATCTCCCCCTGTTTTTTTGAGGAAGGCTTCTCCTTCGTCCAAGTTCCTTCCTTGGTTTTTTGTTCCTTACGGAGCTTCTTCCTTTGGGCTCCGCTAAGTCTTTTAGGCCGCAGTTCCATTCCACTGACCCCTGCGGCCACTTCTCCCACAGCAGACACTGCATCTGACAGGCTAGCAGACAATTCTGCCTCTGCTCTGTCTCCTTTGTGTTTAAGTTAGAGGTCACACTTGTGGTGGAGTCGCTCGTTATTGAGTCCTCTTCCTGTGGCCTGTGAACAGAAACTTTTTCTCTTTCAATATTGCTACTAATGTCCATATTAATCCCACGAGTATGGGGGAAATGAAGGTCACCACGCCAGGAGCCCCCTACTGACGTGGAGGGCATTCATACAGCGGGGTGCGCCAGGTGCCCCGGGGGTAGCCGCTAGAAGCTGGACATCCTTCCAGCCATGCATCCCTTCAGCACGCGCAATACCTTGGGATTCGGGAGGTTTTTATAGTGGTCCTCAACCACGCGGCCCGGGCGATGAAGCCAAGGTCCCCGTGCCCCTTGCTAGTACTATCCGGCTCAGGCTTGTGAGCCCGCTACCGGAGTCGTTGCAGCCCGCAAGCGGTTTACGGTATGAGTCAAGAACTGGTCCGCGGCAGAGGCTTTATTGGCTGCCAATCAAGTTTTTACATTCGATGAGCCAACTATGGTCCTACTACCCCAAGTGTCACGTATGATCATTCACTGGGGCAATCCTCTATCCGCCACCTGGGGACGCGCCTGATGGGAAGCTCATCCACACAGGATCTGAGCATATTAATAGTTTGTCCCTGTATATTAATTCCAGCAGCTATTCTGTCTTTAACAATATTAATTGCATTTTCGATATATAAATTGAAAACTAGAGGCGATAACGCACATCCCTGCCTCACTCCCTTTCGGATATCTACTTCTTTATGTTTCTGCTCAAATTCTATAACTGCCGTTTGTTCTTTGCATAGATTATTAATTATTTTTCTATCCCTATACTTCATCCCTACATTTTTGAGCACTTCGAACATCTTCTTCCATTTTACATTGTCAAAGGCTTTTTCCAAATCTACGAATCCTATATAGGCGCTCTTTCCCTTTATTATTATTTTTGCTATTATTACTCGTAAATGGCCTCGCACGTTTCCCTATTTCTTCTAAATCCGAACTGATCTTCTTCTAATATATCTTCCACCCTTTTCTTTATCCTTCTTTGCACAATTCTAGTGAAAATTTTTGACGCGTGGGAAGTTAAACTGATCGTTATAACATTTTCACACCTGTCCACGCCTTTCATTTTTGGCAAAGCTACTATGATGTTCCGTTTGTAATTTTCTGGAATCTCGCCTATCAGGTATATGCGACTAACTAGTTTAAATAAACGGTCCTTTACCCCATGACCTGCACACTTTAAGATTTCTGCCTGCAAGCCATCTATACCTGGTGCTTTATTGTTTCTTAAACTTTTAAGTTCTAGCTCAAACTCTTCTTTCATTATAGGGCACCCTAGGTTATCCCTCTCTACACTGTTTTCCCTTTCTAATATATCTCGTACTTCCTGTCCCACTTCCGATTAGGATATCTCGAGGATATGCCTCATTTCTAATGTTTTTGATACTAGATCTAATTTCTCTAAAATTTCTCCTAATTATTTTATATGCTTCATCAGTCTTTCCTACTTCGAACTGATCTTCCACTTCTTTGCATTTATTATTGATCCATTGCTCTTTCGCTTTCCTACATTTCCATATTCACAACTGTAGCATATTTAGAAGTTCTGCTCCTTCTACCGAGTTATGTTGGTACTTGTTCTTTCTGGTAACTTTTTGTTTGAAATGGTGTGTTTAGTTTTGACATACCCAGTTTTCAGTCGACTCTAATTTGTCGGTCTTTTTGTACATTTTAAGGTTATGATTTTTGAAAAAGTTTGTTAAACTTTAATTTGACTGGCGCGCGTCTAACATATCTTAAGTCATCCTGTTTTAACGATGGTTCTATTATTAACTTTTACAGTTTTTGTTATACACGTATGTTTAGTCCGGTTTAGTCATATTTTGGTGATAACTTACTTTGTGATTGTTCCTGTTACTTACCGGACTCCGACATGTGTTCATTGTGAACTGCAATTGACTACCTGCTGCTGGGGGTCTGTTTTATAAACCTACCATCAAGTTCCATTCTTGAGTCACGGTTCAGATATATGTATACCTATGTGACTGTTTTATTTTTTATTTATCAGATTTTCCTGAAGATAAATCCGAAAGCTTGAATTAAGTGATAAAGGAAGTTTTAATTCCACATCCTTGGCTGTATCCTGGTATATACATCACTATTTACAAAGTGAATAATGGCACCCCCAAGAATTTCAAAATATTAAACAATTAAAAAAACATTATTTAATTATTATATTATAAACTTCCAGTAATGATTCAACGCTCATCTTGGTGACGGAGGACTTTATTACTCCACTGGGAGTAGGAATAACAGCGATTTGTTAACATGTAAAAATATGTGGATATTGTTATCTACCTGCTCCTTGCACAATAATATATCAAACAAATCGAGCAAAGATTTTATGTCGAAATAGATTCAATAAACTGTGTCAGTACTCTTAGAACACGTAGAAGTAGTTTATAATTTTAATTAGTTTTGCTGCCTTAAGCAAACTGTAGATTATCTAAATAATTACGGTTATTATACCTATAACTAGAAATATAGGAAGTACCTAATACAGCAATGAAATAAAAAATGCGTAGATTATAAAAACTCTCAAATATAAGCTAATGCTGCGTTTACATTTACGTAAGTTACGGAGCATAAAATATGTCTGTCTCTTTTGTTAAGGCTCCAAGCAACTAAATCTAATGTTGACCTATCCATTTTAATTTTCAAACATTCACTAAATTGTGGAGGAAGCTAAACACCGGGAAGTTCTTGATGGTTTGCTACGGGTTCCACCACTTCCATTTCAAAAGTGTTTATTGCGAATACCTTTTTCACACAAACTACAAATCTTTCGGTAAGTGAGTGAAGATGATCAGCATATGCCCACGTTTTTCGTGAACGAATTTGTTAATAAGCAGAATTGTAGGTAATGAAACGGTTCCTAGACATAATCAATGTGACGCGCTAATATGACCTCTAAAAACTTGAGTGGACATCTACATGAGAAAGGCTTACTGGTCGATTTTAAACCAAGTTGACGAAGAAGAATGGGCCTTGATGATCTCAAAGTTAGAAATTCCTGATAAACATTTAGAAAAGTTCGCTAACTGTATCTCACGAATGCATGAATCAATTTCAATGTTTTTTTCCACTACTAAGATTTATTGATTGTTACGGTCTTCAAAATGGTGTATCCCAAGGTACGAGACACCGTTTGAGATTTTAAAGTTGAGGTGGCTAGGATGAACCAAAAAAAGTTTTTAACTAGTTGTGAATTCGCTCCTCGATATTTAAATTGGCATGTTTAGCTAGAAAGTGGTACGCTCGGTGGTAAATTTTGAAACGAACGCATTGCAAGCGCATCTTAAGGAAAAATTGCAGTTACTATTTTATTAAAAGTATTTAGCAATACTTTCTTTATATTGCCAAATGCTAAACTTCTTTAACGTCATGTAATTGTTTACGATGTGTTGTTGTACAGACAGTAGATACAAAAAAGGTCACGAGCATTTTATGGCAGTACAGAAGATGACAGACGTGTTACGTGTCTTCTAAAATGGTTATAAATTGCGGACTTTCTAATTGTGAAGTAAGTACTTACTCGAAAAATATATACTAGGTGTCCCAAAATTAATCACCTCATTTCGTTGGTTTTTATCTTTGCAACCAGAAGGACAAAATACAAACTGAATACGGCTAAAAATAGTTTGATTCTTAAAGTTTTATATATTTAATTTTTAAAAATAACATCTAACAAATGCTGTCCGTTAGAGCGCTGACAAATGCGAGCTCCTTCTATAGCGTGCTCCATAACTCTTTGTAGCATTTCTTGTGGTATAGCCGCAATTTCTACTCGAATGTTTTCTTTGAGGTCTTGAAGAGTAGCTGGCCTATTAACGAACACCTTCCCTTTTAGAAAAATCTTATAAAAAGAAATCCGGAGCTGTTAAATCCGGCGAACGCGGCGGTCAGTTTAAATCGCCATTTTTCGATATTATGCGGTTCGGGAAAATTTCCCCCAACATGATGATGGTCGCGCGAGCAGTGTTCGTTGTTGCACCATCTTGTTGATACCAAATGTTCTCTAGGCCTAGGCCTAGGCGAACAAGTTTGTGACGTAACCTAAAATTCTAACGCCACAATGGAGGATCCTGCCGCAGCTATGCTCGAAGCCGAAGATGGGGTGGGCTAAAAACAGGAAAAGGGCGCCAAGGAGTTGTTGGCTGATCCTCTGTAGCCAACACACCACGACTACAACTCCTAAAAGCCGCTGGTACACAATAGGGCACCATAAAATAACAAAAGAAAAAAAACGTAGTCAAATAGTATATCATATAATAAAAAAACAAAATAGGTATGTAAGGCGATATCTGACAATATATATATAATAGCAATACCAAAAAGCACCAATGATATCAACAAATTAATTATCAATGAATATATATAATATAAATATAAAAAAAAGCAATGAACATAAACCTGGGTGAAATTTAGACACCCGGTACTAACGTTGCGCTAAAAAAGGGAAATCCAAATAGGCGCAGATGACACGGTAAATACACTACACGAATGGAGCTCTGCACGCGCAGCGCACCGACGGGTCAATCGCACGCACGCTAACTACAACAATGTAATTAGTCGCAAACGGGAGTATCGACTGTCGCTAAATCTCTACACAAAAAATAGATATAGTATTTTTCAGATTTGTTGGCGTTTGCGCGGCCATATCCGATTATCCAAGCAACCGCCAGCAGTTCAGTAGTTTCTAAAATTTTGCTGTTGCCAGGAACCCCGACAAGCGTGTGCGCCGCGACTCTGGACACGGCACACGGCAATGAGCATTTTGACGTTTTCCCTGAATAAATGTATTCTTTTACCCACAACATTAGCCCGTTCACACAAAAAACACCGGTTATTTTCTAGTTTGTACTTAAATCTGCTATTGGTTATAAACGCCACAAACTTGTGTCAGAAATATCAACTATTTGTTTTGTTTTTAATTTGTTATTTAAAATTTTTAATGTAATGTGTTATTTCTTTTCTTTCATGGAATAAATAGCATTCCTTACTTCGGTTTTAATGCTGTCAGTTACATCTTCACTTTTTAATTTTGATTTGCTGTGCCTTTTTCCGGGCGTTGCAGCAGACAAACCTCGTTCCTCTCCAACTATGCGCGACACGCTGCGTAGACTTACTTTTGATGCATCGGCCAATCGCTCCTGGTCACAAGTTAAAGGCAACAGTGGACCATTATTTTCCTGCTCTCGAGTTAAGTATTCAAAAATATTTCGTAAAACTTCTCGACAGTGTTTGGTAAAAACATTTCCAGCCATCTTTACACCTGACAATCAAACTGACAGTTATACTTGAAAGGCAATAATTTTTAATAAACTGCTTGGTGACCTCTGGATATTGCAATATAAGCATATTACTACTGAAACCATTTTGTTTCACACAACCATAGTAAGAAAGAGTGAGATCAAATACGGAAACGTGAGAATATTCTCAAGTCATCTTACGGCAGCAATTAAAATTCAACAAATCCATTTTACAAAAGGGAGAGAGACATATGAACGTAATGCGCAGATTACTGCACACACACGCCAAGATATCTGAAAAGAACTATATTACTATAAAGTCAAAATGGAATTTACAAACAGCAAAATTATTGAAGTGACTATAAACAAAATGAACCAAAATCGCAATAGTGACTAAATTGACTAAATTGAATTTTAAACAATAATAAACTACTTAACTACGGAAATTATACTATGGCAAACAAATTAAATTTTTTTAAAAAAAAGTACCTTACAGATTTTGTTCAAAAATAAACAAACAGATGACCACAACACGCCGTGGCCAGGCAACTACATTAACAATAACCGAACGAGGCGAAAGTTCGAACGGACCAGCGACGCGAAGTCACAAAAAAACGAACACAAAATTGACACAAAAAGCTGTGACGGGCGCTACATAAAAACCAGCCGTTGGACGCGATGTTCCAGACGGACAGGCGACGTAATAATCAAACTTTATATCTGACCTTCCAGATGATAAGCAGTTCAGCTGCTACAACAAATCAGGCTTGCAGCTCAGCACCAGGTGATCGGCGCTTGAAACATGGGGAGAGTCGGAGAGTGCATCAGGACCAAAGTTTGCACGAAAAAATCGCTCCCTCGAAAAAAAATCGTTCCCCTGGAAAAATCCACGTGGGGTTTTTCCTTGACAAATCCTGCTGAACCTCAAACGTGAATCTAAATTCCAAAAAATGGAGCAGATGACGATTTCTACAACTACAATAAGCCGACATCTTCAAGAGGTGTACTAAGAAAATCCCATAACTGGCTAGAAAACTTAATTCCACAAAACTTGGAAACACCGCCCACTCACGAGAAGATCAACAGGAAGAGTGAAAAATGCCGAAGCGAATCGGAAAACGGAAATTCCAAAAAAAACCGCCGACTAATAAAATACAAGGTAGCCACATTTAAAACTACACAAGTAACCAGAAATACCCTAGATCACCAAATCTTCCAGAGGCGTCACCGGTAATGGAATAGGTAACTAAAGAAAAGAAAGCTTAAAATGACTTGCACACCCAAAGGAAAAGAAGATAGCAATAAGAAAAGTCATAAAGAGGTCTCAAGAGACAGAATAATAGATAAGACAATGCATAAAGAACCGAAAGATGAGACAGGGAAAATGAAAATGAGAGGGCGCGCCACTGAGCATCTAAATGGGAAAATGTCCTGCACAAGTTGGCAGAACCGAAAGTAACTATCACGACGAAATTTAACCTCAAAAATTTGACAACAGAAGAACAACAAATTGGAGGCTATTAAATTAATAATTATACGATCAAATCGTGAAAAGGGAACGACATTCCTCCTAAGGTAGGCAAATGATAAATATGAAAGATGAACAATTTCAAGACTCAACGTATGCAGCGACATCCAGCAAACTAAACTACCAAATACAGAGACAATAAGAGGACAACGATAGCAGGTAAGTGAGACAAACCCTATTAGAATAGAAAAGCTAACTAGAATTAATAATTTTAAGACAGTTCTACCCTCAACCAAATCGATAGAAACTCAAAACAGACTATAGACGGAGGCATAATCGGAGAGCGAGGCAAGAAATAGGAACAGTGACAATTAAAGCAAATAAGAAACTAAATATAAGTGAAAGACCTAAAATAGGAATACAAGTATGTTAATATGAGCATGATGTAAGTACTAGTCTATAATAAAACGTTAAAAATAGAGAGAATGTTCTAATAGCGAAAATTAACGTTACAAGTTCTGGCACCAAAAACTGTTGTAACATTTGTCTATAACGCTCACCGTTAACTGAAACTGGATCTTCGGAGAAGTAGGGTTCTAGAATGTTTTGGGACGTCATCCCACACCAAACTGTTACCTTACATGGATGCAATGGCCTCAAATGAATGTCCTAGGGTTTGCGTTTCCCCAGAACCGACAGTTTTGTTTTTGACTGTGCCATTGAGCTCAAAATGTGCTTCGTCTGACATAAGCAATTTTGCAGCAAAATCGATGACTGTAGCATCAACATTTAATAGCGCTTCACAGTATCTGAGGCGCGTTTGAGCATCATCTGGTCTTAATTCTTGAACCATCTGTATTTTATACGGAAAAACACGCAGTTCGATCGGCGAAATTCTATGAAGAGACGATCGTGAGATGCCCGCCTCTGCGGAATGCCTTCTTACGGATGTTTCCGGAGCTTCTTGCACATTTTCCTCAACAATCCTAATATCCTCCAAGGATCGGCTATATCGGGGTCTTCTTGTATGCCGCTTGTCACTAGTAGTCCCCGAATAGTTTTAGCATAAGGCGCATTTTGTTGGGCATATTGCCTTCGAAATTATCTCTGCGTTGCTATAATTGATAAATTATTTCTGACATAGGTACATCATTACTATGGCTGCGCGAACTGAGGGAGTGTAACCATCCATAACAAAACTTCTTGAGTTGAACTTATATAATTTAACAATAAACGTCAAATAAATTATAAAACAAACGCGTTCTAAACAATCTAGATAAGGTGATGAATTATGGGACACCTAGTATTTACTTTTTTGAACTCACCGCTTTCAAAATGACATTTTTGAACTCACCGCTCTCAAAATGACATTTCGCGAACCCGACAGACAAACTCAAACATAGTGTTCGCGCACTAGTGCGCGAAATCTAGCAATAATAAAGTTTGGTTAACAAAAAGCCATTTCTCCAATTTGGATGTTGAAAATAGTGAAAGAATGAAGATAAATCGCTATTAATTCGATTGACACTTTGACAAGTCAATTCAATAAATTAAACAAAATGTAATTTTCTACAATTATTGTCAAATGGAAATCTGTAGTACGCGAAATCTAGCAAAAAGCACTGGCCCTTTCAGGCTTTCTAGAAATAATTTGACTTGATAGTAATAAAATTTGGTTAACAAAACGCCATTTCTCCAATTTGGATGTTGAAAATAGTGAAAGAATAAAGATAAATCGCGATTAATTCGATTGACACTTTGATAACTCAATTCAATAAACTAAACCAAATGTCATTTTCTACAATTATTGTCAAATGGAATTCTGTCAATGTAACCACTTGATTTTTTGAAATTTTAAATTGGAAACGTATTAGATAATAATTAAAAAATTATAATGTTCGTTTCAAAAAATATTGTACGAACCTCGATGCGCGAAGACGTCTTCGGCGCATTCGCACAAATGAAGCACTCGCTCCTTCGTCGCTCGTGCTTCAAACATTGCGCTCATGCGCGAAAAATGTCTTCTCGCACTCGTTTCGTAAATAACTATTATTGTTACTTGTCCGTTAGAAAAAATGAAAACACTAGGTACAATATAACGAGTGTTTTCATACTTGAAAGACAACCTTTCATTTCATCAACAACTAATTTAATTTTCTAATTGTGTCAAGGATGATGCAAATACCTACTTAAACATTTTTTATATTTTTAATAAGGCTATAATATTAAGGTAGATGAAAAATGATGAAATGAAATGTTTTGAAACGTTAGAAATAACTGTACGTAGGACTATTTTTCTGTACTTACATATATATTTTAAGGCATTGCTTCCGCATGTACTTGTAAAAAGAAGTAGATGGTGCATTTTAATAACTTGATTATGTATTCCCAGAAAATCGATATGGGAAATTCAAGAACGATTTAAAAGGGACCTGGCCTATTATTCATTTAGGGTTTCTTATAATTACTTTTACCTTAGTGCGGCTATTTATGAAGATAAATGAAATAAAGACATTCCTAAATGTTTTGACTTTAATTTTGGCAGCGATACTTGAATTTAATTTTGAAATTTTTTTCCTAATAACCTTTTCAATATTATATCAATTAGGCCATTTCCCTACGACTTGTTTTCATTTCTTTTAATTTACCGCCGGACGATTGCTCCCGTGGCATATGTTAAAACCGAGGTTAAAACAAGAGGTTAAAACTGAGTTAAACCATTTTTTAAGTTTTTGGAGATGTTTGAATGATGGCTAAAATAATTTTTAAATCTTAATTTTTACCATGTTGCAAACTTTACTGCATAATACAGACACAATAAGAAAAGTGTCCAAATTTTTATTCATTTTTGTGAGAGACGCTTAAACTTGGGATTTTTTGCTCTATAAATGATCAGCTGCAATAAACTATGTAAACTGGAATTATTTCCGCGAAAATTTGCTGCACCTGATATCCTGAAATCAGGCCTTGAGCTATTCGATCTTGAGAGTGAGCTGAACCGTCAATTAGACTGGAAAAACTAAAGTTTTCAAAGTATTCCCAATGCAGAAACTGCGTCAAAAAATGTATTTCGACTATCGAGTAATCAACTAGATCTACATTAACTTGCTTTAAGGAGTATGTGGCTTATTTTAAATATAATAATAATAATAATCGTCTTTATTCGATTACAACAATCAGATGCAATACCATTATAAGATAAATAAAAATTTAAAAAAATGTAATTGAAATGGCGAAGTTCAGGAAGTCGTCACAGTGACAACATCCTGTTCTTCCACTTAACCATGATACAGTATAATACAAGCTAATAAGACAGTGCTTGACACATAATCTGGACTATAATTCTATAATACAACAAAAACATATAAGTGTATGTACGTGGTGCAACAGAGACAAGAGACCCGAAAACTAACAGACGGTCTAAATCAGACATATCTTGTTACAGTTAAAAATTAAATTAGACATTTATTCATTAGAAAATTTATTTAAAATACAAAGCTTACAGTTTTCCTTTTTATCAACCGATTTGTTTTGTTAACTTCAGTATTTTGATTTTATCTTGCCACTTATTTCTTGTCTTCTTGTAAATTCACTATCTGAGTACCTATTTCTTGTTCTTTTGGCGTATTCCCTTGTTTCTCTGATCTATTTATGCTCTGATTCTTGTTTATTTCGTTCCTGCAATAAATTTGAGATTGTTATATTTGCGGCGCTTGTGTTTTCAAAACTTACCTTGGTTTTCGCAGATCGTCGGCCCACATTCATTATTTTCCTAGGTTCCTTATTAGCACTGCATTATGTCTTCAATTATTTGCCATTCTTGACTCTCTTTCCTGTTTATTCTGTTTAATCCATTTTATTTGTGCAGCGGCTCAGCTGTTCGGTACTTTTTCTATTTTCTTGATAGGTTTTGAGCATGCTCGACTTTCCGTCGTTTAGGTCGTATTGAAGTTGTTGGTCATGAGCGTGCGCCTCCAAGTTTATTTTTGATTTCACTTTCCTTCTATATTTTCGCTTTTATATTCCCTTCTGTGTATCTTTCCATTCTCTATCTGTTTGGAGGACTCTTTTAAGTGTGGTTTCCTCCGATCTTTTCGTAGTTTTTCTTGATCGATTGCGATTTTCCTTGCTCTTTTGACGACACGGCACTGCTCTAGGTTAGCTCTCAAATTTCACCTTTGATGTACCTAAGGACGAGTCCTACGTCATCTTTTAAACTTCCGGGTTGGCACTTTTCTCGTGATTTTTCGCAGACAAGACACGTTTTGTGATAACGGTCATTTTGTTGAATTTTATGTTGAATTCCGACCTTCTGGAGTATCCAGGATTTCTCGAAATAGTGTCAAATTGTTCCTTTTTTGGATTTTGCAAAGTTTTTGGTAAAACTTATTCAGAAAAGGCTCCTTTTATGGGATTTTTGTCTTCGACCACGAGGTGTTTTTTTGGAGGTTCCATCGTATCCCTTTCGAGGTAGGTTCAGGGGTGATTGGGGCTTCTTAGACGCTTTGCTTTATTATTATTTCTTTTTAGGGTGCTACCGTGGGGTATATTTAATCTATACTTCCCCACGAGAGTATTATCCAGCGATCTATTGAAACGACAATGTTTTAAGGTCAGATCTTTAAGTTATTTTTATTTTGTCCGAGCGGAATATCATTTCATCCGTCGGCAGAAGTTTTCATGTACAGCCTGGCAGCGGCCTATCGTTGCCACCTAAACGTTACATTAAGCTTATTGTTAAACAAGTTAGTATTATTCGCTTAAGTAGTGCCTCGTAGCGGCTTATTGCTATTAGTTAACGCTAATTTATAATGTTCATTTGTAGGTAGTAGTTTTGAAGTTTTTTTGTAGTCAAGTAGTTACAGTATTTTGCTTATTTTTTATATTCATATTCAATTCTAGTTTTTGCTTTTACCCGGTCTTTTGGTAGTGTCGGTGCTTTGCGTTTGCGTCTTGTAAGTTTTTTTTTGTGCGGTTTGACTCGTCGGTGAGCCTGCGCGAACGAAGCTTCGGCCGTAGATAGTCGCTCGTGTCATCCGTGCGTGATTCCATATTTTTTTTTTGGGCGAGACGTTTGCGCCGCGCTGTTAAATTTCCGGATAGGTTATTTTGTTAATTTTGTAGTTTCTGGTCAGTAATTTTTTGTCGTTTTTATTTTTGTTGCTCATTTAGATTCAGATATTCGTTTTGTAATACATTTACGCTTTCTTTTCAATATATCTGTTAAATATTTGACTGCGGGTTTTGTTTATTTTGCTCCCCCATTGTTGTTTGGATGCCAGTGGCTTTTAGGAGTTGTAGCCACTGGATTTTTGCGTTCTTTCCCGGAGGATTAGCCGACAACTCCTTGGCGCCCCTTTTGTTAATAGCCCACTCCCATCTTCGGCTAGAGTTAGTCGCGGTCGGGTCCTCCCCCCTTTGTGACGCAACGGGATTTGTTACGTCACAATCTTTACATTAATTAAATATGATAGTACCATAAGAACAAATCAAACAGGAGGACAGAGAACGGAGGCAAGTCCATTCGCTGCAATCAAATAATCGCGCAAGCGGAAGCGATATCTTCCCAGCGGTAACTCCTTAATCACAGGAGGAATGCTGTTGTACACAATATGGCTGCACTCGCTGAATACGCTGAATTTAAGGTTATAATAATTTGAAACTTTTAAAGTCAGCCAATAATAAACTTGACTTAAACTCTTTGACTCGCTCCTTAACAATACATAAAAATAAAAGTTACTTGGAGCAAGTTCGGGTCGAATGTTTTCTACCGACATTGAATAGTCTTATAGAGGACGACCAGTAAGCTCGCCTGCTGGTTTGGTTTGTTTGCACAGAGCTGCACCGTACTGATGAGCTCCAACAAAGAGCGAAATCGTGATATATGCGATTGCTGTTGGCATACAAACCAAAACACTTATTTTCTTCTTCTTTTCTTTTTACAAATAAAAGCAGTTGTCTTAGTAGTAATTATGATCCGATTCCAAATTAGAAGCCGGTATAGATTTACTGGGTATATGTATAGAACTATAGGACAAGCAATGAAAACTTTCCTGCCTAACCCTTGATTTCTGAGAAATCCAAGTTTCATTGGCGTTTGAGCTTCATTTGACCTTCATACTCCTGAAGATGTAGACCGAGATGATGACATTTCAGGCCTATTCTATATATTATCGTTAACTAACAACATCGCTTATGAACTACTGCTTCTTTACGACACTTATATCGATTGTTATAAAAACTGTATTCTGTATCTGTCATCGTTAATTTTGTGACAATGCGAAATCATAACGACTTTGAAACAGCAGTAACGTGCGTCTGTCGTCAAGCGTTGAAGTGTAGGAGGCTGTGGTAAAAAAATGTTGCCGTGTGAAATTTCTCTTCTAACCATTTTGGATTTATTTTGTTATTAATTAAACCAGTAATTTCTTTTAGTTTTGGCTTTTAAGTGAACAAAAAATAAAACAAATGCTTGTTTATTAACTTTATTTACATACAGTGCGATTCAAAAGCCTCACCCCCATCTTAACTTTTGAATGACGTGACATAGAAAACCCAAATTTGGGGAACTTCCAGGGCAGGTCCGATAGTAGCTTGAGTTTCCAAAGATGGCGATCGGGCGCCGTCTTGGTCTAAGAATTTAAATGGCAGTAGTGGTTAAGTGGGGATTCAATCAAAAACGCTTTTCATTCTGAATGCAACAACCAGGATTCATAATATTCTATGAACACAATTCAAAATGGCGGCGGATTCAATATTCCAGTTTTTAATTTTCATTTTGAATATTTTAATAGTAACGACGCTAACACGTAAAACCGCTATTGTCGCCGAGTTCAGAATCAAAAGGGCTTTCGAACGAGCCCTCACTTGACCCCTACCGTAATTTAATTATTTATACTAAGATGGCGCCCGACCGCCTTCTTTCGGGAAGCACTTGTCAAATATTTTGAAAATGCACTAGAGCAGTTGCCATGATGGTTTCCCGAACTTGCATGCTCTATATCACACTGTTACTGTTAAAATATGAGATTTTCCTGAAATTACTATACACAGTCTTTTGGAATTTAGTTGATAGAATATTACGAAACTTGGTTATCGTATTCAGAATTAAGAGCGCTTTCGATTCAGCCCTCACTTCAGCCCTCCCCTACTGCAATTTAAAATAATTCTAGACCAAGATGGCGCCCGGTCGCCATGAAGGTAAGCCAAATTTGGTTTTTCTATGTCTCGCCATTCTGAAGATATAGGGGGAGGGGAGACTTTTGGATCGCACTGTATACATATACTTGTATAAATTTCAAATTTATTCCAAATCATTAATTATGAAATGAAATGAAAATGAACACTCACTTTAACGTCAGAAGGTGTAGCAGTTCTTCGCTGGGGTGCATGCATATAGGTACTCGTAATTAACGATCTCCATAAAAAAACATATCTGGCTGATTCTCTACTGAGTCTATATGTATTGACCTCGAAATATTTCCTCCGGTAGATAAAAGGGTCCCGTAATTGCAGCATTAAATAATTATTCGTCCTTCCACAGTTATAAGAGATACGTTTTTGTAGGCTCCTGTCCTAACAAGTATATTTTAATTCTCATAAATGTAATGCATACATGCTTTCTTTCTAGTTCGAATAATAAATCATTTACTACAGCAGCCCAATCCATCTCAAACTTTTTTTTGGTATAGCAGTTCGCAGAATAGATCTATTTCATGCAACAATGGGAAATGTCACAATGGAAACTGCATGTTTGAAGGAGGTGTTTATGAACGATGGTTACTTAACGATTTTGTAGTTACTCAGCATCATATAATTGTTTACAGAATCGAAATATCGTCTTCTAACAACTCCCAATATTTCAAATTGTTCACAAACAATTAGTCGTTACGATAACGACTTGCGCAAAACAGCTGTCAACTACGGAATCGCTTGACCTGTTTATATAACGATAATCGGCCAATAACGAGTCGTTACAAGTTACAGAATAGGCCTGAATGTCAGTGAAACTCGTGTATAGTTTAATTACTGCGTTACTGTTTTGGCGTGTGGGGTTAACTTATTTTATTAAGAATTCATAGTGAATTTACACCAAAGTTCCTGATCCCACTACTGTGTCACTGTGTGTCCTTTTTTAGCGTGTATAATATGTTGTACTAAATGAAAATTCCGTTGAATCTGATGCTGAAATTGATAGTACTTTGATAGCGACTTTGTATACTCAGAAATCCTGCATTACATGCTACGTTTGTGCATCTAATCAATTTTAATTTTGTAGAGCTTTAAATCAATATTTCCACATTATGGCAACCTCGAAGGCAACTTTCTCAGGCCATCGGGAATATTACCAGCGAATTCCCGCTGCCCGAAAATACTCCCACGGGATCGTTTATGCTGCCATATCTCAAACTGTGGCACTCATCGCTGTTTTTATAATCACGGAGATAACGAATCTCCTAACGAATTTTACCAAAGATTTTCAATTGGTACGAAAGCAGAAGGAAATGAGAGGAAATCAAAATCATACGGCACCTAATTAGTTTCACTTAACATTAGAAACTAACGTGGTAAAATAACATAAATTTACGTTATGTACGAATAATCCGGCCCTGTAAAGGAACAACAACTAGAAATTCAGCAGCGCGTTGAAAAATATAGGCTTGTCTGTTGATCGTTGCTGCTTTCTCTAGATATGTTTCTAGAAAATTACCTCACCTACTGATACAAGTGTGTCTATGTATCTTACGTCCAGTAGTTTCATCAATTTGGAGCTAATTTAAATTCATACGCTTGTCAATAGCTATCAGTTCTTAGGAAAATATTCATATTGCCGTATAAGATTGCCGTTGAGGTGGTTGCACCTGCATAAAAAATAATACGATAAACAACTACATAGTTTTATGCAGGATTATTTCAATTTAAAACATTCATGATGAGATTTCAGCCACACTTTATTTTTAACGCAAGTCTAGCGACTGATATCGAAAGTTGCAAATATACTTTCACTTATTTTTTGCTGAATGATTGCTTCCTTGTTAAGGTAGGTAATTGTTTGACTCTCTTCTTCGGTTTAGCCATTTTAACGGTCTGAATTGTTACATACACGTGCTTTGGCGCTCATTTTAAATTAATAATTAGAAGTAAAATGTTTATTTCCTGTGCAATTTAGATGTGTAATTACTTGCATTGATATTTATATAACGTGTCATGCTGATATACATAGATACAGATTGTCTTTTAGTTAGCCATCGAATGGTGACCAGAAACACCAGACATATTAAGCTCAACATAGGTAAGTATATCAGTTGTGCGAGCAGCAAGAAGGGTGAATTTTTCCTGGGTGACTGTAAAACGGTATAAATCTGTAAATACGAAATTAGGAAGCCGAAATGGCAATAACTCCTATAAAAGTGACAGGGGCGAGCTAGAAAATATGGTGAAAGATCTCGTGAAAGGTGGAAGAAGACTTACAACCCAGTGGTGAAAAGGGTGATAATATCAGGAGTTATAAACGTTCCATTATGGAGATTAATAGATTCCTACCATTCTTAGAGGAAGTCAAGACCACAGCAGTACAACATTTTCACAGATGACACTTTTTCGTTAAAGAATAAGAAGACATAGCTCAAAGGTCAAACTAAGATCATATTACTCATACATGCAGTGTGTTTTCAGGCATGGACTTCTTGCAGGGCCTACTACAGTACATGCCGGAACGCTCGAAACTGGAGTAGGAGATCGGAGGCGTATATGCACATATTTTTATAGAAATTTTAATATAATTTACTAATAATCTTCAGAATTTGTGACAAATACACAAGCTGGTATTGCATGAATTGCTTATTTGCTTTATTAGGTACCTACGAAAAAGCAATTCGGTAAGAGTTACCTATAACACTTTAGCTAGTAATTGCGGTTTATGCTAATGAGAATATTATAATCAATTTGAATTACATCGATTTCCAGATTTCATCGACTGCGACAGACAGACAGACAGACAGACAGACAGACAGACAGACAGACAGACAAACAGACAAACGGACAGACAGGCAGACAGACATACAGCCGGGCGGACGGATGGACAAACAACTAGACAGACCGGCAGGCAGCGGCAGATAAGACTGACAGACAGGCTCACTAACTGACTGACTGACTGACTGACTGACTGACTGGCGGACATGAAACAGGGGGTCCGTTTTATATTACCTCCTAAGGTACGGAACCTAAAGAACGGGCTAATTACATATAAGCATATCCATTTCAGAAATCGAACACCAAAAATTAAGAAAAATAATCATTTTTATTTAACGTTCAAGATACATATTAAACAAGCGTCAATGCAATAGGTACCTAAATAATAATGAACATTTATGTATTTCATTTAGAACGTTACCTACGCTTAATTTATTCTTCCGATGTAATCACTCTCGTTCGTTTAAGTTTCACACGTAGTATTATAATATAATTAATTACAAATCTGTTTTAATTTGCACCATTGTTTTATCCGTTCATTACAATTAAATCTGTAGAACCTGCACAGAGAAATCACAGCTTTACTTCCTGATTTATATCTCGTTTTGTTGCGATACTTGTATACTGTATTGTGAAGTATATTGTATAGTATAGTGTATTATGCCTAACGTGACCATTTATTTTTTGTGTCAAAGCGGGACGTCCCCTGCGGAATTATGTAAAAAAACTTTTTGGTGTTTTACAAGTCGATTATATAATCAGTTATTTATTTACGAGTTTATTTACGAGTATGTCAGAATTTCGCAAATTTTAAAATATTAAAAGTTATACTGGTACAAATTAATCAAGAATTTCTATGTAATAACTAATAGTAACATTCAATCAGACCAAAAACAAATCGATGTTTTGCGAGTGTACAAAATAATTGTAAATTAAATTATCGTTTGGTCTGTTTGCGAAAGCGGGACTTTTATGCTCGCTTTTATGCCCTCGCTGGGGACAGCGGGACGGACCGCCTGGAAGCGGGACTGTCCCGCCCAAAGCGGGACGTATGGTCACGTTAATTATGCCTATATTATCACGAATATTTGGCCTCTAAAACAATTGTTGAAATATTTAAATCAACACAGGTAAATAAATAACAGCTTTAAAACAGTGTTCCAAGAATATTTTATTCATGATAAACCGAGTGATAAACAAGGTGTTACAAAAAAGTTGAGCCGTTAACCACAGCTTATTTGACCTAATGGGATTATGCCATTATGCAATTTTTCATTTAAGCGCGCTTCTTTCAAGAGACTGTATGTCAAAATTGAAATTCAAAACAAGAATTTTAATAATAACCCTGGTATTTTTAAGATATTTCATTAAAATCTTGCACAGGCTCTTTCCTTATGTCGGCACACTTTTGTATAATTTTGGTCAAAAAAAATGAAGCGCGAATGGAGAAAAGGGGAGTAGAAACCATTGACACCCCCCCCCCCAAACTCTTTTTCCTGCATATGCCTATGGTTCAAAGGTTTTGTATTTTAGATCAAGCGTTTATTTCTTTCGAGATTTCTTTTATTTTTTCACTTTTGTAAAATTTTGATTTGGGGCTTGGCTTACAAGATGGTACAACTGATTTGACAGCTGACTACGAGTTGATGATTCACTTGCTGTTTGTTCTGAGCGAGGCTTAGGATTTCGTATTCTTAAGAAATAGTCAAATATGGAGTTTCATTTCGTAAAAATGTTATGTAGGTACCTCGTTACGTACTTATTTATCCTTAGACGGAACAATAAATTAGACTTTTCTAAGTAGGTCTTGAACGGAAAAACAAGTAGGCTTTTAGTTAATAAAAAAGGTATGTAACTAAAATCGACTATTCTTGATGTATCTAGTAAACCAAGCCCTAAATCAAAATTTTACAAGAATGAAAAAAGATAAAGGAATGTGTATAATCAACTTCTTGCAGTTGTGGACCTCACGGTCGCGTACCTTTTTGTGCGTAGTAAATAAATAAATTGTCTTCATATAAAGTGGACTGTAAACTTTAATTATATGAACTAAATAACAACAAAAAAACACTTAAAACGAGACTTAAACTGAAGAAAACTATTATATTAGCAACGGTTCGCTATGAGTGTCAGAACAAGACTGGTTAATATTGTAAAACTCTGTACTGAATACACAGGATAAGGGTCGTAAAACGACCGGCACCCCTCCGCCCACATTGGGCTTTTCACAAGATGCCATAAATACCAATGGTATGACAAAGTAAAACTGAACATATTCCGCCCGCCTTGAAAGAAAGTGCTTTCAACCGGAGAAACTCATAAGCAATCAAAATGAAAATTGGATTACAAAACACAAAGTGTAAACCAACATATTGAATGAATAAACTAAGAAATAAACAAACTAAACATAGGTGAGACATATTATGTGCATATTAACCTAATATAAGTGAATTCGTATAACTTCTAAGTAATAAATAAAAATTAAGAAATAGAAGAAAAAAAATAATGTAAATGATTAAAGTACGAAATAATTGTTTTTCAAATAAAGTCAATCAAAGGCTAATGGTAGAATTGCAATTTTAGAAACACTACGTTTATAAACACTTGTCCTTGTTTTTACACTTACGACACGCACAATATTATCCCTTCCGGGATGCAACTCACAAATTCTACCTAGAACCCATTGTTGTGGTGGAAGATTTTCCTCGCGTAACAAAACCAAGGCTCCAACCTTGAAGATGTCTCCTTTATTTGCCTGCCACTTGCTCCGAGATTGCAAAGCAGTTAAATACTCCGACGACCATCGACGCCAAAAATGCTGCACCAGTTGTTGGAGGCGTTCGTACAGAACCAACTTATTCGTTGGGAGTCTCAGAAAAATTGTCCTGAGGTGTCGCAATCAGAATGTCGCCAATGAGGAAGTGGCTAGGAGTAAGGACTAATAGGTCGTGAGGATCGTTCGATAGAGGTGTGAGAGGGCGTGAATTTAAAATAGCCTCTATTTGGCATAATATTGCGTACAGGTGTTCGAACGTTAAATGTGCATCTTTTAAGACTCTACATAGGTGGTATTTCGTCGACTTGACTGCCGCTTCCCAAAGACGGCCAAAATTTGGCGCCCTGGCTGGTGTAAAGTGCCATTCGATGTTATTGTCAGATAAAAATGTGTTAGTAGCGGGGTCTGATTTAAATGAATCATTAATAGACCTTAGAATGGCCTTGATTTCATTATTTGCCCCTATAAAATTCGTTCCATTATCCGTATATATATTTTTACAAAGTCCTCGTCTAGAAACAAACCTTTTCAAGGCGTTCAAGAAACATTCAGTGCTAAGATCGCCAGCAAGTTCCAAGTGAACAGCGTGTGTAGCAAAACAGACAAAAATACATAAATAACATTTTACCAGCCTTCTATTACGGAGTTTACCATCCTTCACTAATAGAGGTCCAGCGAAATCACAACCTACAGTGTAAAATGGTCTGATTGGTGTTAATCTGGATTTAGGTAGATCACCCATCATAGGTGTGCTAAAAGAAGGCTTAGCCTTAAAACATGTTACGCATCTATGAGTTACACGTTTAATTGCATTTTTGCCATGTATAATCCAATATTTGTATCTCGGAGAAGTAAGAAGAGCCTGTATGCCCGCGTGAAATAGGCGTTTGTGTTCGTTTTCTATTAAGAGTCTAGTAAAATCATGATACGGGGGCAACACGATTGGGTGTTTAGTATCTACAGGGAGGCTCGAAAATTTAATTCTTCCACCTACCCTAATGAGACCGTGCTCGTCGATAAAAGGATTTAGAGTGTATAATTTGCTGCCCTTTGATACCTGCTTATTTTTGGACAAGTCCTTTATTTCACTCAGAAATTCTGAACATTGTACCACCTTTAGAAGTGTATTTGAAGAATTATTTAATTCGTCACAAGTCAAAATACCGCATTTTCTAGAATTTTTTGATTTGATATTGTGAATAAACCGCTTGACATTACCAACAACTATAATTAATTTATTGAAGCTTGAAAACCTTGTAAATACCCCTGCAAAAAGCCGATCTTGATCCACGATGTTTGTAAAAAACGTATGTTGAATATTTTTTCTTTTTTCAAGGTTATGTTCAGCAGGTAAAATGTCCATACGATTGGGCCATGAGTCGCAATTTTGTAATAAGAATTCGGGACCGTGCCACCAAAAAGTTGAAGTTTTTAGTTGTAATGGGCTTATCCCTCGAGATAGTATATCCGCGGGGTTTTGCCTTGAGGGCACATGCCGCCAGTGTGTTTTGTCGGTTAACTCATGTATTTGCGTAACCCTATTCGCAACAAATGTAACCCACGAGTTAGGTTCTCCAGCAATCCAACATAGCGTTATAGAAGAGTCACACCATAAGAATTTTGCATCTATTTGTAAATTCAATGACATTTCCACCTTTTTTACCAAGTTGGCTAAGAGAAGTGCGCCACATAATTCTAATCGTGGCAACGATATTGTCTTCAAAGGGGCCATTCGCGACTTAGCGCAGAGTAATTTTGAATTTCGAACAGAGTTTGACTCTATAGATACTAGGTATATGGCGGCTGAGTAAGCAACTTCGCTAGCGTCCATTCTAACAGAATTTGAAGAAATTACTTGACGTGGTATTTTTAACTCGTTTAAAATGGGTAATTGTGTATATAAATTTTTCCAAAGTGTGTAGATTTCCATTGAAACCGATTCATCCCAAGAGGTTTTATTTTGCCAAAGTTTCTGCATAATTAATTTAGCTGGAATTATAGCAGGGGAAATGAGACCTAAGGGGTCAAAAATTCTTGCTATGATTGATAATATTTGTCGCTTTGTAACTGTGGAATCATTGGAATCTATATTTACGGAGTAAGCTAGCGTGTCATGTTTTGGATGCCAAAAAAGTCCAAGAGTTTTACAAGTTTTATCGTCGTTTAAATCGTATTGTTGTAACTGACCTGGTTCGCAGTTATTTAATATTTCTGATTTATTAGAATAAAATTTTCTAAGTGGGAAACAAGCACTATTCAGAATTTCAATAATTTGATTTTTTAAAGTGTTAGCATTTTCTACAGAGTCGGCACCGGTTATTAAATCATCCACATAAAACGAGTTCAAGATTATTTTACTTGCCTCCGGATATCTGTCAATATTGTCCAAAGCTGTTTGACTGAGTGATCTTATTGCCAAAAATGCAGCTGGAGCGGTACCATACGTTAATGTATTTAAAGAATAATGCTTAAGTTCTTCTGTGGTATCCGATCGCCAAACAATGCGTTGTAAATTCCTATCTGAATCGCGTAAGTTTACCTGCCTGTACATTTTTTCTATGTCGGCGGTAAAGACAACATTATGTATTCTGAAATTCAAAATAATGATGAATAGTTCAGGTTGTATTACTGGACCAGTCATCAAGGTGTCATTGAGTGATAGCCCTGTATTTGTTTTCGCGGAAGCATCAAATACCACGCGCAACCTTGTTGTCGTACTGTCTAGCTTCGTTACACCGTGATGCGGTAAATAATAGTTTATCCTAGAATCAGAATCGATAGGATTGATAATTTGAGTCATGTGTCCGAGTTTTTCATATTCTACCATGAAGTCACAGTAGTCCTGCTTAAAATTTGGGTCGCGTTGAAATCGTTTTTCAAATTTTGGAAACGTTTCTTTGCCAACAGAATTGAATCGCCAAGATCGTGTAGATTTTCTTTGAATGGCAAGGCTACTTCAAATCTGCCTTCTGAATCGCGTATATAAGTTTCAGCAAATTGGCGTTCACATTTTGAATTCTCAGAATTCATATCAACCTTTCGATTTCCCTCGTATTTGCATCGTTCAATAGCCCAAAATTTCTCTAACTGTTTGTTTAGATCGCTATTAGTAATGGTTAAGTTACAGAGTGTTTTGTTTGGAGTATTATAATTACCTTGGTTAGCAAGAGTTCCAGAGATAACCCAACCAAGTTTCGTTTTTTGAATTATAGGGCAATTTTTCCCGAGTTTAACCTGACCGACACAAAGTACATCAAAAAATATATTTGCTCCGAGTAGAACATCAATTGGGTGTGATAAATAAAATTCAGTGTCAGCCAATTGTATATTAGTTGGCAAATTAAGTTGCGAAATATCAAACGAAACTTGGGGTAAATTATCAGTTGTCTTATTAACAATTAAAAACGTGTCCTTGTTTTTATAGTGACCATTTGTCGAAAATATTGTTGTGTCGAGTAATTTAGAAACATTGCTAATTGAATTATTAACTCCAGCTACTGGAATACTCATATTACGTGTTTTCAGTTTTAATGTAGTAGCTGAGGAATGCGTTATGAAATTGCTTTGTGATGCGTTATCAAGCAAGGCCCTACATTTTATTGCATTTACATGGGCATCTAAAATATTTATTACTGCAGTCGCCAAAACTACCTGCGAAGGGTTCTTAGCAAACAAACAGTGCGTCGGTACATTGAAAGAATTTGAATTTGTTTCCGTTTGGGGTTGTACCTGAGTCTGGGTTCGTAAACAAGAGGAGTCTTGAAAATTCCAATCATGTGTGTCATTTAAACCTGAATTTAAACTATCAATTTCGTTGGGTTTTTCGTTATTAAAAATGTGCAACAGGGAATGATGTTTGCGACCACAGTGCCTACATTTTGCTGAATTGCATGTTTCTACAGCGTGAAAGGGTCTTAGGCAATTTGTACACAATTTGTGTTTTTTAATTTCAGAGTAGAGTTCGGAACGAGCCATATTAACAATTTTGTGGCAATTAAAATTTAGATGATTTTTTGAGCAAAATGCGCAAGATAGTTTCACGGCTGTTACATGAGTTAGTGATCTATCCCCGAGCCTATCCCTATTTACCGTACCCCTTGGCATTTTATTTTTACTTTCCAGAGTTTCTAGGAATTGACATCTTTTTGTTAAAAATTGGATCAGTTGTGGCACAGTGGGAAAGTCAGGATTTTCCTTATTTAAATATTCTTCCCATTCCCTTTTTGTGACAGCGTCTAATTTATTTGTTAATAGGTGGATCAATAATAAGTCCCAGTTGTCTGTGTCATGACCTAAAACCTGCAAAGCCTTTAAATGCTTTTTGAATGTATCTACTAAATTTCGTAACTGAGAAAATGATTCGCCTTTCATTGGAAACAGATCAAAAATTGTCTCAATGTGCGTGTGTACAATTAAGCGTTTGTTTTCATACCTTTCCTTTAGCACACCTATGGCAATATCATAATTTTGGTCAGAAATTTCAAGTGATTGGATTAATTGTGCCGCTTCACCCTTGACACAAGATGTTAAGTAACAGAATTTTTGTACATTTGATAATTGCGCGTTGTTGTGCACCAAAGAGTTAAAAATGTTTGAAAATGACATCCAATGAGTATAGGAACCATGAAATTCCGGTACGTTTATAGGTTGTAATTGCACCGTACTCTGTACATTAATACCGGGATTGAGAGCAGGAAAATTATTTATGTTTTCACCCGAATTGCTGCTCGTCGCAGGAGTTGTATTTGAAATTTTCGTAGAAATTAATTTTTTCGCATGGCCTACTAATTTAAAATATGTGTTTTCAAAAGCTAACCTTTCAGCGTCTTGAGGAATGTACCCCGATAGAATTTCAATCTGGGACTGAATGTCTTCGAATAATTCCAAGTAACCTTCAATTTTTGTCAGTCTTGTATTTAATTCAAGGAAATTCCCTGTGTTAGAGTCAAATGATTTTAAATACGTGGAAAAACGAGTTAATTGGGCCCTTATTTGACCGCGTTTGAAGTTTAATTCACTAACCTTTTGAGTTTGTTCTTGTTTAAGAGTAACCATTTGTGTGTCATTATTTGCCATACTTGCGTGTTAAACAATATTATGCTAAATAGAGTAAAGGAGTTATAAGGTATAGAAGAATGGCGACTTACTCGTACGTGTGTATGCGTGTGTTTCTTCAAAATGGAAGACGTCTCGTGGTTTGTTGAGTTATCCAGAGTTCCTGGTAGATCCGGCTCGAAGTGGCCAAATGTATAATCAACTTCTTGCAGTTGTGGACCTCACGGCCGCGTACCTTTTTGTGCGTAGTAAATAAATAAATTGTCTTCATATAAAGTGGACTGTAAACTTTAATTATATGAACTAAATAACAACAAAAAAAACACTTAAAACGAGACTTAAACTGAAGAAAACTATTATATTAGCAACGGTTCGCTATGAGTATCAGAACAAGACTGGTTAATATTGTGAAACTCTATACTGAATACACAGGATAAGGGTAGTAAAACGACCGGCACCCCTCCGCCCACATTGGGCTTTTCACAAGATGCCATAAATACCAATGGTTTGACAAAGTAAAACTGAACAGAATGCTTGATTTAAAAAAGTTGGGGGCCAATGGATACTGTGACGCCCTTTCATTCGTTCACGCTTCAAGGAAAGTCCATTATTTTCGATAAATTAATTTGTGGTTAAAAGCATGACCTACTGTTTATAACACCTTGTATATCATGATATACAAAAATATCCTATATTTGTTGGGTTAATATACAGTCTATTTCAGTGGTTCTCAACCTTTTTGCAGTAGTGGAACACTTTCAGCTACCAAAGAATACTGCGGAACACCAAGATCATTAGCATGCATTTATTATTAATAATAAATTCATACATGAAACATAAATACACATATATTCTGAGCAACAAAATATGGACGATATAAAAACAGGATAAAATAAACATTTGGTATTAAAATTAAAAAATAAAGTATATTTTTTGTCCAAAATAACAGAACTTTTAAGAAAGTTGCAAAACTAGAAAGCATCTGTTCATTTTAATGAGAGATTTGAGCTTGGTGTCGTTTGCAGATTTTCTTAAAATTAATAAAAATATTAACTTTGATGGCGATCCCCTATCTGTCCTTTTTGACCTGTCTGATTTTTTGTTCAAAAGAAAAATGTGAAATCATCATAACAAAAAAGAACTGCGGCGGGGTGCGAACCCCCAACATTGCGATTTGGGAGGATGACACATCGACCACTGCGCCACGAAGGTGCGATGGCAACAACGTTTCCGAAAATAGTATATAAGTAGAAAATATGCTCGTTGCCCTAAGTCAGACCGTTGGGAATGCTTTAAGTAAACTCTACGTATCCGCTAATCAGGCAGTGCGGCTGTGCGGCGGCAATTCGCAATAAAAAAGGCGTTGCTTTTGATCACGTCATATACGGCAGTGTTGCCAAGTTGCGCGATTTTTTGCCAAAAGCAAGAATATTTAGAATATTTCGCGGAACACTTTCAACGTTTCAACACATTTGCGGAACACCACTGTTCCGCGGAACGGAGGTTGAGAACCACTGGTCTATTTGGTTGGGAAGGCCCTGTTCTATAGCACCTTTATTACACAAAATAACCAATATAAACCGTTATATATTTTTAACTGGGAGTTTCTTACAAATCTAAAAATCAATCAGCACAGAAACAAAAATCCACGCGTGTCAATAGTGGAGGCAGTCACTTTTTTTTCAAATGGAACACCCAGTAATTTTTACATTTTCTGAAAGCTTTCGACGTTATTTAGTAACCAGTTACAATGTTTTTTCTCAAATTGACAATAGTAAGTGCAGTATATTAAAAAAAATGTAACGTCTCTCTCAACAAAAATACATAAAATACACTGATTCATGTACAGCACATACCGCGATTGTACATTTCATGAACTGGATGTCGGAATCCAGTTTTTGTCATGAAAAAGTTGTTTTTTTTCTAACACGGTTTCGCAAAATGAACCTTTTCATAAACTATAGGTACAATAAATTACGGTAAGTGGGTGGAACACACAGACATGGTGGTGCGGACGTAATATGCACTAATCGTGGTGGGAGTTCGCAGACACAGTACGCGCAGTGTCGCCCATTCTAGTTAAAAATTGTTCGAATAATTTTTTTTTCTCGATTTTTTGCAATTTTTTCTCAATAGTTTGTTTCTTGATGGTCAATATTTTATTTTTACACAAACGAATGTACAAGTGTTAATAACGTTTTCGTTTAATGTTTCTTCGAAAAAAAGTGTTCTTCGCTAACTTTTTCTATTAGGTATAAAATTACAAACCTCAATATTAACGTGTTTGTCTTTAATATTATTCAAAATACTTTGGACCCACCACACCTAGGGAACATTTGATAGACAGTAGCGCGGCCCTATCGCTTAAAAGGTTGCACGGGCCTGATGTAAAGTGTTCTCTCGAGTGTTCTTGTTTGTTCTAACCGCTGCCGTTTTATTTCCTAGGGCTTCCGGATCTTTGAAATAAATGCGTAATAGTATATTACGTAACAAGTCTGGAAAGTAGCACTTTTCCGGCCTAGTCCGGGAAGTACAGTTACATCGTTGTTGTCATTGTACTTAATAACCAAATAATAGTATGAAAATCCAGATATGCTTTAGAAGAATGCAGTGGATCATTTCCATAGCAACGAAATAACGACTTACCAATTTGACATGAATCGGATACCCGAGTGGATACCTTACCTTCATGTTCTGATTTCAACAACAGGCATTTAAATACACCAAGCATTTCAAACAAATTGAATCCTTTTAATATTAGCAATTGGTTGAATTTCAATATAAATATTAATACGAGTATTAATATAAACAAGGATTAGAATGTTCCTAATATTTTGTTCTACAAATAAATATTAAAAAGAAACGTGCTTTATTGATTCGTTATTCCGCACGGTTGCCGAAAAAATAGTGTACACAACACGCCCGGAAACTGTTTTTTTGGACGAGTAGACAAGATTCCAGGACAAGCCGTGGGCGAGTCCTGGAAGTCTATGAGTTGGCTAGCCGCTTGGACTTAAGAATAGATGCTGGTGTGGTTTGTTTGTACACAGCTGCGCCGTATTAATGACCTCCAACAACAGTGAAATCATGATAAGCGGTTGCTGTGTGCAAACAAACCAAATTGTTTCTATTCTTCCTGTTATCCGGATTTACTTCAAAATCGATCCGAGAATGGATCAGTGGACATTGGACAGCGAGTCTTTGTAGTGGAACAGTTTCTGGTCCGCTGATCTCACGCATTGGAGATTTCGCACACTCATCACTCTCGCCGGATTTAATGGTACACCGATTATTTCCTTCGGGGCTATTCGAAGGCAAAGTTGTTTGCTCAACGTGCGTGTAAACCATATCAGAGTTGAAAAATTTAATTGGTGTGAAGTTGCAGCTATTCCCATGGACAGGGTGGCACGAGTGATGGAAAGTTTACGTATTCGCACTCGAGAATACGTGACCAGCAATGACGGCCATTATGAGACAGGCATAATTAAAAAAATATATGTAATAAATTCCCTATTGTTATTCTCCCTCGTATTCTCCCCAATTTCTCTATTACAACTTGAATTAAAATTATTCTGAACGAAGTTGTACCCGAAGTTGTATATGATTTCAAAACACCGATACCTATCCTGAGGAACCCTGTATGTATATCGGATACGTAGGTACTATACTTTAAATTCTAGCGCACGCGGCGAGGGGTGGCTCACGGACTCAAATTCTGTACACCATAATACCAAAAGGGTATTACTTTAGACATAATACTGTAATACCTAAATAATACGGAATATCTGGAGTAATACCGGACTACCAATAATATTGGGAATAATACCGGATAATACTGGATAATACCAGTAATACTGAATAATATGAGGAATGATACCCACCAATAATACTGGATAATATACATAATACTAATTATTCTGGCATAATTTCGAGTAATATCTGTATCACTTCAGTAGTATTAAGGGAGGTATTATTAGGTATACAGACTGTCCCACGCTAGCGTATTTCCTCCATAACTTAACAGGAGTAGTAGATATAGAAAAATGATTCAAATGAAAGTTGCATCCAGTCAACTTCCTCACGTTATACATTTATTTTCGACTACACAGGATGCCTCATTTCTTCTGTACAGCACCTAACTTTGTTTTCTTTAATGGAACACCCCGTATCTGATTGCATTTTGAAATTGTTGATTGAATTTAAGGGTCACTTCGTTAACCATACATTGGGTTTAAGTCTTACGGTTTCGGCGTTATTTGACGTTAAACTTGACACTTTTCAAGTTTCATAAGTTATAACTTGGAATCGGTAGTAGATAAAGAAAAATTACTTACATGTCCCTATCCTAGTTTTTAATTCCCCTTCTAATGGGTCTAGAAAATACTGCTTCCTGATTGGCAACTTTTTGTCATATTTGACCAATCAGGAGGCAGTATTAGATAGAGAATTAAAAGCTAGGATACGGACATGTAAGTCATTTTTCTTTATCCCATACCGTTTCCAAGCTATAATTGATGAAATTTGAAAAATGACGATTTGTAACATCTAATAATGTCGAAACCATAAGACTTAGACCCAATTTATGGTTAACAAAGTGCCCCTTAAATTCAACAAACAATTCCAAAATTCGATCAAATACAGGGTGTTCCATTGAAGAAAATAAAGTTAGGTCGAGAGTTAGGTGCTGTGCAGAAGAAATGGGGCATCCTGTATAGTCGAAAATAATTTAATAATGTGAGGAAGTTGATTGGATGCAACTTTCATTTGAACCATTTTTCGATATCTACAACTCCTGTTGAGTTATGAAGGAAATACGCTAGCGTGGAACACCCTGTTTAATTTTATGAAATCATGGATTACTGTTCGGATTACCCACAACTGCTACGGGAGAGTCAGATCAAAAAAGTGTGCATTCTCGACTTAGATTTATTTCGAGCAGGTACATACGAGTAACATTTGACTTTGGTCATAAGCTGCTTCAACAAGAAGGGAAAATCCTCGGGAAAATCCCTCATTTGAGGGTTGCTTCGGATATCTCGGCACCCGTGGTTCTCGATACCCTACAGAACTACCGTCATTACTGAAAGTTACAATACAAGTAACGTCAATAAATGCTGGTAATAATTCCAAGAATTCAGATAGTCTGAATTTGTCCATAGCTTGCTTTAGGAGCGCCACTCTTCCAGCAATCCACATAACTTCAAGGTAATCGAGGAAAATTTTGTGACATACTGAAGCTTAGATAGTTAGAAGAAACTTCTACTTCGACAAGTTCTCTATTAAACCGAAAGAATAGACGATACCTGGGACGCATACAGAAGTCAGACACCCTAATTTTCATTTTTCAACAAAATTCAACGATTTAAGCAATTTGAGCGCCTTTTGTTTATAGCTTGGAAACGAAGCGCGATACGAGAAAAGTGCAAGAGGTACTTTCGGAGGTGCTGCCGGAGAAGAACACTTTCAGATTGTAACATTTGGCTTTGGTCCCAAGTTGCTTCAACAAGAAGGGAAAATCCCTAATTTGGGAGTTGCCTCGGTTATCTCGGCACCCCTGGTTCTCGATATCCTACTGAACTAACTTCATTACTGAAAGTTACAATACAAGTAACGTCAATAAATGTTGGTAGTAATTCCAAGAATTCAGATAGTCTGAATTTGTCTAAAACTCGCTTTAGAAGTGCTACTCTTCCAGCACTCCACGTAACTTCAAGGTAATCGAGGAAAATTTTGTGACATACTGAAGCTTAAATAGTTAGAAGAAACTTTTACTTCGCCAAGTTCTCTATTAAACCGAAAGAATCGATGATACACAGCATCGAGCACAGCATTCAGAAGTCAAACACCGTAAATAAATAAATAAATAAATAAATAAATAAATTTCGTTTTTCAGCGAAATTCGACGATTTAAGCAATTTAGACGCCTTTGTGATTGATTATAGCTTGGAAACCAAGCGTGATACGAGAAAAGTGCAAGAGATACTTTCGGAGGTGCTGCCGGAGAAGAACTCTTTCAGATTGTAACGGATTGTAACATTTGACTTTGGTCCTAAGCAGCTTCAATTAAAGGTGCACCGAGTAGTGATTTAAAAAAAAAACGGGTACCGGGTACCCGGCAGCCGGGTAGTTGCGCATGCGCATTCGCTCTAGCAGTGACCTTAAAAAACTGTGTTCTAACACAGTTTCTGAAGGTCACTGCACTGTTATAGTATTTCTAAAAGACTTATAGACTGGACCTAGCGTCCTTATGCAACAGCTGATTTTGTTTTGAAGCCTACATGTTCGTAGGCCAGCGGGTCGCGGGGATCGTCGTTTGTTATTATATTCAAGCAACGGACCAAGCGATTGTTCCGCGATATTCCTTTTTCCGCGGCAGCACCTGTTTACTACAAAACTGGTCGGCTGCTTTTTTTGGCTTTTCCTCACACAAACGCTTAGACCGAGGCTTAGACTGTGAGTATTATTCCTGCTTCAGCCCTAAATGTAAATAGCTAAGTCCCCTCTACAAGTCTTTGGAATTTCTACTACAAACATGAGTAAAAGAAAGGTCTGGGATTATTTCAAGGTTTGCGACAGGGACGATAAGTACGCTGTGTGTAAAATATGTAATAGTGAACCAAGTGCACTACTCGGCCAGGGTAGTCCAAAATTTGGCCGGGTACCGGGTACCCGCCAAATCGGTCAGGTAGGGCCGGGTACCTGGTAATAGCGGGTACTCGGTACACCTCTAGCTTCAACAATAATTGAAAATTCCTAATTTGGGGGTTCTCTCAGATATCTCGGCATCCATGGTTCTCGATATCCTACTGAAGTACCATCATTACTGAAAGTTACAACTCAAGTAACGTTAATAAATGCTGGTAATAATTCCAAGAATTCAGATAGACTGAATTTGTCTACAACTTTCTTTAGGGGAGGAGTTCGGGGGGGAGTTCGAGGGGGAGTTCCACTTTGTCCATCCTACTATATTCGCCTTTCTCACACAACGCACTTTTGTGTTTTTTAAAATTATTACCGTTAAATAATACCAAATACTGGAATAATACCAATTATTTTTCTATAATATACCTGTAATACTGATAATTCCTGAATAATACTCATATTACTTGAAATAATACCAATCCTTATGTAATACTGGGACTACAAAATAATACCCGTACTATTGAATAATACCAAAAATGTGCAGGTAATACGAATAATACCTGCAACATTTGTAGTATAATACAGTACTGGTATTATCTCGGGTATTATTTATAATACATACTGGCAAGGTGTACACCATAATACCGTCGTGAGCCACCCCTCGGCACGCGGTAGTGTGCAGAATCAGGCTATTTGCACAAAGCCACGGAGTTTTGCAAAACGCGTCAAAATGACGTTACATGACCACCCGTTACGTGTAAGAAGATCTGGCTGGCAGTAACAAATACGACTTGATCGAAATTTGCAAAATTAATATTATATATTTGTTTTGAAATATGCCAGTAGATATTTGCAAAAACCTGATTCTGTGATAGGAACACACACCTCGTAAAGACAAAACATTAATTAAAGATTCACTTGTTGCAGGTTGCAGCATTCAGTAGATGAAATTATCGGTATCAAGTAAACGCTATATTATTCAAATAATGAATAACGACAAGAAGCGCTCCTGTTCATCCATACTTATAAACAGTAGGCTACAGTTGAGGCTACCAATTAAGGCTACCATTTAAAGGGAGATTTAAAGAGGTATACTAGAGGATATACTACATTTATATCGGCCACATTAATCCCCTTTAATTTAATCGAATTAAAATGTTAAATCCGATTTTGGTATAAACAATGGTAGAAATGCGTCGCAAAACTTAGATTTTCTTCTGTCTTCGTATGTGAGTATAATATTATTCGAATATTATTCATCAGCTTAAATTTCATAGATAAAAAATTGATTATAATATATAATTGATTAATTCAAGAATCAATCAGACCCCTAAACACACAAAATTTTGAAATACTATATACGTATTTTATTATGGACGGAATTCAAACGATTCAATTCGAACTCAACCGCAGGAAGAGACACAAAAATGTCATCAACATATTTCTTCAGGACAGGAAAGTCAAAATCCAAAGATGAAAGAGCAGAGTCCAATATGTCATCCATTACATATTGGGCGATGATAGGAGATATTTGGGCACCCATGGGGGAACCAGTAAGTTGTTTAAATAATATCTGTCGTTATATGTGAAGAAAGTATAATTAAAAAGTAATGATATACCGTCAAGAATGTCAACTAAATGGAGGTTGGTACGACATCTTAAGGAGGTCCAACGTCTGGTGATGGAGTCCAGAGCTATACTTGGGCCGCCGAACAGACAAAGTGATCACCCTGCAATGACGAGCTCTAGGCGGGACCACTATTAATCTATGACGACCGAACTGCAGTGATGCGTCTCCTTTAGACCCAACGAGGTCGCATTACTCCAATTCGGTCGTCATAAATTAATATTGGCTCCGCTAGAGCACATTCTTGCAGGGTGATCAGTGATCACTCTATCTGTTCGGCGGCCCAAGTATAGATCGAGCCATTCACCATTATAGTTACTTTTCATTTCCATTTGTTAGTTCTAGAATTTTCTGTCATATTCGGACCGTTTTTTCGGTTTTCCGAAAAAAGTTAGGTTAGATTATTTTAAAATTTGACAAGTGCGCGTCTTGACTAGGGTTTTCAATCCCGGGATCCCGGGATCCCGAATCCCGGGATCCCGGTAAAATGTCGATCCCGAAATCCCGGGATTTCGGGATCGACATTTTACCAGGATCCCGAAAAATACCGAAATAATAATTTACGCAAAAGGAATTTTTTTGCATTGCAAAATTATTGTTCATGTATCCCACAGGACGTTACGCCCATGTCCTTACAAGTTTCTATCAGCGCCGTGGGTCAGTTTCGGCGCCGCACTGCGCCGCGTGCGTAAATTAATAATCCGGTAAATCACCAGTCGCCGATTGTATTTATGTAAATACGTAAATTCGTTCGGGGTGTTTATTAGTTATAAATAACGGCAGGAATGCAACGTTTAGCGATTTTTCGTAAACGTTTAAACGCGTTTATTAAACGTTTAAACGGCGTATAAACCCGCACCCTACGCGTAAATTAACAATATTGCAATATTGTTTTGAAACTTGAATAATTAGAAAAAATCAAACGTCGTTTGAAAGTTGGGTTATAAATCATAAAATAATATGTACTTATGCCGTTGAATGATGACTGCGGCGCTGGCGGCGAAAGTCCTCAAAGGGATGCAAACAATCAATTTGAAAAGTGCATGACGGTTTTGCAATATTTAAGGTGTCGCCTCGCTTTTCCTCTTACGCGGTGCGCGCCTAGCACCAGCTGCGGCTTTGTTTATCTGAAATTTAAGGATGCCTATATCTAAATTTTATTTGCATTTCGTTTAAACGTTCCCCAAAACGGGTAGTGTCCACACGTGCGGTTAAACGTTTAAACGTTACATCCCTAAATAGTAGTGTTTCCTATTTCAACTTCTGAATTTCGGGTTCGGGATTCAATCCCGGGATCCCGGGATTCTAAATTTCGATCCCGAAATCCCGAAATTGAATCCCGATCCCGAATTCTTAAAACCCTAGTCTTGACCTACTTTGTCAAAAGTTTTATTTATACATTGTGTCAGTTTGTTTGTTTAACATAATCGGGAACACAACATATTGTTATATGCATTGTCTTAGTCGAGGTCTTAGTGGACTAGTTTGCAGTGGATTATTTGTAAAGTAATATTAGCTTGCCACCTGTTTGATGTTAGTGGATTTTAAGTTCTGTGTCCATGTTTTCATCAGGACAGTTTTCATGTCCTTTCTTGATGAGTTCAGCTTTTCTTGCGTTGTGTGTGTAAGATCACATCACTGTAAGTCTTATTTAATTTTGATTTTGGTTTTTTCCATTCTGACTTTTGCATTGTTTATATTTGTTAGGTTTCCTGAGGAAGGATTTAAATAAATCCGAAAACTTGAATAAGTGTTAAAGGGAGTTTCATTTCCTCAATCCTTTGGCTGCATCCCCGTGTGCTCTTAGTTATTTATCATCTAGACTGCCGTGCCTATATCGCCAACTTTATTAATTATTTACCCACAGTCTCTAACATCTTAATCCTTGATTATAATTATTGAGGTTAGGAGCTAATGGGGGAGCTGACAAATCACAGGACAAGCAGACAACAGAGGGAACTTCGCAGCAGAATTGTAAGACAAGTGCAAAACCAATTAACATCCAGTGTTTATTTCATAAGAATTAAATTCAATTAGGGATGCAACGTTTAGCGATTTTTAGTAAACGTTTAAACGCATATATTAAACGTTTAAACGGCGTTTAAACGCGCACCCTACGCGAAACTTACCAACATTTCAATAAGTAGTGTTTTGAAACGTTAATAATTAGAAAAATCAAACGTCGTTTGAAAGTTGGGTTATAAAATCATAAAATAATATATATTCCGTTGAACGATGGCCGCGGCGATGGCGGCGAAAGTCCTCAAAGGGATGCAAACAATAATTTGAAAAGTACATGACGGTTTCGCAATATTTAAACGGCCGCGTCGCTTTTTCCATTATACGCGGTGCGCGCCCAGCACACGCCGCGGCTTTGTTTATCTGAATTTTACTGATACCTAAATTTTATCTGCTTTGCGTTTAAACGTTCTCCTAAACGGATAGTGTGCACACGGGCGGTTAAACGTTTAAACGTTTAAACGTTGCATCCCTAAATTCAATCGGATTTTTTTCAATTCAATCCCATGTATTTTCGGGATTAGATTTCCCAATTTAGTCGGATTTAAAACTAATCACTAGTATATACAGGGCGTCCCGGTGAAGGTGGGAAATCTCTCGGGTGCGTATAGATTACACGAAAATAACACCCCAAGTTCATATAAAGTTTTCTCCTACGATCTTCCCCTGCCGAGATATTCTCCCTTACATTGGGGAAATGAAAATCATTTTTTAACATACAATTTGTATTTTTATTTATATTTCGATAATTTTCTTGGTGACGTACGTAGTGATTGAATGTCGATAAAATAATGCGGCCCGTTTTTTGATACTGCATCAGGGAAGCAAGGGGTGAACTACCCCTTACCTTCTTAACTTCATATTTTTTAAGGGGCTGGATATTTTTAAGGTTTAACCGCATTTTTTGTTTCCCCGGACATTTTGATAATAAAAAGTTACTCTTGTTAGGTTTCGATAAAATGAAGCGTTTTCGAGAACATGAAACTCAACGAGCAAGAGGTACAGTGTTTCTACGATTTTCGTCTTTATTTTTCTGACATTATTATCAAAGATATCAAAAAATCGAAAGCTCTTTCAATCAATTATTTCTTAGGAATTTTTTAAATATGATTTGACCCTACATTAGCTATTTCTTTTGAAATTCATTAAAAAATTTCCAGGTCCGTATTAAGAAAAAAATAAAAATTGACGATGTAGACAACAGACGAAACGTCGTACAAAAATAACCTTAACAGTTTGCGAAAGGTAGTGAAAATTTACATTAAAAATTGCTTTCGGTTTTTCAAATGCCAGAAAAAGTGAAAACGAAAATCGTAGAAACACGGTACCTCTTGCTTGTTGAGTTTTATTTTCTCGAAAACGCTTCATTTTGTCGAAACCTTACAAGAATAACTTTTTATTATCAAAATATCCGGGGAAACAAAAAATGCGGTTAAAAATTAAAAATATCCAGCCACTTAAAAAATATGAAGTTAAGAATGTAAGGGGTAGTTCACCCCTTACTCCCCTGATGCAGTATCAAAAAACGGGTTGAATTATTTTATCGACATTCAATCACTAGGTACGTCACCAAGAAAATGATCGAAATACAATAAAAAATAAAAATTTTATGTAACAAAAACGATTTTTATTTTCCCATTTTAAGGGAGAATATCTCGGCAGGGGAAGGTCGTATGAGAAAACTTTATATGAACTTGGGGTGTTATTTTCGTGTAATCTGTACGCACCCGAGAGATTTCCCACCTTCACCGGGACACCCTGTATATATCTTGCAGAATAATCTATTTTTTGATTCTAAGGGATTAGTTTGATCGATGTTAACCGGATGTTAACGTAGTAATAGACCCTACGTGTTGCGTTTCAATTTTGTAGTGAAACTTACAAAGAAAATGTCACTCTAAAATTAAAAGAAGAAAATATACTTATACTCTTTATTGTAATATTAGTACTCACAGCTTGTTTCTGACTTAAATTTTATTATATTTTAAAACCCTTTCGCTCTAGGGTTGCCACCTCTCCGGGTTTGGCCCGGAGACTCCGGGTTTTGACATATGGTCTCCGGTCTCCGGGTTACTAGATATTTTCTCCGGGTAAAACTGCATTTAACAAAATAAAACAAAATTACCAAAATAAAACAAAAACAATGTAGGTAATTCTTATGCCAGAAAAAATAAATATTTGGCGCAGCAATTTCAGTACGTTCCCGAGCAGCTTGCAATCGCGCAATTTCGTTGCGAGTTTATGTACGCATATCGCGTTCAGTGTTGCCAGATCTACTGTTTTAACAGTAGATCTACTGCTTTTACCCTCAATCTACTGTTCTCCTATTTTCACTCTGAAATCTACTGTTGTACAATGTTTAGCGGCAATCGCCAACACAGCAGCAATCAGCAGACGTCAGATGTCAGTTGGGTGAAGTTAACTCGTCGTCCCAAATCCTCGTTTTTTACTTCATTTACTTGTTTGTTTTGTGTTTGAATTACGTGGCAGTTTTCAATTGCTTTAAGTCAGGTACTTAGAGAAAGGCGAACAAAATGCTTTATTAAAAACATGCCAAAGTAAAACCAAATATGGCTTTAAGTTTAAATAAAGCAATAAATGAATATCGTTTAAGGAAGTTGCAATTGTATTTTAATTAAAGGGAATAAAGATTAGTTCTATTCAATTTTTTTTGGTCGTCAGTAAATCTCCGGGTCAAGTGACTTTTAAAGGTGGCATCCCTATTTCGCTCGCATTTTCGTTGGTTTTCATGTCTGTCCTCCGTTCTTGCTTTCGATCATTATTTCTGCCGTTGAGAATGAATATTGTTGTGTACATTCAGCCTGGGTATGCATGATCCTTATTAGTTTGTTAGTTTGAAGTAGGTTTATCTCACTTACCTGTAGGAGTTGCGATCTTGTCGATTTTTGTGCCTTCATTCTCGTACTTTAGTTCCATCGTAGGAAATCAGTTGGGTCAGTTATTAATTTTGCTCATGTTCGATTTTACCGTCTCTTGAGCGTATCTTCTAAAAATTCTAGTATGATTCTCAGTATCTTGTGGTGTATTTATTTGAGTGCCACGATTTCTTTTGTTGACGGCCGGTCTGTCAGATTTTTGAGGTTAGGTTCAAAATATGTGAAGTTCGTTCGAGCCGGTTGTATAGCACTCTTAGAACAGTGGCGTAGTCATTTATTTTGTACCCCTATCTAATCTTTTAATGTTTTACGTCTCTTATTTTCTTTATTTCTACTCGTGAGGTTGCTTTAAGGGTTTTCTCATCAGTTTCTTCATTTCTTTTGTATTCGCACATCTTTAGTCTTCTTTGTCTTGTTTTCCTTCCTTCTTCTATCCATTTTCCCACATCTTGCGACGCCTCAGGTAGATTTGAAAGTCTGGGGTATTTTGGAAATTTTAGGTCCTGTTGCTTTCTTCATTGCGCGTTTTTTCAAAAATTTGCAATTTCCGCTTTAAAATTTTCACTTCCATGCTGGCTTTGAGTGTGAATAGGTGTTTCGAAGATTTAGTTGCTGAGTTTTGCACTACCATTTTTGGGATATTTCTTCGAGCCTGTTTGTTAGAGAGATTTTCCGTTAGAAGCGTTTTGGTTTTGTTGGAAGTCTACCCTTGATTGGGATTTCTGATTCACGCAGAAGTTCAGCCGGATTTGTTGGAAAAAAAACCCCACGTGGTAAGCAAATTTTCTTTTCTTCTTTATTGCTCTTTCATTTGTTTAATGCTTTATAAATTTGTAATTTCATCTTCTTTACTTTCCCTTCTTTTTCTAGTTTGTCTTTTCGGCATTTTAGGGGTTTTTTTTTTGGTGTACCGACCACCCCGCTAAACACCAGGAAGCCATACACCTGGCAATTCACACGTGTTTTGGAGCCGCTCGCAACCTAGGCGAAGCTCTCCACTGAATTTAACATCAATTCATCTTCCTAGTAAGGTCTGATCAATTTTGATTATTTCGTCGCCTGTCCGTCTGGATCATCGCGTCCAACGGCTGGGTTTTACGTAGCGCCTGGCACAGCTTTTTGTGAACACCTTGTATTTGTATTTTTTTTGTGTTCACGCGTCGCTAGTCCGTTTCTAGAATCGTCTCTGTTCGGCTAGTTTTCATGTAGTTGCCCGGCCACGGCGTGTTGTCTGTTGTGGTCACCTGTTTATTTTTGGACATCGCTAATTTTGTCACTTATAGTATTAAATTTAATTTGTCATAATTCCGGTATAGGTAGTTCTGTTTAAAATTTTCATTTATACTTAGATCATTTTGCCAGTATTTTCCTAATATTTTTGTTATTTTTTCATTATTACGTAGTTTCAAGTCATTTAGATAAGAGTTGATTGATTTGCGAAATTTTGCTTAGGGTTTTTTTTTGCCGTAGATATATTTAATTTTGACTTATAGTACCTACTTAGATATATATATTTTTTTTTGTGTAACGGGATTTTGCAACAATCGATACTGCCGTTTGCGTCTATTTGCGTTTGTAAGTAGAGTGCGTGCGATTGACCCGTCGGTGCGCTGCGCGTGCGGAGCTCCTACCGTGTAGTGTATTTACCGTGTCATCTGCGCCTATTTGGATTTTCCTTTTTTTTTCGGCGCAACGCTAGTACCGGGCGTCTAGATTTCCCGCAGTTTGGTTATTACACTTACATTATTTTTTTTAATCTTTAATAGCTATTGAATTTACGACTTTTTTTTTGTATGATTATTCTCATTTTCAATATTATATGCTGGCATTACTATTTGACAATTTGTTTAATTTTTTTTTGTGTTTGCCCTATTACGTACCAGCAGCTTTTAGAAGTTGTGGCTGCTGGATTTTGTCTTATTTCCAAGAGGATCAGGCATCAACTTCTTCGCGCCCTTTACTGTTTAATTGCCCACTCCCATCTTCGGCTTAGAGCTCAGTCGCGGCCGGATCCTCATCCCTATGAAACGCAATGTACCTATAATTCCTTTATTGCTTTATTTATTTTGGGAAATTTTACGGTACACGAAGGGGAAAAGTTCAATAATAAATATGTTTTGGAAGTATATAATTAAATAAGCAGTCACATTCCCAGTAATTTATTATCAAAAACTTCGGGGTTTTAATTTCGTTTCTGCAAAATGCTATATGGTTTAAAAGGATAATTGGCTTAATGGTCAATAATCCTTCTTAAAATTTAATAATTTCCGCTATCTGTGTACATTTTGCTTTCACTTGGCCTTTACTTCGCAGTGAAGAGGAAAGATGCCAGGAATATATTTACATATCCATAAATACGTATTCACTTAAGTAATATAATTGAGGAAATAATTACAATAATGGATCATTAAGTACGGTGTTGACTTCCATCTAATAATTCTGCTTACGGCACGACGCGACGCACGATACGCAAGCAAGTCCACCAGCTTTTTTTATATAAAGTAAATCGGGAAGTAAATTATATCTTGGTACTTGTGACTTGTCTAGGTACATAACGCGCCATAGACAACTACTGTTATTCGCATATGTTTAAACCTGAAATTTTAGACGTTTTAACAAGCCACTTCTTTATTCAATCATTAAAAGGGGCGTTTGATCTTCTGTTGCAGCCAGATGATCCCAGTTTTAATAAGCTTTAAAGAAAAGACTTATCTTTAATGGTTTTTGCAAACCGCAAATGCTACGGATTTAGATACTAGGGGTATAGAGATAAAATACTCGATAAAATACTACAGAGTGTATAACGGCAGATCGAGGATTGGCCACTCCGTAATTTTGGTGTACAAGATGATGCAAATGTCTGCAATTGTTTACAATTGTCTTGTAATTGTTTGAAATTTTTGCAAATGTCTGCAATTTTTGCAATTGTCTGCAATGTTTTTAATTGTCTACAATTTTTGCAAATGTCTGCAATTGTCTGGAATTTTTGTAATTGTCTGCATTTTTGCAACATTGTCTGTAATTTTTGCGCTTCAAATTTACAAGGTGTTTGCTATTTTAGATTAGCCTGGGTTATGAAAATTAATTAATTTTCTGAATGTGACTATAGTACTTAACGGTTGTTATTTTTGTATTGATATAAATAACAATTTTTATATTCACATCTCGAAAATGAATTAATTTGTTTTCATAGCCTTGGCTATTCTCGGGGCTATTCTGAAACAGCAAGCGCCTTGTAAATTTGAAGCGTTATATCTCAAAAACTATTCAAGATACCATCAAAAATTTAACCATGCCAAAATTGTATTGAAAAGTCCTATCCGATGAAGTGTCCCTTATCATAGGGTGCTATTTGAAAAAAAAATTAGTGACGTTATAACTCGAGGTCATATGACCGTATGACGATAAAACTGACACCAGAGTGTGGGCAAACGACGTACCTATCCGAGCGTTTTCTAGAAAAGTAAAAATGAGGACGAATTTATGCGTTACTTCTTTGACACACTGTATAATAAGGGTGGTTGCTAGGTCTTTGCCACACGCGAGTGAAATTTGCAAATCGAGCCGTTGTAGGTGAGGTTTGAAATCACCCAGGGATGGTGAAGACGTTATACCACCTGTATTAGGTATATATGACTTTTATCTATAACCGTGAATAATTTAAAAGCTAGACTTATCTTAGAAATGATACACATCCAAAAAGACAAAAATTATTTAAATGACAGATCTGACATTCAAAATTTAAGTCAAATTTACAGTGACGTAATAACGTAAACCTGCTCTCTACCACTTGATTATAATTTAACATGTACATTTATTTCCTTTTTCATAGTTATCAAAATCAAAAAAAATGTGCTAAATATTAATTTATATTTTTAATTTTAGATTCATAGTTACTGTAATTTACAAATTTTATTAAGAAGAAAAAAAATTTCACCTGACCTGACCTTATTCCTTTTTAACTAATATCTTGATAAAAACCCCGAACGGGTGCGAAACGTCGATTTTTACTAAAAGTATTTCAATTGCTGCACTAAATTCACGAAATTTATAAATAAGCCGTGAAGTAACTGAAAAAAAAAAACAATTTTTTTTAAATATAAGTACGTCACTTCCTTAAATGACAATCAGTGTCATGGCAAATCTCATAACAATCATTTATGTATTTGTTACTACAGAATCCAACTAGTGCAATAAAATCACATTGCACTCAAAATAGTGAAGTAAACTCCATATTACTGCACGGTTGTAGATAAAGTTTCATTACTCAACGTGTTGTGTAACGATCCATGGTAACGATTCAATGGTTTATGGGGAATAAAAAAATGTCTGAATTTATTATTCACAGGTCCGACCAATCAAATTTCAGTTGTAGCATATCGAGGATGCTGTAACGCAAATGCCATCGTTTTCTAGATATCAAAAAAGCTAGCCCTGAAACCCTAAAAGTGCAACTTTGAGTTTCGTAGAAAAAAGTATAATATTCTACTCGAATATTATTAATTCAATTAATTTTTGTAAACAGCGGTACCGTTGCATTCAGAGTTTTTCGTCGTAGCTCGTGCTCTCGCCTGTCTTTCGACTACTGATCAAAGTTGCTCAGCTGTCAATCGATCCCGAAATAGGGAGTGCACGCAACAAATTCATTCTCAGTATTAGTTTGGCCGACTAGTTCCCTGCTTTTCCAGATAATTTTTGTCGTAAATTGTATACCCAGCGGCCATCACGTTCCACATTCCGCAAGAGATTTCGTTACTCATTTCCTTCAGCTTCACTTCTTGGTTCCAGCGATAACTAAAAAATGTTCGCTGCGCGCATTATTCGAAAAAATTTTACAGAAGTGTGTGGCAAATCACTTTGGCGTTTTCTGCATCCTCACTATACCTGAATACGATATACGGTCATGTGACTTTAGCGTTTACAGTATTTCTGAAGTGTATAATGCGATAACTCCCTAATAACGTTCCAAAATAACGTTACATAAATAACTAGGTACCCAAGAGACCTGCACGGGCCAGGTCTCTAAACTACCCATCTCTAATATAAATGGTCTCAGTCCAGGCCAGCTTTTTAGACCTTTCTCATAATACAAAATGTAAAAACGGAAAGGGAAATGGAAATAGGGTCAATCTAATTCATTCTTAACATTGCATTGCCCTATCATAATGGATGGCTGTAGCGAACCCCACCCCATCGGGTCTCGGAAAATTTACAAATAATTTTAAACTTTGCTCCCATTCCCTGAGCCTATTTTTGAATATTTGAAAGTAATTTAAAATTCAAAGTTTCATAGAAAAAACCTAAGCATAATATAGATAGAACGAGAGATAGAATAACAAAATAATGCATAGTAATAAGAAAAAATAATTTTCTAATCTCATGAAAATTTTCCAAATGTGTGTAAATGCCTGCAATTATTTGTAAATGTTTACAATTCTTTGCAAATGTCTGCAATTGTTTGTAAATGTTTACAATTCTTTGCAAATGTCTGCAATTGTTTGCAAATGTCTGCAATTGTTTGTAAATGTCTGCAATTGTTTGCAATTTTGCAATTGTGTGCAATTTTTGCAAATGTTTGCAATTTTTTGCAATTGTAATTTTGGTGTACACATTTTTCTTCAGTGGTCAACCCCCCGCGGCAGATTAAAGAGATCAAACGTGAAAATCCGTTTCGGTACATAAAACGCGCTTGGAAAAACTTGGCTAAAGAAATTTATAGAAAGGCAAAATCGAGAGCAAAATTATTGTGAAAACAGTGAGGAAAAAAGGAAACTACGAAAAGAAAGGGAGAAAGAAAGAAAAAGACATCAGGGCAAGAAAGAAATGCTAAAAAGAACGAACGGAAACTCTTGAAAGAGATGCAGCCTGACGGATGAAAACGGAGAAGAACGAGGAGAAGAATTAAAAAACTCCTCGAAAAACTCGGCAAAAACTGTTTCATCCGAACCCGAATTCGATATTTTAGTATATCACGGAGTTTCATGGAAATGAAAAACTGGACTTCCAATGTTCCAATCGAGATTCCAATGAATGACCGTGATGGAAAATCGTTTACAATACGAATTTATGTGCAGAAGCCATGTATCTATAAACAAATATTTAAATAATTGTTTAGATACATAGTGAGAGAAGCCTCAGGCTTAAATGACCTGATAATTGTTAACAAAATAAAGAGCGCAGAATTTCCTTTGCCAAAAGATTTGAATGTTTATGAATGAGTACCAGTTTGAAATGTTAGCTTACTACTTAATTAAGTATTAATATTATAGTTTCTCGTAGGTAATTAAGTAACGAATAATTGACCTTTTGCAATTTGCAAGTTTTATATTTTCTCATTGCAGGATATGAGAAATACACTAAATTGCCGTCAGAACTGACCTTAAACACCACCACTTAAGTCGCAAGTCAGTTTATAAGACGTTAATCCGGGCGGGTAATCTTAACCTTCCCTTCAACTTTGCCACACAAACTAAGGGTGAGAGATGGGCGGTATGCCGAACTAAGCTGCCAAACTGGTGAAGCTCTGAACAAGACTCTAGCCGCAGCGGCGCATATTGGCGGATGGCGGACGACACACAGGCGCGGCGTACAGGGGCGTACAGCCCGATCGAAAGCGACGGACTTGTAAACAAGGGAGACATATATCAACAATAAAAATCAAATTATTGAAAATGTCTCTGGCGTTGATGGCGATGACCTTTCTGACCTTTTGGACCTGACAGATTTTTTGTTCATAAGAAAAAAGCTGAATCACTAGAACAAAACAAACCCACCGCGGCGAGACACCAACTCCTTGACTTGCACTTTCGTTGAGGACGCATTAAACACATGAGCCACGAAGAGGTATTGCCTATCGTATTTAACTAAATAGTATTTAAGCAGTCGCTTTCTTGATATAGGTATGCTTCTATGCCGTGGGGCCGGTGCGTCTCCCGCCATCCGCCAGTATGCGCCGCTCCGGCTAGAGTCTTCTAAGCTCTGACAGCTCCTAGCAAAGCGTTGACACTATCGTTAAAATGATAATGGGAGGAAAGAAATATTTCACTTTATGAGTTGCTGAGGGACACATGCAGTTTATTGCTGACGCTCATCATGTAGACAGTGACTCGAGAAGGACTTCGGCGTCAAAGGGTTTTAATATTAGATTGTTTATGCTAGTGCTATTGAATTAATCTCTTGTCAAAGACATAAATATTTAGGTCTCTTGTATGGTCGTCTTCAGATGATGATGTAGAGTCTTTCACCAGATAAACAAGTAAAGATTTAAAGATCTAATAGCATCACTAGGTTAAAGCAGACGCAAAATTATAAATTTGGCAAAAACTGTAGGTACCTAATACCTACTTAAGTTGATTTTAGTCTCGGTTTCTGTCTGCCCTACAATTCAATATGGATGATTATACACCAAAGTATACTCTAGCGTATATCTACCAAGTTTCTCGAACGAGAAAAGGTCTTGCAGCATTAAACGATACGAGGCATAATAAAGGCGCATTTATACATGCCAGTGTATTCAGTCGAGTAGGTTGTGCGCGCACTCACTAGCAAGATTTTTGCGTTTACACCGGGGTTTAGACTTTGTAGTGTAGGTTCACTCGGCTGCTGAATCGCCTGCTAGTAAGTTACGCGCGCATCCACGAGCAAGATAAATTTTGTTTATAAATGCTAGATCCAGCTAGATCACACTCACGCTAGTTAATTTTTCATGCGCAGATGTCGTTTACACTTATTAGTAGCAACGCCCTCCTTATTACTTAGCACGAGAAAGTTGAGCATTGTCCAAGTAAACCGAAGTAAACTCGCACGTCTTTTTGACTAGTACCATTGAGTGTTTACATGTGCTTTTTGCGAGGCTTTTTGTGTGCTACTCGGTGTGTTAGTGGCGTACTAGTGAAATACTCGGCCGAGTTGACTGGACCCTTATGGAATTAAAGAAATGATAGTACTTACCTAATCGCGCAATACAAAGTTCTATTTTCTCTGGTCGAATGTCTATTTAGCTGAATGTGTCTCCTGTCTCGTTGAAGTTCTACGTTCTATGTTCGTGCGCTTAACTGGTTAAATGTTAAGGCGATTCATAGAATATCAGACCATGGTACTTATCCATAAAATCCAAGATAAAATCGAATTGGGTATTATGGCAAAGTATATGAGTGATTGTCTATGAATTCTTAATAAGTTAACCCCACACGCCAAAAGGCAGTGACACAGTAATTAAACTCGATATCTACGTGTTTCGCTGACGTCAGCATCCTCAGGAGTTGAAGATTAATCTAAATCTAATCTTACATTACATTGCTATAAATACCCAAAACCCACTCCTGAAGTGAAAGGGGTCGATAAACATATAGGGTTTCTTAGAACTATTTTGAACATTAGATTGGTTTCTTAAGTTCTTAAGTGAAATGGATCGACCGGGATCGAGAAACTTATAGGGTTTCTTAGAAGTATTTTGAATATAAGAACAATAAAATTGGTGTCTTAGAGCTGGAGGGTAAGTATTTATGGCTAGCCTTAATTCTATCTAAGAGCCTGATAAACCTATAATTTCGGAATCGGACCATAATTACTGTTAAGACAACTACGTTTACTTTAAATATCTCTATACTTTCCAAGGCGTTTAAATCCAATTTATTATTTCCTGGTTTTATGAGTTTGAGATTACCTATTGATATTGAAGCGAGTTAGAATAGACCTCGGCATAGACCGAGTTGACTGCCCGAAATATTTTTTGTCGCAATTTCCGTATGCTATTTGGTAAATTCCCGCTTTATTTAAGTCGCTCAAAAAATCTTCAATGTTACATTTACTAGTGTCAAAAATAGTTCAAAATAGTTCTAAGAAACCCTATAGGTTTATCGATCCATTTCACTTCAGGAGTGGAGGTTTGGTATTTAAAGCAATGTAATGTAAGATTAGATTTAGATTAATCTTCAACTTTTTAGGATGCTGACGTTGTCAGCGAAATACGTGTCGAGTTTAATTACTGTGCCACTGTCTTTTGGCGTGTGGGGTTAACTTATTAAGAATTCAGTGTATTTGCGTCGAAGTTCTTGATCCAACTACTGTGTGTATGAGATTGTGTTTCCAAATTTGTAGAAAACCATAATTATGATACAAGGGGTAAAGGCAGTTTTGTTTTAAGTACAGTGCAAACTCGAATAGGGAAAAATTATATTTTTCACAAAGGCATATTAGTTTATAATGGTCTGGATGAACGTTTAAAAAATCTTCAGCTTGCTTGCTTTACAAAGCAACAACTGAAAAGACCGGGGGGTAAACCACCAGGGATGTATGGTGTACAACATAGGGGATGTACTGGGATGTACGGGGAAGTATTGAGATTTGCGGGGATATATTGGGATGTACGGGGATGTATTGGGATGTGCGGGGATGTATTGGGATGTACGGGGATGTATGCGAGGATGTACGGGGATGTATGGATTGTAAACACGTAAAAAAGCCCGGGAATTACCTGATGCACCGATGTGCGCATGAGCGAAGTATTTCATCATCTGCATGTCGGGTCACGCGTGCTATTCGCGTAAGTCTCTCTTTCGTCTTCGGCGCATTGTTATGCTAATTGCGGTTAATTGCTACAGCCGGGGCTACAGCAGTCAATTCAACAGTTTGCTCATCTTTTGAGACGTTTGTAGCATAAGGTACGATTCTTTTGCGTTTAAATAAGTCAGAAATTCTTACTACTAATTAAGGAATGTCTAACGAAAGCCTTTGCGCGTAACCTTTCAAAAAACCTAAAAAAGGTTATAATGGGGTCGTTGCACTAAATAGAAAATCGATATAATTTTGATAGAAATAAGTAACTAGGTGTTTATTGGCCCTCTGGGTTACATTTATTTACTCACCAGTAGCTCAAAATTTAAACAATGGCGGTTTTAGCACGAAGCGCGCCTTCAGAGAATTAAACAGAAACACGTGCTGCCCCAGTTACGTCATTAGCTTAGAAGCGCTTGTGATTGGTCATCTGAATTGATGTTTTGATACCCAGAAAGCATAACGTTACGTGGAGTTTGAGCCGGTAAAGTAGGGAGCAATAATGATTTGCCCTTGTTAGCAGGAAGTCATAATGATCATATATCTCTTTTGCAAAAAATGCGTGTGTCTGGTGTGAGGACAGCTTAAGGCCTTAAGGGGTTGTAACGTTGCAAAAAGAAACACATTAGGTAATCAAGAATTGATTGTGTTTACTTTTAACGTTCTGACGTCACGCCCGGATCCCGAAGAGATGCACGTCACCTGTGTTCGTAGACACAGGTGGGAGACGCAAGCGCGCGCCAGTTGAGACGACCGTCAAGCGAGAAGGATGGTAGTTGCGGCCGTTACTAATCTGATGTCCTGCATTCAGTGAACTAAAAGGAACAACTGGAAAGGCGGCAGACCTGACAGTACGCGAGGCACGCTCCGGCAATAGGCAACCCGCCGATTTGTGGGATTTCTATCCTTGTCTAACTGATGCGTACATATCGCGTCAACTTGCGGCAACTATACTTTTATTGTAATATATAAAAATTAACACATAATGGTCACTGTAAAATAGATTTTACACAAAAATTAAACTTATAATTTTTATTAGGGGTAAATTCAGAGTGAAAACTTGTCATAATAACTCTATATTTTGATTGATGGTGGTAGAAATTAAATTACATATTCAGTTACAAATGTTTTATCGAGAGCTCCTTATGACATACAACCTGATAAATAGAACTTGAAATAAAGAGAAAAAGAACTTTATTTATATCGAACTAAGATTTCTGGAAATAGCAGTAGTAAAAATTAAACCTTTTGATCAATACATACTAACCAATAGCTATTTTAATTGAAGTGAATGACATGCTAACATACAATAAATAATTTTAGTATAAACAATAGGTCTTTCAATACAATACAGTACAAAAAATATACGAAAGTTTTCAGTAAGTACATACTTTATACAAAAATGCAAAGTGCAAATAAAAAATAGGATTACTGATTGTTAAATAATATCAGTTTTGTTAATTTTTGCCTCAGCCCCAGTTTGGTAGTTTGATTTTTTTCGTTGAAAAGTTTGGCATGATGTGGCATTCGACATTTAAGGAACTGGTTTACAGTGGCTTTTATTAATTGTATCTCATGTAAGTCTTCAGAAATAAATTCCTGTGCTACTGGATGGGCAGGTTGAAAGGCCTGCAAATTTGAGGAAAAATGTTGGACTGCTGCATTTCGTAATAATGTTTTTATGTTTTTAGTTTGCAATGAGCCGTCTTTTGCCATTACTCGATAATGTTTTTCTGCAAATTGTATTATTTTGTATACTATGTCAGGCGCAAATAGTAGACAGCCATTAGAAGTAAAAGTCGTAAATTGTTTAAATGAGTCAGATGAAGAGCTATACATGTGATCTGTTTGAATGGATTCATTTCGATGTAATAAAATGTTAATACAATCAGTGCATAAAGTATTTTTTACAAGTTTTCTGACTACAAAACCTGCTATATAATATAGCACATTTTCTTGATAGTCCGACAAGTTGCTTTTATTTATTCTGTCTAATACTCCGAAATCAAAATTATTCTCTTCATTTGTTTCAGGCAATGTGACACATCTGTTTTCTGAGCGAAATTCAAATGTCGGTGTACATTCACTACCAAAATCCATACAGTTTGCAGAAACACTACCTTTAACAGAATTTCTAAACAATAATTGTCTTAGTGCCCACCGCAACTGAGATGCGTTGGGGTTATTATTCCACCCTCCTCTGCCACGTATACAACTAAAATATATTTCTAGGTGGTCCTGTGAACATTTATAGGACAAAAAATATTTCAGGGGCTTATGATTCAAATTAAATAGATCTTGTGCTAATCCTAATGTACTTTTCATCGTTATGATAAACCCCAAAGCAAATGTTTTCCTTGGGTGTGACAAAATGGGAATGCCATCAACTTTCAAACTTTGTAAATAGGTAGTGGCTGCACTAAAAATTTGTTCAAAGTAAAATATTGTGTTAGGCCTAATGGGAGCCTTATAGCCCTGGCCAAAAGGATTTCTCGCATTCAAAATATCAAAAATTTTGTCAACCATGCGAATAAAATTCACAGTTGCATTACATGCACTAAAACCTGGATCTCCTTTGTTCTGTAAATATGACAAAGCATTAGCAACTGAACTGCTGAGGGCCTGTGCTGCAAGCCGAACATTCATAATTTTATTTTTATACTTAATGTGTGCAGATGTTAAAGAATTTGCAAGACTTAATTGTTCCTTTGCCTGAATTTCATTCAGTCTTTTGATATATTCCCAACTTACAATACCTGTTTCAGACATTATCACTTTCTCAGCCATACAATTTCTGGCCAATTTAAGCATGTGGCATGTATCCAACATACAATATACTTTAACATCCGAGGCACATGGATGAGAAAAATAGGATTTATTTTGAATATCAGAACCAATCAAATTTTTAATTGTTTGGATGTTTGTTGTTGTACCGTCACATGTAATAGATCGAATTATTATTCCCGCTTCAAATAAGTTACGCAAACAGCATGTTATAATTTGGGTTTGAATATTTGCATTTGCTTTATTTGTCAAGAAATAAGCAACTGGACATTTAAATCTGTTTGTGTAACTTACTATCTGTAAGAACAGTGCCTCAGAGGCAGCAGAATCATATTCAGCATCAACAATTCCTCCGTAATCTACATTTCCTACAAATTTCCCTTTTGAGTTGTCCCATACGATTTGGGTTCTAACTGCCATTCCGTCAATAATCAAGGCACAATTTTTTAAATCCTGTTGTTGTACAACCTCTGTCTTTAAAAAAGCAAACACCTCACTTAAGAGACCAGGATAACAGTTCAGGCTCGTCAACCAGTGCCGAATAGTTCGTCCATTGGGCAATACGAAATATTGCCTAAGAAACTTGTATGCCTTTGGTGAATAAAAATATACGGTATGAGCAAACTGTTTCATTACATCTGAGTACCGTCTACGTCCTGGAGCAATATTTTCATTTTTATGTTGATTTATAAGTAGCTCTAATGGAAAACCTACACAAATGAATTCATCAGTACATTTTACGAATAGTATATGATGAAAACCTATACCTTTAAAATAATTTTCCATTACAAATGTTAAATTTTCATTTGTGTAGTTATTCTTCTTCAACATGTCTATTAATTTTTCCATCGACTGGATTTTCTTTTCTTTGCGTTTTATATTTTGTTTCAAAGTTTTCACTTTTCTTCGTAAAAGATATTTTTCAGCCTCCATATTACATTTTGTTTGTGTCTGCACATCCTTCATTAAACGTGCTGGTTCACTATAAATTTCCGTAGCATTTTCTGCTTCCTAAAATATTTCATTTCAATTTAATTTTATTTCATAAGAAATTTATTTAGTACTAACCTTATTCTGATCTTGAACTTGCACAAAATTAGTTGCCTTTCGAACAAGTACTCTTCGGGCCACTGCAGTTTTCTGCAAATGTCTTGGAAAATTGAAAATACTAGGAACAGCATCCCATTTCAAAAGTTTTTTTGCACAGCCTGGTCTGTCTTGGTAATCCGTCTCTTTGAAATGTTCACTGCACAGTCTACTAGTTCTGGACGGTTTCCAATTTTCCCTTCTTATTGCTGTTAACCACAGTTCCAATATTTCTGGACGTTTAAACGGAAATCTGTATGAAATAGTAAACATTAATTTTTACAGATAGGTACAACAAAATTAAAATATCCAACTTACGAATGAAACTGAACATATATTCTTTTGTCATGCAAATTTTTGCATCCATATGCCACGCAGTATTGCACCATTTTTTAAAATTACAACCGCTAGAAATTTATCGAAACGGTAATAATATCAAAATCAACTATTATACTACTGTAAACAACGAGATAATTCAACTTTTAACACCACAGGTAGAAATCAGGTAACAAATAAAAGCCACGTGCACGAGCAGTCTGCCTACTCGCATGGGCCAAACAAGAATGGCTGTCCCACAACATACCACTCTCTCACTCTTCCGCGCCTGACACAATCTCCTCCACGGGAAGAACGAGTTTGCCGCCTTTCCAGTTGTCCCTTGAGTTCACTGCCTGCATTTTGCACCCGGCACTACTCTTCCCGCTAGAAACTCGAAGTGACCCGCCGCCGAAGACCTCCCGCCACCACAGCTGACGTAGAAGAATCCGACGTCACACCGCTGATAAAAGTGGGTGCTCCGCCGAAGAGAATTCAGTATTTGGTCGCCCGGCCATCAGCCGAAACCAATACTCCCAGCATCCGGGATGATGCTGGCCGCCGATCCGACCTAGTAGTAATTGATCGACCGTTCCGACTTCACCGTGTGATCAAACCGAAAGTAATTATATTACCCCGTAAATATTTGAGTAAGTAACTTTGAGTAAGTACCCTACCTCGTTCGTATCAAATAAATTCAATTTGTTCATGCTGGGGAATTGGGAGTGCTGTCTATGAAGATCGATCGATTTTCCCATCCTGTGTGGCCCTCGCGCCTGTAATGGGACGATATACCGGTGGAAATCGATCGCATCCGGGTAATGGGCGGCTCCTGGTGAAATCTTAAGGTAGAACGAATTGATTATTTGCGACGGAGGAGCTAGCGGCGTTCCCCCAGGCGATTGCACTCGCGTGCTGCGACGAGAATTGCCCGCCGTTCCCGTCTCGGCGTTGGCACCGTTCGGTGCTCCCACGAAATCTCCGAGACCCCGTAAATATTCAGAATTGATCACTCGGCGGACCGCAAGCGTTCTATCTGGACACTCCGTAAAAACCGTGTTTTATTTCCCAGTAAATATCTCGTATTTTTGTATATATTCCGATTTATTAACTTAATTCTTTTAAGAATACTCCGTGAGAACCGCATTTTATTTCACTGTAAATAATATCTCGTATTTTGTATATAAATTCTGTTTTTTTCCATTCAAGTCTGTTTATTCAATTCTTTCAAATGTAAATAGTTAAATTAATAGAGTACCGTTTCATTTGCTTTCTGTTGTGTTATTCGACGTTTAGCAATAGTAACATAATATTTGGACCCACCCTTCTGCGACTACGAGCAAAAGGGTGACCAACGTATAAGTCTTACCTGACCGTAAATACAACCCAAGAAAAACGTTCATAAGCGAACGATCCGACCAGCCTAAATATACAGCGTATCCCAATAAGTGATACCGAGGGGTACCGCTGCATATTTAGGGACCGCACCTAGAACGTCCAGAATTTGGCGTACGAAGTAAACCCAGACGAAATTTATCGTTGTATAAGTGACGTCCGAAATCCGGAGAAAGCAATCGTTGTAAGGGGTCTGTTTAAAATGCGTGTGTCAACTCTGGGGTCTGTTTTAAAAAAGTTGCCATCAGCAAAGTGGTCTGAACCTAAACGGAGAACGGCGCGCGCATCATGATCATTTATGACCTCCTGATACTACGGGCAAGTGTTAGGAATAATCAGAATTCGAGTCAGAATTTGACATTTGGAAATTTATTTCTATTTGTGTTGGGTCTGGGTGTATAAATAGTTATCTGCCGTTTATTTATGTGCCTTTATTCCTATTTATTGTGTCAATTAGTATATTTGTGTATGGAAAATAGAGCAAGGTTTCGTTAAAACCGATTCAGACAATTTTAGGGGTAGTGAAATGATTGACAATTATTATTTATCCAATTTGGACTATTTCAGTGCTGAAATGAAAAATATTAAAACGAAACGGTAAATGCTTCATTTATTTGGGAACTATACAAACTGAAAAACAACACTGGACACTATCTGTCAAACGACTAGACTGCCATGATTGTTTATTAATTCAGTTTACGTTTGACAAGCAACAGTTGTACTTTCCGGCTAATATCGACAATTCTCAGCATTGCCCGCGATACGTCATCATTCAAAAAGGCTTAAAGGGCCAGCGTCTTAACTTTGAGGCTGGTTTAGATGCCTAAAATGTTCGCTATAAGAAAAATAAAAAATACGGGTTAAATATTTTACGACAATCTTCGGGAAAATATGATTTTAAAAAATTGTGTAACGCCCCCATTGTCGTTTTTCTTCGTAAAATAGTTTTTCCGGTTTATTTTACATTTTTAAATTCCGGAGTTTTGCTGTAGCCTACCGAACATGCATGCAAATGGAACTTCCAAGCCCTTTGTTAAAAGTGCTTTCCAAATTTGAATAAACCCAAAGGCCCAATTTAAAATGTGCTGGGGGAAAAGCGATAGAACAGCTTTTATTTAATCTGTTGAAAGGCAGGCCCATACTATCAGAGTTGTGAATTTGTCCACTTTTTTTTGATTTCGTCCAGGGCGTGGACATTATTGGACAAATTTGAACAAAATCACATTATTGGACAAAATTGGACAAAATCAGACAATATTGGACAAAATCAAGTTTAATTTTTATTTATTAAATACTGTAAGTTAGTACCTAGTTAGTCTGCTAACCTATCTAGCCAAGCAACATAATGGGTTTTCATTTACATTTGTTTTATCTATCTATATCTATAAAACGCAAAAAATGTTTCTACCTATGTCCGTTATAGACTCCGAAACGACTGGACCGATGTTGATGAAATTTTCAGGCAATCTTCAGATTAGCCCAGCGGGTGTTCCTGTGAAGTTTGATAGCGATCGGATCAACAGATTTTTTTTTATACGTTTATGTGAAGCCAAGGCGGGTCGCTATAATTTATAAAGTAACAATTGACAGCAAACGTCAAACGGCATATGTCATTCGCAGTTTATCAAATTTCAAACGATTTTACCACAATTATTTCTTATGAGGCAGCAACGCGCCGGGTACCAGCAAGTTTTTAATATAACATATAAAAAATAAGTTTTTTTTTTGAATTTTTGCCGCGTTTTATTGATTTCGTTCAATTTTGTCCAATTTGTCCATCACTATTGATTTTGTCCGGACGGACATAATTGGAGAAAATCGTCCAATTATGACCACTTTTGGAACAATTCAATCAACCCTGCATACTATTCATTCCCTTTTTGTGAATTTAATTTAACATTTCATCAAGAATTTTATTTTCTGCGATAATAGTTAGGTACCTAGTTACATGAGAAAATGTAAATAAGTCGAAAGTTGTTATATTTTATTGTCGTATATGTTTTAAAATCTATACAACCATTCTTTTCTTCATATACCTACAATATGAATGCAATATTATGTAAAAGTATAGTTGCCACATTATCACCTACCAAAAAATTAACGATCAAATTGTTTTACCTATACCTGTTTATGGCATTTGGGTCTCGATTTAGGGTGTATGGAATTATTTATTTTTCTCGATTTTTCTCCTCAGATGGCCAGTCAATGCTTTTTAGATGTTGAATGTGCCCTAAAATAGAGCCTAAATCCGACATTTAAACAAATTTGGTATAGAAGGATGTATGGTGAGATACGGGGATGTACATGTACCTCGACATGTACAGGGATGTATAGGGATGTACGAGGATGTATTGGGATGTACGGGGATATATTTGGTATAGAAGGATGTATGGTGTACATAAAATAGGTGGTGGTTTCCCTTCGGAAAAGACTGATAGGCTAGAATCTCGGCTAGAATGTATGATCTTTTCTGTGTTCTTATATGTGTATAAATATTTTAACATGTTTTCTTAATTTCTAGATTTTTGTGTTGTTTTAATTTAATTTTTCGTTTGTTTGTTGTATTACCTATCTGCGTGAATATTTCGAAAGTGTCAATTCGCCTGTTCAGGTTTATTATTTCAAAAGTTAACATCCCACTTTAAAAAAAGTACTTGCTGCTTAATTCAATTAACTATTCTCACTTGGTACCATACTCATTTTAATTAAAACAAGCATAGCCAAAAGAGTATTTTGAATTTTGTGTGGCAATCATCATTACCTCGATCATTACCGTGCCTTGTTCACATCCGAAGTACACGACATTTTATTTTTTTACAATCATTTAACAATTAAATTTTGAAATATCCTGTCTAATACAGGCAGAGAAAATATGGAATAATGCGATGCAACCAAGAATTTGAATATAATAAGTATATTTTTCCCTTAATATTGCCTCCAAGTTTGTTCACGCCCACAAGCGTCATTACCATGCTCCCACAAAATGTGCACAATTTACTATTAAATACCCGGCACATTTGGAAAATTCCGGCAGTTTTCGAACGTCTAATATGTAAATACAATGTATGTGTAACGGTCAGTAGCATTTGTTCAATGTAGGGGTAACTACGTGCTCTGAAAGCAGACGAACACGGCTTGTTACGTTAGCTCCGTCATTGTCGGGTTAAGTATTATTTCAAATATGCAGACATAAAAAATATTATATTATCACAAAGTATGTCAACGTATGACTGTTAAGTAAATGGTAACTAAAAAGTTCTATTAAATTCTTCAATAAAAATTTGAAGAGACTATTACTTCAAAATCGTCATTACCGTTCTCGTCATTTTCGTGTTCTTGTGTGGACACGTAAATGACGATATGTCCACGACAATGACGTCTTATGGTTTTACAAGTGAGGAAATAAGGAAAATCATTACCGTGGGTTCGATTTTTTGAAAAAAAAACAAACAAAAATTATCCGTTTTTCGTGTTTATGTTAACGGTTATGATTGGAAAAGACCTAAAAGTGCAAAATTGACAGAATTTGCCACTTTTTGTGCATTCACGAAAACGGTCACGAAAATCGACAGTTTTGAAATATTCACCCATCTGTAGTTTTGTAAATTCATTTTGTATTATGTATGTACATATAGCATTCTTTGCTAAATAAACGTTATTATTATTATATTACAACTATGTATCAGGTTAGGGTTGGGTGGTTGGGGGTGCAGTTTGTTCTCAAATCTCGAGTTTGTTGTTGCATGAGATCGGTTTCGGGAGTCAGGAAGAGAGATAATTCCACATTTTAATCATTACTTAGATTTGTTGGCAGATTTGTGTGATTTGAAAATGTTCGGGGCTGATGATAACCTTAAGTCTTAAGTCAAAAGCGCAAAAATTCCCACAAATAAAAGGAAGACGCTAATCATCTGTGAAGGTACCTAGATAGTAAGTTCGGTAGTATACCTTCTATAACAACTTATATAGGTATGTTCGAGGGTATGTTGTGTAGATGAAGGAATAAAACTTAGATCGAAAGCTATAAACGAAAAAGGTACCTAACTAGGTGCAACAAATGTTTATTTGATCTAAATGTCCACTTATAAATAACACCTTGGACTTGGAGATTGTTGCTATTAATCAAAAGTCATTGACATATACAAACATATATATGTTACATAAGGATAACGTTAATACCTACAACAGACCATGAATCATGAACTGGAGCTCCTTACCTTTTCTAGGTGTTCAACTAATCCATTTTAGGGAACGGATAAAATAACACAAAAGGTCAAACTTCACACCAAACTGTTAAATTCCCTACTTATATTAAAATAGTAGGTATCATCACTCCACCTAGGTTTAACTAATTATTTATGGCTTAATTGTTCGCGAAACTGTTGCCAAGTGCGATTGAATTATAATTTTTAATCACTTCACTATCAGAATTTGGGTTAGTAAATTCACTACTCACAACTGAAAAATTTTAAACACGATCATAGATTCTCACTTCGCAAAAGCATAATTTGAAAATAATCTTGTAGCAGTCAGACTCGTAAACACACATGTGCAAACAAAAATGCAATGAACCGGCGGACACCACGCGCTCAGAATGTTTATTTCCAACTGACAATAGCAATCACCTGTTGCACTAGCGCGGATGCCGGTCCCCACTTGGGTTTGCGATAGTCTGATTGCCGGATACACACACAGACAGATTGTTGTAGTAAGGTCTTGCATTTAATGGGTACTTGTGTTGTATATTGCAGTATCCATTATATTCATTATCAAACCATTTACAAAACCAAAAGAAAAAACACAGAGTAGTTGGATCAAGAACTTTGACGTAAATTCACTATGAATTCTAAATAAGTTAAGTAACCCCACTGTGTCACTGTCTCTTGGCGTGTGGGGTTAACTTATTAAGAGTTCATAACAAAAGAAAGAAAGAAAGAAAGAAAGAAAGAAAGAACGAAAGAAAGAAAGAAAGAAAGAAAGAACGAAAGAAAGAACTTCAAATTTTTGGAATATAAAGTTCAAACACAAAAAGCGAATGGCTGGGCTAGATTTTTGATTTAGATATTCAGCACTAAGAAAATGTGAAAACTGAAATCGGGAAATCCAAAATTCGGTCCCGCGTTCCCGTCATTATGCTATGCTAATGCTAAATTAATTTTTTTAATATTACAAAATAAGGCCAGAAGAATGTATTAAAAGTTTAAAAATTTCAGTTTGAACTGCGATGCCTTGACACTTTCTTTCACGCATAATTGAAAAAATTGCGTTAGAGCACGGGAGCTGGCAGACAAAGTGATGAACCATAATAATCAAAATTTTCACTTATGGGACTCAATGCGAGGCCTTCAATCTATTGAAAAACCCATCGTCTGCTGTAGCAGGTGGCAGCATTAACTTGGGGGGTGTATTAAAAAGGGGTAGTTTTAATGTTTAGGTGAACAACATTGATCAAGACAAACTTTTTAGGGGGTGAAAAGAACGGTTAGTTTAGGTCACAGAGCGTTATCTGTACCTAATCGTAATTACCGATTCTACTACACAATTAGTTGGCGAACATCTCTTGAGGTAGGTCGCGAAGTCAAAATTTATATATTTTAATTTTAATTTTGACAATTAAAATGCCGGATTTGAATAATATTTAATTTGTTAAACATAATTATTTATACAGTGCATTTTATTAACATTGCATCATAGGGATATGCATGGTTATAAACTTCATCTCGTGGTAATGGTGTTTCCATCTATAGTTCCAAAAAGATTTTTGGTACACATTTAACTCACATATGTTTTAAACGTCATGATAGTTCTTAAAAAGTTAGAAGTGGAAATTTCTTAAATAGAAAGGAAAATAGTTCGTTTAGTATAATTAAATGTTTCTTTATAAATTAATAGACTGTGCCCACTGACAACCAAATAATAGGAAGCTGACACTTTAATTTAATTTTCATTTAAAGCGAATACATATAAAGCCGGCTACTCACTACGCGGTACTTGGCAAGTACTTTCACTTGTTAAAGTACTTGTACTTAGCGAATAGTATATGTGTATACCATACACACTACGCGGAAAAACGGTGAATGCTCATCTTTTGGGGGAAGTGCAAGTACTTGTCAAAAAGCTTCTCATCATGGTGGATGATACTGAAACGGCAGGAGCAATTTCAATAATTGTAAAACTCAAACAGTTCCTAAATGTTGCCATTAAGTAATCTTTCTTCTTTTCCAATTCGGGAATGGAAACTTCCATTTCCTCCACCATTTTTGATTGAATGAGCTTCCACGCATCATGAACCTCGTTCCTATTTTTATGCAATTTGCGCGAGGGGTCCCAGATAATCGGTTTCCTCTGATAAATATCTAAAAATAAAAGTGTCGTTCTATTCGGCCACTCCAGTGCAACTCAATTTTTCATAAGTAAGTAACGGCGTAGTGTGTATCTGCCGCCAAGTACTTGCAGAGTACAGTACTCGGGCTCTTTAACTTTGGACAGTTTTCCGACTTCAATTGGGAAGTACAAGTAGCATGCCGAGTCTAGCCGAGTCGTACTCGCATATCGTACACACTACTTGCTAATTCCCAAGTACTTGCAAAGTAACGCGTAGTGAGTAGCCGGCTTAAGACTAAGCCTAGCGGCTACCGCAACAAACTATCCCGATTCAGTCGAGCGAAGCCGAAGTCGACTTTGCGCGCTCTGCAACATGCCTACACATTATTGTAAGAAATTATGAAACAAAACAGACTGGTAGAAAGCTGACAGAACGTATTTCTTAAAAAGACCACTTAACTGGCGGACACCAGATACGCATTTTTTATAAAAGAGATAATACACTGAGCGGCAAAAAAGTGGCCACCCTATAAATTTTAGAATTAAGAAGAATTATACCCATGTTCTCACTTCCAAAGTAAATAACCATCAACTGTTGCAAATATTCTTACAACTGTCACTTGTTTTTGTATCAAAATTTACTAAATCTTAAGAGTATAAAATAAAATATTGAAAAGCATAAGTTAACAGGTAAGTAAACACAAGTTAAGTAAAGTTAAGAATAAACCTTAGGAAAAGACTTCAATATTGGGTATTGCCCCCAAAAACATCAATGACTGCTTGCATACGCCTTGGCAAGGACAGGAACAGATTTTGAATAAATTCTTGAGGAATATTTTCGTATTCTTCACGAAGTGCGTTTTGAAGGTTCGCAAGAGTTTCCGGGTGGTGTGGTCGATTTCTCACCCGACGCTGAAATTCATCCCAAAGGTGTTCAATAATGTTAAGATCTGGGCTGAAGGCTGGCCACTCTAACACATTGATACCTACTTCCTCCAAGTACTCGATCACAAATCTTGCAGTGTGTGGCCGTGCATTATCTGCATGAACAAGAATGCATCCCCTATAACTGGAGCAAAAGTAATAACAGCTTCTGCCAAGACATCCTCTATATATCGATCAGCATTTAAAGGGCCATTGATGATGATAAGGTCAGTTCGCGCTTCAAAGGAAATTCCAGCCCAAACCATAACACCTCCACCTCCATAGCTTCTTCTCTGAGACATGCAACATTGGGCATGTCGTTCATTCCTTCGCCTCCAGACCCTCACTCGTCCATCACCAGATCTCAAACAGAAGCGCGATTCATCGGTGAAAAGAATTCGGCTCCATTCTTGTATGGTCCAATGTTGATGCAAACGAGCGAAATGCAATCGTTTCCTACGGTGGCAAGGTTGCAATTCAGGAACTATTGCCGGCCTTCTTGCACGTAATCCATTTTCGGTGAGGCACCTTCTAACCGTCCTTTCTCTAATATCCACATTTCTTACCTCCTGCAAGCGATTTCTGGCAGCAATAGCAGTTGTATAACGATTTCTCAAAAGTTCCAACACAATAAAACGATCATCTCTTTGCGTCGTAACTCTTCTGCGACCGGAACCAGGCCGCCATGAATAGCTATTACAACGATTGCTTTCTCCGGATTTCGGACGTCACTTATACAACGATAAATTTCGTCTGGGTTTACTTCGTACGCCAAATTCTGGACGTTCTAGGTGCGGTCCTTAAATATGCAGCGGTACCCCTCGGTATCACTTATTGGGATACGCTGTATATTTAGGCTGGTCGAATCGTTCGCTTATGAACGTTTTTCTTGGGTTGTATTTACGGTCAGGTAAGACTTATACGTTGGTCACCCTTTTGCTCGTAGTCGCAGAAGGGTGGGTCCAAATATTATAGGTTACTATTGCTAAACGTCGAATAACACAACAGAAAGAAAATGAAACGGTACTCTATTATTTTAACTATTTACATTTGAAAGAATTGAATAAACAGACTTGAAAAAAAACAGAATTTATATACAAAATACGAGATATTATTTACAGTGAAATAAAATGCGGTTCACACGGAGTATTTTTAAAAGAATTAATAAATCGGAATATATGCAAAAATACGAGATATTTACGGGGAAATAAAACAAGGTTTTTACGGAGTGTCCAGATAGAACGCTTGCGGTCCGCCGAGTGATCAATTCTGAATATTTACGGGGTCTCGGAGATTTCGTGGGAGCACCGAACGGTGCCAACTCCGAAACGGGAACGGCGGGCAATTCTCGTCGCAGCACGCGAGTGCAATCGCCTGGGGGGAACGCCGCTAGCTCCTCCGTCGCAAATAATCAATTCGTTCTACCTTAAGATTTCACCAGGAGCCGCCCATTACCCGGATGCGATCGATTTCCACCGGTATATCGTCCCATTACAGGCGCGAGGGCCACACAGGATGGGAAAATCGATCGATCTTCATAGACAGCACTCCCAATTCCCCAGCATGAACAAATTGAATTTATTTGATACGAACGAGGTAGGGTACTTACTCAAAGTTACTTACTCAAATATTTACGGGGTAAAATAATTACTTTCGGTTTGATCACACGGCAAAGTCGGAACGGTCGATCAGGTACTACTAGGTCGGATGAGAGCAGAAAAATTCTGATCCTCTTCAGTGCTTCGGTCTTCTCTTTTATAGAACCAGGGAGGGGATATCGGTGGCTGTGTGACGTCGAATTTCTCTACGTCAGCTGTAGTAGCGGGTGCAAATTCAGCCCGCAACCTTGCCATCTCTTGAAAGTGGGCGTCAGGAGCTTCTACGTCACGGTAGTGCCGCTTGCAAAAGAATAACTCGGGAATTCCTATCAGCTTGCGTGACGTCAGGCGCACGTGTAGCGTGTTTTATTCTTTCATCGGTGCATGCGTACACTGGCTAATTTCTCATTTGGATCGGGTTCTCGTCTGTTTCACGTTACCAGTCGCGGTCTCGTAGAACAATTTCGGAATGCCACTCTAAGTTCATTAGAGCTTTTAGGCATTAGTACGGTGCATTGTTACACATCCCCCTTCCTTCGGTAAAAAAAAAGGAGGCCTGGTTTTCAGCGCGGTCCGGTAATATTTGCCTGGAAGTCTTCTCACATCCCTAGCTGTTTCTTGACGTGCCTTCTCACTCGTATAAACCCTCCCCCTGGTATGAACACGCGGGCCCTTTTTGGCCGCCTCCGTCGGACAATTGGTGTCTCAGGAGGACCCATTCTCCCGGCCAGGGGTACCAAATCGGGACCTGGGGTACGGACGCCCCTCTCCGGCATCAGTTCTTTCGGCACCGAACAGACATACCGATGCCTCTTCAGCACCGGGCAGTAGATCCTCTCGGGTGTGGTCGGGGTCTTCGGCAGTGGTGGACTGGTGTATTCCATCACCTCATACGGAGGGGTGATCGGGGAAGTGACCTAGGCCCACTTCTGGGCGAACTGCGCCGTGAGTTCGCTCCCTCCGGGCTGGGCTGGTGATCCAGGGGATCCAAACAACTTTTCAAACTTTAGGGCCAGCGCCCCCACGTCTGGGCCAGGTGACGGAGTCTTAGGTGGTGGCTCAGGCACTACCAAACTGGCCGGAGCGGCTCTGGGCGGCACCCAGGGCCGGATCACTCTTCTACCTCGCTTGCTTGGTTTCGCTACCTTCATGATGTCGGAACTGGCGGGTTTCGGACGGGGTAGCCGGTTTTATGCTAAAACAAAAGCATCCGCCCATGGTTAAAGAAGAGAGGGTACTTACTCGGTTTCGGTTGCTTCCGGCTTCACGTCCTTCACGTGGGCTCGGCCAGCGTCCCTTCCTTCTCCATCTTGCAGGGCGATTATGACGGGGGATAGGATTTTGTGTACCACAAACGGACCTGCGTATTTTGGGGCTAGTTTAGCCGCAAAACCCTTGGAGGCATCGGAGAGAACATGGGTGCGTCGGTACACCCGGTCTCCTACGGTAGGACGGTAATCTCGTCTTCGGAGGTTGTAATGGTGACTCTGCTGGACAAAGGCTTTGGCCAAGTTCACCCGGACCACCTTGTATATGTCCTCTAGCGTCTCCATGTATTTTCGGTATTTCTCGGGGGTCATTTCCGGCATTTCCCCAGGAACTTCTAGTCTTCTCCGCACTCCCTGCTCGGGCGCCACTTATACAACGATTGCCTTCTCCGCACTCCTGGTGGTGTCAGCTCTCTCCCGAAATTTAGGAAAGCGGGAGTGAATCCGGTGGACTCGTGCTTGGCACTGTTTATGGCGAATGCCATCTCGGCCAAGTAAACATCCCATTTCTTTTGATTTTCGGTACTGTACTGGGCGAGCATCTTCCCGATGACCTTGTTGGCCCTCTCTACTGGATTTGCCTGTGGGGTGTACGGGGGAGTGAACTGATGGCGGATCCGGAAAGCGGCGGCCATATCCTGGAAGATCCGGTTAGCATACTGCTTTCCGTTATCTGAAATTAAAATTTTCGGTGTCCCATGCCTATATACTATACGTTCCTTGAATGCTTGGAGGACCGAAGGTGCAGTGGCTTTCCTAAGGGCTTGGATTTCCACCCACTTTGTAAATCGGTCCTGGAACACGGCCAGGAATATATGTCCTTTGGATGAACGGGGTAACGGACCTATCAAGTCCGCGCTGACCACATCCCAGGGGTCAGTGGGACGTGAAAAATTCATTTTCCCAAGCGGTTGCTGTTGAGGTACTTTATAACATTGGCAACTCTCACATTTCCTGATATAAAATTTTATATCTCGGAACATCCCAGGCCAATGATAATATTGCGCCACCCTCGTATATGTTTTAGCAACTCCGAGATGCCCTGCCGCTGGATCGTCGTGACATTCGAATAAAATTGCTTTGCGCTGTGATTCAGGTACGCACCAGACCCACCGGTCGGCGCGTCTACCTGCATTTCTTTCGGCAAAAACGTCTGGGAAACATTTATATATTTTATCATTGAGAATCTTGTATTCTCTAAACTGTGCTGGAGCGCCGGTGATTTTTCGCCGCAATTTACGTACCCAACTGCAGTCGGCGACTCGGGCTATTGCGGCCAGATTTTCTACACCTCCTGGTGCTCTAGACAGGGCGTCGGCCACCTGGTTGAGAACTCCCGTGCGGTATTTTACATCAAACGAATACTGCTGAAGTTCCAGGGCCCATCTCGCTAGCTTTCCAGTCGGATTTTTCAAACGGTTTAACCACTCTAGGCAGCGGTGATCGGTAATAACTGTAAAATGATACCCCTCTATATAGGGTTTCCATTTAGTTATAGCCCATATTATTGCCAATAATTCTTTTTGCGTAGTAGAAATCTTTCTCTCGGCTTCGGTGAGAGTATGCGATATGTACGCTATAGGCCTCTGAACGCCGTCCTGGACCTGGCTGAGGACGGCTCCGAGTCCCACGTCACTGGCGTCGGTCTGTAACACAAAAGGTTCATTAAAATCGGGGCAAGCTAAAACTGGGGCGCTAATAAGTGCCCGTTTTAATTTCTCGAAAGCGTCATTCTGTTCCGCAGTCCAAACAAACCTGGTATTTTTCTTTAACAGTTTATTTAGAGGGGCGGCGGTATCCGAAAAATACGGAATGAATTTCCTATACCAAGACAGCATACCAAGGAAGCGGCGAAGTGCTCTTACGCAAGTCGGCGGCTCCATTTTCGTGATTCCTTCCACTTTCTCTGGGTCCGTGAGAATCCCGTCTTGATTAACGACATGTCCTAAGTATTTTAATTCCGGTTGACAGAATACGCACTTCTCGGGTTGCGGCTGCAGTCCTGCCGCCCGTAACCTCCTGAACACCTCCTGTAGGTATTCCAGATGTGTTTCGAACGTAGAACTGACTACTATTATGTCATCTAAGTAGGCGAAAGCCCTCGGTTCAAGTTTCACGCCTATCAGTTTGTCCAAAAGGCGTTGGAAGGTGGCTGGTGCGGAATGTAATCCGTATGGCATTACCTTAAATTGAAACAGCCCCATCCCTGGTACGGTGAACGCGGTAATTGGCCGGCTCTCTTTGGCGAGCGGTACCTGCCAGTACGCGTGCTTCAGATCAATGGTGGAGATATACTTTGCTCCTCGCAATTTATCTAGGATGGCCTGTATATACGGGGTGGGATAGGCGTCCGGCACGGATTTCTTGTTTACGACCCTTAGGTCTACACAAAAACGGTGTTTGCCGGATGGCTTCCTCACCAGGACTACCGGTGAACTCCAAGGACTATCCGAGGGTTCTATTATGCCTTCCTTCAGCATGCTTTCCACTTCTTTCTTAATTATAGCCTGCATTGCGGGATTCCGGGGGTAGTAGCGCTGTTTCTGGGGCTCTTCCCCTTCTTTCAGGCGTATCCGGTGTTCCACGAGAGTCGTCGGTCCCGTGAGAGTAGAAAACTTTTTCATTTCTCTCTCCAGGAATTCATTCAGCTCTCTTTCCTGTTCCTGGGTTACCGGGGTGATGCCGGCTATCTCGACTCCAGCGCTTTCCTCGAGATTTAGGAGCATCTCCCGGTCTCCTAGCCACATTTTATTGTTGCTAAGGTCTATCCTTGCACCTAGGGCCCTCAATTGGTCCATTCCCATCACTACATCGGTGGTGAGGTGCTGCAGGTACCCCCACACGCCTCTCACTTCCCTCGTATTATATGCAAATTGGAATTCATAGTTATTCATAATGGGAACGGTCTGGTTGTTGGCCAGCCGGACCAACTTGTCCTGGCCTGGCTTCGGTCGTATTCCGTTGTTTTCCAGGTGGTTGCGCACTCTTGTTCCTATGTAGGAACAGCTTGCGCCGGTATCTACTAACGCCTGAAAATATTCCCCAAAAATTTTTAGTTTTACATAAATCCTACCATCCCTGGTAGCTGGACGGTGACTCGGTTGTCCTTTCCTGCCCTCTGGACGTGGTCTCCCGGTCCTCGGTTGGGGTTGGGGTCGCTTCTGTCGCCGATAAGATCCCCTTACTTTCGGCGACTCGTTTCGTTTCCCTGGTTTTGCAATCCGCAGCTTTTTCTGGTCAGGACCCCTTGCTTCCCGCACCAGGAGCAAAATAATTTTCGCGGGCCTCGGCATTTCTCCTTCCAGTGTCCTTGTTCGCCGCAGCGCCAGCAAATTTGTGCCCTTGAATAGGTTCCTCTTTCCGGGACTGTTCGTGCCGGGACGGCGTCTAGTTTCTTCTCCGTTACTAGATCCAAATATCCTTTGTTCTGTTTTCCTGGTTTCTGACTAGCGCAGGCCGTCTCCGATACATACGCTTGCGTGGGAGTAGGCGGCGGACGATAGGACGCACACTCTAGCAATACCCCCTCATATTCTGACGCTAGTTTCAATAAATCCGAGATGCTATTGACCTCGCTTCTTTTTATATACTTTTTGTACTCTGGCCGGAGATTTAAATATACACGTTCTAGTTGGTTTTCTGCCGAAATTTTACCGTGTCGTCTTATTAAAGTTATCAGAGAAACGGCGTATTCTTTCGCACTTTCTCGCATTCCCTGCGTACGAGTGCGAATTTCTTCGTCTAGCCCGGACATGTACCGGGGAGGATAATAATTCTGCTTAAATTCTTCTAAAAAATCATCCCATGTTTCCCACAAAATTTTATTATTTCGGTACCATAGTAAACATTTGCCTTTTAACAATTCGGGTAACGACTTCAATAAATCTCTTGGGTCTGTTCCGTAACATTCCTGTAGCTCGGTTAGGCGTTCCAGGAATGTAATCGGGTCCGTGGTTCCGTCATATCTGAGGTTCCACTTTCGTACAGTGTCGCATGGCGGTTTCTTTTCTTCCCTGGCGACGGCGACGGCTGGTGCTGCACCCCTTTCGGGTTCCTCGGCGAAGCCTTCCCTTAAAAAGGTAACCAGCTTCCTTCTCATCCCTTCCATTCGGGCGCTCGGTACCAAGTGAAATTTTCTTAGTTCTCTGGTTAGCTCCTCTTTATTTAATTGGTAAACCCACGCAACTCTGGCCGCGGGTATCGGGGGAGCGGCTGCCTGTTCCTCCTCTACTCGTTCTGGGTCTGCCATATTTTCTTCCTCATCCATTGCGGATGCTGTGAACAAAGCAAACACAAAAAAAATCTAATACACACTTACTCTAGCCCAATTCCGGTGCGATACAATAGTAACCAATACCAACCGGTCCCTGCTCGGGCGCCACTTATACAACGATTGCTTTCTCCGGATTTCGGACGTCACTTATACAACGATAAATTTCGTCTGGGTTTACTTCGTACGCCAAATTCTGGACGTTCTAGGTGCGGTCCTTAAATATGCAGCGGTACCCCTCGGTATCACTTATTGGGATACGCTGTATATTTAGGCTGGTCGAATCGTTCGCTTATGAACGTTTTTCTTGGGTTGTATTTACGGTCAGGTAAGACTTATACGTTGGTCACCCTTTTGCTCGTAGTCGCAGAAGGGTGGGTCCAAATATTATAGGTTACTATTGCTAAACGTCGAATAACACAACAGAAAGAAAATGAAACGGTACTCTATTATTTTAACTATTTACATTTGAAAGAATTGAATAAACAGACTTGAAAAAAAACAGAATTTATATACAAAATACGAGATATTATTTACAGTGAAATAAAATGCGGTTCTCACGGAGTATTCTTAAAAGAATTAATAAATCGGAATATATGCAAAAATACGAGATATTTACGGGGAAATAAAACAAGGTTTTTACGGAGTGTCCAGATAGAACGCTTGCGGTCCGCCGAGTGATCAATTCTGAATATTTACGGGGTCTCGGAGATTTCGTGGGAGCACCGAACGGTGCCAACTCCGAAACGGGAACGGCGGGCAATTCTCGTCGCAGCACGCGAGTGCAATCGCCTGGGGGGAACGCCGCTAGCTCCTCCGTCGCAAATAATCAATTCGTTCTACCTTAAGATTTCACCAGGAGCCGCCCATTACCCGGATGCGATCGATTTCCACCGGTATATCGTCCCATTACAGGCGCGAGGGCCACACAGGATGGGAAAATCGATCGATCTTCATAGACAGCACTCCCAATTCCCCAGCATGAACAAATTGAATTTATTTGATACGAACGAGGTAGGGTACTTACTCAAAGTTACTTACTCAAATATTTACGGGGTAAAATAATTACTTTCGGTTTGATCACACGGCAAAGTCGGAACGGTCGATCAGGTACTACTAGGTCGGATGAGAGCAGAAAAATTCTGATCCTCTTCAGTGCTTCGGTCTTCTCTTTTATAGAACCAGGGAGGGGATATCGGTGGCTGTGTGACGTCGAATTTCTCTACGTCAGCTGTAGTAGCGGGTGCAAATTCAGCCCGCAACCTTGCCATCTCTTGAAAGTGGGCGTCAGGAGCTTCTACGTCACGGTAGTGCCGCTTGCAAAAGAATAACTCGGGAATTCCTATCAGCTTGCGTGACGTCAGGCGCACGTGTAGCGTGTTTTATTCTTTCATCGGTGCATGCGTACACTGGCTAATTTCTCATTTGGATCGGGTTCTCGTCTGTTTCACGTTACCAGTCGCGGTCTCGTAGAACAATTTCGGAATGCCACTCTAAGTTCATTAGAGCTTTTAGGCATTAGTACGGTGCATTGTTACACTATCAGTTTCCAAAAAACGATGAAAAGCTCTCCGAACTGTTGTTCTGGGTATACCAAGAGTTTCCGATACATAAACTTGACTTCTTCCGTCTTGCAGTAAAGCAATAATGCGAGCGACATCGGTGGTAGATAATGGCATAATTTGATTATAGGAATATTTTGTAATGTTGAAACATACAATTAGTCGCAAAACAAAGTTCTAAAAATCTCGTTACGAATAAACACTTTCGCCTTAAGTGATTACCAGCAACTACGACAATAGCTAATGACAATAGCAACCAATCCAGACTGTCAAGTTTAAGTATTCCAAAGCACATTTGATAAAATAAACATATAGCAAATAGAAACATTGCAACCAAATTCCAGAAAACATATTTATTTTCAATATTTATAGGGTGGCCACTTTTTTGCCGCTCAGTGTCTAAAAACATAACAAAAACAAACCAGCCTCTGCGGAAGTTTAACTCTGTGCGATACCTACCTACCCACCGAAACCGTTGACGGTGTTCACAAGTAACGAATTAGGTACTTAAATGCATTTTTTTTGTTTTGCGATATTAATAATGATAGTGTGTTGCGTTAGCAACTATATAGATGCTTCTATACAGGGTGATTCAGAACGGGCGTGCCAAATTAAAATGGGTGCTAGAGGAACTCCAAACAAGACGAAAAGTTTATATGAACATATGTTCTAAAGTGACTACTAACAAAGATACAGGGTGTAAAAGTTTTAATATTTTTTAAATAATTTTTTATTATCTTAGTAACTAGGAAAGTTATCGAGTTGAAATTTAAGGTGTCGTTTTCATTTGTCAAGTTCTAATTTTCAAAAAAAATTTGCTCTGCTAGCCCCATCAGTAACGTTGCTCCGGGGTAGGCCGTTTATTTATTTCCCCAATCCAATGTTACGCCACTGGCGCATGCAGGTGATATTAATGTATTTGAAATTTACGTTCAATTTGGGAAGAAATTGCTATCTTCAAAATTTTTCGTAAAATGCTTAGTTTTTGAATGAAATAGCTTTTTGTAAAATCGTGCACATGCACTAAAATTTTCCATAATGCAATAATGGCTTCACCGATATGCAAGGAAAGTGAAAATTGAAAAAAATAGTTTATTAAGAATAACACTAACAAAACTAACAAGAAGGGCGAGAAAACACATCAATTATTACATTACGATATTTAAAAAAATATTAAAACTTTTACACCCTGTATCTTTGTTAGTAATCACTTTAGAACATATGTTCATATAAACTTTTCGTCTTATTTGGAGTTCCTCTAGCACCCATTTTAATTTGGCACGCCCGTTCTGAATCACCCTGTATATGTATAAGTAAGTAAAAAGTGAAAATGCAATTTTATAAGACGAAAGAAAAAGTGAAAATTGTTACTACTTATGTGTTACTACTTATTTGATAGACAGTGTTATTGAAATAGACGGACTTATTACTTCCTGGGAATTTATAGAAAATTTCTGTAAACACGATCAACATATTCGCCCAAAGAACTTCGGTAAAATGAAGGTAAAATACTATTCCCAAATTTTCAGAAACGCGGTAGCTGGTAGCTGCAGGAATTAATGTTTATATAAGATTCGGACAGCTTCATCAAGAGGGTATACGCAACACAACAATTTGTGGAAAAAGTGAACAACCTTTTCGATATACTAAATTCGTCAAATCTTTTTGGGCATACGAAATTTCAAAATACCTTCAAGGGAACTGAAGAACAAAAATCTTTTCTTCGAGAATGCTACAAGTTATTTGTTAATTTAATATGTGACTGGAAGGGTGACAACGTTATCAAAGAAATCAAATGCGTGGAAGGGTGGAAAATAATCATTAACGGCACCATACATCTGTGGGAGGTGTTAAAAAATGAGGGAATGGAATTTTTATTCACAAGGAGAACTCATATCAAGATTGTTTAGAAAATCTTTTTCGTTCAGTTAGTCAACATAATGGAAATTGCGTAAACCCATCTCCCATACTAGGCCAGGCAAAATAGGACAAAAACAGTTCGAAATCGGAACTAATTAACCTAAAGCTGATTTTTTGGGGAAACGTTGTTTGATATGTGTAAAACGTGTTGTAAAAAATCCCCACAAATCCGAGTGTCGGAAGACCTTGAAAAGCGGTCGACAATTTGCGCTCTGAAAATGTCGCGCAATGTATCTGCGGTTGTTCAATTCGCTCAGTGCTACTGACGATTTTGTGGGTTAATAGTGTACCTTTGAAAAGGAATTAAAAGAATGTTTCCAATTTAATAATAATAATAAATGATCTTTATTGTTTCTCAGATACAATACAATATATAATATATATAACTTTTCCAACGACTCTATTTCAGGGCGAATAGTTAAGAAAACTTAATAAATCCTATAGCTCTTAAAAGTTTATAAGTCCAATACATGAAATTATTGGCAAAATGAATTTAAAATATGTGAAAGATGGAGGAAATCTGCTGCATATATGTAGTTGTATTGCGAACGCCTACCAGTTTTCTGAAATATGCTCTAGGTACGAAACGTATGTAAAATCTCATTACTGACAAATTGTTATTGTCGCGTTCGATGACTATCAACGAAAAACTACAAAATAGCAGGAAAACATACGACGAGGCTTTGGTAGAGCAGCTGTTGTTAATCTATTGACTATGACTACTGCAACTATCCAGAGCAATCCGAATTTTCTTGAATAATTCAAATAAAGATATATTTATCCGCAAAATTAATCAGCCATTTCAAGGACGTTAATATTGCTGCACAGGTACGGTAATAGCGAAAACTGCAATTAATATTACCGGGCCTAAGAATACAATAATTGTTGTAGTAAGCGATGGCACTGATTTTCAAGTATGGATGTTTGATTCTTTCGCAAACGAAAAAAGGGAAATGATCATCGATTCACCGTAATTGTGAAACCTCAACTTTGTAATGGAAATGTCGAATCAGTACTTGCATTTTATGCTCTGTCTGGATGCGATCCCACGTCCGCCTTTAACAAGAACGGGAAATTTGCTTGGTATGCAAGCTTAAAAAGAAACAATTTTTTGAAGAAGAAGCAAGTATATTCTATAAACAGAGTGTGGAAATAACTGGCCTCTGCAGTCGACCATAAATTGAAAGTAAGTATATGGTGGAATTAAAAAAAAATAACGACATGAGGTAAGTGTTTGTGCTGGATAGTAAAGCTATAAAGTTGATGTGTTGAAATTTATGGATACGAGCACCCAATTTGTCCCTAATGCTACTCTTTTGCAACTGCAAGGAAGGCTGTGGAAGCGCGTGTTCCTGCCAGGGGTCGTACACGGTTCAATCCAATCATCCAATGTGGTCAGTGTAATGAGGTGACGTCTTGCACAAGCAAGGATGCTGATTGCATTTGAGAAGATTTAATATTATCACCACATACAGTGTCATCGAAATTTAAAGAACAAGGCTTCGGAAATCGACAGCACTCGAAAAAATAATGGAAGTTTTCTTAATAAACTTATGCACAATTTCATTTTCCAATTTAGATCCTCAATTTTCTAAATGATATCATTTTAATATTTGTTACACGCGTACCATTTACCCCACCCGCACTTTTTCATACCACGCCATTGACTATAGATTGGAACCTTTGATTCCTTACTCAACTTTTATCAATTTCTTATATTTTGCTTGATTTAAAAGATAGTTGCCAGAATTCAATCTCATGACATCCTCCAAATTATTTAAATAATTAGGTACATTTCCATATTATTTAACAAAGTGACAAATCACAAGAACTTGCTGGTGGGGATTGTGGTGTAACAATGTTATCAAAACTGCTGTTTTAGTGATAACGAATTGTAAAATAATAATAATAATTAGATAAATGCCCTGTATCCCAGAAATTGTGCATTTTTCAAAACATGTTTATTAAGAATATTATTACGATTTTCTTGAGTTCTATCAATTTCTGAGGTTTTGCTCATTAACATTTCACCACCCTGTATACCAAAATAAACAAAGCATGTACCAAAATAAAGTTATTAAAATGAAACCTAAAATTTCCTTAATAAGAAACATTTTCAGCAATTTTCAGGGTCTTCCGACACTTGGATTTTTGGGGATTTTTCACAGAAGGTATTACATACCACTAACTACATTTCCTGAGAAAATTAGCTTTAGGTTAATTAGTTCCGATTCAAACCCTAATTTGCCTGGCCTATACAGTTTGTAAGAACCTTCCGAAAATTGTTTTGCATGACAATAATTCATTCAGGGACTGAAAATTGCGAAAAAGATGCCGCAAAAAATTTAATTAAATTATCTAATATAGGTACCAGAGAATGACGACAAAACCGAAACAACAACTGAAAACGACCAACAAGACGCAAACATTGACAAGGATTATCAAACATATGCGACACTTTACAAAAAAAATTTTTTTGGTACGTCTGCGGTTATCTAATACGAAAAAGTTTAACTAAGCACGAGTGCCCAATTTGTCTAAATTATGGCACAGAATTTTATGAACTTGACGATACATCATTATATTCTTATTTGCCAGCATATAATAATACCACAGCAGTTAAAGTTCTAGGCGGTGTTTCTGAACTATTTTAGCTGCATTTGGTGACCTCCAATTGTAAGTGATTTACTACCGCGGCGTTTTATCAATCGGTTTGACACTGGTATTAGTCGGGGAGCAGACCGCGCGAAAGATGCGTTTTAAACACTCTCTATACAACTCGAATACACACAAGAAAATAAAGCTGATTCTTATGTAAAATGATCTGCCGGATTCGAATTTTGAGGTCGCGAAAAGATCGGGAATTGCGAAAATGCTGGAAAATCTATTTTTCGTAAACTTTTCCTAAATCAATTTTCGACCATTTTTAAAACTTTTCTCGTTGTATTTCAGCAACGAAAAGATTTAGAGATCTGTTTTTTCGTGGAATATACACTGAAGTGTGCTGATCATCACAGTGTACTCACGTTGCCTCTACAGTTTCCCAATTTTATGAAAAAAATGGTTTCTTGCTAGACCGCAAATTTGTGTAATGTATTTTTCATGCACCGGATAAGTAATCTCATTTTTCGGAATTAATATATACATATGCGAGACCAAACACGGGCAGAGGCTCGAAATTATTTTTGGTTAAGAAACGAGACAATGTTGTTGCTGAAAAAAGTTACAGCGAGTTAAAACATTCGTACGCGCTAGCCGCGCTGATGGATGGCTTGATAGGTAGCGACATAGGTTCGGGCGCTTTTATCCTTGATAATACACACACAGCCGAAACTCTTGGCCCCCTGAATTAATTTGAAACGTAAGCAAAAATAATTCTACCAAATATGTGGATTCAATTCTACATTTTATTGAAATGCTTTATCACATGTAAGGTTATTTTCATGGAAGAAGTACCCGACCAGGAATTAAATTTAAGAAAATGTCCGAATTAATTTTTTTGAAAAGACCAAAGTCTTCCCAATTTTAAGAAACGAAGATGTCAATAACAAGTATTCCCTCCTCTGTTCTCGAGCAAAACATTAACACGTATGTACGACATTCCAATAAAAAGGTTATTAATGGCTTCCTGCGGTATATTGTTCCATTCTTCTTGAGCAGCAACAATTAGCTCCTGAAGGATGAAAGCGGGGTTATCTCTATTTAAAATGGCCCTTTTTAGCATATCCCACACGTTCTCACAAGGATTCAAGTAAGGTGAGTTTGTTGGCCAATTCATTCTTGGAATATTCCCTTCCTGTAGCAAATTCGCAATCCTTCTTGTGCGGTGGGGCGTGGCGTTATCGTCTATAAAAACGAAATTTTCTCCAATGGAATGGGTAATGTTTTGGACGTAAATGTTTCCCGTCATGGTTTCCGGCACGTGAATAAGTGGAGTGCGACGACCATACATTATACCTCTCTCAAAACATTACTGTTCCGCCTTGATAAGGAACAACTTCTCTGGCAAAAGTAAGTCTTTCTTGTCGTCCCGATCCCCTAGAGACCCTTTCACGTCGATAATCACTCACTAACCCAATTTTTGTCTCATCAGAAAAATGATCGTTTTGCTTTCAGACATCTGCCTCCTGCGAAAAACGCATTTAACTTTCATGTTAAAAGAGCTTTTTTCAGTGTGCTGTATATAAAACGGCTTGGCAAATAAGCCCAAATATTCCAAACATCCTGGAATATGGATGGTACATAGAAAATGACGTTATTATGCCAATAACATTCACAAATAGCTCTAAACTGGGTTGTGTTACTATAACACAGTTCTGTAAATGTAAAAATTTTACCTGTTCTTTTCGATGTGCTTGCATGAAATCTAATGTGCAATGTATAATATCATGTTTATGTGAAGGGAAATGCAATTTTTTTGTCGGAATAAAAAATACGAAGGTTTTCGATATTAATGCAGCGTTTGTACGCCCGCACATAAACCACTACTACATGGCTCAGCGCGGCTAGCGCACACGAAGTATTTATGTTTTAACTCCCTGTAATATTTTTCAGCAACAACATTAATGTTTCGTTTCTTCACCAAAAATAATTTCGAGCCTTTGTTCGTGTTTGGTCTCGCATATGTATATGTTAATTCCGAAAAATAAGATTACTTGCCCGGTACCTGAAAAATACATTACACAAATTTGCAGTCTAGCAAGAAACCATTTTTTTCATAAAATTGGAAAATTGTAGAGGCAACGTGAGTAAACTTCAGTGTATATTCCACGAAAAAAACAGATCTCTAACTCTTTTCGTTGCTGAAATACAACGAGAAAAGTTTTAAAAATGGTCTAAAATTGATTTAGGAAAATTTTAGGAAAAATCGATTTTCCGGCATTTTCGCAATTTCCGATCTTTTCGCGACCTCAAAATTCGAATCCGGCAGATCATTTTAGTTAAGAATCAGCTTCATTTTCTTGTGTGTGTTCGAGTTGTATAGAGGGTGTCGAATTAGAGCACCTTGCTCCCCGACTAGTATTAACTCGACGACGGGTAAAAAAGAACACGTGCGTAGCCTGAGAAGTTGCGCGGGGTACGCTGCGCGAGCTAGAAAATTTAGGGAGAGCTGTTCTGATGTATTATGCTGTGATAATACCCAAAGACTTTTAGAATGGACCTGGCGTCCTTGTGCAACTGCTGATTTTGTTCTGAAGCCTACACGGTCGTAGGTCAGCGGGTCGCGGGGAATAAATATTGTTTGTTATTATATTCAAGCAACGGACTAGGCGAATGTTCCGCGATATTCTGTTTCCGCGATCCGCGGCGTCACCTGTTCACTACACAACTGGTCGGCTGCTTTGTTTTGCCTTTTCCACACACAAACGCTTAGACTGTGAGTATTCCTCCTGCTTCAGTCGTAAATGTAAATAGCTGAGTCCCCTCTACAAGTCTGATAATACCGACACAAGTTTGTTTGGAAACTTATTCATACCAAATAATAGTTTTATATATGTCGTTTCTTCCATGGAAGTGATTCTCCAACAAAATTTCGAGAAACTTTCCGCGGGATACCATGTTGTCGGTAAATTTGTTAAACTGCTCGGAAATTTAAAATTGTTTTGCCACCGTTTAGTGCACACCGCCGTTCAGGACTTGCTCTGTAATTCAATGCCTGTCGGGGTATCTCCCCGGGGAGTAGTTGTTGGAGCAAGTTCGAATCGATTGTTATAATTTAAAATTTAATCATCCATGTACAAATTTTCTACTGTTATACACAGTGTCCCACTTAACTTGTTTAGTATGGGGAACTTTTAAACCGCGGTAGTTACAAGGGTGCTCAAATGGGGAAAAATGTTGCTTATTATAATCGTAATTTAGCAGTACCAAGAGAACTTCGGAAACTATTTCTGTTTCTGAGAAAATCGGGAAAAAGTGAAAATGGCCGAAATATTGTTTTTGTTCTGGAGCCCTTATTTGTTGATATTTTGATATGAAATTTTAAAGCAAGTTATGGTTGAAAATTCTCAACAGGCCAGGCCGGTGGTATCAATTTTTATACAGGATGTTTAATTTAAGCGTACCAGAGGTTAAGTTTGTTTTTTCTTATGGCCGCCATATTGGCACTGATCATATTCGAGTAGACGGTTTCAAGAGCTCTTCAACCATGTATAATAGTTCGCATAAAAACCTTTAGTTAACATTGAAAATCGAAAAATTTGCCCCTAAGATGTAACAGTCCATTAAGAATGCCACAGCTTCTCTTATCTAGTTCAATAATTGTTCAAAAAGTCCTCCGTGAGCATCTCAACAGTTGCTGCATGGAGTTTCCACCGAGTTGACCGCATTTATCAAAAATTGACAAGAATTTCTCTAAGAGCGGTCATTACAGCTGCCCGAAGAGCATGCCGATTTTCATATTCTTGACTGTATACGTGATTTTTATGTAATCCCACAATAAAAAATCTAGGGGTGTTAAGTCCGGGGAGCGAGCTGGCCAGTGTACTGATCCTGTATTCCCTGTATATTAGAAATACGTTGGGTGTAACTTATTACTATCATAAATTTGAAACATACTTATCTATTTCTCACCAAATAAATTGTTTAGATACTGACGAACCCTATGTGTATTGTGAAGAGGTGCACCATCCTGCTGCAACCAAACGTTCTGAACTGCATTTACCTGCGATAATTAAGTTGTCTTATTTAATTGTTGTCATAATAAACATAATGCTTTGTTTTCCATAGCTTGCTAGAGAAGAGAAGTGTGGCATTCTTAATGGACTGTTAATCTTAAAGGCAAATTTTTCGATTTTCGTTGTTAACTAAAGGTTTTTATGCGGACTATTATACATGGTTAAAAAGCTCTCGAAACCGTCTACTCGAATATGGCGGCCATAAGAAAAAACAAACTGAACCTCTGGTACGCTTAAATTAAACACCCTATATAAAAATTGATACCACCGGCCTATTGAGAATTTTCAAGCATAACTTGCTTTAAAATTTCGTATCAAAATATCAACAAATAAGGGCTCTAGAACAAAAACCATATTTCGGCCATTTTCACTTTTTCCCGATTTTCTCAGAAACAGAAATAGTTTCCGAAGTTCTCTTCATCATCATAAGGTTCTCAGTCCGACGACTGGTTGGACGCGTACCTCCATTCTTTTCTATCCTGAGCTAACCTACGCATTTCCCTAAAAGTAGAACATCCTACATCCCTAACTATTTGAGAGCAGTAGTCTAATCTAGGCCTACCCCTACCTCTTTTTATTCCTATCTCTGACTCTAGTATGTCACGAACTATTCCTTCGTGTCTTAGAAGGTGTCCTACCATCCTATCTCTCCTACTCTTTATTGTTTTCCATACCTTTCGCTTTTCCCCAACTCTTTCTAATACTTCCCTATTGCTAACCTTATCTATCCACGGTATCTTCATCATGCGTCTGTAGCACCACATTTCAAACGCTTCTATTCTTTTTCTATCCGCTTCTCCTATTGTCCAAGTTTCGCACCCGTATAATGCCGTACTCCATACACACGACGTTAAGAGTCTCTTCCTAGTCTCTATATTAACCGTTCTCGAGCATAACAGTTGTTTCTTTTTGTTAAACGCAACTCGGCCCTGCGCCATTCTTTGTTTTATATCTTTAGTGCTCCTACCGTCTTGAGTTATTTTACTTCCTAAGTAGCAGAAATCCGCGACCTCCTCTATCTTCTCATTTCCAATTTGTATTTCCATTTTAGTTCTATTTTCACATCTCCTACATACCAAAATTTTAGTTTTCTTTTTATTGATTTTCATGCCGAAGCCCTGTGTCAAAACTGCTTCCATTTCATTCAGAGCCGCTCCTAATTCTTCTTTGCTAGATGCTAACACTGCTATATCATCCGCAAATCTGAGCATGTTAATAGTTTGGCCCTGTACATTGATCCCTGAGGCTGTTCTTTCCTTAACAATATTAATCGCATCTTCGATATATAAGTTGAAAACTAGAGGTGACAATGCACATCCCTGTCTCACTCCCTTCCGGATATCTACTTCCCTTCGTTCCTGCTCACATTCTATAACTGCCTTTTGCTCTTTGTAGAGATTATGTATTATTCTTCTGTCCCTGTATTTCATCCCTACCTTTCTCAGCACTTCGAACATCTTCCCCCATTTTACGTTGTCGAAGGCTTTTTCTAAATCTACAAATCCTATATAGACGCTCTTTCTCTTTTCTATCGTTTTATCTATAATTACTCGTAAAGCTAGAATGACCTCGCGCGTTCCTCTATTTCGTCTAAATCCGAACTGATCTTCTCCTAATATTTCTTCCGCCTTTTTCTCCATCCTTCTTTGCACAATTCTAGTTAAAATTTTTGACGCATGGGGAGTTAAACTGATAGTTCTAAAATTTTCGCATCTATCCGCGCTTTTTCTTTTTGGCAAAGCTACTATGATGTTCCGTTTGTAATCTTCTGGAATCTCGCCTGTCAGGTATATGCGACTAACTAGTTTAAATAAACGATCTATTACCTCTTGACCTGCGCACTTTAAGATTTCTGCCTGCAAGCCATCTATACCTGGTGCTTTATTATTCCTTAAACTTTTTAGTGCTATCTCAAACTCTTCTCTCATTATAGGACTCCCTAGGTTATCCCCCTCTACACTGCTTTCGCTTTCTAATATATCTTGCACTTCCTGTCCCAAGTTCTCTTGGTACTTCTAAATTACAATTATAATAAGCAACAGTTTTCCCCATTTGAGCACCCTTGTAACTACCGCGGTTTAAAAGTTCCCCATACTAAACAAGTTAAGTGGGACACTGTGTATGTTACGAGATTATATGCTAGAGTTAAAGTTTACTATATCCTTAAAGACATTCAGAAAAATTTCAGGCAAACAAACAGAAACCGAAAACTCATAATTTGGAGTCAGAAAATTATAAGTGCCCATCTGGAGATTTTTGTTTTCTAAAATATGTTTCAGAAAAACACATCTTATTCCTATACTTATAAGTATAAGTGGACACGTAACTTTTATGTTTTATGTGTTAAGGGGGCTTGCGACCGTCTTCTCCTGTCTCGCTCGGACTCGTTGATTGTCCCTGAGAACCAGGTGTTCGTTTTTCAAAGACTCCGCAGCCAACTTTCAGAGTATCTACCTGAAATTTTGCACACTAAAGCTTTTTGTTGTGCAGAAGTGCGCTATGATCTCAGTTTTGTTTATAATTTTAGAAAAGGATGCCTTATTTCACATACAAAATTTGAGAAAAATGCTAGCTTTTAAGTAAACAAAATTATCAGTTTTTTTGAAATTACAAAAAAACTGGGATCATAGCGCATTTCTACACAACAAAAAGCTTTAGTGTGCAAAATTTAATACTGACTGCAGAAACATTAAATTATGCAAAGGCGTATGAAATGGTTATAGCTATGGAAGCGGCAGAGAAGAATGCAAATGTTGTAGAAATATCAAGTCCAGTAAATCAAGCCATAAACCATGTCGAAGATTCAAAATTTAACTCAAGTTCCAGTTTTTTTGGAAAGGAAAAACGCGCTGAGGAAGAACAGCGGACGTCGTCACAAAAACCGGAGAGATCATCTGCACGTTCCTGTTGGTGCTGTGGAAGTAAAAACCGCGGAGAACGTGAGTGTGAGTGTTTTTATTTAGAACGCATTCTGCAAAAATTGCTGTAAAAGGGGTCATTTAAAATATGTTTGTTTCAAGAATAAATCAGAATATGCTCCTATAAGAATAATTATTATGTTGGTGAAATAACAGATTTGCGACAGGAAATAGGAAACGCGGATATTAGCGATGCCAACTCCGATTCATCTTCCAATTTATTTACCGTAATTTTGAAAAACTTAAAAGTTAGACCTATCACAGTCAAGGCAAACATTGAAAATATTAAGCTACTAGTGGAAGTTCATACGGGGTCTGTCGTGTCGTCAATATCAGAAGAAATACGAGTATATATGTAGGTATTTGATCAAATAGTTATATAAGTTCAAAATTGAATTTATCATCATATACCGGAAACGAAATTAAATTAAAGGGTTTCATTAACGTGAATGTTAAATTCAATCAAGTAGTTGAAACTTGGACGATAAGAGAAGCGGATAGGAAAAAATTAGAAGCATTTGAAATGTGGTGCTATAGACGCATGATGAAGATACCGTGGATAGATAAGGTTAGCAACAGAGAGGTATTAGAAAGAGTTGGAGAAAAGCGCAATTTATGGAAGACAGAAAGGAATAGGAGAGATAGGATGGTAGGACACATTCTGAGGCAGGAAGGCTTAGTTTACGACATACTAGAGTCAGAGGTAGGAATAAAAAGAGGTAGGGGTAGGCCCAGATTATACTACTGCTCTCAAATAGTTAGGGATATAGGATGTTCAACTTTTGGGGAAATGCGTATGTTAGCTCAGGATAGGAAAGGATGGAGGTAGGCGTCCAACCAGTCTTCGGACTGAAAACTTTATGATGATGAATTGAAAAGTGAAACTGTATGTACATTATTCCACGAGGTGGACCGGTTTTGCTGGGTAGAAAGTGTGTACACACGTTGTACATTAATATCCTGAATAATGAGGTGGCGAGTAAAATCGCTACTGGGAATATCTGTGGCCATCATCAAAAAGTGAAAGATTTAATAAATGAATTTCATAGTGTTTTCGACGACCATTCAGGAAAATGAAAAGGGTATTGTATTTAAATTGTATTTAAAAGAAAGTGCGGTTTCCGTATCTTGCAAAGCGCGTCCATTGCCATTTGCCATGAAAGCTCAAGTTGTAATTGAATTGAACAGGTTGTGCGAACAAGGAATTTTAACACCGATAAATTGTAGTGAATGGGCTACTGCCATGGTGCCCGTTATAAAAGAGGACGGAGGAGTTACAATCTGTGAGGATTTTGCATATTCATAAATATCCAGTACCAAAAAACATTAAATTTTTTCAATATTAAGGGCGGGCAACCTTTTAGTAAACTAGACCTGTCTCAAGCGTATGCCCAAATAGAAATGAATGATGAGTCTAAAAAATTTTAACCATTAATACACACAAGGGCCTTTTCATGTTTAATAGACTGCCATATACGGTGTCGCGTCAGCGCCTAGTAGGTATTTTCCAAGAATTAATGGAGCAACTTTTCGTAGATGTGGAGGGAGTTATTGTATTTTTGGATGACATTTTGATAACAGGCAGAAATGATGAGGAACACTTGACTCGTCTGAAGCAAGTATTTTTAAGCTTGTTTAATTGCGGATTAAAGTAAAATTAGAGTTATGTAGTTTTTCAAAAATCAGTGAGTTATTAGGGTTTCAGATATCTGAAAAAGTAAAAATTGGAGTAAAAACTATCAATGAAATGCAAGTTCCTAAAATTTAAAACTGAACTGAACGCCTTCTTAGGGTTGGTAAATTGCTACGGAAAGTTTCTTCTTAATTGCAGTAAACAATTAAGTCCCGTATTTCGGGAATAGCGAATGTCAAAGAGCATTTAATTGGGATAAGCAGGAATTAGCATCGCCCAAACTATTAGCTCACTTTGATCCGGAATTGCCAATAAGCTAAGCATGCGATGCAAGTTCATATGGTTTAGGTTCTTGGTTTAGTATAAAGGGTGGTTGGCCATTACGCAGCTTTTGGGTGCCGCTGGTATGGGACATACTGACGTCAGTAGGTCAGTAGGTTTTTTGTCGCGAACTACTGTATTTTTCTAAAATCGCTGGTTACCGTCAACGACACTACGAGCATTATTTGCTCGTAGCAAAGGCATAGTAGGAATTTTCTGTCACACTTTGTGGAAGATCAAAATTTTTGGTTGAATTTGAATGTTGTTTTGCTCCAATGTGAGAATAAATTATGGGAAAATCAAAAGAATAACATACCTGAAAGCGTAAATTACAATTTAAATACTATTTGGAATAGAAATTGCAAATTTTTGACCAGATCATAAACTTTGAAATTGAAACTTCAAGAAATCTGGAAAGCTGATCTGGAAATGAGCCGTTTTGCAGTTGGCACCTATTTGGGCATCCCGTAAAAACCAAAATAGTTCATACAAGAACACTTTCCTGTTCGAACACTTTATATTAACGAAAAACTTAGGAATTAAATCCTGAAATTTATTTAATGGCAATCAACTGACGTTGCTAAATTGGTATATTGGCAGTGTCACAAATCGAAAAGAATCAGACACTCCTGTCTACAGAGGTTCTCAACAAGTTTGTCCACATGCGCAGATGGCGACGAAAATCGGTTCTCGGAGTGCCGGACCATTATCTATACTAAACCAAGGTTTAGGTTTAGGGGCAGTTATTTCACGCATCATTGTTTCAAACTCATACCCAAATGGACTTAGTAAACGTATTGCACACGCATCGCGTACTTTACCAGACACAGAAAAGAATTACGGGCAAATTGATAACGAAGCATTGGCCATTATTTTTTTAGAGTCACAAAATTCACTTATTTTTTTTCAAATAGCACCATGTATATGCTATTGAAGGGGCATTGAAGGTGAATTTAATTGCTTCTATATTATCGATGTATATGTATGTTTATATATAAGAGGAGAATAAAAGTTCGTTTATATTCCTTGAGGAATATAAATGGGCTTCCCTATGTGTTGCCAGTTGCATATGTGTGTCTAAGCTTTTCTAGGCAGCGACGAAATTGGTTCCACAATCACTAAAAATCATGGCACATCTACCACGACCAGAAACAGAACGGCGAAGAGCAGCGATGAAACACTCTGACATCAGATCTGAAGCCATTTCCAAGTGTACTGCTTTAGTAGCAAAGTAGACGAAGAGGCAAATGGATGCCTTCTGGGTCTTGGCAGCACGGCGGCGTCCACTATAGTCAACACCGACTATGTTGAAAGGTCTTGCCTGTGACACCCGAGGCAGGCATATTTCCCATGGGAGAACAAGAGGGACAAGTCTTACTTTAAAGCAACGATGGCAACATGAATAGCTCTGGGAGCTGAAACCACCCAAAAATTCTGCTGCAATAGGCGTAAGGTGGTAGTTACTCCAGAGTGCAGATGTCTGTTATGTATATCCGTGATTATTAAATCAGTAAACCGATGATTACGAGAAAGCAGAATTGGAAGTTTCTGCTCAAAAGGCAAGTCAGAATGTTTAAGTCTACCTCCAACACGGAGAATGATATCACTATCCAAAAATGGGGACAACTTTTGAAGACTTACATCTTATGTCCGAACTAATTTGCCCTATTTCTTCGGCAAATGAGACTTGTTGGACACGTTTGACTATCAATAACAGAGTTTTATGAAGTTCTGTATCAAATATACTGCCAGTCACAAGCTTACAAGCTCGTGACATGAAGCGACAACAATAAGCAAGATCATCTGGATCTTATGCAACAACGAAAATCTGTTCAATAACTCAACAATTTCATGTGGAGCTTCTTGAACAACGAGTTATTTTGTGAGCTTCGAACTCAATCCAACCAGGAGGCTCCTCTGTCAACGAAGTGTCAGATGGCCAATGCTCAGAGTCTGCAACTAGCCAAGAAGGCCCCGCCCACCATAGGGAAGAATGCAAGTCATCTGGCAGCAATCCACGACTTGCTGGTGCGGCAGGATTATCGCCAGAATGAATCGGAAGCCAAAGGAAAGAAGGAATCCTGTCTTGGATAAGGGTAACTCGGTTAGCGACAAAAGGTTTCCACCGATGTAGAGAAGAGCGAATCCAATTCAGAGCCAACTGTGGAGTCACTTCAAGCGACAATCTTTTCGAAAGTAAGAGTATCTTGGTAAGTCTTTGAGACAAAAGACCCCAAGTTTCATAACAAAACGGCTGCACAGAGCTCAAGCGTGGGTATCGAGATGCAACAACAAAACGAACAAATGTGGAATTACCATTTACGAGACGAAGATAAATGACAGCCCCATAACCATGAGATGATGCGTCACAGAAGTCATGCAATTGACACGACGAGTAATTTTCAGTTGTATCTAGACGAGGAAATTGTAAAGTTTATAAAAAAGGGAACGTAGACCCGAAAAGTTCCTATAGAATGTGTACCTCCTCTGGAGGGACAGCATCACCATCAGTGCCTAAGGTCCAAAGGTGTTGGAAGAGGCGCTTCGCGAAAAAACTGGTGCGAGGTAAAACTCTAAGAGGATCACAGATCTTCGCTACAGGCGCGCCGCTACAAATGAAAAGGTATCCGTGGAGACCTGCCATTGCAGACGGAGAATCTTCATGAATTCATCAGTTTGACAGAAGCTGGTGTTCTGAACACTGTGTTCAGGGGGGATTTTATTCAACAGTGTAGAGTGGTTGCTAAACCACTTTCTCAACTCGAAGCATCTTGTGCTGAGTAAACCAATGAGTTGAGCTTGCAACTCAATAACATCCATCCAAATGTAGTATTTATCGCAGTGGGACATGTCCCATTAGCAGCGATTATACCATTATGAAGAATGGAGGCATAAACAGCAGCACCTAATATGTCAATTGAACCTGGTTTATTCCAAGATGGGCCAGCTAATTTTAGGTACTGAAACCTCTCGAACGAGCTAGCATCTATGGAGATGCTGGACAAAGTAGAGCAAATCTTGGGTAAGACCCGAGAACTATGTAGGGATCCGATGAGCCTAGAGGACGATTTTTTATAGGATATTTGAACTAGTGGAACTTTTAGATTGATGTCGACCTAATCGAAGGCAACGACAACAAGTTTCTGTGATAAAGATCGACTGCGAACCCAGAATCCCACAAAGCACGAACAATGGTATGACCACCTGAATTGTCTTGAATTTCCAAAGAAATGGTAGCTAATAAAACAGTATGTACTTTGTTTTTGTGACGAATTCAAAACTGCACTATTGCAGATGCGGTGCATTCTCCTTCACACAATCTGGAGGGAAATGTAATAGTGAATGGTGTTTCAATGAACACTGATTGCACTAGCTTGATGACTTACATGTGGCAACACGACGCATTGAACAAAGACAGTTTATACACAGCCTCAATTATTTAGCTGTTGAAAACCGAGTGCGCGGATCCAATTTAAGGAAAGTTGCACAGCTTTCTATTATATGACCCTGACTACAACTAGGGCATTTCAAACTAGCACCATCTGGAGTATTTGTATCAGAAACCTTGGAGGCAACTTGTTTTGATTTACCCTCAACAGGCTCTCAAAATTTAGAAACATTTGTAATCCTCTATGAATTTGTACCCGAACGAGTATTTTCGAAATGCGCATGACTCTCCAAAGCCGCACATTGTTTCAAACTAAATTCCTCGCGGGTTGTAAGAAGGAATTTCTTCCGAACTCGCGGTAGTTGAATCGAAATACTTTCTTGTGGGACTATCCGCAATTTTTCCAGTAACAAGTTTACAAGAACGGAATCCCACATAATTCTGTCTTAAATCGTAAATTATCTAATACTGCCAAATTTTCAGAAAATGTGTGTGTTAACCGCCCGAGTTCTTTGCTATTTTCTTCTACTAGAGGTAGATATGAAGTTAGCGCACGCCAATGTCTCGAAGCGATTCTACGTTTATTCGAGTAGCGTTTTAACAAAACATCATAAGCTACCTTATAATCAGTAGTTGTTAGCGGGATAGATTTGATCAAGTTCAAGGCCTCATCACGAAGAGACAACGTTAAAAAACTGGGTGCGTGATCGCCACGCGCGATAGAAGTGAAACTTCAACGTTTTTAGAGGAATGAAAAATTTGTAGGGTAAACAGATGATTGGAGTGTATGCATTTATGAGTTTAAAATATATCTTTATTCATCAACTTGCATGTCTTCACTCAAATCTAAAACTGAAATGATAGGTCCATGTGCGGTTTGATTTTCTCTGAAAACAAAAAAAAACAAAAAAAAACCCAAAAAATGTAAAATATTTTATATCTTTTTACACGTTTTTAATAGTAAAAAGGCGTCGAGTTTATGACGGATTTATGACGGAGTTTTCAATAATTTGAGGGAGATTTATTTAAGGCGAACGAAAAATATTAGGGACTATAAAAGTAGTGCGAGTCTCTAAGTTGATCTTTTGTTGATAATTTCTTTTTATTTAACTCCCTATCTACTTTAATCTCAGAATGGTGTTGGAATAAAAATGTGTCTACATGTCCCATTTTTAGTTCTCAAATTCCGCACCCTTAACCCTCCTCTAATATTCCAGTTTGATTGATGCAGTCATTTAGTGCTCAATTTGTGCTAATTTGTGCTGCAAGTCCTCTGAAATTTTGTTCCAATACGGCCGGATGTGCGCATTACTTAATGTCCGTAAAATGACGTTTAAGTACATCGTTATCGGCTAGTGACGCCAACGGTTTCGGTGGGTGTGCGGGTATCGTACAGAACTACCATTTTGTTCTCCTACGGCTAGACGAGTTCTGCTCCCGTACGGGTTTGATATATTTTGCTTGTTTTTACATCATCTTTTTTCCAATAAATGCGCGTGTCTGGTGCGAGGACAACTAAATGGTCTGTTTCAAAAATCCGTTCTCTCAGCTTTAGTTTTTTTTACACCTCCAAAATGCATGTGCATTACATTCTGTAATGCACATGCCCGACCGTCTTCGAACAAAATTTCAGAGGACCGTCGGCCGGAGCAGTAGTAACTCCCTATAAATAATGATTTAATTTGAACGCTATAAACGAACCCTTAAGACAACTTTAAAGTATTATTTCCAGATAAATAATTAAAAGGTTCTCTCACATTTGGCATTCAAATAAATAGAAATATGCATATTAGCTTAAACCTAATGCAAACCACAAACAACTTACTGCTTGTTTATAGCTACCTACGCCGGAGGTATATATGTCGTAGCCACATGGTGTAATCGGACATTTCACGAAATGTCTGTACAGATGATGTAATCTTTGAAAATTTGACATTTGCAATCAGTAAGAAGTTACAGTAAACCGATCTAGTGATGGCGAGCGGTGGGGATGCGCACTAGACGTAGTTGCACTCTGCATCACCGCCTTCGTTTAGATTTATAATAAGGTACCCATGTCAGTGGCGTAGCGTCTAGTTTACGGTTCTGCTCGTGTTTACGGAAATTTGTAAAATGTCATTCACTATTAACTGTGTTATTCACAGTCAAGCACGAGAATATTTGTTTATCGTGTGTTCAATTACTTTAAGAATTTAAAAAGTGAGACGGACACATTGGCAGATATTAAAATTAAGACATGGGAAGTGATGGGTATTTCGGTAAGGGGCATCGAAAGAAGGGAGGGTAGTGCACGAAACAATGGTGAAGCAAAGTTTTCAACTCCAAGGAAGAATCGTCCAAGAAGAAGACCAATTACAGATCTGCCAGAGTACGAATTGTGCAATATTCGACAAATAATTTACGAATTCCACAAAACGGAAGGGTGTCGTGTGACATTAATACGGTTAAACCAGAAATTAAAAGAAGAATTAGGTTGGAAGGTATGCAATGATTCGCTCGGGGCAATTTTAGGTAAAATGGGATTCAAATGGCGACGAACCCAAAACAACAGAAGAGTGTTGACTGAGAAGGATGACGTGAGAGCTCTCCGAATATCATAATTTCACAAAATTCGATATTTTCGTAGTCAGAATTTGCGGGGCAGGGTATTGTATTTTACAACGATAAAAGGAACGAGAATCGTGATTCGTGAACGAATCGAAGGAATCGATTCCGAAAAAAGGATTGATTCCGATGAATCGACTCCTAAGAAGGAACGGTTTAGCCCAGCTCTACACTAAATGACATCACCAACCAAACTGAAATATTAGAGATGGGTTAATCAGCGTGAAGTTGGATTAACCCATAGATTTTTATTAATAACTCGGAAAATTTGCGAGCACAAATTTCCGGGCTTATAGCACAAATTAGCACAAATTGAGCACTAAATGACTGCGCCAACCAAACTGGAATATTAGAGATGGGTTAATCAGCGTGAAGTTGGTTTAACCCATAGATTTTTATTAATAACTCGGAAAATTTACGAGCACAAATTTCCGGGCTTATAGCACAAATTAGCACAAATTGAGCACTAAATGACTGCGCCAACCAAACTGGAATATTAGAGATGGGTTAATCAGCGTGAAGTTGGTTTAACCCATAGATTTTTATTAATAACTCGGAAAATTTGCGAGCACAAATTACGGGAACTGCAGCACAAATTAGCACAAATTGAGCACTAAATGGCTGCACTAACCAAAATGGAATATTAGAGATGGGTTAATCAGCGTGAAGTTGGATTAACCCTTAGAGTTTTATTAATACCTCGGAAAATTGACGAGCACAAATTACGGGAACCGCAGCACAAATTAGCACAAATTGAGCACTAAATGACTGCACTAACCAAAATGGAATATTAGAGATTGGTTAATCAGCGTGAAGTTGGATTAACCCTTAGAGTTTTATTAATACCTCGGAAAATTGACGAGCACGAATTACGGGAACCGCAGCACAAATTAACACAAATTGAGCACTAAATGCTGCAAATGAGAAAACTTAGCTTTGAGAGATGGGTCAATCCAACTTCACGCACCTTAAATAATCTATATGGGGCGGCAATGTCTCAGTATCTCCCGTATGGAGAATTTGAGTTTCTTGAAAAAGAGGATATCGTTCTCAAACATCTAAATTTCTTGGACATTCCAGATGATTCTGATGTTGGTTACATATTAGATTGTGATTTTGAATATCCTTCCCACCTGCACGAACTCCATAGCGATTTACCTCTGGCACCCGAACATATGGTTCCACCCGTAAGCGAATCAGATTCTAAACAAAAGAAACTGCTCTTAATGTTGTATTCAAAAAAGAATTATATTATTCATTACAGGAATCTAAAGCAGTATGTCAAATATGGACTGAAGTTAACTTGTACCAATAGGGCTCTTAGGTTTAAACAGAGCCCTTGGTTAAGAAAATATATTGACTTGAACACTGAAATGAGACAAAAATCTGAAAATGATTTCGATAAAAATTTTTATAAACTCATGATCAATGCCGTTTTCGGCAAATGCATGGAGAATGTCAGGAAGCACAAAACCGTTCATTTAGTTACAAGATGGGAGGGACGTTTTGGTGCGAGAGATTATATTTCTAGACCAAATTTTCACGATCGCACAATTTTCGATGAAGACCTGGTTATTATAGAAATGAATAAGTTGGAAATATTTATGAATAAACCTATTTATGTAGGCTGCAGCATTTTAGACATTTCCAAAACTTTTGTTTACGGTTTTCATTATGGGTACATGTTAAAAGAATTGGGTGACAAAGCGAAGCTTCTCTATAGGGATACGGACAGTCTCATATAGGAATTTTCGAATGTAGATATTTACGAAATTATGAAAAGGGACAGTAACATGTTTGACACTTCTGACTATAAGGTTGACAATCCGTTCGGTATCCAGCTAAAAAACAAAAAGATTCCCGGGTTAATGAAAGATGAGAATAACGGCAACATTATGTTGGAGTTTGTAGGTTTGCGAGCAAAAATGTACGCTTACATCGTGCAAGAAGTAAATGGTATTTCGGTGAACAAAAAAGCTAAAGGTTCCACAAAATCTACCATGAGAAATATTTCGATTGATGATTATAAAGATTCCCTTTTTAATTTTAAAGTAATTTCCAAACAGCAGCAGAAGCATGAACTGTTTTCGATTAAACAAAATAAAGTTGCTCTGAGTCCTTACGATGACAAACGAATTTTAAGTTATTTCACGACTGATGCAAAACCATGGGGCTTTTTCACCACATATTGATGATTTTTAATCTGCGACATTTTCAAGGTTACATGCTTGCTGTATTTTAGGTATATAAATAGCGAATTATACTTGTTGAAAACAGTTTGTGTTTTAAAGATGTCGATTCCACTTCATGCTCAGATGAAAGTGCGTTTGCATCGTGAAGTGCTTCGCATTTACGAACAATTTTTAACGCTTTTCATTACTGGGCGCTCAGAGTTTCATAAACATTTAATGTTAAATAAGATATTGAATAAAGTTGATATCGTTGTGCCGAACATGGCCATTTATTGGGCTGCAACAAACGCACGCGTGACTGACAAGAATATAATTCGTTTGCTGCTCGATAAAAGAGAAAAATTGGATGAACTCGTCAGTGAGGTGATGGAAGCTTGTTTGCGCCATGGATGTCGCAGTCTTAATTTCCAAAAGTTAAATTATATTTTGCATAAAAATAATTTTAACTTCAACAGTTTTCACAAAATTTACCTCTTTGAAATACTGTCCGGCGAAAAATACAATGAAAGCTTTCGATGCAATAACACTTTATATGAGCTAGAAAATTTCGTTAAAAATCACAAAAGTTTTCTTCAATGTGTTGATGATGTTATTTGTGAATTAGCTTACAAAGCTAATGCTAAATTACTTGAAAATTTTATTGCTGTTCTCAAGATTAAATCGTTTGCTTTTAATTTCACGCCTTCCACAAATAAACGACACCACAATATCGTCAATTGGTTGAAGCGAAATATTCAAAAGGGCGAAGAAGGTGGGAGCCCTTTGGGATGGCGATGTGGACCAGATTCTGACGTGTGGCCCTCTACTACAGTTGAAGACTACAAAATTACCTTATCTTTATTAAACTGTGTAATTTAGAAACTATGTGGGTAAATAAAACAATTTGAAATATTTTAGTACTTTTATTTATTTATTTATTTATTAACATTTGTATTCATTTAAGTACCATTAGTGCAATAAGAAAATATTTTCTCTTGCACATTGAAGTTTATTTATAAAATGATTCGTACAGTGAGCAGGAACGAAGGGAAGTAGATATCCGGAAGGGAGTGAGACAGGGATGTGCATTGTCACCTCTAGTTTTCAACTTATATATCGAAGATGCGATTAATATTGTTAAGGAAAGAACAGCCTCAGGGATCAATGTACAGGGCCAAACTATTAACATGCTCAGATTTGCGGATGATATAGCAGTGTTAGCATCTAGCAAAGAAGAATTAGGAGCGGCTTTGAATGAAATGGAAGCAGTTTTGACACAGGGCTACGGCGTGAAAATCAATAAAAAGAAAACTAAATAAAATTTTGGTATGTAGATGGAGTGAAAATAGAACTAAAATTGAAATACAAATAGGAAATGAGAAGATAGAGGAGGTCGCGGATTTCTGCTACTTAGGAAGTAAAATAACCCAAGACGGTAGGAGCACTAAAGATATAAAACAAAGAATGGCGCAGGGACGAGTTGCGTTTAACAAAAAGAAACAACTGTTATGTTCGAGAACGGTTAATATAGAGACTAGGAAGAGACTCTTAAAGTCGTATGTATGGAGTACGGCATTATACGGGTGCGAAACTTGGACAATAGGAGAAGCGGATAGAAAAAGAGTAGAAGCGTTTGAACTGTGGTGTTACAGACGCATGATGAAGATACCGTGGATAGATAAGGTTAGCAATAGGGAAGTATTAGAAAGAGTTGGGGAAAGGCGAAAGGTATGGAAAACAATAAAGAGTAGGAGAGATAGGATGGTAGGACACCTTCTAAGACACGAAGGAATAGTTCGCGACATACTAGAGTCAGAGATAGGAATAAAAAGAGGTAGGGGTAGGCCTAGATTAGACTACTGCTCTCAAATAGTTAGGGATGTAGGATGTTCTACTTTTAGGGAAATGCGTAGGTTAGCTCAGGATAGAAAAGAATGGAGGTACGCGTCCAACCAGTCTTCGGACTGAGAACCTTATGATGATGATGATTCGTACAGTGGAATGAAGTAGTTAACTTATATCTACATTTTAACGTACTTAAATTAGGACAATTAATCGATTGCATGTCAATTACCTTATTGGAATTAATCAACATTTTTTGAAGCCAAATTTTTTTTTCTAAACCTTTCACTAAAATTACTCTATTTGTTTCAATTTTACTGCTAAAAAATCTAGACACTTCTTTATAACTAATAATAGGTGCAGTTTCGTCGTCGAGAGACTTCCATGCTAACCCGTGGATATTGCGAGTTAACTATTCCATATGGTTTCGAGTCTCTTCTGAAAGACAGTAATATTCCATAGGCATAGAAATCATGGAATACCAGAAAGAACCCTTTGCTACATCATACACAGCAATTTCTCTGCACAAGAATTCTGATTTTTTGTACTTAAATCCTTGAACGTCTACGATGTACATAATTTATAGTGCCCTCACAGCGTTCGTTAACGGATTGTATTTGATTAAACGATCGTGTAATATACGACAATAACAAGCTGTGTTTGCAGGAATATTTGCACTAGTTTCGAATTCTAAACGAATGTCGACTGCACCAGATTTTAGGATTTCGTTCTGCCGAGAACAATCTATGACTGCCAGAGGAGCTGCGTCGCGGAAATCTATAGGTGTGAGAAGAGGTTCGCATTCCCTCTCGTAATATGACTCTTGGAATTGTGCATACATCTCATACAGCGTTGCAAATAAGTTGCTATCAAAATTCAAATTAACGTTGTCGTACGGATAGGTCTCTGAATTCAAGTACAGCTTGATGTTGGTTAACTTGCAATGATCGAACCTGCTACAGTCTTTGCCTATCTTGTTTTTCCTGTCTGTTTGAAGACCCACTAAAATAAAGCGTGGTTTTTCCAGCTGATTTGTGGTTTTCACTGACCAGGTGTGACGTTGAGTTTCCTGCAACAGTGGATACTCATGCAATTCCCATCCTCTGAATGGTACTTCTAGTTCTACATTTTTTGACATATAGGTTATAAGTTTCAATCTCTGAGTGTCTGCTACGGCTATGTGTGGCACTTTCCATAACACTTTCAGTAAAGTTACTTTCAATGTTTCTTCTTGCTTTTCGTTAACTACAGCGTTGGTATCCGAATTACTTCGTATTAATACAAGTTCTTGCCGTACATTTAAAACAATTTTCTTAAAATCCTCGCAAAATCCTAGGAACATCCTTAGCGGAATGCTGACATTAAAATTCCCCTTGTTGTCAACAATTGTAGAATTTTGCATCGGGAACCATCCGGCGTTTTGCAAACGCACGCTCTCATTTATATTGTATGAAACATATCCCTTCATTGTTGAAGTTACTCCAGGATTCCGTACGCGATCCACGACAGATCCACCCATTTCATATCTTATTTCATCAAATAAAAATAATACACCGTTATTTATGAAACGTGCAGTTTTTGAAGCTGTTCCTCCGGTCGTCAATAATTTGCCTTCGATGTATAGAGAACTACCCCAAGGTAACGTATATGCATCCTGTTGTTGGATGGGAATTCGAATTTCATCATTATTTTGAAGAGATGTAGCTGCATATGGTTGATGCGTATGTTTCTCTGCATTAACTATAGCGTTGTCGAATACAGCCCTTTCGTTCACGTTTAAAATTTCACTATTCATGGCTAGTCCTAATGATGCAGAGAATAATAAGTTTGCAAAAATTCGATTTGCAAGCCACTTTCACTCTAATCCACAGCTTTTTTAATTTTCCTATCTTTCACTAGCTTTATCTTCAGGCCTAACGATTTGAGAAAACCTCTGTTTGCTTGTGTTAGGTGAGACGAAGGATTAGAAAAACTGACTGTGTGTTTTCTGGTGGGTGTATTTATATAACCCCCATTTCGACGTCTCTTCCAGTTATCGTAACGGATCCCCATTATCGATTCTTTTCAAATGTAGTCTTACCGTTATCGCTTCACCTCTGAAATTGATCAAGTTTCCGTTTTGATCTAGTATTTTAACTGTAATTTCGCTTATCTGGATGGTGTTTATTGGTAAATAAATTACGTTTTTGGGGGTTTCGGTTATTTTGAATCCTGCCGGTACTGATGGAAAGAATTCATGTATGACATGTACTTGTTGTCCGTTAACATATGATCCTCCTACTAAATTACATCCCACACATATTGCGCTAATTTTTACTATGTTTACTGGAGAGTCCGATACGTGTCGTTTATCTGGTTGAAGTTTACACGAATCAAATCCCAACAACCATCCAATCGAATCTTTCTGTGTAAAATCAATTTCATAGTTGCACTTAATTTCACTTCTCAGAGTATTATTATTTGCACGTATATCCAAAAATACTGGAGGCTTTCTACTCTCACTGTTGTAAGCAGTGTAAAAGTTTTTATTCGGATTCGATACATCGTTTTGCTCTCCGAAAGTAGAAGTATCAGTGTCTATAGATTTGCGAAGCTTTTTAAAAGATGTTTGCAGAAACTCATTAATATCGTTAACTTCGTAAGATCCTTCTGGTATTTCAATATAATCCCCGCGTTGACCATAATAAAACTTGTTGCATCCAGTTTCTATATTCGGGAACGAATTGTATGCTTCAAAGTTTATTAACCCCAACACGTACTGTGCATTATCTTCGTTTAAATTAATTGGTGGGTATAAGTTTGCAGTTAAAATAGACGTGTTTCCAGTCAGAGTAAATGTAAAAGACATGTTTCTTACCACTCGTTTATTTATTTATTTTAATGACACAGTTTTCTTTTCTTAACCTAATTATATAAAAACTTTAAGCATAAGTGTCCACAATTTACTGTATCGAACGATTGGAAAAATTTCATGATTATAGAGAATTTTGCAGTCACCACCGCCACCAGTTAAATATTCTATTAATTCTGTGGGCGGTCTCAGATTACCGTAACTGTCGAAATATGTTGCAGAATTCGCATCCTTTTTGTATGCTGTCCAGTGCGTCCCAGGTCCTTCCTCATCGTCCAGATTTATAATACCACATTCTTTCATCCGAACTTTAGGAGGCAAATTATTTCGCATAAAAACACCTCGGAAATATTTGATTTTTAGTTTTTTTACATATTTCTCCAAGTCAAAATTAGTTAGAGAACGTTTAGGTAATTTTATTGGTAGTTTTTTGGTTGAGACGGAGAGTTTAAAAAAAGACCTAAACCTTTCTTATATGGTTTCAGGTACAATCCTTTTCCCATCGCTATAGATTCCATCATTTTGTTCTGACGAGAACTTTCATTCAATTGGTCTTTTGCAGACTTCGCATCATTAACAGCTTTTGCGATTCCAGCAGCTCCACCGCTGAGTGCACCGAGGGCACTTAATCCTGCAAATATCGGTATTAACGGCAAGAAGCCTCCAGTTTTCGGCAAAGGTATAATCCTCTTTGCCTTAATTGTTTTCCTCCTTTTCGCTCTTTTCACTGCGTTTACAGCAATTTTTATTGCATCGCTTATACCGGCATATTTGCCATTTTTTAATGCAGCAGTTGCTTTTCTAGTCACGTCTGTAAACTTCAGAGCTCCGCCAGCTTTCTTGGTTTTGTGTTTAGATTTTCTTATACGTTTAGAACTGCAACCCATTCCCAATTTCAATTTCGTTTTCATAGCTGAAGCCACCCCTAATGCAGCTGTTTTCTCTCCCCAAGAAGAATCTTTGGATTTGAATCTTTCTGCAGCCTTTTCTGTTAAAAGTTTATCTGCTTTATGTCGATTAGCTAAATTGTTGGTTTCTGAATAAGCTAAGTCGTGTGTCTTACAAGCTTCGTCCAAACCGTTCACACCAATATCACCTCGACGCAGTCTTTTTCTTAGTTTTGTTCCAGGTCCACAAAATTTATATCCAGGTATATGGAGTTCAAATGGTAATTTATTTATTGCAGAATTTAGTAAACTACCACCACTTTTACTTTTACTTGTCTTTGTATTACTTTTAAACTTTCTGCAGTGTTCTAGCATTTAGGCAGCGCTAGTTCGACGAATATGTTGATACTGCAGAAGAGTTTGGTGTTATCTATTTATATATTCCCCCATCTATATCTTGCAGCATCAGTATAAGAAAAGTCATGCGTGTTATAAAGCAGACTCTCACTTTACCAATTAATAATAATAATAATAATAATAATACGTTTATTAACACCACAATGAATTACAAAAAAAAACATAATTATACCTACACAGATCGAAACTGGTGTTAAATGGCCTGCATTCAGGCATCTGTGAATACCTAATATAGCATTCACAGAGCCTGATCTTCCATGCAGGCCAATCATGATGATGATGGAAAATGTGCAAGTTTCAAACGCCATGGGCTGTTATTACCTACATCGATTCGTTGCATAGTTGTGGGTCCATCAAATTATGGGAAAACAAATGTTATGATTAGTCTCATAGAGCATCCTAACGGATTGCGCTTTGAGAATGTTTACGTGTATTCCAAATCGCTATTTCAACCAAAGTATCTATATTTAGAATTTTTGAAACCTATCAAAGAAATTAATTACTACACATTTAAAGATTGTGAGAAAATTTTACATCCATCGCAAGCCAAAAGAAATTCTTTATTTATATTTGATGATGTAGCTTGCGACAAACAGAATGTTATTCGAGATTACTTCAGTATGGGTAGGCATAAGGATGTAGATTCGTTCTACTTGTGTCAAACGTACACTCGAATTCCCAAACATTTGATTCGAGATAATGCAAATGTTTTAGTTCTTTTCAAGCAAGATGATATGAATTTGAAACATGTCTATGAAGACCATGTTAATACGGATATGAAATATGATCAGTTCAGGAATATGTGTGAAATATGCTGGAAACACAAATATGGATTCTTAGTGATTAATAAAGATTCAGAAGCTGAACAGCGGAAGGTACAGAAAAGGTTTCGATCACTACATATATCTTTAGGAGTACAAACTGATTTAGACGTCAAAGGAATCCTTGACTGGTATCAGTATTTTTAATATTGCTGTGTCTTCCAGTACTAACTTATTTGTGTAACAAGAGTTCGCAAGTTGTGTAACGGATTACAGAAAATGAAAAATATTGACATAGAGATAAAGAAAAGGTTAATAAACAAAAGAAAGGATGTAAAAAGGAAATTAGAGGCTCTCAAAATTGGAGAACTTAATCGCGAGGAAGTGTTTTTACCTATTACAAGAAGACTTCATAATATAGCAACAACACTAAATAGCGACAAAAATTCTAAATATATTAAGAAAGAAGTTAAACAAGAAGGTGACTTAAATTCTGATGATCAAGACGAAATGGAGTTCCCTAATGAGCCGAAATTTACATTAGCTGGAGACATGGATGATGTACGGGACAACGGTTTGAACGTCGGCGCTGTAGAATACACAGATAACTTGAATAGTTCAGCAGACGTTCTTGAAACTAAAGTGAATCTAGAACAATTTGCTCCGCTGCCTCGAGAATACGTAAATGGTTTGCTTACAGATAATGAAAACAAATTTGACTTTAAATATGGTGCAAGGTTTATACCAGAAACTAACCAGTTTAAAGTTGGAAATTCAGTTTTAGCATTCGAGGGTTCGGATGTAACTATTGCAGAGTCAACATATAAAGGAACACGCGGTTTGTATGAATTGCTGTTTAAGAAGTATCCAGAAGGTTATAGCAATAGCGAATTGCGAACCTACTTATCAATAGTTAAACACACTAATGCGCATAGACGTCACTATAAAGACGATGGTCAAGTCGATGGAAATGCATCATTGAAATATAAAACCATTATATCCCAATTAAATGTTGAACCATCTACACCTAAGAGATCGACTAAGACGCAAAAACCTGGAACAAAATTGGGATTCGGACAAAACATGATTATGGAAGTGTCCAGAAAACCTGTAGACTATATATATTGGGATAATCCAAATGAGCTGGTAGATCGTCTGCGTCTGTTAGTAGCTTCCCAACTTGCGGGTCATACAGGTCACAGAAACGAAATCAATTCAATCATTGAGGAATTACGTGAGGCTCAGATAGTACTTTAAAATGAGCATAGACAAATTTGGCAGATATATAGGTCATCCAAAAGCCCACTATTCTGGAAGTGTGGAAGATATATCCTCTATAATTTTCGATTTATTGCGGAATTTTTATTACGATGCAATTGTAACTTTCCAAATGAACTGTAAAGATTCTGTATGGATATTTCCATATCACTCAGCATTTATTGTTGATATTCGATATGCAAAGCCATCAAATGTAATTACTGTAATAAACGATAAAGAATTCGCGTTGGATGATCTAAAAAATGTTATACTAAACTTTGGAGATGGCATAACTTTTCGAGGTATAAATGATGACTTCGAGAATTTTTTCGTGGAGTTCATACTCAGATGTCCGTTGGTATATGTTCCAGAGGATTAACAATTTGCATAAAGCATGGCTCATTTGCAAGCATCTGAAATTAAACGTGATGTTGTTAACGAATTACACAAAACTGCTCGAATTAATTTCAAAAGGCGAAGAGTTATAGTTAAAGGTTTGAATGATTTGTTTCAAGCTGACTTAGTAGAAATGGTTCCATATGCAAGGGAAAATAAAGGATATAAATATATTCTAGTAGTAATAAACTGTTTTTCAAAATTCGTTTGGTGTGAACCAGTAAAAACTAAATCTGCAACAGATGTTGCTACTGCAATGGGAAAAATATTAGAACAAGCTGAGAAACCTCCAAGACACCTTCAAACAGATATGGGAAAGGAATTTTATAATACTATTTTTAACACGGTCATGAAAAGATATTGCATCAACCATTATAGCGTTTACAGTACTAAAAAGGCTTCCATTGTTGAGAGGGTAAATAGAACGTTAAAAAGTATTATGTGGAGACAGTCCAGCTTGCAAGGTTCTTACAAGTGGGTAAATACGCTCAAAACTGTAGTTAAAATGTATAACACGATGCATTCGACTATACGCATGAAACCTGTCGACGTCAGCAAGAAAAATGAAAAAGTTATTTTGAAAAAAGCGTATACTCATGTCAAAATGGTTGAAAAAAAATAAAATTTCGTGTGGGTGATCGTGTGAGAATAAGTAAATATAGGGAAGCTTTCGAGAAAGGTTATACGCCAAATTGGTCCAATGAAATATTTACGATAAAAAATATTGTACGTACTTTTCCTACAACTTACTTATTAAAAGATGAAAAAGGTGAAGATATACGTGGAGGATTTTATGAACTGGAGCTGCAGAAAGTTAAACATCCTGATGTTTATTTGGTGGAGAAAGTGTTGAAAAGAAAAGGGAATAGAGTATTTGTGAAGTGGTTGGGTTTTGATAAAACTCATAACAGTTGGATAGATAAGAATAATCATATTTAATATTGTACAATATTATGTACCTACATAAATAAAACAAAAAAATAATTGTGTGTGTGTTTTTTATTCGACTTTTGTATTTAACGACAGAATAGTATACTATAATACATGATAGTAACGAAGCTATAGAGATAAGAAACACTAGCGTAGAATAAAAATAAATAAGAATTCTTGTATGATTCCGTATAAGACATTTCCATTCTGATTCGGCTAAACTTCCATTTTGGCATACATATCGTATTTTCACATGCAAATACGTATTGTCAGACGTTTCTGCTCCCAATTCATTGACAAACACTGCAGAATTGTTTAAGATATCTTCATATGACAATCTCCACCGTTCGGGCCGTTTCGGTATATTACGTTGATTTATATGACAACTTTCTGAAAACTTGATGCTTGCGAACGCTTGAACTACACCATCAGGCCTTTGAACAACAAGATGTTTTTCTGGGGTTACAGTTGCTAGAACTAGAACAGTAATTATAATATTACTCATCTTCTATAACTGAAAATGGTAAATTAAGCTCTCGGAATATTATTTTATAGGACGTTCCTCCCACCACTGGAAAAAAACCACTGCATGCATGCCGATCGGTGGAGTTCGGAAATGCTCGGTGAAATTAAACACCAGTAAAACAATATGCCAGTTCTGGATCTGACTTTGAACAATGGCCTATAACCGACAATTATCTCAGAACACCTGTTGCAACATTTTTTACATCTGGTGTTGTCGGCCCAGAACCGGCAACTGACTCAGAACCGGTAGCCGGTTCTGGCCCATCACCGACGGCCAAAAACATTTAGAGCCGGTTCTAGGCCATCACGTGTAAATTCTTATGGACAAATTGTTTGCAGCGCTTTTTCATGTGAAGGCCCAGAACCGGCTGCCGGTTCTGGGCCCAGAATCGGCAGCCGATCACATAAAAAAGCGCTGCAAACAATTTGTCCATAAGGAATTACATGTGATGGCCTAGAACCGGCTCTATATGTCTACTCACATGCTAAAACGACAAATTATCATAATGCTAAATTTCTAACACGTCGAATTCTAATACTTATAAGGCAGTACAGAACTTTATAAACAACAAACGCAATACGTCTCAAAAGGGAATTAATAACGTTCCAATGTTTTCAGGGTTGTTGTCCGCCTTAGCGAATTCTCGTTCCACCCATTCCCTCTTTAACTTCTTACTTAAATTATTGACTTAATTCCTGCCTTAGGCGCAAACTGTGTATTACTTTCATTCTCCCTTAATAAAGTCTGTCCTTTTCTTTAACCTTATTAAGAAATTCTTTATTTATCCACCGACAGTTATTTTTAATTTTAATAGTACTCTTTTGTACATTTTGGTTTCTGTGTGTTTACCACATTTATAAGTTCTTCAAAAGAATTAATTTCGGGTTGGTTACTTAGAATTTCAGTAGTGACATATTCTTTCCATTTTCGAAAAATCAATGACACGACGTTTCAAAACTGATGTGGTCCTAGGAGACAATACCTTATGAAAACCAATGTACATCAGTCTATGATTTGACATATCGTCATCCTCAAGAAGCACAGTAGGTACTCTGCAGATTATTAGTGATTATAACATGGTCAATTAAACTGTTTCTATAAAATCCAATACCGGTTGGAATGTGGAGATTGTCACTCATCCACTAACGGGCTTTCCTCAAGTAAATCTATATTCATATCACCAACAATGATGCAGTCACCATTCTGTCTTTGGAGGGCAGCATCTAATATTCTGTCCAATACATTAGCATCTACTGCTGGTGTTTTATAAACTGCAGTTAAAGAAGTTTTTGTATCACCCAGACTAATATGCACCATTTCACACCCATCAACTGAATCATTATAAGTGTTCCCATTCTTTTGTAAAGTGAATCCTAGATATTTAAACAAACTCCCCCACCTGCTCCAACTCTTCCCCCTTCCACTCCCACTTCTAAATGCGACTTCTTCCCCCCCCCTTCCTGAATCTCATAATTTTAGTCTTCTCCGTGTTCAATACTAGTTCTTTCTTCTCCAAATATCTTTCCATTCTTCTCAGCATCTCCTTTAGTTCTTTCTCTGCCTTTGCCAAGAGGACTATATCATCCGCATAGCTAGTGTCCAATATTTATTTTTCCCTATTATCACTCCTCCTGCCTGTCCCTTTCCCATTACCTCTTCTAAATCTGACAGGAAGATATTAAACAAGTACGGGCTCAGGGGACACCCCTGTCTGACTCCTCTCTCCGTCCAAAATACTTCGCTTAGCCGCCCTCTCACCCTTACCATGTTTCTTGTTCCATGATATATTTCCCGTATTCTTTCTCTCAAGTTCTTTCCTATATTCTTTCTTTTCAACATCTCAAATAATTTTTTTCTGTTATCCTGTCAAATGCTGCCCTTAGATCTACAAAGCATACCATTATTTTTCCTCCCTTCTTCTTCTCTTCTCGTCCTATTACGTGATTCAGTGTATAAATATTTTCCATTGTACCTTTTGCCTTCCTGATTCCCGTTTGTCCTTCTGGTATTATATTCTTCTCCTCTTATTCTTCTTCCAATTTGTTTGCCAGTACTGATGCATATATTTATATGCTGTTGGCATCAGTGTCACTCCTCTGTAATCTGTTGTTTCCCTCCCCTCTCCTTTCCTTCTTATTGGCACTATCAGTTAGCCCCTCCACCTTTCTGGAAAACCTTTGCCTTCCCATACCCCACTGCACATCTTCCTTAACATTTCAAGTGTTTCCTCACCTCCGTGTATTCATACTTCATTTTGTAGTTCGTCCACCCCTACAGCTTTTCCACCATTTAATCTGTTTACCACTTCTCTGACTTTCTCCAGTTTTATTGTCTCCACTTGTACCTCTTTATTTGTGTCTTCGTTCATGTCATTATTATCATTTACTATCTCCCCCTCCGCCCCCTCCGCCCCCCCCCCGTACCTTCATAAAGTGCCTCTTCCAATCATCCATTGTAATTCTTTCATCTATCTCTCTTCCTTGCTTCTTCTCTCTATTTATTATATTCCATATTTATTTTTCTGACTTCACCTTTTCTATTTCCTGCAGTAGCTTGATTCTTGCCTCTTCCTTTTTCCATTCACATAAGTTCTTGTACGTCGTTTTTTTATCCTGCACTCTTCCAGACTCATGTTTCCTCTTCGGCATCTCCTCATTGCTTTCCTTACTTCTCTCTTTCTGTCTCTACACTCCCTGTCCCACCGTTAATTTCTCCTCCCCCCTCCCCTTTTGATTACTTTCCATCTTGCTGCTCCCCTTATTGTCTGTTCCATCTCCTTCGCCATCTCATCTGTATTTTCCTCTCTGATTTCTTTTCCTCTTATGTTCTTTCTGTACTCCTCTATTCCTTCTCCTGATCAATCTATCACAGTTTTTTCCTCTTCATCCCTTTTTCCTCATTGTTCTTTTAATTCTGCAATTATCGGGCAGTGGTCCGAGTCCACGCTATCTCCCACCCTTAGACTCTCTATTTTTTCCCAAGTTTCCATATTCCCAATGACATAATCAATTACTGAGGTCCCTCTGCCTTCCACATACGTAAATTCTCCCTCCCTATCTCCTTCTTTCATCTCATTCATTATTCCCCAACCTTCCTCTTCCATTAATTCCAGCACCAACCTTCCGTCCTTGTTTATGTTCTTATCTTTAGACTTCCTTGTTGTTTCTTCCTCTCCTTCAACAGTTGCCATCATTCCTCCTCTTTCGCCTGTTCTTGCGTTGAAATCGCCTCCAATCAATATGTTCTTCCCCTCCTGTAATTTCTTTTAACACTCTTATCTCCTCCTGCATGTTATTATTCACATACACCGTTATGACCTTCCATACTTCCTTTCCCATTTTTAATTCTTTTGCCATTACACCCTCATATCTTGGCGTTTCCCTTTTTATCTCTTCTATTTCTTTTCTCACGCCCATCAACATTCCACCCATCGGCCTCCCCCTTTTCTCCTTCCCCTTCGCTGGTCGATATTCCCAAATGTACCCTCTTGATAGACGACTCCTCAGTGTCTCTTAATTTTTCTCAACAATCCATGTTTCCACCAATCCCACCACATCCCATTCCTCAATTTCTGTCCAGAATTCTGTGTCTCTGTTTTTCAAACCGGCTACATTCCAAAAGGCCACCCTTATTTTTCCCTTCTCCTTCTCCTTCTCATCTTCATTCTTATTTATAGATACCCCTGCCCGCAAGTCCCCATCTCCCGGACAATACTTTTGATTTCCTAATTTCTCATTCTCTGCGTTATTTACTTTTCCACTCAATTTCTCCATATCCATCTACTTTTTTGTTGTTGAACTTGTTCTCTTTTCCGCTTTCATCGCACTTTTCGTCTCCTTTTGTCCATCCTTTCCCGTATCTGTCAGTTTTTTGCTTCATCTCTCCTTTCCAATTTTCTCTTTTCCCTGTTTCAAGTGTGTAGTGTTCCATCAACAAGAGAAGCATGTAAGAGAGGTAGTAAGAAAGGCTACAATAGCAATGAAGCAGGTATGGGGAATAGGAAAGAGGAATTTTGGGGGAGACTAGAAAAGAAGAGTAAAATTGTTTGACGCATTGGTGAGCAGCGTAGCCATGTATGGAGCAGAAATTTGGGGGTGGGAAGAGAGAGATAGAAGATAGAGGAGATCCAGGAAAAGTACATAAGATGGACACTGGGCTTAGATTGGACAATGCCAGGGTACATGTAAGAGACGAAACAAACAGAAAAACTAATAACCAGTGCAGGAAAGAGAGCCATGAAATATGAGGAAAAGTTGAGAGGTGGGGGCGGGAACGAGTCAGCCAGGAAGTGTTCTATCATTAATTTTCCCTTATATGTATATACAGCGACACCGCCGTGGCTCTTCAGCGATGCAGCGCTTTAAAACCCTATAGATTGTAATAATTTACTTACCTCCTCAGTGAAGAGCCAAGTTTCAGTAATTACCGTCGAACGGGGCAATATGGGACAGTCAGGTAATATGGGACAAATTGTCTGTGTTTTAAATTTGGCACGTTCATTCAGAAATGGTAGCACTTTACAGAAAACTGTAAACGGGAATTTGCTCGACTAGGTTCATAGATGGCAGGAAGATTAGGTAAACACTAGGGTCCCTGTATTGAGAGAGTATCGCAATCTCCGCCATGTTTACTCACAATAACAGGCGCCAAATTTGAATTGTGCCGGAACGTCAGATTTTATATTTGAGATGTGTTACAAATTGCGGATTCACCCTCTGATTTTTGATCCATAAACAAATAAAATTTGACTGTAATACGTTGAGGAATAATACTGCAGACCAGATTGTGGAAATATATATCACCGATTCACAAAAGACGATAAAACATAAACACCAAACAAACCAACATTTCAGCTGGACTTTGACTGACATATTACATTTTGCTGCTGACACGGCAGTCCGCCATGTTTACTCACAGTTCTGAAACATAGTGGAGCTATTGATTGCGGTACTCTCTAAATACAGGGACCCTAGTAAACACTACACAAATATTTTGTTTGTTACCGACCGTCATTCTTAACCTTCGGGAACCGAAAAAAATTGTGGCGCCAAGAGTTTCATGTGTTAGCGTTGAATGAGGTTAGTAACTTCAATTTTATGTTAATACACTAAGAGCCTGTAGTATTAGCTCCACTTTGATATAATATTTTGTGTGCATTGTTATGAATCGGCAGGAAAAAGACACTTTATTTAAAAAAATGAACTTTTTAGGTTAATATGGGACAATGGTTCGTAAGTACAGACGCCGTTTTGGAGCCGATATTAGACGCGATTATCCACCAGAATCAATGGAAAATGCCTTAAGGGCAGTTCTAGAAAGAGGTTTATCATTCCGCCAAGCTGCTGATGAATTTCAAGTGCCAAAATCATCTATATACAGAAAATATCGGGGGCTGCATCGAGATGTATTGGTTCGACCACCTGCTTTGACTGCCACAGAAGAAAAAAAGGTTGTAGATACTCTTATATTTGCTGGTAATTGTGGCATACCATTTACTGAAAATGATTTAAGAGATTTTGTGCAAAGGAATTAAACATCCCATATTTGCCAACAACCTTCCAGGAAGAGACTGGACAAGAACTTTCTTGCTTAGACACAAAGAAGACCTAACAATAAGACTATCTGAGAACACTAAGAGATGCAGAGCACAGATTACTGTTGAATCGGTGAACCAATATTTTGATCATTTGGAAATCACATTGGCTGGTGTGCCACCGTCCAACATTCTAAATGACGACGAGACAAATATATGTATGTGATGATCCGGGACAGCAAAGGGTTTTTGTTAAAAGAGGCTCAAAATATTCCAGGAGATTTCTAGATGCAAGCAAAAGCTCAACATCAGTAATGTTCGCAATAGCAGCTGATGGGTCCCTTTTGCCACCCTATATAGTTTATCGAGCTAAGCATATATACCCTGAATGGATTTTGGGAGGACCCCCAGGAGCCCATTACAATCGTTCAAAAAATGGATGGTTTGACGGAGTTATTTTTTCAGACTGGTTTTTTAAAATTGCAGTGCCATACATTAAAAACAAAGAGGGGCAAAAAGTAATAATAGGGGATAATTTAGGTTCCCACTTGTCTGTCACAGTGATAGAAAAGTGCCAAGAACTTAATATTAGATTTGTCTTATTTTTAGCTAATTCAACCCACATGTGTCAGCCACTTGACGTGGCATATTTTCGACCGCTTAAGAGAGCATGGCGCAAAATCCTCACCCAATGGAAGCTAAGAAACAAGGGATGCCTTCCTAAAACAGCTTTTCCAGCAAAACTTCGAGAATGCTTGCAGGAAGTGGAACCCAACAGTATGAAAAACATTTTGTCTGGCTTTCGAGCTACAGGAATTTGCCCTTTAAATCGAGAAGAAATTTTAAAACATTTACCTGAAACTTTGGAGAATGCTCATAGAAACGAGGAAAACAGGGATCTTCTGGATAGTTTTTCTGAAATCGTTAAACAGAACAACATAACAAATTTCGAAAGAGTTTCTGTAAAACGAAAGAGGAAGTTTGATGTTCCTGCTGGTCAGTCGGTAAGCTTAAAAGATTTAGCAAACACTTCACCAAGCACATCGAAAGAAAAAAATCGCAAAACTACAAGAAGGAAAGTTAGTGCTGTTAGTGATTCAGAAAATGAAGAGATTGGGCTTGAGTCGGACGAGTCTGCAGAAACAGAAGAAGATGATGTTAACATCGAAGACTTATCTTCACCAGAGGCTGGCCAGTCTAATGTTAGTGCTCCACAAGAATCACCACATGAAATGGTAAATGAAGACAATTTACACAAGCATTCATTTCTTCTGGTCCAATTTACTTACGACAAAGGTTCAAAAAGGGAGAAATTTAAAGAATTTCTTGCTCAGATTATCGATATTGACAGTTGCAAAAGTTTATATACAGTGAAATGTATGCGGCCTTATGGACAAAAAAGGAATAATATGTTTGTTTTTCCTCCCATAGATGATATATGCATAATACACAAGGAACAGATCAAAAACAAACTATCAGGACCTGTAATAACCAGAGGAAGACATATTTTTAGAAGTTTGTAAGATTTAGTTATGTTTCTGTTTTTAGTATTTTATTTTTTTATGGAGTTCAAATTTATGTTTTGTATCCATTTTGATGAATAAAACATACAATTGATGCCGCTTTAATTTATTGCCTATACTTACTTACTAAAGACTCAAAAAAAAATTTTCTTCTGGCTGTCCCATATAAACCCACAAGAATACAATGTGACTGAAACCAAGCACCTGTGTGCCTTTTTTCTGTAAAACTCTACTATGTCTACTGTTACCCCACATGTCGGGGAATATGGGACAGACACTTTTTTTTTAAATAAAAAATAATATGTGGTAATTTCAAAATGTAATTAAACTATTTGAATGACCTCATAAACTCGCATCTTGCATTTTTTCCCAAATTTTTTAACTAAGAAATAGAGAATTCACAGCCAAGAATCCAAAAATAGTGTCCCATAATACCTCATTTGATGGTACTATTATTTGTAAGTCACGTTTACCTTCAATAAATTAATGCTTCGATTTCATCCAGTTTATTTCTAATACTTCGAGCATTAAGATATAATATCATATTTACCTGTACTGCCATTGATAAACAAATAAATATATACCGGGTGTCAACGAGAGCATGTAACATCCCGCCATTTGTTTACTTTTTGAAATATACCTTGGCAGTCCGCTGTAAGTATTATACTTCTCATATTTTTATCATATTTGACATATCTAATTACTTCCGGTTAAAACGGAAGTGACATCAACTTTATTATGTTAAATAGCAATATATAATTTTTTTAAGATAGTTCGATAGGCCTTTTTATTCTATTGACAACCATGTATCATACATACCCAAAAACTTTATATTTTTGACGTCAGAGGGCGTTAAATGAAAAAGTCACGTTGGCTGTGAATTTGACGATATGAGCCGAATTTTAAACGTTTAAGGGCCGGTTGTTCAAAACTCCATTTGATCAGAGATTAACTAATCACTGGTTAAATTTGATCATTGATCAAATCTGACACCGGTTGTTCGTACGAAAATCAAACTGTGATTAACTAATCTCAGATTAACTTTATTAAGTTTATAACTTTTGTGAATTTTTTGGCAAAATTGAAACTTCGTTTTGTAAAACACCAACGTTTCGCCTCCGTTAGGGGGCTTTATCAAGGTTTTATTCAAAATTGTATAAAGTATAAAAAAGTGACATTTTTTTTCTTAATAAAATTTGTAAATAACAGTAACTATGTTAAACTTAATAATAGAAATTATATCTAGCACATTTGATTTTGATAATTATGAATAAGGAAATAAATAATGTACATGAGTTAATTTAGAATCAAGTGGTAGAGAACAAATTACGTTATTATGTCACGTAATTTGTTCTCTACCACTTGATTCTAAATTAACTCATGTACATTATTTATTTCCTTATTCATAATTATCAAAATCAAATGTGCTAGATATAATTTCTATTATTAAGTTTAACATAGTTACTGTTATTTACAAATTTTATTAAGAAAAAAAATGTCACTTTTTTATACTTTATACAATTTTGAATAAAACCTTGATAAAGCCCCCTAACGGAGGCGAAACGTTGGTGGTTTACAAAAAGAAGTTTCAATTTTGCCAAAAAATTCACAAAAGTTATAAACTTAAAGAAAAAAATTGGCACGAATAATTATATAAAATTATTAACTTTATTAGTTCAAATGTATCATACGTTGCTAAGATACGATCCCTTGAATTTTATTTGACTATTGACAGTTCGTTGTCACTCAAACAACTTATTTGTTAATTTCCATTTATTTATTTGTGTTTGGCGTGTCAAAAGTGCGTTTATGATGGATAAGAGGACACAAAACTTCACAGAGGGAGAGAAACATGAATTGGTCAGTTTAGTACAGCAGTAAGCATTTTTGGGAAAGGACGATTGTAATGTAAATAAATACCAAGATAAAAAATATTGAGGTTCTGTACTTACACTATTTTGCTCAAAGTATTCACATTACCTTACTACATTTTGGCGCTTGGTCGAGGTTTCAGATGGATGGCCGTATTGCTCACTATGACCGTAATATCCCAGAACTTACTAATGTAATAATTCCTTCAGAATCAACCAGAAGTACGAAAGAGCATTTTTCAAGCATTTGTTTAGTAATTTCAAATTTGTGAATGCCGCATCTAGGTATAAGAACTTTCGACTTTTCGATAAAAAATACATACCTAACCGTTGCGAGTGATATAGGTAAATAGATGGATGGTGCGTATCGAGGTCCGTATTCCAATTGGACAGCCTACATTTATAGGAAAACTAATGTTGCATTCAAAGTCATTATCACAATTTGTTTACATTTTCTGCGCGTTTATACACATTTGAAGAAAACATATCAGCGTGCGGTCAATTTTAGGTTAACAATATTTTTGACAATAAAATCTCAAATAACAGATAAAATACTCAATAAAATAGTAAAAGGATTTACAAATTAAAGTTTTTATTTACATATGTACTTACCTTTTGACAATTTTTTTACTAAAAAGTCTTATAATTCAGAGTCTGCCGTTCCCAACTGTCAATTTAACCACACTTTAACCACAGCTTGAACAGCGTTCAAGTTAATCACACTTTGATCATAGTTTAACCAGAGATCAGAGCTTTGAACAACCCGAATTCGACTTAACCATACTTTGATCACAGTTTAATCATAGATTAGTTAATCTCGGATCAAATAGCTGCTTGGAAGTTTTGAACAACCGGTTTGTAAGATAATCAGAGGTTAATCTCTGATCAAAATTTGAACAGCGTTTGAACAACCGGCCCTTTTAAATGAATTAAACTATTAATTCTAACAAACTGTTTTAATGTCCATGGAAAAATTTTCGAATTTGAAGCAGTACATCCTTTATTTTTTTTAAAATAAGGTTAACATAGTCGTTTTAAGTGTTTTGAAAAATTGAATTTAAATTAGTAATTGATAATTGAATTGCAATTTTTATGCACTAATTGTGAGGACAATAAACTGAAGTTCGAAAAACAAGAAAAATATTAGCACCTTTCTATTTAGAATTTCAGGAAAAACTCGGTATTCAAAACGAATATTTAAAATTTAAAAATTTCAAATAGTTTTTGAAACCGAGTTTTTCCTGAAATTCTAAATAGCAAGGTGCTAATATTTTTCTTGTTTTTCGAACTTCAGTTTATTGTCCTCACAATTAGTGCATAAAAAGTGCAATTCAATGATCAATTACTAATTTAAATTCCATTTTTCAAAACACTTAAAACGACTATGTTAACATTATTTAAAAAAAATAAAGGATGTACTGCTTCAAATTCTAAAAATTTTCCATGAACATTAAAACAGTCCGGTAGAATTAATAGTTTAATTCATTAAAACGCTTAAAATTAGGCTCATATCGTTAAATTCACAGCCAACGTGACTTTTTCATTTAACGCCCTCTGACGTCAAAAATATAAAGTTCTTGGCTATGTATGATACATGGTTATCAAGAGAATAAAAAGGCCTATCAAACTATCTAAAAAAATGATATATTGCTATTTAACATAATAAAGTTGATGTCACTTCTGGTTTAACCGGAAGTAATTAGATATGCCAAATTTGGTAAAAATATGTGGTTTTAGGAGTATAATACTTACAGAGGATTGCCAAAGTGTACTTCAAAAAGTAAACAAATGGCGGGATGTTACATGCTCTCGTTGACACCCGGTATACATAGTGTCCAAAAAATAGCGGTTAAACTCAAGGGTACGTTGAAACAATTTGTATCTGGATGACAAAAAAAATATTTTAAAAAATCTCTGTGCTTCCGGTGACTCGTTTATTTCTATTTTAAAAGCAAGAAATCTTGCAACATATCAATTATTGTACGATTTAAAGAAAATATCAAGTATCACATTGCCTGAAATTTATTTAATCTTACCATCCTAGTTACCTATGGCAGATTGATTGCTTGTCACGTAAATCTGTCATGAATGTAGGTAACTTCATTATAATTCCAAATTATTTCGTCAAATGAAGGCCAGAGTAAGTAAAAGAAATAAACACATTAAGAGAACAAAGAATTTAATTAACAAGGCAATTATTAATCTTACATTTTTTAGTCCCAAACACTACAAAGTATCCAAATTAGATACAATCTGACACGTGCCACTTTTGAATCACTTATTATTTTCAATTCTGACATTAAGACAAATTCGTTTTGGCCACCTACTATTACTGCAATAATTCATTAATGAATGCATTGTTGTCATGTATTGAAGCAATTCTCCACTGCCCCAAAAATGCAAAATTGGTATTTTGTAATTTCCCAGATATACTTAAGTAAATGAAGCTAAATGTTCCTTTGTGTTTTGAAATGATAACAGTAATGTGTCACAATAGTTTAAGATCACATATTAGTTAGCATTGGCTGTAGCAGGAGTTGAGTAGGCAGACTTTGGACCTTTTTCTGTTGAAAACTATGGCACTTGGATTTTTTCTAGCATTTTCCATATACTGAGGTGACCATTCCTAACAACGTACTGATGTACTGACCCACCTTGCCAACAATTTTCGGTAACCCAAATGATCTGAAATGATTGATGGGGCTCTCCCGTACGATATCCCGATGTGTACAGCCATTTCCCATACTAATGCGGTAGTCACCTTCAATCAGCTCACGGATCGCACAAATACTCGCCTCACTAATGCTTGTCCGGGATTGGCTCGCGTTTTCCACCGACTCTCGGTTGCCTGATTTTTAGTTTTGATTTTTTAGTCGTAGACTTGGATCCTAGAAAGTGTTTTTTCAGCGAATTGTGTAGTTAGTCGACGCAAAATTTTAGTTAGTTTTACGCCCTCTCGTGGCAAAAATTTTATGACGATGCGTTGCGCAACGTACGTGCACACCTCTTACTCAGATATACTGCTACTAACAGCCCATCTGCTCAGTCTGGCGAGCCTCTTGACATCCCTATCCAACATATACCAAGACGTCACACCCCTCATTTCACCTATGGGGCGTTAAGAAGGAAATTCTGGTTCATATTTGATTCGCCCTCGTACGATCATGTCATTATATTCAAAAATCAGGAAGCCACCAGAGTTTCCAAGGAAGCCACTGTTGCTATCTTGAAAACCTGTGAGGCCTCATCCCTCCTCATGTAGACAAGATACCATCCCTTTTCCACAAGTACCTCCAATTCAGTTCCAGTTTCTTCTTTCTTGCCAGTGCAAATAATTATCGTGTTCTACTTGTTAAATTTTCATTAAAAAAAATCTGGGATTTAAGGTCAGTTATGCCGATTTCATTTGCACACAAACTTTTTCTTTCCTGCAAGACATCAGGTCTTCTCTTGTTGAACATTTAACAAATCTCACAATTATTGGGGGATGTTTGTCAGGAATCCTGGATGGTAGACGATGCGACATGTCCAAATAATAATAATAATAATAACCGGCGTTATCATCCATGAAATAAATTTAAACAAGATTTAAATAGAATAGTTTGAGGGCGAGGTTTAGCCAAAGGCTATTCTACCACTTAACCTAAAATCATAAAAAATATATATAGGTACATAATATCGGAGCAAGTCACTGACCCAGCCTATAGATAATACCTATAAGAAAAATGAATATGCAAAAGAAAGTTAATGAGGAACAATCAGTAAATATGCACTGCAATGAGCATACAATAATGACACCCACGCTAACAGAAATCGACAGAATAATATAAAACAGAACAAGAATGGATATAATATAAAATGGAATAAAAGCAAGATCACTGCAGACCGAGGAAATACCATTTGCTAGAAAACTTAAACTCACGACAACCTAAAACTTCGAGTAAAATTTTCAACTCCAAATGCAAATTATCAAAAACATGACAGCATTGAAGACAAAAGATTTACGAAATAGGGATGTGCGATGCCGGGGCATGTGGAGGAGGTGTGTGTGTGTGTCTTATATTAACTTCATGTAATGTACTTCTTAAAGACAATAAATTGGCCAAGTAGGGAGGGCTACCACTATTTAGAATAGTGTACAAATACTGCAAGATGATGCCTCTTTCTGTTAGTCATATTGAGCCAACGCAACAGTCTAAATTTATTAGATTTATGATCATATTTTCATAAGTTGAAAATTAGATTGCAGCATGAGTTCTGAACGCGTTGTATTTGTTGAGGGTTAACATAATCCAAGCATGGCCCATACACAAAATCACAGTAGTTGAAATGTGATAATTGATAAAACTAAAGTTTCAGCTTAAGTCTTTCTTAATTTGGTGTTCAATACATCTTCATTGGCATACAATAATTTAAGACAAGTTTAGGCTCTTTGTATTAAAGTGTCTACATGTAATGAAAATTTCAAGCCACTATCCATTATAATACTGCCGAGATTCTTAGAACTGTCAACAATAGGTAGGGGTACGGATTCAATCTGTACAAGAAAGGTAGGCTTCAAAAGTCCTACTTGTTTTTATTGCCAAATAAAATTACATGGGACTTGGCAGAATTCAATTTCACATTGTGAGCTTCAGACAGTTCCCGCCGCCTATCCAAATCAGAATTAATATTAAATAAAATTTGCTCATGATCAAAATGAAATTTATACAATAGTTGCATGTCGTCGGCGTAAGCATGTAATAGACAATTATTGACAAATGAATTCAGCAAATCAGCCGAGTAAATGATGAACAAAAGCGAATTCAAGATTGAGGCCTGTGGCACTCCCGAAGACAGCAGCATGGCCTCAGACATTGCATTATTTATTTTTACCGGTTGAGATCTATTGTAGAGATATGACTGAAGGAGATCGGAGGCCGACTGCTTAAACCCATAAAATTTAAGTTTGGACACCAAAACTTCATGATTGAGTGTCGAAGGCTTTAGAGTAATCTAATAAGAAGAGCACACCATGACGCGGTGCTATATGACTTTCTGAAGCCAGATTGTCGAAGAGAAAGCAGATTGTGATTAGCCACATAGGTACCTATGCATTTGTTTAAAGATAATTTTCTCAAAAATTTTGGATAAGGTTGACAGCAAACTTATAGGGCGTAGATCCGACAAATTTCGTGGATTAGAGATTTTAGGAATTGGGAAAACCATGACCTGCTTCCATACAGTAGGAAAATAATTCGCAATCAAACAAGAGTTTGTAATATGCGTTATATATTTATCTATAAACGGACTGCAATATCTTAGCATGGTGACAGATATATTATCTATTCTGCAAGAGGCAGTTTTTAAAATGCCCAAAATTCACATTTTGGCAAACCATCTGTCTGTCTTATTGGTGTATTACTACTGTTGAAAATACACTTGACAGACTTGTTCGTTTGTTGCCTCTGGAGGTTAGGAAACACTGGGCAGTCCTATTTGCTGCGCGATCACTTGCCCTATAGTAACTTTGGCAAATGTTATCCCATTGTAATTTTCTTGTAAGAGAAACTATTTTTTATCAAACCACTTCTGGAGCATGTAACTTAAAGGGAAGATGTAGTTAAGAAAATGGAAAACCTCGTAAAACAAGTTACCTTTCACAGTGTCTTGCAACCTTGGGAATTAATTTCAGGCGAATGTAAGGGGATATGACGAACCGTTGGATGGTGAAAAAAATTCTGAAACTACGCTTATCATAGATTCACCAAAAAATGTTTTTGAGAAGTAGGAAATGTTGAAAACTTTCATACAATGTCGAATTTGTCCCTGATGTTTTATCCCATTGCAGTGGTCCAGAATTTTGAAAAAGTGGCCAAAATTTCGAAACTTTGGCAGTGAGTCAGTAGCATAGAGATATTTGTTACACAAACATTTAAAAAATATTAATCGTCCAGTGGGATGTGCCGGAGGCGGTTGAAAAAAAAGTTAATGGAAAATTCTGAAATTTTGTATACTAACTGATAATATGTAGACATTTGCTGGAAAAATACTTTTTAAAAATTAGACTCGTTATGTGAAGCATCAGGTCAGGTCAAAGAATTAGGAAAAAAAACAACAACAAACATGTTAGGCGAAATACGTAATCATTTATTGCAAAATATTATGTCAACGAGTAAAAACTTAAATGGTACTAATATTTAGTTGAAAATAAGGAAAAATTAACTAATTTTTATTATTTTATTGCTAAAATGAACCTTTAACTAATAATCACTCTCATAATCTCATAATCATTGTCAGTGCCATCTGATGCGTAATATGCACATGTTTGTCCACAACTTTAATAACAGTTTGGCTGAGATTGGCTATCTGGTCCTCGATATAGGCTACCTCTTCTGTCGAAAGTGCCGTGGTTTCCTTCTTATATTGAACCCTAGTGGGTCGACAATATCTGACAGATGATGCGCATGAATTTTTCCATAATACAGTTTCCTTAGATGATGCTAGATGCAATAATAATGGGACAAATGAGGTAATGAACATATCGGTATCACTTTCTCCATCTAAAAATTTTTGTTTATATTGGCTGTGGCCCGTGCTTCCGTCGCAACCCCACTTTGAAATTAAAACAAGTTCTGCAGATTGCTCAAAGGCAAACCAGCTACAACCTCCTCTTGAATTTTCAATAAACGAGATATTGTATGGTCCAGGAGTGACTGAAGTTCTTCAATTAAGGAATCTGTAACTGTTATGGACTCTTTCTCCGGATAGCATAGCTTCTTGGCTAATATAAGTTTATTGTTTATTGTTTAGCATGTTTAGACTTTGCTCCAATTCTCATTTTCATATACTGATTTTTTGTTAACTTTGTTTCAATTAGCAGGGAGAGGGCTTCATCTGGTGTGTATGAAATGGGTGCATTCGTTTTACCTAACCATGTCGTCCTAATTTTAGTAGCTCGGGTAGGTGTTGTGCCTACAACTTCAAACAATAATTGTGCAGCATCCTTTTTGGGCAGCTAACGTTATTTGTTTAGTGCCGTGTTTGTCGCAAATTTATTTTATTTTTCTTCGTTTAGTGCGTAGACTGCTGTCTTCAAAAGGAACTTGCGGTCTTCCTGGCTTAGATGTAGACGGTATAGGCTCATTTGTCGGTTCATATTCACTAGGATCATCTGCAACGCTTACAGGTCTACGTAGGCTTCGAAATACGAAACCGGCATTCAGCCAGGTGGAATGACGATTAAGAAATCGTGTTTCAGTCCGGTTACTGTTTTGCCATCGTTTTTGTAGTTGAGAACAAAAAACGTAAATAGATTTCTTAATTTCACTTATATAGTCTTCAGGAAATTTTTCAGATTCTAACTGCCTAAGAACCATATTTAACACATGTTGACATTTTTCGCTGTTTCCGTCGTTTGATTTTTCCTTCCATATATTAAATAAGTCAATACGCTTAGGATTGTAGGCTGGGGGAACGACGTCTGAAAGAAACAACTTCGAATAATTACTCTCCAAAATGCAACGTGATTAAAAATATCAAAATCCCTAGGTAGCAGATGGTGGCAGCTAAAACTCTTACATCACGTTAAGTAAACATCAAACAATACTAGAAAAAAAAATCTAGGCATAACTAAGCCTAACTAAAATTGTACCTCAAGCCAAACATAGCCCTTGAAATGATACACGTGGCAAAAGTTCAATAATCTTAGTGCAATTAAAGTTTTATTGCAATAAATTAATCAATACCTAATGTTTTTATCATAAAGTACGTACCTTGTTTTGTATGCGCCATATTGAATTTAACAAATAATCACTCGAAAACCACAAAGAAAAATACTAAACATACTGTTCCGCTAGCTCTCATAGACGTACTAAAAATGAGGTGCAGAAACGCTTAATTCAACCCCTCCTATACTTGGGCCGCCCAACAGACGGAGTGATCACCCTGCAAGAACATGCTCTAGGCGGGACCACTATCAATTTAGGACGACAGAACCGCAGTGATGCGCTTTCTTTAGACCCAACGAAGTCGCATCACTCCAATTCGGTCGTCAAAAATTAATATTGGCCCCGCTAGAGCACGTTCTTGCAAGGTGATCACTCCGTCTGTTGGGCGGCCCAAGTATAATTGTCCCTCTGTAGCAGGTAAAAGCCGGATATCTGCACCTCTACATCAATAAAACTTTCTCTTTAACTAGGTATAAATTATAAGACCTTTCTAAGAACTCAAAAATTTAGTAATTTTGGCCACTTCCTAGAAATTCTGGACCACTGCATTGTGGGGTGGGGATCTAGAATGGCGACAATCCGTATATCCGTAATCTCGAAAGAATTTAAAAACTATTAAAAAAGGATGAACGTCGTCCAGGTGGTCTCTGAAAGTCATCTTGAACATAATAATAAATTTCAACTAAATTTTGAGTTTTGAGAGGGCATGAGCCTACACGATTAGCTCCCCCTGGAATTGCAATATCTTCTTCTAATATATAAAAATCTCGTGTCACGGTGTTTGTGGTCGCACTCCTCCGAAACGGCTCGACCGATTTTTATGAATTTTTTTTTGTACATTTGGTAGGTATGAGAATAGGTCGTAAAGTATTTTTCACCCTCCTACCCCCACCCCCCATTTTTTAATCGCGATTGTAGTATTTTTGTATGAACAATATCCAAATAATTGAAATTTTTTTGTACATTTGGTAGATATGAGAATAGGTCGTAAAGTATTTTTCACCCTCCTACCCCCACCCACCATTTTTTATTCGCGATTTTAGTATTTTTGTATGAACACTCTGTATAATATATAAAAAAATCAGGTTCTAGGAATTTTTTTGAACGGCCGGACCGATTTAAAAAAAAATTGTGTGTTGGAGTGGGTCCCTGGGTGGTTTATATTCACAATAATAAATTGGACCCGGTAGGTTGCGTTGCAATCGGGTTCCAGGAGTTTTTTTGAACGGCTGGACCGATTTTTAATAAATTCTTTGTGTTTGTTGGTGTGGGTACCTGGATGGTTTACATTCACAATTGGACCCGGTAGGTGGCGCTGCAATCGGGTGTTACTGAACTCCTGGACCGATTTGATGAAATTTTTTGTGTGTTGGAGTGGGTCCCTGGATGATTTACATTCACAGTTGGACCCGGTAGGTGGCGCTGCAATCGGGTTCTAGGATTTTTTTTTAAAACGGCTGGACCGATTTTGAAGAAATTTTTTGTGTGTTTGAGTGGGTCCCTGGATGGTTTACATTCACAATTAGACCCAGTAGGTGGCGCTGCAATCAGGTTCTAGGATTCTTTTTACGAAAATTTTTTTAATGTTGGGCAGGACAACGTCTGCCGGGCCCGCTAGTAAGAGTATATAAATCAAGACAACTTCCATATAAAAGTTGTGGAATGAACCTGTCTTTTCTTTAAAGCTGTATTCTTGTGATTGCCAATAAAGCAAGTATTAAAAAAATTAAATGCAAATAATGGAATATAATCTTCATCAACATTTTTATTTGCAAAAATATATACAACAGTCAAAAAGCAACCCTAACAACTATTTTGTGAATGTTTCAGGTTCACTTTGAGAATCATGATACTTAATTATTTTTTTCCAATTTTGTTAGGTCCATGCCTTCTAGGGGCCCATCTCAATGCATTACTGTCAACACATAATCGAGGTCTCTTATACTGACTGGACCTTATATGCTCATCAACCAACTTGGGTGTGACACAAATGACATGTTGACCTTTCCAATACTTAACCATATTCATGCTCTGAAGGGTTGATATAATATCAGTTTGGGTTATACTCGTCATTTGACTGAAACAGAGGATGGAAAAATTGCACACATTTCACTGAAAAGGTAATACTAAAGATCAGTTGTTCGAAAAAAGTAACACAGACTTAAGTCTGACACCGGTTAGATGTATCGTAGGAACTGATCCAGTGGCACACTTAAACCTGTGTTATGTTTCTCGAACAACTGGGCCTAAGTAATGTAATGAAACAGAAAAACTAGTTTCTACTAGGCAATTAATCTTAAAAACTTGAACAATAGTAAAATATTCTTAAGAGCCACCCTGCAGAGAATTAAATTATATATATATTTCTTTTGTTTCTTGACCAACCAAATTTTAAAATGTATTTTGATAAAATTAGGTTACACTGAATTAATGCTCATTTTTCTTATAAAACCCTTGGATGCATTGTATAACTACACAATAATCATCTTTTATGTATCATCAATTTCGGGTATCCTGATTTGCGTATTAGGACGGAAACAAAATACTACATTCGTGTCGGCTTCTAAGAACATACGCCACTAAAGATCCATTGCTCAAACTGTATGTTGCGAGTATACTTTGAATGTCACAAAAATAGTGCTGCTGATCTGCAACTTCACAATGAACGTTATAAACGTTACTACTTATTACATGTAATATTGATAATTTCTTACAAAAAATGTTACGGTTAGTTACTAAATGTCAAAATCTTTCAGAAAAAGTAAAAATATACCAGGCGTTCCATTTGAAAAAAAAAAGATGACTGTCTACACTTTTGACACATGAATGCTGTCCAAGATGCTGTGTGCGGAGCTCATTATGTTGGACAGCAAATTCACGACCAATAAGAGCAATAGCAGGGACATGATTAGCAAGAATGCCCTTAATATATTGGGCAGAAACCATTCGTGGACATACCAAAACAAGTTGAGTGTTACACGAGATTCCATTTTATACTGGCTGATCCTCCCCTGTATTAATTTACCATACTCCTGAAGCAGCTGTTCATAATAGCGGTGTCCACAGCCTAAAGTGCCCCATAGACTTCGTTCTTTTACACGGTTTTAACTGTACGAGCCAAATCGCATGAATTGGACTGTTTGAAATTTGCACCCCACACACTGTCGGATCGTTTGATTGACAGCTATTCCAGTACAGTGTCAGGTATGAAGTATTTGTTGGCCACTAAAATTGAGAGCATTTTAAACCACCGAACAGCGGATTTGTCTAAAAAAAGGGAGTGCTTGGAAACAATGAAATGTAATGCAAGACAAAAAAAATATGAAATACCTACATTTGATTATAAAACCCAAAAAATAGTTGTTATTTAACTTAATTTTCTGTCTAATAAAGGAACTGGATTTGTTTCCAATGTAATGCAGGGCCTAGCCATGCTTTGGATTCGAGGCCACTGTGGACTGATAGGGAACGAGAAAGCCGATAAACTAGCAAAGCGGTGCTCCAAAAAAACCTTTTGTTGGACCGGAACCTGCCCTAGGCATAACTAAGAGTGCCGTCAGACACCAAGTAAATGGATGGATTCGCGCTCAACATCACAATTACTGGAACAAGATTCCAGGACACAGGTACAGCAAGTCATATACAGGGTGGATTATAAAAAACGCCCCATGCCATAGCTCCATTATTTTTAAAGATATGACAATACTTCTTGGAACAAAGTTGCATAGTTTATTGTCATCTATTTTTTGGGATAGATACTTAACCAATGCCGCTTCCTGTTTAACCGGAAGTGACATCAACTTTAGTTTTTTAAATGGAATACCCTGTATATTTTATTGTTTTTGGATTCTTTGTTTAATTGTCTTTTAAAAAGTTTTGTAGAACCATATGCCTAAAAGCAATACTTAGTGAGATATTCGTCAATTAATGTATTGAATAAAGTAGGCAGTGGACAACAATAATATGAGATAATAATACAATAATATGAGATAATGTCATAATGTCATCAGTTCGCATTTTTTCTTAGTGTTTTTATATTTTTTGGTGTTAATCATGGATTACAATGTGTTAACAGACATGATTCAAGTATATTTTGAATGCAATAGAAATAGTGGGAGCTGGGAGAGCACTACGCCTTTACACCGTGCGGTTTCCTATGAGAGAATATGTGTGGCGTGGAATTTTAGGTAATAGACTGATTTGGCGCTTTTTCATAAACGGAACGCTAAATCAAGAAAGATATAGTCAACTGTTGACTACAGAAATTTTTAATTTTGTTGACAACTTCCTCTTGCTGAACGAATTGCAATGATTTTTCAACAAGATGGGGCTACGCCTCATAATTCTAGAATTTATTATTGTTGAATGGTAAAACGCCGAATTTGGTGTAAGGTGGATCGGGACAAACGAACCAGTTAGGTGGCCTGCACGATCGCCAGACCTAACACCCCTCGATTTTTGGCTATGGGGGTACCTACAAGTCCTTGTTTATTTCACACGTCCAGAAAACGAGGAAATTTTGAGGCAGCGAATAATCAACGCTTGCCGCGAAATACCTCCAAACTTTATATTGAATGCCTCCAGTGGAATAGCCAGAAGGTACGGTTATTGTGTTCAACAGAATGGTGAATTGTTTGAGCAATATCTGTAATAAATTAAGTTTGGTGGCTGGCTTGTATTAGATAAAGTGAATAAAAAATTTTCTATTCTTTCCGCAGCATACTTTATTAAATATCTCACTAAGTATTGCTTTTAGGCATATGGTACTACAAAACTTTTTAAAAGACAATTTAACAAGGAATCCAAAAATAATAAAATGTACAGGGTGTTCCATTTAAAAAACTGAAGTTGATGTCACTTCCGGTTAAACAGGAAGCGACATTGATTGAGCATCTACCTCAAAAAATAGATAACAATAAACTGTGCAACTTTGCTCCAAGAAGTATTGTCATATCTTTAAAAATAATGGAGTTATGACTTGGGGCGTTTTTTATAATCCACCCTGTATATAAATGGACCTTACAGGAAGAGATGTTCAGAACAACTTTGCCTAAGTAGGATGCAAATTAGAATTGTTACAGGCTTCTTAACGGGACACACAGCCGTTAAAGAACACCCGTGGAAGATTGGCAAATATTACGGAGACCTTAACTGCCGCTTGTGTAATAAGGAACGGGAGACAGCTATGCACATCTTGTGCAGATGTGAAGCGCTAGACCAAAAGAGGCAGTGAATTTTCGGGCAATGTCTAATGGAACCAGAAGATATTTCCACGCTTTCAGTGTATGACTTATAACTGGAGACCGGATTATATGCAACATAACAAGCTCGAAATATGCATGCAAATATGCATGAAAAATGTCAATATATGCAATACCAAATAATAAAATTTTTTTGTGTACGAAACGTTTTTCTCGCAAACTCGACAATATAAAATATTGTCGTCAAATGTAAATGTTCCAGGATGGTAAGCTATCCACGAAACGACATTTCTTTTTTCGGGGGGCATGTAAGCTAAATGTAAACTGAAACAATGGACGTGCGACTAACAACTTGCGGTGTCTGACGCGTGTGGTATGGATCAAGCGGGGTGCGGGCAGACTGACTCCGCCTGGCTCTTCTCCTGTCACAGCATAATACAGCAGAACAGCTCTCCCTAAATTTTCTAGCTCGCGCAGCGTAGCCTGCGCAACTTCTCAGGCTACGCGCGTGTTCTTTTTCCTTTGTCGCCGAGTTAATACCAGTGTCAAACCGATTGATAAAACGCCGCGGTAGTAAATCACTTACAGTTGGAGGTCACCAAATGCAGCTAAAATAGTTCAAACACACCGCCAAGAACTTTAACTGCTGTATTATGCTGTGCTCCTTTTCAATTCGCTAGCCACTCGGTTAGCGATCGTACACAGTTACAGGTCGCAGTCACTCAAGCGCGGTGAGAAACAACATCGAGCTTGAGCCCGCCCTTGTAGATTTTTAAAGTATTGTAAATATAGTGCGAAAATATGCATTATCACTAGTTTTTAGTTAAAATATGCAACAACAGGTGAAAAGGGGCTAAATATGCAAATGCATATAATCCGGTCTCTACTTATAACGTTTGGTTCAAGGCACCAAGATCATGGAATGGGTGTGACTTAGAATTAGGGTAAGAATAATAAGCCCGCTTTGTGGTTGCAGTGCATCTGAGTCTATGGGTAGGCAGGCCCTGGGAGAAAAAAAATTGTTGGCAGTGGCAGCGGCACTTGCGGTAAGAATCATTAAAGTCTAAAGTGGTATAAGAATGGTTGTTAAAAAGGAAAACTCTTTCATACAAAAAGGACGCAAATGAAAGTATGTAATTAAATGTTGAATGAAATATACCCCACCAATATACTTTCCAAATGATACTGTGCGACACTGGTAAAAACCGCACTGTTTGATCCACACACTAGTATTTTCAATGGGCTAATTCACGAGGTTGAAATTAGTCGCTGGCAGATTTGGAACATGCGAAAAATCCTGAACCGAACAACCCTACATTGACAGTTTAAATGGCACGGTCGGGCCCCTACAGTTAAAACCGTGTAAAAATAAGGAAGTTTATGGAGCCCTTAACGTGTCCATCACAATGCATCTCGACTCATAACCATTGCTTCATTCTCCAATGAGTATATTCTTGAGCAAATGTGACGGATCCTTCCATCATGGTTAAACTTGGTTTTCAGACTGATCTCCTTGATCTTAGAATGCTTCCCTATAACCTTTTTCTTATATTTTCAGCTCTTATGTAAAGTCTGTGAGATCTCCAGAGGTCCTCTGTAAGTCGTTAGGTAGCAGTAGATGTATGTCGACCAGGAGGACAAATCAGTCAAAATAATATACTTTTTGTTGTGGAACATTAGTCTTGTGTTTCTCATCTTACCCAGCATATCTATAAAAGGTTCCTGTCTCTAGGTACATATCCCAAACTCTGGGCACAACAGATGCACTAACATTAGCTTTCTTCGATTAATATTTCAGTTTTTGCAACTTCAATTTCATCAAGATGCCACATTTTAATAATTATTGGAACATCTTAACTTATCTAGGCAAGTAAACAGACCGAAAAAGACACATACAGCATTTTTCATTTCTATGGAAACCACATTCACTTGACTGCTAAAAAACAAATTGATTCTTTTATGTAAAAATGAAATTCTTCCTCTTCTCAGCCTGTACTTGTTCACTCCTGGAGGTAGGCTTGTCCTAAAGTTTTTTATACCTTCTGATCTTGGCAGATCTGGAATAATTCTCTACCTGCTACACTTTTGATGTCTTCTCATGACCTTTTTTGTGGCTTTCCCAAGCTTCTCTTTTGTTCCATCCTGCCGTGCCCATGTCCCAGTCACTGCCACTTAATTGGCGCTGTACGTGTATTACATCCGAGATTAAGGTTCTCTTTTGAATCTTACACCACAAGTTAATTCCAAAAAATGGCCTGATAGAACTCCTACCTGCTTATAGTACGCCGGATAGTGACATCAATTTTTAAATGATTTTAGCGTGTGGCAGAGGTTGTAAATTTGGTAGTTTGTGTGATGGTAAACAGGAAAATTTACCTCTGCCTACTCCGCATCGGACATTTTACAATTGACAAGTCTTCAAAAATTTTAAAGAAAGAATAAGTTAACGTAAACCTTTTCAGCGCCTCTGCCTTATGATTCAACTTATTAATTAAATCATAAAAAACGAGAAAATACCCGAGGCAGAGGTTCTGAGCAGTCCCTGGGCAGAGGAAGAGGTTCTGAAAGTGCTTGGAAAGTAGGCCTATTTAGATTCAAACGAGCTGAAATGACTAAGTAGAGCTACTTTTCTAAACACATTTAAAACGTCTTCCTCTGATCTGAAGCTGTTCAGGATCTCTGCCTCGGGTAATTTATTGTTCTTTATGATTTAATTTTTAAATGTTATCAAAAGGCAGGGGCACTGAAAAGATTTAGGTTAACTTTTTTCTTTGGCATTTTTGAAGACCTGCCAATTGTAAAATGTCCCACGCTGGGGTCTCGCACATGGATATTCCTGATTTCCAACAGACACAGGGTGTCTACTAAAATGGAAATCGAAAATTCCCTGACTTTTCCAGGTTTTCCAGGAAATTTTTTTTTAAATTCCAGGTGCTTAAAGGGATTTCTATTTCTTCTAAATGAGACATCAGTGCTTTCAAAATATTTTAATGTATAATACAACCATTGTTTAAACAATGCTAATAAATACACATATCAGTGATAAAAGCGGACATGAACTTACGTTAAAAGTAGTACGTTCAGAAACTTGACAAGTTTGACTTTCAAACCAGCAGCGTGGAGCACGTTCAGAACTTGCAAATCGCGTGTAATATACAGGGTATATACAAAATGACGCATAAGCTCTCCAGTACGTTGTAGGGGACCCTTCAATAGATCCCAGAAAAATACTTTAAAAAATCCTCCTCGATCATTCTTGGTGGTATGAAGAGGTAAAGTTGAGATTTCAACTTCTTTATTTCTGCGTATTTTTTGAAATCGAAATTTCTTCTGCAAAGGACCAAGACCCTTTATCGCCCAAAAACAAAATAACTTGTAATAATTGGGGATTAACTTTTAAACTGTATTTTACAAATAGCAGAATCTTTATCATGCTAGCCATAAAATGATGTTAAAATTTAATAAACTTTACCCACTTTGTTTTTTCGTACCTACATTTTTGATTTGTCACTCGAATAATTCTCAATTTGAAAACATCTATTACAATTAAATCTCATTTCAGTTATCCCCATTTTCATTAAAATAACATGAAAGACAGAGACATTCTATACTAATAGACACCACAGCATAAAACAGCAGTTAAAGTTCTTGGCGGTGTCTTTGAACTATTTTAGCTGCATTTGGTGACTTCCAACTGTAAGTGATTTACTACCGCGGCGTTTTATCAAACGGTTTGACACTGGTATTAACTCGGCGACAGACGAAAAAGAACACGTGCGTAGCCTGAGAAGTTGCGCGGGCTACGCTATGCGAGCTAGAAAATTTAGGGAGAGCTGTTCTGCTGTATTATGCTGTGTAGACGTAGACACGAAGATCACATGTATTAGCCATAGGCACTCTATTTCTAACATAAAAGACATACCTTTTTGTCTCTCACCCTTTCTACCTAACATTTTCTGTATAAAGTCATCTCTGCTTACGTAAAAGGTCAAAAACACTTTTTGGAAGTAGCGTGTTTATTGAATTGTATGACATTTAGGGCCGGTTGTTAGATCGTGGATCAAAATGTAACGCGATGCTACATTTAATTCGGCTTTCGTTGCTAAGGTACCTACTGACTTTGTGGTTGGTTATATCATAGCAACGAAACTCGAATTAAATGCAGCCTCGCATTACATTTTGATCCGCGTTCTAACAACCGGCCCTTAAATGTCAAAACATTTTGTCATTTGAGATTATGTTTTGCATTTAATTTTTCATACCTAATACACTGGCGAGCATAAAATTAGGGTCACTTCAAAAATTCAACTTTTCTGGTTATTTATTGTATCTTATTATTGTAAATGGATTTCGTTGTATACATATCTCTAAACAGGAATGTTTTAAAAAGAAAACGTTTCATTTTCTAATGTTTTTATTGAAAATTCGTAAAGAAGCAAATTTTAACAAAATTGTCTTAAAAATGTGTAGTGAGAAAAATGTTGGAATAAAACAAGGAACTGTTAAAATTTTGACCCCTAATAACGAGTGTTTCCTCCCCGTGCATTTGACAGCCTGGAGGCGACGTGGCATGCTCTCAATTAAATTACGGATCACATTTTGGGGGATGTTATTCCACTCCTGTAGTAGGAGCTCCCTAAGATCCTGTGCGTTGGTGGGAGACGGCGTATGACTTCGTACACGTTGTCCTAGCTCATCCCACACATGCTCTATGGGGTTCAAGTCGGGACTCCGTGCTGGCCAGTCAAATCGCGTAATTTGAACCTCATCCAAATAACCGCTAACAATTCTTGCCACGTGGGGTCGAGCGTTATCATGCATAAAAGTTGCATTTTCTCCCAGAACCGTCATAAAAGACATGACATGATTTTCTACAACTTCCGTTACGTACCTATGGGCAGCTAGGGATCCATTGCCGATAAGCACTAATTCGGTACGTGCGTCTGAAGAAATTCCTCCCCACACCATAACTGAGCCTCCACCAAATGTAAGTCGCTCATCAATACAAGCCTGGGCATACCTTTCTCCGGGTCTTCGCCATACCCGCCGACGTCCATCCGACCTATTTAAACAGAAATGTGACTCGTCTGAGAATAATACCCTCCCCCAATCGTCATTTGTCCATCCCAAGTGATCTCGAGCAAAGTTCAGTCTTGCAATTCTATGGCGACGGAGAAGTGGAGGACCCGTAGCCATTCTCCGAGAAGATAATCCAGCAGAACGAAGTCGCCTCCTAGCTCCCATTCGCTAATGTTAACATTTCTGACTTCTTGGAGGAGATTTCGAAGCGAAACTGCCGTAGCAGTCCGATTCCGTAAAGCCATGGACACAAGAAAACGGTCATCCCTTGGGGTGGTGGTTCTTTTCCGCCCTGATCCTGGTCGTCTCGTCAGCCTACCAGTTTCCTGAAATCGTTGGGATACCCGCTGAACTGTAAAAAGACTTACACCAACCGTTCTTGCCGTTACACGTTGCCCCCGACCATCTTGCAACAGCGCTATAATTCTGGCCGCCGTGACAGGATTTAAAGCCATTATAAGGAAATAAACGAAGACTACACTTTTCGACCGTCAAGTTATACACAGGAAAGTTAGTGAATAAATGAAGGAAATTGAAAAATAGACCCCGAGAAATAAGCTTCCAAGTAGCGCACCTGCAAGCATTTACTAGAAATCGGAAATATTGAATCTTTGTTGTGCAAAAGAAACCACAAAAAACTTATAACAGTTCTCAGAAATGCAAGTGTTATTGCCTTCAAGAATTAATTAAATTTAATATTTTGAATTCTTGGAAAAATTGGCAATTTTCAAAGTGACCCTAATTTTATGCTCGCCAGTGTATAACAGCTGACGCTGACAACTTCAAAACTTGTGAAATCTAGGTTACCCTATATGTCAAATTTGACTTTTTGCCTGAAACTTGATGCAAGATCACTTTTTGCGTGCTACAAACTAGGATGGAGAATATTTTTTGTCGCATATATGTTTTCGACGATGTGAGAGTGTCACTTGGTATCTATAGAAATAGAACGTCTTTGATGAAAGAGTAATAATCTGCTTATTTTTAATAATAATAATTTTTGACAAACATCATTATTGTCTAGTTTATGGTCTATGAATAGTGACAGTTATAAGCATGCTATCCAACTCACAACTAAAATACATAGCCTGTCGAGATTCAAATACAAAATGTAACAATTATATTTAAGATGTTGCCAATTTTACCATACATTATTTTGCTAATAACTTCATTAACAATGACGATAAATTTTTTTATTATTTTTCCCATCTCTCCTTACGGATCCCCTACAACAGGCCCGTGCAACCTTTTAAGCGAAAGGGCCATTTGCAAGTTTTATGAAATCTTAGCGGGCCGCCCTACTGTCTATCATCAAGTGTTCCCTAGGTGTGATGGGTTCAGAGTAGATAGATAGATCAATTTATTCACTGGCACAAGCGTAGAATATACAAAAAAATCAAAAAAATGGCAGTTACAACAACAAAAAAAACACACACACACACCTACATACACAAAGCACAAAGATGTAAAAATGTAAAAATATAAAAACGCACAAAATACAATATATATATGTATATCACAGTCAACAAAACAGCGGCAATAAACCACACAAGACAAAATATAACAGGTAATAGAGCACCGGATCACATCAACCACACCATCCTCATCACAGCACCATATTCGTATCACAGTCAATTTTTGGCTTAAGTAAGAATTCGTTTAACGTGTAGTATGTGTTCGAACTCAACAGCAATTTTAATTCTTTCTTAAATAGCTTAGTTTGCGTGATACCCTTTAGGTCATCATTCAATCCATTGTAAACCCTAACAGAAGTACCAATGAAAGAATTGTAGTGCATATTACTATTTGAGTGCTGTGGTCTAACGTTATTGTTTCTAGTGTTATAACTGTGCACATCATTACTTCGATCAAAAAGAGATTCATTACTGTTAACAAAGAAAGCACCCTCGTAAATATACAGATTTATGGCCGACATCATTCTAAGTTCCTGAAACACTTGTCTGCAAGAATCACGCATACCCAGGCCGGCAAGCACACGAATAGCTTTTTTCTGAATTTTTAGGATAGGCGTAATATATTGAGAATTCCCCCAGAAAAGTATCCCATATCGAAGTATGGACTCAAAATATGCAAAATAAACCATTCGGAGAGTCTTACTACTACAAATAGGCTTTAAACGACGCATGGCGAACAGTGCTCTATTTAACTTCAATCTCAAAGCTTCATAATGGGCTGTCCACCTCAAGTTTGCGTCAAAATGCACGCCCAACAACTTGCACTTTTTTACAAAATCAATCTGCCCATTCCCAAAAGTGATACCCCTCAACTCAAGTTTCCGACCATTACTAAAACTAATTATATTGGTTTTTTCGATATTAATTAGCAATCTGTTCATACCAAACCAAGATGTAGCTTGTTCCATCGCCAGCAGTAGGTTACATTCTAATTCTCTCTCGTCCCCACCATAAACAACAATGCTCGTGTCGTCTGCGTACATCGTCACATTTCCACTTATATTTCCTGGCAGGTCATTTACAAAGATTATGAACAACAGGGGTCCCAAAATCGAGCCCTGAGGCACTCCACAAGATACATTACGAAAATCTGATTTATATGAAATATGTTTATTATTTAATACGTTGTTAATCTCCACATATTGCTTTCTGTTACTTAGATATGATTTGATCAAAAGTAGTGCAGGACCGCGTATACCATAGTTTTCTAGCTTGTACAAAAGAATGTCGTGATCAACTAAGTCGAATGCTTTCGACAAGTCACAATTTATACTGGCAGTAAAGCGGTTTTTATTTATATTTTCATAAACATGAAATAACATATTTTGCAAAGCAGTGGATGTGGATTTTTTAGTCTGATAACCATGCTGGTTTGCACAGAAAAGGTCTCTTTCAGAGAAAAAATTTGATATTCTGTTCCTTATGCTAAGTTCAAAAATTTTTGAAAAAACTGAAAGTATTGAAATAGGCCTAAAATTTTTAATGTCAATATTGTTTTTCAGTTTTTGCAAAGGAACAATTTTTTAAGATTACTGTGTATTTATAATAATATGACTTTAAAACATTATTTGGAAATAATTTATTTGTTACATGAAGTTCTCGCTTAGTTTTGCTAGAGATTTTAATACCCTTTGTAATCCAGCTTTTGTTTTTGCTTCTGTATGTCACTTTAACTAAAGGAAAAGCCTTATTGAAAGCTTCATTAAAAATTGAATAAAAAATATCCATTTGAATATTAACCTTATTAGGATTAGCTTTATCATAATCAGACCGCCAATCAGCCTGCTTGATTAAATTTAAAAAGCTTTCTATATTTTTCTCACTAAAACGTCTCTCGTATTTGATTATGGATGATTCACTTTTAACTTGTTTTTGCAAACTACTAATTTTTATTATCTGAGCATCATGATCTGAAAACGCAATTGGAATACTCTGAGTCACAAAATTGTTGGGATCAATATTTGTCAGAATATTGTCTATACAAGATACGGAGTTCCTCGTTATTCGTGTTGGAACCACTATTGTCGCCCTCAAATTATATGAGGCCAAAAGAGAAAGAAAGTCCAGTTTTTGCCTAGATTCTTCCAGAATATTAATATTAAAATCACCACAAATTATTACATTTGTGAAGTGCAAAAGTGAAAGTAATAACTCATCCAGCTTGGTAATAAAATTATGAAAATTACCCAATGGTGATCTATAAATCGATACAACAACCACACCCTGATCTGGAACGTGTACTCCACAGCACTCAAAATCTTTCTCTATATTTAAATGACAAATGAAATCTAGAGTTTTAAATTTGATTTCATTCCTGACACAAAGCAATGTTCCACCATGACGAAAAGTATCACGACAAAAAGAATTTGCAATTTTATACCGATTTACAACAACGCTGGAAAGTTGATCAGACGTGAACCAATGCTCGTCAATACATAAAACATCAAAATTACCACATTCATCAAGAAAAATTTCAAGTTCACAAATTTTTGAGTTTAAACTTTGTATATTTAAGTGAAATACACTAAAAGTGTCCGATGAATTTAGTCTAAAAAAGACTTTTCACAGTTTTCAGAAGAAACAGCGCTGTACATTGAAGAAGCCACGGAAGATGTTGAGTGTAGGGATTCCGATGATTTCGCTTTAAAAGAGTGTCGAAGATCACTCACCGGGAGCACCGGCTGCAGTTCCATTTCCACAACTTCCTCAAACCGTTCCTCCTTCTGACAAATAACATTATTGCACACTATTTCAGTCAAATTGCTATAATTTGGCATTCCTCCATCAATATAGCTCATAATGGATGCTACCACCTTGCGTTTACCGTTAGTACTAAAATGAAGTCTATAGCGGGTGTAGTCACTGTACTTTAAATTTTTATTTATATCGAATAAACTAACCTGCGGTAGAAGTTTGTTAATATTGGCTATTCGAGCATGCATCTGTCTATTTATTTGCAAAATATAATGATTCAAATGAGAAACATCGTGTCTAAAAGGAATTGTACTTATTACAACATTTGTATTGTTGCATGCCATTATGGCTCTGTCAATTAAATTCATGTTAAATGCTTTATAGTTATTATTCGTCCCGGCCAAAACAAATACAAAGTCAAACAGCGTATATTCACGCGCGAGTTTATTTAAATCGCAAGTCACTCCTTCAAAACTTGCGTTTGGCTTAAAAATAATTTGGACATCGAAACGATTTTTAAAATCTGTTCTCAAGAAATTAACAAAGTGTCTTCCATGACTGTCTGCCAGAATGAGTAACTTTGGTTTTTGTTTATTTGATGCAGCACTTTTTGCAGTATGCGGAACATCCTTGGTATTTAACACACGCGGTTTTTGTGAAGGAGTTTCATCAAGGTTAACATAGGAAATCGTAGTAAATTGTTCATTTTTATCTTTGAGATTCTTACTCAGATTATCCACCTGCCGCATTAAGTCTTGATTTTTCCGTAATAGAACACTTATCCTTGATTTAGCATCTTGCACTTGTCTCTTTAAATCATTTAATTCATCTTTATTATTGTCCATGCCCGATTTAGAGTCTTTAGTGCCATTTCCATCCTCAACAACAGTTTTTTCTGAGTATGAGTCGTTATCACTGTAATCGCTATTATAAGCAGATTTTATTATAATGTTGCCACTCTTCAGTTTCACTAATAAATCAATAAGTTCAAGCTTTTTCAAAACTTTCGTCTCAATGCCATATTTTAAAATTTCCAATTTAATTTCACTTACTTTTAATTCACTTAATTCACTTTTATTTACGCTTGGGCCCATTATCAAAACACAATTATCAATACACAAAACACAACCAACAGAAAACGACCGTTCCGTCCGAGAGGAGAGAGTATTTCAGACAGTCCAGTATTTTGAATAATTAAAGGCAAACACGTTAAATATTGAGATTTATAATTTTATAATAGAAAAACAGTGTGAATTCATAATAAGTTAACCCCACATGTGAAAAAAAACAGTGACACAGTAATTAAACTCGACACGTGTTTCGCTGACAACGTCAGCATCCTGAGGAGTCTTGGCATGTCAAAGTTCTCGATCCAACCACCGTGGATAGTAGAAAAAGTTAACAAAGAACCCTTTCTTGGTAGAAACAAAAACGTTAGGAACACTTGAACACTTGTAAAAATAAAAAAAATATTTACCATCAAAACACAAAATATTGAGAAAAAATTGCAAAAAAATAAATATCTTATTCTTCAAAAAATTTTTAAAGGGAGTGACTATGCATCGTCCGATCGTTACATTAAATTTTGTTCCAACACGGACATGCGCATTACGCAATGCCAATAAAATACGCCAACGGTCTCGGTGGGTGTACGGGTATCGTCTCAACCTAGCGCTAGATGAGTTCTACCCCCGTACGGGTTTGATTTGTTTCGCTTATGTTTTTACATAATCTTTTTTCTCAAAAAATGCGTGTCTGGTGCCTTGTCAGCTAGGTGGTCTGTTTCAAGAATGCGTTCTGTCAGCTTTCGTTTCATAATCATAATTAGTTTTTACACTTTCAATCTATTGACATTCAGTAACGCGCATGCCCGACCGTGTTCGAACATAATTTTAGGTGACAGTCTCGGACGGTGCAATAGTCACTCCCATTTTTAAATGAATTTTTAACAAAACTTTTAAGTTTCTTTAATAAAATAATACCTATATTAATAATAAATCAATGTGATTTCTGGCACTGGTGTTTGTCCACAATGGGAAAAACCCGCAAATTTTGAAAATGATCCCATTGAATAGTTTACTATCCAAAACAAATTCCGCAACTTTCGTTTTTTGTATTTGAGACTTATTTTCGTCATAATTAAATACGAAACGTGCATCCCACTTGAAGCACAATATTTGAATGACGCTGTGACGTACGGGGCCTACAGATTAGGTAGGGATTTTCACATGCGCAAACACCCTGAGCACCCGCTCATTCTTCGACTCCGCCCCACTTTACCCAGCGAGACGCGTTATACCACGACGCAACGGATAGGCCTCCTACGTCACAGAAAGTGCACGCTTTAGCACTCCTGGTTATGCTGCTTTTCTAGTTGCATGTTTTTCTTTTAGCGAGGCGCATAATCAAAATTTTGACGTGGTACGCGATTCATGTTCTATTTGTGCTTGATATTACAGTACTAAAAGTTATAAATTCGATTAAGCGGGTCTTCCCCATTTGAGCAATATTCGGGCGGATGTTGGTTGACGCTAATATAAGCGAATTTGTCAATTTCATCAAAGAAAAGAATTGTTCACACGTATAATATATGTGCCGTCACAGACGAATTTAAATTCGTACTGCTGTACTGCTGTACATGAAACGGTGCATTTTATGTGTTCCTTGTTGAGAGAGACGTTACATTTTTTAATAGACATCACTTTGCTTTTTTTTAAATATTCAGTTCTGTGCCACGCGGGCCGCATAAAAATGTCAGAGGGCCGCATCCGGTCCGCAGGTTGCACGGGCCTGCCCTACAATGTACTGGAAAGCTTATGCGCCATTTTGTATATACCCTGTAGGTACGCACGGAGGTTTAAAATTCTGTAATATCGTCTCTACTATAAGGAAAAATGTATTATCAGCAAGCAAACCTAACTTTTTATTTCTTTCATGAAGACCCAATATTATTGCTGACAGGTACTGCAAATTCCAGGTTTTTTAAAAAATTCCCTGACATTTCAATGTTTCCCTGACCAAAAATTAATTCCCTGACTATTCCAGGTTTTCAAGGAATTCTAGGTTGGTAGACACCCTGAGACAATTTACAATTTTATATGAATACGAAGGGCGCTGAAATGAGTTATAAAAATTGTCGCTATCCGGCGTACTATTAGATATTGGGGTCCAATAATTAATAATAATAATAATAATAATACGAGTTTATTCCTCAGGAAATCAACTAAATTAACATTTACGCTGCAGTATAAACCAAAATTCCTAAAGAAATCACAGGGTACAGATTCAGGTAGTCCAGAAGAAACTGAACCCCCGCTCTACCATCTATACCCTGATAAAACTGACAATGCTTTGGTAAGTGATTGCCTAACCTAATAATTATAACCAACCAAAAAAAATCACAAACCGCTAATACTCTGCTTTACAGTGATAAACCTAAATTAAAATATAAATTCACAAACTTTGGCACATGTCTGACCCACCAACAGAAAAATAATAAACGCAGATAAACAATCACAAATCAAGCAACCTGGCAACTCAGATACAAACATGACATCTTCCTGAACTGGGGCTTACCAAGACTTTTAAATTCATGCGGTACACTATTATACAACTTTACATGTATTTTGTACACTGGAATGTTTATGGGAGTATACGGTATGGCATGGTTTCCCTCACGGTCGAATCAAAAATCTGAATACACACATTAGTTGTTAAGGGAACATTTTTTTCATTCAAAATTCTGAATACGTTTATCAGTTAAGTGCAAATTTTTTTATTCAAAAATCTGGCAGGTTAAGGTCAAGTGGAGCGAAGCGAAGCGAAGACAGCATTCTAAATCTTTGTCGTATCTGCCCAGCAACCGCGGAAAGTGCTTACTTGTTATAGAAAATTACACTTTCTATGAACAAGAGACATTAAAAAGTGGTGAATCATTTTGGCTTTCAAATTTGTTCCAGTGTCCAATTTACTTATGTATATCCTTTGAGGGCCATGAAGGCTTTTTGGGTGGGTTTTATTCTGGGTTTTTCATCATGAGTTTAACCGGGCAAAACTTTGCCAGCCCTGTTTGTTCCCCCATGGCAATTTTTTGAAAATGTCTTCTAGTGCCAAAGTGAATATTTTGGAGATATAGAATTTCCCTGACCGACGCCTCTCTTTACTGAAATTTTATTAGTGACCATGTACCCATTTTATTTTGACTTGCATCGTTGCATTTCCATACACTATAAACCTTGATAGTGTGGAATATATCGATCAATTCACTGCTCTTAGAATGGCCTATATTTCAATGGAGTCAAATGCTATCGTGTAATCGAAAAAAGTCAAGCGAATGGGGACATTATACTCTGGTGTGAATTAAATAAAAATGAAGAAACTGGTGCATTTTCACCCGAGAAGCTTCATTCTATCAGACACATGCATATAAAAAAGCTTTAAAAAAATCGTATTTGTTCGAGCATCGTAAAAATGATTTTTAACAGGGTTCCCCTAACTAATTCACGTAGTAAATTTTCCGTAGTGTAGAAAAAATTGTCAATGGAGCAATTTTTTAAATACCTATGCTTCTTTTATTTTTAAAAAAAGAAAACGTTCTTGCACTACTAGAAATATATGCAAAGAACTTTCCTTAAAAATGATGATCATATGGAGAATGTGATTTGCATTACATAAACCTTATGCAAAATATTGAAAATCCCCTTTTCCCTTACCTCAAATCTTTTATTGAAAGTGTACCACGAAAATCTCTAAGAATTTCAAGTAACACCCAGCTCCAGTAACTCCTATAGCTCAGTTTACCAAGATCGCTTAATGGTTGTTCCGGACTGCCTACCATTCCTTCTAATCGTGACAATTCATAACTGAAAGCTATGAGAAGTTTTCCATATCCCTGTCTTTGGTAAGGAGGCAATGTTAGAATACAAGCAACATTATTTCCATCAGGAGATTCCTTTTCCTAAAATAAAACCATTAACCAATTAAATCCAGCACACATTTTGTTTCTTGCGGTTTAAGATAATAAAATTTGTAACTATAGTATTATAACCAAGTATCTGCAATTGTTATACAATTACTACCTGTGCTAAACTATGAAAATGTCGGCTCCATAAATAAAATTTACATACTCAATAAATAGACTTGTACGATCCTAGGCTCTTAATAGTTCTGTCATCTATTTTCTTAATTATAAATTTATCCTAAATAACAGAAATTAATCAGTTTATGTATTGATATGAAATTGTTGCCATCACCATCAATTATTATATTCTTCTATGTTCTTATTGACTTAATAAAATACTCTGCGTACTACCAATGTAACAATTTATTATAGTATTGATCGGTTTCAAGATTTAAAAAATCTCATCATCAAAATACCTTTACATATTCTGATGATAAGATTTTTTAAATACGCATAGTATTTTATTAATTCAACAAGAACATAGAAGAATATAATAATTAATGGCGATGGGAATAATTTCATATCAATACATAAACTGATTAATTTCTGTTATTTAGTATAAGTTGATAAGAAAATAGATGGCGGAATAAATTGTTACACTGGTAGTATGCAGGGTATTTTATTAATTCAACATGAATTACTACCAAAAAGTGAATCAAGAAAATATTAACTACTTCTATGTTCTGATTAATGAGAAAGCAACATGAAAACAACTATTTGTCCACGACTATCTTACAACATACTCTTTATACTTGTGTTTCTTCAATCATAATTAGATACATTAATCATTGCAGTGATTAATGAATATTATTCACTAAACCAATAGGAACATCGCTTTGACCCTTTTTTTACATTTATTTAGTAGGCCGCGATCGCGATGTGTCAGTTCAAATTGAAACGTCAAATCAGCATGGTTTGCTTTTAATTTGAAATGCATATTCTAAAAAAGAAGATATAATGAGTAGTGAGAGTGAAAACGAGATTTCTTTAACAGCACTAGCAATAAAAGAAGCTGCAGAACTTGCCTCATTAGATTCATTGCCCAAAAAACCAAGAAAATTATACCTGAGAGCATATGTATGAATCTTTCTTACACTGGAGAAGGGAAATGAAGGTAAATTCTTTCTGGGAATCTGTTTTGATAGTCGTGGACAAAGTATGGTATACAACTCGTTATAATGATGCTATTATTACCTCGGATGATTACAAAACTCGCTCGCTCGTGTTGTAAACTTCATCCTCGGTAATAATAGCATTCATTATAAACTCGTGTATAATATACTATTAATACATAATGCTATTAACAATTTGTATCATCAGAAGGTTCATAATAGTTTGGCCACTTGTTTATAATATTGTCTTATATTGCTTCAGGCAGGCAGCACCATCCCACTGGAAAGTCTTCATCTGCTTGACGTTTTGTATTGAGAGTAACAAACTAGCCCTAAAGTATTTCTAAAAGTTTTTAAGAGGTGGTTCTTTATTTTATTTTGAGTCGACTATTTCATACGACCATATGTGTAAAACGAATTTTTTTGGTATTGAGGTTGAGAGTAAACAGCTGTTTGTGGCGTGCTCCAGCAATACTGTTAAATCTAACATTTGTTGAGTGCGTTAAATAGAAAGAATTGTGACCATCAGAAGAGGACGTGCCAGTGGTTTGAGTATAAATAAAAAGAAGCATAGAATTATTAACAGAAAAATAGAACTTGAGAAAGAAAAATTTGAGATATAAGTGAGGTTAGAGGTCAAAAGAACAAAGAACTGACGTTGTCAAGTCGCCCGCGATTGCAGTGTTGCCAGTTTGGGCATTTTGACGGTAGAGACGGGGAATTTCAACTTATGAATAAATATCTGATCAAGGAGGTGAAAGAAACACGAGAAAGATCACAAAGTGCCTCCTCCTATCTAGAACCTGTAAAGAGGAAGAGAAAAGAAGAATCACCACAAGAGTTTGAAGAGTGGGAAAGAGAACAACTGGCATTTCAGAAAAGTAAGAAAGTTACAAGATCTCCACAAAATAGGGCAAAGCTACAGGAAACCGTGACTAGCACAGCCCAGAAACTGAACAACGAAATAATAATACCATCACTTTATCCGTACGAAGATACAACGGAAGAAAATATGGAAGCTATTCTCAAGAAATTGGATGAAATAAAAGAAGAACTGAAAGCAGAATTTAATAAGAAAAATGAAGAACTGAAAATGGAGTTTAGCAAGACGAACAAAGAACTAAAAGATGAATTTAGAAAGGTACAAGATGAAATGAAAAGGAATGGTGAACAATGGAAAAAAGAGAAAGTCGCACTGGAGAAGAGAATTACAAAGTTGGAAGAGCAAATGGAGAATCAAGAGAGGGAAAAGAAGAAATTAAACATAATAATAAAAGGAATTCACCCACAGGAGGATGATATAAAAGGAATTGTGGGAGAACTAATGAGAGATAGACTGCAAATTGAACCAAAAATCCAGGAAGTTTTCGGAATAGGTAGAGATAAAACTAAAAGAGCGATCTTAGTGAAAATGCAGGACTGGGAGGCAAAGATGGAAGTAATGAACTCAAAGAATAAACTAAGGGGAACAAAAATAGTTATCGAAAATGATCTAACGAGGGATGAAAGAGAGATACAAGAAAAAGTGAGATACGAGGCAGAAATGAAAAGAAATGAGGGTCACCGGGTACGAATTGGATATCAGAAGTTAATATTGGATGAGGTGTATAAATGGGACCAAAAGGAGAAGAGGCTCCGAAGGGCAGAGGAACAACCTAGGACTTCAAAAAACCAATAGCAATCACAATGACAAATCAGCAAGGGATGATGGAAAAGGACTCGACTTATGCAATGATGACACGGAAACGATCTGGTATTGAGGGAAAATTTACGCAAGTTACATACAATTTACGCATTGACAAGTATTTTAGGGTGGGAACATGGAATGTTAGGGGCACGTACAAGGAAGGAGCGCTAAACCACCTGATTGGAGAACTGAAAATGTATAAATTTGATTTGGTGGCAATACAAGAAACCAAGCAAAAAGGAAAAGAAATAGTGGAAATGGAGGACTACATATTCTTTAACAGTGGAGGAGAAAACAGAATTCTTGGAACAGGCTTCATTATTAGCAAGAATCTTAAATCAGCCGTGATAGAATTTAAACCGATATCGGACAGAATGTGTCTTTTGAGGTTAAGAGGTAAATATCAGAAACTCACGTTCGTTAACATCCACGCACCAACTGAAGAAGCTAGTATGGAGGAAAAAGAAGATTTTTATGATAGACTGGATAGAGAGTATGAAAAAATACCGAAATATGATCTAAAAGTGATTTTGGGAGATGCAAATGCGAAGATCGGTAGGGAGGATGTTTTTTGGCCAACTATAGGAAAATATAGTAAACATGTGAAAACAAATGAAAATGGACAACTACTAATTGATTTTGCAAAGGAAAAGAACATGATAGTTAAAAGCACATATTACCAAAGAAAGGAAAATTACAAGGGAACTTGGAGATCACCAGATGGTTCGTATGTGAATCAGATTGATCACGTTTTAATAGAGAAAGATGAAGAAAAGTGCATAAATAACATAAGAAGCTATAGGGGGCCGGACGCAGACTCTGATCATTTCTTGCTGGGTGTAAAAATGAAGCAAATTGTACCTTTAGCGAGAAATCAAAGAAAAGAGAAATTTAAAAATAAGACTAGTTTAAATAGATTAAGAGAAGAAAGAGAAAAAGTAGAATACCAGGAAAAATTGAACAATAACCTGCGTTCCATAAACAAATCGAGTGATGTAGAAAGTTTTTGGAAATCTATAAGTGAAAGAATGAAAATATCGGTAGGTTGCGGTGAGAATGAGGATGTAAAGACAAAACAGAAATGGTTTGACGGGGAATGCGAAAAAGAATTAGAAAAAAGAAAACAATTGCGACTGGTAATGTTGAAGACAGAATCGGGAGAAACCAGAAGAAAATTCGAAGAACAAAGGAAAACATGTAAGAGGATGTTGAGGGAAAAGAAAAGAAAATATAATGAAAAGCTTATTATTGATATAGAGGAGAATCACAAGAACAACGAAATAAGAAGTCTATACAGAGGAGTAAGAAGAGAAAAAAAGGGGTATCAACCAAGAACAGTATTTTATAAGAACAGAAATGGCGAAATAATAGGAGAAGTGAGGGGTGTATTGAAATTGTGGCAGGATTACTTTGATGAATTATTGAATGGGGGTGAAGGACATGACGAAGAAATAATAGATGAATGCACAGAAGATGACATACAGAATCAGGATGGATGGGAGGAAGAACCACCAACTTTAAAGGAAGTTGAAGATATTATTCGAAGTCTGAAAAATTGCAAGAGTCCTGGAGGCGACGAAATAACTGCAGAAATGTTTAAATATGGAGGAGAGGAATTGGTCCGATGTGTGAGGGACCTTTTGGAAGAAATATGGATCCAGGAAGAAATACCACAGAGTTGGAAGGAAGCAATACTACATCCAATGTACAAGAAAGGCGATAAGATGGAACCTAAGAATTACAGGGGTATAGCTTTACTTAATGTTGCCTATAAGATACTTGCATCGTGTTTAAAGAATAGGTTAATGGTAAAAATGGAGAGCAAACTGGGAGATTATCAGTGTGGTTTTAGGCGGGGAAGATCGGTTGTAGACCAGATATTTACTTTGAGAGAATTACAGGCAGAAAGTTACGAGTATCAAAAAGAGACTTATGTTATTTTTGTTGACTTTAGGCAAGCCTACGATAGAATAAGAAGATCAGAATTATACAAAGCGTTGAAGCAGTTGGGAATAGGAGAAAAACTTGTAAATATGGTGAGGTTGACATTAAACGAAACTGAAAACAGATTCAGAATAAACGGCAAAACATCAGAGAAATTTAGAGTGAAAGAAGGAGTAAGACAAGGTGACCCTCTATCATCCGTGCTGTTCAATTTTGCATTGGAAAGAGTAATACGGGATGCCAATGTTAATAGGTCTGGCCTGGTATACAATAAGCGACACCAGTGCATAGCATTTGCAGACGATGTGGTGATTGTGACAAGAAGTAAGCAGGAACTACAGGTGGTAATGCAGAGATTGGAGAGTTCGGCAAAGAAGATGGGTCTGATTATCAATGAAGATAAAACAAAATTCATGACATGGACAGATAAAGATTTGGGAGTGAGTGGAGAGCTAAAATTAAGAACGAACGAAGGCAGAATTTACAAATTTGAAGAAGTGGAGAGTTTTTCATATCTGGGGACAATGTTTTGTAGAAAACCAAACATCCAAGAAGAAGTACAGCAAAGAATAATGACAGGAAACCGATGCATACACTCACTCAGCAGATTATTAAATAGTAAGAAGATGTCAAGGGGGTTAAAATTGAGGATTTATAAAAGTGTTATAAGGCCAATTGTGACATTTGCAAGTGAAGTGTGGACTTTGGGGTCACACGAGCAAAGAATGCTGGGAGTGTGGGAGAGAAAAGTGCTGAGGAAGATATATGGAGGTAAAAGAGTAGATGATGTGTGGGAAAGGCGAACTAACCAAGAGCTGAAGGAGTTATTTGGGGAACCGGATATAGTGGGAATTGCAAAGTCACAAAGGTTGAGATGGTTGGGACATATTACGAGGATGACAATAAATAGAACACCAAAAAGAGTATTTGAAAGTAGTATAGGCGGCAGAAGAAGACGAGGAAGACCGAGAGCAAGGTGGAGGGAGGAAGTAATGAGGGATATAAGGCAGTTAGGCATTGAAGATTGGAGGGAGAAAACAGAAGATAAAAGGGAATGGAGAGCATTGGTCAACCAAGCCATGGGCCTACTAGGCCTGTAGTGCTAAAATATATATATATATATATATACATCTCTCTATCATTGCCGCGTCCTTTCACTACCTCCCCAATCCCGCGTCCACATGAACTAATGGTGTATATACAATTTTAAACAAGGATAGAGAGTCACATACCACTGGAGAAAAGGAAAACCGCCAAAGATATTTCAAAATCTGTCAGATAACGGAAAGTTTACTATTCATGTAGTAAGACGTCCTTTTATGAGTAGGGTTTTAAGGCGTCCTCCGTATATTCCAGGAGATATCCTAATCGGAAGCGGGGAGAAGGCAGATAGGTGGAAAGAATATTTAGGAAACTTATATGCGGGACAGAAGTGCAAGATATATTAGAAAGCGAAAGCAGTGTAGAGGGGGATAAACTAGGGAGTCCTATAATGAGAGAAGAGTTTGAGATAGCACTAAAAAGTTTAAGGAATAATAAAGCACCAGGTATAGATGGCTTGCAGGCAGAAATCTTAAAGTGCGCAGGTCAAGAGGTAATAGATCGTTTATTTAAACTAGTTAGTCGCATATACCTGACAGGCGAGATTCCAGAAGATTACAAACGGAACATCATAGTAGTTTTGCCAAAAAGAAAAGGCGCGGATAGATGCGAAAATTTTAGAACTATCAGTTTAACTTCCCATGCGTCAAAAATTTTAACTAGAATTGTGCAAAGAAGGATGGAGAAAAAGGCGGAAGAAATATTAGGAGAAGATCAGTTCGGATTTAGACGAAATAGAGGAACGCGCGAGGCCATTCTAGCTTTACGAGTAATTATAGAAAAAACGATAGAAAAGAGGAAGAGCGTCTATATAGGATTTGTAGATTTAGAAAAAGCCTTCGACAACGTAAAATGGGGGAAGATGTTCGAAGTGCTGAGAAAGGTAGGGATGAAATACAGGGACAGAAGAATAATACATAATCTCTACAAAGAGCAAAAGGCAGTTATAGAATGTGAGCAGGAACAAAGAGAAGTAGATATCCGGAAGGGAGTGAGACAGGGATGTGCATTGTCACCTCTAGTTTTCAACTTATATATCGAAGATGCGATTAATATTGTTAAGGAAAGAACAGCCTCAGGGATCAATGTACAGGGCCAAACTATTAACATGCTCAGATTTGCGGATGATATAGCAGTGTTAGCATCTAGCAAAGAAGAATTAGGAGCGGCTTTGAATGAAATGGAAGCAGTTTTGACACAGGGATTCGGCATGAAAATCAATAAAAAGAAAACTAAAATTTTGGTATGTAGGGGATGTGAAAATAGAACTAAAATGGAAATACAAATTGGAAATGAGAAGATAGAGGAGGTCGCGGATTTCTGCTACTTAGGAAGTAAAATAACTCAAGACGGTAGGAGCACTAAAGATATAAAACAAAGAATGGCGCAGGGCCGAGTTGCGTTTAACAAAAAGAAACAACTGTTATGCTCGAGAACGGTTAATATAGAGACTAGGAAGAGACTCTTAACGTCGTATGTATGGAGTACGGCATTATACGGGTGCGAAACTTGGACAATAGGAGAAGCGGATAGAAAAAGAGTAGATGCGTTTGAAATGTGGTGCTACAGACGCATGATGAAGATACCGTGGATAGATAAGGTTAGCAATAGGGAAGTATTAGAAAGAGTTGGGGAAAAGCGAAAGGTATGGAAAACAATAAAGAGTAGGAGAGATAGGATGGTAGGACACCTTCTAAGACACGAAGGAATAGTTCGTGACATACTAGAGTCAGAGATAGGAATAAAAAGAGGTAGGGGTAGGCCTAGATTAGACTACTGCTCTCAAATAGTTAGGGATGTAGGATGTTCTACTTTTAGGGAAATGCGTAGGTTAGCTCAGGATAGAAAAGAATGGAGGTACGCGTCCAACCAGTCTTCGGACTGAGAACCTTATGATGATGATGATGATGTCTTTTAGCGTGTGGGGTTAACTTATTAAGAATTCATAAATTGAAATTAGGAAAAGCTGCAGGAGTGGACGAACTACAAAATGAAGTAAAGACACATGAAGTTGAGGAAACACTGGAGATGATAAGGAAGATATGCAGTGGAATATGGGAATGTGAAGGGAGGGACTGATACTGCCAATAAGAAAGAAAGGAGATGGGAGGGAAACGGCAGATTACGGAGGAGTGAGACTGACGCAAACATATACAAAAAATATGCACCAGTACTGGCAAATATACTGGAAGAAAAGTTAGAGGAGAAGAAGGGCAATCAGGACTCAGGAAAGGGAGAGGGAGGTACGATTGAAAATATTTACGCACTGAATCATGTAATAGGGATAGAAACGAAAAGGAAGGGAGGGAAAATAATGACATACTTAGTGGATCTGACGGTAGCATTTGCCAAAATTAACAGGAAAAAAATTGTTGGAGAGAAAGAAAGTAATTAAGAGGGAATACAGGGCAAGAAACATATAGAGCAAGAAACATAGTAAGGGTGGGAGGACGGCTAAGTGAAGTATTTTGGACGGGTAGATAGAGAAGTCATATTTAGAAGAGGTAATGAGGGGCAGGCGGGAGGAGTGATGATAGGGAAAAAGGAATATTAGGCACCAGCATATGCGGATGATATAGTCCTCTTGGCAAAGGAAGAGAAAGAACGCAATTAGATGCTGATAAGAATGGAATGTTTGGAGAGGAAAGAACTAGCATTGAACACGGAGAAGACTAAATTATGAGATTCAGGAAGAAGTCGCATAGAGAATTGGAAGTGGGAAGAGTTGGAAGAAATGAGAGTTTAAATACCTTGGATTCACCTTACAAAGTGGGCGACAAAAGAAGCATGTAAGAGATGTAGCAAGACAACAATAGCGATGAAACAGGTAGGTATGGGGATTGGGAAAGAGGAATGTTTGAGGGACTGGAAGAGAATAGTAAAGTGGATGGACGCATTAGTGAGGAGCGTAGGAATGTATGGAGCGGAAATTTGGGGGTGAGGAGAGAGAGAGAGAGAGAAAATAGAGTGGCTCCATGAGAAGTACATAAAGATCGACACTGGATTTAAATTGGATAACGACAGGGTACATGATAAGAGAGGAGACAAACAGAGATAAATTGAGAATCAGGGCAGGAACGAGAACAATGAAATACGAAGAAAAGTTAAGGTGGGTGCTGTAACGAGTTAGCCAGGCAGTGTTAGGAAGAGGTACGGAAGAGAGGAAATGAAAGATCGAAATGGGAAGAGAAGCAAGAATATTTTTACCAGGAGCGAGGGTAGACATCAGCAGAAGTAGGGAACTTTAGAACATCAGGATGGAACATAGTGAGAGAGGTAGAGGAGAGAGACAGGCAAATACAAGAACAGGATAAAGAAGAGAAGACGATCAAGATACAACAATAAATACATTGAGATAAGAGCAGAGGGACTGCCAGGATATTTACAAAGAAGCGGAAGGGAGGAGAGGATAATAAGGGTGGCGAGGTTTAAGCTGGGAAATGAGATGAGAACAAAGGAAGAATAGAAACTGTTTGGTTTGTTTGCATACAGCAACCGCATATCATGATTTCACTCTTATTAGAGCTCATCAGTATGGAGCAGCTATGTACAAACAAACCAAACCAGCATCTATTCTTAAAGTCGAAGAGCAAAAATATAAAAATTCTACCCGGATTTGCTCCAACAACTATTTCCCGGGCAAATACCTCTACATGCATTGAATTTGCTCTGTAATTCAATGCCTGTCGGGGCACTTGCCCGGGAAATAATTGTTGGAGCAAATCCGGGTCGAATATCTATATAATGAGATGAGAGATGGAAGGTATTTGAAAAGCGAAGACAGAAGAATGTGTAGGGTATACGAGGCGGAGGAGACATGAGAACATGTGTTAGAGAGGTGCTGGTGGAGAGAGAACTCCGAAGAAGTGAGAGTGGAGATGATACTGGAGGAAAGCGGAGAGGAGAAGTGGATGGAATTGATACAGAGGGGAAGAAAGGAGATGGAGGGTGAATTACACATGAATGGGAGTTGAGATATGCTGAAATGAATTGTGAGAATAATTTTATTTTACTTTTATTTGTTCCATTTGTTTCTTTATTTTAAATTGTAATCCCAAATGGGAAGCAATAAATTCATTATTCAATATTAGATTTACATATTTCTGAAATTTAGTTGCGCGCGGCTGAGGCAAGATTATTAAAAGACTTTTTCCACCAGCTCCTCATAAACAGATGATAAAGAATAAAAACCCTGTTGCCACTCTCTTCGGTAGCAGTAACCACCACATCGTGAAAGTAAGTATATCGATCGGACGCAGAATACGCGGAAGCATAAATTATGTATATACGGAATCGTGTATATAGAAAAATTCCGCAGCGCCTCGCAGCGGAAATTTTGTGAACTTCATTATACTGATCAATTTTATTATACCGACAATTTGACGTCCACCTGATTTTGTTTCTGTAGGCTGCTACCCCTCCCCGCCAACGTTTACTATGGGCAGGCAATCCTGCGTCCGTATATGGACGCAGAATTACGGTGGACGCAGGATTGCATGTAATTGCACAATATAGGGACGCACGATTGTAGGGAGAACAAATATATATATATATATATATATATATATATATATATATATACTGGTCCGCCGTATCTTGTGACATCCGGTAAAAATGGTGACGTTTCGGCATCCAGCCTTAAAAAAGCATATACGAAGAAAACAAGAATAAGACTTTCTGGAATTCAAGAGGGGGTGCCGTTTCGAGAAAAAAAAATCAACCATACACATAATGAAAAAAATATTTGTCCTATCTCTTTGACATCCGTTGTATATCCATTATACATATTTATTTCACGTGTCCTGCGACATCCGTGAAATATTTGCGTATCTTGTGACATCTTTACAGAGTTGCCATTTTCATAAATCATTTATTAAAGAGGAGATTATACCGCGGGCGATTTCCCTATGCAACCCATGTATTTAACGCAGGGCAAGGGTTTCCAAAATAAAATTAAGTTCTCTCAATATTCTTAACTTCTTTTAATTATTGAAAAATTTTCTCGTTTCGGAAAATATTTTGCCTACAGAGTTCTTTTCTCGTAAATTTGCAATAACGAAAGGTAGCGCAATGTGAATGTGACTGGAATTGCGTTAACTGGGTGCATTAAAACAATTTTTTTCGGTTTCAAAGTTAAAAAATTGGAAAAAGGCCCATTGAGTTGCAATTTGTTAACTCTGCATATGCCCAAGGAATGGCTGAATTCGTGGCTAAATAATTTATTAAGTATTGGAAGATAAGTATAACCTCCTCTTAGGAGTAATAAGGACATTGCAAGTTTTTTTTCAAAGGAGGGCTATAATTGTACTCGAACAACTAAAACTTGAACAATTTTGACTTTGAGTGAGCATCAAAAATAGGTATAGAATAAATTCCTACCAAATTGACGGATTGTGTGGCTCTCCACTGAAGCAGCCTGCCAGGGAACAGGATGATTTTGTTTATTTTATTTTAATTGAAAATTTAAATTCAGGCCTAAACCTACCATAAAATTAAATTCCTGGTGAACCAACTGCACCTTTCTTTATAGAACGACCCATTACTCTTAGAATGTATCTTTCATTTTCATATGTTTTGGTATTACTTGCCTTAAGCCGTGTATAGACAGAGGCAACAAGGGGCAACATGCCATTGCGACTTTGTCGACTGTTTTTGTTTCGTGTCATAAAAGGGGGTAACTTAGTGTTCACATAAAAGAAAAAATCGACTAAGGTTCCAAATAAAATGAAACATGAAGAAACTTAGTGTCCACACAACACAGTAATGTTTGTTATATGGGACGAAGAAGTCACGCATGTCATACAGGCAATGATGACAAACTGTCCAAACCAAAAGCCGTGTATAGACAGAGGCAACAAGGGGCAACATGTCATTGCGACTTTGTCGATTGTTTCTGTTTCGTGTCACAAAAGAAGGTAACTTAGTGTCCACATAAAAGAAACAAGTCGACTAAAGCCGGGTACAGACAGAGGCAACAAGTAGCAACTTTTGTCATTGGCGACCTGTTTCCCGAAACGAAGTTGCCACTTGTTTCTACTTGTTTCTAGTTGTTTCTGTCGCCAAAGCAAATGTTTCCGAATGTCGCGTGTTTCGCTCTCGAAGCGGTAAACTTCAAAAGAAAATAGGTAACAGATGTCGACAAGTTGCGACTGTGTCTTTGGTTTGGACAGTTTGTCATCAGTGCCTGTATGATATGCGTGACTTCTTCGTTCCACATCACAAACATTACTGTGTTATGTGGACACCAAGTTTCTTCATGTTTCATTTTAATTGGAACCTTAGTAGACTTGTTTCTTTTATGTGGACACTAAGTTACCTCCTTTTGTGACACGAAACAGAAACAGTCTACAAAGTCGCAATGACATGTTGCCTCTTGTTGCCTCTGTCTATACACGGCTTTAGGTTCCAAATAAAATGAAACATGAAGAAACTTAGTGTCCACACAACACAGTAATGATTGTGATATGGGACGAAGAAGTCACGCATGTGATACAGGCACTGATGACAAACTGTCCAAATCAAAGACACAGTCGCAACTTGTCGACATCTGTTACCTATTTTCTTTTGAAGTTTACCGCCTCGAGAGCGAAACACGCGACATTCGGAAACATTTGCTTCGGCGACAGCAACAACTAGGAACAAGTAGAAACAAGTGGCAATTTGTTTCGGGAAACAGGTCGCCAATGACAAAAGTTGCTACTTGTTGCCTCTGTCTGTACCCGGCTTAAGACAGTGGCGCAGCATAAAGCCGGGTACAGACAGAGGCAACAAGTAGCAACTTTTGTCATTAGCGACCTGTTTCCCGAAATAAAGTTGCCACTTGTTTCTACTTGTTCCTAGTTGTTACTGTCGCAATAGCAAATGTTTCCGAATGTCGCGTGTTTCGCTCTCGAGGCTGTAAACTTCAAAAGAAAATAGGTAACAGATGTCGACAAGTTGCGACTGTGTCTTTAGCCGTGTATAGACAAAGGCAACAAGGGGCAACATGTCATTTCGACTTTGTCGACTGTTTCTGTTTTGTGTCACAAAAGGAGGTAACTTAGTGTCCACATAAAAGAAACAAGTCGATCAAGGTTCCAAATAAAATGAAATATAAAGAAACTTAGTGTCCACACAACACAGTAATGTTTGTGATATGAGACGAAGAAGTCACGCATGTCATACAGGCACTGATGACAAACTGTCCATACCAAAGACACAGTCGCAACTTGTCGATATCTGTTACCTATTTTCTTTTGAAGTTTACCGCCTCGAGAACGAAACATTTGCTTTGGCGACAGAAACAACTAGGAACAAGTAGAAACAAGTGGCAACTTTGTTTCGGGAAACAGGTCGCCAATGACAAAAGTTGCTACTTGTTGCCTCTGTCTGTATCCGGCTTTTGGTTTGGACAGTTTGTCATCAGTGCCTATATGACGTGCGTGACTTCTTCGTCCCATATCACAAACATTACTGTGTTGTGTGGACACTAAGTTTCTTCATGTTTCATTTTATTTGGAACCTTAGTCGACTTGTTTCTTTTATGTGGACACTAAGTTACTAAGTGTCCACACAACACAGTAATGTTTGTGATATGGGACGAAGAAGTCACGCACGTCATACAGGCACTGATGACAAACTGTCCAAACCAAAAGCCGGGTACAGACAGAGGCAACAAGTAGCAACTTTTGTCATTGGCGACCTGTTTCCCGAAACAAAGTTGCCACTTGTTTCTACTTGTTCCTAGTTGTTTCAGTCGCCAAAGCAAATGTTTCAGAATGTCGCGTGTTTCGTTCTCGAGGCGGTAAACTTTAAAAGAAAATAGGTAACAGATATCGACAAGTTGTGACTGTGTCTTTGGTATGGACAGTTTGTCATCAGTGCCTGTATGACATGCGTGACTTCTTCGTCTCATATCACAAACATTACTGTGTTGTGTGGACACTAAGTATCTTCATGTTTCATTTTATTTGGAACCTTAGTCGACTTGTTTCTTTTATGTGGGCACTAAGTTACCTCCTTTTGTGACACGAAACAGAAACAGTCGACAGTCGCAATGACATGTTGCCCCTTGTTGCCTGTCTATACACGGCTTTAGAATTTATTTTGTTTTGTATACCTACTGATAAAACAGAGTTGTTTTGGTTTGGTTCTTTTTTAAAACTAGTAGTTTTCTGGATGCAAAAACACACGTGGCTATAAAATTTTCTGTGAACTTATAATTACATTATTTTACGTTTTGCATTATTTTTCGTGTAATTACGCTCGTTCAGCTGAAGTTTACCGTATTATTTGACAGATTACATCCCCAGATTACGGAAGTCTGGATGCTGAACGTTAAATTTGTGGTGAATGTGTTTCATCAGAGAAAAGTAAAAAAAAGCCTAAGGTCAAAAGTCTGTGTGACAATGGGTGATCGAAAGTGATGAATGTAAAAAAAATTATTGTAGAAATTACCATCAATATAAGTTCCAGATGAAGAGTACATTAATAGCGAAAAGCTTCTATAGTATAGCCGATGGTACAGTAAGGAAACCAGAAGTTCCTGTTGGAGACGATGAAGCGCAGAAAAAAATAAAAAAGTGGGTAAAATATGATGGGTATGTCATGTTCCTGTTAACGTCAGCAATGGAATTATTTCGGATGACGCTAATTGGGAAATCTTTATCGCCTAAAGATATTTTTGATCAACTAAATTCTATTTACGAACAAAAATCTGAAACAAACGAAAAGATAGTTGAGAGATTCCATCAGTATAGCATGGATCCTAATGATACAATAGCTCAGCATATAACGAAGGTGAAAAATTTGGTCAGGCAAATAAAGGAAGTTGGAGAATCGTCAGTGACTCAGCTGTGATGACCCAAAATTCTTAGTGGATTACCTACAAAATACAGAAATTTTAGACAAGCTTGGCTGCCATTTGATGAAGGCAAACAGACAATAACAAATCCAACAGCACATCTTCAAGATGAGAAGGCCAACTTATCATCTGTAGAAGACTCAAACAGGGTTGTGAATTTGTCCACTTTTTTTGATTTCGTCCAGGACGTGGACATTATTGGACAAAATTGAACAATCACATTTTTGGACAAAATTAGACAAAATTGGACAAAATCAGACAATATTGGACAAAATCAAGTTTCATTTTTACTTATCAAATTTTACTTATTTACTTATTAGTAGTTAGTCTGCTAACTTATCTAGTCAAGCACCAAAATGGGTTTTCATTTTCATTTGTTTTATTTTTAATATAATATTCAATCAAATATTGCACGTTTTGAATGTGTATGGAAAACCGCAGACCAACTGGTTTCGTCCTTCTGGGACTCATCAGTTGGTCTGCGGTTTTCCATACACATTCAAAACATGCAATATTTGAACAAAGGCCTGCTTAAAAGCACGTACGTACATGGAGACAAATTAGGATTGTTTCAAAGCCATCTTAGATGGGGTAGCAGTCTGAAACGTCTCGTAGTACAAAAAATCTGGATTTAGTTCTATAATTCAACGCCTGGCGGGGTATTTGCCCGAGGAGTAGTTGTTCGAACGGTCCAGTATCACTAATTAATAATATTTAAAAAAATATTTTTTTTTTAATTTTTTCCACGTTTTATTGATTTCGTTCAATTTTGTCCAATTTGTCCATAACTATTGATTTTATCCGGACGGACATAATTGGACAAAATCGTCCAATTATGTCCACTTGGAAAAATTTAATCAACCATGGACTCAAAAAAAGGCTATAGCAGTAGTGCCATCGAATTCTAAGAAAACCGGCAGTAGCCCCAACACAAAGAAAGGTACCTACATAGTAAATGTAATATGTTACAACTGTGTAGGTCGTGGTCACTTTGCTCGGGATTGTCGGAAACCGAAAAAAAAATAAATGAGAAGTGAAGGCGGACATGTCTAAGTTAAGTATACAGGGTGTCTCTACTTAAGCTTACGTTAGGAATATCTCATGTGTTCCAGCAAACATTTTGTTTTGAAAGTTTCAATGCATACCTTACAAAAGATGGCGGATTTAAAAAAAATATTTTCGTTGTTCCAGCACTTTCGGTTATACTGGAAGTACGCACCAACTTTCTTATTTTAAATGGAACGCCCTGTTTGTGATTGCATTTTAATATTCCTTGTTGAATTTAAAGGCCACTTTGTTAACCGTAAATTGGGTCTAACTCCCACCGTTTCGGCGTTATTTGACGTTAAAGAACATAATTTTTCAGATTTTATCAATTATAACTTGGAAACGGTACGAGATATTGAAAAATTACTTATACGTCCCTATCATAGTTTTTAATCTATCTAATGGGCCTGGAAAATGCTGCTACATGATTGGTCAAAAAATTACGAAAATGACCAATCAGGAGGCAGTATTTTCAGCCTCATTAGATAGAAGATTAAAAACTAGGATATGGACATACGTCATTTTTCGATATCTCGTACAGTTTCCAACTTATAATTTACCAAATTTGAAAAATGACGTTTTTAACGTCAAAAAAACTCCGAAACGGTGGGAGTTAGATCCCAATATAAGGTTTACAAAGTGGCTTTTAAGTTCAACAAGGAATACCGAAATGCAATCAGATACAGGGTGTTCCATTTAAAATAAGAAAGTTTGTGAATAATTCCGGTATAACCGGAAGTGCTGGAACACCAAACATATTTTCTTAAGATCCGCCATATTCTGTAAGGTATGCGTGCAAATTTTCCAAACAGCATGTTCCCTGGAACATGAGAAATTCCTAATGTAAGCTTAAGTTGAGACACCCTGTATAGGCATATCTAAAACACTCAATTAATGGAAGTGTTAGAATATATTTTTAATTTTCATATGTTTTGATATTACATGCCTTACTGTGTCTTAAAATTTATTTTGTTTGTATGCCGAAAAAGCAGAGTTGTTTTTGGTTTTTTCTTTTTTAAAACTAGTAGCTTTCCGAATGCAAAAACACACGTGGCTATAAAATTTTCTGTGAACGTATGTTTACATTATTTTACGTTTTACATTATTTTTCGTATAATTAAACTCGTTCAGCTGAAGTTTACAGTTTTTTTTGACAATTACGCTTTCCAGGATTTGCAAAATTGAGATGAAGTTCAAAGAAACTGGAAGCATTCGGGATATTCGAGTGTGCTGTAGGGATGAAATACTACTCGTACATATACTTACACAGAAGCTGGATATTTTATTTACTAAATAAATAAATAAATAAATGAAAAATAAAATATTTATTTCAAGAAAAGTGTCGCAGCCTAAAAATTAACACTGCCAGAAGTGTAAAATAAAAGGGATTTCCAAGTAAATTTGTTTTCAAAATTAAAAAGGGTTTTCAAAAATACAGTGGAGAATTATATTTTTTGAAATTCCAGAGAAAATGAAATTAATTATTTACCCCCAAGCAAAGGCGCGAAAGTTTCGCGAAAAAACAACACACGGGGCACTCTCGCACTGTTGTCAAGTTTCGGATGTCAGAAAGCGCGCCAAGTGAAACAAAAATGTCTACGTCCAATACACGGATGTCACACGAACTAGAACGTAGAATTTTGCAATATACTACACCAGCTCTCCTGCGCTCCCTCTATGCAATATACGTTGGAACTAAAATATACATGTCCAACTTAAATCACTGCATTTTGACATCCACCTAGAATTTATTCTAGACCCCCCCGCCCCTCCTACAAGGCGATTTAACATAGAAAACGTTGTGACATCCGATTTTGGATGTCACAACGTCAGTGGATGTCAAAGAGTTAGCAAAATTTTTACGCCTTGATGTCACATCGACTGGTGGATGAAAGTATATATATATATATATATATATATATGTGTAAAACGGCTTAATTTCAAAGATGCAGGGTGTCAAAGTTGAGGGAAAGCAATTGTCTTTTTGAGAGCTTGAAAACCAATGGAGATATTTTAGTGAAACTTTGTGCACAATATTACTGCACAATGGATCAACTTTTGATGCAATAATTTATTTTTTCCATTAAATTAGAGAAAAATTCGTGCGCCAATAAATAAAAATTCACATATTTTGTACCAAAAATGAATGAGAAATGGTCATATTTTCCCAAAAGCAACTGCACAAGTCTATAAGAGAGCTGATAGCATTTCTGCAACTCGCCTATTGGCAATAATAGTTCTAAATTGTTAGGTAGTGCAGCCACTAGAGACTAGATCAGTAAATTCTTCAGGAGTCACTATTTCTAGTATCTACCATGAGGATCATTGACGGAATGGGCTACATAACTGATTAACTTCATTTTTATTTTATGCCAAAGAGATCCGATTGGGGGCCTAGACTATGGGAGATATTATGATTATATTATAATTATGCTTTGTAAATAAATTCTCGCCACATGGCAGGCAGCACCATCCCACTGGAAAGTCTTCATCTGCTTGACATTTTGTATTGACAGTAACAAACTGGAATTTAAAATTTGTGTATACATTTCTGCATTTAATATTTGTATAATATTGTAAACCTTATTCATACTCAGCTGTAAGTAAGGTACCATCTACAAAGTTTAATTTCCTCAGTTTGTAACCCACCTTTGAAGGGGACTTTGCGTAAGCCCCCATAGTGTTTTCTGTTTGCCCTATTTGTTGATGAGCTGATGTGGTCTCCGTTCGTAGCGTTAATTTCCATTTTATCACTGTGAGCATAATTTTAGTGCTTGAGAAGTTTATATCTCTATTTGTATCTTGTTTATGTACCTCTTGGTTCGGTCTGATGGTGGAGTGTTCGATAAGGACCCCAAAACTGGCAACCAGTTTAAATATAGTGTCGAGGATCATTGGACTTTCAATTATACCTTTATTACATATTTTCTATCAACAGATTTTTCTTTTACTGACTTTTTACATCATAAAGAATGCCAAAATATCACTGCCAGACACATAGATAGTCGCGAGTGGGTGCCGGACGATTCCAAACTTTTCTGAAGAGAGCGAGCCATCTGCAATGCGACTCAGACGCAACTTTCTTATAGCCACATTCTTGTTCTTCAAGTTTCATACATTAAGATTAATAATGTCTGGCATCAAAGTTATTATATAGGAAGTTGCCTAATGCGAGGTTCGTTCTTAGTTGGCAGCGATCGGAAATTGACGTCACCGTGGGACCGCAATTTCCTGCCGTACATTAGCCGATAAGCGGGAGCACATAGAACGATTGAATAAAATAATCATCGTTAGGTATAAAATAATTGTAGAAACTCCAAACACCTTGTATATATTCTTGTATATAGAACCGAGCCATGTGTTTATATTTTAGAGATAAGAATTCTGTGTGTGTGTATCTGTTTTACGTGAAGATGAGAAAAAAAGACTCGCTTTTTAGAACGCGTAGCGAGCAGTCGATCTTTGTATTATATTAAAATACAATACGTATCAAAACTTTTGCGTTTCCTTTAATCGAACGAAAGGAAGATCCGCAACAATAGTAATTATTTATTATTAACCCAAAAACTAAATTTCGGTGAACATCTGTTTCAGTAGGTATGTACACTTTCTTCGCCATGATGAGTGATGAATCAATGAATGCACAAAATTCAGTACTTACGTACCTAATAGAGTTCCAGAATAGTCTCGGGAATGATAATAGGCAAGTAGGTACGTATTTATTCGAGTAGTAGTAGGTATTAGGTATTAGGTAGGTACATACTTAGTTTTGCTTTCAAAAACACATCGGCAAGTAGAAAGTGTTTCGAAGTAGGTATTTTTATTCAAATAACTGTACATAATGTTATCTATATCTATACTGCCTACTACATTTCAAGCTATGCACATACTTTTTTCAACTTTTTACTTTGTTTGGAATTAGTCGGAGTATGGGTGTATGTATGTATTTATTTCTGAAAATAAAATACTGGATGTGGATTTTAGTTATTTTAATCATTTCCAGTTAAAAATGAACGGCATCGAGGGCTATTTCGTTTTCAATCTAAGTTTAACTTCGGTTAACATTGCTAATTCAAAAATCTAAATTACTCTACAATATTAGAATACGATCATTTTTGCTTTAAATTTTACAAATTACCTATCCATATAGGTAGTTAAGTTTCAGTAATAAATCTTAGGTATACCAGAAATAGTCAGGCCCATGCCCAGAAGAAACTATAGAATCCGTGAAAGTCCGTAAGTATTGAATTAATGAAATTCCAATTTGAACCTGACTATTTCTCAATGAAATGATCCGCCGTTTTTACAATTACCTACCTACAGAAGTAACGAGTGTCGAAAATGGAGTGCGGGAATTTGATGTAGGTACCTTTAGGACCTTTACTTACGCCCTGCAGAACGATGAAACTTCATAACAACACAGGTTATACATAAATTTATGCCATCACAGGCATGCATAAAGCGTGGGAATCGGGAAACACATCCAGACGTCCTGTACAAGTATGCTTGTCCGACGCTGATGTCACATGCTTCCCCCACTCGTACTTCACGCGGTGCTACAGCGCTTTACGGGCATTAGGCAACTTCCTATATAATAACTTTGGTCTGGCATGGCAGAAAATACAGCAATAATTTACGATTTCGGCTCCTTAACCTTATGTAGATGAATTGTGAATTGTCTGAATCAATTAATAAAACCTTGCCCCATTTCACAAACATAATACACAAACTGATTATCTCAGACCTGGCCGGACTTTAATAAATAGGCTCGGCAAATGTTCTGAACCAAACTGTAATATACATGTGAGCAGATGTGCGAATATAGAGCAGAAATAGAATAGAAAGATTTTAGAATCACAACCCCCAGGCAATCTGAAATCAATTGATTTAGGTTCACCTGCATGACAGTTTATTCTTACCCATATAAACTTCCATATTTGCTTTTAGACTTACAAAGTAATAACAACAATAAGTGATGCAAAAAGATCACAAAGAACTACTGTACGAAGTAGTAATGCAGTTTCTATAACTTTAAACCTACCTTAGAAAAATAACCAACTATATGTGCTCCTTGTTTATCAACTTCACATAATATGTAAAATAGAAATGGTTCAACGTCAAAATATAAAGTTTTATGGTCCAAAAACAGTTTAGCCAACAAACACAAATTTTGGCAATATATCTGTAAAAATTACCAGTAAATATTGAGTTCCTTTTTAATAATAGTGTAATATTCACATGTACCTTATGATCTTTCCCATCAACTTCGTAGACCGATAAAGTACCTTTTCGATATATTTCCTTTCCTACTGGTTGCCTCCACGTACATTCACTCTAGAAAAAAGCAATTCACTGAGATAAAAATTCAAGGCGGTAAAAATTTTGGAACACAGGAAATATTCAGGGTGCCTCACTACTTTTATAACGGAAATAATAATATATTGTGTAAATATCAGTGCGAATTTAGAAGCCAATTTAATTGTGAAACTGCTTTGCGGTATGTAATTAATAACTGGAAAATGAGCAAGGCCGCAAAAACATGGGTATTGTAGTTTTTCTTGATTTAAAGCGAGCTTTTGACAAAATTTCAACAGAAGAGTATGTTCAAGGAAGTATTTTAGGCATTATATCATAGACGAAATTGACTTAGAGATGGTCTGTCTATGCAGTAAATTCATTGCACGGGCTTAGTTCTCTCCTCCTGTAGTACTACTAGTTACGCTAGCCACCGATTGATGTCGCTCGTCTCTTATCTAAATATTAACACCATAAGTGCAAGCTTTCACTAATAGATTATCCGACGTTCCTACTCTAACTAATACATAAAAATGTCTCAAAATGAATAATAGTAGCGAGACTACATGCAGCCAAGTTTGATGGATTATGAATGTGCTAAACAGTATTCTATGCTGTAATATTGTTTAGCATATTCATGAACCATTAAAATCGGCTGCCTGTAGTTTCGCTACTTTTATTTATTTTCTGGCATTTTTAAGTGTTGCAAATACGGCAAGAATAGAAAATTGGTTGATGTAGGAACGTCGGATTAATAATAAATGATCAAACGTTACATCGAAACATGATATAAGTATCATAGGTATAATTGACTACCTAAAGAATATTATGTTCACGAGGATTCGACCCTCCATCCAAAAATGCAGCATTCTATATATAAACCGAACGCCACATTAATTTTTGGCGTAAAATAAAGCAGCAGCATGAAAGAGAGGAATCAATCAACCCTGTATTTCACAAATTACTCTGTAATTAATTAAATTATTTTTTTTATTTGGCAGTATTTGAAATATCCATTACAGCTGATTGCTAAGATGGTACAAAGGGATACTAGTTTTAGAAATTTAAAATATTTTTTTTAACCCATAAAGCTGACAATTGTCATTCGCAATTCCCCATTTTATTTTTTTACAGAGCGCACACAAATAAAAAAAAATAGTTTTTCAGTAATTTGGATGCACGAGCATGCAAGGCAGCATTGCTTTAGCCCATTTTGAGAGTCTATGTTGTGCGAGCTGGTAGGATGGCACAGGAATAAAACAGCAAAGATTGGACAAGTTAATGTGATGTGTTCATCTCACTTTATACGCGAATGTTACAACACTGCAAAAGAAGGGCTTCAGATCCCTGTTAAGATGAGCACAAAATGATCAGTTTACAGTACCAAATACTAACACGGGAAAGCAGTTCGAATCCCTTTAATGAAAGGTGAATACAAATGTTCAAAAATATTGCTACGAGAGTAACCCCCATACGCTGCTTATGGATTGTTTATAAAATGTGATTCAATGTTTGTAAACAAGTCGACAGATGTTTTTTACAGTTTTGTGTGTTATGAATCAGATTTGTATAGAACTTTCTCTGACCAGAAGGTTCGATGGCCCGAAATTAGCGTGCAATATTTTACCAGCGTGTTCTGTGGTCAAAATTAAGACAAGAAATTCCTATAAGCGTATACCGAAATATGCTTCCCAAGGGAGCTATAGCTTTCTAAAAGAGAAGGCCTGAAGACGTTTTCTTCAAAGTATCTTCGAAACAAGTCCAGTTAAAATTATGAAATTTGATGGAATGTGTAAGTACCAAATGCTGAATCTTTTGGTGTAAACATAATTTTTAAAATCTAACAGGGGCGTCTCAAATCTGGGGGTGGCGGAGGCAAGATTTACCCCAAATTTTTTTAGAGCATGTCGTTTTCAATTTTTCCATAAAAATTTGCACTTCAGAGTATTTTGCAAAAAAAATGTGCTAATGTTTCATTTTGATAGGGGGCACTGTTATCGAGCACAATCGATTCAAAAATTTTGCTGCATGTCCAAAAAATTCCTACAAGAAGTAGAGAACTTCGTTTGTATACTTAAGGCTGTTTTCGCAGCGTTTCCCGCCTTTTTTAAATTATATGGGTTTCTTCAAATTTGGAACGCATTTTAAAAAAAATCGCTCCATCACTTTATGTGCATAATAGCCAGGTAGGACACCACAAAATCTTAGAACATTATTTTAAAGAGCAAAGTTAGAAAATTGTGTAATACCGAAAAACGACCGTTACAACAAATTTCCCATCTTTCTAATTTATTTTCGACAATAAAGCTCTACAATTTTGTGGTGGCCTACCTGGCACGTATGCACATAAAGTGATGGAGCTATTTTTTTTTAAATGCGTTCCAAATTTGAACAAACCCATATAATTTAAAAAAGGCAGGAAACGCTGCGAAAACAGCCTTAAACGAGACAGGAGCATATTTTTTGCAAAAAAATCAGAAGCTGCCAATTTTTACGGAAAAATTGAAAACGACATGCTCTAAAAAAGTTGGGGTAAATCTTACCTCCGCCACCCCCAGCTTTGAGACGCCCCTGTTGAATTTTAAAAAGTATGTTTACAGCAAAAGATTCAGCATTTGGTACTTACACATTCCATTAAATTTCATGATTTTAACTGGACTTGTTTCGAAGATATTTAGAAGAAAACGTCCTCAGGTTTTCTGTTTTAGAAAGCTAATAGCTACCTTGCGAAGAATATTTCGGTATACGCTTATAGGATAATTTTGACTTATTTTTGACCACACAACACGCTGGCAAAATACTGCACGCTAATTTCGGGCCACACTGTATAAGACGTGTAATGGCTTCAACAGTTAGTTATTTGAGAGATTTTTCAGTCCTAGATACTGTATGCGAGATGCAGCTTAAACATTATTTGAAACAGAACAATTCAGTTGCGGGCGACAGATACATTACCACGATATTAAATTTTGGTATCTTTCCCCAACAACCGCATGCTGATTTGTTATTAGGCCTTATAGTACGCCGGATAGTGACATGAATTTTAAAATGATTTTAGCGTGTGGCAGAGGTTGTAAATTTGGTAGTTTGTGTGATGGCAAACAGGAAAATTGACCTCTTCCCACCCCGCGTCGGACATTTTACAATTGACATGTCTTCAAAAATTTCAAAGAAAGAATAAGTTAACTTCAATCTTTTCAGCGCCTCTGCCTTATGATTCAACTTATTAATTGAATCATAAAATACGAGAAAATACCCGAGGTAGAGGTTCTGAGCAGTCTCTGAGCAGAGGCAGAGGTTCTGAAAGTGTTTGGAAAGTGGCCTACTTAGATTCAAACGAGCTGAACTAAGTAGAGCTACTAAGTAGAGCTACTTTTCTAAACATAATTTAAAACGTCTGCCTCGGATCTGAGGCTGTTCAGGATCTCTGCCTAGGGTACTTACTTGTTCTTTATGATTTAATTAATGAACTTAGCCAACGACAGGGGTACTGAAAAGATTTAGGTTAACTTTTTTCTTTCGCATTTTTGAAGACCTGCCGATTGTAAAATGTCCTACGCTGGGGTCTCGCACATGGATATTCCTGATTTCCAATAGACAATTTACAATTTTATATGAATACGAAGGGCGCTGAAATGAGTTATAAAAATTGTCGATATCCGGCGTACTATTATGAAACTGTTCAGATAATGATACTTTTCAAGTGAAAGGCTATTATATCATGGGAGTAGAATATTTCAAACATGAATGAAGTGACCATCGACAGTTCTTTTGTTGGGGGAATGCTTTTACGCATAACTGTCTTTTTTAGATAATTTTGTTTTTAAAATATTATGAAGCTCTTCAAACAATTGAATGAGCTTCCGGAAATAATCAAAAAACTGACGAGTTTTGCAATGATTCTTGATAAAGTAAATTGTAGGTTCTCTTAGCTGCTCTTAATTGTACTATTGGATGAACCCACGTAGCTCTTCTTTGCAACCACAGCATAATGCACTACACTGTACTTTCAACTGACTCGGGGCGACAAGTATTTTATACAGTAAGTAGCCACTTATTTTCTTTTGCGATTCTGTAGCCCGTATCTGGCATACAGCATCCACATCTGAAAGAGCTCTTAGGATGAGAATGCAAAAAAGGCAAAAGTAGTAAAAATTGTTTAATCGAAGAACGGACAATTGCATCATCAAAACTGCGAGGAAATAATGACGTCACGCATCAACTGTGGCACCAGTGGCGCACTATCTAAGTCAGAGGCACTAAGTCCGGCACTGAAGCGAGAGGAAAATGGACGGTCACTTTCTTGTTGCCTAGCAATCTCGGTACTTCCAGAAAAACTTGTTTGTGCGCATGCTACATCATTGTCCGTTCTCATATGAAATGACTAACAAGCAATATTTTTTGTCTTAGTTACGTAACAGCGATATCCCTGTAATAAATTTTTATACATTGTTAAGCCTGGTCCACACTGACCAGTGGCCTCCTACGAGAAGCTCCTAATGGCAAGGTCGAGAAGCAGTGAGGACGGGCCATTGGTGGCATAAATTATGCCGCGCAGTATCGTACGAGCTGTGCCACTGCTTCCCAGAAGGTGTCGGTAAATTCAAAGAAAAATGTGCCACTGGCGTCAAGTGTAGACTGATTCTCGTGCAACTTTTCTCCTACTACTCGTAGTTGTTTCTTCCGCTACCCCTCTTTGAAGTTTTGGGACATCACACCACCAACCCACAGTAAACCGAGGGGCAAACCGCAGGCTAACTTTTGTACACCAAACTTCCATTTTTATGGGACTTCCACTACCTTCCACTGACTTCCACTGACTTCCACTAACTTCCACTGACTTCCACTGACTTCCACTAACTTCCCCTAACTTCCACTGACTTCCACGCACTTCCACTGACTTCCACGCACTTCCACTGACTTCCATGCACTTCCCCTTCTTTAGTATTCTACCTTTCACCAAGAAAAGGTTAATAAAAATCATTTAATCTAACGAAATACGAATTAGACAACAATGTAGAAAAAATGTGGAAAAAATCGTTTGGCGATTAAAAATTTCACTGAAGTGAATATGGAAATAACGTCTCTGTATAATGTAAATATTTATTAAATGACTGAATTCGAATTAAATGGGTAAATTCCGAGGCAAATTCATACTTTTTAAAAATATCTTTAAGGCAATTTATCAAAATCGATCATAACAAATCGATAAAAGGTAGATATCGGGAATGCTTATAGGTACTTTTTGAAGTAGAATACCATTCTGTTTCAGGTGGTGAAATAATATAGAAGATGTTCTATATATTAAGAAAGTTGACTATTACAAATTTAAAGTTTGTTTGGCATAACATCAGATTAACAACACCCTGTAGGGTAAATTAGAAGCATCCTGGGAAAGGTACAAGTGGTGATTCACGATTCAATTTGAAATACGTAGCAAAAATATATTTTTAAGAAGTATGATGCAAAGCCGGAAAAGTTCGAAAAATAATTAATATTTCGAGAATGGATGACTTTTTGAATATAAAAACAAGCAAAATGGAAATCTGCTGTCAAAAATATGGCTTCCATTTAAAAAAAATTAGTTAGTAAACATTTCCGGTATAACCGGAAGTCGACTGGAAGGGCCACGACTTAAAATATTTTAAATAAAAAGTTCCTAGGCATTTACGCCCGAATATAATTTTTTAGATTTGTAACTGTATTGTATGAGAAAACATCTATAGCTAACAGTTTCCGTGAATCACCCTGTATACTATTAATATATTACTGAATAATCCGTTAGAGCTTGACATTCGGAATAAAAACGATAGGGCACCTATGTTACGTCACTGGTTCAATTTGGAAGCGAAGAAATGATTTTTTCGTATTACTCTTTAGGTTTTGAATAAAATAGCATTTTGCCTAACCGCTCACAATCGCAAAAAAATTAACAATCGATTGTTCTAAAACTGCTTGCCACTCCATTTAGCATTTCAAAAGGAAAAATGTTTGGAATAGAAATGAGGTTTACAATTTTACAAATTTTAATTCAATGATTTTCTTAGATACCTACCTATCAAAAAGTAACATTTTTTTTAGAGAAACCTTGATCTCAACACCGTGTATCTTAGTTGAGAGTAATTTTAAGACATGCATTATGTTTTATGTTCATACAACTTTTCTTCTTATTTTGACCTAGGTGGTATACCTCCCGAAATTTGTACACTCGTTATGGATCATGCCTTATAAAGAGAAAAATACTCGGAAAAATATATCTACGCATTATACAGGTGGGCCAATAGTGTGTAGTCGGTCCATATCTCTGGTTCTATTCAAGGTATCAAAATAAAACTTTACACGTATGTTGAGAACTCCACGAAGCATCTGATAAAATTATTTTGGTGTATACAGGGTGTTCACACTCTGAGTACCAAGCAAAAGTTATGTCTTTTAAATCGAATACCCTCGGGTTGTTTAGGTACATATTTGAATTCTTTATAAAATTTTACGACAGCGTATGAAAGATGATATACCTTACCTACTACACTAATGCCCGGTTTTTCAAAGAAACCTACACCGGATTAAGTCTGACACCGGCTTCGTTGCTATGATACCGGCTTTCTGATTGGTTGTATCGTAGCGACGAAGCCGGTGTCAGACTTAATCCGGTGTTGGTTTCTTCGAAAAACCGGGCCTATGAAGTTTCTATAGTGAGCGATTTTAAGATATTATCATTTTAGTGCCGAAGCTATTTAAGATTTCTCTTGAGATTTCTTTATTGGATTAGGTTCACAGACTGCTCTATTTGTAAAATCCATGAGTACTTTTGTCACAATACTTAATATCATACAGGGTGGGCGGCTTACGCAATATGCATTTTTTCTCAGAAATTTCAAATGGAACACCCGATATTTTATTTTCATATTCGATAGCCAGTTTACTAAGCTTTTGATTGATGTAGATATTATTAAGTCTGCGACTGACGGTTTGGGTCTCGGTTTCGGTAAAATTGAAAATTCAACCTTAAAATGTATTAATTTGAGTGATAGGTCCGTTCTCCTAAATTTTACCATCCAAAACACAAAATATGATTTCCATTTTGTTTCTGGAAGTTGAGTTCACATTGAGACAAAAAATCATTGCCAGTTTGTTTCTTCATGGTCATATTCTCAAATACTTGGTAACTTATTAAACCTAGGTATAAATTATTGATACAAGGAGCGCAATGGAAGAAAAAAACAGTCTTTTCAAGAAGTACCTAATCTTGCAATGAGATTTCTTGTGCCAGTGTAAACTCTGTTCGCTAAATTTGATGTAAAAACAAAGTGAAAGCATTCTTCTGAGTTTTGGGTGGCAAAATCAGGGAAATTCCCCAAAAATGGTACAAAGTTACGGCAAAAATCTAATTTCTTAAGGTTCAATCTTTATTTCTGCCTAAATTATCAGTCGCAGACCTGCCAATATATGCATCAATCAAAAGCTTCATAAACTGGCTATCAAATCTGTAAATAATATTAGGGGTGTTCCACATAGCATTTTAGAGAAAAGCTCAATTTTGCGCAAGTTGACCGTTCGGTACAATATTTATTTTGAATAAGTATTTTGATAAAAGTGTTAATGGATTTTATTTACAATTAGCGTATCCTGTGAACCTATTCCAATAAAAAAATCTTAGGTAGCATTGATCGGCAGACGTCAGTAGCTCCACAAAGTTGGGTTCACACTGGTACTATAATGGCTGTATCTTAACATCGCTTGTTTTAAACTCCAACGTGCAGCATATTAACTTTCATGAAATTTTATGAAGAATCCAAATATGTAAACAAATGTGGGGTATTTCATTTAAAAAACGTAACTTCGGTTTGGTACTTAGCACGTGAACATCCTGTGTACATCAAAATAAGTTTAACAGAAGCTTCGTGTGGGGTTCTCCACACACACGTAAAATTTCATGTTGATATCTTGAATAGAATCAGAGATATGGACCGGCTACGCGCTATTGGCCCACCTGTATAGAAAATATAAACTAATGTAAATTTACCGTTACTATGCAAGCAAAGGTCCAAAAACTAGTCTAGACTACTCAGCTCTCGACGAATACGACGATACGCAGACCATCTAGAACTACAGCGCATGCGTAAATGCCCAGAAACTTCCATTGACTTCCACTAACTTCCACTGACTTCCACTAACTTCCGCTAACTTCCACTAACTTCTACTAACTTCCACTGACTTCCACTCACTTCCACTGACTTCCACCAACTTCCACGAACTTCCACACACCTGTACACCAAACTTCCACAGCGGTTTGCCCCTCGCAGTAAACACATTGTTTAGTTTATTGTGACCCAACTCCGCGACCTTTTCCCTCTTCATTTATGCGAGTTTATTCAGTGCCGTGATCTTGTAATTCTACGAGTACGGTACTACCATAGCAGTGTGGACGTGAAGCCAAAAAGATTTAATTTTTTGTTAGTACGAGTTCATTTGATGTGGACAGTAACACATAAGAGTTAAAATGCCATCGGCTTTTTTGACTGGCACTCCTATGTGATGCCACTAGCGCATTGTGGACTAGGCTTTACAAAATGCTAGTATAGGGTAGACTAAAAATACATATCGTGAAAATCTTCTCCTTCAACTGAAGATGAGAATAATTTGATATAAGAGTCTGTAATTTTTCGTATTTTATTATTCTGCAGAAAAATAACTTTCCGGATAATTTGAAAAAGAAGTACCTAAGCACCTAAATTGTTTAATATATTATACTATTAGACCCTAGATTTATATCCTAGTGTCAAATTTCCAAAAACCATAATTATACTAAAGGATTGAAAATATTGTCCTCCACACCGTAATGTAATTAAATTACTGATCAGAGGTGCCTACATACAATTCAAGTTGTCATACTCGCTCACCATGTGGTATCTGTAACTTTTTTCTAGTCTCATGTATTTCAAACAGTATTCGCAAATCCACAATTTACTTTGTCTTCCATATTCTTCTGGGTACGGACTAAAGTACCATGTGTCAATTTCAAATCTTCCTATTTGTATTCGGTCTATGTATTTGACTTTGGTTATTTGTTCATGTTCTTTTTCTAATGCTGCTGTCGTAGGATCCATTTCCGCATAACTAAAGCAAAAAATGAAAATATTATTCCATTATATTATATAAATTTGATAAATTCTAACGTTTTTTGTACATGATTGATTTCATCATGTCTTCGCTTTTGATTACGTGTAATTTTTCTGTCAGAGCTATCTGACAACAGGTCAGCAACTACAGGTCGCTCTCGCCAAGTCTTATCTCCAGACAACTTTTGTCCTCCCTTGCCTCCTTCAGTTAAATGAAATCGTGAAGACATTATTCTACCTCTAGGGACCTAAAAAACAGGGGTAACAACGGATAACAAGTCTTGCATTGTAAAAGTTTTTTCAGTTTACCCATTCATCTAAACGCCTATTGTATCCTTCATAATGAACATAATATTCGTATTGTTGGTCACTGTCATTATATCGCGTTTGAATGATCTCAGCAGGATCTGAAACAATAGTTTAAAATAATTAAGGAGTAAAGTGAGGTTATAAGGTAGTTCTTACGCCAAGATTCGTCAGATCGCCTAACTAAATAGTGTTCTCCGATGTCTAATGGTTGCTCCTCGACACTCTCTGTATCTTCATCAGGAGGGATTGTCGATTTATTATCGTTTTCTATCTTTTTTCCCATGTTTTCTGCATTTAATTCGTTTTTGTCACAGTCGGCCATTATTAATATTTTATAAATAAAAACAAAGGCAACGCATGCGCACGCGCCCACCCATAGATGATATTAAAATAGAATCTTTCAGTCAGAGCCAGTATATTATGTAAATATATGTATGTAAATATACTGGCTCTGCTGTCAGTCTGCATACAGCATATACCTATTACATTAATATTAATTACATTAATATTAATATTAATACAAACAACTCCCCATACCTTGCATGTGCAAAAAGCGTGACAGAGAAAAGGCGATAGAAATAGTATATTCTACTTCGTCGTTTATATTTTGTTAGATGCATACCAAGCATGCGCAGGTAGATACGTTCGGTGGACGGTTGCGACTTATGCAGATTTTGTATAAATCTGTCTCTTACTGTCTGGTACGCTTTCGGAGCGTAATGCAGACCCACTGGCATACAACGACACAGGATTATAATCAAAACTGGCATGAACTACCTGCGTTTGCAAAATAATTTTGTTCAATCCTGCCATAGATACTAAGCGAGAAAGCATTACTTTTGTTCACTCACTTCGTTTCTTTGGCAACGGGTGGGCGAAAGCAGTGAGCGAAAGTACTTTCGTTCACTCTTATTACTTTCACCCACTCCATTTATCAATAAAATTACAAAAATATTCGAAATTAATCATTCAAATTGACATGGCAATTTATGATGGTTTCTGTCAATAATAAACTAGTTCAATTATTGTCAAAAAAATTTATTTGTGTGCGTTTTAATAAATTTGGGCATACATTCAAAATTAATTAGATATTTCAACATTTCTATTAGAAACATTTCTATTCATCATCATCATAAGGTTCTCAGTCCGAAGACTGGTTGGACGCGTACCTCCATTCTTTTCTATCCTGAGCTAACCTACGCATTTCCCTAAAAGTAGAACATCCTACATCCCTAACTATTTGAGAGCAGTAGTCTAATCTAGGCCTACCCCTACCTCTTTTTATTCCTATCTCTGACTCTAGTATGTCACGAACTATTCCTTCGTGTCTTAGAAGGTGTCCTACCATCCTATCTCTCCTACTCTTTATTGTTTTCCATACCTTTCGCTTTTCCCCAACTCTTTCTAATACTTCCCTATTGCTAACCTTATCTATCCACGGTATCTTCATCATGCGTCTGTAGCACCACATTTCAAACGCTTCTACTCTTTTTCTATCCGCTTCTCCTATTGTCCAAGTTTCGCACCCGTATAATGCCGTACTCCATACATACGACGTTAAGAGTCTCTTCCTAGTCTCTATATTAACCGTTCTCGAGCATAACAGTTGTTTCTTTTTGTTAAACGCAACTCGGCCCTGCGCCATTCTTTGTTTTATATCTTTAGTGCTCCTACCGTCTTGAGTTATTTTACTTCCTAAGTAGCAGAAATCCGCGACCTCCTCTATCTTCTCATTTCCAATTTGTATTTCCATTTTAGTTCTATTTTCACATCTCCTACATACCAAAATTTTAGTTTTCTTTTTATTGATTTTCATGCCGAAGCCCTGTGTCAAAACTGCTTCCATTTCATTCAAAGCCGCTCCTAATTCTTCTTTGCTAGATGCTAACACTGCTATATCATCCGCAAATCTGAGCATGTTAATAGTTTGGCCCTGTACATTGATCCCTGAGGCTGTTCTTTCCTTAACAATATTAATCGCATCTTCGATATATAAGTTGAAAACTAGAGGTGACAATGCACATCCCTGTCTCACTCCCTTCCGGATATCTACTTCCCTTTGTTCCTGCTCACATTCTATAACTGCCTTTTGCTCTTTGTAGAGATTATGTATTATTCTTCTGTCCCTGTATTTCATCCCTACCTTTCTCAGCACTTCGAACATCTTCCCCCATTTTACGTTGTCGAAGGCTTTTTCTAAATCTACAAATCCTATATAGACGCTCTTTCTCTTTTCTATCGTTTTTTCTATAATTACTCGTAAAGCTAGAATGGCCTCGCGCGTTCCTCTATTTCGTCTAAATCCGAACTGATCTTCTCCTAATATTTCTTCCGCCTTTTTCTCCATCCTTCTTTGCACAATTCTAGTTAAAATTTTTGACGCATGGGAAGTTAAACTGATAGTTCTAAAATTTTCGCATCTATCCGCGCCTTTTCTTTTTGGCAAAGCTACTATGATGTTCCGTTTGTAATCTTCTGGAATCTCGCCTGTCAGGTATATGCGACTAACTAGTTTAAATAAACGATCTATTACCTCTTGACCTGCGCACTTTAAGATTTCTGCCTGCAAGCCATCTATACCTGGTGCTTTATTATTCCTTAAACTTTTTAGTGCTATCTCAAACTCTTCTCTCATTATAGGACTCCCTAGGTTATCCCCCTCTACACTGCTTTCGCTTTCTAATATATCTTGCACTTCCTGTCCCGCATATAAGTTTCCTAAATATTCTTTCCACCTATCTGCCTTCTCCCCACTTCCGATTAGGATATCTCCTGCCTCATTTCTAATGTTTTTGGTACTAGATCCAATTTCTCTAAAATTTCTCCTAATTATTTTATATGCTTCATCAGTCTTTCCTACTTCGAATTTATCTTCCACTTCTTTGCATTTATTATCGATCCATTGCTCTTTCGCTTTCCTACATTCCCGAATAATTTCCCACTTGATCGCCTGATATCTTTGTTTCCTTGTTTCATCTAACCTATTTTTATATTTTCGCCTTTCCTCTATTAGACTCACAATATGTTTTGTTATCCAGGGTTTCCTACTTTCATTCTGTTTATGACCCAAAATATCCCTAGCTGAGGAAACTAAACTATTTTTAATGCAATTCCATTCTGCCTCTATGTCCCTAACAATATTTCCACCCGTGCCCTTTAGTGCTTCGTTTGTCTTTTTCTCGAACTTATTGCGCATATCATCATCTTTTAGTTTCTCTGGGTCAAGATACCTTCTTCCGCTTCTTTTTTTCAAAATCTTAAATTTAAGATTGGCTTTCATAACGACTATGTTGTGATCACTATCTATATCTGCTCCTGGATAACTTCTACAATCCCTAACTTGATTTCTAAATCTTTGCCTAACGAGAATGTAATCTATTTGATATCTCCCTAAGTCTCCTGGCATCTTCCACGTATAGCATCTCCTAACATGATGGTGAAATAGAGTGTTCGCTACCGTTAAGTTATGTTTATCGCAGAACCCTATCAGTCTAACTCCCCTATCGTTCCTATTGCCTAATCCAAAGGGGCCAACTATTCCGCCCTGTCGCCCTGTGCCTACGACTGCATTGAAATCTCCTGTAATTATTAAATTTTCGTGCCCTCTCACAAAATCTAGCACATATTCAATATCACTATAAACTGCCTCTACGGCCTCATCACTGTAGTTAGAAGTGGGCATATATACCTGTATTATTACTGTTTTTACAGGTTTCGAATCTAACCTAACCATAACTACCCTGTCACTTTGCTGTAAGAAATTTTCTACACTCTGTCCTACTTTTTTCCGCATAACAATTCCTACTCCCGAATTTCCTCCTACAGATCCTGTGTGTATTACTCTAAAATCTCCGCTCCAGAAGTCTCCAGCTTCTGGCCATCGCACTTCACTGATACCTACTACGTCTAATGCTAACCTATCCATCTCAATTTTCAAATTTCTATTAGATAATATGAATATTAGATAATATGAAAATCTTACAGAGTTAAAGCCAATACTTTAAAAAAATATAGCAATTAAACTTACTTGCTATGTAAGTAATATCTACTTTTTCAAAAACAAATAAAATTGTCTTCAACATAGAATATGTGGACCACAAAGAAAAGATGGCTCGTGGTTTTCTACCTATCCATTAAAATAGGCTAAGATCAGTTGGTTATAAAATGAACTTTCTTTGTATGCATCAAATCCCGGAATTTTGTCAGCTCGTTCATATACCGTCCTTTAGATTTCTGAGGCAATTGTATGCAGCGGCATCAGTTTCTTTAATATCCTCCGGTAAATTTAAATTGTAATTTTTTCCATATTTTCTCAGTAAAATCTTATTTTAGGCACAAATTTAGCTGAAACGCACAAAAATTGACTTCTAGCTTGTTTATTATTCATAGTAACGGTAACCATAACAATGATGAAACACGCTCTCTGTGTTATTATGTTGTATATCTGCCCAATTGTCAGACCAATTTGAATTATTAATTTTGAATATTTTTGAAATAATATTTAGTTCAGTGGCAGGATTGAACAAAACGTTATACAGCACTCGTGGAGAAACCGTTTCGCTCACTTACTTGCCTTTGCACACTCGCCTGGCGGCTCGTGTGCAAATCTGGCAAATTGCGTGAGCGAAATTTTCAGTTTCTCCACTTGTACTGTAATATACTATATTCTCTATACCTACCCTACAAGGCTGTTGTATTTTTATTTTTGCATTGCTTACTGGTTACTGCTCACTACGTGGAAGCTTGGCCTGGAGACGTTGACTGAATATAATTTATTATATTAGATACTAGCTTGTACCCGGCGCGTTGCTGCCTCAGAAGAAATAATTGTGGTAAAATCGTTTGAAATTTAATAAACTGCGAATGACATATGCCTTTTGACGTTTGCTGTCAATTGTCACTTTATAAATTATAGCGACCCGCCCCGCCTTCACATAAACCAGGCCCGGTTCACTCATATGGCAGTACCTGTTATACTATTTTTAGTTTGTTGACCAAAACACGCGATGGCGCTATGCGGAATGTTACATAGGTTACCATTTTAAAGTTTCTCGCGGTAAAAATTTAAACGCTGAGCCACGAACTACTTCGTATAAAACTGAAAATAAAACGTTATCTGGGGTACCTTTGGAAAATTTTTGCCATGGACTACTTCGTTGAAGCTGAACATAAAACAATATCTGGGTTACCTTTGGAAAATTTTTGCGCGTCGCGTCGCGTAGTAAACTTCAGATAGTACACAGTTCAAGGGTATAAATTTTCACTTTGGTAGGGGGATCGCTGTTACAACCTGCAACTTGTTGCAATCTGAAGTTCATGTCTTGACTATAATATATCCAAAAGCTGTCAAAAATCGTACTGTGCAAAAGGGCATTATATCCAAAAATTGAGTTATGCACACTGGCGTAAATAGCGTAAAAATTGCTATCGTTTGGCACCAAGATCATTAAATTACTTGTGGAGCTTCTACCTCTAAAAAACTGCTGAAGAAACAATTTAGTACAGGTCCTTACGGGAGAAAATTTTTTGAAAGCTGAATATCTCCGCTCGAATGCCGAGAAAATTTGCAAGATTTCGACATATTTTAAATTCACATCACCTATATTCACCTATATGTATTCTTGCACAATTTTTGTGCTATGCACTTGCAGGCAGTTATGCAGGTTTGTTTATTTTTCCTGCAAGAACAAACTTCGCTTCCACAGTCTGCAATAAATAACGAGATTTACGATTAGGAAGTCAAACAACTTTGATCACAACACAAAATACTGAAACAGGAAAAATGCGAATGTCTGTAGATGAGCAAACAGTTAGTTTATTCGAAAAATTTGTGGAGTATGGCGTATTTACATATCAGTCGGAACATCTAATATCTATTTCGAGGAAAGAAATATATTCTGATGAATTGAAAACAGCAATACAATTTGCAGAAAACAGAGGAGAAGCCGCATTCCAGTCCTTCGTCAACAATATCGATACCATGAATTTTTATAAGCCTTTGAAGAAACTGAAGTTACCGACTTGATTCTAGAGATACCAATTCTATTTTGGCTTTCAGGCTTCCGCATATAGTATAGTGCAGACTAATGGAGGCGTAAAAAAATTAAGCTGATAGAACGTATTTTAAACAAAGCCCTTTCTTGCCCTCTCGCACCAGACACACGCATTTTTTGGAAAAAAGATGATGTAAAAACAAGCAAAATATGTCAAACCGCTGCGGGGTCAGAACTCGTCTAGCCGTAGGAGAACAAAATGGCAGTTCTGTACCATATCCGAACACCCACCGACACTGTTGTAGTCACTAGCCGATAACGATATTCTTAAACGTCATTTTACCGACATAGTAACGCGCAGCGGAAGCCTGAAAGCCAAAGTAGAATTGGTATCTCTAGATATAACTAAGTTACCGTCTACAGTAACGCCTCATGGTACCAAAACACCTACAGCAGATCAACAGACTCCGCAGGGACAACACTTTTTACAACGTGTTTTGGCTGCTAAGGAATCAGGAAGAACCCTCGAGTACAGTACCATTTTCCAACACGAGTTAACTTCTGTCCCCATGGCTTTAACAGTTAATGAAAATTTATCTCTTTCGACAAACAAAAGTGTGTTGGGAAGCATTTTAGAAAGCTACTCATCAATATATCACACTTTACCTGATCCCGAAAATCGGAAAGTATGCCTCATTTTCGACGGTATGTCAGTTGTGCAACGTCTAGGAAAGCCAGCCAAATGTAAGACTTTCGCAGAATACGCAAATGTTTTTTTGAACATAATTACCTCAAAGAAGTATCATGCACAGCGAATTGATGTCGTATTTGACTACTATAAGGAATATTCTATAAACAGTGTTACTAGACAAAAACGAGGTTCTAAAACTCTTATTCAAAGAATAATTGAAAATGATACGAGTATACTTCCTCAACAATGGCACTTGTTTATACACTCCGTATTCAATTGACGAGTTTTCTTTCAAACAAATTATTGTGTCATTTTTCACGAACACCCCTTATTCAATTTGCAACCAGTGGTGGATTTAAGAACATAATGGAATATAAAAGCAACTTTGGAGAAGACGAAATGTTAAAGTCAAACCACGAGGAGGCTGATACAAGAATTCTATTACACGTACTATCAGCCAAAAAATTCGGTTACCACAGATGCATAGTAGATTGCAGTGACACAGACGTGCTACTTTTATTACTCTATTTTCGAGAACACCTTACACCCGAAGTTTGGATGAAAATTGGAAAAGCAGATTCTGTTCGATATATTCCTGTACATAATATTGCCATAAATGACGATTTGATAAAAAATTTACTAGCCCTTCATGCGTTAACCGGTTGTGATACAATAAGTCATTTTCCAGGCATTGGAAAGAAAACGTGCTGGAGAATCTATCAGCAGCATTACCATTACTTGGATGGCACAGGGATAGATGAGTTTTCCAAGGAAATGTTCACCAGAATGGCGCGATTTGTCATTAAATTATATTCAAGGAACATAGATAGTATATCTGTAAACACGTTGAAAGGAATTATGGCTGCATCTGTTCCCGTTTCTAAATTACCACCGACTGAAGATGCTCTTAAACAACACTGTTTGAGAGCATACTTTCAAGTTAAAATCTGGACAAATGCCCTGCAACCAATACAAGAACTACCAAGTTTGGAAGAGTTTGGATGGAAATTAGAAGATGACTGCAGTATCCAACCAATTTTAATGACATTTACTTCCCCCTTTCCCGACCGATTCTCTTATTTTAAATAAATGTGGATGTAAGAAAGGTATACAGTGTGTCCACGGATTGAGTTGACGACAGAAAAAAAATCTTTATTAATGATTTTACGAAGAAAAGTCATTCTTTATAAAAAATTTTGCTTGTCGAGAAAATGAGATTGCACTAAAAGAAATATTGGGATTAGATGTACAGGGTGTTAATAAATTAAGAAAACATGAAAATGCCTCAAGAGATAAGTACCATTATTTTTTATTTTAGACAAAATGTGTATTAAACAAAGTTGTTTATAATCTAAAATAAAGCCTAAGCACAAAATTTTAAATAGAAATTCTAATTTTTACACTTAGAATAGTAATAGTGGGTTCGTACATTTAAAAAATCAAGATAGCCACATGATACGGAAGTATTAAGAGAGCGCATACGGGCAGCAATAAGTGAACTGAATGTGCCACAAACTATTGGTCGAGTGTAGAAAGAATTTATTAAGAGAGCAGAAAAGTGTGTAGAGGCGTTAGGGAGTTATGTAGAAATTAGAATATCAATGTAAAAATTTGTATTTAGGCTTTATTTTAGATTATAAACAACTTTGTTTAATAAACATTTTGTCTAAAATAAAAAATAACGGTACTTATCTCTTGAAGCATTTTCATGTTTTCTTAATTTATTAACACCCTGTACATCTAATCTCAATTTCTTTTAGTGCAATCTCATTTTCTCGACAAGCAAAATTTTTTATAAAGAATGACTTTTCTTCGTAAAATCATTAATAAAGATTTTTTTCCTCTCGTCAACTCAATCCGTGGACACACTGTATGAGTGATCAAAGTTGTTTGACTTCCTAATCGTAAATCTCGTAATTTATTGCAGACTGTGGAAGCAAAGTGTGTTTTTGCAGGAAAAATAAACAAACCTGCATAACTGCCTGCAACTGCATGGCACAAAAATTGTCCAAGAATACATATAGGTACCACAAAACTGTCAGTTTTGCCGCCGAAGGACGAAACTCAGTCCGATACTTGGGAAGAAAATTAGTTTGTAAATTTGTTGTAAGTAACTTTATTTTCGTATCCTTTAGCAAGACGGAGACGGAGTTACGGCGAAAAGTGAGATGCAAACCAGCGCAGCGAGGTGGGGACGCGTACTGCTATCGGGAGCCGACCGGTCGCGCTTCTTACAACTTCTTATATTTAATTACACAACTCAATATACGTAGAAGATAAAATTCTGCATGTCGAACCATCAGACTCCGAAAGAAGCGTACAAAATTTTATAAAGAACAAAATTTTTCGATTTAGGCGATAACTTAAAAGTTATCGCGATGTGAATTTAAAAATTGTCGAAATCTTCCAAATTTTCTCGGCATTCGAACGGAGATATTCAGCTTTCAAAAAATTTTCTCCCGTAAGGGCCTGTACTAAATTGTTTCTTCAGCAGTTTTTTAGAGGTAGAAGCTCCACAAATAATTTAATGATATTGGTGCCAAACGATAGTAATTTTTACGCTCTTTACGCCAGTGTGCATAACTCAGTTTTTGGATATAATGCCCTTTTGCACAGTACGATTTTTGACAGCTTTTGGATATATTATAGTCAAGACATGAACTTCAGATTGCAACAAGTTGCAGGTTGTAACAACGATCCCCCTACCAAACGCATTTTACTGCGTCATTGCAAGCATTGAGCACTCTACTAAGAAGCGAACGTAAATTTAAGCCTAGATTAGGGAGTATTATAGATAGCCCACTCTGACCGAATTTTAGGCATTAAATTAGACTATTAGAGAGAAAGAGGAGTATGTATCTGTCTCACTCTAAAAGTACATTGCCATCTATGAAAATCGTTCAATACTACATACATAATTTCAGAGGTTTAGAAGGAACCTGTATTAATTATTGTTAATAATAATAGTAATAATTCAATTCTCACTTACTTGTAGGGGATGCGGTATTTTAAATGAAATTTTTTGACACTTTTTGAGCTTCCGGCAAAATTTATCGTCTCCTTTAAGAAAGAAGGCAATCAACTTTGCCGAAAGCTCAAAAAACCTTAAAGAATTTTATTTAAAATACTGCATTCCCTACAAGTATGCAAGAATTGAATTACAGAAAACTCGGTCGAAAAAATATAATTATTTGTAATAATAGCATTGACAATAATAAATAAAAAGCCTTTGATAAGAATTGAAACCTTTATTAATGAAACACCAATGTAAAACAAGAAAGTCTATAACCAAACACAGCAATACAGAAATTGAATATAATGTAACTGCAATAACTAATTTAATTTATTTAGTTTATATTTTCTTCAATTACTTCTTGGTAGTAATTTTTGTTGAATTAATAATATATTTATTAATTCAAAATAATTTGATTTAATTTAACTAATCAGTAGGTATTTTTACAACTACCTATAATAGGTCTACAATCAGAGTTATGTAAACATATCTATAATTACAGAAAAGCACCATTACAAATGCAGTACATAGTGAAGTATTGTTAGAAAAGCTGTTAATTAATGACTCAAAGAAACGCACCAGGCAATTCTAAAGGGGTTGTATTTAACCAAGCACCAAAATAATATTGATTTGATCTCTAAATATTTGTCTTTTGCTACCAAAAATTATATTGGAGCAATAAAATTTGAGCACCAAATTATTCATATTTGATCTCCAAAATGTAAAGTTTTTGTAGCCTGTTTATCATTTTCAGCATGAAATATTTGTTTTTGGCACCAAAAATCTTACTTGAGCACCAACATTTGAGTGCCAAAATATATGAGCTATGATGTTAAATAAAACAAAATTTGGTAGTGTATTCAATATAGTATATAGGTATGTTATGGTCAATAATGTTAAATAGGGAAATAAGGTTAAAGCCAGTCGGGATGCGTCTTTACAAAATGTATCCTGTCTGAGCACAAACCCCGCCTCGCACGAATATATCAACAATAAAAGTCAAATGAGTGAAAATGTCTCTGGCATTGATGGCGATGACCTTTTTGTCCCTTTGGACCTGACCGATTTTTTGTTCATAAGAAGAAAGCTGAATCACTAAAACAAAACGAATCCACCGCGGCGAGACGCGAACCCCGAGACGTACACTTTTGTTAAGGACGCACATAACTACTGAGGTGTTGCCGATTGAACTTAATTAAATAGTATTTAAGCAGTCGCTTTCTTGATAATATGGATGGAGGCGTGTCTTGTGTTAGCGACAAGATGCATTTCTGAAACAGCCCAACTAACTGACGGAGACCTGACACACATTTTTTATAAAAAAATAATGTAAGACGTAAGAAGAAAACTAACTTCTACCTTCCACCCGCCTAAGAATATCGAACTACTAATACTATGCGATATCTACCCACGGAAAACAGTGACAAATTACTCTAACGAAATAATAATTAGGTATACTATATTGTAAGTAGACACCTACTTAATATAAAGTTAGTTTTGGTACTCGTTTACTATTTCTGGTGATTTTCATAACATATTTTAGTACTCAAAGTCTTAATTTCCGGTAGCAATATTTTGGTGCTCCTTTATTAATTTTGGTTCACAAATATTACCTAGGCGGCAAGGTACAAAAATTGTTAGCAAAAATTGGTGCTCAGTAATTATTTTGGTGCTCATATAAAATATTCCCATTCTAAAGTCGGCAGCGAATATCTCAACAAACGCCCATTTACGTTTTTGCACATCGCATGAAAATGAATATCGCACATGGTAAAGTTTCTCAGGTTCGTTAAATATTCCAATTTCTGATTTCCAGATCTCCGAATCCATATTTTTCTGATGTTACAATCTTTGGGAATGTAATGCCTGCAAGTTTTGACTAATATAATATTTATATACCTAACTAAATGAATTTGCTTTTTTACCTTTTAGCTATTTTATCCTCGCAGCTAGGAACACAGCATTACATGTCTTAATTCTTTTCACCATTTTTTTACTTTATAACAAAAAGAAAGGACAACTATAACTCGAACAACAACTCAACAATAATACCGCGGCAAAAATGTTGTATCTAGGATACAAATCACAAAGAATAATGATAGTTTATTATAAATTTTTGACGACCGGCAAATACTCCCTAATACTCCCTAATCTAGGGGCAAATATGCAAATTTAAAACAAAGAAAAAAATGAATTTTAGTTGCTTGGCTACTCTCTTCTCACTTTTCTTGTCCCTTGGCCATTTTGATATTTATTTTGTACTTATTTCCTAATTATTTTAAAATTTTCTTCAACTTTGTGAATTTTCTGGCAAATTTCAAATAATAATATCTGTTTAAAGGTATATAATTCGACGTTTCGCCCCCGTTTGGGGGCTTTGTCAAGAATATTTATTTAAACTTGTAAAGATATAAAAATATAAACGTAAATTATTTGACAAAATTTTTTAAAAAGTCAAAACTTATATGGTAGGTAACTATGTTCTAAAAATATAAAATTTCCGCACTTTTGATTTTGCAAAACATTCCAAAGGTAGTGTGTTTAATTTAACAATAATATTGGTTAATAAGTAAGTAGCAGAGAGTATGATTTATTTTATTATGTTACAGTAAATTTGACTTAAATTTTGAATATCAATTCTATCATTAATAGAGTTTTGTTCTTTTTTAATGTAGATCATTTCCAAAAACAGTAGAGATTTCAATTTTTTTTCTTGTTCTAAAATTTTGGTATCGTTAAATTCAAAGGTATGATTATTGTTTTTCATGTGTTTGCTTATTGCAGAATTACTGTTTTTGTATTTATGTTGTTTAAGTCTGGTTTCCAAATGATTTTTAGATTGTCCAATATATGTTTTTTCGCAGTCTTTACATTTAATTTTGTATACAGTATGTGTTTTCATTAGTTTAGGGATTGGTGTTTTTAAATTAGAGTACAAAAATTTTAAGTTGTTGTAATTCTTGTGTGATACGTGCAATTAGTTTTAGAAGATTTAGAAACAACTGTTATTCCTAAATTATCCTTCAATTTGCCATTTTTTGTTAGATATGTGGATGATTGTCTAACAGCTGTTCCTCCCGACAAATATGACGAAATTCTTAACCAATTTAATAACTACCATCCTAAATTACAATTCACTATTGAAATTTCAACAAAAGATCAAATAATTTTTTTAGATTTAACTTTATATAAAATAAAAAATTCAATACAAACCGAATGGTACACTAAATCAACTTGGTCTGGCCGTTATATTTGTTTTAACTCTGAACAACCAACCTGCCACAAAAAGAGTATTGTTATGTGTCTAGCTGACCGTGCAATTAAACTCTCAAGCCCACAATATAGAAAATCCGCAATTGAAAAAGTATTAAATTGTTTAATAAAAAATAAATATCCTAGAAATTTCATTATGAAAATTGTAAAAAACAAAATTCATCAATTTTACAATAATAATACTGATAGTAAAAAACCAAAAGAAAATAAAAATTACATTTAATTACCATATATTAAAGGCATGTCACATAATATTAGTAAATTATTAGCAAAATACAACTTGCACGTATCACACAAGAATTACAACTTAAAATTTTTGTACTCTAATTTAAAAACACCAATCCCTAAACTAATGAAAACACATACTGTATACAAAATTAAATGTAAAGACTGCGAAAAAACATATATTGGACAATCTAAAAATCATTTGGAAACCAGACTTAAACAACATAAATACAAAAACAGTAATTCTGCAATAAGCAAACACATGAAAAACAATAATCATACCTTTGAATTTAACGATACCAAAATTTTAGAACAAGAAAAAAATTTGAAATCTCGACTGTTTTTGGAAATGATCTACATTAAAAAAGAACAAAACTCTATTAATGATAGAATTGATATTCAAAATTTAAGTCAAATTTACTGTAACATAATAAAATAAATCATACTCTCTGCTACTTACTTATTAACCAATATTATTGTTAAATTAAACACACTACCTTTGGAATGTTTTGCAAAATCAAAAGTGCGGAAATTTTATATTTTTAGAACATAGTTACCTACCATATAAGTTTTGACTTTTTAACAAATTTTGTCAAATAATTTACGTTTATATTTTTATATCTTTACAAGTTTAAATAAATATTCTTGACAAAGCCCCCAAACGGGGGCGAAACGTCGAATTATATACCTTTAAACAGATATTATTATTTGAAATTTGCCAGAAAATTCACAAAGTTGAAGAAAATTTTAAAAACAGACTGGCACCAAGCAAGCAAGAATTTCTAATTATTTTACTTTGTACTTAATACAGCCAGCACAGAATTCAAGTAGGTATATCCGAGAATATACCATTATTAGGTGTAGACACAACATGACGTTCTTACATTATAATTTATAATAGTGCTCAAATCGGTATCAACAGTAAACCATACAGATTTCTTCACGCTCAAATTTCCTATTTATAAATCACCCCCCAATTTTCAGTTTCCACAATTTCTATTCCAAATCCAATTTAACTTATAATTTATGCTTTAACGTTTTATTTTTTCAATTTCTTTCCACATTAATTCAATTAACATTCTCGTAGCAAAATTTTGCATGACAGTGACGTTTTCAAAATTGTGACTTCTGTATAAATTTTGAAATATTGGTAATTACGAAATCTATCTTTCAACTTCAGCGCCATCTAAAAAAATCGTTCAGCACTGAGAAAAGTTTCTCAAGGAAAATATGATAAGTTCCCAGGCCCTGAATTTAAGTACCTAATAATTTGTAAATTTGGTTTCCGTATACGAATTTATATTCTGGTAAGTACTATTAATTGATAAATTCAAGAAGTTTATCTGTTCTTTTGGTTATATATTACATGCACCTTTTATTCGAATGTAATATAAAATTCGTATGTATATTATTGTCATGTTTCTATTATAGTGAGACTTATGGCACCGTTGCGCTACCGAACTTGTATTGTACAAGTGTAATAACCGGAAACCCACACAGCACCGTTTTCCAAATCCCAAAAAGTAAATGTATGTTATTATTATTGTTATTATTCTTAGGTATGTGTTATTTATTATTCCTTGAAAATTCTTGCTTAATTTGTGCCAGTTCAAATTTTTAATTCTTTTTTAAATTTTGTAAATTTCTGGCAATCGTCAAAAACGAGGATTAATAAATGTGTTAGGAACCGTGATCAAAGCAATCACAGGCAATCTCGACGAAGAAGATGCGAAGAAATATGATCAAGGTATAACTTCGTTAGCTAACAATCAAAACCAAATTAAAACTATAGTAGGTGAACAGGTAACCCTGCTACAGCGTTCAATATCCAAATTCAATGAGAGTGTGTCTATCTTGAAACATAATCAGCTGGTGCTAGAATCGAGGATCATACAGATGGAAAATATCGTAAAAAATACCCAATTAGGAAACGTGCAAGCAAATAATTACTTTTTGATACATACAATTTTAATGCATTTTACAATAACTTTCCAACTTATGTTGAATACTTTGGAAGAAATTCAAACCCCAATTACCTTTGCCAAATTAAATACTTTTCACAATTCGATAGTTGAATCCCATGATCTAATGAATGAAGTGAAAAATGTAAGTAACCTTTTAGAATCAAACAAATTTGTCTTTGAACCATCACTGGACAATTTACTCTTATTTGAAAATACGATTGATGTTAAAGCATATAGTAAAAATAATCAAATAATATTCATTTTGGAAGTTCCAATTGTAGAAGCACAATTTATAATTATTATCATCTCTATCCTTTCCCCACTCCTAATGGAAACCATTTTAGAGTCATAATACCATTATTTCCGTTCCTAATTATAAACGAGAATACTTACGCGACGTCGTTTACAAAATGCAAAGAAATTTCAAGAGAAAAATATTTGTGTCAAGAAACAGTTAATCAAATTCAAGAAGATGTACCATGTGAGGTACAACTACTAAAATTTATTGGAAAATGGAAATACCACCAATTGCAAGCTAACGAAGATTCAGATACAAAAGATCAAAATTCAAAAACTCGAAGGCAACAAATGGGCACATGGGCAGTCATCACACCTAGAAGAACATAGTGCAACGCACCTGTGCGGACAACGTTAATAGTGTTCCGTTTGACGGTAGTTATTTAATAGAAGCAAGTGATTGTGAATTAAAAATTGAAAATTTCAAAATTAAGAAACATATTCAGAGACAACCCAATAGACAATCGCTTGATATACCGACTTTAGAATTTCAAACAAACCTAAACGTGTCAGTCGTCAATCGCGACAGTGAACCATTAAAATTAGATTTTGTAAATTTAGATGATTTAAGTAGCGTTTACAGTATTTTAGATAACCAAAAAGACAAATTGTCGCAACTGGAAACCCCAGTTATACATTTTAGAAGTATAAGTGTTTATACAATATTACTTTATCTTTGTTTAATGCTTCTACTTTTTTATGCTTTGTATCGCTTATGGAAATATTCCAAGAAACCAAGAAGACAAGAAGATCCCAGTGAAGAAGAAGGAACATCGCTGGGCTTGAACGTAAAACTTCCAGATTTTAGGAAACCCTAAAATCTCCTCTAAGGGTGGAGGAGTTACGTGACAGCGCTCTGTCATCATAAAAGCGCACTTGGTATCTCTTCAAGATATGCTTGTGCTGATGAAGATTAATTTACTTTAAAGCTCTCATTGTATTTACAGGGCAGTTAGGACTTAGCCTTGGTTCAACTCACTGAATGTTCGATAACTGTAATATTGAAATTTATGTAAAAATAAAGTTTTTTAAAAACAGTTTTTCGGGCTTTCGAAATGAAGATACAAGATACAAGTTCAAACAAAATAGTTACAGCCAAAAAACGAAAACGCAATTTTTTAGTTTTTTTCAGTTTTCAGGAGAACGATTCATAATACGTCGATTTTCTTTTGAGGGCATTAGTCAGAATAATATTTGGCAACTTTGCCGAATTAGAGATGCAGAAATAGAGATGCAGAATTACCGGTAATTTAGGATTTGGTATTGTATAAGTCTGTGCCATTCCTACTCGCAGAATGCCACGCAGACCTCTACGAATAATTTTGTCAATTTGTTATTGACAGATCGATTATTTATAAAATAAATCCACAAAATTTGCTGGAATATTGCTCGAAATAATAAAATGGTATGGTTGTTCAAAGAGGTTTGCAGTGCATTTGTTGTTTTGTGTGTGGGAATAACCTATGTATTCACTAAGGACTAAAGGAGGACCTAAATTTTCTGCATGTGGAACGCTCTTAATAAAAATCAAACAAAATGAATATTACCAAAGTTACCGTTACCGACCTACTTTAGGTAATTTTACGTAATTTGAGGTAATATTACTTTCCATCAATAGTTAAGATAACAGAGATTCCCATGTTGCACACCGAATTTCAGACAGCCTGTATTTATAGCATTAAGAGATTTTTGGACGCATATGTAGACAATCTCTTATTGCTTCAAACACCTTTGCAAAAATTACTCCATATTCTTGTTCACTTTATGATATACTGATTTTAAAGTCAGTCCCACATTTCACAATTTTGAGCGAATTTTCACTCCATTAATCTGGTACACATATAGCATATTGGCTAACGTACAAAGTGTATAAAACTAGACCGATTGTTGCCTTTGCCCTTTAGGACTAGATCTAAAAATATTCGTGATTCGTTTCTCTTCCCTTATTTACTTATTCATGTAAAAAAACAAAATTATGAAGTTTATTTTGATTTATCCAGTGTTATTTATTTACTGTAAACATTCGACACTTACATCTGCTGTCTTTTATTAATTCCATTACATCTAAATATATCATACAAGCGTGTGAAATATTTTTTGTCTCTACCGTTTACTACCACAGTTGTTTTCTAATTTACTAAGGGCAAGCGACTGCGACTTCGAGGGTATAAAGCAATGTGAGAAATTCTATGTTTATCTCTATCTGTGACCGGCTTAAAAGTAGTTCCGATTGTAATTGGCACTGGTTGTTTGATAAAACTTATTTCTTTTGGTTTATTATTTCTTTCTTGTTTCTCCTTTATTTCTGCGATTGCTGCTTTTCTTTTATAATATATTACTTCGCCAACAAGTGTCAACATGGCTAATGCTAATCCGAATAACGTAGCGATGAAAACTCCACCTAAAATTTATTTTTGTTAAGAAAAACTATTTTAATTAAATTTGAATAAAATCTTTATTCCCGGCTAAGTGACCTTAAAACTTTTAAACAGATACCAGTAGCGGGCGCACTAAAAGCAAACCCGGTACAGTGATTGATTAATTATTGTCAGTCAATTTCCACAGAAATATTCTTTCCGCCACCAATACCGGAAAGACTTGGTAAAGTGTCACCAAGAACAACCTTTCTATGATCAAGGACCGAAACTTTGAAGTGGAGCACTGGCCCGCTTGATGCAGCTATGTGCATGTTCATCCCTGAGCCTGGACTAGAGATATAATTTTTATGCTCTATGCATCTCTAGAATTTCTACGAGTATTATAAGCTTTTCCTCACCTAAACTTTCTAAAGTAATCCCTTCGCTGTCATTAGAGTTTTGACAATTACCACGCGATTTGTTCCAATACTTTGCTTGTAAATATTCAAAGAAGCGCTCCTTTTGTAGATTTAACAGACTAAAACAAAAAAAAAACAAGTGATGACCAATGACAAATCGAAATATATATTCCAGACTCAGATGCCGAATTTGCTCAATCGCTGAAGTCTGTCAGGTTTTTGTCGGTCAGATCCATGGCCAGATCACACACTAGCAGCTAGCAGCATCATAATTTGATTAAATTTTGAATGTAAGTTGAGCAAAATTCGGCGTCTAGTCTAAGATGTATACAGTACAGAATAAAATTATGGACCGCTTGGAATATCTGAGTGAACTCCTCGCCGGGGAGAGATGACTCATCTTTTTGTGATTTGCATAAAAACTTTTAGTCTAAGATCCTGATTAAGGTCATCTGTTTTCCTAATGAAAGGTATTTTTTATCAAACATAATATTTAAACAAACAAATCGTGGATGGGTTGCCTAATTATATCAGGTCAAGACTACCCTTAATTAAAAATAATGTAATAATTTTTTTATAATTCTTCTGTACGTGTGTATGTCACTAAACTCCTCTTAAACGGCTGGACCGATTTTGATGAAATTTTTTGTGTGTGTTTGAGTGGGTCCCTGGATGGTTTACATTCACAATTGGACCCGGTAGGTGGCGCTGCAATCGGGCACGACAACGTCTGCCGGGCCCACTAGTAATAGTAATAACAGAGTAAACAGAGTAAATACTTAAAGAAATTAATACAAATTTTAGAAAACGACAACAAATAGTTAATAACACATTATTGTAGCAAAGAAGTATTTTGTTATAAAATTCTGATGTTATTATGCATATAAATACAACGGTTATTCAGCATCAGGTTCATCAGAAGTTGCAAGATCATACTCAACTTCTGAGGAATCGTTATCACTGTTTGTCAAGTGCAATATATTGCCAACTTGTAAGGGCGTTGGGTTCCCAACGAACCCTGTTGGTTTTAAATAGCCATCCATGAACCAACCGCAATTTTCAGGACGTATTTTGACACAATCAGGATCAGTTGCATTAAGCCACATAGAACTGATGTATATTGTATATTGTACGTAAAAATTTTTGTTTTAGCGATTCCCAGCATGGTGGAATCATATTTGAGTCATAACTTTTGATCTTTTTCATAAATTGTTCATTATGTCTTTCTTAGACGAATATTTTTTTTAAATGCGATATCTGGCATCATTTACACTAGTGCAGTGCTTGATGCCATACATTAGAGCAGTAAACTCCTGAACAACGTCCATTTTAACGATAAGTTGAGTATCATCTTGCAACTTCTGGTGAATCTGATGCTGAATAACTTTTTGTATTTATACTTATGTATAATAACATCAGAATTTTATAACAATATACTTCTTTACTGCAATAATGTGTTATTAACTATTTGTTGTCGTTTTCTAAAATTTGTATTACTTTCTTTAAGTATTTACTCTGTTTACTCTGTCATTACTTATATATTACTAGTGGGCCCGGCAGACGTTGTCCTGCCCGATTGCAGCGCCACTTACCGGTTCCAATTGTGGATGTAAACCATCCAGGGACCCACTCAAACACACACAAAAAATTTCATCAAAATCGGTCCAGCCGTTTAGAAGGAGTTCAGTGACATACACATGTACAGAAGAATCATAAAAAATTATTACATTACTTTTAATTAAAGGGTAGTCTTGGCCTGATATAATTAGGCAACTCATCCGCAATTTATTTGTCTACATAATATGTTTGATAAAAAATACCTTTCATTAGGAAAACAGATGGGTGAAGGTCGACCTTAATCGGGATCTTGTACTATTTATTTTATAACAAACAGCTGAAAAATAAAATACATTAAACTTTCAACTTAAAGTACCTATCTAAACCTATCTAAACAAAAATTCAAAAGCCTCATCATAAAGTTCTCAGTCCCAAAACTGGTTGGACGCGTACCTCCATTATTTCCCTAAAATCAGAACATCCTACATATCCAACTATTTCAGAGCAGTATTCTGATCTGGGCCTACCTCTCCCATTTTCTTTCGTATCTTCGACTCTAGTATGTCCTACCATCCTACCATCCTACCATCCTATTTCTGCTATTCTTAATTTTCTTCCATACCTTTCGCTCTTCCCCAACTTTTTCTAATACCTCCCTATTGCTAACCTTATCTATCCACGGTATCTTCATCATGCGCCTGTAGTGCCGCATTTCAAAGGTTTCTATTATTTTTCCATCCGCTTCTCCCATTGTTCAAGTTTCGCACCCGTATAGTGCCGTACTTCATATATATCTCTGTAAGAGTCTGTTCAGAATTTCTACATTAATAGTTCCCGAGCATAACAGTTGTTTATTGTTGTTAAACGCAACACCACCCTGCGCTATTCTTTGTTTTCTATTTCTAGTACTTCTACCATCGAGAGTTATTTGACTTCCAAAATAGCAGAAATTCGCGATTTTCTCTATTTTCTCATTTCTCATTTATCCTTTCCTATTTGCATTTTAGTTTTAGTTCTGTATTCACGCCCCATACATACCGAAACTTTGTTTTCCTTTCTATTGATTCTCATGCCATACTCCTTTGTCAAATCTGATTCCATTTCATTCAGAGCCATTCCTAATTCTTCTTTCCTGGATGCTGACACTGCTATAGCATTCGCGAATCTGAGGATGTTTATAGTTCGTGTATATTAATCCCTGAGTTCTGCTGTCCTTAACAATATGAATCGCATCTTCCCTGTCTCATTCCCTCCCGGATATCTACTTCTCTTCATTCCTGCTCAAATTCTATAACTGTCGTTTGCTCTTTGTAGAAATTATATCTAATTCTTCTGTCCATACCTTTCTGAGCTCTTTCCCTTTTCTTTTGCTTTTTCTATAATAATTACTTGCAAATGGCCTATCGCGTTCCTCTCCTTCGTCTAAATACAAACTGATCTAATATGTCTTCCGCCTTTTTCTCCATCCTTCTTTCCACAATAAATTATACTAAAAGTTTTTGACACGCTAAAACTGACCGTTCTAAAATTTCCTTTTGCCAAATTGACTATGATTTTCCGTTTGCAATCTTCTGTGGAATCCCACTTTTTAATGCTAGCTCAAACTCTTCCCTCATTATAACTATAAGACAGCCTAGATTATCCCCCTCTACTCTGATTTCCTTTTCTAATATATCTCCTAGTTCTTGTTACGCATAATAGTAGTAGGGAAATGAGAGCCTCAGGCCACATCTGTTGCCAACCCAAAACTCCAGCAACCAAAATCCCTGTTAGTGTCTTCAGCAGCGGCAGCAGCCTCTGGTTCTGTTGCCAACTCCAAAACGCAAAAATCCCTGGTAATGTCTTCAGCAACGACATCTGCCATTGGTTGTGGCTCAGGCGCCTGCGCCGGGGCTTAAAAAGTGCGCGTGTTGCTCATTGTTGCGCAATGGAAGAATGTTCTGGAAATGCTGATGCAATAGTACGCAGATGTTGCAGAATTAATGTTTTTTCTCGGAAATTCCAACGTTTGTAATTGTTTACACTAAATAAATATTGTTATCAAAGTTTGAGAAAGAAACAATAGATTCGAAGTCGATAAGAGATGTTATGATTTATTGTTTTTATTATGATGAAATATTAATAGCTAAGAACGTTCTAGAAAAACCTTTCAACTTTGCCGACAGGAAATGTATATTTGTTTGTTTTGACTCCCACATTCTGCATGCTAATAAGTACATGTGCACTTAATATGTCGCAAACTCTACAAGATGATCGAGATTATTTTATACCCTGTTGTTTGTATTATTATAATAAAATCATTCTAGAACATAAAAAGTTTGAAGGCCACCGCCAGAAACATAAACACTCGATTGATTGTTGTTTTTGATAACTTCTGCATGTTACCAAAATTTTGCAAGCTCGGCAAAAGCTGGGAGATAAATAGAACGAATATAATTGCGAGAATTATTATTTAGTAATCACTTCAATAGTTCAGTTGGTTCCCACGGAATAGGTGCGGTAAAAGTTAGTTTCCCAATATGGATGTTGTAATTGGCCAAGATGATGTTGGAGATATTTTATTGTACCATTTTATCCTCCAAAATTTACCGGAAAATTTAAAAGTAAGTCCATTTGCAGTAATCATTTCTTTTATTCTTCAAGCATTCTGTTAATAAAACTCATTCATAATAATTTCATTATATGTAGTTAAAAAGCTCACGTATCTGTTCCATAATTGTAAACTATTTTATATCTTTAGAACCAACCCAAAATGATTATGTGCGGAAATGTATCGCACATGGCAACGGAAACCGAAAATGTTTTATTTTCTGGACTATTCATGGAGAAAGAAACCAAGATCATTTTGTTGGAATCGTGCAGTGAACTTGTGGTCATTTGGGTCAATATTGTAAATCGTAAGTAAAGTATTTAGATTTTTTAATATGCAGTGATAGTAGATAAAAAGTGCCAGTTTTGGATTCACAATTTTAGTGACGGAAAAGTGCCGATTTTGTGATTCACAATTTTAGTAGTGGAAAATTAATTGTTTTTATAATGAATGAAGTTATTTCTTTGTTTGTCCGCCCGTTTGTTTGTTTGTTTGTTTGTTTGTCTGTCCGTTTGTTTGTCCGTTTGTTTGTTTGTTTGTCTGTTTGTTTGTTTGTTTGTTTGTTTGTTTGTTTGTTTGTTTGTTTGTTTGTTTGTTTGTTTGTTTGTTTGTTTGTTTGTTTGTTTATAATGAATGAAGTTATTTCTTTGTTTGTCCCTTCGTTTGTTTGTTCGTTTGTTTGTCCGTTTGTTTGTTTCTTTGTTTGTTTGTTTGTTTGTTTGTTTGTTTGTTTGTTTGTTTGTTTGTTTACTAGTATAATTTCGTAACTATGATTTTTCTCTTGTTGCAGCCAACGATGTATAAGCAGCGTCACGAGTTTGATTACACTATTTTATTATTTTAATGAATAAAATGTATTTTAATATAATATTATCAAATCATATTATGAACAGTATTATATTATTTTAATTGACAAAATGTATTTTAATCGTCACGAGTTTGATTACACTGTTATATTATTTTAATGAATAAAATGTATTTTAATATAATAATATCATATTATGAACAGTATTATATTATTTTAATTGACAAAATGTATTTTAATATAATAAATTATATTATATAATTTACCGTATTCCATGGGAACTAACTAAACTAATGAATTGATTACTGAATAATACTCCCCATTATGTTAGAAATATTTGTTGTGTGCTTTCCAATAAATGTATGCTAGAAGCGTGATTTTTTTTGACAAGCTGTCTGTTGACACCAGACAGCTGTTGACCCAGACAGCTGTTGACGCAGCTGTCTGTTGACACAGACAGCTCTATTCGCAAACACCATGGCTGATGACACAAGCAAGAATAGAAAGAGGAAAAGCCCCTCTATGTAGATGCAGCTTAGATGCGGCAGTACGTAAACGTCTTGTTGGTGGATTGGTATGCGAATGACAAGCTGTCTGTTGACACCAGACAGCTGTTGACCCAGACAGCTCTATCCGCAAACACCATGGCTGATGACACAAGCAAGAATAGAAAGAGGAAAAACCCCTCTATGTAGATGCAGCTTAGATGCGGCAGTGCGTAAACGTCTTGTTGGTGGATTGGTATGCGAATTTCGTCATTGGCATTGAATGTTGTTGTTGACACGAACGGCTGATGTAACAGACAGACAGATAGACAGACAGGCAGGCAGGCAGGCAGACAGACAGACAGACACAGACAGACAGACACAGAGACAGACAGACAGACAGACAGACAGACAGACAGACAGACAGACAGACAGACATCTGATGAGAATTCTGAAGTAGGAGAATAACTATAGATTCCTATTTGTCTCATCGAGCTGGTTAATTTGATACCCTCCATGACCTAAGTGGGCGGGGCAAGTGGTGTGTGCAGTGGGCCCTAATCTACATGCGTTCTATATTACCGACATTCAATTTGCACTTTCCAGTAAGTGTAACAGAAATCTACATGTGTTCTATATTACCGACACTCAATTAGTACTTCCAGCACTCACCAGATGGTTCCCACACGTGTCCGAAACGCATTAAGATAACAAGTAATTTCAAAACATAGTACGTATCAAAATAAACAAACTGACGAATGTTCTAGAATGTTATTTTATTGTAATAATACAAACAAATAAACGGGTCACCTTGTAGTGTCTACAACGTAGTATGTGCATATACAGAACGTGGGAGCAAACCTAAACAAACATAATCCTGTCGGCGAGTTGAAAGGTTTTTTACCCATAATAAAAACAATTATAACATCTCTTATCGGCGGCGAACGTGCTTTTTTCTTAAACTTTGATATCAATATTTATTTAGTATAAACAATTGCAACCATTGGAATTTCCGAGAAACTTCTGTTTACAATCCTAAGTATATATGGATGATTTAAAAGACGGGCATGTAGGCATCCGATTAGCTCAGTTGGTTGGAGCGAGGGCTTCGGTGCGCGGGGACCCGGGTTCGAATCCCGGTCGGCGTCATTTCCAAAACGTTTGCGAAAACCCCGGCGCAGGCGCCTGGGTCACATCCAAAGGCATCTAGCAGTAGTTGAACCTTACCACCCACAACCACACCCATTGGATGCCGCCCACAACCTCTATCATTGGCTGTTGCCCCGCCCACTCTCATAGAGCCCCGGCGCAGGCGCCTGAGCCACAACCAATGGCAGATGTCGTTGCTGAAGACATTACCAGGGATTTTTGCGTTTTGGAGTTGGCAACAGAACCAGAGGCTGCTGCCGCTGCTGAAGACACTAACAGGGATTTTGGTTGCTGGAGTTTTGGGTTGGCAACAGATGTGGCCTGAGGCTCTCATTTCCCTACTACTCATAATATAAGATTCCCAAATATGCTTTTTCCTCTTTCCGATTAGGATGTCCCCTGCCTCGTTTCTACTATTCTTGCTGGTAGACATAGTCTCTGAAATTTCTCTTAATTATTCTGTACGCTTCGTCAGTTTTTCCTACTTCGAACTTATCTTCCGCTTTTTTCCTTAAGTAGGTATAGGTATATGTATACAATGTGTATCACGACGTTTTCCCGTCACTTAAGGAGTGCATTCTAGAGGCCATTTTAAACAAAAAAGTTCCTATGGACACCGGTCCGATTCTCAAAAATAAGCGAGTTATGGAAAATTTCAGATTTTTTTTTTAAATTTTTACACTTTAATTTTTACAATTGCAATTACCTTATTTAACACAACTTAAACTACATATAATTTTGAAAACAAATTTTATTGCAAACAATTGCAATTGCCTTATTAAACCCAATTTACACTATATTTAATTAAAAAAACAATAACAAATTTTATTACAAACAATTACAATTACTTTGTTAAACCCAATTACTAATTACAATTAAAATTTGCAAAAAAAATTCAGGAATTTCGCCCCCCCCCCACTTCAATGCATGTATGCTACCATTATCAAAGATAGCCGTGCGCGGTGCGAAAGTACAAAAATCTAAAGTTTCCCATAACTCGGACCCGTGTTCATAGGAACTTTTTTGGTTAAAATGACCTTTAGAATACACCCCTTAAGTGGCGGGAAAACGTCGTGATACGCCCTGAATATATTTAGTATGAACTTTGCAACTAGCATCTAGCAAAGAAGAATTAGGAGCGGCTTTGAATGAAATGGAAGCAGTTTTGACACAGGGCTTCGGCATGAAAATCAATAAAAAGAAAACTAAAATTTTGGTATGTAGGGGATGTGAAAATAGAACTAAAATGGAAATACAAATTGGAAATGAGAAGATAGAGGAGGTCGCGGATTTCTGCTACTTAGGAAGTAAAATAACCCAAGACGGTAGGAGCACTAAAGATATAAAACAAAGAATGGCGCAGGGCCGAGTTGCGTTTAACAAAAAGAAACAACTGTTATGTTCGAGAACGGTTAATATAGAGACTAGGAAGAGACTCTTAAAGTCGTATGTATGGAGTACGGCATTATACGGGTGCGAAACTTGGACAATAGGAGAAGCGGATAGGAAAAGAGTAGAAGCGTTTGAACTGTGGTGTTACAGACGCATGATGAAGATACCGTGGATAGATAAGGTTAGCAATAGGGAAGTATTAGAAAGAGTTGGGGAAAGGCGAAAGGTATGGAAAACAATAAAGAGTAGGAGAGATAGGATGGTAGGACACCTTCTAAGACACGAAGGAATAGTTCGCGACATACTAGAGTCAGAGATAGGAATAAAAAGAGGTAGGGGTAGGCCTAGATTAGACTACTGCTCTCAAATAGTTAGGGATGTAGGATGTTCTACTTTTAGGGAAATGCGTAGGTTAGCTCAGGATAGAAAAGAATGGAGGTACGCGTCCAACCAGTCTTCGGACTGAGAACCTTATGATGATGATTTGCAACTGAAGGTATCGTCAAGATTATTTGTACGTTTCGTCATTTTTGCCCAGGTCATTTCTCAGTCCTCAGGTCCCTCCCCCCCCCTATTCTTGCAATGACCGCTTGTCTGCGCCTGTCGTTATGTTAAAAGGTCGAACAGACCTAATATTTTATCACACCAAATATTAATTTTATGTAAGTACATACATGAGTTCCACTTTTATAAATTGTGGACGGGGGGGTTATATGACTTGTTTTTGTGTCCGAATGTTTTTCTTAATTTTTTCCATACTTCTCGGCTACACTATGTAGCAATAAAAATTAAAATGCTCAACCATGAGCGCAGAATACCAAATAATTTATTTCAAAACTACCGCAAGGAGAAGCATTATGCTGGTAGTGAAAAAAGTATTTTTTAATTTGATGAAAGTACAAAAGAGATTTGAAAAAAATGGTAAAATCAGTAGACTGTATAATCAGCTTAATTAAAAATTACTGGATTGCGCTGAAGCATATTATCAATTAGGTGATACTTCACTGAAATGGTGCTTGTTAAGGAGATATCTCAAGAATTATTAGCTTTTTGATGCAGTAATTTAAAAACTTTTACAAGCTTTGAACCCGAAGTATGCTAATAAATGGCTCGAAGGGTACACTTTTAGAGTGGACTATTTACACTTTACAGTATACTACCGTAGACAGTATACTACCGTAGCAGCTACCCAACTGCTATTATAAGTTTGAGATGAAGTTAAATCCTTGATATTTGCGTTTTATCAGTTGACGAACTATTCCATTTGACAAGTAATTTTTAATTGACATTAAAGTTATGAAGCAAGAAAAAACTTGTGTGTGTCAGCTCCGACGAACAATTATTTTAACTTCAATCACTTAATAAATAATTTTCTAGTAAGTCCATTTCCAGTTTAATTAAAAATTATAAAACGTTTATTTATGCATCTTTGCTGATAGAAATCAATCGCCGTTTATTCAAAATAACGATAAAAGTAAAAAAAGAAAACTAACCGCCATAGGATTTGAACCTCCGTACGCCGGATTCAATATCGGCGGCGTGCGATTGAACTCACTAATCCATTGCGACATGTCTGTCGTCTTCTTTACACTTGTATTTAAACGAAGTTGATTCCCACGCGATATATTTTTGGAAATATTTTTGATATTTTTTGTTAAACTTTGAAAAATATTGCACTAAAACGTTCTCTGCTGCACATTGTATGTGTCCTGATACTTGGAATATCCTTAAAACACTTTGGGGATAGAAATCGCAATTTTCAAATTTCCCATGTTAAATAGGATGCTTCAGGATTCCCGGGACACACGGTAAACAATTAATTAAATATACATACACTAAATAAAAGACATAACTGTTCGTATGTACAATTTATATCATTCGTTAACATGAATTATACCAATTAACCGCATTAACTCTTACTAATACCTCCATATTGTTAACCCTATCTATTCACGGTATCTTCATCATGCGTCTGTAGCACCACATTTCAAACGCTTCTATTCTTTTTCGATTCGCTTCACCTATTGTCCAAGTATCGCACTAATCATCCACGTCCTATAAAATGTTTCAGTTTTTCTTTGATTTGTGCCAGTTCCAAAAACTTTAAATTTCCAAATTTTGTGAAATTTGGAAATTTAAAATGTTTAAGGTTCAATCTTCGCCGATTAAGAATTTTCGCTTCCACCGAACACTGCGTCATTCGATTGTGCCGCTTCTGACGTATTATTTTTGCACATTATTCATCTTAATCGCCCAAATCTCTTTGTTCAGCTTTTTCAGTTTGCTGTCAACTTCCCTCTTCACTTCTGTGAATTTGATTCTTACTCCTCTGTAGTTTTCGACAACTTCATGTCTTACATTTCTTATTTCAATTTGTGGTTAAATACTTCACCTTGGAACCTCTAACTTCTTTTGCTATTTATTGCAGGTGTCTCATTTGTTCACCAATGCCTGCTATACGTGTCGGAATTTATGTTTACATGTATCAAAGTCCGTGAGCTTTGCAAACCACGTAAATATATACTAGCTAGTTTTATTCTGTAAATTTCTACACCGTTCGTTGCAAAAGCCTTCTAGGCTCTGAAAACATCTGTTCGAACACTGAATGGACCACATAAGTGGCGTGTCACAAACGTCAGATTTTCATTCCAAACAAAACAAAGCCACGTGATTTCTGACGTTTTAACCTAACCTCTGAAATAGTTGTTTTTTACATGTAAGCCCAGCACACAAATTGAAAATAAATTGTTTTCACTGCAAAACGTCTATAATTTATATTGCAAAAACTACTTTAAGACGTTGTAAATAAACGTCAAATGGCACGTGCTTTTGTTTTGTTTGGAATGAAAATCTGACGTATGACGGAGGCACTTATGTCGCTAATAGGCGCGAGAAAATTTATGTCCCAAATTAAGTGAAAATTTTGACATCCTTGGAGGGTAACTATCTTTGTCTATTCAAAGAGTCCGACATCTATGTGCCTTTCTTTTCTACTTCAATAGTACACACTTGCGTAATATTTAGTTCGTAGCATTGTGCCACGGCACAATGGCTGTCATAAGTCAGCTGATTTATTTTGGTGACTTAGGGATTTAAGCCCACCACACCATTACTCCAAAGGTGGTAATGGCTACACACGTTTCAACACCATGGTACGATTTTGTCAGATACGATAGTTCTGCTGCAGACTGTCTTGTTTGACTGCTGCCCTACTTGATGGCACCCACAGACGTTCAAAAATTCCACAATTTCGTCGGGTTCAGCACGATCGTACTGCGAAGGGGTGAGTACGTTAAACTGAAACTGTGCGTACTTGTGGAGGCACCGAACCTAAGCTTTGTAGAGTTGCGCGGCTGCTTCTTTCCAGTAGTTGCGGGATCGACACTGGGTCTATACTTTATACTGTGACGACTCTAAGCCACTGAAACACTGCTGTCCTAATTTAGCAGTTATCTGGGACGACTTGATCAAGAAGCAAACTCAGCGAATTCCTTGTGTGTGTGTGTATATACTGTAAATACTATATTTGTAACCTTCGACTTAATCTATAAAATATACTCGCTTGCATAAACACAGGACAGATAACTTAGACCAGTATGTAAAGTAGCACTACTCATTTGAAATTCAGACAATAAATTATATCCGACGCTACACATGGTATTTTTTCTTCGCCAAATTACAAACGAACATAATAAATATTATATGGGCATACCTGAATTGATTCCATAACTGGTGACCCCGACGTGATCAATTGGCTCGAAATGGTAACGTAAACGAAGAAAATCGCAGTCCCGACGTCTACAGTTTGCTGATCGCCAACTGCCACATATACTGAAGTATACCGGGTGGACCGCTCCTCTGGAACCCACGATTTAAGTAAGCGAATAATTTCGTTTTTATTAATGGGCAATCCACAATCGAAGAAGGAGATCATCACAGCACAGACTGCTAGCGGTGACGCGTCAGCACGACAAACGAACGACTGGTCCAGATTCGACATCCTGCTTACGATTGTGGTAATCTTTTTGGCTTTTTCATTCCTCGCGCGACTCGTGAAGTGGTATCACCGCCTTCTCCGGATGAACATCGAGCGACCCGCCACCAAGCTGTCAAGATCTGACGTCTAAGCAACGCCGCTTTCATTATGCCTCCACCCGCTGCCGCCCCAGCTGCCACAGAACGTTTAGGGATACGGCGGTACGTGACATTGTAATCAACACTCCCGCTAGTAATAAATATTTAAAGCTCAAAACCGAGTTCATTGCGACTCTGTGCGCGTCGCCAGAGCAGAAAACGCGCCAGTTTTAGAGCAGGTGGAGATTGGTGACCGCAAACCGTCCTAATTCCTAAGGCACCTCCGTGTCCTGGCCGGAACCGCTGTTCCCGACACCTTTATCCGCACACCTTGACTGGGACGCCTTTTAGCTCATATATATAACTGATAATGGCCACGCAGATGCACGTCGAACTGGATGGAGCCGCCGAACTAGCTGCCGCTATCGGCGACGCCGTACCTCACGGCACTTCATCCACCCCCGGAGTAACATCTATTCATGACATGGGGCAAGTGCCTACAAATGCAAAAGCAACCGTTTCTGGAACCTCGCCTTAGCATCATCTTCTGCTGAAGTTCCCAGAAATCATTCGACCAATGGGACTTCCTCACAAACCCACGCACTCAACTCTCCACTACATCCATACAGGCAGAGAACGGCAAGAAAAAATTCGAAACTATGGTATAATAAGGAACTCTACGCCCTTCGGAAAGCAGTTGGTCCTCTCCACTACATATGGTATCCAAACACGGGGTCTAGTGGAGACCCTGTGGTGACTACTAAGTTCTAAATGCCAGAACCATCCCCGACCGTTACCCAGTACAGTACAGTATAGAATATTTCGCTCAATCTCTTCAAGGAAATACTCACTTTTCCACTATCGACCTGGTCCGAGCTTACAACCAGATTCCCATAGCCGAAGAATATATACTTACCCCTTTCGATCTCTTCAAATTTCCGTATTTGTCATTTGGCTTTCGCAACGCCGGCCAAACTTTTCAACGCTTCATTGATGAAGTTCTCAGAGGATTACATTTCTGTTACGCGTACATCGACGACATATTAGAAGCACCATCCTCAGCGGACAGGACAGGACAGGACAGGACAGGACAGGACAGGACAGGACAGGACAGGACAGGACAGGACAGGACAGGACAGGACAGGACAGGACAGGACAGGACAGGACAGGACAGGACAGGACAGGACAGGACAGGACAGGACAGGACAGGACAGGACAGGACAGGACAGGACAGGACAGGACAGGACAGGACAGGACAGGACAGGACAGGACAGGACAGGACAGGACAGGACAGGACAGGACAGGACAGGACAGGACAGGACAGGACAGGACAGGACAGGACAGGACAGGACAGGACAGGACAGGACAGGACAGGACAGGACAGGACAGGACAGGACAGGACAGGACAGGACAGGACAGGACAGGACAGGACAGGACAGGACAGGACAGGACAGGACAGGACAGGACAGGACAGGACAGGACAGGACAGGACAGGACAGGACAGGACAGGACAGGACAGGACAGGACAGGACAGGACAGGACAGGACAGGACAGGACAGGACAGGACAGGACAGGACAGGACAGGACAGGACAGGACAGGACAGGACAGGACAGGACAGGACAGGACAGGACAGGACAGGACAGGACAGGACAGGACAGGACAGGACAGGACAGGACAGGACAGGACAGGACAGGACAGGACAGGACAGGACAGGACAGGACAGGACAGGACAGGACAGGACAGGACAGGACAGGACAGGACAGGACAGGACAGGACAGGACAGGACAGGACAGGACAGGACAGGACAGGACAGGACAGGACAGGACAGGACAGGACAGGACAGGACAGGACAGGACAGGACAGGACAGGACAGGACAGGACAGGACAGGACAGGACAGGACAGGACAGGACAGGACAGGACAGGACAGGACAGGACAGGACAGGACAGGACAGGACAGGACAGGACAGGACAGGACAGGACAGGACAGGACAGGACAGGACAGGACAGGACAGGACAGGACAGGACAGGACAGGACAGGACAGGACAGGACAGGACAGGACAGGACAGGACAGGACAGGACAGGACAGGACAGGACAGGACAGGACAGGACAGGACAGGACAGGACAGGACAGGACAGGACAGGACAGGACAGGACAGGACAGGACAGGACAGGACAGGACAGGACAGGACAGGACAGGACAGGACAGGACAGGACAGGACAGGACAGGACAGGACAGGACAGGACAGGACAGGACAGGACAGGACAGGACAGGACAGGACAGGACAGGACAGGACAGGACAGGACAGGACAGGACAGGACAGGACAGGACAGGACAGGACAGGACAGGACAGGACAGGACAGGACAGGACAGGACAGGACAGGACAGGACAGGACAGGACAGGACAGGACAGGACAGGACAGGACAGGACAGGACAGGACAGGACAGGACAGGACAGGACAGGACAGGACAGGACAGGACAGGACAGGACAGGACAGGACAGGACAGGACAGGACAGGACAGGACAGGACAGGACAGGACAGGACAGGACAGGACAGGACAGGACAGGACAGGACAGGACAGGACAGGACAGGACAGGACAGGACAGGACAGGACAGGACAGGACAGGACAGGACAGGACAGGACAGGACAGGACAGGACAGGACAGGACAGGACAGGACAGGACAGGACAGGACAGGACAGGACAGGACAGGACAGGACAGGACAGGACAGGACAGGACAGGACAGGACAGGACAGGACAGGACAGGACAGGACAGGACAGGACAGGACAGGACAGGACAGGACAGGACAGGACAGGACAGGACAGGACAGGACAGGACAGGACAGGACAGGACAGGACAGGACAGGACAGGACAGGACAGGACAGGACAGGACAGGACAGGACAGGACAGGACAGGACAGGACAGGACAGGACAGGACAGGACAGGACAGGACAGGACAGGACAGGACAGGACAGGACAGGACAGGACAGGACAGGACAGGACAGGACAGGACAGGACAGGACAGGACAGGACAGGACAGGACAGGACAGGACAGGACAGGACAGGACAGGACAGGACAGGACAGGACAGGACAGGACAGGACAGGACAGGACAGGACAGGACAGGACAGGACAGGACAGGACAGGACAGGACAGGACAGGACAGGACAGGACAGGACAGGACAGGAGAGGACAGGACAGGACGCAGGAGAGGACAGGACAGGACGCAGGAGAGGACAGGACAGGACAGTACAGGACAGGACAGGATAGGACAGGACAGGACAGGACAGGACAGGACAGGACAGGACAGGACAGGACAGGTCAGGTCAGGGCACGACGCACATCTGTCACAGATTTTTCAGCGTCTCAAACAGTATAACATACCAATCAACCCTCAGAAGTGTGTTTTCAGTTACAGATTTGTAATGTTCTTGGGCTACCAAGTTTCCGAAGCTGGTACACGACGACTTCCGGCAAAAGTAGATGCCATCCGCAACTACCTCCGGCAGCAAACAGTGAAGCAGCTTAGGCAATTTCTGGAAATGATAAACTTCTATCGTCATTTTATTCCCAATGCCGTAATGCTCCAAGCTTCACTTAACGACCTCTTACACGGCAACGCCAAATTAAAGATACAACTCGTCTGGAACCCCACCTCGGTATCCGCTTTTCACAACTGTAAAGATAGTTTAGCCCGTGTGACCCTCCGACTCAACGAAGTACACTTACTTCTTCTGACATCCAGATTTATTGCGACACATCCACTTCTAGCATTCGCCCGTTTATCACGAAGCCCTTCAGAAGGCAAAATTTCGATGCTATTCGTGGACTTTCGCATTCCGGCATTAAAGCAACGACCAAATGCATAGCATAACGCTATGTCTGGTACTTCATCCGAGCCGACTGCAGAAAATGGATCCAAACATGTGTACAATGTCAGAGATCGACGATACACCGACACATCTCCACCCCACTCGCAGCATTTCCCGTCACATCCGCAAGATTCGAACATAGTCGGACCGCTGCCCATCTCAGAAGGTAAGCGTTACTGCCTAACCTGTACTGACAGATTTTTCAGGTGGCCAGAAGCTTTTCCGACCAACAACAGCGAGGCAGAAATAATAACTAGAACGTTCTACGAGGGTTGGATAACACGATTTGGTTTACCCCTACGCGGAACTACAGACATAGGCCGACAATTCGAGTCACACCTCTTCAAGCATCTTAGTTACTTAACAGACACTACCCGCCTCAGAACTACGTCATACCACCCCGAAGCGAATGGCATGATCGAACGCTTCCACCGGTAACTCAAAGCCGTCATCAAATGCCACGAAACCGACCACGAGTAGCCTGACGAGATGATTTGAAGTAGACAGCAGCAGACCTTCTCTACGGATTACCCCTCCGACTCCCGTTTGATTTTATCACACAACAACAGTTCAAGCCATCCAGCGACCTCACCGAGTTCACCAAGGACCTCAGACGTAATTTCAATGCCCTGCGTCTTACTTCGGGGACACGCATACAAATAATGCCAAGTCCTCCGCCGTGACACCGTACGAACACCGCTCGAACAACCCTACGAAGGCGAAGGTCCCTATCCTGTCGTGCAACGCCGTGACAAGACTTACATTGTCACTATTCGAGGAAAAGACGTGACCGTTTCCATTGACCGTCTTAAGCCCGCATGCGTCCTAAACGACACTAACGACGCCAGCACACCCCCTGGAAATAAAAAAAAGTTCTATGTTCAAGGCTCAACAGCTATGTCGCTAACAACCCGATCAGGCCGCCGGATTTTATTTCCAGACAGATTTAACATCATACTTAGGAGGCTCCTGTGGCGACTCTACGCCACTGTAACACTGTTGTCCCAATTTAACACTTATCTGGAATGACTTGACCAAGAAGCAACCTCAGCGAGTTTCTTTCGTGTGCACATACTTTAAATACTATATTTGTAACCTTCGACTTAGTCTATAAAATATACTCGCTTGCATAAACTCAGAACAGATAACATTGAGAAATAGACTAGTATATAATGTAACATTTGTAATTCAGACAATAAATTATATCCGACGCTACGCATGGTATTTCCTCTTCGCCAAATTACAAACGAACATAAATAAATAATATTATATGGGCAAACCCGAATTGATCCCATAATACTTACTTTATACTGATTTCGTCTTGTAGAATGCTTCCTTGTTGAACAGCTATCGCATAAGGCTTCTCCGCGAAAACTTCTCCAACTTCTGTAATGTTACAATTCTTACTAATTTCATATTTTATTTCAGACGAATCGTGAATAAAGGCAAAATCTGCATCTAGGTGCTCTTCCACTTTCCTGAAACCTTCTTCTGCACTTTTTACAGGAATGGAATCGTTAATTGCCAGTAATATGCGTCCATATTGTTCTCGAATTGGGTAATCCCATACTCTATATTGCGTGTCGTCCGTTGATGCGTTTAGCGTCAATTCTTTCCACATTCTGCGTAACAAAGAAATTTTTTTATTAATTTGGGTAAATGGTGCTTATAACATATACCATGTTTAATTGATTTTGTGGCAATTACTAGGAAATTTTAACAATTTGATATACTTAATTAGGTACTTAATTTGTAATTTTATGGATATCCATAAAATGGGACATGAAATCGACAGAAGTATATTTTTATTGGTTGTATCCACAGTTTGAGAATTAAGAAGATGGGTTCTGAAGTTAATAATACTAGCTCAAAATCCAAAAATAGTGATTTTTGAACTATTTACTGGAAGAATTTTTTCTGAATATAATGTCGATGTACGGTCCATCTCAACGTCATCAAGATGGAAAATGAACATGGGAACTGAAAATAGTTAAATATTTGCTTTCCTGTAATATACAGGATGTCCCACGCTTGGATCGTTCCTCCATAACTCAACAGGAGTTGTAGATATCGAAAAATATTTAATGCAAAAAGTTTTAATAAATAAAGTTCGAAAATGCTTCCTAAGGGAGTTGCAGCCTCTTAAATGTGCGCACATGAAATTGGTTTTTATTCAATATCTCCGAAAGTAATGTAGATAATGGAATGAAATTTTTGGAATTTACTATCCATATTCTGCTCAACAAAATTGACGGATAACAATCTCTAAAATTTATTTAAGGGTGCGTCAAGCAGTGATGTGGTGGGGTAAAAACTGAACTTTTCTGTATGTGCTGTCTTTCTCTGGGTTCTGGTGCAAAATTATGGAAATTCAGGATTTTTTACAGCAATCAATAGAACTTGGTTTTTCTGACTCTTCAGTTAGGAATCAATAAATATAAATAAAACTAGTCTGTAGTCTCACATAAATACATTGTAGATATTTATTTACCATGTTATTTTACACGTTATTTTATACCTTGATTTACAACTTATGAGCATACCATTGTATCATGGAAGTAAATATACAGGCCTGCAGCCGCGTTAATTTCAGAGGGGGCCAGAAAAAAATCCAGCAGGTTTTGGTTAGGTAGTATTTTAAAAACTCAGGAAAAAAATATTAAATGCTGGGTAAATTTCAGTTTAGTTTGTTATTTTGTACAAAACCTAAGTTAGACGTGGCTGAAGTTAGATTTGGATTTAGATTTGCAATTCGCGTTTTTACAGCGGTCCAGATAAATACTGCACAGTTATATTCTAAATGATATTTTTCAATTAAAAATAGCAGGTATTAAAGAACACGAATAATAATAACCAAATGCAGATAATGGACATTTAACAAATTTAGGATGCTAGGGTTTATTCTAATGTACAGAAATGCTTAAATGAAGTACGGTAATTGAAGGTTTCTAAAACATGCATTTAAAATGTATTATATACTTGGGCCGCTCAACAGACGGAGTGATCACCCTGCAAGCATGACCTCTAGACGGGACCACTATCAATTTAGGACGACAGAACCGCAGTGAAGCGCTTTCTTTAGACCCAACGAAGTCGCATCACTCCAATTCGGTCGTCAAATTAATATTGGCCCCGCTAGAGCACGTTCTTGCAGGGTGATCACTCCGTCTGTTGGGCGGCCCAAGTATAGGTACAAATCTCATGGATTACTTGAACCTAATATTAATTTCAAATAAAAATTCGTCAGAATAATAATTTTTAGCAAAATTTAGATAATTGTTTCAGAAAAGATTGCAACACTAAATACGCCGTAGGGGTTGAGCTATTATAGTTTCCTCTTTTGAGGAAATCTTTTAAAATTCATATTTGTAATTGCACCAAACTAGTTTTTTCCCTGTGTGGAGTACCAGCGGTTTGGTGTACTTACCAATGTTCTGTAAAAGTCATATCATCAGATTTGCCTTGGGTTTGAGATACACTCACGCCCATTTGTAATACAGTTCTAAAATTCCCGTTCTTAACTGTATCAACCTAGATTCTTCTCTGCACGATAAAGGGTGTACCTGTCAATATTCAGTAAAAATGGAAGAACAGATTTCCTGTAGGGGTTAAGGTACAGCAACTCTTATTTCCAAATATTTTTTAAAATTCACGCTTTTAACTGCATCAACCTAGATTTTGTGCCAAACAATAAAGGAAGACCCTGTCGGTGTTCAGTGTAAATTTCACTGTCAGATTTGCCGTAGGAGTTGAGATAAAGCAACCCTTATTTGCAAAATATTTTTTTTTAAATTCGCGATTCAAACTGCATCAATCTAGATTTTGTTGCAAATTATAAAGGAAGTAGCTGTCGATGTTCGGTGAAAATCCCATCTCCAGATTTGCCATAGGGGTTGAGTTACAAACACCCTCATTTGCAAAATATTTTCTAAAATTCGCGATTCAAACTGTATCAACCTGGATTTTCTTGGAAATTATAAAGGAATACAAAATGAAATAGTTTTCCTTAATATCTCGAAGAAAGTGGCTTTTAACATTGAAAATGTTTAACGAATTGGAAGTGTGACGGTATACGGGGGTCAAAGTAGCGATTTCTGCGGCGCCTGGACATTTCGCAGTTTATGCGAATTTTTGCAAGTTTTACGTATGCCAGGTCAATTTTTTTGGTGTCATTTTGAAGATCTCGTCAAATGCGACCTTTGGGGGAGTAATAGAAAATGTAAGTTTAGAGAGGGCGAAAATACCGGGGTTAAAACGATTTTTTGGACACGGAAGCGTTCGGTGCGGCTACATCGCATACTTTGTGAAACATATATCTTTGATTTTGGGCTATTTGGAAAGAGGATGAACCGGCCAACATCATATGGGTTGGTTTTTGGGGTTTGCGATATACGAGGGCGAGGTTATAGGGGTGTGAAGTTGAGGAACGTTTTTAGCAAACTTTAAACGTTCGACATTGTTATATCGCATATTTCTGCAACATCCTAATTTAATTTTGGGCTGGTTGGAAAGAGGACGAACCAGAGCACATCGTATGGGATGGTTTTTGGGGGTCTGAAGTGCACGAGGGCGATATTTAGGAGTGTAAAGTTGAGCTACGTTTTTAGAAAATTTTAAGTGGTTGATGCTGTTACATCGCATACCTACGTTTGTAAATAATAATAACAAATAAATTTATGCACAACCGGGCGTGGCAGGCCACTTTAAATGCTTTGTTTTAGGGCTCAAAGTGTCATTTTATTATTGACAGCTACTATATTGCGGGCTTTTTTGTACTTTACTTTAGTTTTTACTCTATTGTGAAAAGATGACAAATTTTGTATTAATTCTTAAATAATAGGGTGGCAGTGCAATAACTGAAATCTTCATCACTTTCCATTGTGAAATAATTAAAACACTTCAAAAGTTATTTTGTATGTAACAATACTTAGGTTAGCGTAGGTAAACGATTACATAAATTTACAATATGGCTGTCGTTGTTTACGGCGTCTCTGTGGTTATTTGAATGAATTCTTAGTTGGTAATAAAGTCAAGTAGCTATCTGTCAGTGTGACTTTATTTTTATGCAACGCAAAAATGTATCAAAAATAATTCTTATGTAGTATTTGCAAGAAGTAAGGTGACCGGTTGTGCATAAAATTTTGTATGCACCTCGGGCACAACTAGCGTTTATGGCCAGACGCGTGTTAGAGCCTACGGCTACGCGTCAGGCTCTAACACGAGTCGGGCAATAAACGCCTATTTGTGCCCTCGGTGCATAATAGTTATTTATGCAACTTTAACTGATTGGTCTCCGGAAGTGCGTGTAGAATTCTCAATGGCTAATCATTGCCGATAGCTTGCTTGGTTAAAGCAGTCGCCCGGCAGGTGAAAAACCCGGGATCGACTCCCTGTAGGAGCTAGTTCGCATTTTTCGCGAGAGAGAGTCATCTCTTGCATAACAATTATTATTGGCTGTATGCCATCTAAAACCTATTCGTCTATATGTATAAGTAATAGCATTATGCATTACCTGTAAAGGGTGTCCTCCGCATTTTTCATATTTATAAAATACTTGTGGGTTTCTGATCCCTCTACAACAGTGTAATTTATTCTGGATTGCTTAGCAAGCTGTTCTAAAGACTGAACAGGTGTCTAAAATACGAAATTTAATTTATGCATATACATATTTTAAGTTTAAGCATTCTTATTTACTTGCATTCTTTCAACTGTTAGGAATGCTGCTAAGTTAGCTGTAAATGTAGCTAACATGAGAACAACAAATAGCCAATATGCTGCCACCAGCGTTCGACCTGAAAGAGATTTAGGGGCTTCTCCACCCCCTTGCGGAGTGAAAGACGTAAGTGCGAACCAGAAGCTCTCTTTCAATGTGAAATCTCTGAAAAAATGATATCATACCTATTAGTATTTCGTTAAGTAGGTATTGAAAATTATACTAAATAGCGTTAAATTCGAACAATAAGTTTTACGTTTTGTTGAGCTGTCATCTGAATGAACTATTCTAAGAATAAACATATTCCTTTTCTTGTGTTATATTCACTAGAGCAGAAAGTAACTACAATGCGTGTTAATTCAAAATTTCTATTAAGAGTGGTTATGGCAACAACGATGAAAATGCAGAATTCAGACTTCTTGTGCAATTTCTATGAATATCGGTATTGTTTAATGCAACTTATTGCAAGTAGTGCGGAACTTGTACTAAATAGTTTACTTTTGTAACTTAATCCTCTATGCAATATCAAGTAATCGAACAATATTGCAGTCGCGACTTATTTTTTGGCTGCAATTTTGTATTCGTAACTAGGTACTTTCAGCAAATACAATTAATTTAGTTAATTAAATAGAAAAGAATATTACAGAATATCGATTTTGTGATATAACAATTTTTTAATATAAGTGTTGTTTTTAGTGAAGGCCATATGAAACGTTTCTTGAAAGTGAATATTATGAAAACTTCAAGGGTGAAACTCAAACTAAAACCAAATAGTCACGAAAGCTTGACTTCTCTTATTTAATTACCCTGAGTACCTGCGTCTACAGTCATCTGCAAAGTGTAGGAATATTGAAATTTTAGCCATTTAAAATTATTAATCAAAGCATAATAAACTAATTCGAATGTAGTTAATATTTTCTTTCTACACTATTTGGTAGAAATCCATGATGAAATAGAAAATTACTTTGCGTACCTACTACCAATATGTATAACAAATTATTTTATTAACAGGTTTCAAGATTTACAACGATCTCATCATCAGAAATGTTTAAGTAAAATTGTAAACAAGTTATTATGACAGTTGACAAGGAAACTGAAATTGACAAAACAATAGAAATAATAATGATATCCATGAAATAAATTATCTAGATAACTGAATTTACCTACGGGGCATAAGAAAAACACTTTATCTAACCCCGCTATGAAATGTCACATTTTAAATGCATTTTTGACATTACGAAACGTCATATTTTTCATAACTATCAGTTCATTACGTAACTAGTTATGTAATGAACTTTCATTACATAACTAGTTATGTAATGAACTTTTACGTAACTGAATATTTAAAAGCAAAAACAAAAATAAGAATTTATAACGTATAATTAAATGCGTGTAATAGCAAGAAACTAAAATTAATTTTAAACATGCAATTCCGAATTGTTACGGTTACAGTTGTGGTTGGTTTGTATGTACATTAATAACAAAATTACTACAAACACAGTTACTAAACCTAAGTCCTGAACCTGACGGTATATTCATTTCTTTCTTCGAAATAGCAACCTGCTCGTGGTATTCTGAGCCCGATAGATTTAATTGGATTGAAGCAGTTCCCTCGGAATGTTCTCCTAGTATGTTATTTGCAGTTCTTTTTTTGTTGGCCAAAGAATTTTCGATGTAGCTTTCTGCCACAGTACTCGATTTCCAGCCCCCATGCTGCTTAATCTTTAAAATGTCAGCTCCTGAATCTGCGAGCAAAGATGCAGATGACCGCCGGAAACAATGTCCAGTATAACCGGCAGGATTTGGTAAACCAAGATGTTGGGCAATTAATTTTGGTAAGGATCCAAATGTATTGATACCTACAGGCTGCACTCCACACTTGCTATTACTATATTTAACAAAAAAACGATCATGCTTTGTAATTTGTGGTCGCAGGTTGACGTATTTTCGAATAATATCAACCAAATTGTCTTTATATCCAGAAATGTTGCTATTTGTGACCACAAACTCCCGTATCACATGTGTTTTTGTGTTTGGAATAGTAATTTTAAAAAAATTTCCTTCATTTACAACATCTCTGATACGCATCTCAGTCAGTTCCGCTTTTCTACAAGCACCGGCTACTCCAACAATCATTGCCACCTAAAATAATCAATAAATTAGAAACGGAAATGTTTCAAATACAATGACAGTAAATTATACCTTTGCGAATAAAAACTTCTTGTCATCAGCCTCTCTAATGAAAGTTTCAAAGTTTTCTCTTGTAAAAATCATAGATTTTTTGGCGTGATAATCCGCAGATCTGCGCTTCAAAAATGCTACTAATGTAGTATACTTTTGGATGTTAATGCTTCTTTTGACATTTAATTCTGCCTTTAACATTGAATACATACTTCATACTGTAGATGATTTATAGTTTTTCATTGTTTCGAAGTACGCTAACAGAACCTTTTCACAAACATTTTTTACTCCTTTTTCTTGGCACCATTTTTCAAATTTCTTATATGTATCTTCATACCTACTTCTTGATTTACAGGGTATTATTGAATCTATTGCCAAATTCGCTGATTCTTCTATATCAGAAGGCATATCTACCTCAGAATCATCCATTTTTGGCGTAATTTGCAATAAAAAAACTCATCACTGACAATAGTTATTTATAGTATCCATACCAACGCCAAGGTAAAGCGATGAAGTTGAATTTATTTGTACGGCTACAAGGGATGTTACATTATTTGGAGTAGCACAATTCTTTTTTATTTTTTAAAGCGGGGTTAGATAAAATTTTGTACTTAACACGTTATGAAAAGGCTAATCTTATTTGACTCATATAATTTGCAAAACTCGCTCACTTCGTTCGCTCGTTTTGGCAAATATTATATTCGTCAAATAAAATTAATCTTTTCATAACTGGTTACGTAAATAACTATTATGTTTCTCGTTTCATACTTAATTTCAGGTAGACTGCAATTTTGTGAAATACAGGTTGTCCCAGAACGTTTTACACAGGTTATAGCTCCAAAACTATAACAGATAACGAAATGGAACAAAAACCACTTTGTAGTGTTGATGAAGGAGTACACAATCCGAAGAACGTAACCACCCCCGGGGCCGCCGCCTCCGCTATACCGCCTCTAGTTATTTTTTTAAATGGCACCCTGTATATTCTGTGAAGGAGCGTGACGAAGAATCAAATTCTCTACCTAACATTTTTTAAAATTTCAAATTGGCATCTAAAGTCGAAGGTCCCCAATAATTTGACATGATTTTTTATAATGTTTCTTAATTGAATTGTGGAAAATTCAGCATGATCGTGTTCGTTACTTACATAAAATATTTTACAAATTTCATTAGAAAAATAATTGTCATTTTTATACTTTTTCTTTTTTAAATAAATCTTCGATGTTTTATATATGGTATTTTATTTGCCAATAAATATTCCACTAGAACAATAAATTTTTATACTGTACAGTCAAATAAATAAACAAAAATAATAATGCAAAGTCAAACGGTTTGTATCTTTAATAAATTTAGTTTGCCAGTGGCGGACATAACGCCCCCGTAGGCCCAGCAGCGGTGCAGGGAGCACCGAGCTGAGAGGGGCCTCGAAGAGCAAAATGACAATCAAGCTATAATTTAAGTCGCGAGCCGTGAAGGGCCTTTAGGAGACGGTGTCCGCCACTGATTGAACTGACCAGAACAACTCCCCCCCCCAAACGAGGAATACAGCCATATATCAGGCAAGTAACAGAAAATTTACTATACATTGAAACATCATGAAAATGAAATACATTCTGTGTGAATTTTCTAATGGAGTAAATTCAGCAAAAAAGTAACTGGTGACTTTTCAGTAAAATCCTTAGACACATCGATTTTAGATTTAAATTGCGCATATTTTAATATCAGATAAGATCATTACATCACATGATCCGCGAATAATGACGTCAGGCTTTATTTTTTCAAATAGCAAGGTATATTAAGTTGTACCTCGTTCGATAGCTCAATGGGCAACTGGACACTAATTAAATTTGTGGGATTTTTCTTTTAATATCACAGTAAATACCACCTTAACACATTCCGTTTTCTCGGAATAATTTTAGGTGATACAGTGGTTGTGTTTTGCAGTGTTTCATTTGCATGTATACAATTTAGGGTTGCCAGACGCCCCGATTTTTCAGTAGCTGCTCCGCGCCACGCCGAACTAACGAAATGCCCCGATTTAAGAAATTCGTTCCCGATTATCCCGATTTTCTGGGACAAAAAAGGATTCAACTGATGACATTGCATAGGTATTTATCGTCTTAGAGACAGAAGCTATGTTTACGTACCGCTCCATCACCTCTCCATAAAAAGTGGGTACCGCCTCCAGACGTGTGAGGGATCCTTTTATATTTTGGGTGCTTTTTCGTAATAAAAGTTTATTTCCAAGTACCTACAGTACATTATTTCTATTCCTTCGTAAGGTATGCAACATATTTTTAAAACTCTTTAAAATGACTTCCAAAGCACTTCATTTAAAAAAATCGTAGAAATAATGATTTCAAGTTACATATGACAATATCGGATGCAAAAGTGACGTCAATTGCGTAACGCAAAATTATTAATTAATTTTTTTCTGCCTTAAAGTGAAGCACAGAGAAAATTGCAAAAATAGGGGTCAAATATTTTCGCCCAAATTTTCATTTTTTCAAATAAAAAAAAGTCGTCCAGTTGCCCATTGAAAACAAATAAGAGTGACTTTTAATTTTTTTGATATATCCAGTTGTTTTTGAGAAAAAGCATTTTAAATGTAAGACGCGCCCGTCGCATGAGGATTTGAGGATACCGCTTGCCATTAAAAATGAGTTTCTGTAGCTGCAACTTTGGAAACGGAATGACATTATTTTGTTTAAACGTCAAACACACCACTTATTACAAACTTTGAATATAATTAAACAAATAAATTGCTATAAATGTGCTATTCAATTATTATTGATAGTCACAGAATTGACATTTTGTTATGTACTAACTTCCAAATGTTTCTGCTTTTTTGTTTGTGTGGCATATTTAACATGGGAGCAAAATTAAGATATGCCTCAGCTAAGGTTGATGCTATCGTTAATCTTTTAGCGGCGTTCGTTTTTTCAAAAACTACTGGAGATATCAGAAAAATTCAAAGTGACTCGTATTTGTTTTCAACTAACCAATCCAACGAGGTATAACGTAAGACTGAATCTAGGTGCTTGCTAACTTGCACGAAAAACCGGAAACAGCGGACACGCGAATTGGAAACACATTTGTTGAAACTTGTCAACATCATAAAGTTCTCAGGCCGAAGACTGGTTGGACGAGTACCTCCATCCTTTATCCTTTCCTATCCTGAGCTAATCTACGCATTTCCCTAAAAGTAGAACATCCTATATCCCCAACTATTTAAGAGCAGTAGTCTAATCTGGGCCTACCCCTACCTCTTTTTGTTCTTGCCTCCTACTCTAGTACGCCTCGAACTATTCCTTCGTATCTCAGAAAGTGTCCTATGATCCTACCCCTCTTATTCTTTATTGTCTTTCATACCTTTCGCTTTTCTCCAACTTTTTCTATTGCTAACCTTTTCTATCCACGGTATCGCCATCATGCGATTGTAGCAATACCTACATTTCAAATACTTCTGTTCTTTTTTCGATCCGCTTCTCCTATTGTTCAAGTTTCGCACACGTACAATGACGTACTCCATACACACGTCTTTAAGAGTATCTTCCGAGTTTCTACATTAACCGTTTCCGAGCACAACAGTTGTTTTTTTTTGTCAAACGCAACTTGGCCCTGCGCTATTCTTTGGTGAAACTTGTAACAAAAAATTATTAAACGAAACAGACTGACGGAAACCCGACAGAACGAAGAACGTACCTACTCACCGACTGTGGATTATAAGTACCAACATTTAAGTAATTTAGTTGGCCAGCTTGCGTGTTACAAAGAACGACAAAGTTTTTAAAAATTATATCTTAGGGGCAGCAGAGATCTCCGCCCCCGGGGGGATTTTGAAGTTGATAACTAACGAATCACTTAAACGAACGTATACCGTATATATGCAAAGATGACGTTTCGAGTGCCTACAATTTCTTGTTTTGCATACACATTAACGTGCACGTAGACACAACGATAACTTAATATACCGTGCTATTTGAAAATATAAAGTGTGACGTCATTGCTCGTGATTACGTGACCACTGATCATTGAAATTACATTAAAAGTGCAATTAAAATCTAAAATAGACGCGTCCTAGGATTTTGCTGAAAAGTCACCGGTAACTTTTTTTAGTGAATTTATTCCATTAGAAAATTTTACCCTGTATAAACTTCAACTTCAAGAATCTGTGGTTACCCTAAGTGCTTGTGTTTCTTAGATACTATATAGTACATAAAGAATCTTTCTATAGGATGATACCTACAACAAACTTTTTCTGTCAATGAAAATGCAGTAAGAATAATTAGAAATAACGACAAAGAATTGAGGGATTCGTATAAAGATCGATAAATGTAAAGAATGTGTGTATCATGGCATGCGAATTACTGTATTTCTTATTTAATTATTTTTAGGTAAGGTATAATAGATAGTCGAGTCATGTATGAAATCGGTAATTTTATGCTATAAAAAGAATAAGTGCTTTTCCGCTCTTAAACCGAAATAAATTAAACGCATTTACCGGCAAGGATACGGATAAGCCTCCTTATTGTTTCTAGCACTGTATGGGGAATACTTGTCCAAGAACCATATCATAATTCCTGTAACTATCAAGGCACCTACAATGCTCAGCCACACCTCTAATTTCAACACAGTCATGAACTTGAAAAGAGAAGTTTTTCGTACAGGTTTTCTTATAGCTGCGAAACAAAAATCACATTAAATAACTGGTATTCGTAATACTTTCCTGCTAACCTATTGAAATGCCTGACTGTTCAAAATAAGGGGCAATGAAATCGATTACTTCTTCTTTATCAGCAGTCATAACCATTGCTGTGAATGCCATGTCAGTTTCCTATGGTTGCAAGAAATTTACATAAAATAGTTGTTTTACTTTTATGTGATATTTACCCCTCTAGCTAAGTCACCAACAATACCATCCCAAACACCTTCAATTTTCTCTCCAAATGTTCCATTCTTGGGAGGGACTAATACATAATCGAAGTTCATCATTTCTGAAAGTTTTTCTAGAAAGTCTATACAGTATCCCGTCCAACGAATTTCTCCCGTTTCTGGATCTGTTTCCTGGTAAGACCATGGCAGTGCCTTTGGGTGTAAATAAATGTATTTAGGTACAAATATTAATTTTGCAAGTGGCGGCATTATTATTATACTATCCAACGAGCGAGTTAGGATGGCTATTATGAACAGGGGCGAAAGTTTTAAACATAAGCCGTCGCCGGGTGTTTTAATTCGTCTGAGTTCCGAGTTAATAATATGCATAATTTATTGGAATGCTGGGGACTGTACTTTATCTGCAAGAATACTCCCAGGTATATACCCCGTTACACTTTTAAAGGGTAGATGTTACCTGCTCGACTGGTGTATGTTTAGTTGCATAACCAAAATTAAGGACCGTATTTTGGGCGCTTTGTATTGTTAGACAGATAGTTAAAAGGATAGAAAGAGATTTTGTTTACTAGAGGTGTTCTCAAAATTTTGGAGAAATTTAAAGGCTTTTCCGTGAGATAAGAACTTCTTATCCCACTCATTTTGCGTGAGATAAGGAGCTTATTACCGCACACGTTTTCTCAATAAGTCCTGACAAATTTTAAATTATAATTACCGTTTATTTTCACTTTTTAGGGGCGTACATAAAAAATTGTACAATATACGTGTGATAACGCTTTATTAACGTACTTTTGCGACTGCCCAACTCGTGCTATGCACTCGTTGTGCGAATTTCGCATACGTACGTTAATAAAGCTCATATCCCATTTATATCGTAACTAAGTAAAAGTTTATTTCCAGGAAAGCCCAATTAATCGATTATATCATTTTTCTAAACTTTTTCCTTCTTGCAGCTGCTATAATTTTGGACAAAATTCTACATAATATAAACAAGCTGCACGTCATTGAAATTAGAGAAATACACTTCTGGCTGTTGCCAGAAGTATGTTTACTGTAAGAAAAAATGGTGCCCATAAGAAAAAAAAGTTGATGATGGCGGGACCTAAATCCATTAGGATGTGAAGATATAATACGAAAAATTGCTCTAAAATGTATTCATTACCCATATCATTCCGATAGGAAGTGAAATAGTCGCTACATGGCAAAAGAGCATTTTCTCTCTTTTCGACCATAACTCGTATGAATACAATTTTGGTTAAAGCAGATTAGGCTAAGTGCTCAACATCTCCCACTCCTCCTCCTTCTTCGCTCGGAGAATTCTCTCTAGAAAGCCTGTTTCCGGCCTGTGACCGGAGCATCAGCGATGGTCTCCGAAGCCGGTCTCGCCGCCGCTTACATGAAGTTCCTTCCTCCATGCTGCTCAGCGTCTGCACTCGAAAAAGGTATGAAGTGCACTGTCCTCCTCAGGAAAGTAGATACATAACGGGCTGTCTTTCCAGTTGCTCTTGAAGAGGTAGTAATTAAACATACCGTGCCCCATCAGAAATTGGGGAGAAACAATTTACCTCGCCATGCCTTCTCTTCACTCAAGAAGTGAGATCCGTCAAGAGTTTGGCGGTCCAGATCCCGCCAGATCCCAGCGTTACTGCTACTACTCCATTGTGCGCTGTCGTTGCTGCCTCTTCGTGACCCCTGCATTCACCTCCAACCATATGTCAAAAACCCTCCTGCGCTAACAGGTCTATGGGTATAGCACCCGCAACCAACAAGCCAGCAGCTTCGGAAAGAGTACGATATGCACACGCCACCCTCAAGGCACTCCTTCTCTGGACTACGCCCATCCGCCTCCGGTATTGTCAATGGTGAGCGCGTCTGCCCACACTTCGCCCCGTAGAACAAAATGGAGTGAACGATACTCATCAAGACTCTTCGCTTGCTGTTCCTCGGTTCAGCCATATTGGGCATAAGCCTTGAGAGCATGGCCATCGTAGTAGCTGCTTTGTTTGCCGCCCTCTGAATCTGAACCCAGAACTTTAGTTTGGTGTTAAGAAATAGACCCAAATATCTCAGCCACTTCACTGACTGGATCTCCAAGCCATTGATGTTTGCTTGGAAAGGCTCTGCGAACTTCCTCTCTCTGGTGAGGTGAGGACCAATCGTCAACTTTCCGCATGACCTGGGCAACTCGTCTCCTCGCCTGCTGTTCCTTCCTGGCGAAGACAATTGCCGCGATGTCAACGGCGAATCCCACCAGATTGGTGCCATCCGGGAGATTCATCGTGAGAACACCGTCACATACGACATTCCACAGGTCAGGGCCGAGGGCAGATCCCTGTACCACACCAGCTGTCACCTTCCTACGTCTTGTTCCCTTCGTGGTATCATACAGCAATTTCCTGCCGCTGAAGTAATCATTGAAGACCTTCCGGGACCTTGAAATTCTCCCTCAGTGACACCAAAATATCCGTCCAGCTAACTGAATTGAAGGAATTCTTGACGTCGAGTGTGACCAGAACGCAGACGCTTCTCGACCAGTGGTTTCCGGACAACGTCCGGTCTGCCTCCTATGCGACCTCCTTTATGGGTCCAATCGTTGAGCGTTTCTTACGGAAGCCGCGCATGGCCGCAGCTAGGCGTCAACCGCTGCTCGGAGTCGTGTTCGTATAAGCCTCTCCAGTAACTTGCCCACTGTGTCCAACATGCACAACGGCCGATAAGATGATGGGGTGATAGGCGGCCCCTTACTCTTGTCCAGCAGCACCAGTCGTTGCACCTTCCACTTTCGACTGAAAATATCCGCCCGTAAAGAGGCATTATACATGTTGAGGAGCAGAAAAGGGTGCTTATTCGATATGGCCTTGATGATCTCGTTGGGAAAGTCATCTGGTCCCGGCGCTTTCCTACTCCCCAGCGACCCCGCTACCTCGTGAAGTTCCTCTATCGTGAAGGGCGGGACGTCCCACGTCCCAGAGGCCTCCGGTCGCTCTCTTCTCGGATGTTCTAGGAGATAATTTGAAAGTTTAAAAGTAATAAAGAACACTATTTGTATTTAAGTGTCAACTGGACAGTTGTCGCTTTCTACTGTAGCCATGTCGTCAGGGAATAATAAATTACTTCTATCCTAAAAATTGTATTGTTTAGGGAGGTATTTACTGATAGAGTCTAGTTACTAGATTAGAAGGTAATTTGAAAGTTTAAAAGTAAATAACGCTATTTGTATTTAAGTTTCAGCTGGTCAGGTGTCGCTTTCAGCGAGGTTTGTGGTTCGTAGGTAGCGCATCGAACTGATAATCTGTTGGGCTCTTGATCAATATCCATGGCAGGTGTTTCCTATTGCTTTGTTCCTTACTTTTTAAACAAAATGTGCTTGTCAGATTTTCGACAATTAAGAGGCGGCCGTCAGGCCGTAGCGAATATGTGTTATTTGATATAAATTAAGCAATAAACTTTGTTGATAATATATAATCCATGCGCAAACGGGGGATCTGACAATCTTTCAATGCGACTAGACTCTAGCGATTTAAAGGACTGCTTGTTTCGAAATTAATGAAGAGTTGCTGCTATTAGGATTTCAATAGGCAGAAGTAAGACGGTTCATAATGAACGAGGCATATTTCTTGCTGGGTGGTAGGGTGGACAACTTGTCTCGCCGTCGGGTATCATCATAAGGTTCTCAGTCCGAAGACTGGTTGGACGCGTACCTCCATTCTTTTCTATCCTGAGCTAACCTACGCATTTCCCTAAAAGTAGAACATCCTACATCCCTAACTATTTGAGAGCAGTCGGGTAGGGGTAAATATATGTTCTAAAACAGAAATTAATGGCTCGATATATTTTTTGTACAATTAGCGATATATTGGTTACTTTTTGATATGCATGACGTTAAATGCCACTTTATTTGTTTATATTTTGAATCAATAAAAATATTCGGTAACTTACGTGCGTTGTTCCTATTCTAAAGAACGCTTTAATAGGTTTTATTTCTTCTTCGTCTTCTAAGAGAATTCCCGTGTCAGTACTATATGTTGCCACTTTTTCTGATCCAATATCTATACTACCATTCAATTTCATTCTCATGGCACCATTGGAATTGTATATAATATAACCATAAAGTTCTATAGTTTCATTTAGTAAGTTATAAAACTCTTGGGTTGTCTCTGCGTCAAATGTACTTAAATTACATTGTGCGGTCACGGACAGATCTAAATTTTTTGAAGCCATTTTTAGGAAAATACTGGCTAGAATTTTGGATATTAAATTCATGAAAGCACTTTGAGTTTCAAAATCATCAGGGCATATGCAATTTTGTTTTTTATCACTTAAAGAGCAACATATTTTGTTATTGGATTTTAGAAGATTTATGGGCAACTCATTTAAGAGTGCTTCATCGAATTGTTCGTATTTGTAGTCTAAGAATATCAGACTCCATCTTTCCGGCAAAGAGACAGCATCTTCCTGATGTGCCTGTAATAATATCTGATATAAGAATTTCGATATGTTTTAATTTTGTTTTTGTTGCATACAGCTCGAAGGAATGTCATCATATGATTTGTGTTTGCAATTACAGCAATGTTGGTAGGAGTGGGCCTTAAGTTTTGTAATCTTCCAGTTGTTACGCTGTCAGTACCCTCCATTACTAATCTTAATATTGGTACATCCAAAAAATAATACAGCGACTGATCTACGTCTGAAAAAAAGTGCTGTTACTTAAGCAAAATTCGTTGAAAATTAAGTTACATTGCGAGTCGTAAAATATTGTGACGACATCTGAAGAATTTCTATAAATTACGTAATCATCCATGAATTTTAAGAATGGACTTATGGATAAGTCCACTCTTATGTAAGGGGCAGATACATCTGAAGCTATGCTTTGAACTCTTTCATTTCCATACCATGTGACATCAAGCACTACAGTGGATTTCTCAGCAAATCCATTGCACACTGTAAAACAATAAATACGTAAGCGCACATGGAATCGCTTTTCATGTGCATATTAAAAATATAATTTAAAATTGTTTCTCATATTTAGTGCTACATAAGAATATTACTTTACCAATATTAATTGAATAATGTGGGTGAATTAGCTTAAAAAAGAAAGGCGTCTGGACCTATAAGATGCAATCGAGTCATTCATCGGAGTCAGTGGAAGCGTGTGAGCTAATAGCTTGTAGTTCACAACTTGTTTACTTAATTAGAATTTTTATTTTGTTTTGTTTTGGTTTGGGAAGTCAAATTTTGAGAGACACACATGAAGTGATTTAAATAATGTGTGTCGAACCAAGCCATGTTACAAAAATCATGATTGCTTTAGCAAAATTTGGCCATACAGGTGTCTCTAAAATGGGTGGACATAGCTTAACCACAAACACCTGGGCTCAAAATAATGCGATTTGACCAAAGTTACCTATATATGTATATCCAAATGCGTTATTTTATTAAATTGAATTGAAGTTTGAATTTATAAATAAAAAAACTTGTGTGTGTGCTCCGACGCACGACTGGAGCTTACTCCTTACGAACGATTATTTTAACTTCAATAACTTGATAATAGGGTACACGCGAGTATTTAATATTAGGTTTTTCCATATTAAATCAAAAGAGTCAACAAATTTAGGAACGAACAAACACTGCAAATGCTGACTTTACAACTCCAGCTGTCATATCTACTCTATGCCACTCTATTTTCACTATTTCCATACTCTATGCAGTCAGACAAAAACAGCCGTATCCATAGATACGTACATAATTTCAATGTGACACTAGTTAACGCGTAACGTAACGCTCAATAGTTGACACTTGATTTTACTCCTCATAAAATTTCCGTACCGCGGGCTATAACTGAAAATCGATTCTTAAGGAGTAAACTCCAAAATTTCATTTTCTCTGTAACTTACAACAGGCTAACTCCAGAGAGGTGCTACTTTAGATAAAGGTATGCTTGGATCACTTGCTCTTTTTTGACCTGTAGATCCATGAGCAGCATTTATGCTACTTCGTTCATGAACACGTTTATGTATACGTATAGATCACAGCACAGAATTTAAAAATAAAATATTGATTTCTGAGTAATAATTGAGATATAGGTAAATGACGAAGTTTTTTACTTTACACCGCATGTAAAGTGACACGAAGTATCCCGTAAAATTATTTTGGTCACTATGAGGTGGCCACATGCTGAATATGAAACCATTTTTTAAAGAAAAGCACCATTTTTTATTTTTCTTTTAGATTTCTAAAGATATGAATGGATCTTTGTTGGCTTACTGTCACTACTGATCAAAGATATTGGGCATATCTCTATTAGGATAGGTACATTTTACAAACCACTTTGTTTGAAAAATATTTCAATTTTACCATGTTACTTTATGTTACCAAGGGAATAAACTCACACAAAATGTAAAAGGTGGTTGTTAGGGAGCTGGTGCTACTACAATAGAGCATTGCCCATGGTCTACTTTCGTGTAGCCTGTTTTATGGCTTCTCGGTAAACGGGCAAATTCATCCTAGGCACGGGTCATCTCAATCGCCAGTAACAAACGGGTAATCTCTATACGTATCGTGAATTTGCCAGAAACAAATGTGCAGTCTCTAAATGTATAATGAATTTTCAAGCAATAAATGGTCAGTTTCTTAACGTATCATGAATTTGCCAGGAACAAACGGGCAATCTCTATCTAAACGTCATGAATTCGCCAATAAACGGGCACACTTTATATCTCTTGGGGTTGCCAGCACAGCAAACGGGCATTTTCTACATTTCTTGGGGCTGTCAAAAAATGGGCTTATTCCTGCTACTTACATCTGTCTTTTCTCTTATTCATAAAAGTTTCTCAAATGAGTGGTAAACAAAAACGAAGAAAAATTATCTTTTCTGGGGTTGGGATGGTGAACGACACCATTTCGAAAGTAAAATCGGAGTACACAACGAACATGTCGTCCGGAATGTACTAAGGTTAACTGACTCATTGGAATATTATATCGGATATCGCTAAAAAACATGACTATACTTGGGCCGCCCAACAGACGGAGTGATCACCCTGCAAGAACATGCTCTAGGCGGGACCACTATCAATTTAGGACAACCGAACCGCAGTGATGCGCTTTCTTTAGACCCAACGAAGTCGTATCACTCCAATTCGGTCGTCATAAATTACTATTGGCCCCGCTATAACACGTTCTTGCAGGCTGATCACTCCGTCTGTTCGGCGGCCCAAGTATAAGTAGGTATCTGCATAATGATATGTATGTATTTATTTCTATCATAGATTTGTGATTATGTGGTTGCCGACGTAGCGGCGACGATAACAGATATTGTTGTAGGTTATACTTCTCGCCCATTAATGTACATTTCTACGAATCCATTAAATAATAATAATAATAATAATAATAATAATAATAATATCTCTACTCGCTCCTACTAACCCTAAGGTTAGCCCCAGAAGCTAACTATATAGCTTGTGCGGGTCGGAGGAGGCGGCATATTACTATTGGCCGCAGGTGCGTCACAGGAACGACTTACAGTTGTTAGTAATCTACCCACCATTTAGTGTGAGAATGAGGAAAACCTGGAAAACCTCATTAGGTAAAGCTGGATAGGCGATCCAAGGCGCGCCCTAGCCACAGCGCAGAAATGGGTCACCCATCCATTATTGAATCGAACAATTTTTTTTTGGTTTCTTTAGTTTTTAGAGAACATTCTACATTATAAATAAATACATACACTACTTGCCAAAATTTAATTCTAGTGATCACAACCTAAATTTCATAGATTAAAATGTTTCATAACTGTTCATAGAAATTTTTATAGAACATATAACTTTAAATATAACTATTTTTCTGGTTAACAAATAATATTTTATTGTCCAATAATTATACTTATCAGTCAAAATGTTTCTGGTAAAATATTGTTTTATTAAGAGTAAAAGTGCAACATTTTTGGCCAGTATCTGGTAAGTGCCAGGATTGCACAGCGGGTAGTTCATTGGAGATCAAATTAATTATTAATGCGGCAATAATTTTTGAGTTTTTTTGTCCCTTCTCGTTTTTTGTAAATATGTCCTTTTCTGTTTCTGGAAAGCGGAAATTATTGCAGTATGCTGCACCTACTGGCTCTTTGTCGGCTCTTTGGTAGTTCAGTTAACCTAGAAGTAGATGTATCAAATTAATTTGAAAATTTTCTGATTATTACATAAACAATTGCGATGACCCGTGCCTAGGGCAACACAAAATATGTAATGTTCTTGTTATATTGGTGTGAATCTGAAGTCTACAAGAAGGTTCTATAAAAGGCTGTTACTATAATCAAAACCACAGCTACTGACGGCGGTCAGCGCACTAAAATTGCTTTTATTTGGACTGGTCCTCGGTGGCTTTAAACTAAATCTTTAAGTTTGTGTTTAGCGTCACGGGATGTCATGTTTTCTGGCGTTTGAGAAAGAAATACTTTTACCAATTAATTAAATTGTCGGGTATTTTAGTTCCAAGAAAACTACACGGTCCGTTCATTATAATAGAACAAAACTATTGCATTGAAGGATGAAAATGTGCAGGTTGAAAGACCTCAAAATAGCATTTATAAAGCTGGATACTAATCACTTGCCACTAAAATTGAGTTGGAACATAAATTAGTGAACGAAAAGTCACAGGAATCTAACAAAAATATGGATGCATAATGTGTTATTTTTTGAGAGAGCATCTTCTCATCCACAGGAAACTCAGTTAAAGCACATCAAAAATAATTTTCTACCTCAAAGTATACAATTTTTCCGACGCCTAAACCAAAGTACCGCAAAATATTTTTCTTCTGCGACTGCCTTTGGAAACCACAAACAACGCACAGTAACCATGACTGGAAACTATCTTTTTTCATACGATGTGTGCAAAAATCTAAAAAACACAGTCATGTCATGTTTTTCACACAACATTGTCAGAATTTATATTGATATTTGTATTTTTGAGGTAGGCTAGCCTATTCAGTTTCATAGTAACCGGCTTGTTTGAAAACATCAATTTTGAGGTCTTCAAACAACATGCTCAAAGTTTTTTAAGTTTATTAAAAAGGTTGATTCTGACGAAATTTCAGAAAAAAGCAACCCAAATGGTGTTCCTGAAGTAAGTGTAAAGAACTGCTCCAATTTTACATTGAATTTTAATTTTAATTTTTATCGTAATTTGTTTCGTTAAATAAACAAAATGTTTATAAATTCGTTTGTTTTCTTTCCAGTCATAGAAAAAATATTGTAAAAGACACATCTTTTTGAAAACATCTTTTCACACTCATTTGACTTGTGGCTCTCACCTTCGGCTCGTCCCACCAAACTGTGTCACTGGTTCGAAAAGATTCGTTTTAAAAACTTGTTGTTTAAAATAGGTACTATTAAAATATACCCTATCTTTAATTTTAAAATAATTTAGGACAATTGATTTTGTAACTTTTACAAATCAGATGAAACATTCGATTGCTTTAAGAGATGCTATTTTTTGCAATCAAACATAGGTAATGGTAAGAAGTATTAACTGGGGCAGCCAAAAACTCTTTCAAGGAAACAGGAATTAGATAAATCATTTCATGTCAGTGTTAGCCGAAATACGCAAGGATGTTAAAAAATCTGAAGCAGAGACATAGAAGGATTATTTGACATTACGTCATTGAAGTTTTACTCAATGATTAATGAACATATTTCTATTCATATTTCTATTCCTATTGAATAGACACATCCTTTAAGCGAGAAGGTATGATAATTCGTGCACAGCGGTTTTACACACAGCGGAATTTCACTGAACCTACATTCATAATTTTACTTTGAATTAAAGGTTTACATTCTACATAGTACATCAAAGTTCCAAAGAAACTTATAGTAGAAATTCCACTACTCAAAAAGTGTGCCTCTCTGTTAAACCAGTCAAACTATGCGGAAGTACCTATCGCGGTTTTGGAGTTTACCTATACCTACAGAAAGCTTGCAAACTATAAAATGAGCAAGCTATGCTCATTACTTTTTTAATTATTATCGATATGCTTGTGTACTGTAGCATACTGAAGACACGTACATGTGTGAATTAATAATAATTATTATAGCAAATTATTTTGTGTGCCCATTAGAATTTTTAGCATTGATAATTTATTGTACAGCACTTGCCTTTATCAAGGTCAGTTTCATCGTTGATAGTGTGAATTACATGCAAATTTATATTTATGTTGTACACTTCTTCTACGCTTTTTATACTTTTTTCTACCCATTCCACTATATGATCTTGTCCTTCTTGCTTGATGAGAACTGAAAACAAAAGATAATGATTAATATCCGTGAAAAGAATATGCTTGCTTCTTTATTAATTTCTATACGTTTTATAATTATTTTGTTAGGAATATTCCGTAGTCTGTGTTTTGATGTCTGTTTTTATCTTGTTCGGTCAATGACTGCAAAATTTTCAGCTAAATTTATAAAAACTTATTAATATTCTGATAAAGTCATGTTATGTAATATGATCATCCAAAACACACACACACAAACAAATTATATTTTTCTACAAGCGTGTGTGATTCACCATTTTCCCGCACGCATTTTGGTTCTGAAAGACCAACTTTCCCGCACGGTTAAATATACATTTTGGTGGTAAAATTTGAATTTTTAGACTAATTTTTTGCCGTTTATTGTAAAAATAAAAAAATGCAAATTTAAAACGGTTTTTTTTCGAAATCCCTGTACTTAGATGTTGACATGACAACCAAGATACAAATTTCAAATTTGATTCTCAAAGTGACATCTAAAAACCATTGATAGTCGTGTGATTGTTGGTTTTAAATCCGTTTCAAGTCGGAAAAAATGTCTTCGTTAGATTCATCGGATGAAGAACTTCTAGGAGATACTGTGGAAGCTGCAAGTCTAGCAAATTTGGAGTTGCTACCGGCAAAGTCAAAAGACAGGTATGAAAAATAATATCAACATTTTGTCAATAGGACTTTTCATTATGCGCGAACGCGCCATGACAATTTCGGACGAATGTCAAAGTCAAAGGGGTAGGCGGTATTGCTTGTTTGAAAGTGTTTATTAATTCTTTGGTAAAATTTTGCTGCAAACGTGCAAAATTAGTAATAGTTCGGAACTAAAACACTATGGAGCATCCAAGCATTGTGCTTTTGGTGACTGCCAAGGTGATAGTAGTGCGGGAAGGCCAAGTTATCGCTTGGGATTACGATTTTATCCATTTCCTAAACCCTGCCTAATACTGGGAAAAATCGAAGTTAATAACTAGGTTGGTGACCATGTGAGGAAGTGAGGATTAGTTCCACCTATATAAATGATGTTGCTTGGATAAAAATGTGTAACAGGCAAGATTCGAAATGGAAAAGTGTATTGAACGTTTCCAGGTTTTATGTCATTATTTGTTAGGTCTTTAAAATAGGAATTACTTGTAGTTACATAGGTACATACATTTCAGAAAAATACGCACCTGTACCTATATTAGATCCTTTTTCTCCGTTTTCTTTTAAAAAATTGATTAATTTTCAGGGCTATATTAAAAACCTACATGATCGAAGTATCTTGGTTAACATTCCCGTATTACAAGCAAGAGCCAGGAGCCAGGCACGCCTTCGGGATTCAGCCTCACAATTTTATGAGGGATATCACTTGGAACTAACATTTGTAATCATTTTCCGTCTTTCAAACTCCCTCCTTATTTGGTATTCTACTATTTACTTACGAATATTCCACACGAAGTTTATAACGCCTGACAGCTGACAGTGACACTCGTCCGAAAATTTAAGAACAGCTGATTGTCAGCACATGCGCGCTAACGAACACAGAACGAAATGAAAAGGTCTATTGGTGTGAGATGAAAAAAGTAAAACGCCAAAAGAAAAGTACTTTTGGTGTATTTCTCGGAAACGACTAAATTTTGGAGAAGCCAAATACTTTATGGTCCCGACATTCAATGTTGAAAAGTGTACTTAAGGTTAAGGAAGATTTAGAGATCAGTAAATACTACTATAAAGTTACGCCTTCATCAAGAGACACAATGTAGGTTTTCGCCCAAAAAAAAACAAGAATTGTTACACAAGAAGACACAACGAAATTTATGAAAAAAGCACCCAATGAGACTTATCTTCTATTTAAGTTGGTAGCCATTCTTGGGCTGGCTGGTGCCTGGCCGCCGTGAGTATTTAACCAAACTCACCCTTGACGACCTCAATCACAAAGGAGACATTATAATCGTCACTACTACAAAAATGGAAAATGCAATAGGTACCCAGTGTTAGTCTTCAACACGTGTCGAGTTTAATTACTGTGTCACTGTCTTTTGGCGTGTGGGGTTAACTTGTTAAGAATTCATAGTGAATTTACGTCAAAGTTCTTGATCCATCTATTGTGTGAACTATAAGTTTGTAGTGTTTATGCTTATATCGTATTCTTATTTGCTGGATAAGTACCGCATTGATTGATAAAATTACGAAACCAGAACTTGAAAAGCTTACCTGTTAATCTATATAAATAAAAATCAATTGCCGCATGTATGTAAGCTCATCACTTGAGAACGGCTCGACCGATTTGGCTGATTTCTTTTTTGTTGTGTTCGTAATTGTCAGGACAAGGTTTGTATGAAAGAAAATTTTGGAAAATCCACCGGGAAAGTCGAAAATTTGGATGGTAAAAGTTTGTATGAAAATCTGGTTGACAAACAAAAATGTGACGTTCAGTTTGACAGTTCTAAAAATTGAATTGTCAGTGTGTTATCGGTGGTGATCATGTATTTGGTGGTTCTTTGGAAAAAATGCCACCAGTGAGGCGTCGAAATATCGGTCGGCGTACGCGAAGAGCGTAGACAGCGTTTGGAGCCAAGTCGAATAAGAATTTCTCAAGCCTCAAGCGCGATCCATTATAACTCCGGAACAACGGATACAATCGAGTTCGACGCGCTCAGTTGGAGCTTACGCACAAAATAATTTGGAACGTCGACAAAACAGAGGCCGAACGTGGCATTAGGGAACGAGAAATTGGAAAAGTTGCCCGGAAAATTGGAAAATTCGGGAAAAACTGAAAGTGCTTTTTTCTATGGGATTTTTGTATGATATGGATATGCGTAAGTCGGGAAATTCGAACAAACTGTAAAAATCATAATTTTGGAAAATCGAACGGAAAATTTGAAAATTCGGGAAAAACTAAAAGTGCTTAACGGCTGAACCGATTTGGCTGATTTTTTTTGTTGTGATCGTAATTGTCAGGACAAGGTTTGTATGAAAGAAAATTTTTGGATAATCCACCGGAAAATGTGAAAATTCGGGAAAAACTGAAAGTGCTTAACGGTTGGACCGATTTGGCTAATTCTTTTCAAAAATAAGGTTTTTAGGGAACGAAAAATTGGAAAAGTTGCCCGGAAAATTGGAAAATTCGGAAACAACTGAAAATGCTTTTTTCTATTGGATTTTTGTATATGTATAGGCGTAAATCGGGAAATTCGGACAAACTGTAAAAATCATAATTTTGGAAAATCCATCGGAAAATTTGAAAATTCGGGAAAAACTAAAAGTGCTTAACGGCTGGACCGACTTGGCTGATTTTTTTTTGTTGTGATCGTAATTGTCAGGATAAGGTTTGTATGAAAGAAAATTTTTGGAGAATCCACCGGAAAATGTGAAAATTCGGGAAAAACTGAAAGTGCTTAACGGTTGAACCGATTTGGTTAATTCTTTTCAAAAATAAGGTTTTTAGGGAACGAAAAATTGGAAAAGTTGCCCGGAAAATTGGAAAATTCGGAAACAACTGAAAATGCTTTTTTCTATTGGATTTTTGTATATGTATAGGCGTAAATCGGGAAATTCGGACAAACTGTAAAAATCATAATTTTGTAAAATCCATCGGAAAATTTGAAAATTCGGGAAAAACTAAAAGTGCTTAACGGCTGGACCGATTTGGCTGATTTTTTTTTGTTGTGATCGTAATTGTCAGGATAAGGTTTGTATGAAAGAAAATTTTTGGAGAATCCACCGGAAAATGTGAAAATTCGGGAAAAACTGAAAGTGCTTAACTGTTGAACCGATTTGGTTAATTCTTTTCAAAAATAAGGTTTTTAGGGAACGAAAAATTGGAAAAGTTGCCCGGAAAATTGGAAAATTCGGAAACAACTGAAAATGCTTTTTTCTATTGGATTTTTGTATATGTATAGGCGTAAATCGGGAAATTCGGACAAACTGTAAAAATCATAATTTTGGAAAATCCATCGGAAAATTTGAAAATTCGGGAAAAACTAAAAGTGTTTAACGGCTGGACCGACTTGGCTGATTTTTTTTTGTTGTGATCGTAATTGTCAGGACAAGGTTTGTATGAAAGAAAATTTTTGGAGAATCCACCGGAAAATGTGAAAATTCGGGAAAAACTGAAAGTGCTTAACTGTTGAACCGATTTGGTTAATTCTTTTCAAAAATAAGGTTTTTAGGGAACGAAAAATTGGAAAAGTTGCCCGGAAAATTGGAAAATTCGGAAACAACTGAAAATGCTTTTTTCTATTGGATTTTTGTATATGTATAGGCGTAAATCGGGAAATTCGGACAAACTGTAAAAATCATAATTTTGGAAAATCCATCGGAAAATTTGAAAATTCGGGAAAAACTAAAAGTGCTTAACGGCTGGACCGACTTGGCTGATTTTTTTTTGTTGTGATCGTAATTGTCAGGATAAGGTTTGTATGAAAGAAAATTTTTGGAGAATCCACCGGAAAATGTGAAAATTCGGGAAAAACTGAAAGTGCTTAACGGTTGAACCGATTTGGTTAATTCTTTTCAAAAATAAGGTTTTTAGGGAACGAAAAATTGGAAAAGTTGCCCGGAAAATTGGAAAATTCGGAAACAACTGAAAATGCTTTTTTCTATTGGATTTTTGTATATGTATAGGTGTAAATCGGGAAATTCGGACAAACTGTAAAAATCATAATTTTGGAAAATCCATTGGAAAATTTGAAAATTCGGGAAAAACTAAAAGTGCTTAACGGCTGGACCGACTTGGCTGATTTTTTTTTGTTGTGATCGTAATTGTCAGGACAAGGTTTGTATGAAAGAAAATTTTTGGAGAATCCACCGGAAAATGTGAAAATTCGGGAAAAACTGAAAGTGCTTAACTGTTGAACCGATTTGGCAAATTCTTTTCAAAAATAAGGTTTTTAAGCAACGAAAAATTGGAAAAGTTGCCCGGAAAATTGGAAAATTCGGAAAAACTGAAAGTGCTTTTTTCTATTGGATTTTTGTATGATATGGATAGGCGTAAATCGGGAAATTCGGACAAACTGTTGAAATCATAATTTTTTGTATGCGCTCGCGATCATAACTGACGATAGGAACGACATATTTGGTCGAACATAAACGTAATCAGAAAAATGTTTCACATTGAATAAACGATTTGGTTAATGAATCAAAAGTTCAATACGAAAAGTAATTTTAGGCAGGACAACGTCTGCCGGGCCGCTAGTTTATTATAAACTTTTTGGTACCTACTGAAAAAACATTTTGACAGTACTAGTTATTCTATTAGTTTCTCTTTTTCTTATGCATTTCCATAACAAAATATTATCCAATTTTTCCTTGTTCAAAAACTAAATGCAAGAGGGTAAAATTTAAAGTAACTTATCTAGGACTACAATTGAATTCTGTTTATAAGTACGAGGGGGTATAATTGATATCTGGTTAGCCTAGTTAGTTTTCTATGTGCAATAAGTTTCAATAAGCTTTCCAAATTTAGATATCTAGCTGCCTGAGTGTGTGTAGTGAATTCTTTTCCATAAGAAACCAACTAAAAGTAAAAATTATAAATGAGGGCCGTCTTGTTTAGAGAGTCTAGAGAATACTCAAAAATTTGAGACACTGACAGGTTTCTTATGGACAAGACGACCCTCATTTATAATTTTTACTTTTGGTTGATAATGGGTAAAGAGCGCCAATGCAGTTGTCGGTTGAAAGTTAGCAAACCCGCACTAGACCAGTGAAAACGAAAGACCTAAGAAAAATTATTTATGACTAACTCTAATGAAATGGTTTAAGACTCAGTTGAAAGGTTAGTATTTTTTCATACTTTGAACTATAACTAAGGATTTCTCAGAATAAGCAAAACTTTTTACGAAGAATGACTTCTCTACAAATGTGAAATGAAAAAGTTTACAAGTATAGTTAGGTCCATCCGGAGACATATTGTGTTGCAGAAATATATATATATCGACCTGGTTTTTAGCCAAATTCAATATAATCGTGGGAAGTTTAGAACCACGGCATCACCAATAAAAGGAACTTCAAGTTCGTGTCATACTGTTAGTCCTATAATGCGACATAATATTTGTATCAAAAAATTTTGGGGTATCGGAAGATAATAATTTTCACATTCTTTCTAATTCTAAAATGTCAGGAGAGTTGGAAAATCGGGAGGATTTGTGGAATTCTTGCACAGAAAATGTGAAAAGTATAGTTTCTTCTACACTTTTACAACGCGTGGTTGTAAAATGAATGTTATCTTTTTATTTTAGTATTGATGTTGATGATTGATGTTTGGAAAGTTGACTATTTTGATGAAAACTTACCGGGAAACAGAATTGTGCAAATAGGATATACCCTAAAATGGACAATGCATATACATACATATAATACAAACATTGGAACACACCTGTAATGGCAATTTGTATAACTTTTTTTCTCTAAAATGCAAAATAAAGATGTAACCGCTTCCTCAAACAAATCCAACATTTTGTATGCTGTAGTTGGACTATGGACATCGAGTTACAAGAAAATCTATTTCAATATTAAATAATAATAATTATTAGACAATAAGACGTTAATTTGGAAGACCTATATATGTATGTAGTTTATAGTATCTACGTAATATACTTTATGAATTCTTACTACCTGCAACTATTTTCACAGCAAAATAGTTCGTGTTCAATTTTTCTGAAAATTTTCAGCCCATGAGTATAAAAAGCAAATATACAGGCATACAGGATGTTTTCTAATAAGTGCAAGAAAAGCGGGTCCGTGGAAAAGTTCACCAGTGAGCAGGAAACGATGATCCAGATCCGACGTACTAATGTCCTCCATTAAATATCGACAGGAACCCACGGAACAGATTCCTTATACTTTTGGTGAGCGAAATTGATACCCCTGATCTTTCAAGCAAATTCCTTAAAAATTACAGATTTGTCGAAGCTGATTCGTCATACGCTAGAGATTTTCACTGCGCCTTAATAAAGGACCCAACTTTTCAAAAGAAAAATTAGATTTTCCTTAAAAGCCGCCAGTTTTAAGACCAAATTTTGCAGATAAGTACCTATACTAATAAGTTTGTGAAGATTTTCTTAAAAGACAATTTTAATTACCACATGCTGCTGGAAGCCAAATATTTTCAATTTCCCATGCAAATTTGCCATTTATCAGTTACTGTAAAACGGAGTGTATGTTGTCAATATAAAAAATGTTGCCGGCATTTGTCATTTTAATAATTAAACCTTCCAAAACAACGATTTTGTACACAAGAATCAAGGAATCTAAATTGAGATGGCATATTGGCAAAATTTACATTACGGTTGCCATATCCGTAACTAGCAACCAGTATAGAAGCGTATTATCAAGAAAGCTAGCGCTGAAATACTATTTCTTAAATCGTCAACCGCTGAAATGGCACAGTGGATAATAATGAGTAACATAGGTACTCATACAGTCAATTTTGTCACTTTATCTTAAGAGAATCGTCAGTAAATCATTAATAGTGGAGCGGATAGAACGTCGTACCTCACAAAAAATTTTTTTCGGAGTAGAAACATATGGGATCATAACCATCTTGTTCAGAAATGTTTAACACGTCAGAATCTCTTTTTACGAAAATTTTGGGTGGTACCGAAAAAAGATATGAGCGATTGAATCTTGAAAAAGTCTATTTTCGCACGGGCCTCTTCCGCAAACTGATGTTTTTTTTTCTCCATAGCCAAGTAACGTAGGTTACTAATTTTTGTTTCACTGATGTACTATTGGGTATGGAACGAGGATATAATTTTTAATGTAGGAAAATCCTTCAATTTTAGTTGTAGCTATTTTTTTCCCGAGCGGAACATGGCAGAATTGAGAAAGTTCCGACTTTAGTAGTGCTTAACTTTTTTGTTCACGATATGGATTTCAATTTTTTTCCCATATTTGGCTGAATTGAAGCAATACAAACATATGTCCTGCGATAACATATGGTCGCGTTTCAAAAATAAAGTTTTTAGAGCCATTTTTATAACGCCGTGTCTAGCGAGCTGTACTGCGCACTGGGAGTGCGAGAGAGAGCCAATTATGGACTATGCACGTGCATTGGAAAAGGAGCGCATTATAAATACAAATATTGTGGAACTCCTGGGCGGGTTATATTAAAAAATGAAATGTTTTTGGTTTAGAATTAATTGAAACCTGTGCAATATTATTAGAACCGCAAATGCACACTAAAATAACATTTTCATTCTCAACTGAACACAATATCAGGGGGAAATTTGAGAACTAAAAATATTATATGCTTTTATTAATATTTGTACAACTATGCTAATAGTAGTAATAATAATAATAATAATAATACTGAAGGGAGAGAACACAAATCGGACGATGGGTAAACACAACAAAAATTGATGAAAGAAGGATTTACATAACATAAAACAATATAATATAGTGCAAAACTAAAACCAAAAGTCTGAATTTTCTGAATCATATTGAGGCTCGATATAAACATTTCTGCATTCTTTACATTTGCACAGTTCAGAGCACTTAAGATTTTCTTTGAAACAGTCACATTTCTGAGTAGAGCTTGTCTTATCTGTAGTAAATACTGAGTACCTCCCTAATTTCATCTGGTATGGCAGCTTTCGTCGTCCACACGGGTTTCGCGACATTTTCAAGCTTCTGCCAACCATACGAAAATATATCAAGTTCCTCCGTGAAAGGAATGTGACTGCTCTTCCAAATCTTGATTTGCAGTAGACACCTGAAGATCGGTTTTTGCAATATGGTCACTTTGATAGGTAAGTACGTACCTTAAAACGTGTTGCAAAAACGCGTCTTCAGTCGGAGGAAGTTCTGCTGCAGATTTCTTGGTTTTCACCGTCATGTTATAACGAATCTCGTCGAAGTTGGTACAACCCTTTTGCTTGTACAATTTTTGCACAAAATTTCTCGCAGCGTCAACAGCTTCGTTTGCTGGCAGCACTTCAAGGAATTGTAAATTTTCGAATATTTCAGGTGTTTTCATTAAAGTGTCAAACACTGTTTTCTTGTCAATTTTATAAAATGAACCCGTTGAGTCTGAACCTGTCAAAGCATGTACTGTTGGAATTTTATTATATTTCTGTGCGAGTATTTATGCCGGAACATTGGACCTAAACTTCCAGAACATGCTAAATTAATAACGATTGGGGGAGGATTCCATGTTGGTGAAGAATGTAGAATAGTTACAAGCACTGATGTGACAGTCCCGATTCATTTAAGATGTAATCATGAAGAGGCTGACACACGCCTTATTGTGCATCTAATCGAGGAAGCAAAATATACGAGAAATATTGTAATTAAAAGTGACGACACGGATGTGCTTGTGCTAGTTCTATACTACATTTCGACAATCAAATTCTACGACACAAGAATATATTTATAAAAACTGGCCATTCTAATTCATCGACTAATAAAACTAGGTTTATTGATGTTGGTTCGATAGTAATGAAACTGCGTATACCAATTTGTAAAATACTTCCAACAGTACATGCTTTGACAGGTTCAGACTCAACGAGTTCATTTTATAAAATTGACAAGAAAACAGTGTTTGACACTTTAATAAAAACACCTGAAATATTCGAAAATTTACAATTCCTTGAAGTGCTGCCAGCAAACAAAGCTGTTGACGCTGCGATAAATTTTGTGCAAAAATTGTACAAGCAAAAGGATTGTAGCAACTTCGACGAGATTCGTTATAACATGACGATGAAAACCAGGAAATCTGCAGCAGAACTTCCTCCGACTGAAGACGCGTTTTTGCAACACATTTTAAGGTATGTACTTACTTATCAAAGTGACCATATTGCAAAAACCGATCTTCAGGTGTCTACTGCAAATCAAGATTTGGAAGAGCAGTCACATTCCTATCACGGAGGAACTTGATATATTTTCGTATGGTTGGCAGAAGCTTGAAAATGTCGTGAAACCCGTGTGGACGACGAAAGCTGCCATACCAAATGAAATTAGGGAGGTACTCAGTATTTATTACAGATAAGACAAGCTCTACTCAGAAATGTGACTGTTTCAAAGAAAATCTTAAGTGCTCTGAACTGTGCAAATGTAAAGAATGCAGAAATGTTTATATATCGAGCCTCAATATGATTCAGAAGATTCAGACTTTTAGTTTTAGTTTTGCACTATATTATATTGTTTTACGTTATGTAAATCCTTCTTTCATCAATAAATTTTTGTTGTGTTTACCCATCGTCCGATTTGTGTTCTCTCCCTTCAGTATTATTCTTATTATTATTATTACTACTATTAGCATACTTGTACAAATATTAATAAAAGCATATAATATTTTTAGTTCTCAAATTTCCCCCTGATATTGTGTTAAGTTGAGAATGAAAATGTTATTTTAGTGTACATTTGCGGTTCTAATAATATTGCACAGGTTGCAATTATTTCTACACCAAAAACATTTCATTTTTTAATATAACCCGCCGATGAGTTCCACAATATTTGTATTTATAATGCGCTCCTTTTCCAATGCGCGTGCATAGTCCATAATTGGCTCTCTCTCGCACTCCCAGTGCGCAGTACAGCTCGCTAGACACGGCGTTATAAAAATGGCTCTAAAAACTTTATTTTTGAAACGCGACCATATGTTATCGCAGGACATATGTTGGTATTGCTTCAATTCAGCCAAAAATGGGAAAACAATTGAAATCCATATCGTGAACAAAAAAGTTAAGCACTACTAAAGTCGGAACTTTCTCAATTCTGCCATGTTCCGCTCGGGGAAAAAATAGCTACAACTAAAATTGAAGGATTTTCCTACATTAAAAATTATATCCTCGTTCCATACCCAATAGTACATCAGTGAAACAAAAATTAGTAACCTACGTTACTTGGCTATGGAGAAAAAAAAACATCAGTTTGCGGAAGAGGCCCGTGCGAAAATAGACTTTTTCAAGATTCAATCGCTCATATCTTTTTTCGGTACCACCTAAAATTTTCGTAAAAAGAGATTCTGACGTGTTAAACATTTCTGAACAAGATGGTTATGATCCCATATCGTTCTACCTCGAAAAATTTATCTCCTTAAATCTGCGAGTTTCAGAGCTCTATCCGCTCCACTATAAACATTGTGTAGGATAGCCGTACTGCTGCAAACATTCCAACTACACAGAAAGTTCACTCTCGCAATAAATTGACGTCATGCTCCTTCATAGAGCACATCTAGAAACACCAGGCATGATCGCCCGCTGGCATAGATTTTATTCAAACGCATCCGCCCGAGTCCCGACGCCCGACCGAGTCCTTGTGTTAAGAAGACATATATTTGGCATTTTGGAAGTGTAAAAAAAACTAAAGCTGAGAGAACGCTTTTTTAAAACAGACCCTTCACTTGCCCTTTCGCACCAGACACACGCATTTTTTGGCAAAAAGATGATGCAGAAACAAGCAAAAAATGCGGACCCTTGCGGGCGCAGATCTCGTGTAGCCGTAGGAGAACAATATGGCAGCTCTGTACTATACCCGAACACCCACCGAGATTGTTGCCGGTGTCTTTCAATAACGAATTACTTAAACGTCATTTTATTGATATTGTGTAATGCGGGACTCAGTCGAGCGTCGGGACTCGGGCGGATGCGTCTGAATAAAATTTCTGCGGCCCGTACCTCAATTTCGCCTGCAGTCGGATGGTACTATAAGTTAATGTTCGTAAATTTATACAAATTTATGTGATGTCGGTGGCTCAGCGGTAGTATACCGTACGACTATGGCCCGTAGTCCATTATCGAAACCAGCACTGGTCATTTCTTTTTATTTGTTCTATTTTCTTTTTTTTTAGTATCTGTCAGGTTTACCGTCAATTAAGAGGTGGTTATACCGCGAGCGATTTGTCAAGTTTGTCCGTAAGAGGCCCATGTATTTCTTGCGTTGCCGGCTCTTTGCAAGGGTTTACAAAATACAATTTTGTGTTACCAATTCTTAACCGATTTTAATTTTAAAAAGCTTCCTGGCATCGCAAAACTTTGAGCATGTTGCCTACATCGAGTTTTTTCTCATAAATTTGCAGCAGTAACATGCAGTGTAACGTAAGTATGACTGAAATTGCGTTAATTTTGTGCATTTTAAATATTTTTTTCTTGATTTCACAGTGAGAAAATTGAAAAAAGTCGCATGTAGGATTCAATTCCAACCGTTTAACTATGCACTAGAAAATTTTCACATTTTTAACTTCAAGAATGGCGTAGTAATCTTTTAGATTAGAAATGCTGTTTTTCGCCTAAAACCGAGCGGTATAACCTCCTCTTAAGCGGAGGCCGTTAGGCCGACGAGTGGCTGAATCATTTTAAATAAATAAGGAATATAAAATGAAATTTTGTTGGTAGGTGTTGCATTCGGGAGCTCGGGGACAGCGGCCGGTAGCCACTTGTCATTTGGTGTTCTACTACATCTTTTACCTGAGTAAACTGGGTTGTCAGGAACCGTATCAGATCCAAATGAATTTTCGCTTATTTACCTTGATGCAATTTTCGTAGATTAATAAATGATTTATTAAGCTGTAATGTGCTGTACTAGAACATTTATGCATATGAACTAAAAAAATAATATGGTAACAAAAATTCGTAAATGTGTACTTGTTTTTTGCTTTACATTTCATTCAGAAAACTATCGTAGAATTTTTTGTTAATGGCCATAATACTTATTTTAATAATTTAATTTAGAAAAATAAACGAGCTTTGTCTTTGACACGCATTTTGCAAATTCGCACAAAGTTGGAACCAATATGGCGGTCGATCTTGCTCGGTACTTCCAGTTGTCTTGCTCCTCCACTTAAGCACGTGGCACGGCTCTATACGCACGGGGACACGGCGCAGAGTTTTTAAGTTGCACATATAAACATAACAGTTAGGTATTTAAGAAAAACGTTTTAGCCCAAGGAATTGTTTGGGCTTCTATATATCCTGATCGATAAAATACTCCTTTAAAATTCGGCTAGTTATAGGAATGTCAATACCTATTTAAATTTTAAAAGGGTGTCATTTTATTCTTAGAATTCAGAATTACTCATGACAGATTCTAACAAATTGAAAATTATAACAAATGATTTATTGTAAATGAGAAATGTGGTTTTAGATAACATAAACTGTTGATATTATCTAAAATCCTAATGGGCTTTTTGTAAATTATGTAAATATGTTAAATAGAAAAATTAAGTAATTTATGTTGCAGGGCAACGCAATTATATCACAATTATTTGTACGTACGCCTCTGTCATAAGATTTTAAATAAATTATTCAATTCTTATTTACTAATTCAGTTGTTCTTGCGCATCGACATTGTAACTTTTCTTATCTTGCGTACCTAACCTTGCCTAATTTAATTTCGCTGACACTGGAATAAAGTTACGATTAAGGTAAATAGTCTGCAGTTGAAGTATAATGGAAAATTGAAAGTTTATGTTATCGCCGCAACGAAGTTTTTTTTGCTAACCTTTATTTAGTCGGCTTGCGTTTACGGTTTATAAAATTAGAAAAGTGTTGCTGTTGTTATTTGATACGTGGTTGTTATGCGTTACAGACGATAATGTTTGGTTTTTCACTATTAAGCACGAGTTTTGATACCAGCGTTTTATTAATATCAAAAAAGTTCTGCAACAGAGTGATTTTAAATGCAGTTTTTGCGTAATTCAGTGCTAGTCTAGTGGAGATGTATCTTAAGAAATTTAGTTATTTGTGCTGGTCATAATTTTAAATACCTAGTGAATAAGTGTTCTTTAAACAGGTACGAAACTTTTGATTTGTTACTAATTAAGTTAGAGCAAAATAAAAGTATTTTGTTGGATTTTTATGTGCTAAATAAGTTCTACAAGATTTCACGAAAAGTTTATCCCGGATATTCCTGTATGTTCTTTTTATTCCTCGCGGCAATCTGGAATAGTTATTTGAGTTTGTAAATATAAAAATAATTAAAAGAAGCAATTTTTTGTAGAGCATAATTTTTCAAAAGTAATTGTACTAGTCATTGGGTTAAAAGCGGACTTAGAATTTCTTAAATCATAAATAAATAGCCTGTGTTACTTAGAACTAACTAAACTAGAAATTCTTATTCTGCAGATTATTAATTTCAAGGACCATCATTGGGAACCCATTTAATTGATTCAACACTTTTGAAGAATTTAGTGGCATTGAAAAATCTGATTTATCTCATAAATCATTAAAATGCTCTTATCGTTTTTCACGTGACCCTTGGCTATTTGATCCCGAATCAAGAAGATCTGAAAATTTCGTACTCTATCAGCATAAGTGGCAATAATATGCTCTAAGTATTGAACAAAGTACAGGGCCCGGCAGTAGGACTACCTAAATGGTTTTTGATAGCTTGCTGAGGAAAAGTCTGTTAAAAAGTGCCGTTTAAAGTTAAGAGTTACCAGACACGTCTTCAAACAATTCAAGAACTCATTAATATGTTGGAACGAACATCCATTCTTTAACGCGTTATCTTGAATATAAGAAGAAGGTGGTGGACATCTTACAGATGTCGTATTTACTTACTAACAGTTTCATAACATATTTTCAGTGGAAATTGGTCCAGATACATTATTTGTTTCTTCACATCAAACTATCAGAAACCATTCGTCAGCACCGTTGCCGGACGCTGTTAAATGTGGCATCCGCAAGAAAAATGGGCTTGACCTACAAGCAAAGGATTTTCTGTAAATTCTTGAAAAATAAAAATTCTGTAAAATAATATTTGTTTTCATATTATCATATAGGGAGCGATTATTCACTCGAAAATAAATTTGTGGCTATTTTTAGCAGTCCCCCTAGCAAATAAATGAAAACACGGAAAACTAGATTTCTTGCTGATAAATGAATTTCGAATGAAAAAAGAATTTTCTTAGCAGAGTAAAATATTATTTCTATAAATTGCCGCTCAATTTGGTTTCTACTTATGAACAGAATATTAATGCCATCCATTTCACGAAAATTATTATAATATTATAAAAAAATGGCACAAATAATTATACAAATTAATGTTTTAATGTTCCGTCGTGCGTTCACCATTAACCAAATAAAAATCAAACGCGTTGTCTGATTTTGGTCATAAAGATTAGTTCTGTCCTGCGACCTAAAAAACGCAAAAAACGATTTTTAGGCATTCCGAAAAATGCCCGTTTTGAGCATTATTATGCCGTTACTTTTCCAAATTTTGAAAAGAAAATTTCATATCGCAGGACCTTCACTGTCGTCATTTTTCTAATATCTGCATGCGCATGAATAGTTTGGTAAATACGACAGTTTCGCGAATTTTATTGTTTCCCGAATCGAACTGTTCTTGATGTATACGTATGTGATTATTTGCTTAATATTACATTCTCAAAGAAGTTCCCCACGGTTTTAATTGCTAAATATGAAGTAAAAGTTAAAAATAGTGGAATTATTTCTTAACAATCAATATTATTACATAAGGGAAGAAAAAATGCAATTTAGTTTAAGAAAGTTTATTCGTAGTGTGAGTAATTACTACAAACTGAACAATACTTAAAATTAACAGCATCAAGTAAATTGTTTTGTATTTAGAAGCTGATGACTCTTGCAAATCTTGCTGCTGTTGCAATTAGGCTCGTAATAGCGAACTAACAGAATATAAAATATATTATTATATACTTCAACAATAAAGTACTTAAATGTAAGTATAAATATTGCATGTTTTGAATGCGCTTAAAAAACCGTAGAGCACTGGTTTCGTCCTGGTGGGACTCGTCAGTATGGTACATTTTCTACACAGATGAACCATGCCATATATCTTACTATGCAGTATGTCCCCGGATGGGGTTACAAAGAGGAAAAACTTTATTTTTAATTCCTCAGACAAATAACTCTTCATAAGAACCCTGCTTGTTCTGAAACTCCCATTGTACATATTATTTTTTATACAACTATTAATTCCAGAAAACATTTTATTAATTTTTTATGTGTTTTTCAACTTAGAAAATTGAGAAAAGTTTTTCATGTCGCTGCGGAAATTAGTCAATTTTTTTAGAAATTTTTTCCGATTAAATTTCAAGAAAGGAACGAAAAGAGGCTTAACGAAGATGATACTATTTCTTTGATGCAAATGGCGCACTATTTGAATACTTAATAGTAATGAAAATGTTAATTAATAACAAATTTCCTGCAACAGTTGGATTCTTGCCTTCTTTGTAACCAACTACGGGGATATACCGTTGGGTAGTCCTCCACTGCTATTTAACGTAGCGACTTGAAATTTGGGCCAGGTGCATGATTGGTAAATATAGGTACTACTTTTGGTGTAAAAAATCATCCCAAAATTCACTTCCGGTGTAACTTTCTTATTTTCAATAGCACTCGGTATGTCTTTTAGTGCCATTCGATTCTTTGCACGAAATCTCTTTCTACTGATGTGTCTTAAGTTCAGTGTTGGACTGAATATGGCGTCGAAATTACACGTTGGCCGTGCCGCATTATGAAAACAATTGAAAACAAAATGCTATCTGCAACATATCACAGGAACATAGTTTGTTGTCTTTATTACTTTAAAATAGCATCTCTTGCGGACGCCTTATTCAAATACTAGCAACGTTTTATTTTTCTGCAAAATTACTTAAAGTTAAATGGCCTAAAAGTTAAGAAAATCAAATACAACCCTGCTGCTTTTCTTGCGCCTTAACAAAGCACCCTATTTGTCTATTAGAAAAATGCAGATTTGGAGTAATTTGTAATTTTCAATGAAATGTAGGCAAGGCTATAAACATAAACATCGTGGCCAACTTGCTTCACAAGAAAAGCGTAATTTCGGAGTCAGTTTTAATTCATGATATATTAGTAGAAACGAAATTCTTGGTGGATTCGAATGGTATTAAAGTGTATACAGGGTGTGGCTTAAAATAAGAAAGTTACTACCTCTTTCGGTTGTTTTTGGAATGTTTTTTAAGTCAAAAGTTCTTACCAACGGAGTACGTTGCCCATATTTGAAATCTCTATGTTAAATAGCACGGACACGGCGCCGCGCCGGCGGCCTGCGCAAGGATTTGGTGGGCACCCGATATACGTAGTCCTAGTCACAGAGCGAAACCCTTCAGTTCAGGCATTTCATGAACTGATGGGATTGCACCATGTGACCACGGCATATTATATACTTCCATGTGCACATGGGGAAATAACATAGGTAATTCAGTTTTTGGGGATTCCTGCTCCCCATGTATAGTTACAATGGTGGTAAAGGTAGCAATCAAAAGATTATTTTTTCTGCGTATGAGGGTATCAAAAACTCTTCAACTTTCCAATTCATTAAAGCATTAAAAGCAAAAATTACATTAATAATTTTCAAACTAAAACACAGAAATTTATCAGATTATCCATGACAACTTAATGTATACCTATTTTATTCAGCGACGTCTGATTCTGAACTGTCTACATTTATCGTGAATTTAAAATTTGGATTTCCAAATGAACAAAAATATTTCTTCACTGAATTATTTATTGCTGTTACCGAAGAAATAGGACTGTTATTGAATTTTATAGAAAATAAGTTCGGACGAATTAGAAAATCCACAAGAATCAAAGAAGTCTTTGATTAGAATAAATTAAATTGTCATGAATAATCTGATAAATTTTTGTTTTAGTTTGACAATTGTTAATGTAATTTTTGCTTTTAATGCTTCTAATAAATTGGAAAGAAAATAATAATCTTTCGATTGCTACCTTTACCACCATTGTAACTATACATGGGGAGCAGGAATCCCCAAAAACGTAATTATCCATGTTATTTCCCCATGTACACATGGAAGTTTGTCACTCGGTATGTAATACTTACTGAGTCTCTTGGGTCAGATATCAGCAAAAACCAATTATACTACAGTAACCATGTAGGATTAATGAGTAGTACTGGACCGGTCGAAAACTACTTCTTCTGTAAATACCCCTCTAGGCATTGAATTGTAGAACCAAATAAAGTATATAACAAGTTATATTGCAAGTTTCTAGTGCGTAGGGAAAGCACAGTACTAATGAGTCATATATATCAGAACGAAACAGTATGCTATGGTTTTCTATGCACAACCGTAACGTGCAATATTCAAATATCTATGTATATACAGAACTTTGCTAGCAAGCACGCACTACCTACGTAGAGACCCATTATGAATGTTCCAACCACGATAAGATGTAGTACACAAAAAACTATATTTTTTTAGTTCTATAGTTCAATGCCTGACGCGGTAATTGCGAGAGAAGCAGTAGTTTTGTAGTTTTGTAAAGCGGCCCATACACACTGCAACATGCAACGGCGCGTGCAACGACTCCTACGTATCGGGACCCATGTTGCAGTGTGTGTGTAACGGAGTCGAAAGATTTTTATCAGTTGCAGCTTGCGCCGACGCGGCATCGAGAATCCGGTCTCGGATGGTGAGCCGAGATGCCGAATCAGCGGCAGAGACGAAGGTTTCTGCGCGTGTGGATTTAGGTCGCAGCGATTCAGTGCAGGTTTAAAAACTACTAGGCGTCGTACAAAACTAAATAAAAATGGAAGGTATGATTCTCAAGAGCCGATGCATGCTTTGCATCATGTTTCTGTGTGTGTAGGCCAGCTGATACATGTGCCAAGTTTCATGATTCCTGGAGTCTACGGAAGCATCGCTACATGGTTCAGTGTGTATGGGCCGCTTAAGTAATGTTATAAAATGTGAAAAAAAAATTATAACATTGCATTGCATTCCAGTTGAAACGTAGCCACTTCTTGGAGAAGTCAATTTATTTGGGTTGGATCACTCTACAAATGCTGTAGTCGTTTAGAATAACTTCTGTAAGGTCTGTTTACTTCCAAATCTGTATTGTCAAATGAAAGAATTTGTAATAACCATCGGGGTTTTAAGACGCCCATAGTACACCAACATGCAATCAGAATTGCGTAGATAAAATGAAGGCGAGCAGTTCACGTATGCTACGATGGTGCCAGTGGAGTAACATAAAGCGCTAAATGCGAGGAAATCTGGTGATATGGGATTGGTGGTTCAATTCTCATGTCAACTTGTTTGTTTTTTATTGTTTCTGCAATGTGTGAAACTATAAGTTATTCTCGTTTCCAATATGGTCATTGTTTCGTCTCGGCCGCGACAAGGAAGTTTTTGGTGAAAAATCTGTTAATACAGGAACGAGTAGTACATGCTGCACGTCCGTCAATTGTGAATTCGGCAATTTTTATAATTTCCTGTTTTTATATTTATTTTTGTGGTCTACAATAATAATCATTCCACGTAGTGAGGGTTCGTGATGTTCACTTGACTTGGCCACAAAGTTTCCTGGGTTTGCAAGGCCATAGATTTTTTAATCCTTCAGATAAAAGTTCCCTATGTTACTTGGCAAAAATTGTTTCTCTGATCTGAAAGGTTGTTGTTTCTGACCTTCTTAGTTGAACGCTCCAACTGTAACTTACTTTATTTACGTCACTGTTAAACCCGGATACGATAGATGTGCAAATGTTCCTCCACAAACATACCTACACCCTTTCTTTGTACGTGGGTACATGTTTTCGAGGGAAACTCCAAGTTGAGAAAAGCTTCGAATTTATTTAAGGCACGCATTTATGTTCGAAACGATTCTCAGTTCATTCATATGCATCTTGATGTTTACCCATTCAAATTTTTGAGAAATTACAATCTTGTATGGCCACCTTTATAGATAGTCATGTGATGAATTGATTTCACAAAAATAGTAATAAGTGGTCTAAATATTCTAAAAAGGTGCTTAGTAGTGATTGCTCGGAAATGATCATGTATCAAGCAATGCCTTTATCGATAGAAGACTTTATAGAGATATACATACATAATATTGCACTGTGAGCACAAATTTTCTATATTTTCTATTAGAGCGCAATGGTGATATGTAAGCGAATGTAATGGTTGCGCTCATTTATTTCAATTTCTTAATTTCTTTTGCTCTAAACTAAAAATTTCGTAAAAATTGTTGTACCTACCTAGTCTAATAATTGATTAAATAAATAGTGTACCTACCTATTTTGCTCTTTTTATGTTATATAATAATCGTGCCAAAATTATTAAATAAAATTTCATACTTCGGTAATCAACCACATCCTTGACTTTCAGAGTAAAGAAGAAATATGAAACATTATGTAATCTGTTACAAATACCTAAATATCCCGTACATAGCACCTGCATGTATCTCCTACCATTCTTACGCATTATGCATTTAACTTCTAGACAAACTGGAAATACGTAATAAATTAAATGCATTATTTCTACACTTTCACTGGTTGTAATAAGAAAGGTTGTCTATTATTTTTAAATGGATTCAATTACTTCCGTAACATGTAAATACATGTATAAAATTGATTAGAACAAAATAAATTGAAAGGAATATTTGACAGTTTAAGAGTGGCAATAGATGAGAGGTGAAAATATAAAAATAGGCTAGACGAAGCAGGGAAACAAAGATATAAGGCGGTCAAGTTGGAGATTAATCGAAAATGTAGGAAAGCAAAAGAATTCTGGATTGATAATACATTAAAAGTGGAAGATAAGTTCGAAGTAGGAGAAATTGAAGAAGCAGATAAAATAATTAGGATAAATTTAAGAGAAATTTAATCTAGCAGCAAGAAGATTAGAAACGAGGCAGGACACGTCCTAATTGAAAGATAAGAAAAGGCAGATAGGTGGATGGAATATTTGAAAATCTTATATGCGGGACAAGAATTAGGAGATATGTATATCAGTCCTTTAATAAGGGAAGAGTTCGAAATTACTTATAAAGTCCATATTGCTTTTACCATTGTGTTATTTGACTTCCCAAACAAGAGAAATCTGCGACTTCTTCTAATTTCTCGCTTCCGATTTGTACTTCAGGTTGTTCCATTTTCGAACTCCTTACATACCCTATGTCCTCTGACATCTTCCTAGTAAGATTTAGGCAGTAACACACACAAATAATATTTTTTATGGTTTCAAGCTAAACCTATAAATTAACAATATTTTTTTCATGGTTTCAAGCTTAATTTGGATTAATACAAAAACTTTACTTTTGAATGTGACCTTTTGTATTTACAGGGTATGTTTGAGTCCGAAATGATCTCTGTAAGTGTCTGTAAAGGCCATAAAAAACAAGAGTAATATTTTGCTTCCTTTTCGTGAAATGGGTGCAAAAGTCTAGAATTTTTTCGCATTCCAGCAGGATAAAATTTTGAGTCATTTGCTATATCTACACATTACAAACTGCAACTGAAATATCTCGAGAATATCAAGGACTTTTAACATTGAAAATGTTTTACTAATTGGATGTGTGGCGGTTTACGGGAGTCCCAGCAGCGATTTCTGTGACGCCTGGAAATTTCGCAGTTTTTGGGAATTTTTGCATGTTCTACGTATTCCAGGTCAACGTTTTTGATGTCATTTTGAAGACCTCGCCAAATGCGAACTTTGGGGGCCGTGATAGAAAATGAAAGGTTCAAAGGGGCGAAAATACGGCTATTAAAACCATTTTTTGGATACGGAAGCGTTCAGTGCTGTTACATCGCTTACTTTATGAAATATTCAACTTTGATTATGGGCTGCTTAGAAAGAGGATGAACCAGCCAACATCATCCGGGTTGGTTTCTGGGGTGTTCGATGCACGGGAGAGAGATTATAGGGGTGGAAAATTGAATTACGTTTTAGAAAATTTCAATATTGTTATATCGCATACTTTTTGTAACATCCAAATTTGATGTTGGGCTAGATGGAAATAGGACGAACTAGCGCACATCGTATGGGTTGGTTTTTGGGGTCTGCGATGCACGGGGACTATATTTAGGGGTGTAAAGTTGAGCTACGTTTTTAATACATTTTAAGCGTTTGGTGCTGTAACATCGCATAACATAACATTAATAGTAATAAATAAATTTATGTACGTTTCATAGAGTTATGTACACTACATTTCCCATAGCCCGTTAAGAAAGTAAAATATTCATGTACAAAAGTAACTTTATTTAATGATTTGTTATTTATGTTAGTAAATATCAAAATTTCAAAGTACATAGCCTAGGTACTCTTGCACATTAATTCATAAATGACTAGGTGATTCGTACTTCCGGATGAGAAAAGCAACATATTAATAAGAATATTAATAACATTAATAGTCAATTTGTTAACACCAGTACAAATCACTATGTATTCTTAATAAGTTTACCCCACACGTCAAGAGACAGTGACACAGTAATTAAGCTCGACACGCGTTTCGCTGACAACCAGGATAGCTGGGATTGGGGGCCAAGAATTTCAATTGCTTGTAAATGAAGAGTGTAGTCGCGCATTGTTAGGACTGTTTTAACATTTTGAGATCATAATATAGTTTATGAACGATCGGTCCATAATGCATGCTTGGTTTAGCGCCCTGAAAAGCGGACATGAATAGTTTTTAGGGCGCTAAAATACTATTCATTTTATGGCCCGGAAAGCTTTTTGTTTACAAAAAAAAATGAATCATAATTGCTTTCAACAGTAATTTGAGAAGTACTTTTCATTTACAAGCATTTTGCATGCATATTCTTTGATTTTCAAATTAATTTCGTTCACTGACGCTGAATTAAACCATTTTTCGTTCATTTCTACAATTTGCGATTAAAACATATGACATATTCAAATATTGCATGTTTTGAATGTGTATGGAAAACCGCAGACCAACTGGTTTCGTCCTTCTGGGACTCATCAGTACGGTGCTTTACCCTACACACCCAAACCATGCAATTTAATCTTGCTATATATGCTGCCGCGCTCTGGACAGATATCAGCAAGTGACAACTACTTTGAGTAATTATCCAGTATTAATTAGTGGTACTGGACCGTTCGAACAACTACTCCTCGGGCAAATATCCCGCCAGGCATTGAATTATAGAACTAAATTAAGATTTTTTGTACTACGAGACATTTCAGACTGCTACCCCATCTAAGATGGCTTTGAAACAATCCTAATTTGTCTCCATGTACGTACGTGCTTTTTTTGAACAAAGACCTGCTTAAAAAAAATAAGGAGTAGTTGTTCGAACGGTCCAGTACCACTAATTAATACTGGATAATTACTCAAAGTAGTTGTCACTTGCTGATATCTGTCCAGAGCGCGGCAGCATATATAGCAAGATTAAATTGCATGGTTTGGGTGTGTAGGGTAAAGCACCGTACTGATGAGTCCCAGAAGGACGAAACCAGTTGGTCTGCGGTTTTCCATACACATTCAAAACATGCAATATTTGAACAAAGACCTGCTTAAAAAAAAGCACGTACGTACATGGAGACAAATTAGGATTGTTTCAAAGCCATCTTAGATGGGGTAGCAGTCTGAAACGTCTCGTAGTACAAAAAATCTGGATTTAGTTCTATAATTCAATGCCTGGCGGGGTATTTGCCCGAGGAGTAGTTGTTCGAACGGTCCAGTACCACTAATTAATATGACATATGTCAAAACCAGAAAACAAATCGTTTATCAACAAAAACAACATACTAAAAAAATTCTTGCTGGGACAAGTTAAGTAAATTATCTGTAGTAATACAATAAGTGGTCTGGAATTGTCGGAAATTTTACGAAAGCTGTTGCTTTGCTTGGTAACCACGAGTGTAAATTTTACAGTTAAAAGATCACTCGCGCAAAGCGCTCGTGATCTTTTGCCAAATTTACACGAGTGGTTAGTAAAAGCAACAGCTTGAGTAAAATGACCTAAAAATTCCAGACCACGAAGATCAGATTAATCTTCAACTCCTGAGGATGCTGACTTGTCAGCGAAACACGCGCCGAGTTTAATTACTGTGTCACTGTCTATTGGCGTGTGGGGTTAATTTATTAAGAATTCGTCGTCAAATATTCCCATTACTTTTCTCTCTTGAGCTATCAATAAATCGTGGAAATTTGACAGGTCGTTAATTCGTTTTAAAGTACGTTGCTTCGATTTAAAAAATAATCTTGTTAAATACAATTCGTGGTCTGGAATTTTTAGGTAATTTTACTCGTGTAAATTTGACAGAAGATCACGAGCAAGCAACAGCTTAATTTGCGATTAAAACATTATATGACATATGTCAAAACCAGAAAACAAGCAGTTTATCAACAAAAACAAAATACTAAAAACAATTCTCGCTGGGAGAAGTTAAGTAAATTATCCTCACTATAATAATGATTTAATTGGGCAGAATTAAACACGTGATCAAAAATACTGTTAATTTATTGGAAAATAGAAACGTCAAAAAATAATCAAAGGTACCTTATCATGTTTTTATTTTACTAAATTCATTTGGGCAACAATAATTTTTAAATTTGACAGCTAAATTGACTTGCACTTTTTTTGAACACTATAATATTAAAATACTTCGATCTTGCATAAAATTTTGTATTTACCACGGTCGCAAATAGCGTCTACGGCCCCCGGCGTCTTGCTTCATTTCCGCCGCGGGCGGTAAGGCTTTTTTACGACCTAGATACATATACATACATATATATATATATATATAGATGTGAACTTTAAGGGGAATTTCGACCTTGCGGAGTGCCAGTCAATGTTAAATCTTTATCAGTTAAAGGATTGCTCGCCGATGTTGAGTATATGCTTGGCAAAGTACCTGAAGATAAAAAAGATTTGTATCGAGCCAGAACCACCAACCTAATCACCAATATTATTTACATAAGAATATTGGGCATAGATTCCAAATGGATGGTGTTTATGGCAGATGCAAGAGATTTCTGAAAGAGAATGAACAGGTGGTGGTCCTGCATAGTGATAAGGGGGGTGTAACGGTGGTCATGGATAGAGCGGAGTACGATGACAAGATGGTGGCCATTTTGTCAGATACATCCAATTTTAGTAAAATCAATAGGGACCCTACTAGAAGCATACAAGACAAAGCCAACTTGTTGGTTACTAAGCTTTCTAAAAAGGGTTATTTTGGGGAAGATAGTGATAAAAGATATAAAATTTATAATTCTGTATGCCCTAGGATCTATGGCAACCCTAAAATCCACAAAGACAACAATCCTCTCCGTCCTATAGTGTCAGGCATTCAGGGCCCCACTAATCACATAGCAGGTATAGTGGCTGAGCTGTTGTCTGCAGCTTATGACACAAATAATGACTATCATATCTCTGACTCATTCCAGTTTGCCGAATTTATCAATGGACTAATTATCCCTCCGGGATATGTCATAGTGTCATTAGATGTAGTCAATTTGTTTCGAAGCTTGTTTCAGGATTTGATTTTGAGGGTGATAGACAGAAAATGGAATGACATTGAACCTCATTCTGGGAACATTGGTAAGTCTCGTCAAAGAGTTGGTGAGCTTTGTTCTCAGCAACAACATATGTTGTTTTCGTGGTCAATATTACAGGCAGATCATGGGTTGTGCTATGGGGTCCAAACTAAGTCCTATTTTGGCTCAATATGTCATGGACGCCTTGTTGGACCATTGCTTCCCTTTGCTCCCTTTTGAACTGGGCTTTATCAAGAAATACGTAGATGATCTGATCCTTGCCTTACCACCGGAAGGTATAGACGAAATTGTTCAATTGTTTTCATCTTATGATGAGCATATAGAATTTACTGTCGAGAGAGAGTCCAATGGTGGAGTTCCCTTTCTCGATACTAGTCATTCGTAAGGATCGTACCATTGTACTCGACTGGTACCAGAAGCCTTCAGCATCTGGTCGTTACATCAATTTTCTGTCTAATCACGCGATCAATGTTAAGATTAATTTTATTAGACAGATGAGAGTGCGTATAGAGAGGATCAGTCATACCAGTTTTGTAAAAAAGAATTTAAGACAGCTGTATACCATGCTTAAATTGAATTCCTATCCCCCACCCTTGCTTAGCAAAATTCTCTTTTCTCAGAGATACCCGAACCGTCCATCAGTTCCGCAAGCAGCCCTGCCAATAGATCCCGCAGTTCATACATCTTATGCCACTCTGCCTTATATTGACCAATTAACGAATAGCATCATTAGCATTTTCAAAGAGGAGAATATCAAAATAGCAAAAAAGAATGTACACTCTGTTGGTTCTCTGTTCAGTAAGCTTAAAGAACCTGTCCCTAAGGATCTTCAATCCGACGTCATCTACATATTGATTTGCTTATCTTGTTCCAAAACCTAAGTGGGCCAGACCTCACAATGGCTGAAGAGTAGGGTCGCTGGTCACAAAAGTAACGTCAGAAATTACCCAGATAGATGTGCTCTCGCCGGCCATGTTGTTGGTCTGGACCACGTCATAGATTATGATTCTGCAGAAATATTAGCAAAGGAACGCAACTATGAAAGACGTAAATTTCTGGAAATGTATTATATTAGGGATGAAGGCCCAATGCCATAAACAAAAAAACAGATACTCAAGGTTTGAGTAATATTTACACTTATTTAATGACATTCAACCCCAATGAATTTTTCGATGGTCCTCTGGATGAATAATGTGCAGTCTATCTTTGAGTGGGTCTGTGGTGTCTGGGGAATTTCCGGTTTCCTTCATATGTCAGTTTGTTTTGTTGGTTGACTTGTTGAGGCAGCTGTTTAATTTTGAATTCAAAAAAACTTTTGAAACTGGAAACTATCTAGACAGCATGTGTTCTAATTTCATTGTTGGATCCTGATTGTTTCTACTATGAGACGACGTCATGTTTTATTTTTTGAACTTTACTTTTAATTGTTTTGTGTTGTACGAGTGCGTTTCGTTGTGATTCCCGCTTTTGCATTCGATGGTTGTTGGACTGTTTGTTCAATCTCACATATTGTTAATACTGTTAATAGTTTATGTAAATAATAAAATTTCTTTTGGGGAATTCAGTCTGGTATTAAAAGAATACTCTTTTTTAGGTTCAAGCTTTCAACACTTTATTGTGTCTTCGTCAGGAACACTGTAAATGAGAGACAATAAGTATACATTATGGAAAATTAAAAGATTTTTAACACTTACAAAAGTTGAGTTTTAAAAAGTACGCTGAACTGAACATCATTTAAAATCAAAGAAACTCTAAGAAAAAACTGGTAATAAGGTTACATTATTCCACACACAGATTGAATTAGTAATTTAAACGTTTTTTATAATCTAAAAATTATTGTTTGACAGTAGTCAACACAATTTGAAAATTTAAAAATCTTGGTGTAAGTTTTTACTATGGTAATATTGCTGGGTATAGTTATTATTGGTATCTACTTTTAATTTGTTTCCTTAGTGAGTTTTAACAGATAGGAATATATGATGTTCAAACCTTCTATGTCTGATCTTTTATTCATAGAATTAGGGTTTTGTAAAATTCTAGCCATTTCAAGAAACATTCTCTTATTTCGATTTTGTTCTATGTCCAATATTCTGGCATTATCATAATTGGCGTGGTGTCCCTCTTCATTTACATGTACTGATAGCATACACGCTTGTCTTTTGTGCCCAGTGATCCTGTCTTTTAGTCTTTGGCAAGTCTGACCTATGTAAATTGAATCGCAGTTGTTGCATGGAATGGAATATACTACATTCGACATTAATAGAGGATTTATCTTATCTTTAATTTTAGAAAATATCGTAGATACAGGAGTGTGATTTCTAAAGGCAATGTTGATATTTCCAATATGTAATAGAGACTTCCTTAAGGCTAAAGTGAGTCTTGGTATATAAGGTAGAGAGAAATACTTTTCTGGCATATTACGAGGATTAATTTTGATATTAGAAGTGCTGAAAAGTAATTTGTTAAGGATTTTCGGAGGATACTGGCATTTAAGTAGGAATTCCTTCAGTTTTTGAAGATCAACATTTTTATATTGATTACTTGATATTTTTTGTATTCGGTCTTTCATAGTAAGTATCATTTGATATTTATATCTTTTGCTATGGTTGGAGAAATAATGAAGGTATCGACCTGAAAATCCTGGTTTGGTATACCAAGATGTAGTTATAGTGTTATTATTTTCCCTGTGAAGGAGAACATCTAAAAAAGGAAGTTCTCGATTGTTTTCTTTTTCAATAGTAAATTGAAGTAGGTGGTCGTAATTATTAAATGTATTCAACAAGTTATCAAGTTGATTATTGGGTAAAGATAAGACAATATCATCTACAAACTTTTTTAGAAAAGGAATATGAAATGGGAGTTTGTCTAAACAGTCTTGAATAAGTTTGTCCATAACATATTGTGAAATTATGGGAGATATTTTACTACCCATAGGCATACCTAGGATTTGTTTATAATAAGTGTTATTATATGAAAAAACCGTGTTTTGGAAAAGAAACTTTAAGGTGGATATGAATTTATTTTTTGTTATGTTGGTATGTATTTTTATATCTTCCCATTTTTGCATTACGCTATTTATGGCATTGGCTTCAGATATATTGTTGAAGAGAGATTTAACATCAAGACTAATGAGTATGTGTCCAGGGGGTAATTGAAAACCATTGATAAATTGGCAAAATTCATGCTAATTTAATGAAATTATTATTTGCTCATTACATTGTAGACACCCTGACGAAGAAATAAAATATTTCGAAAGCTTGGCAGGAGAATAAAAAGTGTTCTTTAATAACTCCCAGTCGAATACCCCTAAACCATTTGATTTAAATATTAACAAATACCTACGACTGTTACCTCTAAGTGTATATATATATATATAACTATATGTAGGTATGGTATATACGGTTTGTGCCTTGAAAATCGGGCGTAAATTGTATTGTACCGCTCTAGGGCGCTAAAAATACTTTATGGTCTTTTACAAAATAAAATAAATCAATTGCTTCCAAGGGTACTATGTTTCTATATCTTATAGCTATTTTAACAGAAATAATTTTTAAATTTGAGAGCTAAATTGATTTATATTTTATTATAATATTAAAATTGTGCGATCGTACATAAAATTGTGTATCACGGTCGTAAATAGCTTCTACTGACCTCAGCGTGTTGCATCCCTCAGTGCTTTGCGCTTCGGGCTTCAATCACATCTCGGACCGCAAAAGCTTGTTTACGATCTTGGTACACAAATAATAATTATTATGCTGGTTGTAATCTAGAATGTTTTTGGGTGTAGCAAGGTGTGTCGTTTGCTCTAGGATTTTATTTTAGGGTTATTGGTTGATGTGTGACTTTTGCTGCAATGTTGTGTCGTTCAGTGTAGGCAGTTAGGGCTAAAATTTTATATCTTGGTAGCTCACAAGTGATGCAAGAAATCGTCTTAGGAGTCATTTAAACTTTGGATTTTTTAAACATTTCATTTGTGCATCATTTTTTATTGTTCTTGTTGTTATTGATAGTGTCATCATCACATATCAGTTCCTACATCCCCAACTATTTGAGAGCAGTAGTCTGATCTAGGCCTACCCATACCTCTTTTTATTTCTATCTCCGACTCTAGTATGTCGCGAACTATTCCTTCGTGTCTCCTACTTTTTATTTTTTTTCCATACCTTTCGCTTTTCCCTAACTCTTTCCGAACCTCCATATTGCTAACCTTATCTATCCATGGTAGATATCTTCATCATGCGTCAGTAGCACCACATTTCAAACGCTTCTCTTCTTTTTCGATCCGTTTCTCCTATTGTCCAGGTTTCGCACCCGTAGAGGAAAGTTGCCTAATATGGGGTACTTTTTTTCAAATTGCTCCAAAGTTGTTGTAACTATGTTTTTAGGAGAATTTTCACTAGCAAACTTTAAATTTGTTTGTCTTTGAGCATTGTGTTATAAAACAGACCAAAAACAATTAAAATGAGGGAGATGTGCAATAAATAAATTGTCACTTACTACCCCATATTAAGTTTATGCATATCCTTAATATGGGGTACCCCAAATAATATTAAGAATTTATACTCAAAAAACAATATTTTGAAAAAAGGTTTTTATTATCAACTCAAAATAAACAAAACATTTTATTACAATATAAAATATATAAACAAAATAACAAAAGAGAAACAAATAAGTTGTCAAAACTTAAAAAATTGTTTTGGGCAGTATTACTGAAAATTTGCTCTCTATTTCATGATTTGCGGTTATTGGGCATCTGGAAATAATGTATTTCCCATTATACACAGAAATAAAAATGCTAACATTGCTATTCCATCGAATAAAAAAGTAATTTCCTCATATATGGGGTACCCCAAATTAGTCACTCTGTTGTACCCCATATTAGGAACAAATTATTGTTTGGTTATATAGCATTTTCGCAGAAATTTTGCTGAGTTTTCTAAAATGCCACATACATGACAATAAACTGCGCAAAATTTACTGTCGGATGCAAATAAACTAATTTAAAATACCTACTTTTAAGACGGAGTACACTCGCAGGAACAACGCGCTCACTAACATTTCAGATGTATACAAACTTTTGAAGCCACCTGGTGGAGAAACGGTGAAAGTAGTAACACCGTTTGTCATATAGGAAAATAGCAAAATAAAGTCGATATTAATTAGCAATGAACCAATGAATTCAACAGGTGGCAAAAATGGAATTGGCCAAAAACGCGGTAGGTACTCCATATTAGGAACTATCGTCATATTAGGCAACTTTCCTCTACAGTGCCGCACATTGATAGTGTGCGGTTATAAAATTCTTTTTTTCGCAATTCGTGCTAAATCGTAAGGATTAAGTATAGATATTACGGAGGTATTTTATTGAATTGGATGTATCAACAAACATTAGGAATGTTTACCAATGAACTTCTCGTATAATTTCATTATTGGAAACTAAAAACTTAAAAATCAAAAATAACCCCTTACTGAGTTAACTAAAATCTTCGTGAAATACATACCTATTATGCAGGTCCTTATTGTTATTTAATTTCTTATGCAAGTGACTGTAATTTGTTTAGGTAAACACATTAGTTGACGAATTTAAAAATAAATAATTACCTACACAGAAAAATGTATAAAAGATCCTTTCTCTGAATAAAAACTATAAAAACTTGTTTGCGTAGACAAAATGTACAAATCTATTATTACACTTGAAATATGGAGTGAAAGCTAATTTCTCTGCATTTTTATTTCACAGATATGGAAAACATCTTATTCTTCATTTTGGTCTATATAATCAACTTCAGTCACGCAATTGTTTGCAGAAAAGAGATGGATTACCACGACTACTTCGGATACGGTTATGATGTAACTTGCACTAATATGACCAACAGTCAAGTTCGTGAACTTGAGGATGTTGTTGTTTATAATGAAATAAAGCTGACCCTAAAAAACTGCAATTTCATCGCAAGGTCTTCACTCTTCAGGAACGTGCAGAAAATAAGAGAACTTGCCATTTTTAACTCGTCTATTACCTACCCGAAGGAAGAAGCTCTTTTACAAGACCTTGATAAATTGGAGACTCTTAGCATAATAAATTGTAATATAAGTGAGATGCCTCCTAGATTACTGGAAAAATTACTTCAGTTAAAATCATTATATCTGTACCAAAATAACCTGAGTAACATTTCCAGAAGTAGTTTTAGTTCTTTACATAACGTAGAAACAATTGACCTGTCTTACAACAAAATATTTAAGGTTAGAGATATTCCTTTTTGTGAACTGCCATCATTAAAACGACTGAATATGGGGCATAACAAAATTACGTTTTTAAACACTTCGAGTTTCGTTTGCTTGCACAGACTGCGTTCAATCAAATTCGATTACAATCAGATAAATGTACTGAACTCGCCTTTTGCAACTTTGCGCTATATAAAAGATATACGTTTGAGCTATAACAAAATACAAAGCATAAATGGAATTTTCTCTGGGTTAAAATATCTCAAATCTATAAACCTTGAAGGAAATCAAATAGCTGTTCTGAAAAGTGGAACTTTTAAAAATTTAATCAATTTAGAAAGTATTAACATAAATATAAATATACTTCGGCATATTGAGAACGATGCATTTGAAAATCTCACAAACCTGCATGATTTACATTTGTCTGCAAATAATTTGTCAAATATACATTTATATGACCTTCCCAATTTGGAAATTTTAGATATCTCGAAGAATCATTTTCGTGCAGATGTCTTTCAAAATTTAAGGAATTTAACATCTCTTAAGAACTTAAATGTAAATTACAACAAAATAAGTCTCATAGACACGTCTGCATTTAAAAACTTCAGTAGCTTATTAAATTTATACTTGTCTGGGAACGATCTGAGGGTCACCACTACCTCTTTTACTGGTTTGAGAAATCTCAAAGAACTTTATATAGATAACAATAAAATAACATATTTACCTCCTTTGTCTCTGGATAGCCTTGCCAATTTGACAACATTAGATTTATCGTTTAATAAAATTTCAAAGCTAGACAGTCAAATATTTTATCACTTAAATTTGTTAGAAACACTAAATCTGTCTTACAATATGTTGGAATATCTAGAATTCAATACAATGATAAACTTAGTAAATCTGAAAACTTTAGATTTAGAAGGTAATAAATTAGCGACTATTGACTACAGTAATTTGATATCAAAATTACCGTTTTTAAAAGTAATAAATGTGAAAGATAATTTACTTTCCTGTGATTTCTTGTCAAAAATGATTCACTATTTCAGAATAAATAATATCGGTTATACCATCAATGAAGAGTTTGAATATGAAAAAGAAAATGTAGCTGGAATATATTGCAAAGAAAACAAAGCAAACATATCTTTGCTAATAGCCAGTGAAGCTTTAAGGAATAATACTGAACTTTTAAATAAAATTTATAACATTTCACATGAGGAAACAACCACAAACCAAGCTTTTATAATTGGCACACCGATTGTTGTAATTGCCCTGTTATTTGTTTTGGCACTAGGTTCTTATCGATACTACATGTACACTAGGAGAGTGGGGTATATAATGGATGAGCTAGAGCTGATGGAGTCTTAGAAGATGAAGATATTTCTTGTTAAACAGTTATTATTAGGTGCATACCTATTGTGATTTTACTTTGTAGATAATTATTATTTATTTAAAATAAATTGTTCCTTGTCTTAATGTTATTTCGACAATAAAATATTTTTTGTGCTGCGCGAGTTTATCTGAATATAGTGTTTACACCTACCTATGGATATTTTACAGGTCGACTGCATTAGCAAGGGTGAACTCTAGGATGCAATAATCAGGACGACAGTTACTGATAATTTTATAAAAATTCGGTGTGTTGAAACAGCCTCCGGCTCGTGTTGTGTAAATATGAGCTATGATCTCAGTTTTCTGGTATAGTTTCAGAAAGAATTGCCTCATTTCGAATTTAGAACAGGAAAAAAAATTGAATTTTTAAGTAAGCAAAAAGATGTTTCTTTCTAACATTACAAAAAACTGAGATCATAGCCCATATCTGCACAACAAGAAGTTTAAGTGTATTAAATTTCCGAAAGTTGTTTTGTAATCTTTAGAAAAGGAACACCTAGTTCTCGGGGATCAATGTGCGCGAGCGAAACAGTTGAAATTTCGTAAAACCCCTTTAATTAAACTGCTGTAGTGGACGAAAGAAGTACCTGAAGTAACCTGAGTTAACTTTTCTGTAACGGAGGTGCACGCTTATACAGGGTGTCCCAGAACAACGGGGCAATATTTCTAGTTTGGATCAAAATAATACTTAAAGTATCTATAATTTTTTTTCTAGTGTAACGTTGCAAAAAGAAACACATTAGGTAATCAAGAATTGATTGTGTTTACTTTTAACGTTCTGACGTCACGCCCGGATCCCGAAGAGATGCACGTCACCTGTATTCGTAGACACAGGTGGGAGACGCAAGCGCGCGCCAGTTGAGACGACCGTCAAGCGAGATAGATGGTAGTTGCGGCCGTTACTAATCTGACGTCCTGCATTTTGCACCCGGCACTACTCTTCCCGCTAGAAACTCGAAGTGACCCGCCGCCGAAGACCTCCCGCCACCACAGCTGACGTAGAAGAATCCGACGTCACACCGCTGATAAAAGTGGGTGCTCCGCCGAAGAGAATTCAGTATTTGGCCGTCCGGCCCTCAGCTGGAACAAATACTCCCAGCATCCGGGATAATGCTGGCCGCCGATCCGACCTAGTAGTAATTGAGCGACCGTTCCGACTTCACCGTGTGATCAAACCGAAAGTAATTATATTATCCCGTAAATATTTGAGTAAATATTTGAGTAAGTAACTTTGAGTAAGTACCCTACCTCGTTCGTATCAAATAAATTCAATTTGTTCGTGCTGGGGAATTGGGAGTGCTGTCTATGAAGATCGATCGATTTTCCCATCCTGTGGGGGCCCTAGCGCCTGTAATAGGACGACATACCGGTGGAAATCGATCGCATCCGGGTAACGGGCGGCTCCTGGTGAAATCTTAAGGTAGAACGAATTGATTATTTGCGACGGAGGAGCTAGCGGCGTTCCCCCAGGCGATTGCACTCGCGTGCTGCGACGAGAATTGCCCGCCGTTCCCGTCTCGGCGTTGGCACCGTTCGGTGCTCCCACGAAATCTCCGAGACCCCGTAAATATTCAGAATTGATCACTCGGCGGACCGCAAGCGTTCTATCTGGACACTCCGTAAAAACCGTGTTTCATTTCCCCGTAAATATCTCGTATTTTTGTATATATTCCGATTTATTAACTTAATTCTTTTAAGAATACTCCGTGAGAACCGCATTTTATTTCACTGTAAATAATATCTCGTATTTTGTATATAAATTCTGTTTTTATCCATTCAAGTCTGTTTATTCAATTCTTTCAAATGTAAATAGTTAAATTAATAGAGTACCGTTTCATTTTCTTTCTGTTGTGTTATTCGACGTTTAGCAATAGTAACATAATATTTGGACCCACCCTTCTGCGACTACGAGCAAAAGGGTGACCAACGTATAAGTCTTACCTGACCGTAAATACAACCCAAGAAAAACGTTCATAAGCGAACGATCCGACCAGCCTAAATATACAGCGTATCCCAATAAGTGATACCGAGGGGTACCGCTGCATATTTAGGGACCGCACCTAGAACGTCCAGAATTGGCGTACGAAATAAACCCAGACGAAAGTCATCGTTGTATGAGTGACGTCCGAAATCAGGAGAAAGCAATCGTTGTACTAGGACGCCTCCCTTCGAAGCTATTCGGCCTTAAAAGTCAAGTCCTGAAGAAGGTTTTCTGCTGATAACTTTCAAACTACTGTATCGAATGTTATAAAATTTGGACTATAATAATAAAGCATTTATTCTGTTGAACATACAAAACAAATTAATATTCATATACATCGTAGGTAATATTGAGTATGTCCGCAGAAATAGCCAATATTCAAATGCAAGAAAAGAAAAATTTCCCACATTTGTTCTTCCATATGGCATAACATTATTAATATATTACATACGTAAATGAGGAGTATCCCGAAACACTATACAATTAGTAATTAATAAATTTAAAATTACAATGCCTATAGGGCCCGATCCAAAAAAAGAAGAAAAAACATATAACTGCAAAGAAACAAGAAACATAAAGATTGATGCCTTAGTATTAGAAGCGAATGACACGAAGACGAATGAGAATGAAAATGGTAAGATTTAAGTTATATTTTAAATGTAATGCAAATTTCTCCTGCGTGCAGCATGTTCCTCAATTGATGCATTTGTTTCGCTGCAATACACCCGCACTTCATCACCAAATTTATTACTTTCGCAGCTGTATAAGAAAATGATCCCTGAAACTGAGCAGTTCGGTGTAGAGGTATCGTTACCAGACTTTTTGACCTAATATTAAGTTGATGAACCTCCGCCCTAACAAGAATTTTCTGTGATAGATATGTAGGAGAACCATTTTCTAATAATTTAAGGCATAATTTAGAGTAATGGAGAAATCTACGATCCCTAATGGTCAACCACCGAAGCACTCCCAGACGACCCCTCAGCGAGTCGCGTCTTCTTAAATCAAAAATTAAACGTATACATGAATTTTGAACTTTTTGCAGACGCCTCACATTATAACTCGTTAGACACGGCCCAAAAACAGAGTCACAATAATTTAAGTGTGATAAAACTAGAGATTCACAAAGAGTTACTTTCGTTCGAATGTTTAAAATATGACGACTATTATAGATAACTTTCAAATTAGCATAAGCACTTCTTATTATTCGATTCACATGCGTGTTGAATCTCATATCTGAATCAATGTACAAACCAAGATTCTTGACCACCCCAACGACTGACAATTTTACGCTATCCAACCTTACATCCAATCTCGCCAGGCATCGCTCTCTAGTATACTTACGCCCCAGAAGCATCACCTGCGACTTGGCTGGATTCAAGGTTAAACAGTATTTCCGTGACACCTGATGAAGTGAACAGAGATCCCGGTTTTTAAACAAATTTGACTGGTCTATTTGATCTTCAGAACAAGAATAATAAAGCTGACTATCGTCCGCATAGAAATGACTCTTGCAATATGTTAAACAATTTTGAAATAAAGAAATATATGTAGAAAATAACAAGGGACCAAGAATTGATCCCTGCGGCACACCACTAACCGATGTTAAAGGATTCGAACATTTCTGTTTGTATCTTACTAATTGCTGCCTACCCTGTAAATAACTCTTCATCAACCTAACAGCGCCGTCAGCAAAACCTACATTATGAAGCATTGCCAGCATCAAATTATGATTAATGCGGTCAAAAGCTTTGGAGTAATCCAGGAGTACCAAGGTAGTCACCATATTACTATCTGTAGCCGTCAAGATATCATCAACAACTGACAAAAGCGCGGTAGTGCAATTATAATTGGCCCGAAAACCGGATTGATTACTTGGCAGAATCTTATATTCATCTAAATGTACTTTTATTTGTTGATGACATAGTTTATAGACATAGTATCTAAGCAAGCATCTGTGATCGAGTGATATGCCATCTTCCTTATCTTGTCTAGGAAGCCGGGGGTGGAACACCCCTAATGCTTTTTACCCCTTAACTTTCATGTTGATGCTCTTAACGAATTCGCAATTACATTTTTAAATTCTTCAAACAATTTTCTCAAAAAAGGTACTCTTTTTTGAAACCGTTAAAACCGCCCGTTCACGAGAAAAAATGTATACAAAGACATAAATTATTATCATTTTTACTACACAAAAATGTATGCGTCTACAAGGTGCTCACTTCGAAAATTTATTGTTTATTTATTTATTGTTATTATGTTTTCAAAACCGATTATTCATACATTTTCATTTCATTTTCACTTTCTGACATGTTTCATGAAGCAGTTCATATTTCATAGCCTGGTTTGTATAGGAAAAATGATCAACCATGACTTTGCATACATTTTTTTTTCTCGGAAACGGACCGATTTGACGGTTTCAAAAAGAGTACCTTATTTTGCCAAAATTGTTTGGGGAATTTAAAAATGTTATTGCAAATTCGCTAAAAGCATCAACGTAAAAGTTAAGGGGTGAAAAGCATTCGGGGTGTTCCACCCCCGTCTTCCTAGACAAGATACGGAAGATGTCATGTCACTCGATCACAGATAATTGCTTACTATGTCTACAGTCCAAATTTTATAACATTCCATACACTAGTTTGAAAGTTAACAGCAAAAAAACCTTCTTCAGGACTTGACTTTTAAGGGAGAATAGCTTTGCAGGGATGCGTCCTAGAAAAAAAATTATACACACTTTAAGTGTTATTTTGACCCAAACTATATGGTCCAGAAATATTGCCTCGTTGTTCTGGGACACCCTGTATATTAACGAACTAAACTGTCATGCGACCGTCAATTTTTTGTGGTCCATAGGAAATCAAGGTTGCTGCAGCAAAGTGTATGCAAACTGCTACCTACTTGATTAATTGATTTCCTTTTTCCAAAGAAACTTTAAATGTAATTTTAATTCATTCAAGTTAATAATAACCATACTCGTAACTTGAAAGTAGGTGCATAGCGTAGAAGCAATGACATGTCTCACAACAAAATATTTAAGGTTACACAAATTCCTTTTCGTGAACGGCCGACACAAAAAGCGACTAAATAAGAGACAACAAAAATATTCTAGTTTCGTTCAACTATGCAGACTAGATACATTCTACCAAATTTGATTTCAGTAAAGCAAATTTATAGGAACCATCTTTTGCAACTTTGCGTAATTTAAGAAATATACATTGGAAACCTCCTTAAACCTTGAACCTCCTTAAATCTTGAAGACAGTCAAAAAAGGATTCCTAGAAGTGCAACTTTTAAAAATTTAATCAATTTAGAAAATAAATGCAAATATAGGTACTTCCATATATTGACAACGATGCCTTTGAAAATCTAACGAACCTGTATGATTTACATTTGCCCGTAAATAATATTTCAAATACACGATTGCAGGATTTTCCAGATTATTTTCCAGATTATTTGTATGCAGACATGTTAAGAGTGTTTCAGTATTGAATGTTCCGAATGTGCATGGAAAAACCGTAGACCACTGGTTTCGTCCTTGTGGGACTCATCAGTACGGTGCTTTGCCCTACACCCTCGAACCATGCAATATTACCTGCTTTATATATACTTACACTTGGTGCAGGTATTAGCAAGAGCTAATTATTTGCCAAATTATGCGGCAGAGATGAGATGTACTGGACCGTTCGAACAAATACTCCTCGGGCAAATACCCCGCCAAGCATTGAATTATGGAACTAAATTATTCAAATTTTGTGTACTACGAGCTCTCTTGCTACCCTTGTATCACGACGTACTTTCGTGCTATACTGGTATTAAGTATTCATGTTAAGACTTTTTCAATATTGAATGTTTGGAATATGTATGGAAAAACCGTAGACCACAGGTTTCGTCCTTGTGGGACTCATCAGTAAGGTGCTTTGCACTACACACTCGAACCATGCAATATTGCTTGCTTTATACTTATACACTTGGTACAGGTATTGGCAAAAGCTGATTATTTGCCGAATTATCATAGTACACAAAATTTTGATTTATTTCTATAATTCAATGCCTGGCGGGGTATCTGCCCGAGGAGTAGTTGTTCGAATGGTCGAGTACCTCTCATTTATGGGTGCACTTTACAAAATTTGAAAAATTTAATATCTCTTAAAAATTTAAATTGTAACAAAATAAGTGGGTACCACAGACGTCTCTGTATTCGAATAGTTTATTAATTTCATAGACCGTACTTGTCGGACAAAGATCTAAACATCACCACTGGCTCTTCCACTGGTTTGTAAAATCTCAAAGAACTTTATGTAGAGGTCACATGCGTGAGAGGCAGAAGCGTATACGGTTTGACTCTGGGTGACATATTTGTATGCTACACACAACTTTTTGCAAGTTGCTTACGCAAGAAGGTTTCCCTTTTGGCTAATGTGTGCAACTTTACACATGCATTACGATTCAACAGTTCCTGTCCTACAGGTTGAAGGCTCAGATTCTCACCAATAAGAAGCTGCTAAAAGGAATAAACGTGTTCGTCCACGAAGACCAAGCGAAATTTCAATTTTGATTTCTAGCACTGGGCCATGAAGAGATTTGGCCCTCGATATATATGTGGACAGCTGGTGGCCGAATTTTCTGGATAGAAGCGATCGATGAGGAACGGACGAAAACTACGCGGGAATCGCATAAGATGTCTATGGGAAATGGTGAAAGTGTCTTATTATAGATTTGTTTCCGGTTCCCATCTAAGTTGATGTGTTTTGTGGTCAATCAATCATATGTTTTTTTTTCTGGACATATTTACTAATAATTGTTAAAAACAGTCTTCACTCTTAGTCGCTGTATTTGACAGTACTTCTGCATCTTTTTTTATTATTTTCACTTCGTTCCTTGTGTTCTCTTTCCTTTTCTTTTCTCTCCCATTTTTTCTTTTCTTTCCAAGTATCTACCTACTTATTGTTGCCTTCTTAATTATTTAACTGATTATTGATAGAGAATGCCTGTTTTCTTCCAATTTGCTCCTACGAGTGCTTATTCTTCTATGATTCGTCTCTTCTTCCCATCAGTTTTGTTTTCTAACTACTATTTCTGCTGTCTCTTTTAATGGCCCACATAAATATTGCGCATGTGGCAGGATTTTTGGAATTTAAGAGTTTGCTGTTGGAGGAGAATTTGAATGTGATGTTTTTTTGTATCTGAATCGTGGCTCAGTTTGAACATAGACAATGCTGCAGTCTGCGCGCCTGACTGTAGGTTTCTTGAGATAAACCGGGAAGCATATTTACATAAATTATGTCGTTGTGGCACCGGGGTGCTAAAATCGCATATGGAATGGAATTGTTTCTCCGACTACAAACGCTACGCTATTTGTGCACGCCCAAAACCACAAAGGATTTGTAGTTCAGTTGATAACATTTTTTACTATGCGGTTTGAACTTTTTGAATGTTGGAAACATGTAGGTATTACATATCATTGAATTGAAAATGATAAATTATTTATTATGCATCATTTATTACAAACTTCAATAAAATATAACCAAATAAATTTAAATGTCCATTTTCATGACCTTTTGAATTAGGCTAATTTCATTATCATAAGGTTCTCAGTCCGAAGGCTGGTTGGACGAGTACCTCCATCTTTTCTTGCCCTGAGCTAACCTTCGCATTTCCCTAAAAGTAGAACATCCTACATCCCCAATTATTTCTATCTCTGACTCTAGTATGTCGCAAACTATTCCTTCGTGTCTCAGAAGATGTCCTACCATCCTGTCTTTCCTATTTATTGTATTCCATACCTTTCGCTTTTCCCCAACTCTTTCTAATACTTCCCAATTGCTAATCTTATCTATCCGCGGTATCTTCATCATGCGTCTGTAGCTGATTTAGCATTATATTTTGTATGAAACTTTTCCTTGGCTTCATTTTTTTGTTTGATAATTCGCTGGTCGTGATAATTATCCACAAGATAATTCACACAAATAATCCTTACCAAAGAGTTTCTTCTTTCCTCTATTATATGTTTTCGCCACAACCCAGTTCGTATGGTTTTTTTGGAATACATATTCACCCACTTTTGAGATTCTTCATTAAAATCAGTGCTGGGAAACTTTGTTCTTGGTTTCCAAGTTAGTTCTTCGCGATCGTTATTAATTTTTATTGTTTTACACAGTGAATCCACTTAAATTACTCCATAGCTACCTATAATGCGAAAGTGCCGAAGACGAGTAGTAAATGTAGCATCATCATAACTTATGATGATCATAACTTATGATTCATAAGGTTCTCAGTCCGAAGACTGGTTGGACGCGTACCTCCGTCCTTTCCTATTCTGAGCTAACTTACGCATTTTCCTAAAAATAGAATATCCTACATCCCTAACTATTTGTGAGCAGTAGTCCCAAAGGACTTGTACCTTGACGCAGTTCTAGTGATACTGGGACGGGTGGGATGGCTTGCGCGCTTCAGTGATCTAAAGAGCCGAACCATAGGTTTAACCATATTGGAGGGGTTTTTATTTGAGAAGCCAGACTAAACCAAGTCCCTGAAAGGGGGCAGCAGCTCTTTCAGTAATCATAGTGGCAGAGATCGTGAGGGTCGGTATGGCACTGTGATACACACTACTGCGATGTGGAAGGCAACGGGAAACCACCACATTATTCTATCCCTAGTACAGCGTACTTCGAATTTATGATGTGATGGCACCTTCTGGAGTAAAATATTCCGGAGGTAAAATAGTCCCACATTCGGATCTCCGGGCGGGGACTGCTTCGGGGGGAGTCATCAGAAATGATAAGTGTAACATCTCACGAGTCGGAGCGTGGAATGTTAGAAGCATGAAACAAGTAGGAAAGTTAGAGAATTTGAAAATTGAGATGGATAGGTTAGCATTAGACGTAGTAGGTATCAGTGAAGTGCGATGGCCAGAAGCCGGAGACTTCTGGAGCGGAGATTTTAGAGTAATACACACAGGATCTGTAGGAGGAAATTCGGGAGTAGGAATTGTTATGCGGAAAAAAGTAGGGCAGAGTGTAGAAAATTTCTTACAGCAAAGTGACAGGGTAGTTATGGTTAGGTTAGATTCGAAACCTGTAAAAACAGTAATAATACAGGTATATATGCCCACTTCTAACTACAGTGATGAGGTCGTAGAGGCAGTTTATAGTGATATTGAACATGTGCTAGATTTTGTGAGAGGACACGAAAATTTAATAATTATAGGAGATTTCAATGCAGTGGTAGGCACAGGGCGAGAGGGCGGAATAGTTGGTCCCTTTGGATTAGGCAATAGGAACGATAGGGGAGTTAGACTGATAGAGTTCTGCGATAAACATAACTTAACGGTCGCGAACACTTTATTTCACCATCATGTTAGGAGACGCTACACGTGGAAGATGCCAGGAGACCTAGGGAGATATCAAATAGATTACATTCTTGTTAGGCAAAGATTTAGAAATCAAGTTAGGGATTGTAGAAGTTATCCAGGAGCAGATATAGATAGTGATCACAATATAGTCGTTATGAAGGCCAATCTTAAATTTAAGATTTTGAAAAAACGAAGCGGAAGAAGGTATCTTGACCCAGAGAGACTAAAAGACGATGATACGCGCGATAAGTTCGAGAAAAAGACAAACGAAGTACTAAAGGGCGCGGGCGAAAATATTGTCAGGGACATAGAGGAAGAATGGAATTGCATTAAAAATAGTTTAGTTTCCTCAGCTAGGGATATTTTGGGTCATAAACAGAATGAAAGTAGGAAACCCTGGATAACAAAACATATTGTAAGTCTAATAGAGGAAAGGCGAAAATATAAAAATAGGTTAGATGAAATAGGGAAACAAAGATATAAGGCGATCAAGTGGGAAATTATTCGGAAATGTAGGAAAGCGAAAGAGCAATGGATCGATAATAAGTGCAAAGAAGTGGAAAATAAGTTCGAAGTAGGAAAGACTGATGAAGCATATAAAATAATTAGGAGAAATTTTAGAGAAATTGGATCTAGTACCAAAAGCATTAGGAATGAGGCAGGAGATATCCTAATCGAAAGCGGGGAGAAGGCAGATAGGTGGAAAGAATATTTAGGAAACTTATATGCGGGACAGGAAGTGCAAGATATATTAGAAAGCGAAAGCAGTGTAGAGGGGGATAACCTAGGGAATCCTATAATGAGAGAAGAGTTTGAGCTAGCACTAAAAAGTTTAAGGAATAATAAAGCGCCAGGTATAGATGGCTTGCAGGCAGAAATCTTAAAGTGCGCAGGTCAAGAGGTAATAGATCGTTTATTTAAATTAGTTAGTCGTATATACCTGACAGGCGAGATTCCAGAGGATTACAAACGGAACATCATGGTAGCTTTGCCAAAAAGGAAAGGCGCGGATAGGTGCGAAAATTTCAGAACCATCAGTTTAACTTCCCACGCGTCAAAAATTTTAACTAGAATTGTGCAAAGAAGGATGGAGAAAAACGCGGAAGAAATATTAGGAGAAGATCAGTTCGGATTTAGACGAAATAGAGGAACGCGCGAGGCCATCCTAGCTTTACGAGTAATTATAGAAAAAACGATAGAAAAGAGAAAGAGCGTCTATATAGGATTTGTAGATTTAGAAAAGGCCTTCGACAACGTAAAATGGGGGAAGATGTTCGAAGTGCTGAGAAAGGTAGGGATGAAATATAGGGACAGAAGAATAATACATAATCTCTACGAAGAGCAAAAGGCGGTTATAGAATGTGAGCAGGAACGAAGGGAAGTAGATATCCGGAAGGGAGTGAGACAGGGATGTGCATTGTCACCTCTAGTTTTCAACTTATATATCGAAGATGCTATTAATATTGTTAAGGACAGAACAGCCTCAGGGATTAACGTACAGGGTCAAACTATTAACATGCTCAGATTTGCGGATGATATAGCAGTGTTAGCATCTAGCAAAGAAGAATTAGGAGCGGCTTTGAATGAAATGGAAGCAGTTTTGACACAGAGCTATGGCATGAAAGTCAATAAAAAGAAAACTAAAATTTTGGTATGTAGGGGATGTGAAAATAGAACTAAAGTTGACATACAAATAGGAAATGAGAAGATAGAGGAGGTCACGGATTTCTGCTATTTAGGAAGTAAAATAACTCAAGACGGTAGGAACACTAAAGATATAAAACAAAGAATAGCGCAGGGCCGAGTTGCGTTTAACAGAAAGAAACAACTGTTATGTTCGAGAACGGTTAATATTGAGACTAGGAAGAGACTCTTAAAGTCGTATGTATGGAGTACGGCATTATACGGGTGCGAAACTTGGACAATAGGGGAAGCGGATCGAAAAAGAGTAGAAGCGTTTGAAATGTGGTGCTACAGGCGCATGATGAAGATACCGTGGATAGATAAGGTTAGCAATAGGGAAGTATTAGAAAGAGTTGGGGAAAAGCGAAAGGTATGGAAGACAATAAAGAGTAGGAGAGATAGGATGGTAGGACACCTTCTAAGACATGAAGGAATAGTTCGCGACATACTAGAGGCAGAGATAGGAATAAAAAGAGGTAGGGGTAGGCCTAGATTAGACTACTGCTCTCAAATAGTTAGGGATGTAGGATGTTCTACTTTTAGGGAAATGCGTAGGTTAGCTCAGGATAGAAAAGAGTGGAGGTACGCATCCAACCAGTCTTCAGACTGAGAACCTTATGATGATGATGAGTCTAATCTAGGCCTACCTCTTTTTATTCCTATCTCTGATTCTAGTATGTCGCGAACTATTCCTTCGTGTCTTAGAAAGTGTCCTACCTGTACATTAATCCCTGTAGCTGTCCTTAACAATATCAATTGCATCTTCGATACATAAGTTGAAAACTAGAGGTGAGGGTGACAATGCACATTCCTGTCTCACCCCCTTCCGGATATCTACTTCTCTTTGTTCCTGCTCAAATTCTATAACTGCCGGTTGCTCTTTGTAGAGATTATGTATTATTCTTCTTCTGTCCCTATAAATGTAGTAAATACAATTTATTCCTATGCGGTTTTGGCACCAAAAACTGACGAACGTGCTCAAACAGCGCAGCGTTTGTAGTCGTCGAAACAATTTCATTCAATATGCGATTTTAGTACCCTGGTAGGGTTTCGCACAAGACCAAGAAAAGTCTAGGTCTTGTCTTGTCTTGGTCATGAATTCTAGACCAAGACCAAGACTAACATAAATGATCCAAGACCAATACCAGGACTTAACCTCCAAGACCAAGAGTCTTGGAGCAAGAGTCTTGGGAAAGTCTTGGTCTTGATATTTTAGAAAATGTTTGACAGTTACTTTTTAGTTTATTGAAAAACTAATTAAAACAACTACAATTTTTCATAACAAAAATTGGAAATAATGCTTAAAATTCGTATACTCGTAATATAAAATACTAACACCATCCCATCATTGATCGATCATTGCGTTCGCACAGCACGGAGAAGTGTTTCCCGCGAATCTCTGTTTCGCACCTACGTCATACGCGAGTGGTGACAAAATTGGGCTGCCTACCGAGCATACTACACAGTGTGATCATTTAAAAACGAGCCACCTCAAATATATTAGGAACGAATAGAAATACGTCAAATCGCCGAGACACGTAAATTTAGGAACAGAGGGGGACACATTTTGACGTATAGTTGACGTTGGTGAAACCAATCCCCAACCTCCAGCCACCCTCACTTTAAAAACTTAAATGGCACTATATTACTTTTGACACCTCATTTTAAATGAAATCGAATGAGGAATAAGTACAGCAGAATAATTAAAAAATAAATATCGCTGCTATATTCCTCATTCGATTTCCTTTAAAATGAGATATCACAAGCGATATGATGCCATTGAGATTTTAAAGTGGGGGTGACTGGGGCTTAGGTTTTACAGACATCAACTATACATCAAAATCTGCCCCCCTTGCGTCATAAATTTACGTGTCTCGGCGTTTTTTCATAATTCTATTAGTTTCTTAGATATTTGAGGTGACTCGTTTTTAAATGATCACACTGTATATCCTTATACTATATTCTGTACTAGAATAAATAAAATAAATTTTATGGGAAGTAAGTACATTTTAGATGTCGGATAACTTTTTACAGTTTTCATTTTGGTTTTTAAATTATAAGTTTATTATATTGCATCCTAGCGCAAAATATGTACCAATTGAAGAGCCATGAACTAAATGCAAAAGTTGTATTCAGTCAACTGTACAACTTATTGAATCATTATTTTCCGAACAAAAAATTGTGAAATTATGCGAATATGAAATAGGACTTCTTATTTTTGAACTATCTCCCATTCAGTGGGTGCGGAAACATTGAAATTCATAAATTTCTCGTACACTCATGAAAACCAAACAAGACCAAGAAAAAACAATACCAAGATCAGCAAGACTTATGTGGTTCTCGTCTTGGTCTTGGGTTTCAAGACCAAGACCGAGACCAAGGCCAACACGAGGATGCAAGACCAATACCAAGACTGGTGTAAGTCTCGTCTCGTCTTGGTCTTGCGAAACCCTAACCCTGGTGCCACAACGACATAGTTTATGTAAATATGCGACCGGGAACGTCGGGGTGGAAGTCGATATAGCCGTTTCATTGACCAACTCTGGTTGGAAATTTCGCTGAGTGGCGTAAAAGATGGCATCGGTGAATGTGTCGCCCACTCGATGCAAATGTAATTCCTTTATTGAGGTCCTGGAAGATACTTATTTCCATTTATTGCTGGTAGTTGATCAAGTTACTGATTTCGATGATTTGACACAGACATGCTAGATGTTCATAAACAAATAAACTGAATTTCATTTTTCAATCGTTTGGTTTGAACTCATTAATTGATCTGCCGACGCGTTATTCTGCTAGTAAAGTCTCCTTGATCGATCTAATAGTTTGATCAAATCCAGCAGACTTTTGTACTAGTGGAGTATTGCAGGCTAATCAATTGATAACTGATCATGAACTTATTTTTGTGCCTTAAAAATTTTAAAATTAAAGCTAGAACCTGCAGAGATATCTTTCAGAGATCTGAAATGTTTTGATCTTAACAAATTTCACGACTTGGCATTACTTCTATTAATTTGATGTTGTTTTATGTTATGGGCAATATACATGACGAGGTTGGTCATTTCAACTATTTAATCACAAGTGTTTTTGATAGGCACACGCCATTCAGACTTTGTAAGGTAAAGGTAATGATTGGTAACTATTGACACACCGACACAATGAATCCGGAGTCACAAATTTTAAATATTTTTGAAAGTGATTGGTACCGAAAGATTTAATGTTATTGACATCTTGTGGATGTAAAAAAGTAAATGTTGTTTGATAGTTGCGTTATACTTAACATAATAACGTACAACTTATGTATGTTCCATTTCTAGATTGTTCGGCAAAACGTTGCTCCTGTAAGAAATAGAATATGCCATGTATACCCCGCTGTACCTAAGTGTACCACAGGTCCTGGAAAATGCAAAAACGCAGTTCCATCAATGAATGTCACATTGAAAGCTCCAAATATAGAAGACAGTTGTTCTTCTGCCACCGATTAAATTATTATAGTTTATCTATTAACTACGTTTCATTTTAACGCAAAACCAAAATACGGGGTGTCTCAAAATTCCGTGGACATAGAGCTACCTCAGGATTTTGGGGTCAAAATAAGTCCATTAGATCACACTTATCTATATACCAAAGCGCATCGTTTAAGCGTGATGAAACTTCAAAGTTTATTAAAAAAATTCTCGTTTTCTTCAATTAACTAGGAAAAACTTCGTTCGATTTTAATGAAATTTGGTATGTAGATATTCCCTTGGAAGCACTATTTTCTGATATGCAAAGCAAATTAACTAAGGTTCTAGAAGGATGAAAACTACCCCTACCCCTAATCAAATTTGAACGTAATTATTTTAAGAGTCGCATGATCGCCTCCATTATTTTACGTAGAAAAGGTTCATCCATTTGAAACATTTTTTGTCTCTTCTATAAAAACTGTATCTCCTGTAGTTTCGGGAGAAAAAAATGTTTTATTCACCCACAATATTCAATAATTTTCATGTGTCTGTGAATGCGAATATTATGTTCACGTATTTTATAAAGTTTTAGTAGGCATGGACAAAAAACATCTTCAACAAAAGACATTGTTTGTATGTGGTTCTCGTCTTGGTCTTGGGTTTCAAGACCAAGACCGAGACCAAGGCCAACACGAGGATGCAAGACCAATACCAAGACTGGTGTAAGTCTCGTCTCGTCTTGGTCTTGCGAAACCCTAACCCTGGTGCCACAACGACATAGTTTATGTAAATATGCGACCGGGAACGTCGGGGTGGAAGTCGATATAGCCGTTTCATTGACCAACTCTGGTTGGAAATTTCGCTGAGTGGCGTAAAAGATGGCATCGGTGAATGTGTCGCCCACTCGATGCAAATGTAATTCCTTTATTGAGGTCCTGGAAGATACTTATTTCCATTTATTGCTGGTAGTTGATCAAGTTACTGATTTCGATGATTTGACACAGACATGCTAGATGTTCATAAACAAATAAACTGAATTTCATTTTTCAATCGTTTGGTTTGAACTCATTAATTGATCTGCCGACGCGTTATTCTGCTAGTAAAGTCTCCTTGATCGATCTAATAGTTTGATCAAATCCAGCAGACTTTTGTACTAGTGGAGTATTGCAGGCTAATCAATTGATAACTGATCATGAACTTATTTTTGTGCCTTAAAAATTTTAAAATTAAAGCTAGAACCTGCAGAGATATCTTTCAGAGATCTGAAATGTTTTGATCTTAACAAATTTCACGACTTGGCATTACTTCTATTAATTTGATGTTGTTTTATGTTATGGGCAATATACATGACGAGGTTGGTCATTTCAACTATTTAATCACAAGTGTTTTTGATAGGCACACGCCATTCAGACTTTGTAAGGTAAAGGTAATGATTGGTAACTATTGACACACCGACACAATGAATCCGGAGTCACAAATTTTAAATATTTTTGAAAGTGATTGGTACCGAAAGATTTAATGTTATTGACATCTTGTGGATGTAAAAAAGTAAATGTTGTTTGATAGTTGCGTTATACTTAACATAATAACGTACAACTTATGTATGTTCCATTTCTAGATTGTTCGGCAAAACGTTGCTCCTGTAAGAAATAGAATATGCCATGTATACCCCGCTGTACCTAAGTGTACCACAGGTCCTGGAAAATGCAAAAACGCAGTTCCATCAATGAATGTCACATTGAAAGCTCCAAATATAGAAGACAGTTGTTCTTCTGCCACCGATTAAATTATTATAGTTTATCTATTAACTACGTTTCATTTTAACGCAAAACCAAAATACGGGGTGTCTCAAAATTCCGTGGACATAGAGCTACCTCAGGATTTTGGGGTCAAAATAAGTCCATTAGATCACACTTATCTATATACCAAAGCGCATCGTTTAAGCGTGATGAAACTTCAAAGTTTATTAAAAAAATTCTCGTTTTCTTCAATTAACTAGGAAAAACTTCGTTCGATTTTAATGAAATTTGGTATGTAGATATTCCCTTGGAAGCACTATTTTCTGATATGCAAAGCAAATTAACTAAGGTTCTAGAAGGATGAAAACTACCCCTACCCCTAATCAAATTTGAACGTAATTATTTTAAGAGTCGCATGATCGCCTCCATTATTTTACGTAGAAAAGGTTCATCCATTTGAAACATTTTTTGTCTCTTCTATAAAAACTGTATCTCCTGTAGTTTCGGGAGAAAAAAATGTTTTATTCACCCACAATATTCAATAATTTTCATGTGTCTGTGAATGCGAATATTATGTTCACGTATTTTATAAAGTTTTAGTAGGCATGGACAAAAAACATCTTCAACAAAAGACATTGTTTGTAGTTCAAAGTTTAGTAATAAGTTGATATATCTGTCGTATTTACTCCAAATGTATTTAAGATTAATAAAATGGTGTACACTTACGATGAGCAAACTGATATGTTGCTAGTGTTGGGCTTTTGTCAGGGTAGCTGCTGTCGTGAGAGTGTTCGCGTGTAGGTACCAAGAAAGATTTCCGAACCGCCAAATTTTTGCTAATATTGAGCGACAACTTCGAGAAACAGGACGGTTTAAACCTTACAGTGCCTAAATTAAACCTATCCGATTTTCTCGTTTATTTTGCTCCTGATTCCTTACCTACTTTTATTTTATCTCATACATCGGGGCATCGGGCCAGCCTAACATGCCTATTTTTTAACAGACTTCAAAAAGGATTAAGATGTAAGAGACTGTGGTTAAATAATCAATTCAAGAATCAATTGTACCCCTAACCACATAAATTTTGAAATACTATATACGCATTTCGGCAGCTGATCGAGTGCACTTCGATTCTTTCGGAGTGGTGAGCAGAAAATACCTGACCTATATTATTGTTATTGTCACTATCATTGTTTCACATCATTATTATTGTTGTTATTATTATTGTCATATATATAATTGTTTGTTTGTTTGTTTGTTTGTTGGTTTTTTTTTTTTGTTTTTTTTTTTTGTTTTTGTTTTTTTTTTTTTTTTTTTTGTTTTTTTTTTTTTTTTGCATTAATGTTGTTATTGCTATTTTTATTACTATAGGTTTTTCCCTGCTACTGAAGATGGCAGCTTAGCTGCCGAAATGCGTATATAGTATTTCAAAATTTATGTGGTTAGGGGTACAATTGATTCTTGAATAGACTTCAAAAAACGAGGTGGTTCTCAATTCGACTGTATTTTTTTATGTGTGTTACCTCAGAACTTTTTTCTAGGTGAACCGATTTTGATTATTCTTTTTTCATTTGAAAGCTGGTGCTTCTCATGTGGTCCCATATAAATTTGATCAAGATCTGACCAGTAGTTTTTGAGTTATCTTTATTAATGCATATTTAATTGACTTCGACTACATTGATGATGTTCTCATTGTATATTGAAGTCGGTTTTCTATTTTGTATGACAAAAATATTATTCAGTCTAAACTATGGGAGATACAAGCAATGCCTTAATGCCTTTTGTTTAAGAAATTTTTGCCCCTGCCTACTAAAACTTTATAAAATAATACGTACATAATATCTGCATTCACAAGCACGAAGATTTTTGAATATGGGTGAAGAAAACACTTTTCCCCCAAAACTATAAGAGATACAGTTTTCATATAAGAGACAAAAAATGTGTTAAATGGATGAACCTTTACTAGGAAAAAATGGAGACGTAAAATTTGATTAGGGGTAGGGGTAGTTTTCATCCTTCTAGAACCTTAGTTATTTTGCTTTGAACATTAAAAAATAGTACTTCCAAGGGAGTATCTACATACCAAATTTCATTAAAATCGAAGGAAGTTTTTCCTAGTTACTTGAAGAAAAATATTTTTAAAAATAAACTTTAAAGTTTCATCACGTTCAAACGAAGCGCTTTAGTATATAGATAAGTGTGGCCTAATCGACTTATTTTGACCCCAAAACCCTGTGTGGTAGCTCTATGTCCACGAAATTTTGGGACACCTGTGCGTATATTATTAAAGAACTCAAAGAACTCAAAAATATGTTATTATATGTGTGACGTCACCACGACGTGATGTCGCAAAGGAGGATCCGGCCTCGACTAAACCCAAATCGGTGATGGGAGTGGGTTAATTTAATAAAGAAACAAAAAAATGGGCGCCAAGGAATTGTTGGCTGATCCTCCTAAATAGCCACGAAATATCCAGCGACCACAATTCCTAAAAGTCGTCGGTAAGCACTGGGGTTGACACGTAACACAATACAAAAAAAATAATACGTAGTCAAATAGCAATTGTATAATAAAAATAATAATTAATAAGGTGATCGGCATGTACAATTTAAAAAAAAACAATCAAAGAAAGAAACTATTGAATTTAAACAAACGGTGAATATAGAAAAAAACCAGAATGAAAATCTAGACACCCGGTACCCGAGTTACGCCCAAAAACGGAAATACTAAACAGGCGCGGATGACGCGATAAATACACAACGCGATCGGAGCTCCGCACGCGCAATGCACCGACGAGTCAATCGCACGCACTCTACTGACAAACGCAAGAGACGCAACCGGAAGTATCAGTGGTGGCTAAATCCCGATACAAAATTTAATTGCAAAAAAAAATGAATATATAAAGCTACTAATTTCAACTGACAAAAAAAACAAAAACTACGGCGTGTAAACAAATATTCACAATAATTACAAAAAAACAAATGCGCAAAATGATTGAAAACTAAATTTGAAACAAACTGTAAATTTATAAATTAACTAATTGACCAAGAAAGAAATGAACTACGTAACTAAGTTTAAGTATAAAAGAAAATTACACAAAAAAACAGTGTCCAAAAGAACAACAGGGGTGACCACAACAAGCCGTGGCCAGGCAACTACATAAAACGAACGAGAACGGTGCTCGAACAAACAGGCGTCGCGAAAATAGAACGAAAATCTTCACAAACGGTGATGGTCACGTTTATGCCGTGCCGGGCGCTACTTACAAACCAGCCGTGGGATAACTCTCCACGGACTGGGGACAAAAAGATCTAAATTTGACCTTACAGAAGACGGGGCCTCGCTGCTCCAGGTGGTCCAACAGCAAAACTGACCCTCACGCTACGGCGTCGACAGGGGCCGTGCGGTAAACTGCGGGGTTCACAGGAACAAATTCCCCCACAAAAAAAAAACCCTAAAAAGCCCCAAGAACTAATTAGGAAAGAAAATACAACAAAATCGACAGTAAAGGAAAGAAACAAGGTCAAAGAAAATTATAACAAATGAAATAAGAAAAGAAAGAAAGAAAATCGCTTACCACGTGGGGTTTTTTTCAACACTGAAACTGCTCGACGAGACTTCAAATCCCCCAAAGGGAAGACGACGTTTTCCAACAACACGAAAACACGAAAACGACTTCTAAAGGAGGTGATTGGAGAAAAATCCCAAATACTTGGAGCAAAAATCAAATTTTCACACAACTCTCTCAAATCACCACACGTCTCATTCCACGAACAGCATCCAAGTGAAAAATCAAAGCGGATCTTACGAATTTTCGAAAAAAACGCGCACGAGCAAATTTCCGGTTACCGACCGATAACCAAAGACACCAAAACCCAGTGGCGTTGCAGGACACGGACAAGCGAATCAAAGATAAGGAAGCAAAAAAACACCGAAGAATAGCAGAGGAAAGAAGATATCAAGGATACAATACTATACGAGTAGAAAGAATTGAAAATAAAAGGAAGAAAAGCGAAACGAATATTAATTTCCCAAGCGGAAGAGACATACGAGTACGCCCTTGTAAAAATACAGGTTAGCCAACATCAGAACCTCAATTACACTCCTACTTAGAAACTGACAGCAGTCACCCAAACGTCAAGCGAAAACATAAACAATCCTTTCCATTCACACCGAAATATGAAGATAAAATTAGGAAAACTGGGCAACATCAACCAGGAAAACGATTCCGAAAACGGAGAATATCATTACAACACAGCTCCAGAACGAGACTACATAATTCAACTATTCAACCGGCAAATCTAAAGTGAGGTTAAAAGGTGCTACACGAAAATGAAATAGCTGAACCTAACGGACGTACAAAAGGTAAAGCATCACTATAATTACTACCACTAGTAAACTAACAAGAGTATAAAATGCTTTTAGACAGCCTTGCAATCAGACGAATGAAATTGCAAGAAGAGAACGCAATGCTCAAAACATGACGGCTGACATCAACAAGAGGCAACTCAGACTAAAGGTACCTAAGCAAGCAATAAGTAAAATATACCATCTAGCATCTCTAACATTTCAGGCACTAAACAATAATGTAAAATACATAAAACGAATCAATATACCAAGGCCGTTGCGTAAGTCATCGACGGACATCAACCCAATCGAATAGGATGAAACAAAGGGGGAGGAAGGACCAAAGGAAGAATAACTTGAAAATAAACTATCAGAATCTGATCGGTACAAATGTGACTAAGAAACTATAAACCAAACATACGGAAACCTGTAATGAGTCTGAAAAATAGATACTAAGTTTAGAATGTTGCATAAATGTAAAAATTGAACGTAACATATGTTATTATATATTATATATATGGTAAGATTTTGAAAATTTAAAAACCGGTAAGACTCAAAAAAATAAAACGCATAAAATATTATAGCATTCAGCTTTTGGTATCTGCGGTCGTCTCAGATATATTGCGAGTTAAACGACAAATGTTTCGAGAAAATTGCACTTTTTTGAGGGGCATGTCCATTGTCCATAAGAGCTCGGATTTTGTTCCATGTTTCGCATTTATTTAATACCCGCGAAGGCGTGGCCTGAGCGCTCTTGGCTGACAGTTTTTTACGAGGTTTTTTAAGTCAAATTGCCGTCAGGCAACAAAATTGAGTTTGCAAAACAGGAATTTATCCAGACTAAATAGAAATCTCGAGTCTAATTCGGCTAAATAATTGAATGAATATGAAAATATGCATATAGGAGACTCAATTTGTAAACATTTTACAATCAAAGATACTAAATTTGCAACGTCGTCATGACAGCAAAATGTAAATAACATAATTATCCCTGTAATAGAGAGTTAACTTTTTCCGCTGCCATTTTGACAAAAACATCACGGCTTATGAGATTTTATACATATGAATTCAATTATCGCTGTAATACCAAGTAGGGTTGCTAAATAACGCATTCTGATTGGTTCAAAAACGTGTAAGTAAAATAATCGGATAGATTTCTGTTTTGAATGATATTTTGTTACCTGGTAATTTGATGAGAAAAACTGCCAGCCAACAAAATAGCGACACCGTAGGTGAATCGTTTGTGGCTGACAAAGTATCGAAAAAGAAAACCAAGATAGAGAGGAAATAATGAAAATGAAAACAACACTCATAATTACCGTGACAAGTGATTTAGAGGAAGTAAAGATGACATCAAGAAGCTGCAAGATGGTTTAAATGGCATGTAAGTGAAAAGGGGCAAGGGAAAAAGAGCACGAGGCATGTCCAGAACTAGATGGAAGAACGACATCAGGAAGGTGTGCAAATATTAGGACGTCAGCCAGTCGAGAGCTCTGAAGGCTTATATCAAAAGTTTGAATATATGATGATGATTCATGAGTGACTTAGGTACCACAATTTCAAAAGTATTTCTTATCATTGTCATTCCACGTTGAAAATGGCGTTTATAGTAAAACATTTACTGGACTGGAACTTGTGGAGGAAACATAATAAATAATCGTTCAGAGCAATCTCACCATATCTAGGTATATGAGGTACGCGTTCTTGACTGTAGTTCGAATACATGAATTAGATGTTTTAAAACACATATTCCAAAACATGATTGGTCACAACTAAGGCATTTGAAGAATTAGGATGCAGGTACTTACAAGTTAATTAAAGCCAATCGCTAGTATTTTGTTGATTGTAAATGAAGCCGCGGTAAATGATAAAAGCGGCGACTCATCTTTTGGGCAATTTTCCCATTTGGTGTGGCAATATGAACTGTTACGATACTTAACAATAATCTTTCAAATTCTTTGCCTGTTCCAGCAGGCGTACAATAATATTGTACTCGTCGATATTCTTCATAAATCCTTAATCTAGATTCATTGGACTACTAGGTAAACCGAACCTAACAAAGTTTCACTCAATAAATCTCTCGCTCTTGCTTTTACACATTAATTTGACTTTGAAAAATACTCTTCACTTCAACATATTTTTGCACCTATTGCAGAACCGTAACAAATTTGAAGCCAGTACATCATTATATTATTAAACAACCCAGACGGAGATGAGAGCTCATGGACCGCAGGAAGAGTCAACAGAGATCGCTTTGTAAATGGGATTATTTCCTTCCAACAAACAGTAAACAGAATAAACTAAATTTTATCCAAAGTAAATTCGAGTATATTTGCAAAACATCCTTTGAGTTCTAGGCCGGCCATCCCAAGCGTGCCGGTCAGCGTATTTACTAAGTATACTTAACGTTAGCACAAGTCACTCCTTCATTCCTACGTCCCTGGGAAGATGGAAAACCATACGCGGCACCAGCATGCCCTACTAATTTTACTGTATACCAGCGCAGTACATACGTCGTGTTTTTACTAAATTTAAACGTATGTTCTTCAGAAAAATAATATTATTTTAAATAAGTGTCAACGACTGGTACTGTTAACGTTCCGCTTGGCAAGAAACATGAATCAGTTGCAAAAAATTAACACGATGGGCAGGGATTGATCTAGGGACCATTCGATCATCAGGCCAACACACTAATCATGCTGTTAGCCGAACTGCTGATCAGTACCTTAGGAATTATAGTATAAGATTTTGTAGGTTTTGTGCTGGTATGCTATATATTTAGTAGAATGTGCTGGTATCGCGTATGGTTCCCCCGATTCCCAATGACATATGAATGGACACGTGCCTTGTGCTAGCGTTAAGTAAGTATATTTACTTCATAGGCTGCCGGGCAGTTGGACGAGCCAGTTTAAAGCTAATCATTCAAATACACGGATGATATCTTCTATTAAAGTTAAATTGCGTAAATCTGTACAAAGTGGTCCCTGTTGATATTTTCAAGGTTTCTCTTCTTGTCACTCTTCTTTATTTACTGTACCCAAGCTGCAAATACAGCAAGCAATAGGTAAGCGCAATACTGCTGTTATGAGAGGTAAAGTTTTTTGTAATAAATAAGCAGGTAGCTAACTTAAGGGGCAGTCGGTACAAGTCAGGTAAGATCACAGAATCAGTCGGTATGATCTAACTTAATCTAGAATAAATCGTAAAAATACCAGTAAACAGTTGAATTTACTTTTATATTCCGACATATGCCTCGTATAACTGCAATAAAATATGCAAAAATAGGTTACTTACGATACTTAAGATCAATGGCTTCTTTAACACTTATGATATTGACCAATAATATTGCGAAATATACTTCTTTGAAATTCTTCATATTTCGAAACAATGTTGCATGACATTATAAGCCTAAATTCAAATGAAGAATGTCGAATGGTAGAACACTAAACTAGGATTCTCCTCACTGAAACAATTTTTACTTCATTCTACATTCATAAAGCAAAATCCGAAGAAGGCGTAAGCTTCGTGTTGGCACGATATGTAAATAATTTATGATTTGCTGTATGAAATTCTACCGTATTTTCATTTTTCATACGGCTTAAACATTTCTGCTTTATTGACAGTTTCAGATGATTGATTTGTGTTTGAATAGATGTCGTGATTAATTTTGAAAATTATATACGCCGATGATTATTCATTGGTTGTTATGCTTGTATATTATAATTGTACATTATCTGTTTGTCTTGATTTAGCTATTCAAAAGACGTAGTTACAAATTATGTACTTACCTACTTCTAAATTTTTTGTTACGTATAAGCAGATATTCGGTTATGGGTTCGTCTACGTATTTAGGGTAGACCTCCATAAAATATTCAAATTGCTGGATTATTGTTTTAATTGGATTTTAATAAAACGACACTAGTAGACATATAGCGTCGTTTCTGGACCAAATCGCTGTATTTCAAAAAATAACATGGGTTTAGATGGGCTAAATTACTACACAAATATTGCAGCACTTTATTGTTCAAGAGAAAAATGACTTGATGTAATATGATAGCAGGTATCATGTTCAAGGTCATGTCAATGGCTTGGAGGTAGAAATAAGCGCTGTATTCCAAACGGTGTAGCTGTGTTGCAGCATGTTCAGAGAGACAGGTCTAGAATCGGCTGCATACTTTTAAGAGAAAGCGCTGTATTGCAAACAAAAGTAGAGCGTGTAATTCGATGATTCCTTTGCATTGCATTACCTATGTGAACATGACACTGTAGGTCGTTTGAAAGTCAAAGATACAGAGGTTTCAAATTATGCTTGCCTATATTTATTCAAACTCTGTGTAATAAGATATGTGGCATCATTCAAGGCTATTCAACTTCCGCTTCATGCTAGTATAAAATCTGAGTCATCATTTGATGTCTCCAGCGAATTTCAAATTATGCATGTCCAGCGTAATTTGTTATAATTGCAGTGCTTTTACAAGTGTCATATTTCACCAACGCCGGATGTGAAAAATGATACCATAGGTTATTTGAAAGTCAAAGGATCAAACTGCAGTGCTTTTACAAGTCTCATATTTCACCAACGCCAAGAAGGCAGAGGTTAATCAACTCAAGACAAAAGAGCCAATGGTCTCATCGCAAATTTTCTGAGAATATTTTCGGTAGGGAGAAAATGTCTTATAAATATACTAATATTTCGAGGACTCTTATCACAAACATGAGTAATATTGTAATTGCAGCTCTGATTCTAGCAACAATCACTCCAGAAAAATATCTTATTGTCCAAAGACCTGAGAGAGTAGTTCAAGCATTTGTCAGCATCAAGTTTTCAGAAAGTTGTGATACATATCAGCAGGATACACCGAAATGGCCTGAGCGATGGGGACTGTTTTACGAAGATACAACAATTCTGAAGTCCTCGTAAATGAATTAGGAGCAGAAAAGTCTGATAATACATATGTGCATGCGAAAATACGATACTTGTACCTGAATGGAACTTTAGCCGAATCAGAATGGAAATGTCTTATATGGAATCATGCAAGAATTCCAATTTATTTTTATTCTACACTAGTGTTTTTTGCCTCTTTAGTTTTGTTACTATCATACATCATTGTACACTATTCTTTGGTTAAATGCAAAACTTAAATAAAAGACACCAATTTTATTTTTCAGTTTTATTATATTCCTAATACAAAATTGAATGTGATTGTTCTTATCAATCCAGCTGTTATGAGTCTTATCAAAACCCAACCACTTGACCAATACTTTATTCCCTTTTCTTCTCACCTCCTTCTCCACCAAAAAAACATCAGGATGTTTAACTTTCTGCAGCTCCATTTCATAAAATCCTCCACGTATATCTTCACCTTTTTCATAAGTATGTAGTAGGAAAAGTACGTACAACATTTTTTATAGTAAATATTTCGTTGGACCAATTTGGTGTATAGCCTTTCTCGAAAGCTTCCCTATATTTACTTATTCTGACATGATCACCTACACGAAATTTTACGTTCTTTTCAACCATCTTAACGTGAGTATATACTTTTTTCAAAACAGCTTTTTCATTTTTCTTACTAACGTTGGCGGGCTTCAAGTGTATAGTCGAATGCATCGTGTTGTTATACGTTTCGACCACAGTCTTGAGCATATCTAACCACTTGTAAGAACCTTGCAAGCTAAACCGTTTCCACATTATACTTTTTAAAGTTCTATTTGCTCTCTCAACAATAGAAGCTTTTTTAGTACTATAAACGCTATAATGGTTAATACAATACTTTTTCATTAATGTGCTAAAAACAATATTATAAAATTCCTTTCCCATATCTGTTTGTAGGTGTTTTGGAGGTTTCTCAGCTTGTTTCAATATTTTTGTCATAGCATTAGCAACATCTACTGCGGATTTAGTTTTTACAGGTTCACACCAAACGAATTTTGAGAAACAGTTTATTACTACTAGCGAACATAGCAAAATGAGTTTAAAAATAATTAATAAATTCTAATATAAAAGAGACTGTGATTCGCGCAATGAGTTCGAGAAACAACGAATGAAGTACCTACTACAGGGCGTGGATGAAAATACTGTTAGGGACGTAGAGTCAAAATGGAATTACATTAAAAATTGTTTAGGTTCTGCAGCTGGAGATATATTGGGTCACAGAGTGAAAATTAAAAACCCTGGGTAACAAGGGATATTGTGACTATAATAGATGAGAGACGAAAATATAAAAATAGGCTAGATGATGAGGGAAACAAAGGTATAAAGCGGTCAAGTTGGAAATTATTGGGAAATGTAGGAAGGTGAAAGAACAGTGGATTGATAACTAATGCAAAGAAGTGAAACATGAGTTCGAAGTAAGAAAAATTGACGAAGCGTATAAAATAATTAGGAGAAATTTCAGAGAAATTGGATCTAGCAGCAAGAACATTAGAAACGAGGTAGGTGAAATCGGAAGAGAGGAAAAGGCAGATAGGTGGAAGGAATATTTGGGAATCTTACATGCAGGACAAGAACTAGGATATATATTAGAAAAGAAAATAGAGGGATAATCTAGGCTGTCCCATAATAACGGAAGAGTTTGAGCTAGCATTAGAAAGTTTAAAAAACAATAAAGCACCAGGTGTACGCACGGATTGCAGGCAGAAATTTTAAAGTGTGCAGATCAAGAGGTAAGAGAGCGTTTATTTAGTTAGTTATTTACTTATTGTGTACAATATAATTATACATTTTAGCCGCATATACGAGACAGGTGAGATTCCAGAAGGTTAAAAAAGGAACATCATAGTCGCTCTGCCAAAACGGAAAGGCGCGGATAAATGCGAAAATTTTAGAACTATAAGTTTAACTTCCCACGCGTTAAAACTTTTAACTAGAATTGTGCACAGAAGGATGGAGAAAAGGGCGGAAGAAATATTAAGAAAAGGTGATTTAGATTTATTATTAGCCAAATAGGCTACTTATACAATTGCTACAGTATATTATATAACAAAAAATCTAATTAACAGAAATTGTCTAAAAAACAAGACTAGTAAGCAAAATAAAAAGTCAAAAGTTCCCCGCTAACAACATAATTCCGATTACCTAACTGCAGTTCGGATTTAGACGAAATAGAGGTACCGGCGAGGCCATTCTAGCTTTACGAGTAATAGAAAAAATAATAGAAAAAGGGAAAGAGCCTATATAGGATTTATAGATTTGGAAAAAGCCTTCGACAACGTAAAATGCGGAAAGATGGGCTCAGAAAGGTAGGGATGAAATATAGGGACAGAAGAATAATTACATAATCTCTATAAAGAGCAAAAGGTAGTATAGAATTTGAGCAGGAATGAAGAGAAGTAAATATACGGAAGAGACTGGAGACAGGGATGTGCATCGTCACCTCTAGTTTTATATGTCGAAGGTGCGATTAATATTGTTAAGGACAGAACAGCCTCAGCGATTATAATGTACAGCATCAAACTATTAACATGTTCAGATTTGCGGATGATGTAGCAGTGTTAGCATCTAGTAAAGAAGAATTAGGAATGGCTTTCAATGAAATGGACACAGTTTTGACAGAAGCCTACGGCATGAAAATCAATAAAAAGAAAACCAAAATTTTGGTATGTAGAGGGCGTGAAAATGGAACTAAAACTGAAATACAAATAGGAAATGAGAAGATAGAGGAAGTTGCGGATTTCTGCTATTTAGGAAGTAAAATAACTTAAGGTGGTAGGAGCATTAAAGATATAAAACAAAGAATTGCCCAAGGTCGATTTGCTTTTAACAAAAAGGAACAACTGTTATGCTCGGAAACGGTTAATGTAGAAACTCGGAAGAGGCTCTTAAAGACGTAGTTATGTTTGGAGTACGACATTATACGGTTGCGAAACTTGGACAATAGGAGAAGCGGATCGAAAAAGATTAGAAGCGTTTGAAATGTGGTGCTACAGACGCATGATGAAGATATCGTGGATAGATAAAGTTAGCAATAGGGAGGTATTAGAAAGAGTTGGGGAAAAGCGAAATGTGTGGAAAACAATAAAGAATAAGAGAGGTAGGATGGTAGGACACCTTCTAAGACACAAAGGAATAGTCAGAGATTGGAATAAAAAGAGGAAGGGGTAGGCCGAGATTAAGACTACTGCTCTCAAATAGTTAGGGATGTAGGATGTTCTACTTTTAGGGAAATGCGTAGGTTAGCTCAGGATAGAAAAGGATGGAGGTACGCGTCCAACCAGTCTTCGGTCTACGAACCTTTTGATGATGAATATAAAATTGACTTAATTCATTAACTTCTATCAAAAGATTTTTGTGAGGGCGAAAGAGATGGCAAATACGTACGGCTCGTGGATTACCTCTAAACAAAATTAACAATATAATGAAAGTAGAAGGCAACGTAAGAAACAATACAATCAATAATGTGTGAACTTACTTGCCATTTATTTTCGACAAACCAACTTTTATTTAATATTTTCTTAATCGCACGGCTAGCTCTGACGTGGCCAGTTTCAATACCAGCTAGCTGGTATTGAAACATTCATAATGTGTACGTTTTCTGTAACCATTTTGAACGCAGCATATTTGGCATAAGAGTTTAGATTGTGTCTAAATTGTCTGAAACATTACCATGTTTGCAAAGATTATGTAGCCACCACGTGTCGCAAATGCAAAGGTAAACATCACACTTTAATTTATTTAGAGTGACATGTCACTCCAGGTACAAGTTTGGACAAAAATGATCATGTTGTATACAGGGTGTTCAACAACTCAGGGAAACCTTTCTTCACGTCCCCTGAATGCAAGTCTGATAAAATTAAAAAACTTCCCGAGTTCAATTTCTTCTACAAACCATGTAAAGAAACGTAAACTTGGCAACACTGAAATTGAATAACTGAGATTCAAATTATTTTTATTTAGAAAAATCAGGGAACAAGAAAACATAAACTTGGCAAAATTGAAACGGAATAATTTAAATTTAAATATTGTATCTTTATTTATTTAGAAAATTTACAGAACAAAAACGACCCCTAATAACGAAATAAATAAATTAACACAAAACTAAATCAATAAAATGGTTCAATGCGGCCACCGTCAACCCTAATACAAGCTGCTGCTCTCCGGGTAATTGAATTATGTTCATTATGAAGATGCTGTTTCGATGATGCGGTTTTCCAGTTCATTGATGTTATTTCCAGGAGTTAGATAAACCAAATGTTTTGAATAAAACCCCACGCAAAAAACCTAAATGCGCCAGGTCTGGGGATCTTGGAGGCCATGACACAGGACTACCTCGCCATATCAGCCTTCCAGGATAGTGTTGGTTTAACCCTTGCTGGAGCACCATCCTGTTGCCACGACATATCACACCTTATGCCCAATGGTACATTTTCCAAAAGAATTGGTACTTCCTCATTTATAAATTGTAAATTATTTTGGAAAGTTACCTATCCTGTTTGGAATGATAACTAGATCAATTAGGTAATTATTCACAATTCATGCCCAAACATTAATACTAAACCGAACTTGATGAATTTGGACATGAGTGGAGAAAGGCTTCTCGTGCGCCCAATTGTGGTTGTTGTGCAAAACGTATATGCCATCACGGGTAAATGTAGCTTCATCTGTCCACAAAATATTACTGATGAAGGTATGGTCCAAATAGTTTTGGTGCTGAAGCCATTGACCAAATTGAAGTCGTTGTGGATCCTCAGCCGGCAGTAAATAATTAATTTTTTATATGGATATAAATGCTAGAGCATTGGAGTTGCATAAGTCTACCGTTGGTAGACTTAGCAACTCCAATGCTCTAGCAATACCTCGAGTACTTGCTCCTGTCAGAGCTTCTATTAACTCTAAAAGGTTTCTTCTACATTTAGATTTAATTGTCTACTACCTTCTGCTCCTAGATTAGGTGCAACATTTTCAGTTTCATGTAACCTTTGATCGACACCTCTGATGGCCTTATAACTAGGATGCCTTCTGTTTGGGTAGCGCTCCCTGTACAATCTTACGGCGGCGTTAAAATTATCAGGGCACTCGACAACTATCCAAACCATATCAGCATATTCATCAAATGTAATAGGGCTTTTCGTTATAAAAGAATGCTGAGGCGCATGTGCGATCGCGCCATGACAATTTCGGACAAATGTGAAAGTCTTGTATTGTTTGAAAGTGTTTATTTTAAATTCTTTGGTCTATACAGTAAAATTTTATTGAAAACCTGCAAAATTAGTAATAGTTAGGAACTGAAACAGTATGGAGCATCCAAACATTGTGCTTTTGGTGACTGCAACGGTGATAGCAGAGCGGGTAGGCCAAGTTATCGCTTGGGATTACGATTTTATCCACTTCCCAAACCCTGCCTAACAACACTGGGGAAAATCGAAATTAATAACTGGGTCGGTGACCATGTGAGGACTTGCTCCACCTACATAATTGCGTGGATGAAAAGAGGCAAGGTTCGAAATTTAAAAGTGTATTGAACGTTTCCAGGTTTTACGTCATTATTTGTTAGATCTTTAAAATAAGAATTATTTGTAGTTGCATACATACATTGCAGAAAAACACCCACTTGTCTATTAGATCCTCTTCTCCCTTTTCTTTTAAAAAAATCATTGATTTTCACCTCTACATAGTAAAAACCTGCATGATTGAAGTACATGTATTGGTTAACATTCCCGTATTTCAAGCAAGAGCCAGGCAAGCCTTCGGGATTCAGCCTCACAATTTTACGAGGGTTATCACTGGGAACTAACATTTGTAATTTTCCGTCTTAACACCCTCCTTGTTTGGTATTCTACTTAGGAATATTCTACACAAAGTTTATAAGGCCTTACAGTGATATTCGTCCGAAAACTCAGAACGGTCGATTGCCACTGTACTTCTGCACATGCGTACTAACGAAATGAAAAGGTCTATTCCATTATTTTTGCAAAAACCAATTTCAGCGCAACGCGAATAAAATGGGAATTAAAAATTAAATATTAAGTTAATATTTTCTACATTCACTTTTGGGTAGTAATTCATGTTGAATTAATTAAATACCCTGCGTACTATCAATGTAACAACTTATTATTTATTATTTATTATTATGTATACAGGGTGGCCCATTATTGCGGGGACGGTCTATATCTCTTGAACCATTCAAGGCATCAGAATGAAATTTTGCAAGTGCTTAGAAAATCCCATCCCGCATCTTGTAAAATTATTTTGGTGTATACAGGGTCTTCACATTTTGCGTAACAAACCAAAGTTATATTTTTTTAAATAGAAACCTCCAATTTTGTTTACATATTTACATCCCCCACAAAATTTCATGGAAAACGATATACCACATTATGGGGTTTCCAGCAGGGGATGTTAAGATATTGCCATTTTAGTGCCAAACTGGACCCATCTTTGTGGCACTACTGACGCCTACTTACCGAAGCCGTCTACGATTTCTTTATCGAACTAGATTCACAGACTATTCTATTTGCAAATTCTGTTAATACCTTTGCTACAGTACTTTGTATTATACAGGGTGGTCAACATACGCATAATTGAATTTTTCACAAGAATTTTAAATGGAACACCCTGTATATTAATTGCACATTTAATAGCCAGTTTACTAAGCTCTTAATTGATGCAGGCATTGGCAGGTCTGCGGCTGACAGTTTCTACGGAAATTAAAATTGAAACTTAAAAATTTTCAGTTTCACTGTTATTTTTACAATTTTATTCGGATTTCCCCATGTAACTTAAATTCGGACCTGTCCCGTTTTAAATCGATTTAATTAGGTAACTTTGTTGCGTATTTTGAATTCCTTGTTTTGAAATTTCGAGTTGCTTCAGGACAGATAAATGGTTAAAAGTAGATACAAATTATTAATAAGCTAAATATGACTTTGTAGAGGAAATGTAATTTAAACGAAAAGCTGGACGAAGAATAAATTTATAATGTACCTAAATAATGTTTATTAACAGTGAGATTTTTATGGAAAGTAATTCGAAAACATTGCTTTCCCGAGATAACTGTTTTATTCTCACTTTTTATAGAAGAATCATATTTTGTAGTCAAAATGCAAATCGCCTTGAAATAATGTTACCTGTGATAAACAAAACAGCTCCAACTCGCATCTGTGATAGTTTGAAGGATTTTCAACATTTTCTTATTTTTTTTATTTTATTTTAATTTATTTATTTAATTTCAATAAACTTGTTCTCACTGTAGTTCTTTATTTAAATTACAACATTTCCCCCTAATGATAAAAAGCCAAATTTATTTCATTAATAATTTCTACTAAGTTTAAAATATTTATCTGTTCTGACTTCCGCAACAACTCCAAATTTGAGAAGAAGAAATTGAAAACACACAGCAAAAGTACGTAACTAAATTGATTTAGAGAGTGAGTGGCTCAAATTTAAGTTTGGTTGGTTCTGCTAGAAATTGTGATTTCGAGCTATTTTTATTCTTTTTGCTATATTTGTTCACAATAATACTAATTCTCGGTAAGAATATCTTGAAAACTACCCGTTTTAAGCATACGCGGGGAGACTTAATAAAAATTAAATTGATTTTACCTTCAAGAAGTAATTTTGAAATGGGACTTTTTGTGTCAGTATACATTCTACTGGCTTAGTTTTGGGCAGAAACCAAATTTAAACATTTTTTTTTTGGTTTTGGGTGAAAAAATAGGTGAAATCCGAATAAAATTGTAAAAAATAACAGTGAAATTGGAAATTTGTAAGTTTCAATCTTAATTTCTGTAGAAACTGTCAGTCGCAGACCTGGCAATGCCTGTATCAATTAGAAGCTAAGTAAACTGGCTATTAAATGTGCAATTAATATACAGGGTAGTCCATTTGAAATTCTTGAGAAAAATTCAATTACGCGTATGTTTACCACCTTGTATAATGTAAAGTACTGTGACAAAGGTATTATCAGAATTTGCAAATAGAATAGTCTGTAAATCTAGTTCGATAAAGAAATCGTTAACAGCTTCTGTAAGTAGGCGTCAGTAGTGCCACAAAGATGGGTCCAGATCGACACTAAAATGGCAATATCTTAAAGGGGGTCTGTCACAAAAATACAACTTGTGATGAAAAAATAGTACAAAAATATCTAAGAATAACAGCGAAATCCGCATCTAAAAAACTGCAACAGTTTTCGAGATACTCATTTCTGAAGTGGAGCGGTTATTGCGCGTGACGTCATGGCGACACTTGGAGCGCGCTCTTAAGCCGCTGCGTATGCCGTGCCGCTCTTCCAGATCGGTTGTTGCTTGCAGTTTCCCTTGTTTGTATTTTCCTGAGACATCCATAAAATTTGCGAAAGGTGGAGTTGTTAAGAGCACAGGTTAAGATATCGAATTGTTGTATTTTTGGGTGTAATAACAACCTTAAAAACTCGTCCGAATCTTTTCATATATTTCCTAATAAAAATAAGGAGTCTCAGCGGTTTAAGGCGTGGAAAAATAGAATAAATCGCCGTGACTTTTATCTAGGTTTAAGGAATAATGTACTCAAAAATTTCAATTCTGTTTTTATTTAAGTTCAGTTTTGATTTATTAAGAATAAAACTATTTTGTTAAATTTTGTTAATAAAATACTCGTAGGTATCTATCCATTTATACAACTTGTAGCGTTTGGCACCAAACACGCCAAAAACTGACAAATAAAAGTATAAGATTAGGTAGGTACATTATAAATCAATTACAATTTTCAAAGCACACTATTTATGCAGATCTATCGTTATTGTAAGTTGCCCATCTTCATATTCTTTGAAACCAGTGTATATGACATTAATTTCAGGAATTTGGCTTACTACGCAAGCTGGAATAACAATTTTATTGAAATGTCCAATTGAAGTCCAAGAATTCACATAAGATGTAAAATTTTTGTAGTAAAGATGACGCCAAAGCATGTTATTCACTTCCATATACCTCATCTTTTCGGCGTTGCTTTTGCACTTCCTTTTATATTGTGTCTTACAATATTTAAAGTATCTAAATTTAAAACTATATTATCAAAACTTTCATGCAAAGTTATGCATATATTTTCGTTCCTAACTTTAGTTATTTCATCATTATCCCAACAGCAAACACTTTCCTTCACAGTAGGCATCGGCACACAGTGCCGTTGTTCAACCGCGCATTATCATTGTCTTCGATTCTTTTAAGATTTTCAGTGTCCATACGCCTCATTTCCGACTCCCTATATTTTGGTTCAAACTCGAAAGCCATGCTCAATAAATTTTTGCAACTGAACTGCGTGAAATAACCTTGCAACAATTTATTGAACACGAGTTACAACACGCTGCAGCTGGTCGATTCACAATGCGCGCCCCAGCCTATACGCCGCGCGGTGTCGCCATGACGTCACGAAAGAATGCGACATATATTTTAGCGCGCATAACTCTGAAACGGCCTATCGTAAAGAAGCGCGGATTGAAAATTTGTTCTTAGAATTTTTTGTTCTACAATTTTCATTTTTGTGATAGACCCCCTTTAACATCTCCTGCTCGAAACCCATTAATGTGGTATATCGTTTTCCATGAAATTTTGTGGGGAATGTGAATATTAAAAAAATTGGGGGTTTCCATTTAAAAAAATGTAACTTTGGCTTGTTACGCAAAATGTGAAGACCCTGTATACACCAAAATAATTTTAGAAGATGCAGCATGGGATTTCCTAAGCACTTGCAAAATTTCATTCTTATGCCTTGAATGATTCAAGAGATATAGACCGTCCCGCACTAATGGGCCACCCTGTATAATATTTCTTCTGTACTTGTGTATGTTACTGAACTCCTAAACGGTTGGACCGATTTAATTTTTTAGAGAATTTTGCAATTTTCTGTTATTATATCAAAAAACGCGCTCTAGCGGCATCACTAAGAATTAGACATATCACAGGTAAGATGGGTTTGATGGAGCAATAAATGCTTTTTCCAATGAGACCAAGTTTGTTAAAATCCGTTCAGTCGTTTAGGAGTTACAGCTGTTTATGTAAAAAAACATTGAATCACCCCCCCAACACTTCATTTTAATAGATACGTCAAAAAGTGTTAAACAAGAATTACTCCAATAAAGCTTATCTTTAAAAAAATATATATTTTTTTGGTACATTTACGAGGAGGATTTCAGTGAAAAATCACTTTAAAAGTTTAAGATGGCGGTTACGCCCCCTGGCGACCATCTTGGAAATATGAAAATATTTTCCATGGTCTTCTCTTGGCCACTTTAGTAATATTTTTTTTTACCCCAAGACTATGATGAATAGCTTCCGAGATACTGCACTTTGCATTCTTATCTGGCAACCCGGTACATAGGTACCTGCATTTTCGTTTGCTTTTGGCTTTGTAAAATTGTAAAATTTTGATTATTCTGTAAATACCTACCATTTATTCTAGGCGCTTACGTTTTTTTACATTTTTGCGTATGTGGCTTTATTGTTTGCTCAATAATGATTTATGTTATTATTGTTGTTACTAATGATATTATTATTAATTATTATTACTTTTTAACGCGTTTCCTATTGTCACAGAAGCAAAGTGGACAAAAATTACAAGTTATACCGGGTGGGGATTTAGTGTGTAATTGGTTCATATCTCTGGTTCCATTTAACATATCAAAATGAAATTTTATACGAATGTGGGAAATCAAAATCACATGGAGCATTTCGCAAAATTATTTAGGTATATACAGGATGCTCACATTCTGAGTACCAGAACAAAGTTTTATTTCTTTAAATGGAAATCCCACGTGTTTTTGCATAATTTGGATTCCCCATAAAATTCCATGAAAATTGATATACTACATGATGTGGTTTTGACTAAGGAATGTTAAGATATTGACATTTTTGTGCCATTATGGACCCAAATTTATAACGCTACTGACGCATACTAACAAAAGTCACCTAACATTTCTTTATTGAAATAGGTTTACACACTGCTGATGTATTTTTGAAATCTATAAATACTTTTATCATCATACTCGAGATTATACAGGATGGTTAAGTTCTGTAAAACATAATTTTTCTCAAAAATTTCAAATGTAAACAGAATTTTTCTCAAAAATTTGAAATGGAACGCCATGTATATTATTTGTACAATTGATGGTCACTTAACTAAGCTTTTTATTGATGTGAATATTGCCAAGTCTACCAGTAAAAGTTTCGGCAGAATTTACAATAATTGAATTTTAAAAATGTAATCGTTTCGTTATTATTTTACATTATTTTTGGCGATCTCCCCTATTTTTCACCCAAAACTCCAATAAAGGTCTGCATTTCGTTTCTATAGAATATTTAGCAAATGGGGTTTACATTAACACAAGAAATCCCACTGCAAGATTATTTCTTAAAGGTAATATTTTCTTCCATGGCACTCCTTGTTTGAAAATTATACCCGACTTCAATAAGACATTACACATTTAATGAATATTAATTTAAGGATATAACCCTAAAAAAACAATTTAACAATAAGATTTGTCGTCTTTATAATGATACCAGTTTGCAGAAACAAAATTAAAACATTATTGTGAATTTTTAGCGACACGATAAGGGGAATTCGGCAAAAAGAGTATAAAATAAAAATGAAATTCAAAGATTTTGATGTTCAATCGTAATATCTGCAGAAACTGTCAATACCAGGCCAGGCAATATCTACATTCAGTTGTGCAAATAATATACATGGCATTCCACTTAAAATTTTTGAGAAATATTTCCTTTCGCATAACTTAACCGCCTTGTATAATCTTAAGTACTTTGGTGAAAGTACATATTTGTGGATTTCAAAAATACAGCTGTGCGTAAACCTATTTCAATAAAAAATAATTAGGTAGCTTTGGTCAGTAGATGTCAGTAGCGTAATAAATTTGGGATCATAATGGCACAAAAATGTCAATATCTTAACAGTCCTTACTCAAAACCACATCATGTAACATATCAATTTTCAAGAAATTTTATGGGGAATCGAAATTACACAAATACATGTGGGGTTTCCATTTAAAGAAATAGAACTTTGGTCTGGTACTCAGAATGTAAACACCCTGTATATACATAAATAATTTTACAAAATTCTCCATGTTGTTCCCCACAAACATGAGTGTAAAATTTCATTTTGATATAACGAATTCACGATAGGATACGGTAATCTTTATCTACAGTAAAGGTGCAGCATTTGGTACTGAAGCATTTACAAGCGTGTAAGAATTACAATGTTCCTCAATTATGACAATGAATGTAAATTTTGAATGTGTTAACAACTTAATTAGGTATTTTATGTATTTTGCACTGCAAATTAGAAAATTTTGCAAACCTCAAAAGTTATAAATAACCAAAAATAAATAAATTAGACACCTATATAGTTATTCTGTTTAATACCGGAAACATGTAGGTATAAGTTTGTCTTTCTCTATTTGGGGCCAATAACTGTATGTTAAGTGGCTAATTACTATCTCTAAAGGTCAATTGCTGTGCCCTATTGCATTTTCGTAACTATTTAATAGAAAAGTAGGTATAAATTTGATTATTTTTTTCATCGTCAAATTGACCAATAGGAACATTTCATTTGGGTCTAGAAGCGTGTATTATTTCGGTTAATACACGCCTATTCTAAGAGCCAATGAGATTTCTTCAATTTCTTAAAATCGACCAATCAACTGTCATTGTAAACGATAAAACCCTACCTAGCTTTCCCAATAACTGATAAATATGCGCCTTGCTTTTAATTAACTAAGCTGTGAATGATAGTTTTGAAATTCTACCTTGGCAACTGTCACTGTCATATTATTTTCGAGTTTTCTTGCAACGTCGTTTTAAATTGTCCGTATAACGTAGTTGTGTATTAATCTCCCTAAAATACATTCGAGATCATTTTTTTTATAAGATAAATACAAATTCAAATTGTATTCAAATTTTATTGCCATTCGGCAAAAAATCTCGAATCAAGGGAAGTAGAAAAAATCGCTCGAGCAAGCTCTCGCGATTTTTTCACTACCTTGATTCGCGATTATTTGCCATGACAATAAAACTTTCATACAATTAAACATGTATTTATCGATAAAAAAATGATCTCTTATGTATTTACCCACGGTAATTTTTTCGATAATTTTCCTTGTTGATAAGTTGCCATAGTTGCGAATTTGTAGGTGCATTTATAATATAAAATCTAGTTACTTTAGTACATGCCAAACGTCAAATATTCCCAACACATTTCTTTGTATGTGAATTAATTGAAATAAAATTTCGTTTTGAACTACCTTGCTTCGATTCAAAAAATAATCTTGTTAAATACAATTCGTGGTCTGGAATTTTTGGGTAATTTTACTCAAGCTGTTGCTTTTACTAACCACTCGTGTAAATTTGACAGAAGATCACTCGCGCTACGCGCTCGTGATCTTTTAACTGTCAAATTTACACTCGTGGCTACCAAGCAACGCAACAGCTTCCGTAAAATTTCCGAGAATTCCAGACCACTTATTGTATTACTACAGATAATATTATGGAGCCTGTCACCCGTCAGTTTGATAATCGAAACGAAACAAGTATACGACCATGACAATAGAGCCCCAATTTTAATTTTCACTTCTTAGATTCTATATAATTAATACATAAAAGAAAGTGAAATATGACCAATAACTGTATTGCTTACCCTACATATTATTAGGTACTTAATATTTTAATAAATCATACACAAGTTGAAGTCAATTGCTTTAAAATAAAAAAGTTACAAAACTTTTATTTATTTATCTTCCTTAACAAAATTGAGAAAAATGTAAGTACAAAACACTTTGGATAATACGTGCCAAGTATAAAAAAACTAATAATTATAGCTACCAACATTGTTCTGAGATAGCAGAGGATCTGCTACACGTATAATGTAAGTAAATTAAGTATTGGCAAATAAGTTACAAAACCTAAATGAGTATTTATTTGATAGGAACATATTTATAATTCATGTTCTTTCCGTTTTGGCTCTTTCCTCCTTTCTTTACCCACTTCTTATGATGAGAGTACTTATTTTTGTCTCCTACGTCCTTGGCATGTCCTTTATGGTCCTCTTTGTTATGGCCTTTTGCTGATTGGCCCTTCTTCCCATGCTTACTCTTAGATTTGGAGGACTAAAATAAAAGCAAATATTAGCAATATTATGTTAAGATGTCTTGCGGGATCAGTTGGACGGTAAAACAGAAAAGGTTTTCAAATAAGTGCGAAAAATTTTGGGAGGTGATTCCTTGTCGAAAAATAATGGTGTTTTTTCATATAAGGATGTACTCCCATATACTCACGTAGGTACTCCCCGAGTTATGTTCTTCCAAAGGTTTTCATTTTTTCTCAAATTTTGGAGAAAGTATAGAAACTAAATTTGGGGGACGTTTCCCACTAATAGAAAGGCTAATTTCAAATACTTCTATCCTACGGGGATCATTATAGGGAGACGAAACTAGTACCCCTATTCAGTTTTGTATTGGAATTTTTTAACGTGACGAAAAGTGATTATCTAAGAATAATCGTCCGAAAATCCGATTCCTTTAGAATTTTCAATTATATCTTTTTAAGTTTTTCGTAAAACTAAACGTTACTTAGTAAAAAAAAAATAAAATCAGTATCATGCACAGCATGATTATTCAACAACTCTCATTTTTAGTTAATCATAAAATGTCTATAGTACGCGGCTGTCAAGTCCTGTTCAGTGGTTTCGATTAAACAAGTTGTGATCAGTAATTTTTATTGCATGTTCATCGTAATCTTGTGCATACTGAACTAAAATAATTACATTAAAGCTGAAATGGCCGATATGCATTTTGAGAAGGATCTCGCCAATGGAACCTCATATAGATATTTTTATTCTGGAATGTACCCTCATTACACTGTATTTACAAGTATGTACCAACGTTTCATACAAAAAAGAATAGGTGATTGCTGACTGTGTTCTACCATGAGAAGTTAGGGCAATATTACTAGAAGAAGCAGGTATTAATTTAATTGAGGAACATAGTAAGTAGGTATTAGGAAAAGAGCAACTCAATAGCATGGAAATGATCAGCAATTATATTCGTATAATATCCAACGTGTAACTTTTACCCCTTGATTTTTCGTTTTGTAAATGGATTCTTTAAATGATTGCACAAGATCCCCAATTTGTAGCAGAAGCCTTGTTCACCGATGAAGTAAACTTTTCAAGAGAATTCATCATTCAAATAATTTTTTTACTCGAGAACTATTAGTTTTACGAAACACATATAAGTAAAAGAGATAAAAAAGTTTCTGGAGGAATCAAGATTTCTAACGCATGCTTCTAGATGATTGATCACATTCCGACCTATTAAAACATTGCAACAAGAAATCTAATAAGAATTGCTAGTTTCAACCGCTTATAACGATACGGGAGGATTAAAGAAAAAGTAGCACTGTATTTCATTTTTGTAAACTTTCCAAAATTTGAGAAAAAAATTAAATCCTAATTTTTCCCTCATCGTTTAGAGGAATGGATCTGCTCGATGAGGGATATCGGAGCAATTTTTCGAAAGAACAACTTAATTTTTAACTAGGAATTCTCCCCTAAAGTTCCTCGCACTTATTTGGAAACACCTGTATAATAAATAGTTTATTAACATACAGGATGATTTATGACATGTGTGTCAAACTTAGGGGGGGGGGGGGGGGGGGGGGGGAATAGAAAAACTCAAAATAAGAAGAAAAGTTCTTATGAGCAAATATCCAAGAGTAATCATTAAAAAAGATTGAGGATGGCGGATGGCGAAGTTTCCTAAAAAATCATTCTTTTGTTTCAGTGTCTCGAAAACTATGAAACCTACTGAATTGAAATTTTATGGGTGGGTTCCATTTATAGACATCTACCTGTTCTAAAAGTTTTTCTTTTATATTCCCTTCAGTGGCGTCGCCATATGGTAGGTAGTCTACTTATTTTTACCTAAACTATGTTACGCCTCTGAACCATACAATTAACTATAAATGCACGTAATATCTGCGTTCAGTTTGGAAGAAAATCGACACCTTTGAATTTTTTCGTAAGCCGCTTAATTATTTGGAGGAAATAGAGGAACGCGCGAGGTCATTCTAGCTTTACGAGTAATTATAGAAAAAAACGATAGAAAAGGGAAAGAACGCCTATATAGAATTTGTAGATTTAGAAAACGCCTTCGACAACGTAAAATGTGGGAAAATGTTGGAAGTGCTCAGAAAGGTAAGGATGAAATATAGAGGCAGAAGGATAATACATAATCTCTACAAAAAGCACATGGCAGTTATATAATTTGAGCAGGAACGAGGGAAAGTATCTACCCAGAAGGGAGTGAGACAGGGATGTGCATCGTCACCTCTAGTTTTCAACTTATATATTGAAGATGCGATTAATATTGTTGAAGACAGAACAGCCTCATGGATTAATGTGCAGGGCTAAACCATTAACATGCTCAGATTTGGAGGATGAGCGGATAAAATACCAGTGTTAGCATCCAGCAAAGAAGAAAGGAATGGCTCTGAATGAAATCGAAGCAGGTATGAAAACCAATAAACAGAAAACCAAAGTTTTGGTATACAGAGCGCGTGAAAATGGAACTAAAACAAAAATACAAATAGAAAATTATAAGATAGAGAAAGTCGCGGATTTCTGCTGCTTGAAGTTAAATAACTATATTTGGTATAAAACAAAGAATAGCGCAGGGTCGAGTTGCATTTAGCAAAAAGAAACAACTTACTGTTATGCTCGGGAACGGTTAATGTAGAAACTCGGAAGAGACTCTTAAGATGTATGTGAAGAGGACGGCATTGTACGAGTGAAACTTGGCTCAATGTTCTTAAAATTCGTGAAATGTTTCATAATGAGAATCCAGAGTTAAAAGATGTTGTAAAATACAGTTTCTATTATCAGTATTTTAAGAAAAATTGTAATTACTCATTTGGTAGGCCACAGGTAGATGTGTGCAGTCAATGCGAAAGTTTAAGTGTCAAAATGAAAGATCCCAGTTTGAGCGAGAATGCTAGAAAGAATGTTGCTGCTGAGTTAATGATCCACAGAAGGAGAGCCAAGAAGTTCCATACTACCTTAAACGCAGCAAACAAGGATGATGATACTGTAGCACTCTCCTTTGACTATATGCAGAACCTTCCTCTGCCATCGATACCTGTCCAAGGAGTGTTTTATAGCTATGAGTCAGCTTTGGGTGAATGTGTTTTGCATACATAATCTGAACATGAACAAGGCAAAGCTGTATGTATATCACGAGGGAGAGGCGAGCAAATCGCCCAGTGAAGTATGTTCCTTCTTATTACACTACCTATATTCAAAATGGGGTGCCGAGTACCGTAAAAAATATTGTTTTGTTCAGTGATGGAGCAGCAGGACAGAACAAGAATCATACAGTTGTAAGATTTTTCGTAAATTTGTGTGACAGAGGAAAATTTGAAAAAATTACCCTTTATTTTCCCGCACACGGTTACTCATTTCGTCCATGTGGCCGTGACTTTAGTTCAATAAAACGACTTTTAAGAAAAAGTGACCGGATCTACACCCCTCGTGAATTTGCTGAGCTTATGGTAAAAGCTAGTAAAGTCGGCCGCTTTTCAATTCATGAGGTAAAATCTGATGAAATCTTGTGTTTTAAGGAATGGTGGCCGCGCTCATATAGAAGAGACCCTTTCAAGATATCGTAATTCAAAGAGTTCGTGTAAGGTGATAGGTGGAAATGTGATAGCAAAGACTTTTATTGATGTGCTTATCTTTTCTACTTTTAGGCTTCTGAAAACGAACACTGCTCCTGAACTGCCATAAAAATTCACAGATTTCGCAATCCTTGCAACCATCGGGACATTGGAAATGATAACACCATACATAAAACATAATTAACTTTTTATCGTGGGAAAAATATTGTACATAACTCGATGGAAAGTGTATTTCCTTTAAACTCGCGTGATTTATTTTCTGTACTCGGCTACGCCTCGTGCATAAAATTTCACGCTCGTATGAAATTTGTCACTTTCCAAGCTCGTTACGGAATATACTATTGTACGTCATGCTCTCCGGGCATACTCATACTATGCACACTTCACACTTTAGTAGGTTCCCGGCTTTCACCACTCGAGCGTTGCGTTATCTCAGTATACTTTCGTGTCGGTGTCCTTGGACGAAAATCGTAACTCTAGCCCCATATATGAACATTAATATTTCCAATGTTAAAAAGCTTATCCTGCTAGGAGAGCCACAATAAATAAAAAGAAACTCGATGATCTGAATAAGCTGAAATGTTGAAGCCGAGTGTAGTACTTTTACGGTTTTCAGTTTAAAAAGTATTTTGTAAAATATAGTTTTACTTTACAAAATAGAACAAGCGTTTTTTTATGACGAAACTGCGCAGTTTTTCTCGATTTAGTTGAAATATAATATTCTGGAGATAAGACCTTTCTGAAATAAACGATTCTGTCCTTACAGTCCTACTTCTACTTCTAAAGCAAGCAAGAGGAAGGAAAGGAAATTCTCAGGGAGGCTTGCCAAGAAGGCGAATCCTGAGACTTGCGGCGACCTGCAATAAATATACTACCTATATTGTTAGAGCTATAGATAAGGGCTGCTACACTATGTTGATCATACGTGATTTTTTAAACGCGCTTTTGGTACCATCAATTGCGAACTATTTTTGTAAACTTTTAAGAAGCATCATATTCTCGCCAACTTCTCTTTCACCATTTAATAACGCAGCAGGTTAAATTTGGTTCTGTTGCGCCTGAAGTCCTAAAGTACAAATCGGGTGTACCTCAGGGCTCGGCTCTTTTTCCAGTGCTGATTTTTCATTCCTCAGGATTAATTACGTGTATTAGCCATTGCTCCTTTCATTTATATGAGGGCAACACTTAGCCTTACTACTCTTTTCGCTTGCATTATGTTGCACCTCTAGTGAAGAGTGCTGCGTATCGCGTTTTTGTTGGCCGACAGTTTTTCTCGTCAAATTTCTAGGCGACAAACTTGCGTTCAAGACAGAAATTTATCTGATAAAAAGAACCCTCTCGTCTAATTTATTACAGTCGATTATTTATCAAGCGATTATCAGGATATCATCGTTGGGCTTGAGTATTACATAACTATTGTAGGGACAATTATTGCATTTTGTTTTATTAGCGTAATGTTGGGAGAAACGATTACATAGGTTTTATTTGATTTCACGGATTCCAGTAAAATTTATGTGGCGCCGTTTTGGCTTCTGAAACGGACTCTGGTGTTGGCGATCATGCTGGAAGTCTTTGACAATCCTTATCTTGAGAATAAGATTATGTTGGTTTATGTTACTGCTCCCTTTTAGTGAGCAGTTGATAGCCAGCTAGATGTCAAATATAAATGTATTTTTAATGGGCTATTGAGGTATAAATTAAAAATTGTTCACACTCAAAATAGTTATTTGTGTATCAAGGCTGCGAAATTTCTTTTTTAGCGTATCGAGAGAAAAATTACCGCCGATGCCGCTTGCGGCCGAGCCAAGATAATCTGGAGGTCGCTAAAAGATTTCGTGGCCATGGTATACCTACATACTATTTTTTGTGCAATCGTGAAAATTATGTAATTACAAAGAACGATGTTATTGCTTTGAAAATATAGCAACAAAAATTGTATTTCGCGGACTGTGGTGGGAACGCGAAATACTTTCTCATACGTTTGCACAAGAAATGTGTTTTAAGCTCACTTTTACCACCGTAGTTTCCTAAGAAACACCTTAGACTATTTCATTTTCAATCATTTACCTACCTAGCATGTTTTAAATTTATGGTACATCTCTACCAGATGACAAGTTATTCTCTTTAACACAAAATCTTTTATATCAAATAAGAATTAAAGAATTCGAGGACTGGAAGCAGCGTAGGAAGGAAAAAAATTAAAGAAACAAACATTTATTTACGTGGAATACTCACTTTGCGTTTCAAACCCTTCTCGTCAACTAATTTGTCAGAATGATGTTTGCTATGTTTGGCACCAAAAACTATGTAGTCTCCACTTTTGCTACCTTGGCTGTAGAAACTGTCGTGACTCTTATGTTCATCTTTGTGGAATTTCTCTCTGAAACCCTATATCAAAAAACAAACACAAGCTCAGGTACTTTAAGTAGTTGTACAGTATAGAATCTTCAAACACATTAGTAATGTTGCTTCACGGAATATTACATTCAATGACACGTTTTTGTAAGGGAATGTATCTAATAAACACAAAATTTTAAATTATGTAGGTAGGTACTTCTAGTTTTGTTGGAGCAAGTTCCGGTCGATTTTTCATTCATTTATTAACCCCCGACGCAAAAAGAGGGGTGTTGTAAGTTTCACGTGTCGGTGTGTGTGTTTGTGTGTCTGTCTGTGGCATCGTAGCTCCTAAACGAATGGACCGATTTTGATGCGTTTTTTTTTTGTTTGAAAGCTGACGTGATCGAGATGGTTATAAGCTATAATTATTTATGAAGATCTGTTCAGGCGTTGTTAACCCCCGACGCAAAAAAGAGGGGTGTGGCATCGTAGCCCCTAAACCAATGGACCGATTTTGATGCGGTTTTTTTGTTTGAAAGCTGACGTGGTCGAGATGGTTCTTAGCTATAATTTATGAAGATCAATTCAGGCGTTGTTGGGGGTTTTTTAAAATTTTCAATTTTGTTACTTGTTATATTCTTCGACATTGACTAGTAATGTTTTAGAGGGGGCGATCAGTGAGCGAGAGCCAACTCTTGAGTTGGCGCTTGCTTACTGATGTGGCCCACTCGCCTTTATAGAGAGTAGCTGGTTTGGTTTGTTCGCACTAGTGATGGGCGATATCGTGATTTTTCAATCACATTGTGAATTGTTACTGTGAATTTTCTGTATCAGTGATTTTAAAACGTGACGTGATCACGACTTTTGTCACAGATAATTCACTTCGTGCTCAGTATAGATTGAGCACGAAGTAAATTATCTATCGGTCGCCAGCACCCATCCTCTATCCATGCCAGCACCACACGCCAGAGTTTATTATTGTTTGGGTTTGGTTAAAATGTGAAGTCCTGAAATTAAAATAATTAACTACTTACTAAAGCACGAAGTCACTTGCGACACATACACGGTGTCCCAACGAAAACTTGTACCCCGTAAAATTCCGCAAAATAAACGTTTTGACAAAAATTCAAAAACACGTCGATTTTTATATCAACGGGGACCAATTTTTATGCAATAATTATTCTTGCAACTCTAGTCCTGTGCGGGGGTAGCGACCCCCCAACATTTTTAAATAGGACGGGGGTCAAATGATCCCTGCTATGGAATGATTTTTCATTACTTACACAACCGTATTTGTTTTATTCAATTCGATCAATTTGTTACAGAGAAATTGCTTCTTGAAGTTTTCAAGTTAAAAAATTAAGAAAAGCACAAAAAAGTTTAAACTATCGAATGTATTGCTCGAAATGACCTCCACCAATTGTCATACAATAATACATTCTGGGTTCAAATCCAAAATAAACTTATTCGCCACAGTATAAAATCGTGTTTATTTATTAGGTAAATCAAAATGGTTTATTCCAAAGAATGCCGTCTAATAACTCCTGAGGTCTTGAGAAATGTAAGATCTGGATTTGAATCCAGAATGTATTTGGAATTTGGAATTAGCTGCTTAATTTCCATCCTTCCTGCTGACCAGACTTGATTGCCCGGGAGAGTGTTGCCTTTGGTTAGTCATAGGAACTTTATATGATCACTGTGAGTATGGTTGTTTGGATCAAAGACTTGTAGAGGGGACTTAGCTATTTACATTTACATTTACAAAGCAGCCGACCAGTTGTGTAGTAAACAGGTGCCGCCGAGGAAATAGAGTATCGCAGAACATTCGCCTGGTCCGTTGTTGAATTTAATAACAAACAACGCTACCCGCGCCCCGCTGTCCTACGAACGTGTAGACTTCAAAACAAAATCAGCTGTTGCATAAGGACGCCAGGTCCATTCTAGAAGTCTTTGGTTTGGATAGTGATAGTAACCAACACCCATGCTTGCCACTTTCTGTTTGAATTGCAGTTTTTTGACCTGAAGATGGGTTGGTAGTTTAAGAACCCGAAACCATGGTCGTCTGTACTTTTATATAATAAACAACTTGAAAAGTGTCGAGGATTATAGACGGATAAAATTTCCCTCCATAACTCAATAATAACCTCGATAAAATGGAGCAATTCAGAAGATTCATAATTTGTTTGTACTATACGTTCTGAAGATTTCAAGGTGGTCGGTTAGTAATAGCTTCTGTCCTAAGTTATCAAATTTTAACAAATCGAGAATATCCCCTTAGCAGAATCCGAATTTTGAATTTATAAATTCTAATTTTGATATTTTTATTACCGAAAATCTGAAACAAAGAGCAAAACTCTAGTCCTGTCAATCGATTTATTTTCTTTAAACTACTTTAAAATTTCAAAGTGGCCGGATTAGTAATAGCTTCTTTTTTAGGGTCTCAAGTTTTAACGCATTGCAAATATCCACCCTTTTATTCTTCATGCAATGATTAATAAATTATAGACATGGAACAAGTTGGTGAACATTTCTCGGTAAATTTCCTGGAAAAATCTTAAGACTTGTCAAGCTTCAGTTTTTCTCAAAATGGATCATAAAGCAAATATTGTAACACAAATTTTACAAAAGCCTTAGCTTCAGAGCGAAAGAATCTCGTTCCAGTAGGTTCCTCTATCGGACGTGTACTTTCCACCTTTTAGGGAAACCGGAAAAGATGGATTTGAACGTCGAAAATTTCAATATTGTATATTTCGAATATTTTAGAACACTGGTTTCACCCTTGCATGACTCATCAGTATGGTGCTTTCCATACACACTCGAACCATGCAATATTATTTGCTAATATGCTGACGGGAGTGCGTAAAATATCAGGAAGAGCTAATTTATACGGAAGAGATGAGTAGTACTAGACCGTTCGGCCAACTATTCATCGGGCAAGTACCCACCAGGAATTGAATTATAGAACGAATCCAGATTTTTGTGTACTAAGAGACCTCACGTAATGCTACCCCAAACAACATATCGTTGGGCTTGGAGCACCCGTTTACCCTATGCACAACGTGCTAACTTAGCAACATAGGCATAAATTAGCTCTGCTGGTATATGACGCACGCCCGTCAGCATAAGCAAATAATATTGCATGGTTGGAGTGTGTAGGGAGAGCACCATACTGATGAGTCCCAAAAGGACGAAACCAGTGGTCTTCGGTTCTCCATGCACAATCAAAACATGCAATATTGAAAAACTTCTAAAATACTTAATCCTACTGCTAGTTGAGCACGAAAGTACGTAGAGATCTAAGGATGTTCCAAGCCCAACGATATGTCTGGGGTAGCATCCCGTATGAGTTCTCGTAGTACACAAAAATCTGAATTCGTTCTATTCAATGCCTGGCGGAGTACTTGCTGGAGGACTAGTTGTTCGAAAGGTCCAGTACCACTCATCGGGTTTGAACGTGTTTGAAGTGAATATTAAGAATATTTTGTACTTAATACGGCAAAATATCATTAAGTTGTTCTGAATGTAAAATTGTGACCTTTCGCAAAATTTTGGGAAGATAGGCCTACTTTGACAAAACCGTTATTTTTCAGCTAAATATCCATCAATTTATTGGCTTCATATTAAAAAATAGACTTAATTTACCGTGGTAGTGTTATAATTGTTTAAATAACATTTTCCGACAAAAAAGTTTCTTGATTCTTGGGGAAACGGTAACTTATATGGAAAATAACGTTTTTTTTTCAAAATAGTCCAATCTTCCCAAAATTTTGCATTCTCAGCAACTTTTCGTACTGATATTTTGCCGTATCTAGAACAGAGAGGGTACTTTATCTGAATACAAATTGTTTTGTTATCTACCGCCAACGCCTATTTGATTAAAAAATTTGAAAATACACTTAAAATTAGTTTTAAGCCAAGCAGAGCTTAATCCCTAAATATGAAATTGCCTTTAAAAAATATGCTTACGTAATAGGTACGTCTTGTTGCATCGGTCAGTGGACAGTGTTTACTGCAAGTTTCAAAATGATTTTTAGCACACTTTCAATTCACATAATTTTTTAGACGCCTCCATAGTTTTTCAAATGTAAGAAGTAAAAAGTTTCTAATTAAAACAGAAAATAGATGATTTACCTAATTTTAAAATGTTTTGAATTTAGTAGGCTGTTCATTAACCGTGCAAATAACTATTAGGTACTTCTTTTGAAAACACCGTCGCAAAATGATCGCCCAAGAGACCTCCGACATAAATAGTAACAATTTTCACTTTTCCTTCTGTCGTATAAAATTGAATTTTCACGTTTTATTTACTTACCTATACAATTAAAAATTTTAATGAAATTTAAATATAAAGTGACAGCTTTGTATTATTTACTTGTCAGTGGACACAGCCTAATAATTTAAAAAGAACAATTTTATTGGACTAACATTACCTAACTATTTTCCTTTCTATCTAAGAAATATTCACTTGTAACATTTTAAAAAACTCTCACGTCGATTAAAAAATTATGCGAGTTATTGTGTACCATAAACCTTTTTGAAATTATCGATAAATAGTATAGTATTATATGAGCGATTATGACAGCCTTTATTCAAGAAGATGATGTTTGAGCCCACGAGCCGAAGGCGAGTGGCTCAAATCATCTGAGTGAATAATGGTCATAATCGCGAATATAATACTACTTTTTCTACACCTATTAAACAAATAAACTAGACTCAAATTTGATAACTTTAATGGAACACTATCATAATATATTAATTTTTATTTTTCAATAAATGAACTACTTACTAGGAATGTAGGAATATATATTGAAATTTGTGCAGTTAGTAATATGGAGTTGTCCCTTCCATTGTTAAATTCTGGCAGTGTTAGTGGTGGAATTGTTAGTTTTTGGAAAACGTAAACAATAATATATGGCGATACTTGGCTGTCACCCGCGTCGATTGTCAGCGCAGCAAGAGTTGATCGCGGTCGATATAAAATAACATTGGATCAGCGAAACAGTGATTATTGAATCTATATATTTGTGATTGGTCGAATACAATGAATTATGAAACCATAATTCACTACAGTGAATTATAGGTACGATATTTCACAAAGAAAATGCTAATAATTGTCATATAATTAAATAGTTGTAGAAAAAAACCATCAACACTTGATGAAGTTTATACCATGTAAATCCCTATGATGCAATGTGAATAAAATGCACTGGTAAACTGGTATAGTTTCTGTTTCCGTAATGATAATTACAAAGTTTATGCCGAATATCTTGGGAAGTATAAATTTATACAGGGTGGCCCGAAATTAGCGTGCAATATTTTACCAGCGTGTTCTGTGGTTAAAAATAAGACAAAATGATCCTATAAGCGTATACCGAAATATGCTTCGCAAGGGAGCTATTAGCTTTCTAAAAGAGAAAACCTGAGGAAGTTTTCTACTAAATATCTTCGAAACAAGTCCAGTTAAAATCATGAAATTTAATGGAATGTGTAAGTACCAAATGCTGAATCTTTTGCTCTAAACATACTTTTTAAATTGTATAACAGGGTAGTAAAAGTCTGTTTATATTCCTCGACACTTCTTATTTATTTACTACTAAATGCGACGGGTTTCGGATTCATCTACTAACAACCCATCCATCAGGCCGGAGACTACATCTAACAATTTCGAGTTAGAATCAATGACAAATATAAAATTAACACTGCATACTTACAGTGGTCACAACACAAAGCCACTCTAAAGTACCAAAAACATATCTCCATTTACGGCATCAAATACTTGCAAGGAAGGCAAAATATCGGTATAATGATCAAAAATTTAGAAAACAAAATATAAATGTAAAACCGGTCGCATTTATTAGTAAATAAATAAGAAGTGTCGAGAAATATAAACGGACTTTTACTACCCTGTTATACAAGAACATACTTCGATAATATGGAGCACTTCAGAAGATTCATACTTTTTAAAATTTAACAGGGGCGTCTCAAAGCATGTCGTTTTTAATTTTTCCGTAAAAATTTGCAACTTCAGTTTTTTTTGCAAAAAAAATATGCTCCTGTCTCGTTTAAGTATACAAACGAATTCTCCACTTCCTGTAGGAATTTTTGGGCATGCAGCGAAATTTTTGAATCGATTGTGCTCGATAACGGTGCCTCCTATCAAAACGAAACAGGAGCACATTTCTTTTGCAAGAAACTCTGAAGTTGTAAATTTTTATGGAAAAATTGAAAATGACATGCTCTGAAAAAAGTTGGGGTAAATCTTACCTCCGCCACCCCCAGATTTGAGACGCCCCTGTTAAATTTTAAAAATTATGTTTACATCAAAAGATTCAGCATTTGGTACTTACACATTCCATCAAATTTCATAATTTTAGCTGGACTTGTTTCGAAGATACTTAGAAGAAAACGTCTTCAGGCTGTCGTTCAATAAATTATTTTCAATCCCGTTTTTAATAGTTTGTATGGTTTGCTTTCTTATTGCAGTTTCGTACGATGAGAGGTGTTTGGTCGCAACAGTGTGTTTAGAATACGTCAATTATTATTTTTCCTGCCAGCTCAAAAATTTTTAGAAGTTGTTTGTTTAAACGTGAATGGGAGCTATTTCTAACATTTGTTGTAGTTTTTTGTTTTTATAATTGAATCGGTCATTTTGAAAACAACATAAGTCCATATTTTGGTGAAATAGGCTTTTATATTATCCGGTCTGTTCGAAAACAACATTAGTCCATTACATGTGTATGACTTTCGTGGTTGGGAACTCATCTCAACTACCTACTACCTATGCCAAAAAATTATGCATACACATCAGATGTGTAATGAATGACATTAAAAAAGTTATGCAATATGTACCTACCCGATGAGTATGCCGAATTTTGGAACGCGTTATGTAACTGGCCTGTTACTAACTCTTATGTGGATGAGTTATGAGTTCAAAGAATGTTAACATTTGGTTTTTCTTTCTATGTAATGATATTATTTCTGCCCAATAAATCATCAAAATATACCAAGTTTTGCAATAAAAAACAGCAAAAATCGCCGTTCATTTTGAAAAAAAACTAAGTCCCACAATTTCAAAATCGAATAACGAAAAAACTTCATGAGATTTTGCCTTTTAGTTTCTTCCAAAAATATGCACATAATATATCGGACATATGTGTATGAATAATTTCTTACTGCATAATAACCCATCTGCCAAAGTGCAAGGTTTTTTTTTGTTTTCTGTAAAATCTTCTTTTTGTGACTTATGCTGTTTTCAAAATGAGCGATTCAATTATTAAATTAGTTTGCTTATTTTGTTTCGTTTCAAACTGTTTATCGCACTCACCATAAATGACCTATAAATTGAAAGAAACTTCGTTATTAAACCCTGAACGAAACATGGTGTTTCTTTTGACAGTTTCGATGAAGTTAATACAGTATGTCCCTAAAGTTTGGAATAAAATTCATCAAATTAAAATGAAAGCTTTTTGGAGAAACTCCTCGGACACGTCGATTTTTATTTTCAAAATAACGCCTGTAGGGATTGTTTTCAACTTTTTACCATCACCCCCCTAACCCCAACAACCCCAACTTTAAAATTTTAAATACGAAGATACCCCGTCATATACCTCATTTTAAAGCATTTCTTGTGCCGAAATCAACAAAAAAATTTTTTAGAAATTCGGTTAATAAATAACGGAGATATTCAACAAAATGGAGCTATATCCTTAATTTTACTATTACGAACAACGAAACTCGACAAAACAGAAAATTTTACAACAGTTGTTCAAAGTGACCACCATTCTGAACTTGGCAATAACCTATTCGATCCTGGACAGCATTTATAGAAGAAACAATTGTGTCAGGCGGAATTTCGCGAATAACTTCCCTTATTCTAATCTTCAGTTCTTCAATGCTTCCTGGGCGACTCTCGTAAACCTTGCTTTTCAGGTAACCCCATAAATAAAAATCTAAAGGGGTTAGATCTGGAGATCTTGGGGGCCATTCTACTGTTCCTCGCCTGCCTATCCATCTGTTTGGAAACGTTACGTTTAAAAATCTTCTAACATTTTCAGCATAATGTGCAGGAGCACCATCATGCTGGAACCAAATACGTTCATGAACCAAATCGGGTTCACCATCATGTGGGAACAAGATTATTAAAGCCGGCAATAATTCGAATTGTAAAAAATTCAAATACACATCTCCGTTCACATTTGCCTCGAAGAAATATGGTCCCAAAATTCTATCGCCAATTATTCCTGCCCAAACATTAACTTTTTGTGATCTTTGCGAATGGGTCTCTTGTATCCAATGAGGATTTATGTCATTCCAGTATCTTGTAGTTTGTTTGTTTACGTTGCCTTTAAGGTTAAATGTAGCTTCGTCTGAGAAAAGTACATTATGCAAGAAGTATGGGTCATCATTTATTCTGATCGACACTGTTTCGCAAAATTCCAGTCTTCTGTCAGCATCATCAGGTAGGAGCTCCTGAACTTCATGTACTTTAAATGGAGACCATTTTTGTTTTTTTACATAACGATGAATTGTTGATTTCGAAACGTCATATTGCTGAGCTAATTTTCTCATCGAATTAATTGGTTTCTCCGTTAAATCGAGCATTACTTGAAGCCTCAAATTATCATTCAATTTTTTGGGTTGGCCTGATCTTTGCATATCTTTTACAGAGCCCGTTTGTTCAAATTTGTGGTAAATTTTACTCACGGTTGATTGTGAAATTTGTTGATCGGGATAAACATTGTTAAACATATCGCAAACTTCAAGCTGACTTTTCATTTTATCTCCACATCCAATCATAATTAGGATTTCAATTCGCTGCTTTTCTGATAAATTCGGCATATTGAATTTGCAATTTGACAAATTATCTTGTGTACAAATGCAAAACGAACCGCAGTGACTGATAAATGTGATTTTCAATGTACTTGTCAAACACAAACGACCAGCAATTGTTTTTAACTCCTTATTACTAGATCTGCATAGATACCCATTCGAAAAGATTTTTGTTGAATATCTCCGTTGTTTATTAACCAAATTTTGAAAAAAAATCTTTGTTGAATTCGGCACAAAAACTTCTTTAAAACGAGGTATCACACGGGGTATGTTCATGTTTGAAATTTTAAAGTTGGGGTTGTTAGGGCTTAGGGGGTTGGTGGTGAGAAGTTGAAAACAATCCCTGCAGGTGTTATTTTGAAAATAAAAATCGACGTGTCCGAGGAATTTCTCCAAAAAACGTTCATTTTAATATGATAAATTTTATTCCAAACTTTAGGGACATACTGTATATTGTTTTTAATGTTCGACACGGGCAAAGTCAGCTTGATATTTTTTGATTCCATTAATAATTAAAAAACATGCGTTTTTATAAGTCATAAATGAAGTGGTTTAGGTATAGCAACTTCAACATGAAATACCCTTATTTTTTGAAGAAGAATTGAACGTTTTGAATGTTTTAGAAACTGAAATTCAACCATTTTTCTGCAACACCCTGTATGACATCTGATAAATTATTTCAACGTTTTACGTTGTAAATTGAGAATTCATAAAAATAATGCGCCCTTTCGACTTCGTTTTTGAAATAATAATATTTTTGTAAACTACATACTGCAACTGTCAAAAAAATGAATATCTCGAAGAGAATGCACTTTACACATATGATGTTTTGCATAAGGTGACCTTAAAATTTGACCAAAATCTAAACCCCCAATAAAAATACATATGGGCGTTCCATTTAAAATAAGGAAGTTAGTGCTTATTTCCGGTATAACCGGAAGTCGCAGAAAGTCAAAAATATTTTAGTCGAATTGAGCATCCTCGATTACGTGTTTGTGCAAATTTGTGTAATTATACTATATTATACTTTTCTAATTACAGATCGTGTAAAGTCGCCGTGGCACCCTGTATAGGTACAATGTTGCTCATGTTCCCGGTAAATTGCTTTCCAATATGAAAATTCCAAGTAATTTTCAATTTATGTTCAAGTATAGGCAATCTTTCATGAAACACCAGGGTTACTTAAGTTTTTTTTTGTCTTAATTCCTGTTAAGTATTTGTTTGTTTTATTTGCGCTTGGAATTTTCCTTTTTTCAAGTTTTGTGGGACTTAGATCTAGTTGTGTCGTTTTGTGTTTTTTTTGTTTTCGTTTAATACTATGTTCACAATAATTTAATATTATGTCAACAGGAATAGTTCATGCTAAACTTCCCAGTGCATGCGTGCATGTATATAAAATGTATATTTTCTTTCTTGGGGCCAGCAAAGACGTTAATAATAACTATAATAACGTTTTTTCCTTTAGAATGAATCATGAGAAAATATCTACTATTTTTTACTTGGGCAAACTGTAGTAAAATTAAAACCCAACTCCTTTATTTTGTATTAATTTGTGAGACTGCATTTTCTTTGCAACGATGCTTTTAATATTTCTTTATATTTCAATTGTAATTATTTCATTGTTCTAAATAAGTCCTACGCAGTAGACTAGAACACTGTCACGATAATTACGTAAGTTTACTAAATTTGATCACAAACGAGAAATACTTATACCTTTTCATAATTTCCTTTCTTTTTATGTTCTCCGCTCTTGAATTTCGCACCATGTTTTCCTCCCCCTTCATGATGGTCATGCGAGTTATGACCCCCTTCAGCAAAAGAAACCTTTTTCTTGCCGCCTCCTTCTTCGCCTTCCTTTTTGTGGTTCTCCCGAAATGATACACCTTTAGCTGCTTCTTCCTCATCATAATGTTTTTTCTTTTCACTCTTCTTGAATCCCTTCTTTTCGCTGTATTTTTTTCCTAAAAGAACAATCGACAATAGTACTCTATTTATTTCAGTCAATATTGAAACATCTAAACAAAACTTTGCTAGACAGCACGCAGTACGCAGAGACACATCATGGGTGTTCTAAACCACCGAGAAATTGGAGTGGCATTATATGAGATCTTGTTTTGATCAGGATTTAGTTCTACAATTCAATGTCTGGCGGGGCATTTGCCCGAGGAATACGTGAGTGTAATCCAGTTAATTATGGCAGAAGTGCATCAAAAAAGCAACATCAAACCTTTTAACGGAGAAAGGTAGGTATTCTACTTGGAAGTTCCGAATAAGGTCTCTACTTGGGGAATTAAAAGTGTTACATGTCATTACTGTATACGAAGCACCACCTCTGGGACAAGTCAACCGTCGTAGAACATCGGGTGGAGGAGAGTCATGAAAGTCCGATGATACCAGGATTTTGAGGAAGGAGGATCGGTTCTGGCCGAGACTGTACAAAAAAGCGATAGAGACCTAGAAGTAGCCGGACAACTTCAACAGGGACCGAGGAATAGAAATACCGCGGATATGGAAACCGCTCATACGTGAAAAAGCAGTCGAAGATTCATCGCGCATGGCTGATTAGTCATTAGGGAACTTGTACCACATCCAGAAGCATGATTTTTCTGACTGGAAACCTTTAGGGACAGTGGATCAGCTGCAAGAGTCTGCTGATTATGTAAACAAGCAATCGCACACAAACACGTCCTAAACTCTGAAGATTACCACTACCTGGTAGGCAGTCTCACATCCTGTTCCCTGAAGAGAAAGACTTGTAAATAGTTGTTTGAGTCGAATAACTGAATTGTTATGGCAGCCTGCTAGCTTTTATATTAAACTGAAAAAGTCCCCAAGTTTACTTCACCCAACCGGAGATCTTGTCCAGGTCAACTTCGCCCACTCAGAGTTCTTGCATATTACGTCAGGATCTATTTTTGTGAACCAGTGTTTGCACTTGGAACAGATGAGGCAGCCCCGCCTGACGAATCATGTCCGGTCTTCATTCTGTTGAAGAGGAAAACGCCGCCCTTCAGTGGGGATACAGTTGCGCGCGTATACAGTATTGTTTTGGCAATCGCGCGTGTAAGAGCCGTGAATAAAACTCCGGAAAGTTTAAACCAAATTAGGTACTACCGAGTAAATTTTGTTCGAGGAAAAGTGTCAGGGACAAAAGTTAAAATTGAGGATTGTGCGGTTAGTGAAAAATCTGTTTCGGAGAGTGAAAAGGAGCAGTAAAAACCAGAGGACAGGTTAGTGTAAAATATCAGCTGAGCCAAAAGAGGACGGGCGAAACGGTGCGCAAACCACGTTGGATCGGAAGCGGTGTTGCCGGATGTCGCAAGAATTCTGTAGCAATCGGAAATTACGGTAATAGATACGAAAAAGAACGTTAATGTATAGTACGGGTAGTGATAGTGAAGGTCAGCTGCCAGGAACACATAATAAACGGAAAGAAGTTAGCCCACCAGAATTTAGCAGCAGAAGCAAAAAGACCGCTAGATCTCCAATAAAAGAAGCTGACAGAAAGGATAAAGAGCAAAACGAAAACATGGACGAACTGAAGGAAATGATGAAACAAGTACTAAAAGACAATGCAAACATACTCCAAGAATTACAGACCATTAAAAAGGAACAACAAGTATATAAGAAGGAAATTGAAGTGATTAAAAATGAAAACATTGAACTTAAAGAGAGGGTAAATAGACTGGAGCAGAGAATAGAAGATAAAGACAAAAAAGAAAGGGCCCAGAATATTATAGTAAAAGGGCTTGAATGCAAGAATAAAGAAAGCGTCAAAGAGGAAGTCGAAACATTTCTTGAAGAAGTGCTAGAAGTCAGTGCCAAGATCGAATATGCACATAATATCAGACAGAGAAATGGCGGTAACTTTATTATTGTGAGGATGAAAGACTTTGAAGATAAAATTAAAACAATGGAGAATAAACATAAACTTAAAGGAAAGAATATTTACATCGATAGCGACCTGACTGTTGCAGAAAGGAATATACAAAGAGAACTTAGAGCTATAGCCGAGGAAGAAAAGAAAAAAGGGAAAAGAGTAAAGGTAGCCTACCAAAAAATCATCATTAATGATGAAATTTGGAACTGGAGTAACAAAATGGGAACAATAACTAAACAAAGAGTCGAAGGACCACAATTAGATCAAGAACTCCTGCAAGAAACAGAACACCGGAACTCAAAAAACTGGAAAACAAAATAGAAGTAACTCTAAAAAGGACGGAACAAGTGGTAACGGCTAGGCGAGGACAAGGTACATGGATGGGAAAAAATGTTAATAAGCAAATATGGAAGTTAGCAACATGGAACATAAGAGGAATAAATGGAAAAGACCAAGAACTATGCTATGAGTTTGACAAGACAAATTTAGACATTTTGTCAATAACAGAAACAAAGAAAAAAGGACAAGGGGAAGAAACACTAGGAGATGGACATATAATGATATACAGTGGAGTGACTTATGAAAAATGGGCAGCAGCAGGGGTAGGATGTCTAATAAATAAAAAACTGACAAAGAATATCAGGAAATGGGAGGGACATTCAGAAAGAATACTGACAGTAGAAATGAACATGGATGGCAAAATCGTAACGGTAATAACGGCATATGGCCCAAAATGAAGATGCGACAGTAGAAATCAAGGATAAATTTTGGGAACAATTAAACTTAGTGACAGAAGTCAGCAAAGGAAGTATTTTTGTGGCGGGAGACTTAAATGGCAGAGTTGGAAAAGAAAAAACTAGTGCTGGAGTGATAGGCAGATACGGAGAAGACAAGCGAACCAATAATGGAATAAGGTTAATGGACTATTGTCTCATAAATAATCTACTGGTAACAAATACATTCTACAAACATAAGGAAATACACAAGTACACAAGACAAGGTGCAAGACATATGGATAAATCCATAATAGATTATATATTAGTAGAAAGAGATAGAAAAGATGAAATAAGAGATGTGAGAGTAATGCGAGGTCCGGAAATCTATAGTGACCATTATATGCTGGTGGCAAAAGTCAAGAAGAGAGAAGAGGCGCTAGAGAGTATAAAAGAAAATACCAACAGAATGACAGAATATGAAACCATAAAAGCTTACAAACTGAGAGATGAAGAAACAGCAAGACAATACAAAGAGTTGGTAAAAAACAAAATGCAACTGGAACAAACTGAAAATAAGGGAGCTCAAGATTTATGGAAAATATTTAAAGACATAATTATAGAAGCAGCAAAGGAAATATGTGGGACATTAAGAGTAAGCAACAGGAAGAAATACACAGCGTGGTGGAGAAGAAGAAGGGAAGAAATAGATAAGAAGAAGTGTAGATGGAAGGAATATCTTAGAGACAGAACGGAAGGCAGATATGAAGCATACAAGGAACAGAGAATTAAAGTGAAAAGCGTAGTCAAAGAAGCAAAGGAGAAGAGCTGGATAAGATTTGGAGAGAAAATGGAAGAAAATAGTAAGGACAACCAAAAGTTATTTTATAAGGTACTAAAAAACACCAGGAAAGGAAAAGTTAGTCAGATAACAACAATTAAGAGTAAAGAAGGAGAAATAATAACAGAAGATAGACAAATAATGGAGAGATGGAAACAATACTTCCAAGAATTAACAGGCATAGCGCCGGAAACAAATTCCAGTACAGGCACTAACACAGAAGCAGGGGAAGGCATAGGTGAAGAAGAAATAGGCGTGACAACAATCGAAGAAGTATCAGAGGCAATTAGATCCCTAAAGAATGGAAAGGCTCCAGGACATGACAGAATAACTGCAGAAATGCTGAAAAATATGGGAGAAGAAGGAACAGAACTATTCACAAAAGTTTGCAAAAGAGCTTGGGAAGAAGAATTAGTACCAGAAGATTGGCAACTTGGAGTAATAATACCAATACACAAAAGGGGAGATGTAAGAGACTGCAATAACTACAGGGGAATTACACTACTGAGCACGGCAGCGAAAGCATATGAGAGAGTACTAGAAAAGAGGCTGAAAATATTCATAGAACCAACATTAGACGAAGCTCAGAGCGGATTCAGGAAGGGGAGAAGTGTACATGACCATATTTTCACAATAAAAGACATAATACAAAAAACACTAAGGAGCAATACAAAATCATACTTTGCATTTATAGATCTAGAAAAGGCCTTCGATCGAGTGCAAAGAGGAAAAGTATGGAACAGTTTATTGAAACGTAAAGTAAATCTGAAACTTGTAAGAACAATAAAAAGCATCTATAAAATAAACAAAAACTATGTAGCTAGAGGGAATAAAACATCGGATCAGTTTGAAACAAGAGAAGGGTTGAGACAGGGAGGGGTGTTGAGCCCGGTTTTGTTTAACATACTGATGGACGAAGTAATCAAAGCAAGTAAACCAAACCTAAACAAACTGAAATTTGGATACACAAAACTTCAGCCAGTAGAAATCTCTGAATGTGCTTTTGCGGACGATGTTGTGATCATGGCAGATAGTGAAACGGGATTACAGAGGAATATAAATGTTTGGACAGACAATTTGAAAAAACATGATATGAAAATCAATACAAGGAAGACCAAAGTAATGATGACAGCTCAAAAAGAGGAAGCAATGAATATAAAAGTTGAAGGAGAGAGCATTGAACAGGTCACACATTTTAAGTATCTGGGAACAATAATAGAAAGTAACGGTAGACAGGAGAGAGACATAAACGAGCGGCTTGAGAAGACGACAAGAACATACCATGCAATGAGGCAAAAATTTGTCAAGAAAAAAGAGGTAACCAAGAAGACGAAAATGACGATATTCCAGAACAATTTATAGGCCAATACTAACTTACGGAAGCGAGACATGGGTGCTTACAAGACCAATGAAAAGTAAAATACAAGCGATTGAAATGAAATACCTAAGGGCAGTACAAGGAGTAACAAGAAAAGATAGAATTCGAAACACTGAAGTACGAGAAAACCTTGAAACAGAGGCAATACTGGAATACGTGGAAGAAAAGCAACTCAGCTGGTGGGGACATTTACAACGAATGGAAGATACAAGATTAGCACGGAGAATATGGGATGCCAGAACAACAATGAAGAGGAACAGAGGAAGACCAAGAAAAACCTGGGAAGACGTAATAGCAGAAAGCATACAAAAAAGAGATAAAACGGTAATGGAAGCACGAAGGGTAGCACAGGATAGAAAACAATGGAAGAGCTTTGTGCACCAAACATAAAGATATCAAAAACCCCACACTGAAAGGTACAAGGGGACTACGGATTATATATAATATATATATATATATACATGTCATTACTGATGACATCCCAGAAGAACCTAACGAACAATGGACGGATCAAAATTAAATTGCACGAAATGTGGTGGTGGAATATCTAAGTGATGCGTATCTTCAATTTGCTAAAGACAAAGTGAATGCCAAAGACATATTCCAACGTTTGGATGCTATTTATGAGCGAAAAAGTCTAGCAACTCAACTAGCTAGACGTAAACGCATGTTAAATTTAAAACTAAAGGGCGAAACATTACTGCTACAACATTTCTCCAAGTTTGATGAAATCATCGTTGAGTTAATTGCTGCTGGTGCGAGACTGGATGAAGTGGACAAAGTATCGCACTTACTCTTAACCCTTCAGGTAAGCTACTATGGAGTAATAACTGCATTGGAAACTTTGGGTGAGGACAATCTTACAATTGGGTTCGTAAAAACTTGCTTACTTGATCATGAGGTTAAAATTAAATCACTTCGGCTCCTTTAGGGCCTTTGTTAAGATTTATTCTAGGTAAAGCATAAATAAAAGCGACAAAAAATTATTTATACTTTACTTACAATAAATCTAAATGCTATAACCGAGGCCGAAACGTAGATTTTTTACGAAGTGTTATTATGTTTAAAGTGTACAGAAGCTAATATTTCACTAAATTATTATAAAAATATTTAAACAAATTTGCCAAGAATTGGATAATTATTTATTTATTAAATATTAAAAAAATTAATAAATATTGCAATGTATCATAAAAATTTGCTTTTTCTGAAAAATTTTCTTTGCCCATAATAATTGAAAATGTGTGATCTGACCCAAGACCATAATCGAGTACCTATATTATTTACTTATCACTTCATTTATTTACATTACCTTTCTTTGATCCACCGTGAGCTTGAGCCTTACTCACTTTATGGTGATGTTTTTTCTCCGATGCTAAGGCTTCCAAGTCGAAGTCGGCTAATGTAACATCTAATAATGCCAGCCATACGAACGCTAGCTGCAACAAAATGCTTAGTTTTCAAATTTATTAAAAACTGTGTAAGGAGAAATTAATAAAATTTTCTTTCATTAAGATTAAGACCATCGGGTATCTGTAGTAATAATAATAGTCCCGCTTTTTTACCGCCTGGCGATGATGTACGGGTAAGCCCTTTTGCTGAAGGCAGAATTAGAGGATCAAAGAATATTATTACGAAATATGTACATAGTGATTGGGAATCTAAGAACTTTCTTAAAATTTCTTCCAAATTCATATAGACAAGAAATGACGACACAAGAATCTTCTAGATCTGTGTTCTATTTGCTATATATAACTATTTCCAAGAAAATATCTTTTGCACGTTTAAACGAGTGAATGATAAAAGAAATATTTGGTTAGACTATTGTGTTTGAATAAACTGTTATAGTATTCATGTATTATATGTATTTATGCAATAAACAAGCATACTGAAATTTAAGCCGATTTGGAACGTGTATCCATCCGACGTCAGTAAACCAATGGGGGATGTGTTCGTACGTTTTAATTTCAAGAACATTTCTTAAGCTAGAGGTTTGAATTGCTGGTATTGTACCTGTGGTGACAACATCCAAGCAGGGTCTTATCAATAGGGTTCAGAAAGTGAAATGAGATAAGACTACAAAAATTACATAACGTAGCTTCAGTGTCGCCAGAGAGACAATACCCATGGGGGTACAGGAACCTTAAACTGAAGACCGATCTTCGGACACAACCTGCCAGAGAACGCATTAACCAAAACATACAGATCCCTAGCACGCCTGTACCTGCCAGTTTCCAAATCCAAGAAATTTACAATCAACTTAAATGTAAGATTACCTTTACGGTACCTGTTATAGTTTATATTTAAGTTATTTTGAGTTCGGTCCTGATTACCTCCGAACAGGGCATTTTTACTACCTGACGGTAAAGGACATTTTTGTGGACCAGAGAGGGTGGAATGGCAATCGTTTAAGCGTTGATTGAGAGATTCTCTCAATCAACAGTTTAAGCAACACGTAACATAGTTCACAAAACGGTAGCTGTGCAAGCAGCACAGAACCATTGTTCATAGTGTTCATACCAACCGGCCGCCTTGTTTTATTTGTATGTTACTTATTGAAGATCTAGAGAGAAATAAAACAGCAAAATCAAGTAAAGTTTACTACATTTCAACCAATCAAGTGTTAGAACAGTACTAAAAACCATAATTTTTGGCACACACAGTGGTTGGATCAAGAACTTTGACGTAAATTCACTATGAATTCCGAATAAGTTAATAAGTTGAAGATTAATCTTCAACTCCTGAAGATGCTGACGTCAGCGAAACACGTGTCGAGTTTAATTACTGTGTCACTGTCTTTTGGCGTGTGGGGTTAACTTATTCAGAATTCATAGTCATAATTTTTGGCTTGAGCGGATTCAAAATCAAGGAATGCGAGGCTGATATCCTTCTCAATATATGTATTGAACGGTACGTATAAGTTCTCCAAGAAGCAATGAAATATAAAGTTACTGGCTGCGTGAGAAACACAGTACCCCATCAATTTAGAAAACTGCTTAATATAAAGGGAGAATAATAATAGACCTATTATAGTCCCTTGCGGGACTCCAGAAATACTTATAATGCTTCTATTTTGAAATAATTCATCTTGTAATATGACAATATGAAATCTACCACTAAGGTAATTCTCTGCAATTTATTATATCTAATATAACCCTTAAAAACACTTTTTGGTCAAAATCTGTCACGTGCCCATCTAAAATGGTTTTTATTTATGAACTAAGAGTTTGTAAGAACAATTTTTTTATGTGCATATCTGCACATTTTTAAGGTACCTATCCCGTTTCTGATATTGTTACGAGAACGAAACTTTAACTATTAACATTATAAATATACCTACTCCTGCTAGTATGAGCACGAAAGTATGTAGAGATATAAGGGTGCTCCAAGCCTAACAATATGTTTGGGGTAGCATCCCGTACGAGATCTTGTAGTACACAAAATCTGAATTTAGTTCTATTCAATGCCTGGTGGGGTACTTGTCGGAGGAGTACTTGTTCGAACAGTCCAGAATCACGTTTATCAATTATACAAAAAAAAATCCACTGGATGGCCACGCACTATTAGTATCAAACTTATTGCGGGCCTCCTTAACCAACTTAAACTATGTAGAATTTAGATCCTCATTTATAAAGAACCTACGATCTTTCAATAATTACATATATCTCCTTTATAGCACCCTTTCCTTCACTTTAAATGACAGAAATCTAACAATAATATGAGTTTAACTTGCCCTTCCTTTACTGCTCCTAACCGAAGGCACTTCGATATCTTCAGGATGAAGTATTAATTTCAAATTGCTCGCCAGAAATTCTAATACCAATTCTTCTGTGTTTTCAGGAGTTTCATCGTTAACTTCACTTATTCCAAAACTTTGAATATTATTTTGACGACTAGGTACTGTTCCATACGATCACACCTACTCCGCAAGTTATTAATTTGTTCCGTATTCTTCTTAGCTTGCTTAATATAACTATGTGTCTAAAGTAGCAACAATTTTATAAAAACGTTATATTTTTTACTTATAAGTTATAACACAGTGTTTGCTGCTGGCAAGTTCTATTAACTAGATTTTCTATAGTTAAATCATCACACTTCCCAGTTGAACGCAGAGCCTTGGCCATTTTTGAAAACAGGTAGAACAATAAATGTTTCGAATGTGCATGGAAAACCCGTAGACCACTAGTTTCGTCTTTGTGAGACTCATCAGTACGGTGCTTTGCCCTACGCACCAGAACTTGTTGTATCCATATACAGGCTGTCTGAAATTCGGTGTGCAACATGGGAATCTCTGTTATCTTAACAGCTAGACCCTAGGTTTAAATTCGGCAAAGTTGCCAAATATTATGCTGACTAATGTTCTCAAAAGAAAATCGAGATGTCCTTAATCGTTCTCGTGAAAACTGAAGAAAACTTAAAAATTGCGTTTTCGTTTTTTGGCTATAACTTTTTTGTTTGACCTTGTATCTTCATTCTGTAAAAACTTTTACATTGGCACTTTTTATACTCTATTCGATAGCATTGTCACTCATTGGATACGTCGATTCGTTTTTGTTTTTTAAAAGCCAACTTCATTTTTTCTTATGGGCGTCATATCTGAGTGGCAGGTGAGCTAATCCGCTTTATTTTCCTGAATACAGCGATGTGCTTCATGTTGACTTTTTTCATATTTTTACAGTTTTTATACATTTTTGCCGGTTTTTATTTCTGCGTTCTAGTTATCTAAGAGAAAATCAGAAATAATGTGAGTTAGCATGGAAACAAAGTCACCTAACGTCACGTTACTAATAATTTTTGCTTGCAAGTTTTTTCGATTTGTGTCGTATTTGTTTACATTTTCCCCGCCTTGAATTTGTTTTTGTTTGGTTCATTTTCATTTTTTGTGTTCCTAGATTCCTGATGCTGTTATTGCTTCTTCTTTTACGTTTTTGAATTTTTTGTATTACCTGAAAATGTTCCCTAACAAAGAAAAACGAGATATGATTGAACTCTATTGTTCGCTGAGACAGAATGAGCAATTAGATTTCAATAATTTACTATTAGGTTACTTTGTTTCAATGGTAACTCACATGATTTCTGATTTTGTCTTAAGGCGCCCACTCACACACGTACTTGCGTTAAGTTTTGAATGAACAGGCAAAAACGTGCATTCAAAATTGTGCGTGTGTGGTGCAAGCCTTAAGACTTTTTTGAACAGCGCAGTTGAACCGTTCATTTCAAGTCTGTCTTGAAATTTTAACTGTACACCGACGATTGCGCATTCAAAATTGTGCGTGTGTGGTCAAAACCTCAAGTTTTGTTTAATACAGTGGCGCGCAGCAGGTGACATAGGTAGTTTTAACGGATTTATTTGATTTTGAGTAGTTAATATAACAGATGTAGATAAGGAATTTTTTATGTATATTTATACTAAACGTATTTTAAACATTATTATGTTTTTTCAACAAAAACAAACAATTCGACTATAATTTCACCCGTCCACCCGTCCCAAAATCGTCAACCTCGCCCAGAATAGTGGAGAAAACGTGAAGAATCGAAAATATTTTTTTAATGAACGAAAACACGGGCGAAAACACCTTCGATCAGGATGAAATTTGAGAAGTTCAAAGGCGAATTCGTCCCGGATCCGCAGTGACCATCGCGATTTTTCCAACTCCGGTAAAACACCCCGTTTCCGAACGATAACGAACTCGGCGTACCGGAAGGGACCGAAAATGATCCATCGCATCCAGAAGAACAAGCCATGCGAAAAAACGGGCGTCGTCCGCTCTTCCGCCGACAAAAGTTGTAGGTCATAAGGCGATCTCGAACGCGGGAGTCGAACCGCCAGCGAGATACGGTGCCCTCAAAATAAGGGTAGTTTTTTCGCCGGGTAAATTTGAAGGCGGATTCCGATAGCCCAGTCGATAGGACCGAAAATATTCAAAAATAATCTCCCTCGCACAGAGGTTGATGGGGGAAATAATTTTTTCCCCGAAGCAATGCAAAATTTTAGGGCAAAAAGCATACAAAACGGGGGCCAAATTCGTCCCTGGAGGTCGAAGGGGGAAGTCCAGCGGGGTACGGTTCGAAAGGGGAAAGATCAAAGAGTGTTAAGTTTGGCGGAATTTTGGATCGATAGAAAAATGCATTAGAAAATGGCAAACAAAAATTTCCGGCGATCGCGAAATCTTCCAAGATCAGACACCCGCCTGTCAAATTTTTCGTCGAAATTGCGTATTTTATTATGCTCGGGGTGACTTTCACAGACCGCCCCGACGAGTGCAACTCTTCTAAGAAATTAATATGTGAAAAGTGATCACGTTTCAGCAACCAATGTTTCTCCCATCTACTCCAATTGAATCTCTGTTTATTTTTCTTTTTCAAAATAATTAGGCACACCACTGACAATAAATTTAATTCTTCTCTCGAGACCATGTTTTATAAAACTGCGAAGTGAAAATTGTGTGTGTGGAGAACCGTCGCGCAACATTCCGTTCAAAACTTTTGAATGTACAGTTTTGAATTAATTCTAAATTGCGTGTGTGTGGGGCCCTTTAGATAATTAGAACGCAGAAATAAAAATCGGCAAAAACTTATAGAAACTGTAAAAATATGAAGAAAGTCAACATGAAGCACATCGTTGTATTCAGGAAAATAACGCGGATTAGCTCACCTGTCGCTCAGATATGGCGTCCATAAGAAAAACTGAAGTTGGCTTAAAAAAAACAAAAATGAATCGACGTAGCCAATGAGTGACAATGCTATCAAATAGAGAATAAAACGTGCCAATGTAAAAGTTTTTACAGAATGAAGATACAAGGTGAAACAAAAAAGTTATAGTCAAAAAACGAAAACGCAATTTTTCAGTTTTTTTCAGTTTTCACGAGAACGATTCAGAATATCTGGATTTTCTTTTGAGGACATTAGTCAACATAATATTTGGCAACTTTGCCGAATTTAAACCTAGGGTCTAGCTGTTAAGATAACAGAGATCCCCATGTTGCACACCGAATTTCAGACAGCCTGTATACTTACATACTTGGTGCAAGCATTAGCAAGAGCTAATTATTTGCAGAATTATACGGCAGATATTAGTGGTACTGACCCGTTCGAACTACTACTCCTCGGGTAAGTAGGTACCCCGCCAGGCAATGAACAGAACTAAATCCAGATTTCATTTACTACGAGATCTCTTACGGGATGCTACCCCAAATATAACGCTGGGCTTGGAGCAACCTTGTATCTCTGCATACTTTCATGCCAATTCCTTTCGAAGAGTAATTGAAATACCAAGTAGGTACATTACCCACGACAAGAAAGTTTTTAAACACTAGTACTTAAAACACTTCAAAGTAATTTCAATTACTATAAGTAATGACAACTCTGCATTATATACCGGCCGATTCAAATTCAAGAGACACCATTGGGATCTGGCTTATTTGAAATGATCGAGGGTAGGTTTAAATTTGACACTTTTGCTGAATTTGGTGCTCATTAGTCATTAATATACGGTTGAGAAATCTGATCTATCTCGAACGGCATACGACTTAAGGCCGAAACACAAAAAAATGCTCTATTCATTTTTGGCGTGTAGCTCGACTATTTGATCGGTATTGGAAAGATATGCTGGGTATATTCTCATGGATTTATTCGAAAACGTTTCGTTTAGGTCAAACCATCATCAACTTTGTTTTTTTCTTATAGACGTCATTTTTGTCTTCACTTTATTGAAAGAAGCGCATTTTTCTGATTTCATTGATATACAACTTGTCCGTATTTTATCGAATTTTGTTCAACATTACAGTAGCTACAATAAGAAAATAACTAAAAGATCTACGGATATCGTTTAATCAGGATTTCCTGGATATGACGAGAACTAAAAACAATAGACTGGCACTAACCTTCATAACTGAATGTTACATAATGCAAAATAGCATTTTCATTTGAAAAATTTTGTGACGCAGAAATTTTGCTATATTCTGGTATACACTAAATTTGAGTAAACTTTATAAATAACATGATTAACGATATTTTGTTATCTGACAATTTGGCGTTCCTCTTACCAGTTTGAGAAATTTTTTGAACAGTTTCAGACTAAAGAGCGCACATGTCTCGATATATAGTGTAATGGAATTATGTGGATTGAATTACGGCCAACACTGATTGAACGTAATGCCCATACACTTTAGACAAAAAACTGCAGTTTTGCTCCAGTAATCGACTATTCCAAGCGCGCCGCTGTGAATAAATACATCACGCCAAACTCTCGACCTACAAGAACAAATTGCTTAAGTCGAGTTTACGGTTTACTCTACTCAGGTTGCGCCACTACCTTCTGAAATGCGTGGCAGCTGAGCAGTAGTTCGCGATTACGCCGCTAGGGTCAAAGGAGGCAAGGTTTTACATTACACTTTATGGCATTAAACACGATAATTTCTCATTAATTGTTCCTTTGTCAATATTTGAGCGAAATAACGCAACTAAAGACTAAGCCAAAATTAATTTAGAATATTAATAGGGAGTAACTACTGCACTGGCCGTTGGTCCCCTGAAATTTTGTTCCAATACGGTCGGACGAGATGTCCGTAAAATGACGTTTAAGAATCTCGTTATTGTCTAGCAACATTAATGGTCTTGGTGGTGTGCGGTTATCGTACAGACCTGCTGTTTTGTTCTCGTCGGCTAGACGAGTTCTGGTCTCGTACGGGTTGGTATATTTTGCTTGTTTCTACATCATCTTTTTTGAAAAATAAATGCGTGTGTCTAGTGCGAGGGCAAGTAAATGGTCTGTTTCAAAAAAGCGTTCTCTCGGCTTTAGTTTTTTTACATTTCCAAAATGCAAAATGTGTTAACATTCTGTAATGCGCATGTAACTAAATAAAATCTCACAATTGCCTCTGATAATTGTTCTTTGTGACTCCTTTCAGTTCGTAAAAAGCTCCATTTTATAGAGTAATTTCTTTGTGACGAATTATATCATCTACTACAAAAGCTGCTTCACAAACGAAAAAAAAATAGTCGCGATAACAACTTGTTAACCTAACCTGAAGTGCCTACCTTAGGTGCGGAAAAAAGACTTTTCTGTTTAAAATCAGGCCTATTGCGCTCACTTGGATAACCTGTCTTGCAACCAGGTACAAAACAATGCTTCATACTTATTCAAAATGGTACACAACACTTCGCAAAATGTAAAATTTGTATCAACAACACGACCGTCAACATAAAAAAAGGCTATTATTTAAAGGGGCGGTACTATATTACAGTTTTGGTCAGTGTGAAAATCCAAATTGTATGTTCAATAACAGATTGAGTGGTAAAATATGAGCAGTAAGAAAAGTGGATACGAGGAGTAATATATCTTCAAATGAGTAGCTCAATAAATATTTGAATGCGTGAAAATTCAGTTGGGCAGTAAAATGAATAAAGGGGCAGTAACGCGTGTGCAGTCATGAAATCAGAATAGGTCTGTTAGAAATCGAGGGACAAGTACAAAATATGATCGGCCTGATAAATGATACATACATACATATAATGTTTATTTAAGTTAGGCAGCGAAATAAAAAATAACAATTAACAATAATGTAGATATTAAGAAAAAAATTAAATTTATTGCACCATTAAAATTATTCAATGCTAACAACTGAGACTTACAACGCTACGCTCGCTTCGCTTTGCTCCGCTTGACCTTAACCTGACAGATTTTTGGACAAAAAGTGTCAGTTGTAAGCGTTTATAATGTTATTCTCTTCAAAGGTGCGCATTTTCATGTGAATAATATTTGAAAAGAATAATATAAACGCTAACGACGGACACTTTTTAATATACAAGTCTGTCAGGTTAAGTTCAAGCGGAGCGAAGCGAGCGGAGCGTTGTAAGTATCAGTCGTTAGCATCAAAATGATGCATTATTTGATGCAGCATTACAAAAATGCTTTGTGGTGCAATGCGGTGCAATAGAAGACGCAAAGGGATGAAGCAAAATTAATATTTTTTTTACCTGTGAGGGGCCGAGTTCAGTATTTTAAACATTTCTACGGGAAAACGGAGAGGGGTGAGTTGAATAAATTTAATGGTGCAATGCTAGTGTAATAGATCCAAGCACTCGCAACTCAGTTATAAGGTAATGAGCGAAATGACCTAATATTTATATTCAAATCTCTTCCAATTGGCCGCCCACGGTGTACCATCGCGTAAGCTGCGCCCGTTTTAACGGAAGTGTGCCGCTCTTTTCAATGAAAATGACGTTCGATTTTGCCAAACGTCGAGAACTGACGAACTATTTATCTATAACTGCCCATTAATACATTATACTGCCCATTCAATCATTTTACAGCTCAAATAATAATTGCACTGGAAATTTATTTAATCTGCCGCTCGAATAAGTTTTGTACTGCCGTTGTAGGATTAAATAACCGACCAAATTCTTTTATATTGCTGGCCACGTTCTACTGCCACATTAAGTTAATTACCGCCAAAAAAGTTTAATACCGCCCACGTGAATTTTCAACTGCCCGATGAAACTGCCTGGATGTTAAAACAGCCGCCCAAATAATTACTTCCCCTTAAAAAAAATGTGCCTCCTATGACTCCAGTGGCGACTTTCTGAACTACCGGAAATAGCAGAAAATGGGAACGCTTCTACTAACTAATGTATAGAGCACAGAGTGGCGCAGAGTGGCGCAACCATAGTCGAGTTATAAACGAGAGCCAAATACTAACACCGCGCGCTAACTTACTCCTAAGGCAAATACAGAAAAGTTTGGAGTGGTCTACTTGTGCATAGGGGCGCAGGGCGCATTACTGATGAGTCCCAGTAAGACGAAATCAGCGGTCTGCATCAGTTGGTGTGTACCGTTGACTGATTATTATCAATCAACGTGGGTATATTTAGAAAAGCCAAGTCCTACCTAAATAGCTAGCAGTAATTTTAGAAAATGCTTCTGTCCGAAAACGAAGACACCACACCCATTTTCGAATAAATTTGTAGTTTATTGGGCATCCAATCAGTATTACATATCTTCTTCTTGACATACTCAACAGAAGTGAAATTATTGTAGTTTCTAATAGTGCAACATGCTACATTTATTATGCCGCCGCCGTTTTTAAATTTCTCCTTTAACTTTTTTGGGAAAACCCCACTTTTTTTACTTACATTATTAACTATGCATTGGATCAATTTTGCATGCAAAAATGTAGTTTGCTTTTTGTTGTAACCAACATATCAGCACATTTTTTAAGAAATTCTCAATTTCACAGTCAAATGGAATAGCGTTGACAAATTAATATATATTTTCTATTCTTTAAAGATTACGAATGAAATAGTACCTACCGTGCAAAAAGATACTTATAGAATAACCAATTCAAATGCATAAAATTAATTATTAATAGTTTGGCGTTGGTAATTTATTTTTATAATTCATGTAAGTTCCAACCTTTCTATCGTGCAAACAATTGTACCGTACAAACCAAAATAAACTGCTTGGAGCTTCATGTAGATAATCCAAGTGTGAACAGCTAATAGTAAACAATCTGTTGCATCTCAAGACGTTTTGTTATTTTAATCTGGTGTTTGTTGTTAAATTTCTGTAGGAGATAAACATTTACGGCAGTTTATTAGATGTAACGTTTACACCATTTTTCAAACTAGTCATTTATCACACCACCGGAGTGCGATATTATTCCAATCCATTTTTAACCTACAGATTTAATTCTTTGAAACTGGGTAAAAATATGATGTATTATTATATTCTTTCAACTACCTTATTTTCCTAACCTGGTCATTTAGCCCTGTATTTTGATTGACCCTAGTGAACTAATAAGACTGAGTTTTGAAAACACAAGTTAGAGCACTGTAAATCCAAGCAGTCACTTTGATCCTGATTCTTAGTGGTTTTATTTCGATCATGTCATGTATGAGAAATACTACCTACTGCAGGAAGGTACTGAACCGTAGCCGTCAGAAGCAGCTAGCCCCTGATCCACACTATCGTATCCTCGGTCGAATAATATTTATATGGAACCGAATACTAGTTATCCTTCGCATCTTCGTCTTTCTATGATTCCCTTGGTAGGGCACTTATTTAGGCCTTCACTGCACAATCGTTAAAATAATAAACAAATTCACATCGCTGCGTCTGACTCTCTTCCCACATACCAGTTCATTTATTTGTGCCTTACTGTTCGGTCGCTTTTAATTTTGTGTGTGCTACGACAACTCATTCATTGCGAAGTATGGGGAAAGTTTCGAAAAAACGAAAATTGGAAAAGGCTTTTTCTTCTCTACACAAGAAGATGGCTCGTTTAGAACGAAAATTTCAGGACCTGTCCGACACGTCAGACAGTAAGTAAACCAGTGAGAGTGATAGCGGTAACGGGTACCTACCTATGTGTCCTGCGACACTCAATTTACCCTGCAAACCTGCGTTTGCACAATCTACTGATTCGCTAAAATAGGGGTTTCTGGGAGACGCGTCCTGCGACGTTTTTCTTCTCCTGACCAAACCTGCGTTTGTATTTAATGCACCGGGGTGTAGTCTTGCGACTACTTCTTTCCCCCCACAAAAAACAAAGTCCTGCGGTTTTTTGTTTCTTTTATTGGTGCTTATATTTTATCCCCGCTGTATACAAGAGCCAGCGTTCTTGTTGCTTGTGTCCCTCGTTGCGCCGCTATCGTCTCACTCTTGCAGGTTTATATAAATATTATTGTCTCGCAGCCGCCGGCACTGTTTATGTATGCAACGGTGTTCATTTACTTAAAGTGCCAAGGACACGTTCTTTTTTCGAGCACCACTCAGGTTGGCTGCGATAAATTTATTCTGTGTTTTTTTTTCTCATACTAGGTTCGGATTCCCGTCCCTCTGACGACTCTACGAGTGACGTAGATTCAGACGCCGAGGCCGTTACACTCGCCCCGCCGACCCAAGATGCCCCACCGTTACCACCTTCTGATAACCACGCGTTGTTATCTGTGTTGGGAACAGATCCTACCATAGTTTCACATACAGGGCCCGCCTTACACGATGAGCTCATAGTGCGCTGGACCGCTTATTTAAGACAGGGTCTGGCCGTTGATACCAGGAAGGACCTCCTAGCAAAGTATCCGGTCTCAGAAAATTGTTCGGCCTTGACTCCGCCTAAGCTTATTGAAGAACTAACTACCTTTGTACCGGATTCTGTCAAGCGAAATGATCAATTCTTTGCCAGTATTCAGAGTCAACTTGCCGCCGGGCTGTGTGCGCTAGCTACCCCACTCACCGTCAAGTTGCAGGATCCGGACAAGGTTGTTCTGGTAACAGAGGATGTCCTCCAGACGTTGGTAGATGCGGCCCAGATGTTTACTAATGTACATCATGCCATTTCTGTTCATCGGAGGCATGGTTTTCTTTCTTTCCTAAATGAAGATAGTAAATCAGCGGCGCAGCATTGCCCCATTGATGCTTTCCTCTTTGGAGAAAATTTTTTGGACAAAGTAAAATCCTGTCAGTCAATGAAGAAAGCAAGCTGGGAGCTAAAGAAACGCAGCACTCTGTGGGTTTCAAAAGCTAGTACATCCAAGCAACCAGCGATGAATCCCCCGTCTTTAAACGCCCAGCGCCCCTTCAACAAAGTTCGGAAGAGGGGAGGGGGGCACCAGGAGAGGTCCCGTCACAGCAACAGGGAGAAACACTACGGGAAATCTGTCCCAAATCACCGGTCGCAACCGAGGAAGCGGTATCACTAATGAATAACCCTCAGGTGATTATAAAGTATGCTGGTAGATTGAACTATTTTGTGGACCGTTGGTCAAAGTTAGGGGCAAGTAATACAGTTCTAAGCTGGGTTAAAGGGATGTACATACCTTTCACTTCAGAGCCATTTAATTCATTTCTATCAGGAACCGTTATTCACCGGGATCAAAGGGACCTTTACCGGCAAGAAATTGTAAAGTTTCGAAAACGGAGCAATATCAATATGCACCCCGACACAGGGACGATTCCTTTCGCCCTATTTCCTTACCCCAAAACCTGATGGGACATATAGATTTATTTTAAATCTTAAGGCTCTTAATAAGTTTGTTGTTCCCCCACACTTTAAATTGGAGGACCATCGGGTTGTGACAGGGGCTAGCCGCTTGTGTGGCCGTCGCTATCTGAAGGCCGACAGCTCAAGTGATAGACCGGAGAATGAGTCACCTCACATGGGCTTCGCGTTTGTGAATGTAACGTTAAACATACATATTCTGCGCTTATAATATTTACGACAATGGCGTTTATAAAAAATACTTAGGTAACGTAAAGTTAGTACTGACCATACCAACATATTATTATTCGTATTTGAGCACGGCGCAAGCGTTATTTTGTTTAAAATATAAGGTTTAATTGAGTTATTGGTCTATCTGCAGATAGGGAGAAAAAGCTGTGTACCGTTTTTCTGATCCGATAATAGATATTATTATTTTGCAATAACTCTTGATTTACTTATGTGTCAGTGTTAAGGAGGGTTCCCACTAGTCAACTGTGTTGACCGATGCGACGGAATCAGTGACATCAAGGTTAGATTGAATGCGAAATTTATTCACGCGGTTCAAGTGAATTTAAATCAATTCCTGTGTAAAAATGGCTGCAAAGAAAATTGTGCGTAGGTACCTACTGGAGTTTGTATTATCTGTGAATATTTAAAGAGCGAAGTAAAGAACCCATTAAAAATGAGAAAACCTCACCACTTTTGTTTTTTTAAGTGACTTGTCGAGTTCAGATGTCTAAGTTATGCGGATATCTTTAAATTAGTTTTTTATTTTTATATGGCCTCATCTCTTTCTATTCTTATAGTTATATTTAGCCTAGTCATTTTTGAAAACTACTGTTCTCACGCAACAAACACTGTTCAGTTTTGTTATATCAATCTCGCAGATCAAGGGAAGTAGATCGGCTTTTCAGTTTTATTGACACAAAAGTTAATAGGTATTGTTAAAATGATGTTGACATTATTCAATTTCTTTTCAATGGTATTGATTCAATGTAATTTGTCAATGCTCGTATTTAACGTAAGTTCAAATTTTCAAAGATACAGTGATTGTGTCCAAAAAAGGTACAAAGTAGTTCAAAATAAACAAATCCATCTAATGGTTCAGCAACAGATAAATGGAACTGCTTCAAAATGCACATCGTATCTCAGTCGTGTCATAGTGTGATCGCTATCTTCATATTAGCAACGACATGCTCCCATTGAAATGGTCCATTTCCCACTACTTGTAGGACAGAGGCTGAAGTTGTGTCGCACGGTATACCGATAACCGATAGAGGCTATTTGTTTATACATATTTTCTCTTTAACATGTGATTATCTTGTGTGACGTATTTGACGTAATTGCAGTTTTAGTTAAAAAGAATAAATACAATCAACCTTACGAGGGTCCCCGACAATGCGAGTTATGCAAAAATATCAATTCCAGAATTTCTCGTTCTGCAGGTAAGTTAAATAAATTAAGGTTAAGAAGTTTTGCTTCATCCAGTGATTTTCTATTTCTATTAGAAAATCACTGGTTTCATCCGTGTGTCAATGGCGTACGGTATCGTTGCGGATTTCATGAGGAACTATGGAAAATTATGACAAATATACGCCAATAAATTACAAGTAAATAATTATAATGAATTGCATTTCATTTGCTAATTTATGTTTAATAGAAACGCTTTCTATTTTACGTAAAATTTAAACGATAAACAACTAATACATTGTGGTGCAGCAGTGACAACGCACGCGCGCACGTGCCATGAAAAGAACGCAAGAACGCTCTGTTTATCAAGCATGGAGTTGTTGTTTTGTGTACATCTCCTCTCTTTCCGCCAAATATTATGATGCAGTCGCAACTCCTGGTCTATTGCCATACGTTTATTATGTCTGTTGTTTCCCTCCTCCGTTAACAGCTGCACTTCACACTATGAAAAATGTAAAAGCATGTTTCTCAAAATAATAAAAACTGGTGAAAATATTAGTCCAGAAGAATTAAAAAGATTAGTACAAAAAAATTACACTTTTATTCTTACAGTAAAAAATGTTCGTATCGGTTTACAGCTTCTGCTGAACAATGCCCGAGCCTGTTATCAAAATTTTCTGTTACGCTGAATAGCGTTTTTGAGCTAATATTAATTTGCAGTTGTGCGCACGTCTTCGTTGACCCCACGATACAGACCGCGCTGTTCTGGACCATATTGTATGGACATATAAGTTCCGACTCTGAATACTTACTTAAAGCATTTTTAATTTTTGGCGTAAAGACAAAAATACTTTTACACCATACGCACTGACCTTTATGATAACAGGCTTCGTTACATTTTTTCGAGCGACATCTACTGGCCACTTTCTTTTAAGAGCCCGACACACCAATTTACTAAGAATCGGGGGGTTCAGGGGTACGGACCTAGAGCGGACGGCAAAAATTATCCTGAAAAGCAGGGAACTAGTCGGCCAAACTAATACTGAGAATGAACTTGTTGCGCGCACTCCCTATTTCGGGATCGATTGACAGCTGAGAGACTTTGATCAATAGTCGAAAGACAGGCGAGAGCACGAGCTACGTCGAAAAACTCCGAATGCAACGGTACCGCTGTTCACTAATATCTTTTTTGTTTTTCGGTCGAAATTGAAAATTCTATGCGTTCTTACAAGCCAGAGGTTCAGTGTACTATTGCCGTTAACCAGATTCTGAGATTTTCTTTTCAGGAAAGGAAAGCTCTATTGTCATTAATTAAAGTTTAAAAAACACAAAAACTAGTACAATTTGTCAATAATTACAACATTAAGCTAAGATGTATAAACGAAAATACACGTGCACAAGACGAAAAGGAAGACTTTTTTATAAATTTCAGAAATTATAAATTTATAAAAAAGTCTTCCTTTTCGCCTTGTGCACGTGTATTTTCGTTTATACATCTTAATGTTGTAATTATTGACAAATTGTACTAGTTTTTGTGTTTTTTAAATTTTAATTAATGACAATAGAGCTTGTAAGTTTATAGTTGTAGCAGTAGAGTTGTTTGATAAACTAGTTTACTTAATTGTATTTTTTAGATACTACTTACGGTCGTTTTTGTTAAGAATAGAGGAAGAAAACCGGTGATGGAGCCCCATTTTGTTTTTGATCTAGCATTTTCGAACTAATGCTGGATATATTTATGCGATCCCAATAAGAGATCGCTCTCACTTTACATTTTAGTCCATTCCCTTCAGGAATGTTTTTGTCGCTTTGGACCTTCCTTCAGAGGGGCCTTAGTCTTTTCACCACTATTTGCTTGGGACTTCGTATAAGTCCCTATATATAGTGTTTAATTTTCACACTTCGTTGGGATGCTCACTTGGTTGTTCCTCATTTGATTTATTTCATCACTGTAAGTATAGTTTTAGATTATGACTGATTCATTTCTTATACTGTCATGTTTGATGTAGCTCTTGGTTTGGTCTAAAGATGGGGTGTTAGGTGAAGACCCCGAAACCGGTAACCAGTTTTAAATAAAGAGTGTCGAGGATTAACGGATTTCAATTAAACCTTTAATCTGGTTTTAGTTCTATAATGCAATGCCTAGTTTGGTAAGTACTTGCTCGAGGAGTAGTTGTTCGAACGGTCCAGTACCATCCAAGAATGCAAGTATTTATTTTTGGCAAAACTTCGTTCTAAAATTTGGACTTATTTTGCACCAATATGGATGTGTTTACTAAAATTTGGTACTGCATATTTTTTTTTAATTCATCAGGCATACCAGCTGTAACTTGGATGGAAAAATACTCGATATGTTGAATTGTCGATCCTGGTGAATAATAAATCAACATAAGCTGAAATGATTTGTCTATTAACGTCCACAATGATCAATAAATACTCTGGATTATGCGTGGAATACATGATTGTTGGATCCCCATACATTATAGAAGGATGATTAGCTGTGAATACTGAAGTGGTAGGCGTAAGAATACAAGAAATTGTTGTGTTATCGAATGAAGGCACACTAGATATATTTAAGTTTGTACTGTTGTTTGTGCTTAATGTACCTATTTGAAATTAAATTAATAGTATTATACACGAGTTTATAATGAATGCTATTATTACCGAGGATGAACTTTACAACACGAGCGAGTGACAAAGCCCCCGAATGGGGGCGAAACGTCGATATATTATATTCTTATGCAGTTATTTATTGCCAGAAATTCACAAAATTTATATAAAAATAGTACCTATTTAAATTTTACGTTTCTTCTTTTGTTCTTTTTTAGTCATTTCTCAATAATTTATTCCAGTTTTGTGCTTCTATTTATTACATTTTCCTTATATTTTTATTTATATTTTGTCATGTTTTATTTGCTTGAAATTGGATGAAGTTTATTTTATTTCATTTAAGCTATTCGAATTGTGGTCGTCGTCTACAACATGTTTTATCCCGGGTGTCCGGATAAGGTTGGCGACCGGCTATGTCTTAAGAACTATTCATCCTACAGCTTTCGGAAAAAAAATCTCATAAAAGTGGACATGAAAAATTCATCAAAAATATTTTTGGATTTCAATTTTCGCCGCTAGGGAGGCAGGATTTTAAAAGAAACTATACAATCCCCATTTTCGTCAAAAATTTAAATGGAAATGTAGGCATCCTCTAGGTTTCTCAAAATCTCCTCGTAATATCCTGCAAATTAGTTTAATAACTTTTTGATGTATCTTACGAAATAAGGGCTGGGGGGAGGAAAGAATTCCCTTACACTAAAATGTATCTCCGGATTGCTTGAACCAATTTTAATGAATTTGGTCTCGTTAGAAAGGGAATTTATAGCGTAATAGAAATCTGCGTTTACACTTGAATTTAATTTTACGTGGGAGCCTCAAGCTTACATTATTTCGAAACTAATGGAATTGTCAAATTTTCTCAAAAATTTTAAATGGAATGGTATATCTTTTATAACATGGTGTCATTACACATAGAATTAGAAACAAAATGCAGTAAGCCGGAACTTGCTATCTTTTTTAAAACCGAAGTTATCATTTGAATGGAATGGTATATTTCCATAACATGCTGTTATTACACAACATAAAGAACATAATGCCGCAAACCGAAAGTTTCTAATTTTTCAAACGAAAGTTATGATCAAAAATATTGTTTAATCATATCTCATTGCATGGGTAATTTTAGGAAAATAAAATTTTTGAAAGAATGTAGGGTGTATCTCTCATCAGACAGAATTATAAGAAATATTATAAACAACAAGCAATTCATGGAAAATAAAAACAAATACCTGGTCATGGTATTGTCACTAATTGTTACGTTTGACTTAACTATTGATTATTAGTTAATTTAAATTCGATTTCAGTGGATTTTCTTCGCTAAAATTTATTATGACTGCCAAGTAAGCGCCTTAGCCGCCCCTGGGAAAACATGCAGTTGTTGCATATAGCTACATTCAACACCTTAGCCGCCGCGTATAAGAACGACCCCCGAAAATGTGTAGTCGAGTGACATGGAATAGTCACAAAATTTGCAAACCTTACATTCACATCATGTATTAATTTGTCATCTAAACGTGATTTTATTCATCAAATAAACAGGTGTATTGCTTAGGAGCTTTGAGTAGTGCAAAAATCTGCGTTGGTCTATCCTTACCCATCCCAAGGACAATAGTTTTTCACTAACATGTTGACGCCTCTCAGGTTGCAGATGAGTCGAACACATGAATTCTGGATACGCTGCAGGCGTTGACAATTAAATTTACTTAAACAGGGACCATACACTACATCATAATAATTCAGTTGCGACAGAACCAAACATTCACACAATATAATTTTGGTATTAAAATTGAGAAACTCAAGACTATTATATATTAGTTTCAAAGCAGAGTAAGATTTTCTTATAATACCATTAACATGATTCCCATTTTTTGGCAACATCCGTAGATGAAATAGGTTGATTATTTAATTTTTGAATACAATGCAATCGAGCAGATTTGCGACCAAGCAAAATAACTTTCGACTTTGAAGGATTCAGCGTCAGGCAGTACATACCTAACAATTTTGAATAAGATTCCAGATCAGCATTTATATATGAGTTGGATTGTTCAATTAAATTAGCACTACATGAGTAATATATCTGCGTGTCGTCGGCATAAAAATGACTTTTGGAATATTTTAAACATTTTTGAAAAGAAAAAGTATAAATGGAAAATAGAAGAGGCCCTAGTACGGAACCCTGGGGAACACCACTAGGTAGTACATATTATAGGGTTTATATTTAACCATCTGTCGGCGACCAAGCAAGAAACTGCCCATTAACCACACTGCACCGTCATCAAAACTTATATGGTGCGTTCTATCGAACGCTTTGGAGCAATCCAAGAGAACCAGAGTCGTGACCAAATTATTATCAGACGCTGTTATAATGTCGTCCGTAACAGATAAGAGCGCGGTAGTACAACTATGATTAATGCGAAAGCCGGACTGATTATCAGGCAAAATAGGGTTAACTTCTAGATATCCTTTAATTTGATTAAAAATAATTCTTTCCTATACCTTCCACAGCGCGCAATATACTAATCGGCCGAAGATCCTTCAGCTCTCCTGGATTGCTAATTTTAGGTACTGGTATTATATATATGCTATTTTCCAGTATGTAGGATATGTTCGAGTCTCGAAAGAGAAATTTATTAGATGCGTTATGTATTTAATAATGTGAGGACAACAGAGCAGAAGTATAGAAATACTTATATTGTCAACACTCACAGCGCTATCCAATACCAAACAGAGCATCACGCACATCATCCTCGGTAGCAAGAGCAAAAGCAAAACCACTGATGCCCGTTTTTGTAGTTGTAAGTAATGAGTTAAGAACGTTCAAATCTGCATTATTTGCAGATTGTGCTGATTCCACAAAGTATTTATTGATCTCGTTAAGATTTTGCACATTATTTGGTGAATCAATCATTTTACTTTTTTGTATACGTTTAGTTTGTTCAGTTCATTAAAGAGAGTTTTGGTCGATTTATTCTTACTTACAACATAATTCAAATAAGCCCTTTTTTAATTTTTAATGGTGGTATTTGTAAGATTACGCAACTGTTTATAATAGTTTCAGTGAGCGACGTTTTTTGTTCTTTTAAATTTAGCAAGTGACTGATCTCTAAGTCTTATCATAAATCTCAAAAGTCGTTAACCACGGCTTATACTTTCTCCTATCAGTTTGAAATGCTCTAACAGGGGCATGCACATCGAACAAATTTACTATAAGGGAACCATTCAGCCTTTGGCTTCATGTCTATCTCATTCATATATACAATATTCAACAGAGGTAAATTACATAAATCCGAATACAATTAATGGTCCCGTTCAATAGCTTTAAAATTTCTACTAGCAATTATTTCATCCTCCTTAACCATTGCACTACACGAGACGCTTAATAAAACCATACTATGATCAGATGCAGTATTCGTGTCATCTAAGACATCACACTTTTCCCCTATCAGAGCACAGAACAAGATCCTATAAAGAAGAGGATGTACGCGAGACCCTGGTCGGTCCATCAACAACCTGAAAAAGACCATATGAATCGAGCACATTACACAGATAGACACTACCAGAAGAGTCAGGCCGCAGCAAATCAATATTGAAATCCCCGCAACAAATAACTTCATCAGTAAGAGTGACCACAGTACTCAAACAATCGTCAAAAATTTCAAAAAAACCTACTTAAGCGATTGGTGTGGCGGTCTATAGACTACACCCAAAGCCACTTGCGTATTGGTAACCTTAACTTTTAACCAAAGCTGTTCTGTATCTGAGACATCAATACTATTAATAAAAGATGCAGCATAACAAAGTTTGGCATAGACCGCAACAACCCCTCCGCGACCAAGCCTGTCCCATTTAAATAGGTTATAGAAAGTGCTTCCGTAACCGGCGCCGGCTACAGTTTTATAGGTGTATTGTTGCCGGAGCCTGCGTGTGTCTGGTGCGAGAGGGCAGCTAAGGGGTCTGTTTAAAATGCGTATGCGTTGTATCAGTCTTTTTCGTTCCCAAATGGAAGCGCGTCGGCAACTATACGCAAGGCCGGCGCCGGCTACGGAGGCACTCCCTAGGTTATAACCGCAATTAATTTAATAAAGTCATAAACAACACCAGTTCCCAGCTAAGTTTCACTCAGGCATATCATATCGTAATCTTTATCAAAAATGTAATCTACTAATTCATTAAAATGGGCCACTAATGATCTGATATTTAAATAAACTATTTTCAAAATCTTATCTTCTGAAAAGTCTTATCACCCAATAATGCATCCCAATCGCTAAGCACATCCAATCCCCAACAGAATACAACAACAAAAATAAATATGTACATATCAAATCTGGGCACAAAACAAAACTTCTCTATCAGCTACGGTAATCATAACATTAAATTTAAATTTATTATTCATTTTAGAGAACTATAAGAAATTAGTGCAGGTCTTTCAAACAACCTTCACTAGTTATAACATACGTGTTTGATTTAAACTGGGCAAGTTAAACCATTACAAGCTAACAACCTACCTGGAAGAACTCGTAAGGAGGAAAATGTAATAAATGTTCTTGCTTACCTTGAAGCTAATCCCCGTTTAAGCTCAAGGGAAATGACAAGAGATCTGGGAATACCTCCGTCTGTTGTGCATGAGATTTTAAGAAATCCAGGTACCATGTAAAACTGCACCAAGCCCTACCGCAATTAGATTTTGATCGAAGGTTGGAATACTGCCACCGGATGGTCAACAAGATACAAGAACTCCAATATTCTTTCAAGAATTTGATTCATGGACGAAGCTAAGTTTACTAGTGCGGATAAGGTAAATCTTCATAACATGCATTAATGGGCAGCAAGCAATCCGCCCTGGATGATTGAAATTGATAATCAGAACAAGTTTATTGTGAATGCATGGTGCGGCATAGTTGATGGGTCCTTTCATGTTTGATCAAAATGGTGATAGATATTTAGACTTTTTAAGAAACCACTAGCCGATACTTCTGGAAGATGTATCATTAGAACCCCGTTTAGGCATCTGGTTTCAGGACGATGGCTGGCCTGGCCCCTTCACTCGTAATGTTAGAGAATATTTAGTTTCCCAACAAGCGGATAGAACGAGGTAGCTAATTTCCATGGCCTCCCAAATCTCCCGATCTGAATATATTGGACCCTGTTTACCAAATTCGGCCAACAACCCGGGAAGACATGACTCTTCGAATAAGAACTGGGGTACAATCTATTTCAGCGGCAAAAGTCGAGAAGTAATGGCGTTCACTTTGAACATTTATTAAATTATATTAATATTAATATCATTCATTTACGTATGTTATTTTTCTCAAATTTACCCATGCAATGAGATATGATTAAACAGTATTTTTTATCAAAACTTCCGTTTGAAAAAGGTAGGAACTTTCGGTTTGCGGCATTCTGTTCTTCGTGCTATGTGTAATAACAGCATTTCATGAAAATGTACCATTCCGTTCAAAATTGTTTGAGAAAATTTGTTACCTGTGTACTGAGATTTGATTAAACCATATTCATGATGACAACACGTTATAAAAATATATAATTCCTTTTAGAATTTTTGAGAAAATTTGACAATTTCGGAAGTTTCGAAATAACGCCATCTGGCGGCTCTCTCGTAAAATTAAATTCAAGTTTAAATGCAGATTTCTATTACGCTATAAATTCCCTTTCTAACGAGACCAAATTCATTAAAATTCGTTTAAGCAATCCGGAGATATGGCACTTTTGGTGGAAGGGAATTCTTTCCTCCGCCAGCCCTTATCTCATAACCTAGATCAAAAAGTTATTAAACTAATTTGCAGGGTATTGAGAGGAGATTTTGAGAAAGCTAAAGGATACCTACTACATTTCTATTTGAATTTTCTTTCAAAATTGTGCCCCTTAGCGGGCAAAATTGAAAGCTAAAAATGTTTTTGGTGTATTTTTCATCGCCACTTTTATCAGATTTTTTTTGCGAACGCTATAGGATGACTAGTTCCTGATAAAGTCGGTCGTCAACCTTAACCGGACTTGTTCGTATATCTATTAACATTTTCCTCTGTGTGAAGTATTCCCTTTCAAACAGCACTTTTTCAATTATAAAATGGGTGTTCCGAAATTTTCAACCCGCAACTGGGTAGTTTCCTGTAAGTAAACTTTAGTAGGTACCTTTTCAAGTTTTGGTTGTTTGCGAATAATTGTATGAAACACTATTAGGTCTCAGTTACTTAATAACTCCTTGTTCATATTAAAGTTTTTTCAGTTTTGAACTTTTGTCAAGGTTTTCTCTGTCCTGCTGTTTTTCCTACCAGAACATATCCCAAAACAAACTTCGTGTAGATACGGAAATGTTTTTCTTCTTTAGTATTCCCATACCGAAAGTATTCAAAGCTAGTTATGCGCAAGTAAATTCGGAGCAGAGAGGAGACGTTTTGAACGCTAATAATTTTGTAAAGAGGCAACGATGCTAAATTTATTTGTTACGGGAAAAAAGTATGATTAGTGGTACTTACGTAGCTGTTTTCGGTCAATTTGTCCTTAAGTAGTTCGATGATCTTGCATCGCATTGACCTACATTGTTCTTTATGCTAGTACAGATATGATTTACCAATCACTTCTAATTATGAAATTTATGTCTACCAAATAATGCACAGACTTACTAAAATTGTTCGTCACGCTGAAATGAATACTTAATGAAAGTGTGCCAACTGTAAGTGAATTACAGAATATATTTATGTTTATCGGCGGGTACTGAAGTTTACAGCTTTAAGTCATGATACGATTGTATGCCTATTAATTTGTAAGAGGATTTTTTGCTTCCCGAATTAATATTAAAAATCAAAATGATTAATTCTAAAAAAAAATTTCCAACAGCAATTTAAATAAATTACTTCCTTAGTACTTTCTACGAATAAAAAACTAAATTTAGTTTAGGAAAATATGCCTTAAGCACATTCTCAATATTTAATATTATGGTTTATTTGCAGAACTTAAGCACTGGTTGTTACTTTGAAGAAATATAAGGTAAAAAAATTGCTACAAATTAAATTTTCTATATAGAAACCCATTATTAAAGAGAACACGTTAATCTGTGTTTCAAACTAGTACAAAAACAAAAATTTCAAAATATGCCAACTAATTTGTCTGTTGGGGCTATCTTAAAACGCCAGAAGAAGATTTTCTACGTATGTTTCTTTAAGTGGAACCATGGTGGCTCATGATGGTGGTATTTCGATAAAGCTATTTTTCGTGAATATTTCGAAACCAAACAAGACATTTTTCAAAAATAATTTTGAAAAATGTTTTCGGAATTTACTCCTTAAGAATCGATATTCAGTTATAGCCCGCGGTACGGAAATTTTATGAGTAGTAAAATCAAGCGTTACATTTCGCGTTAACTAAAAGTAACGCGTTACGTGACCTGTAACATTGAAATTATGTACGTATCTATGGATACGGCTGTTTATGTCTTACTGCATAGAGCATGGAAATTAGGGTTGTGCATTTCTCGTCTCGATTCTCGCCGAGATCGAGAGTGAATGAAAATCTCGGGTGCGAGACCGAGACGAGAACTGTCCAATGAAATCGAGATCAAGACCGAGAGTCAATTGCACGAGATCGAGACTCTCGCTCGAGAAATCGTCGAGAGTCTCGATTTCTCGACATAATTTTTTTGATCAATGTTATTTTTCTGTATTTTTGCCAAGAATAATAGGTGATAATTAATAATACTAAACTAAACCGTTATGTGAGAAAATTATATTTATTTTTGTAAAGCAAAATAAAGGAGCTTCTAGAAAATAAACTTAAAATAAAATCGTAGTAACTGCATAATTAATATCCTCGTTAATATCCCAACAAAAATACTTATTTGGAAAATAATAAATTGATAAAAATATAATGTAGAAACAGTGCGAAAAATGCTGTGTCCGTTTTTCTTTAATTTCCAACGGATGCAAATAGGTAGGTAAGTGTCATTTTGTTAGATTTTCTAAAATATAATTGTGAAGTTTTCCCGAGTTTTCCCCTTGATAACTTTTTCGCAATAACTCAGTTTTACTTAATTATTGCGTATTTCAGTCACTAAAACAAAAGAAACGTTGATTTAAACACGATATATGTACAATACGTACATTTCAGTGCAAAAACAATACATTACAGAACAACTCAAAAAACAAAACTTAATCCAATATTTACGGTTCGCGTGTGGTTTTACTAATAGAGATGGAAAAATAAAAACCCTTTCCACAATATTTCAGGACATTGAAGTGTACTAAATACGTATTTCGGCAGCTAAGTTGCCATCATCAGTAGTCTACGAGCTACGAGATTGTGTAGCTGTACTAAATACGTATTTTGGCATTTTTACTGGCGAAATGCGTTTTTAGTACAACTAAATTTTGTGAAATATAATATTTCAATAATATAATATAATATTTCAATAATTGTGGTAAGGGCTATTTTTCAATTTTGAAAACTGCATCCCATCCGCTTATAGAAACTTTTACAAAGGCATCTTATTTTAAAATCCAACTTTAACACAATATTCAATCGTTCAATCTCGAAAAAGAAAAGGTAGGTAAGTATTTTGTTGCAACCTATGGTTCACTTAATAAGAACAGATCTGCGTCATTAGGCCCAAAAATGTTTTTCAATTCATAATTAGGAGAGTGGTATTTTGATTGGATCATCATGTACCTTTTTATAAGACGTTCTGTTAAAAAAGGTTTTGAATATGTATATTTTTTTCAATATTCCGCGTTCTAAAAACGTTCCCGAGCCCAAACAAACTGTTCTGAATGCGGTCCTGACACGAAAACTGCTGGTGCCGCGTCGTGCGATACACCATCCCCTTATCGCAGGCGAAAATCGACCGTATGGTACTTGGCTTCCAAAGTACAAAGGATACCACCTACCTCTTAATAAATTCGAGATCGAGAACCGAGAGTCTCGAGGCGAGACGAGATTTTCGCAGTCGAGAGTTTTTCGAGATCAAGACGAGACCGAAGAGGTTCGAGAATTTTCGAGATCGAGACGAGAGTGAACCAACTCTCGCCGAGATCTCGATCTCGCCCAACCCTAATGGAAATAGTGAAAATAGAGTGGCATAGAGTAGATATGACAGATGGCGTTGTAAAGTCAGCATTTGCAGTGTTTGTTCGTTCCTAAATTTGTTGAATCTTTTGATTTAATATAGAAAACCTAATATTAAATATAATTTTAACTGATTTTTCGCTAGGCGCTTGGTAGAACATGATTAACTAGGGTAAATGTCCGAGTTATCGACATCTTAAGCAACTTTTCGGATTTCTAAAATGAAGCACTTTCCATAGTGACTTCTAATTGGACATTTACTACCCATGACTTATAGCTACATTTGTTTAGAATATGTGGAAAAACTAAAAAACTGTCCACATATCGTAGACTATTTGTAATAAATAAAAATTGTGCCAAAGGTGTAATTGACACTTTAAAATTTGCGTGGTCCTAGTAATAGACATGGTAGACCCACATATTGACACCAATATTAAAAAATAAAAACAAGTAAGTACTAAGTATTTGTTTACAATATTTTTCAAATAGAAGAACAAGCTAATGCATCAAACAAGCTTTACAAAAGTAATCTGCAGCAGAGGCTGCATCTGGTGTAGTCTGCATGTGCCCAAGTACCACACTGCCTGAACCTCTACCACATCGCATCTGACACAATTCCTAACACAAGTTTAAGCATTTTTGTTAATAATCATCCTCCTTTACAGATAATTGACACCTACATGTACTAGTGTTAGACACCCACAAACATCTGAATTTTATGTATAAACTCTCCTCAATTTATAGTGTCAATAACTGGTACGAAGGAGTATTAATAGTTTGGGACCAAGAAGAACCAATTTTGTTGAAGTTTCAGTAGAAAATAAGAGAGTATTCAACCTTACAACACATTACTCCACTGCACTAGTAATTGACATGTTTGTCAATCACTGGTACAGTCAAGGTTTTTACTGTCCGAGTTATTGACACATTGAATTTTTAATTAAACTTTGAGAAAATATTAATTATTTGCAACTGAATGGTAAGCTGATAGTATATACAACAACAATTATAATACAAATACACTGATCATATGCAAATAATAGATAAATTACACTTCTTTCTATGAGATAGCCATTAACCTACAAATCTAGGGTAATTGTATTTTCAACTTACATGTGGAAAGCACTTCAACTCTCAATATTTTTATTACTCTTCGCAAACTTTTAAATGCCTATGTTATTTCTGTAGACACCTGACATAATAAAGAGTCAGAAAAATATGAAACTTAACGGTTTTGATCACACAATTTCTTATTTTTTCCATAAACCGCCAATTTGTGTCTACCACTGGGACACTGTCGATAACCTTGGTTTAGTATAGATAATGGTTCGACACTCCGAGAACCGATTTTCGTCGCCTTCTGCGCATGTGGACAAACTTGTTGAGAACCTCTGAAGTCAGGAGTGTCGGATTCTTTTCGCTTTGTGACACTGCCAATATGTCAATTTAGCAACGTCAGTTAATTGCCACTAAATAAATTTCAGGATTTAATTCCCAAGTTTTTCGTTAATGTAAAGTGTTTGAATACGAAAGTGTTCTTGCATGAACTATTTTGGTTTTTACGTAATCCCCAAATAGGTGCTGACTGCAAAACGGCTAATTTCCAGATCAGATTTCCAGATTTCTTGAAGTTTCAATTTCAAAGTTCATGATCTGGTCACAAATTTTCAATTTCTATTCCAAATACTATTTAAATTGTAATTTACGCTTTCAGGTATGTTGTTCTTTTGATTTTCCCATAATTTATTCTCACATTGGAGCAAAACAACATTCAAATTCAACCAAAAATTTTGATCTTCCACAAAGTTTGACAGCAAATTCCTACTATGACTTTGCTACGAGCAAATAATGCTCGTAGTGTCGTTATGACGGCTGACTGTAACCACATATATAGATCACTATATCGCTTGAGAGAGTGCAACAACACTTGTAAAATTGAAACTTGACCTTGGCGCCATTTTTACCTACTTTAGCTGTCAAACAACATAACCCAAGAATTTTCAGTAAGAAGAAACCACAATATTTTGATAAGCACATTGTTGTTAATAAAGCTTCTTGTCACGGAGAATGTAACTTTGTAATATATGGTAAGAGCAGGTATTTTGGACATGAATTTATATTTTCTTTTGTAAGAAGAAAATTTTGTGTCTAGTCGTACAAAGTTGTTATTATATTAACAATTTGATTATAGGTATGTACATATAGAGCTCTAGACTCATTAACTTCGCTGAGCAGTACATTATGAGAGTTTCCAGTCAATCAAGTTCTCATACTTTGAACCTGAAGATGAATTACCGGAAATGGATTCTGAAACAAACTATCGCTGCCATGGAGGATCATAGAACATTAGCGGTAACTTTAGATTCTATTAGAGAAATATCAAGAGCATGTGATACAGATGTCTCAGCAACAACAATTCAGAATTGTTTTAAGAAAGCCGGATTCTCCCGACATTCGTGAAAATGAAGATCATTCGTTGGATGAAGATGATCTTAGTCTTATTGAATTAAAGGCAACGCTTGCGAAATGCAGGGAATCGGTACAAATGGAAGATATTAATTAAAGGCAACGCTTGCGAAATACAGGGAATCGGTACAGATGGAAGATATTGACGTAGAAGAACATTGCCATCGACGACGACATCCAAATTGCAGAATTTCCAATTAATGATGACATTTTGTCTAGTTTAAAATGTCACTCGTCTAATTGCGAAATGTCCGACAGCAAAGGCAACGAAGAAAATGAAAGTGAAGGCGTTGAGACTGGGATAACAATACCAACAACTAATCAGTTAGGTGACAGTTTGTAACATTTTTAATTTTTTGTGTGCAAGTGAAGGTCTGTACAGCAATTTTGTGAAAATTAACAGTTATGTCATCAAAAACAGTGCAAAATTACACTTTTTTATTAAACAATGATTTGATTGGTTACAGAATTGTAATAACCTGCATTTTGTATGGGTATATTGTGTATAGTTACGTTATATGTTATTTTGTGAATAATGCAATGTATGGAAATTTTAATAAAATGTTCTTAAACTCGAAGTTTCTTTAACTCAATTTTTTTGCGTCCCTTGAGATTGAGATTTGACTTATGGGAGTTCCACTGTATTTTTATTGACCTTGTAAGAATAGCAATTGAAAAATTCGACAAATTACATAAAAATCACAATTTATTGTGCATGTTTGATACAAATAAAAATGAACTAGTCCAGTTCCACGCACAAATCACGATGATCCCGTGCTCTGTTTGTATGTCCGCAACCTGGGTCTCGGTGGCTTCAGCAACTGTGCTTCCAAGTCAAAACATCAGGCTCCAATCACGTGGAATAAAAAGGCTGACTCAGGAAACATTCACAATCTATATTTTTACGTCAAAATTATGTTAGTTTTAAACGAGTTTGATTCCAAAAGGAACAGCAGGTATATGGGTGCACTAGGAGATGAAAACTTCACACAAAAAAAGAACACTTAAACTATTCCAACTGATCAGAATAATAAATGTATGGGATTTTAAACCACATTCAAAACGTGAAACCAAAGAACATAAGTAACTAAACAAACAATATTTTCTTTGGTTATGTTACTTGACACTTGTCAGTTGTTGAGCCAGCAAGCAACTCCAGATTTGATTGGACCACATCCACCAATCAACCGCGAGTATGTAAAAATGGCGTAATTTTCTATCCCTTTTTATTGCATGACCGGAATTGATGCGCAATGGTCCAAAGGCGGTATATTTATCTAAGTATGTGACTGTAACCGGCGATTTTAGAAAAATATAGTAGTTCGCGACAAAACACCCCAGAGTACCACATACTGACGTCAGTATGTCCCATACCAGTGGCCCCAAAAGCTGCGTAATGGCCAACCATCCCTTATACTAAATCAAGTCGATAACTGGGACGTTTACCCTATAGATAATATAAACAAACACACTTGGATATGTTCTACGTATATTTTATTTACTCGACGATCGTTTCGGAATTTTATTCCATCATCCAAGCGTGTTCTTTGTTTATATTATAATATTAAATACTCCAAATATTGCTTAGTGCCGAAATGTGAATCAACGCCTATTCGAACACCAGCAAAAGTATTTATTTCATTGCCAGTGGGATCGACGTTAGCAGATTGTCACTTAATTACTGAATTTATAAACAATTTATATTTTGATGTAGTTGGACATTTTTGAATATAAACCATCTGATAAATATACATTTGGGTATAAAACTGACATTCGCGTGTACCCTATTATCAAGTGATTGAAGTTAAAATAATCGTTCGTTAAGGAGTAAACTCCAGTCATGCGTCGGAGCTGACACACACAAGTTTTTTTTGTATTTAATAATTTATAAAACAAGCAAAAACTAATAAATAATAAACCAATCTCTACCTAACCAGTAAGAAGGTAGTTTGTCTAGTTCAATGATTTTGTATTAATAGTTTAAGATCACTATGAATTCTTAATAAGTTATAACCTCACACGCCAAAAGACAGTGACAGTGAAGATTAATCTTCAACTCCTGAGGATGCTGACGTCGTCAGCGAAACACGTGTCGAGTTGAATTACTGTGTCACTGTCTTTTGCTGTGTGGGGTTAACTTATTAAGAATTCATAGTGAATTTACGTCAAAGTTCTCGATCCAACCACTGTGTGTAATAGTTTAAGATCCCAAATCAACGTACCTTTTTCAGCTGTAGATGCCTAGATTCAAAATTTGAATCGGTTGGGTAACTTTTTAAGTAAAAAATTACGCTACCGTATTTGAAACGGCTCACTGGATTCAATAATATAAATTTCTAAATTTGAGCTCCCATCTGGTGAAACCGGAAGTGAAGAAAAATTTTAAATTTTTCCTAACAATATAGATTTAAGTTATTTCCAAAAGTAATATAATATAAAACTAAATTAAAATTAATATCCTAGCAAGTCAAAATTTATAGGGGTGGATCTGATTTCGTGAGCACCCGGTATATAAAGGTGTTTAAGTAGATATTATTTGTAATTACCACGCTCTAATTAATTCATCGAGTCCTTTTTGGTGGCCACTTTATTTCAAGTAAGTCTAAGAAAACACTAAATAAGTAACTGATTTTCGATTACGAATTCAGCTTCTGCCCCTGAACAAGATCAAATTCTTAAAAAATGTTAGATTGACCTAGAATGTATATCGAAAGAAGTATTATATTATGTATATACATAATTAAAGTGGATAATAATAAACTAGATAAAATAATTTCGTATTTCACTCTGTTCGCGCCAGTCTACCTTTTTGCATTCTATTTCTTTCCTGAATCCATTCCGTATATGTGCGAGCGCGGTTGGCATTGGCAGTGTGTGCTGGCAGCGGGACATAGTTTCGATTTTGCTTCGTTTTCGGTTGTATCGTTTCGTGTTCACCTGTGACACCAAGCAGATGTACAGACAAATTGTCGTGTCGTCGGAGCATACGCCCTTTCAGCTGATTCGTTGGCGTTTTGCACCTTCAGATCCCATCGAAACATGAATACAGTCACTTATGGGGTAAATTCCTCCCCATGCCTAGCTATTCGCTGTTTATTACAATTGGCTGAGGAAGGAAGTACCCAGTTCCCTCTTGCTTCACGAGCAATACGCTCATCTCTCTATGTTGACGATTTCGCTTGTGGCGCTGACACTGTTGAGGATCTGTCAGCTCTAAAATCGCAATTGGTAGGATTGTTGTCTTCTGGCTGCATTGAACTGCGCAAGTGGGCCAGTCGTTGTTGGAGGACATGCCTCAGGCGCATTGTCAAACTCTCTCTACCACCTTTGTTAGTGATCCCCATGTTGTTGTGAAAATTCTAGGGCTGCAGTGGCATTCGGTCATTGACTCTTTCTCGTTTCGTGTTCAGTCCCAGGATTCCTCGTGTTCTAAAAGGGCTATTTTGTCGGAAGTCGCACGCACCCTCTTGGTTTTCTTTGCCCTGTCACATTTTTCGTTAAACGGCTGATACAGCACCTTTGGTTGTTGGGCTTAGATTGGGACGAAACTCCCCCTGAAGATGTGTGTCTCGAATGGAAACGATATACAGGGTGATTCAGAACGGGCGTCCCAAATTAAAATGGGTGCTAGAGGAACTCCAAATAAGACGAAAAGTTTATATGAACATATGTTCTAAAGTGACTATTAACAAAGATACAGGGTGTAAAAGTTTTAATATTTTTTAAATATTTTTTTATTATCTTAGTAACTAGGAAAGTTATCGAGTTGAAATTTAAGGCGTCGTTTTCATTTGTCAAGTTCTAATTTTCCAAAAAAAATTGCTCTGCTAGTCTCATCAGTAGCGTTGCTACGGGGTAGGCCGTTTATTCATTTCCCCAATCCAAAGTTACGCCACTGGCGAATGCAGGTGATATTAATGCATTTGAAATCTACGTTCAATTTGGGAAGAAATTGGTATCTTCAAAATATTTCGTAAAATGCTTAGTTTTTGAATGAAATAGCTGTTTGTGAAATCTTGCACATGCACCGAAATTTTCCATAATGCAATAATGGCTTCACCGATATACAAGGAAAGTGAAAATGGAAAAAATAGTATATTATGAATAACACTAACAAAACTAACATGAAGAACGAGAAAACACATCAATTATTACATTACGATATTAAAAAAAATATTAAAACTTTTACACCCTGTATCTTTGTCAGTAGTCACTTTAGAACATATGTTCATATAAACTTTTCGTCTTATTTGGAGTTCCTCTAGCACCCATTTTAATTTGGCACACCCGTTCTGAATCACCCTGTATATGCCGCAAATCGCGTAGCGCACATTCAGGAGCGCGTGCCTCCCAGTTGTTGGAGACATATTCGTTCGGCGGAAAATCCAGCTGACCCTGCCTCTCGCGGCTTACTTCCTTTCGAATTGTTATCGTGTTCGCTATGGTGGTCGGGTCCTGAATTTCTTCGTCTTCCTTCGTCGGAATGGCCTGTCGAAGTAGATTTCGGTAGTTCAACTCCGCTGCCAGAATTGGAGTCTGAGCAGCGTCTCGTGTCGTTGGTAATCCAAACCCTCCCATTCTTTTTGGAAGATCTTTTCGTGCGTTTTTCGTCCCTGAGGAAAATTCAGGGTATTGTCGCATATTCTCGTCGATTTATACATAATTATTTTCACCCAGAAGATCGTCGTGTCGGAGCGCTGGATGCTCTTGAGCTTCATCAAGCTCTATTGTCGATAGTTTAGTCGGTTCAAAGGGTAGCTTTTCAGGAAGATTTGGCGAAATTACGCAAGGGTGAGACATGTTCGAAGTCTCTACAAAGTTTATCCCCCTTTGTCGATGTCGAGGGTGTGCTTCGCGTTGGTGGCCAGCTTTCTTAGTCTAATTTGTCGTTTGAATCTAAGCATCCAGCACTATTACCTCGTAAGCATCGGCTTACGGACTTGATAATCGAACAAGTTCATCGGAAGAATTGCCATTCGGGCTCTCAAACTACTATGTATCTGCTTCAGTAGAATTTTTGGATTTTGTCGGCGCGTCGTGCAATTCGGCGTTGCATCTCTCGTTGTTATCGTTGTTGCAGAGCTAATCCTAAAACTCTAGTCCTCCCAATGGGTGACTTACCTCTCGCGCGTGTATCCCAGGTTAAGGCCTTTAGTATTGTCGGTGTCGATTATGGTGGGCCTTTCACCATCGCTACTAGTCGTCGGCGTGGTGCAAAGACACAAAAGGCGTACCTTTGTTTGTTTGAGTGTTTCGCCACGAAGGCTATTCACCTGGAGATCGCTTCAGACTTAACTACAGATTGTTTTATCTCTGCATTACGCAGATTTGTCGCTCGTCGTGGTCGGTGCTCAGTCATCCATAGTGACTGCGGCACAAATTTCGTCGGTGCTCACAAGGAGCTCCTAAAATGTACACAGCTCGCCGCGGAAGGAGAGGCTATTCGCTTTCAGTTTAACCCCCCCCCCCTCTAGCCCGCATTTCGGCGGTCTTTGGGAGAGTGGGATCAAGTCGGTAAAGACCCACATAAAGCGGATTGTCGGTTCTCAGATCTTCAGCTTTGAAGAGCTAAACACACTTGTCGTACAGATCGAAGCGCTGCTAAATTCTCGGCCGTTATCTGGTATTAGCGCGGATCCCAATGACCTTCAGGCCTTAACGCCAGGTCACTTTTTAACTTTGGAGCCTCTCTCCGCTCCTCCGGACCCTGATTTAAGCCATTTGAAGGCTTCTCGTTTGTCGCGTTGGCAGCTGATACAGCAGCTGCACCAACATTTTTGGCGTCGGTGGAGTTCCGAATATCTCCACACGCTCTTTCAGTGGTCCAAGTAGGCGCATACGCGCACCCTTCGTGATGTCGATGTCGGTAGATTAGTGCTCATTAAAGACGATACAGCTCCACCCTTGCACTGGAGACTTGGTAGAATCATCTCTTTGAATCGCGGAAAAGACGGAATTGCACGTGTTGCTACCGCCCAAACGGCCCGTGGGCCAATTTGTCGTCCGTTAGTTAATCTATGTCCTCTACCAGTGCAGTAGTGGATCTATCGAATCCTTATAATTGTATAAATATCGTTTTGTTGTCGTTTGTTAACTTAGAATTAGTTTCGCTTTGTTAATTATATTTATCGCATGTTAAGTTAATTAGCTGTTGCTTATTGTTATTTGGAATGACGTTCGGGATTCAGAATTACCTTTTCGTTTTGTTTCGAATGATAAAAATTACGTTTGTTTTGGTGATTTTGGTGGCCCGTATGTTCGCGCCAGTCTACCTTTTTGCATTCTATTTCTTTCCTGAATCCATTCCGTATATGTGCGAGCGTGGTTGGTAGTGTGTGCTGGCGGGAAATCAGCTCGCGCCAAGAGAGAATTCGCGCCTACCGCAGAAAAGAAGATGGTGAAAATTATCGTGGAAGAAAAGTTGTGTCGTTGGGCGTATCCTCATTAAAACCAAGTTATTTCGGAAGTTACACATAAAAGTGCTCACCTATAATTAAAGGACAAGCAGGACAATTCTCCTATATTTACAGTCCACACTCATCTCCAAATAAGCCAAGGTACATGTTTTTTTTTAATTATCCTCTCGTTACCATTCCTTTGTCAGGGCGTTTTACTGGACATTAAAATCGTGACTATTGATAACTGATAATATTTCGCTTTAGTATGTACACCCGATTAGCGGGCATAAACACACTCTTTGACTTGAATCGTTCAGACTTAAAATATTTTTCTATAAACACTATTAAAAACACAATTTTTAACGTTTATTGTCACTGTCAAAAAAGTAAATTTAGGGTACCATTTCTAAAGCTTGTTACTTTTAACACTAGTATTAAAAGTGATCACTTTTAACATTGGTTGCTATGTAACTAACTATAAATTCTTAATAAGTTAACCCCACACGCCAAAAGACAGTGACACAGTAATTAAACTCGACACGTGTTTCGCTGACAACTTCAGCATCTTCAGGAGTTGAAGATTAATGTAACTAATGTAACTAACAACAAATAATTGAGCACAAATCACTAGATTTTGAATTGTTTTTGTTTAAATTTTGAATTTAATTAAATATTTGACCTCTTTATCATCATAAGGTTCTCAGTCCGAAGACTGGTTGGACGCGTACCTCCATTCTTTTCTATCCTGAGCTATGACCTCTTTAGTGCCTTGTTTAATAGTGTTTGAAAAAAATTGTATGATGTACGTGTTAAAAGTGTTTTTATTTTGTTCGAAGGGTTAGATCACAAACTAAAATGACACTTTTAACACAAACATCATAAATAACTATTAAGTGAATAAATTAAAAAAAAAAGTTTTTTCGAGTGGAACTGGATTAGAGATTTTCCACGACCACTACTATTATACATATGAAAACGATGGAGAAATCGACGCTCCTAAATTACCCTATAAAGTCGGATTAAAGAAATTTGCCCTTAATTTAAATAAGGTGAAGTGGGGTAAGTGTGTTGGCGATTCACAATATCCTAACTTACTGAAGACTACATGCGACACCTATTTAAATAGCTCTATACAACGTATTTCCACTTTTTAAAACAGGAAACTGCAGCAGCTAACATCCAGAGTTGAGTAGGATTGCATTAAAGGCACGACTTAGCAAGTAGGATTGCATTAAAGGCATGACTCAGCAAGTGCAATTTGGTAACCACTTGTTAACTGACAATCATCGGCATAGGAAAGTGCTATTTTGTTTGCTTAATAGTTGCTTTACGTAGTGGAGGTGTAAATTGTTGTATTTATATTAATATTTTTAGAGTGCTTTAACTTAACCTCAAAATGTTGTTTGCTAAAGAGTTGCCCATTAAGAAATCATTCTGGGGCAAGTGTGTTGTAAATATTGTGGGAAAGAGTGTAGTATACTACACACTTGCCTCTAGTCCACAAACTTGAAAATACTAATTTTTTGCTCTATCTTTAGACAGGAATGTTGCGAACGTATATAACAAAGTCAACTAACGAGGGCTTTAGATGAAAGGGGAGTGATAACTCAGTATCGTGCTTCCAAAAAGTATAACATTCCAGTATAACATTTGACCGTTTTCAAATCTTTAACAGTAAAATGGGATCTAGCATTGGTTGAATGGCAGACATAATGAAGGACGGAAAATACCAAAGACAAAGTTTAGCTTAGTATGCTAAATTTGGAGAGAAACTGATACTGTGATCATTGCTAACGGTTTCAAGAAAGCCGGCATCTTTCCTTACAATGCCAATGTGGTTTCCAAAGGCAGTATGATCCTTTATCATACAAGAGATGGGAAGAACGCCAAGAAGACAATAGTACTTCTCTTTCGTCAATGAATAATTATTCACAACCAGGTTGTTCCGGTGTTAATAGGGACATACCAGAGCCAGAAAGAAATTGCTCGTTCGAGGAATTGCTATTGTTGGGAGTAAAACAAAGCAAAACGCCAGAAAAAAGTAAAGAAGAGAAAAGTGGCTTCAGGGGGCAGAAGTTATAACAGGTGATGAAGTAATGCATCGTATAGAAGAATAGGACAAAATTCTCAAGTCGACTGTCTCAAGAAATAAACAAAATTCTGACAAAGGCCAAAGCCAAGAAGATGGGAAGGGAAAGGACTAGTGCCAAGTAGAAAACAAGACTTTAATGAAGATGTTTCTGACGAACAGGAAGAAGAAAATTTAAATGAAATGATTTTGGAAGATAGTTATAATGGCACAGAGCACGAGATAAGAGAAGAGGAAGCGTTATATATATGCATAGAGGAAATCACCTTCAAAAGATATAGTAGAAGATAATTGGTATACCTTTCAGGAAAAAAAATCAAGAAAAATATTATGTTGGCCAGGTTGTCTCTGTTGATAAGGAAAACGAGGATTTAGAAGAAAAATTTACCAGAAAGGTACCTACCCTAGATTCCCTATCAGCGTCAACTTCGTCATGGAAAAGCCCGGAATAATGTGCTATTGTTGCCAAAGTGATGTCACCATTTCCCTTCCAAAACCTACTTTAACTAGTCGACGCGGTTTGATCCGTTTCGATGTTAATTTTTCAGCATATAATATGCAATAATTTGTGTTCATAAATTTTAAGATTACTAATTTTTGTTTCTATTTAAGTTTCTATAAATCTGGAAAATTATACTTATAAAGAATGAAACACTACTATCTGTTCATAATCAATGGGCGTTGTACTTCTGAAGAATGTTACTCGGAGTTGATAAAAATTGCGGATTTTTTCACAACGACAGCTCGTAACGTTGGAAGAGGGTTTTCACTAATTGAGGCTCGGTGGATGAAGGGAAGTAATCGATTATTACTACAATCAGCAACTGGCAATAATGATTAAGAAATTATGAATTGAGATATCTGACCTGTGAAGATTTCTATGACTATCACGAAATCGGAAGGCCTGATACAACAAACACCGTCGGCAGAAAAGTGCAATTAGAAGAGATAGTCAAATTAAATTTTGCATGTCTGTAATGTGCACGGAAAACCGCAGACTATTGGTTTCGTTCTTGTGGGGCTCATCAGTACGATGCCTCTTTATACGCTTGAATTGCGAAACTAATAAGCACGTAACAGAAATTGGGAAGTAAGCTGGTAAATATTTTCAGTTATACTTGGGCCGCCCAACAGACGGAGTGATCACCCTGCAAGAACGTGCTCTAGCGGGGCCAATATAAATTTATGACGACCGAATTGGAGTGATGCGACTTCGTTGGGTCTAAAGAAAGCGCATCACTGCGGTTCTGTTGTACTAAATTGATAGTGGTCCCGTCTAGAGCTCATGATTGCAGGGTGATCACTCCGTCTGTTCGGCGGCCCAAGTATAGGTATACAGCTTCTCCCATTTAGGATAATATTGAAATTCTTGTATAATTCAAATTTTTTCGAAATTTCGTGGTTATATTTAGTATCTACATCCTATTGCAAAAATACTACACATTTTCATAAAAACCAGGATTCTGGTCCTATTCAAATATGAAAACCCTTACCTGTAACATTAGCTCCCACTAACTTGTTAGTATTTTTTATACTTTCTCCTTCGTTCTGAAGAAAATCATTTCCGTCCCGCACGATTCACAGAAAATGTTCAAAGACCATACATTTAAAAACAGATTTTCATTAACCTACTTTTTTGTGAATTGAATGTTGAGTCAACAGGAAACATTTATTTTCACGGAGATATTTCACGTGGCATCACCTTTCCCGGAGTTCTAAACCATCTTTGCGACTTTTTAAATTTATACTTTCTTTGTTTAACACCACGTTATACAGGGTGTCCAAAAAATATCGGATAAACTCAACGGCACGTTGAAACAATTTAGTCTGGACGACAAAAAATATTTTAAAAAAATCTCTGCTTCCAAGACTCGTTTACTTCGATTTTAAAAGCAAGAAATCTTGCAACATATCAATGTAAGATTTAAAGAAAATATCAAGTATCACATTGCCTGAAATTTATTTAATCAGTTAGCATCCTAGTTACCTATGGCAGATTGATTGCTTGTCACGTAAATCGGTCATGAATTTAGGTGATTTAGGCCAGAGAAAGTAAAAGAAATAAACACATTAAGAGAAAAAAGAATTTAATTAACAAGGCAATTATTAGTCTTACATTTTTTAGTCCCAAACACTACAAAGTATCCAAATTAGGTACAATCTGATACGTGCCACTTTTGAACTGACAGTCTAAATCACTTCTTATTTTCAATTCTGACACCTACTATTACTGCAAAATAATTCATTAATGAATGCACTGCCCCAAAAATGTAAAATAATTGGTATTTTGTAATTTCCCAGATACACTCAAGTAAGAGAAGCTAAATGTTCCCTTGTGTTTTGAAATGATAACAGCACTGTCTCACAATAGTTTAAGATCAGATATTAGTTAACATAATGGTTGTAGCAGGAGTTGAGTAGGCATATTTTGGACCTTTTTCTGTTGAAAACTACGGCACTTGGATTTTTTTTAGCATTTTTCCCATATTGAGGTGACCATTCCTGACAACGCACTGACGAATTTATCCGCTATTTTTTGGACACCTTTAAGTAAATAAAGCAACCAAAATGCAACAAAGTAATTAAAACCATTATTTTATCTCTATTTATGCTTCAGCTTCCGAGTGGCTATTATAATGCTTTTTTGAATACCTAGTAAATTCAGCAGGAAACGACAATAATTATTACTGAGGAACTTAATTAATTATAATGTTGCTATACGTATGTCCCTGCGCTGTGTTACAAAGAGAGAAAAATGATTTATTTATGAGTTCTCAAAAAAAATTACCCTTCATAAAAACCCTGCTAGTTCTTAAATACCCATTGAACAGAATATTAAATTCAGCAAGGGACAATAACTATTTTTTACATTTTGCCACATCACTTAATAATATTATAATAAACTAAGGTATATTAATATCCAATGTCGTGAGCAAGACTGCGAATATGTTCTGTACCTAATTTTGCACTATGCGCAATATTCCCCCACAATCGCGATATTTATGACTACCCATGGAGGTTCAACGTCAGACAAAAATTGTTCTATTTTCAACTCGGTAAGGCTTTGTTGTCGTTTGATAGCATCTATAAATTTTCAAATGTTAAGGTGATTCGCCGAAACCTCTATGCCATCCTTCAACGCTGTTGTTACTTTCTGATTGACCTTCAAGAGTACCTTGGTAACAATTGCACATACTTAAAGGAAAACGAGGTGGGCGCCGATGTCTTCGATTTGGGCGAATGATCCACGTGTCCTCAAAATAATCAATTATGGGTTGTGCTTCTTCAAGAACACATTTTCGTCGCACAAAACTTCAAAATATTGATCTACATGTTCTTCAGGTACAAAAGCTGACGCAGGGAGCATTTTCATTTTTAGTGCGAATTCGGCATCTAATTCATATATGTTTTTCATACCACTCTATTGAAAAGGTCGAAAAATTGCTTGGCATAAATGGAAAAAAACATCCTCTATGTCTGGTTTCGGGTATATTTATCATGCACTACATTAATTACGGCACTTTCGAAATCGGACATTATTGTTTGTGGATTTGCATCAGGTATAAATTCTTTAATTTTGCGAAAAAGTTCAGAATAGGTGTCCTCGGTTTTATTTGGCAGAAGCGCGTAAATTAGGGGCTCAGCATTATTACCTTGTAGACAATGTACGGTATACAACAGCCCAAAAAGAAGTGGAGTAGTTTTGAAGGTTCCATTAACATACCAATGTGCGGATGATTCCAACAAAGGTAAATTCCTTCTGGTTGAAAGAATGATGAGCCTATCTTCCACTTGCCCTTTATCATAATATAATGAGAAATCTTCTCCATTTGCAGTGACCATAAATTCCGGCGGAAATCGAATGTCTTGCCTATGCATTGGCACTTGTGCGATTATTTCTTATGGTTCTCTTGTTGGAACTTACTGCAGGCAGTCTTGCTGCTACTGCCCGACCAACATTTTCTGATGCAGTAGGTATGAGAAACTGTGGTGTATCTCTAGTTGATTTTGCATTTTTTTAAATAGTATTATATACTCTTGCATCAGCGCCTACACTTGCGGCGTCAGCTATGTGATTGGGCACATTATTAATTTTTGTTATATTGTTATCGATTGTTGTCGCCCGAGCGGAACACTTTAATTTTTTAGAAACTTCACACTTCCAATACGTTTTATTATCAATAGTTTGGTCTATACTAATCAAATACCCTTCGATTAATAATTTGTTTTTGCCTTTTTCACTTTTAATAAATTCCTCATTGTTACCGATACCGTGCAGATGCCTGTATTGAACTGAAAATTTGGGAAAGAAATTGTTATTATTATAAGTGGGTGGGTGGGTACAGACCAATTCGGCTCTCAACCTAGGCCGCACAGAAAGACAGGCCGGCATATAGCGCTGTCTCTCTCACCACCTACGTCACGCCGACCGACCGAGCTAGGCCTAGGCCGCGCTGCAGAAACACCAAGAAACATATCGCGCGGTGCAGTAGTTTATACTTTAACAGTTAAAAATGCCGTCTCGGTGCTGTGTTCCAGGATGCAATAATAATTATGACAAAACAAAAAAAGTCGTCGGTAATATATCGGTATTTTTATTTCCAAAAGAAGCCGAAAGAAGAGATCTTTGGCTTAAACGTATTAATCGGGAGAATTTTGTTGTTACTGAACACTCTGCTGTTTGTATAGACCATTTTGAAGAAAAATTTATAATACGAGAAGATAGTGTGACCAGACCAGATGGATCTGTTTTAACTCTTCCTAGAAAGAAACTGAAACTCAAGCTTTCAACTGATGCATTTCCATCGAAATTTCCCAATCAGCCCAAATATTTGTCGATTAAGCTTCCACCAAACAGAAGGGATCCTAGTGATAGAGCAGCTGCCGTAGAACTAGTCAAGAAAGAAAAAGAAAACCAAAAGAAAGCCACTTCAAAAGCCAAAGATATTATTTGTGATTATTTAGATTTAATGGACAAAAGCAAAACAAGTAAGTATTTTGATTCGAATTTTGTATCTTCATTGTTAAATGACAAAAATTCTTTGTACCTACTAAAACATTATCTTGATAATGGTATTGTGATGTAATTTATAAAGACTGTATTTTAAATAATAAAGAAGTAATAGATATTTTAGGTACAGAAAAGAAATGTGATAAATGGAGCAAACTAGAAAAACTTATTTTGTATGTATCATCGTTTCATAATCCGGATAATTCAAATTCTACCGAAAATTCAATAGAAAATCATTTAAAATTAGCGGCACACTCATTAAATTATTGTAAAGCAGTTATCCATCAGCAAGAAGAAAACATTGACACAATAAAACTACATAAAATTGCTTTTTTGGAAGAACAAATAAATCTTTTACTTACTAACGCACTAAGACGATATTCACCAGAAGTTATTATTTGGGCTTGTACACTTTTTTACACACATCCTGGGGGTTATATATATTTGAGAAATTCCAACGTACTTACTATTCCAAATCCTAAATATCTTAAAAATTTGTCTCAAAAAATGCACATTTCTAAAACTGGAATAACTAACTCTCACATTTAGTTTTTAAAGGAAAAACTAAAATGTTTAGAGGATAAAGAGAAATTAGTAAATTTACTTTTGGATGAAATATATGTCAAGGCATCTGTTTCATATAAGGGTGGTAAAATAGAAGGTTTTAGCAGCAATTCATTTAATGAGTCAGCTACCACTATACAAGTTTTTATGCTGACATCTATTACCTCAAGCAATAAAGATGTGGTAAGCTTATTTCCTATTAAAAATTTGACAAATGATTATTTATTCGATTTAACACACCAAGTGTTGGAAATGTTAACAGCCATAGGATATACAGTTATTTCTATAATATCTGATAATAATATTGTTAATAGAAAAATGTTTGAAAAGTTATCAGGCGGAGAAATGAAAGTATGTATTACGAATCCGTACGACTCTGAACATGAAATTTTGTTGTTATTTGATAGTGTTCATATTTTAAAATGTGTTCGCAACAACTGGCTTAATCAATGTGATAACCAGCAAACTTTGGTTATTCCTAAAATACAAGAATACGACACAGAAAATGAAAACCCCATGAAAGTGAACGACCTAGCATATGGAAATGCCATTGAAGATGACAGACCGAATAGCAGCAATAAAATAAACAACGCAAACAGTGATCATAATACTGAAAAGATATACGCTCGCCTTTGCGATTTAAAAAAAATATATTACCAAGAAGAACATAATTTAATCAAATTAGCGCCTTCCCTGAGCAAGAAAGTACTGTTTCCTTCTTCTACAGAAAGGCAGAATGTTGGATATTGCGTAAAACTGTTTGAGGATAAAAATGTAAATGCACTGAAATGTACATATACAAAAGATATTAATATGGTGGAGGGCACCATAAGTTTTATGGAAAATATATTACGTTGGTGAAAAGTAGTAAACTGTAAGTCAAAATTGAAAGGCGACAGATTTAGAGACCCACATTATAATCCAATTTCTTCAGATTTTCGAAATGACAGTAATTTTAGATTTCTGGAATGCTTTTTACAGTGGTTATTAACGTGGGATAAAATGGAAATCCAAGGTGTTACAAACAAAAGTAGAAAACGTCATGGGAAACTAACTAAAGAAACCCAGTTTGCAATACAACATACAACTGCTGCCTATTTAAAACTAGTTGAATATCTGATAAAACGGCATAATATTTTATATGTCATGTTAGGAAAATTTACTACAGACCCTCTTGAAGCAAGATTTGGCCAATATAGACAAATGAGTGGTGCGAATTATCATGTTACTGTAGGTCAAGTCTTAGAATCTGAAAGAAAGTTAAAATTTTTGAGCCTAATTAATTTAAAATCTTCCAAAAATGGTCATTTTCAGTTGTCAGATTTAGCCATTAATAAAAATAATTCCGATATAAATTTAAATAATTGTGAAATTGATACATATTTTTATGATGTACCTGAAATCGCTAAGACTGTCACCTTAAATGATAATGATACGTCTATGTTAATATATATTTCTGGTTATATTGTACATAAAATTCTAAAAGGTATTATTTGCGATTCTTGTAAAGATAGTATCCAATGCGACAGAATGCTAGAGCTAGATCTTGAAGTAGAGCAAGAAAATATATGGCAATACTTAAAAATTTCAGATCGAGGTGGTCTAAAATGGCCCAACAAATATATTATTATAATTTTAACTGATTTTTCGCTAGGCGCTTGGTAGAACATGATTAACTATAATATATTATTAATATTGTCATACAGATGCATGCAATATTTCTAATACTATTAACTGAAAGATTCGAAGAAGGATTTTTACAGTTACCATCTCATAAAGCTTTTCTTGTTGAACTTTCCTTATCTTCAATAGAGATAAATATGCCCTGTGATAAAGATGGACATTGGGAATCGATTACTAAAAAGGTTGCGAGTACTTTTGCCAATATGCTTTTAAACAATTATTCGAAAGTAAAGAGTGATGTATTTAAAGGAAAGAAAAATAATGATTCTAATTCAAAATGTCCCAAGAAAAGAAAAATTGATAAACTTTCAAGCCTATAATATTTTTTTATTTCCTGTAATTACCTACTTTGATTTGTATATAACACTTTTTATTTGGTATGACAATAAATGTTTAGTTTTTCTAGTCTTAATGTTTTCTTTTAATTGTTTATTATTATTATTATTAATGTTATTATTATTATTGATATTAATATAATATGCATATACAATCATATTGAAAGTCCTGGACAATTGTTAAATATTGTTTAGTTTTTCTAGTCTTAATGTTTTCTTTTCATTGTTTATTATTATTATTATTATTATTATTATTAATATAATATGCATATACAATCATATTGAAAGTCCTGGACAATTGTTAAATATTCCGCTCTACTTCGTTTTACTTTTCCTTCTTTACCTTTGCTTTAAATAAAATATTACGTATTTTTAGATATCCATAAATTTTTAAACATGCTTGTGTACGTCATCAAAAATTTATTTTTATTTAAATTACATCATCTCACAAGATGTAAAATATTTTCTATAATAATTAGGTATGTGTTCCGTTATTTTACTGAGAGTTTATATTTCATTTCCAATAAATGCCAAATAAAATGTTATTACTATTTGTGCTTTATTGTTTTTCATCTTAGCACTACATTAAAATATTATAACATTACGACTTTAACCGTAAAGGAGACAGATTCACCAAAATTATGTTTAAAACCACATTAAAACGTATAAAAACATTAAGTGCTCCATATCAACCTGTGTAAAAATCGGTCGGTTCTCGTGACGTCACCCGAGCCGCCTGCTGGCCTGTCTTTCTGTGCGGCCTAGTCTCAACCCTATGGGCAATAAATGTGGAGCGGTTAAGTAGGGGCGGCATCGAATTCCGCACCGTATACCTGGGCCCTAATCCTTTTGCATGAATTCTGCACTACACCGGGGATAATAGAGTCCGTGAGGAGTATCTCAAAAAAGGTTTCAAATTTTCAGTTTATTATTGTCTGTTTTAGAACATATTGTAAGAATTCCAAGTTCCTAAGTATCCCAATAAAATTGTCATAAATAAATAAATCTAATGGCGATGATTACAACTAAGGGAAAAACCCAAACCCTGGCAAACGAGCCGCCACAATAAATACCTATAATTATGCATTGTGATTGTGATTTACTAAGCAAATGCCATTTATCAGCTGTGCGTAAACGCTTAAACGTAGCTCAGATTCGCGAAAACCCCGAGGCTCTATATCTCTGTTGCTTCTATGACAAACTCCCATATCACAACGAAAATAGGACAACCTGAACAATAATAATACCGATATTAAAAAACAAAAAGAATATAGAAATTTCATTTCATTACCATATATGTATTAAAGGTATGTCACACAATATTAATAACTAATTATTATTTAATTAGTAATTTCGATAAAAACATTTGGTACCTAGGTATTAGTACCCGTTGTGCATTGTACTTCCAGGAATTCTCTTTTCGAGAAATTGTTATTCGGGCAACTAGGCTTTCGAGGAACTTCCCATTCGAGGAACAATTTTTCGAGCAATTGATGTCGAGCAATTTTCTTTCGAGCAACTGTTTTCGAGTAATTTGTCGCACACCAAAAAATAAATCAGATATTCCTAGATTATTTTTGGTCCCAGAAATTAACTTTGAAGCAGAATTTTATGTTAATATATTGGCAAACAGATACCTATAACAGAACTTCCTACTCTCCACAGCATAACTGATGAAGACTTACGACAGTAATTGATAAAGGATAGCAGCAATGTTGTTGATTTGAATAGAGTCCATTAGTTAGGTTATGTTACTAGTTTCGCGCTCTATCCTACTTCAAAATTCTTATAATGGAGCTCTTATGGGATATAGATGTTAAACACTGATTATTTAAATTCAGTGCATTTCTTAACAGGGATTCTGCAAGTGACATAAAGACTGTTCTTTCCAGTTGCTACATTTTCAAAAACAACTTAAAATACAACTTAATTTCAGAAATATTTTAAAACGGAGCCCAGTACTTATTTGAAAAGAACGTATGTCTTGTTTAGACCATTGGAGATTATTTTGACGTTTGCTGCACGGGTTTGAGGTTAAGTTGTTTATTTCTTCGGGTTACTCATGGTTTAATCTTTATTTAAAAGGTGGTTTAAGAATTTATTTATATTTAAGAAGTGTAAAATGGAAGAGAAAATGTTAAAAATTAGCGTTGTTAAAGACTTGTTTATGGACGTTTCAAATCATACTGTGCCGGTTCTAGCACAGACACCCGTAAATTGTAGTAGTTTGTTGAATTTTAGTTTTAAACAAAATTACTGCATAAGGCAAACACCGAGAAAAAGCTTCATTGTAATCGCCATATATTGATTTAATGTTAAGAAATCAGGATGAAAGGCAAAAATAGAAAGTGAAGTCCAAGGTCAGTAGTTAGAAAATGAGAGCCTCAGGCCAGGCCATCGAGTTCTCCAGGTGCCATCGAGTTCTTCGGCAGTGACCTTGAAAGAGACCAGAGGCTACTGAAGGAGTCGTTGCGTCATCCGAAGAAGTGTCTTCAGCAGCGGCATCTGCAGCAGCCTCTGGTGTCTTTCAAGGTCATTGCTGAAGAAGTGTGCATGTCTTCAGCAGCGTCTGGTGTCTTTCAAGGTCATTGCCGAAGAAGTGGGCATGTCTTCAGCAGCGTCTGGTGTCTTTCAAGGTCATTGCCGAAGAAGTGGTCTTCAGCAGCGTCCAGGCGCATGCGCCGGGGCTATTCCTCAGGTCAGTCCACCCAGTTCTTCGGCAATGACCAGAGGCTGCTGAAGAAGGGCCTCTGGTGTCTTCGGGGCCTTTGGTTGTGGCTCAGGCGCCTGCGCCGGGGCTTAAAAAGTGCGCGTGTTGCTCATTGTTGCGCAATGGAAGAATGTTCTGGAAATGCTGATGCAATAGTACGCAGATGTTGCAGAATTAATGTTTTTTCTCGGAAATTCCAACGTTTGTAATTGTTTACACTAAATAAATATTGTTATCAAAGTTTGAGAAAGAAACAATAGATTCGAAGTCGATAAGAGATGTTATGATTTATTGTTTTTATTATGATGAAATATTAATAGCTAAGAACGTTCTAGAAAAACCTTTCAACTTTGCCGACAGGAAATGTATATTTGTTTGGTTGGACTCCCACATTCTGCATGCTAATAAGTACATGTGCACTTAATATGTCGCAAACTCTACAAGATGATCGAGATTATTTTATACCCTGTTGTTTGTATTATTATAATAAAATCATTCTAGATCATAAAAAGTTTGAAGGCCACCGCCAGAAACATAAACACTCGATTGATTGTTGTTTTTGATAACTTCTGCATGTTACCAAAATTGTGCAAGCTCGGCAAAAGCTGGGAGATAAATAGAACGAATATAATTGCGAGAATTATTATTTAGTAATCACTTCAATAGTTCAGTTGGTTCCCACGGAATAGGTGCGGTAAAAGTTAGTTTCCCAATATGGATGTTGTAATTGGCCAAGATGATGTTGGAGATATTTTATTGTACCATTTTATCCTCCAAAATTTACCGGAAAATTTAAAAGTAAGTCCATTTGCAGTAATCATTCTTTTATTGTTCAAGCATTCTGTTTATAAAACTCATTAATTATAATTTCATTATATGTAGTTAAAAAGCTCACGTATCTGTTCCATAATTGTAAACTATTTTATATCTTTAGAACCAACCCAAAATGATTATGTGCGGAATTGTATCGCACATGGCAACGGAAACCGAAAATGTTTTATTTTCTGGACTATTCATGGAGAAAGAAACCAAGATAATTTTGTTGGAATCGTGCAGTGAACTTGTGGTCATTTGGGTCAATATTGTAAATCGTAAGTAAAGTATTTAGATTTTTTAATATGCAGTGATAGTAGATAAAAAGTGTGGATTTTGGACTTCCCAATTTTAGTAGTGGAAAATTGCCGATTTTGTGATTCACAATTTTAGTAGTGGAAAATTAATTGTTTTTATAATGAATGAAGTTATTTCTTTGTTTGTCCGCCCGTTTGTTTGTTTGTTTGTTTGTCTGTCCGTTTGTTTGTTTGTTTGTTTGTTTGTTTGTTTGTTTGTTTGTTTGTTTGTTTGTTTGTTTGTTTGTTTGTTTGTTTGTTTGTTTGTTTGTTTGTTTGTTTGTTTGTTTGTTTGTTTGTTTGTTTGTTTGTTTGTTTGTTTGTTTGTTTGTTTGTTTGTTTGTTTGTTTGTTTGTTTGTTTGTTTGTTTGTTTGTTTGTTTGTTTGTTTGTTTGTTTGTTTGTTTGTTTGTTTGTTTGTTTGTTTGTTTGTTTGTTTGTTTGTTTGTTTGTTTGTTTGTTTGTTTGTTTGTTTGTTTGTTTGTTTGTTTGTTTGTTTGTTTGTTTGTTTGTTTGTTTGTTTGTTTGTTTGTTTGTTTGTTTGTTTGTTTGTTTGTTTGTTTGTTTGTTTGTTTGTTTGTTTGTTTGTTTGTTTGTTTGTTTGTTTGTTTGTTTGTTTGTTTGTTTGTTTGTTTGTTTGTTTGTTTGTTTGTTTGTTTGTTTGTTTGTTTGTTTGTTTGTTTGTTTGTTTGTTTGTTTGTTTGTTTGTTTGTTTGTTTGTTTGTTTGTTTGTTTGTTTGTTTGTTTGTTTGTTTGTTTGTTTGTTTGTTTGTTTGTTTGTTTGTTTGTTTGTTTGTTTGTTTGTTTGTTTGTTTGTTTGTTTGTTTGTTTGTTTGTTTGTTTGTTTGTTTGTTTGTTTGTTTGTTTGTTTGTTTGTTTGTTTGTTTGTTTGTTTGTTTGTTTGTTTGTTTGTTTGTTTGTTTGTTTGTTTGTTTGTTTGTTTGTTTGTTTGTTTGTTTGTTTGTTTGTTTGTTTGTTTGTTTGTTTGTTTGTTTGTTTGTTTGTTTGTTTGTTTGTTTGTTTGTTTGTTTGTTTGTTTGTTTGTTTGTTTGTTTGTTTGTTTGTTTGTTTGTTTGTTTGTTTGTTTGTTTGTTTGTTTGTTTGTTTGTTTGTTTGTTTGTTTGTTTGTTTGTTTGTTTGTTTGTTTGTTTGTTTGTTTGTTTGTTTGTTTGTTTGTTTGTTTGTTTGTTTGTTTGTTTGTTTGTTTGTTTGTTTGTTTGTTTGTTTGTTTGTTTGTTTGTTTGTTTGTTTGTTTGTTTGTTTGTTTGTTTGTTTGTTTGTTTGTTTGTTTGTTTGTTTGTTTGTTTGTTTGTTTGTTTGTTTGTTTGTTTGTTTGTTTGTTTGTTTGTTTGTTTGTTTGTTTGTTTGTTTGTTTGTTTGTTTGTTTGTTTGTTTGTTTGTTTGTTTGTTTGTTTGTTTGTTTGTTTGTTTGTTTGTTTGTTTGTTTGTTTGTTTGTTTGTTTGTTTGTTTGTTTGTTTGTTTGTTTGTTTGTTTGTTTGTTTGTTTGTTTGTTTGTTTGTTTGTTTGTTTGTTTGTTTGTTTGTTTGTTTGTTTGTTTGTTTGTTTGTTTGTTTGTTTGTTTGTTTGTTTGTTTGTTTGTTTGTTTGTTTGTTTGTTTGTTTGTTTGTTTGTTTGTTTGTTTGTTTGTTTGTTTGTTTGTTTGTTTGTTTGTTTGTTTGTTTGTTTGTTTGTTTGTTTGTTTGTTTGTTTGTTTGTTTGTTTGTTTGTTTGTTTGTTTGTTTGTTTGTTTGTTTGTTTGTTTGTTTGTTTGTTTGTTTGTTTGTTTGTTTGTTTGTTTGTTTGTTTGTTTGTTTGTTTGTTTGTTTGTTTGTTTGTTTGTTTGTTTGTTTGTTTGTTTGTTTGTTTGTTTGTTTGTTTGTTTGTTTGTTTGTTTGTTTGTTTGTTTGTTTGTTTGTTTGTTTGTTTGTTTGTTTGTTTGTTTGTTTGTTTGTTTGTTTGTTTGTTTGTTTGTTTGTTTGTTTGTTTGTTTGTTTGTTTGTTTGTTTGTTTGTTTGTTTGTTTGTTTGTTTGTTTGTTTGTTTGTTTGTTTGTTTGTTTGTTTGTTTGTTTGTTTGTTTGTTTGTTTGTTTGTTTGTTTGTTTGTTTGTTTGTTTGTTTGTTTGTTTGTTTGTTTGTTTGTTTGTTTGTTTGTTTGTTTGTTTGTTTGTTTGTTTGTTTGTTTGTTTGTTTGTTTGTTTGTTTGTTTGTTTGTTTGTTTGTTTGTTTGTTTGTTTGTTTGTTTGTTTGTTTGTTTGTTTGTTTGTTTGTTTGTTTGTTTGTTTGTTTGTTTGTTTGTTTGTTTGTTTGTTTGTTTGTTTGTTTGTTTGTTTGTTTGTTTGTTTGTTTGTTTGTTTGTTTGTTTGTTTGTTTGTTTGTTTGTTTGTTTGTTTGTTTGTTTGTTTGTTTGTTTGTTTGTTTGTTTGTTTGTTTGTTTGTTTGTTTGTTTGTTTGTTTGTTTGTTTGTTTGTTTGTTTGTTTGTTTGTTTGTTTGTTTGTTTGTTTGTTTGTTTGTTTGTTTGTTTGTTTGTTTGTTTGTTTGTTTGTTTGTTTGTTTGTTTGTTTGTTTGTTTGTTTGTTTGTTTGTTTGTTTGTTTGTTTGTTTGTTTGTTTGTTTGTTTGTTTGTTTGTTTGTTTGTTTGTTTGTTTGTTTGTTTGTTTGTTTGTTTGTTTGTTTGTTTGTTTGTTTGTTTGTTTGTTTGTTTGTTTGTTTGTTTGTTTGTTTGTTTGTTTGTTTGTTTGTTTGTTTGTTTGTTTGTTTGTTTGTTTGTTTGTTTGTTTGTTTGTTTGTTTGTTTGTTTGTTTGTTTGTTTGTTTGTTTGTTTGTTTGTTTGTTTGTTTGTTTGTTTGTTTGTTTGTTTGTTTGTTTGTTTGTTTGTTTGTTTGTTTGTTTGTTTGTTTGTTTGTTTGTTTGTTTGTTTGTTTGTTTGTTTGTTTGTTTGTTTGTTTGTTTGTTTGTTTGTTTGTTTGTTTGTTTGTTTGTTTGTTTGTTTGTTTGTTTGTTTGTTTGTTTGTTTGTTTGTTTGTTTGTTTGTTTGTTTGTTTGTTTGTTTGTTTGTTTGTTTGTTTGTTTGTTTGTTTGTTTGTTTGTTTGTTTGTTTGTTTGTTTGTTTGTTTGTTTGTTTGTTTGTTTGTTTGTTTGTTTGTTTGTTTGTTTGTTTGTTTGTTTGTTTGTTTGTTTGTTTGTTTGTTTGTTTGTTTGTTTGTTTGTTTGTTTGTTTGTTTGTTTGTTTGTTTGTTTGTTTGTTTGTTTGTTTGTTTGTTTGTTTGTTTGTTTGTTTGTTTGTTTGTTTGTTTGTTTGTTTGTTTGTTTGTTTGTTTGTTTGTTTGTTTGTTTGTTTGTTTGTTTGTTTGTTTGTTTGTTTGTTTGTTTGTTTGTTTGTTTGTTTGTTTGTTTGTTTGTTTGTTTGTTTGTTTGTTTGTTTGTTTGTTTGTTTGTTTGTTTGTTTGTTTGTTTGTTTGTTTGTTTGTTTGTTTGTTTGTTTGTTTGTTTGTTTGTTTGTTTGTTTGTTTGTTTGTTTGTTTGTTTGTTTGTTTGTTTGTTTGTTTGTTTGTTTGTTTGTTTGTTTGTTTGTTTGTTTGTTTGTTTGTTTGTTTGTTTGTTTGTTTGTTTGTTTGTTTGTTTGTTTGTTTGTTTGTTTGTTTGTTTGTTTGTTTGTTTGTTTGTTTGTTTGTTTGTTTGTTTGTTTGTTTGTTTGTTTGTTTGTTTGTTTGTTTGTTTGTTTGTTTGTTTGTTTGTTTGTTTGTTTGTTTGTTTGTTTGTTTGTTTGTTTGTTTGTTTGTTTGTTTGTTTGTTTGTTTGTTTGTTTGTTTGTTTGTTTGTTTGTTTGTTTGTTTGTTTGTTTGTTTGTTTGTTTGTTTGTTTGTTTGTTTGTTTGTTTGTTTGTTTGTTTGTTTGTTTGTTTGTTTGTTTGTTTGTTTGTTTGTTTGTTTGTTTGTTTGTTTGTTTGTTTGTTTGTTTGTTTGTTTGTTTGTTTGTTTGTTTGTTTGTTTGTTTGTTTGTTTGTTTGTTTGTTTGTTTGTTTGTTTGTTTGTTTGTTTGTTTGTTTGTTTGTTTGTTTGTTTGTTTGTTTGTTTGTTTGTTTGTTTGTTTGTTTGTTTGTTTGTTTGTTTGTTTGTTTGTTTGTTTGTTTGTTTGTTTGTTTGTTTGTTTGTTTGTTTGTTTGTTTGTTTGTTTGTTTGTTTGTTTGTTTGTTTGTTTGTTTGTTTGTTTGTTTGTTTGTTTGTTTGTTTGTTTGTTTGTTTGTTTGTTTGTTTGTTTGTTTGTTTGTTTGTTTGTTTGTTTGTTTGTTTGTTTGTTTGTTTGTTTGTTTGTTTGTTTGTTTGTTTGTTTGTTTGTTTGTTTGTTTGTTTGTTTGTTTGTTTGTTTGTTTGTTTGTTTGTTTGTTTGTTTGTTTGTTTGTTTGTTTGTTTGTTTGTTTGTTTGTTTGTTTGTTTGTTTGTTTGTTTGTTTGTTTGTTTGTTTGTTTGTTTGTTTGTTTGTTTGTTTGTTTGTTTGTTTGTTTGTTTGTTTGTTTGTTTGTTTGTTTGTTTGTTTGTTTGTTTGTTTGTTTGTTTGTTTGTTTGTTTGTTTGTTTGTTTGTTTGTTTGTTTGTTTGTTTGTTTGTTTGTTTGTTTGTTTGTTTGTTTGTTTGTTTGTTTGTTTGTTTATAATGAATGAAGTTATTTCTTTGTTTGTCCCTCCGTTTGTTTGTTCGTTTGTTTGTCCGTTTGTTTGTTTGTCCGTTTGTTTGTTTGTTTGTTTGTTTGTTTGTTTGTTTGTTTGTTTGTTTGTTTGTTTGTTTGTTTGTTTGTTTGTTTGTTTGTTTGTTTGTTTGTTTGTTTGTTTGTTTGTTTACTAGTATAATTTCGTAACTATGATTTTTCTCTTGTTGCAGCCAACGATGTATAAGCAGCGTCACGAGTTTGATTACACTATTTTATTATTTTAATGAATAAAATGTATTTTAATATAATATTATCAAAGCATATTATGAACAGTATTATATTATTTTAATTGACAAAATGTATTTTAATATAATAAATTATATTATATAATTTACCGTATTCCATGGGAACCAACTGAACTATTGAATTGATTACTAAATAATACTCACCATTATGTTAGAATATTTGTTTGTGTGCTTTTCCAATAAATGTATGCTAGAAGCGTGATTTTTTTGGACATCAATAATTAGTATGATGGACAACTTCCCTCCGTGCCAGAAAAACAAAGATAATTTAATTTATGTAAGTATGTATTGCTTTAATCCATAAAAACATTACAAATAAAATTGTGCATTTAAGGAAGCGTAACGAATTTCACCTTGGACGTTTTAAATCCTTGTCCGGTTACTAATTCGCCTGCGAAAATTAAACCTCTGGGCTCTTTCAATACTTCACAAATATCAGATTCTGTTAAAATCCCGAATCTGGATGGTAGAAAGCATCGACAGTCTTGAAGTTCCACTAAGATGCGATCTCCATGACGTGTTTTCACTCTCCTCATTTTACGAATAGGATAGGGCACATCAATTGTCAGTGCTTTAATATCAACTGTTGGTATGCCGTCCTCACAGAGACTTAATTCGCTTAATGTTTCCATAATGCAATGCGAAAATAAGTAAATGCCACAATCACTACTTAATTTTTACACACTACTGCGACACTGATGCTGTCTTTTGACCATTTGAATTGTAGCCACGTACACCTCAGCTACTTATATAGGCAAAAAATAAGAAATATGTGAACAAATATGTTGTAATATTGCTATGGACCTATTCTGGGAAGTCATGTTTACTTAAGTTCTGCCGAATTAAGCATAATGTTATCAGTTCGAATAATGATTATCGAGCAAGATCAAAGACTTTCTCACCGCTTTGTTCTCGAACATTCCATTAAACAACGTTAAAAAAATAAACTCATGATTGTTTAAAGACCTTGTCAAAATAAAGATGATTATCAATTCGAAAAATTTATGTCATTTGTCGATAAAGATCAAAGACTTCCTCGCCGCTTTGACACTAAATTAATTCTTAGAAGCGATAAAATTCAAGGTTTCTTCTGGAACTTTCGATTAACAAGGAGATAAGGCGTGACAGGCACATAAATTATTTGCACACGGCACTCAATTAATTCTTAGAAGCGATAAAATTCAAGGTTTCTTCTGGAACAATCGATTAACAAGGAGATAAGACGTGACACATACATAAATTATTTGCACGCGGCACTAAAGTAATTCTTAGAATTGATAACACTCAAGGATTCTTCTGGAATGTTCTGCGAAGATAAGAATCTGTATAAATAGAGTGAGATTGGGTGGCATCCGCCAGTTGTTTTATGACCGTTCTATAGTGATAAAGCAGTATTGACATTACGTTTTGAGTTTCAACAAAGGACATAATATTTTGTGGTGCGAGTGATTAGGCAGTATTGACGATGGAATCGCAATCTGAAATACAGACACTATCATCAGATATGGTGAAAAAATTATTTGAAGTAAGTTTGTTTTCTTTGTTTCCACATATTTTTGCATGCGCTAATTCGAATAATAATTGACAGGTATGTGCTAATAAAAGGAGTTTGTCTGTGGAACAAATTCATTCTTTTTCGAAGATATGTAAGCGCATGCTCAGGACCCACTATAAATATTTGAAAACTGGTGATAAACTTACTCTCGGTCAGCGCAGACATGTAGAGTGTAACATATCAAATATTAAAGTGTGTTTAAATATAATACAAAACCAGAGGCACTTGGGTTCTGGAATTGCATCAAATTCAAATAAGAAGCGTTCTGGTCGAATTATTTGGAGAGACATCGCTTCGGCTTTTACCAGTAGAATAAGGACCGGTTTAATAATCAATAAGCGTCATACTGATCCAGATGCGTTCATTGAAGATTGTTACCATCTCATTAAGACGCGACTAAAGAATATATTAAAGAGAGAGGCTGCAGCAAAGGTCAACTTTAGCCTTTGTTGCACATTTAAACTGTGTGGACAAGGAGAGACTGCGGCTGAAGAGTGCAAATATTTTAATTCCAGCAATACAATAGTTACCGCTTCGTCTTTCTCTGATTCGTCCGAGATGGCAAATTGGTACAAGGAAGTAACGGATAAACTTAAAACCAAGGTACGTAATCAACTTATAATCTTAAGAGACCATATAGTTATTGATGTGTAAACATCTTAGTTCTCGGTAGTAGAACATCCTACAGCGCTAATTATTTGAAAACAGTAGTCTAATCAATGCCTACCCGTACGGAAAACTACGTGATGTGGGGTATCAAATTAAAGGACTCGACGAGGGGGGTCGGAATATGGGGGTGGTTTGCTTTTAAGGCTTGACTACAATATAAAATGTTTCTTATTGTTTCATTATAAGCGTACATTTTTTCATGAAACCAATGCGCGACCTCATCTTCACAATTCAAAACGATACGAGCTCACTTGTTTACAAATCAATTCTTGTGTGGGCCGTGTCACTAACATTTTTTATTCATACTATTGCAGCTAGTGGAATTTTCTGCGAAAAACAGTGGCTGGTCCTTCACCCAAGTCATTTCGTTGGCCGTAAATATTAATAAATACAATCCACTGCGTGGTGGAACGTCCAGCTATTTACCACTGCCAGAAGTAATAGCTGCACGAAGGGCCATTGTCAATGTACGTAATACAGGTATGGCTTGTTTTTTCCACGCTGTAGTTTGTGCGATCTATCCCGCAAAGGAACATAGTTATCGAGTGTCAAGTTATCCAAAGTATACGGATGTTTTGGACACCACAGGTATTTCCATTCCGGTGAAATTGACAGACATTTCCAAGTTTGAAAGACAGAATAACATATCTATTAATGTGTTTGGATTAGACAATAAGTGTAACGTAATAATGGTCCTTTGTATTATACTGAGGAAAAACGGGAAAGGCATGTGAATTTGTTATACATTACGAATGAGAATAATAGCATAGGGCATTACGCGTGGGTTAAAGATATGTCGCGTCTATGCTCACCTCAGTTTTCACAACACAACGGTCGGATTCACGTGTGCGATCGGTGTTTAGTCACCTTTTATTCCTTGGAAAAGTACGATAGACATATGCCAGATTGCTCGGCAAAAAAATGTCACGTCAAAATTACGCTACCAACGGAGGGGAATAATGACATTTTGCAATTTCAAAATTATTGGTTTAAAGAGCCGGTGCCATTCCTCATCGTCGGTGATTTTGAAGCATTCACCCGCCCAATTTCCGCATGTAAAAATGATCCCGACATTTCGAGTACGCTTGCATATCAGAAACACGAGCCGTATAGCGTTGCCTTTTACCTGATTTGTAACTATGACGATAGCCTGTCAAGGTTTGAGATTTATCGCGGAAAAGATTGCGTCAGCTGGTTTGTTTCGAAACTTCGAGAAATAGCTGCGGTTATAGAGCCAATAGTGACCGGAGACGTGGGTATGGAACCATTGAATGACATCCAGCTGCATGAATTTCAAACGTGCAACATTTGCCACATGTGCGAGAAACCTTTTGGTTTACTGGAAGAGCGAGTGAAAGATCACGATCACATAACGGGGAAGTACCGGGGACCTGCGCATGCGCAATGCAATTTGCTATATCGAACTTGCAGATTCGTACCCGTATTATTTCACAATTTGAGCGGTTACGACGGACATTTAATCATAAAGGAGTTGGCCTACGACACGGAACCAATTGATCTACTGCCCATAACGATGGAAAATTACATTTCGTTTTCGAAAAAGATGGGTGGGGTTAAAATGCGCTTTTTAGACTCGTATCGTTTCATACCATCGTCCTTAGAGAAATTGGCGCAGAATTTGAATCCAAACGAGTACAACGTAACCAGAAGATACTTTTCCAATCCGGAAAATTTACAGTTGATTTGTAGGAAGGGGGTGTTCCCATATGATTACGTGAACTCGTGGGAACGTCTGGAAGAAACCGAACTCCCACCGAAGAATGCTTTTTACAGTAAACTCAACGACAGCGACATTACGGAAGAGGACTATGCACATGCGCAGAAGGTTTGGCGGACATTTGGTTGTCAGACTCTAGCAGACTACTCCGACATCTACCTCAAACTGGACACATTAATTCTGACAGATGTAGTGAATAAATTTCGTTCCGTGTGTTTGGAAACGTATTCGTTGGATCCATTTCACTGTTTCACTTTAGCGGGATACACGTTTCAAGCAATGCTCAAGATGACAAAGGTCAAACTCGAACTGCTGACAGACGTGGAAATGATAAATTTTTTCGAACGTTCACTGAGAGGAGGAGTGGTTGCGGCAAACAAGAAATTTTCTAGAGCAAATAACAAATATATGAAAAATTTTGATCCGTCGAAACCGTCTAAATTTCTCTTCTACATAGATGCAAACAATCTGTACGGACACAGTTTGTCACAACCGCTGCCGTACGGAGGGTTTGCGTGGTTGGAGGACAGTGAGATTGCCGTGATCGAGCAGCAGCTATTGGAGGAAAAATACACCTTATTCGAAGGGGATCAAGAGTATGGGTATGCGCTAGAGGTGGATCTGGAGTATCCGGAAACAATACATGACCATCACGCGGACTTCCCCTTCTGCTCAGAACATCGCACATCAGACCTATCCAACCAATCGAAACTGATGCTAACCCTTCACGATAAATCTCGATACGTTATCCATTATAGAAATCTACAGCAATGTTTAAATCACGGTTTACTGTTAAAAAAGGTCCACAGAGTTTTGCGATTTAAGCAGTCTAAATGGCTCAAACCGTACATAGATCTGAACACGAAATTACGAACAGAGTCCAAGGATGAATTTGAAAAGGATCAGTACAAATTCAAGAATAATGCAGTGTATGGGAAAACAATTGAAAATATTAGGAAACGGCGCGACATCAAATTGGTGACGCGTTGGGATGGTAAATGTGGCGCGACGTCTCTGATAGCAAAACCCAATTTTAAGAACTGCGTGATATTTTCGGAGAACTTGGTGGCCATTGAATTACAAAAGACAGAAATAGTCTTCAATAAGCCAATCTATGTGGGATTTTGCGTGTTGGAGTTGGCAAAAGAACTGATGTACAAATTTCACTACGACTATGTAAAAGAACACAAAAATTTAAATGCCTCGCTTTGTTACACGGATACGGACAGTTTTATTTACGAGTGCTGCACTGACGATTTATACGAAATAATTAGAGCCGATGCGAAGGATCATTTTGACACTTCCGGCTATCCCCCAGGGAATCCCTACAATATTCCGCCGGTAAACAAAAAAGTCATTGGCAAGTTCAAGCATGAATTGGATGGTAAAATTATTATAGAGTTGGTAGCACTAAAACCGAAAATGTACTCTATTCTGTGCGAGGACGACGCTATTGAAATTAAAAAATCCAAGGGAATCGGCCGTTCAGCAGTCAAGGAGTTGACGCATAACGACTATAAACGAGTATTATTTGGCGATTTGAAACTTCAGGCCACCTTTAATTCGATTCGATCGAAAAATCACGAGCTCTATTCGTACGAGATTAGCAAGAAAAGTTTGTGTGCCGAAGATGACAAACGCCACACGCTCGATGATGGTGTAAACACACTACCTCTCGGGCACTATAGTATTATGGACCAGAATAGTTTGTAAATAAACGCATGTATTTGATAAATTATCTATATTTTCAATAAAAATGTTCTATGTAAACAACTCCTGTTTTATTTATTACAAGTCACCCTTATCTATCCACGAATTGTGTGAGTCATCAAATCCGAGCCACTTCACAAACATGCGATCGCCCCTCCTTCGCAATACCTTCTCCACCAGGTATGTGTTGGGGTAATTGGTCTTCAGCAGCTCTTGTTCGTAGAAACATCCCCGAATCGGTTAGTAATCTTCAAGATGGTACGTGGTTGGGTTCGTATGCTTCACCTTGACGATGGTGAACACCTCGGTGGTGTAGTTTGGAGTGTACCCCTTGCTGAAGACGTGCTTATACTTTGAAATGCGCACCTTGTCCCACAGCTTAAACTTTGTCTGCACCCTGACCGCTGCCGCCGCTCCAAAATTGAGTTTCGTATCCTTTGTGACATCAGCGGGGCGCATTCCCGTCACAGAATGCACTGTTTTGTTGTACTCGCCGACCAGTTGAGGCAGAATGTGGAGCCATCTGTGGTTGCCCTGTAAACTGAACAGTCTCCACATCTTCTCCTTGATGGTTCTGTTCCAGCGTTCCACGCAACTCGCCTTCTTCTCCGTGAACGTGGAGTAATGATTGATGCCGTGCTCGGTCATCAGAGCCTTGAAGCGTGCGTTAAAGAACTCCTTGCCGTCGTCGGTCTGCAAATTCTTCGGTGATCGTTGTCGTTGCAGCAGAGGGGCGAACGCTTGCACCACATCCGATGCCGTCTTCGTCTTTAGGGGCACCGCCCACCCGTACTTGGAGTACGTGTCCAACACCATGAGAATGTACTTGTAGTTGCGATTCACCTTCGCGTACGGGATCATCTCCACCAGATCCGCTTGCCAGAGGTCGTCGAAACCGCGGATTATCACCTTGCGTCTCGGGAAGTTTCGTCGTGCGGGTTTGTGTAACTCGTCAATCAGCCCCTTCTTCTCATTCATTCCCCCACCAAATATTTGTCGTTTTGCAATTGCGCCAAACCTAATTCTAGCGCGTGCAGTCTATCACTGTGTTCGCGAAACAGCAACGCTACACTATCTCTGACCTTTTCCAGGTCTTGCTCGACTATTTCTAGTTTCCGGCCGAGAGGGGCCACCGCTCCTGTACGCACCGCGTGATCAATTGACAGTCCCAGTGCTGCAAATAAACTGTCCACGTAAGCTTTATTGGTAGCGTCGGGGTCTTCGATTGCGTTAGCAACATTGGTCAGACGCTTGTTGTCTATGTTATAGTCCCCGGACTGGGTCAGCAGGAAACCAACTCCAGGCGGTCCGCGCAGAACAAACGCCTGCGAAGATGCTTTCTTGGATCGTCCAACCAGCTGTCGTCCGAACTTGTCCACGGACATGATTGAGTCTCGCGCTGCTGCTGCTCCCCTTCTTATACTATAACCCCCTCCTCCATAAGCTCTTCCACAATAGACGCAATCTCGTTGTCGTGTGAGGTGTTGCCGGCCGCTCTGGAGGCATGCAGCAAGTACAAACGTTGAACCAGTTCATTTATGTCATTCCAATACACGTACTCGCTGTTTTTATCGGTGACGCGCATCAACAGTCCACCACCACCACCCTCCTTTGTAAATCGTTTGATGATGCTCTTGTACTTGGTGCTGTTGGTGCCCCGAGTACGAGCTTGATCCCTGTATCCCACCTTGTGAGCATTCGTGGTCAGTATTATGTTCTTGTACGCGTTCAAATCACGCTTGGTGTAATTGTGCGGGTCTTTGTAGAAGAGCAGCTCGTAGAGACCGCTGGTGCCCGGATACCGTTTGTCCTGCACGTAGACATCGTCGTCGACAAACTGAATGGCTGAGTTTCCAATCATGAACGAGTCGTCGACATCGCCGGCTTGTCTTCTGACTCCGTACACGGTGTCCAAATCTCTGCGATTCTCATTGCGCAGCAGTCTCTCGATGTGTGAACTGACCTTGGGACCGGGCGTAGTAGGTGTAGGCGGCGGAGTTTTGTCATCGAAAGATGGCGCTGCTGCCGCTTCACCGTCCAGATCGATGAGGTCGTTGGCGAAACTAGGGGGCTGCGTCAGGGCGGGCGCTAGCGTTGAGGGTTCCTTGAGAGAGTCCAGTTTGCGGGTCATTTCTTGCAGCGGTTCGGTGAGTGGTTGGAAGCGTCGTCTCAGGCGCTCCTCGGCACTCGTTTGGATCGACTTGAGCGAGCGGTACTTGCGTCGAATGGCGTCAGCTGATTTGATAATCTCTTTGCTAAGCATCCGATCCTTTTTTCTCTTCCTATTCTTGCTTGTGTCAGCAGCCATGATGTTTGCGAATACAGCTGTCTGTGTCAACAGCTTCCCTTTTATATGATCAGGTACTGATCGAAGCCCCTCCTGTACCGCCCTTGATTCATATCGCTGTCCTTGTCTATCACCAGGAATCCGTACTTGGATGTCCAACATGCGGCGCAAGCTGAACGAAACACCGACCAGTCCATGTCGGTGTTCACGTGATCGTTGTACACGTGACGTAGGTTCAAGTCGTCCTGCTTGAAGAGAACAAGAAAGTTGACGTTGTCGCGTATCAGGTGTTTGGGGATGTGCGTGTACGTCTGACAGAGGTAGAAGCAGTCTGTGGACTTGTGTCTTCCCATGGCGAAATAGTCGCGCATAACGTTCTGCTTGTCGCAGGCCACGTCGTCAAAGATGAACACGGAATTGGGCAGGGCGTTCTCGGGTGGCACGATGTCCGCGCAATCTCCGTAGGCAAAGTAGCTGACACCCGGCACCGCCCGCAGAATCTCCCCCAGCAGTTGGTACTTTGGTTGGTACAGGGACTTGGAGTAGACGTAGACGTTCTCGAAACGCAACCCGTTCGGTGCGCACAGCAGCGACAAAATCAAATTCGTTTTGCCACAGTTCGAGGGACCGCAGATGATGGATCTCACGGTGTCGGGGAAGAGGAGTCCGTGTTTGAGTCTCTTGTTGGCGGGTGGCTCGAAGCCTGCGCCGCAAACATTCATGACCGGTAAACTCTCCGATTGTTTCACGAACTTCATCGTCGTCGAACTAGTATATATAGACGCGTCGAAACCTTTTATACTCCAGTCAGTATGTCTCCGACAGTCAAACCACTTCGACGACGACGACAATCACGCAAGGGGAAAGGACTCTTAAACGATTTGATTGGAAAACTGCCGGTGGAATTGCACCTGCCCGGCTACAACTTCTGTGGTCCAGGTACAAAACTTAAGGAGCGATTGGCAAGAGGTGATCGGGGCATAAATCCCACGGACGAAGCGTGCAGATCCCACGACATTGCCTACTCGCAATCGAAGGAGCTCGCGAAACGACACGAAGCTGACCGAAGACTGGCGGACAGTGCGTGGCACAGGGTTTTGGCAAAGGACGCATCTCTGGGTGAACGTGCAGCTGCTTGGGCCATAACTAACGCAATGAAAGCTAAAGTCAAGTTGGGTATGGGTGTCGGCACCAAGAAGAAGAAGAAGACGGTCAAAGATCGTATTTCGCTCGGCAGAGTGACGAGAGAGGCGCGAGCTGCAGTGAAGAACACCAAGGATACGGTTATGGCGGTGAACAGAGCCCTGGCAGCGGCTAAGCAAGTAATTCGACGCAAAGAGAGGAAGCCGTTGCCGCGCGTCATCCCGGTGCCGAAGACTGGTGGAATATTACCCCTGATACCAATTTTTGCGGGTCTATCGGCTCTCGGTGCGCTAGCTGGAGGGGCGGCAGGTGTAGCTAAGGCAGTGAACGATGCTTCACAGGCCCGAAAAGAGCTAGGCGAACATCAACGCCACAATCAGACCATGGAGGCCATTGCTATGGGTAAACCGGGAAGCGGACTCTACCTGAAACCATACCGCAAAGGCTTGGGTCTGTACTTGGCGCCGGCAAAAAACCGCTACTGAGGCTACCGAGAAGACCACTCACCGACATCGATCTAAACAAGTACGCTTCAATCGATCTGAAAATTCCCCACTTCCGGGGAGTGTTCATGCGCAACGGCTTGCCCGCGGGGAAACCCAAACGCAACGAGTCAGCTATCGTCAATTTGGATGACGCAAGCGGTCCTGGCACCCACTGGGTAGCGTACATAAAGCGAGGGTCGCGCGTCCTCTACTTTGACAGTTTTGGCAACCTGCGACCGCCCGCAGAACTCGTTAAATACCTCGGTAGCCGCACCACCACCATACAGTACAATCACGACTGGGAGCAGAGCTTCAACTCACCCATCTGTGGACACCTGTGCTTAAAGTTTTTGTACAACAACGGCGGATCATGACCACCACCAAGTCTCTGACGGTGTCGTTGACGGGAAACAGTTCGGTCTTGAGCAGCAATTTTTTCCCACCTATCGAATTGGAGGACGGCAACTACGTGCTGGGGCTTGTACTGTTCCAAACCTTCAACTCGGTGCCGAACGTGGACGAATCAAACAATAAGTTCTATTATGGTAGCGGTGACGCGGAACTCGCCATACCCACTGGTTCATATGAGATCGAAGACCTGAACGAGTACCTGCGCAACAATTTACCCTCGGGTGATACCAGCTTTATTCTGCGCGCCAACAACAGCACCCTGAAGTGCGAAATTAAATTCGGGAAACAGATAAACTTTGACAGAGACAACTGTTTGGCTTCTCTGCTTGGATTCAATAGACGCATACTTGCACCGAATAGATGGCACGAGTCGGACTTGCCCGTCAGCATACTGAAAGTGGACGTGATACGCGTAGAGTGCAACATCACCACCGGATCGTACGTAAATGGTAACTTAGTCCACACCGTACACGAATTTTCCCCCCTCGTGCCGCCCGGTTACAAGATTGTTGAGGTGCCCAGCAACGTAATATACCTGCCCATCACTCTCAACAGTATAGACAACGTGACGGTGCGCATTGTCGATCAAAACGGCACACTGGTGAATTTTCGCGGTGAAGAGATAATTGTCCGGTTGCACATAAAGAGACTATAAATAGCAAGGGAGGACACTCGCTTGGACGCATTATAGCGAGCATTATGGGCATAGCCTTTCGAAACAGGTATATAAGCGGGTACGTTGTTGGAACGGGCATCACTTGTGATTCAGAGCAGCAGCAGCAGACAAGCAACAGTCCAGCTGTACACCACGCGAACAAAGCTCATCGACAAATCCGCCAGCTTAGCACTGATAGCAAAGCAATATTGACGTCCCTGGGATATCGACTGAAACAAAGGAGGAAGAGGACTTGAGTACCAAGAAGAGTTTATTGTGGGCTTGGTTGAGGGGTATATTTACTTCTCACTGTCTTACGTCATCGGTCTGTCACGTGAACTTTATTGAAGATGACAAACATAAACGTGGATACTTTTCGTGTTCTGGACGGTGCTGTTTTGGACGAGTCCGCACGGCGCGTAGAGGTGCACGTGCATCAACCGTACGTGTCGACGACATTCAACGCCAACGATGAAATACGCATACCAGTGCAGCAACAGGACGCATACATACTGCCGCACCTCAGTTGCATCTACATGGAAGGTAGATTCGTGACGGGTGAGGGTGAGGGGGCCGCTGCCGCTCTCACAAACAACGCTTTCACTTTCCTGCTGGACGACGTCCGCTACGAAATCAACGGAGTGGAGGTGGATCGAACGAAGAACGTGGGCATCACGAGCACATTAAAGGGTATAGCTTCTCTGAATGAGGGTGAGGCGCGTGCGCTGGAGAATGCCGGCTGGACGACGACCGGTGATGCGCCGACCCATGTGCTTGACGCGAACGGGAACTTTAACGTGTGCATCCCGGGAAGAATCCTACTCGGATTCCTAGAAGACTACCACAAGGTGCTGTTGAATGTGCGTCACGAGCTCATTCTGAATCGCTCGAAGAGCGATAGGAACGCCTTCGTGGGTAACGCAGCAAACACCAGGATCGAGTTGAGCAAGGTGCATTGGAGGGTACCGTATGTCTACCCCTCCGATCTGGAACGTCTAAATCTCCTCAAGATCGTCGAAGAGGAGAGAACGCTTCAACTGTGCTTTCGCAGCTGGGAACTTTACGAGTATCCGCTGTTGCCGCAAGCGACGAAACAGACGTGGGCAATCAAGACCGCAACGCACTTGGAGAAACCGCGCTACGTCATTGTGGCCTTCCAGACGAATCGCAAGGGCAATGCGATCACGGACTCGAGCCAGTTTGACCACTGCAATCTGACAAACATAAAACTACATCTGAACTCTGAGTCGTTCCCCTACGAGAATCTCAATTTGGATTTCGCCACCGGGAAATACGCCTTACTGTATGAGATGTATGAGAACTTTCAGTGCTCGTACTATGGAAAAGTTGGCGAGCCGCTATACGGCAGGGGACAGTTCAAGAATCGAGCCCCACTCGCAGTCATTGACGCATCAAAGCAGTCGGAAAGCATCAAGTCCGGTCCTGTGGACATTCGTCTGGAATTTGAGTCGAGCGAAAATTTCCCCGCCAACACAACCGCCTACTGTCTCATCCTGCATGACCGCATCGTCGAGTATACCCCCTCCACCGGCTCTGTCAAACGCCTGGTATAAAAGTCGCACAAGCACACCGAGCGCTCCAGTCTCGCGTTGGGTTTGTTCGCATGTCAACCATGGAGTACGTCGCGGACGTTCAGGGTTTCATGACTGCAGTCGGTGAATTCATATTCAAAGAAGTTTCACTCATTGCGTTGAATCATCGAGGCGGCGGCGGCGGCAGCAACTACCACTGGGTATTCAAGCCACCATTCGACCTGAACCAGTTGAGGGAGTGTGACAGACGTCAAGCTCATTGGTTGACACGTTTCTACCACGGCTTGAGCTGGAATTGTGGCACGGAGAACTACGACGACATCCGATCGAAGTTAAAGTCATCGGTGGCCGATTGTGATAGGATCTACGTGAAGGGTAAAGATAAAGTGTCTTGGTTGAAAAACGTGCTTCCCGACAACGTCGAGTGTTTCGACTTGGATTCGCTCAACTGCTGCCCCTCGCTAAAGAAACTTCGAGAAGAAAATTCCCGTGTTATTGAACCTTGCATTCAGCATTACGCAAACAGCAGCGCCATCTGTTCCGAAGTTAACGCTCAACTGCTGCGGAACTGGATCCTGAAATACCTGGAACCGCCAGAATTACAAGAACATCAACCACAAGAGCAAACTTTAACACTGCGAAAACGTGTGGGGAAAGCCATTGGCAAGTTCTTTAACAATGGTGAGCATTTACTGGTAATGGATCCCACACACATAGCCGAACTGCCCAAGGAATTCCTAGAATATTACGTACATCCGTCAGACTTACGCAGATGTGTCGAACTGGGTATGTTAACCGAAGAGCAGAAGAAAAATATAAGTTCTCATGCATACACTTACTGCTACCATCACTGGGGATTCGAGTCAACAACATATGATTGCGACACTATTGATGGTCCTCCACCACTACAGAAAGACTGCCAGTTTTGTAAAACAGGAAAAGATTAAACCTTTTAATATATTCTCATTATTTGTTTATAGGTTAAATATGTTTAGCGTTATAGTAAATGCATGCTTACTATTTATACAAATTGTAGTTATTGTTTTAATTATTATATTGGCGTAAAAATATAAATTCAACAGTTTTTTATTTTCCTTCAAAACTTAGAACGTATTCTGGTAAACACGTAGAAGGAGAAAAAACATTAATTCTGCAACATCTGCGTACTATTGCATCAGCATTTCCAGAACATTCTTCCATTGCGCAACAATGAGCAACACGCGCACTTTTTAAGCCCCGGCGCAGGCGCCTGAGCCACAACCAAAGGCCCCGAAGACACCAGAGGCCCTTCTTCAGCAGCCTCTGGTCATTGCCGAAGAACTGGGTGGACTGACCTGAGGAATAGCCCCGGCGCATGCGCCTGGCCGCTGCTGAAGACCACTTCTTCGGCAATGACCTTGAAAGACACCAGACGCTGCTGAAGACATGCCCACTTCTTCGGCAATGACCTTGAAAGACACCAGACGCTGCTGAAGACATGCACACTTCTTCAGCAATGACCTTGAAAGACACCAGAGGCTGCTGCAGATGCCGCTGCTGAAGACACTTCTTCGGATGACGCAACGACTCCTTCAGCAGCCTCTGGTCTCTTTCAAGGTCACTGCCGAAGAACTCGATGGCACCTGGAGAACTCGATGACCTGGCCTGAGGCTCTCATTTTCTAACTACTAAGGTCATCGAAGCTCCATTTAAAATGCATTGAAAAATTTTATGCAACTATACACTGTGTCCCACTTAACTTGTTTAGTATAGGGAACTTTTAAACCGCGGTAGTTACAAGGGTGCTCAAATGGGGAAAAATGTTGCTTATTATAATTGTAATTAAGCAGTACCAAGAGAACTTCGGAAACTATTTCTGTTTTTGAGAAAATCGGGAAAAAGTGAAAATGGCCGAAATATTTATTAGTGGTACTGGACCGTTCGAACAACTACTCCTCGGGCAAATACCCCGCCAGGCATTGAATTATAGAACTAAATCCAGATTTTTTGTACTACGAAATATTGTTTTTGTTCTAGAGCCCTTATTTATTGATATTTTGATATAAAATTTTAAAGCAAGTTGTAGTTGAAAATTCTCAACAGGCCGGTGGTATCGATTTTTATACAGGGTGTTTAATTTAAGCGTACCAGAGGTTAAGTTTTTTTTTCTTATGGCCGCCATGTTGGCACTGGTCATATTCGAGTAGACGGTTTCAAGAGCTCTTCAGCCATGTATAATAGTTAGCATAAAACCCTTTAGTTTACAATGGAAATCGAAAAATTTGTCCCTAAGACGTAACAGTTCATTAAGAATGCCACAGCTTCTCTTATCTAGTTCAATAATTGTTCAAAAAGTCCCCCGTCAGCATCTAAACAGTTGCTACATCGAGTTTCCACCGAATTGACTGCTTTTATCAAAAATGGACGAGGAAGTTCTCTAAGAGCGGTCACTACAGTTGCCCGAAGAGAATGCTGATTTTCATATTCTTGACTGTATACGTGATTTTTATGTAAACCCACAAGAAAAAATCTAGGGGTGTTAAGTCCGGGGAGCGAGCTGGCCAGTGTATTGATCCTGTATTCCCTGTATATTAAAAATACGTCGGGTGTAACTTATTACTATCATAAATATGAAACATACTTATCCATTTCTCACCAAATAAATTATTTAGATACTGACGAATGCTATGTGTATTGTGAGGAGGTGCACCATCCTGCTGCAACCTCGGCTGCAACCAAACGTTCTGAACTACATTTACCTGCGATAATTAAGTTGTCTTATTTAATTGTTGTCATAATAAACATAATGATTTGTTTTCCATAGCTTGCTAGAGAAGAGAAATGTGGCATTCTTAATGGACTGTTAATCTTAAACGCAAATTTTTCGATTTTCATTGTTAACTAGAGGTTTTTATGGGGACTATTATACATGGTTGAAAAGCTCTTGAAACCATCTACTAGAATATGACTAATACCAATATGGCGGCCATAAGAAAAACAAACTTAACATCTGGTACGCCTAAATTAAACACCCTGTATAAAAATTGATACCACCGGCCTATTGAGAATTTTCAAGCATAACTTGCTTTAAAATTTCGTATCAAAATATCAACAAATAAGGACAAAAACAATATTTCGCCCATTTTCACTTTTTCCCGATTTTCTCAGAAACAGAAATAGTTTCCGAAGTTCTCTTGGTACTGCTAAATTACAATTATAATAAGCAACATTTTTCTCCATTTCAGCACCCTTGTAACTACCGCGGTTTAAAAGTTCCCCATACTAAACAAGTTAAGTGGGACACTGTGTATACATATAATTCCCGTAGGATAGCGTTTTAAATTTCGCGCTCTGATTTCGCCGTTTCACTAATGGACTCTATTTTCCACGTTTCCCCTGCCACAGTCAAGCAGTAACAGAAACAGCGTCAGCCGTTTGCGGATTTGGTTCACGGAACGGTTTTATATCTGCTAAAGTCTATACGAAGTTGATGCCAATATTTGAGTCGAAAAAGGACTTCAACCCTGAATAAATCGAACTCAAAAAAATATTTAGTAATAAGTTTTGTATTGTTTTGAACTATTCTGAACTGCGTTTGTATTTTCTAGCTTATTTACCTATTTTATTTTAAAAATCCTTATTACAAAAAATATATTTTAATAAGTAAGGGGTCTTGCGGACCCCGAAGATGAACAGTTAAGACCAAAAAAAATTGGGTAAATGACAACCACATAGAAAGGCAACTTTTGAACACTATTACAGCTTAAACATGCAAAAATAAATTTATTGTAGAGTAGATATAGCAGTGACCCACCCTAATGTACGGTGTAAGTATCTACTGGATCATCGGTGGTAAGTAACAGATTTCTTTAAAATGAATAATTACAAATGTTTGAATAGGATACCCATATATGTAGGGCTGCCTATATTTGGTCACTTTGCCTTACTTGTTATTTCAGATATTTCTAAGTTTGAAACAGTATCCCAATTTTCAAAAGCAAATACGTAATATTTATTATGAATGACTATATGATTTTTGTGTATGCCTTTTTATTATGAATGACATAATAATCAGAAATTTGCAATATGAAGTGAAAGCATGAGCTAAACTCACTAGACCAATTTGCAAAAAATCGAGTAAAATGAAATTGCATTTGGGTGTTTAAATTTTTAACCTATACAAAAAAGGCATTTTTTCTATGTGAAACTTGATTATGGTCACGGTGGAAATATTATGCACTTCAATGAGTGTTAGTTTCGTTTGTTATATAAAGGACCTCACACAGAATCCATTTAGCATGTTTTTATGGGCTGATGTATGTAGAGCATGCGAAACTTTACAGCATAAAATTAGAGCACATAATTTTTTCTTAAACTGCTAGTTGTATTCCGTTTATCTCTTTGTAGTTGGTTTGTATTACTGTACGTCGAAAAAGTCTATAATAGTGATTTTTCTGCTTAATGTTATATTCTGACGTAATTTACTATAAGATTTAAACCACCTCAAAAGTATACCTAATTTGCTATAAGATATAAGTACGCTCCACCCTAGATAATAGATTTTATGCATTTTTCTTATGTAAGTATTTAACTTATTCTAAATTCTTATATTTTCATATTAACCTTTCCATAATTGAGGACACATCGCTGTCACTCAGATATTTTTAAATTTAAGGTCTAGTGATAGAGACAAATTTCACCCGTTTCCATTTTTCGGGGATGAACTTGATTAGTTTTTCGGCAATTCCACATTGGCTGGCAAGGAAGATTACGCACCAGATTTTTGCCCTCGCTTCTGATATTATGTAATAAGAAAATAAAAATATTGTCTTATTTTTAGCCCCGCATTTCGTAAGGCAGTAAGTTAAGGTTAAGTTAACTAGGGGAGTTATACACGGTGTCCCAACGAAAACTTGTACCCCCGTAAAACTCGGCAAAATAAACGTTGTGACAAAAATCCAAAAACACGTCGATTTTTATATCAAAGGAGACCAATTTTTATGCAATAATCATTCTTGCAACTCTAGCCCTGTGCGGGTGGTAGCGACCCCCCAAAATTTTAAATGGGTTGGGGGGTCAAGTGATCCCTACTTTGGAAAGGTTTTTCATTACTTACACAACCGTATTTGTTTTATTCAATTCGATCAATTTGTTACAGAGAAATTGCTTCTTGAAGTTTCCAAGTTAAAAAATTAATAACAAAAAGGTTTAAACTATCGAATGTATTGCTCGAAATGCCCTCCACCAATTGTCATACAATAATATATTCTGGATTCAAATCCAGATCTTACATTTCTCAAGACCTCAGGAGTTATTAGCCGGCATTATTCTTTGGAATAAACCATTTTGATTTAGTAAATAAACACGATCTTGTACTGTGGCGAATAAGTTTATTTTGACATTTGTTCTGTTGTTCTTTTGTTCTTACTTTTTATTCTTATTAGTTTACTTGATTTTGTTACTTTCCCATTCTAATGCATTCGATAGTTCAAACCTTTTTGTGCTTTTATTAATTTTTTAACTTGGAAACTTCAAGAAGCAATTTCTCGGTAACAAATTGATCGAATTGAATAAAACAAATACGATTATGTAAGTAATGAAAAACCCCTTCCAAAGTAGGGATCATTTGACCCCCGTCCCATTTAAAAATTTGGGGGGGTCGCTACCCCCCGCACAGGGCTAGAGTTGCAAGAATGATTATTGCATAAAAATTGGTCCCCTTTGATATAAAAATCGACGTATTTTTGGATTTTTGTTAAAACGTTTATTTTGCTGAGTTTTATACGGGGGTACAAGTTTTCGTTGGGACGCCGTGTATATGAGACAACGGAAGTGAAAAATAAGGACTTATAAAATGAACTTGGTTTTGCCCATAAAATACGAGTACAAACTTTTGCTTTGTTTTCATATCGAGTAATTTTTGATTTAAGATTCTTGTGGGTGCGTTCAATTCGTTCTGTTGAAAAATTCTGAAGTTGAGTTATTCTTTCGAGATGGTTCATGAGTATTTTTACCTTTGCCTGGTGAAAGTAATTCTTTAATAGGTGTCATGTTATATTAGTAGGTATATAATAAAGTTTTCTTTCGTTTCTGTGACAATTTTCTGCAGAGGTATGTGTGGAATATATTTCTAAATTACAGTACAACCTATTTAATACGAACTACATAATTGGGACCCGGGGTTTACCAAGAAACAATTATAAGATAATGAAACAGTTTCATAATATGTAAATGCATATATCATAATTAGGGTTTCCAGAATTCGGGATCGGGATTCAATTTCGGGATTTCGGAATCGAAATTTAGAATCCCGGGATCCCGGGATTGAATCCCGAACCCGAAATTCAGAAGTTGAAATAGGAAACACTAATATTTAGGGATGTAACGTTTAAACGTTTAACCGCACGTGTGGACACTACCCGTTTAGGGAAACGTTTAAACGAAATGCAAATAAAATTTAGATATAGGTATCCTTAAATATCAAATAAACAAAGCCGCGGGTAGTGCTAGGCGCGCACCGCGTAAGAGCAAAAGCGAGGCGGCCACTTAAAAGATAGCAAAACCGTCATGCACTTTTCAAATTTATTGTTTGCATCCCTCTGAGGACTTTCACCGCCATCGCCGCGGTCATCATTCAACGGTATAGGTATTATTTTATGATTTATAACCCAACTTTCAAACGACGTTTCATTTTTTCTAATTATTCAAGTTTCAAAACAATATTGCAATATTGTTAAATTACGCGTAGGGTGCGCGTTTTTACGCCGTTTAAACGTTTAATAAACGCGTTTAAACGTTTACGAAAAATCGCTAAACGTCGCATTCCTGCCATTATTATTTATAACTAATAAACACCCCGAACGAATTTACGTATTTACACGAATACAATCGGTGACCAGGGAGTGAGTCGGTGATTTACCGGATTATTTACGCACGCGGCAGTGCGGCGCCGAAACCGACCCACGGCGCTGATAGAAACTTGCAAGGACATGGGCGTAACTTCCCGTGGGATACAGGAACAATTTCGCAATGCAGAAAAATTCCTTTTGCGTAAATGAATATTTCGGTATTTTTCGGGATCCTGGTAAAATGTCGATCCCGAAATCCCGAATTTCGAGATCGACAGTTTACCGGGATCCCGGGATTCGGTATCCCGGGATTCCGGGATTGGAAACCCTAATCATAATGTTAACATATAGGTACATACATTTAGACATTGAAGAAATCAGTAATAGGTACCGCTTTTATGTCCGATTACTGAAAGGTGTTGAACCAAACAGCCACTGTTCAGATTACCGCAAATTCGGATTAGTAGGTAAGTGTTCGGATTAACGAAGTACTAATAATGAATATTGAAACAATCTCTTTTGTTTATCATGAAGTTCTCAGACCGAATACTGGTTGAACGCATACCTCCATCCTTTCCTATCTTGAGCTAGGCTACGCATTTCCCTAAAAGTAGAACATCCTATATCCCAACTATTTGAGAGCAGTAGTCTAATCTGGACTACACCTACCTTTTTTTATTCCTATCTCCGACTCTAGTATGTCGCAAATTATTTTTTCGTGTCTCAGAAGGTGTCCTACCATCCTACCATCCTATCCCTCCTATTCTTTATTGCCTTCCATACCTTTCGCTTTTCACTAACTCTGTCTAATACCTCCCTATTGCTAACCTTATCTATCCACGGTATCATCATCATGCGTCACCATATTTCAAATGCTTCTATTCTTTTTCGATCCGCTTCTCCTAAAGTCCAAGTTTCGCAACCGTTCATATGTATTTAAGAGGCTCTTCCGAGTTTCTACATTAATCGTTGTTGCCTCATGAAATGTTACACTTATTATTGCTGATGGCTCCCCCCGAGTCAGTCCCCGTCTCCGGAATATTTTACTCCAGAAGTTGCCATCATGAAAGAAGTTGCCATCATGAAATTCTAGTCCACTGTTCTAGGGACAAAATAATGTGGTGGTTTTCCGTTGCCTTACACATCGCCCTCTTTCAGGGACTTGATTTAGTCTGTCTTCTCACTAAAACTCCCACCCCCCACAATGGTTAAACCTATTGTTCGGCTCTTTAGATCAATGAAGCCCATAAACCATTCCACCTGTTTTAGCATTAGATAGGGAATTACGTTCAGGTAGGTACAAGTCCATCCCGTTACAGGAAACTTGTTATTACATTTTACCCATTTTTTGGACTTTTATTAAAATATTGTTAAATTCGAAAACCCATTTTCCTGAATGTTTAACTATTCAAATAGTGCGCCATTTACATCAGTAACAGTATCTTCTTCGTTCATTCTTTTTGTTTCTTTTTTAAATTTGACCAAACCAGTTTCTAAAAAAATTTCTGATTAATTTCCGTGCCGACACGAAAAAACTTTCCTCTTATTTTTCTGACAATTTTGTATTGACCTATTGGATGATAGCATTCCTTACCGGTATCATACAGTACTGAATTAAATAAATTTTTGTTGTAGTGTCAACATTAATGAAAATTTTCGAATTCGAAAAACGCACAAAAATGTCATATATTTCCTGAAACAGTTACATAAAAAATAATAAGTGCAACGGGAGTTTAAGAACAAGCAGGGTTTTTTAGGAAGAGTGATTGTTTCTGAGAAATTATAAATATTTTTTTCGTCTTTGTAACCCCATCAGTGGACATTCTGCATATTTTGTGTTTTTTCCAAAAATTGTGGGGAAAAGTTCAAAATATGAGCTTTAGGCTTGTTGAATATTGTACATTATACAGTGTGTCCCCGGATGAACCTAACTAAGCCTGTAAACATTTTATTTCGCATTTTTATAGAAAGTCATCCTTAAAAAAATGCGCGTATAGCACCGTTTACGTGATAGAAGTGAAACTTCTGAGAGAGATCGTTTTTTTGACGCAATATAAGCATTTAAGCATACAAATGTCATTATAAATAAAATTTTAATATTTTAAATATATTTACATCCTAATAACTGTTCACGGATATAATCGAATATTCACAGGACACAAACGTAAAAAATGTAAATAATCACAAAATACGATGGTAAGCATTAATCTCAGCTACTCATGCATGTATAACTCTCTTTCTCCTTCTTTCAGCGTTATATCCTTCGTGTAACGAAATGCTCGAAAACGTGACGTGACGTGAATAATGGTCATAATCGAGAATATAATTAATATGAACTTGAACGAAGTGCATACGTTGGAAAACGTAAACAAGTAATATGGCGATACACTTGGCTGTCACCCGAGTCGATTGTCAGCTCCAGCAAGAGCAGTGAATTATAGGTACGATATTTCACAAAGAAAATGCTAATAATTGTCATATAATTAAATAGGTGTAGAAAAAATTCGTTTTGAACTACGTTGCTTCGATTCAAAAAATTATCTTGTTGAATACAATTCGTGGTCTGGAATTTTTAGGTAATTTTATTCAAGCCGTTGCTTTTACTAACCACTTGTTTGACAGAAGTCAAATTTACACTGGTGGGTACCAAGCAAAGCAACAGCTTTCGTAAAATTTCCGACAATTCCAGACCACTTATTGTATTACTACGGATAATTTAATTCATATGCATAAAATCTCATAAGCCGTGATGTTTTTGTAAGAATGACAGCGAGAAAAGTTAGCCCTAACTATTACAGCGATAATTATGTTATTTACTTTTTGCTACCATGACGACGTTGCAAATTTTGTATTTTTGATTCTAAAATGTTTAAAAATCGAGTCTCCCATATGCGTATTCTCATACTCATTAAATTATCTAGCAGAATTAGACTAGAGATTTCTATTTTATCTGGATAAATTTCTGTTTTGCAAACTCAATTTTGTTGCTTAACGGCAATTTGATGTCGAAACCTGAGCGCTTTTGGCAAAATAAAAAGTACTCGTCAATTACGTATGATTATAATTAGGTATTTATTTAATGCCATTAGAAAAACAACTGAAAATTAAATTTTGACAAGTTTCAGACATCAATCTTAAATTGAACATCTGTGTATGTATACCTAGACAGTTAAAATAGAATTGAGTAAATGTATGTCTTACATGCTGTTAAACACTACTTCGGTGTTAAATTTCGAGTAATTTTTTTGGCCTGAGGTAGACTGACTTATTTATAGTGAAATTTGAACGAATAAAATATAGTATTTATTTTCTACATACATACATTTTAATGTAAAATAAGGATCACTTTGTGTTCACAATATGGCAAGGCGTGACACATAATAATTGTGTAAAGTTGAACCATCTTTGAGTGGTGGGTTGTGAAGTGGACGCTGCCGCTGCAATTTGCTTTTAATCCATATCCATAAAAAGCAAAAAAAAACATCGAAAGGCGAGTTGTAATTTGAGTTTTGAAATTTTTTCCATCAGCAACAAATTTGTTCCTCATTTACCTCTAAGGAACTGTTGTTTCTTGGACACTTAGATAACTGAATTTTGGAATAATTTGCCAATTTAAGATTAAACTAAATTTATTAAAATTGAGCAAACACTATTTTACGTCACAGCGAGGTTAACTAAAATATCATTAACAATAATAGAATTAAGAAAAACCGACGGTGCGCGGAGTTATTAATGACAAATAGATAAGCTTAAACATTGGAGTTCGCAAAGCGAATTCTCTTAAATTTAACTTGCTTGCCGCTTTTATTTCCTTCTCTGATCTATCACAACATCAGAAGGAGATCGTTACACTTCGTGACAAAAAATTCACAGCCTTTGCAAAGATGCAACCGGGGGAGACATTGAAAATGACTAAGCAGGCTGTAAACCTTGTGCATTTGGGATATTTCCGCATATGCGATAGCGTGTTAAATAATTATTCTTACAACACCTGCGCCTACTTTAATGCAACACATTATTTTCGGTGAATATCATACCCATTCTAGGATACTAATAACATTTTCAATGCTAATATAAACAAACCGTACGTTACTGACTGTTGGCACTTATATTATAACCCATAAATAAAACCCGAACTTTTCTTCAGCTGAACTGCGAAAAGGCGGTTTTACAAGCAATTAATTACTAACGGAAATGTCTAGACAATAATATGGAATGCAGCATACAAAGAAATTAAGATTTTATACAGGGTATACAGGTAAAATATGCTACAGTAAAATAAATTACAGTAAATAGGTACGTAACAAAATTAATAATTTATACTTCTTACAGTGTGTATGTAAAGATTTTTTTCCACTTCTGACACTAATACATTATTATCTACATTTGTTGGACGGAAGAAAATGCAAAAAAAATATATAATACTGCCGAACGAGAAGTTAGACATGAAAAGGTTTGTGTTAAATAATCTAGAAAATTATTATACGAGTTAATAATGCACCTATTTTAACAGAGATTATGAAGGTAGGAAACACCCGTTGATTGCGGATGGAACCGAAATGGGAGAAATTGCAGTTTTTCGTATTGTGTAGATAAAGAACCAATATTTTCCGAATAACAATATGCAGAACTGGTAACGGATAATTTATAATTTTGCGTACCTAATTAAATATATCTTAGGCTTTGAAATAATCTTTTTCTTAAATAGTGATAATTTGACAAAAAAATGTTGGAAAAGTTACTCAAAGGTTGACAAGAATCAAAGTTATTATATGACAAGTTATCCCATGCGGGCTAGTTTTCTGGCGAGATGCATGTTCGCCTGGAGGGGCAAGGTTAGAGCGCTTGGTGACGTAGATGAGAGACTACCCCCACTCTGCATTCACAGAACTTGTTTTATTCTTTTATCAGCGGAGTACACGGTTTCGCGGATGCATGTTTCAGGGGGAAGCTTCAAAGAATGACGGGAACACGTTGTACTGTTGCAGTTTGTAAAGCCGGCTCCAAACGATGTGGTCACTCGACAGATATTCGCCATGTGTAGGCAAATGCAGCATCGTGTGGACGATACGACGTATGCCAATGTGGTCATGTGCGTCGATTTGCCCAAACGTCAAATGTTTGACAAGCGCAAACAAATGCCGCATCGTGTGGATGATACATGCATGTGCATTCGAGAGGATGTGTGCACTCGTCAAATATTCGCCAAAGCAATACACACGACACATCGTTTGGACCATGGACGAATGTATTTTACTTGATGTGTTAAAGGTTCGCTCCGAGGGCGATAAATAAGCACACATCAAAGCAGACTAATCTCCGCGCATCGCACCCGAGCACGTGCATGCATTCACAGTTTTAATAATAATAATAATAATAATAATATTTATTCTTCCAACAGACGAATGTCTATAATGGACAAAATACAATTAAATTACAGCTGTCAAAGTAAGATATATGTAGAGAATAGAAAACAAAACACATATGACCAAAAACAAGAAAATGAGAAAATGAGAAATTATGCAAGATTACCTATTGAAGAAACCTTATGATTATTACATGTGCTCTATGCCTGTATTATATATAATAAGTAATTTAGATCTAGTTTTGTTAGATTTAAAGTCACAATAAAAAATATCGAGATAATCAAGGTCTTTGACTGAAATAAAATTGTACAACCTAAAACAAGTTAAGAGAGGAGTGTTAAAATGATGGTATGTTGATGGAATATCAAAGTAAAACACCATATGAACTCTGCTACTAGGCCGAGGTACACATAATTGTACTTCATTCAGCAGCTCGCTACTACGTATCTCACCATTAACTATTTTTTGCAAAAAAATCAAATGTGCTATATTTCTTCTGGCATACAATGAGTCTTCATTAGTTATATTACGTAGAATACTCTGATCACAGTGCCTAGAAGGGTATTTATTATACATTTTAAAATACATGTATTTGCAAAATTTCCTCAACACGTTCTCCAGTAGGTTAATATAGATTTGCTGATGTGGAGACCAAATTACACTACAATATTCAAGTTTAGATCTTACTAACGAATAATATAACAGTTTAATGCAATACAAATTATTAAAGTCACAAGTGTTTCGAACCACAAAACCAAGAGTTCTTAAAGCACTTCCAGTAACATATTCTACGTGAGGAACAAACGACAAAGAATTACCACAACAACTCCAAGGTCTCTGTGTTCAGTACAGCGTTCCAGAATAACTCCATTCACATTATACCTAAATTCAACTAATGTCTTTATCCTGGAAATAGTCATTACTTTGCATTTTTTGACATTCAGCTCTAATTTGTTTTTCTGACACCAAGTTATTAATCCGTCTATGCAACCCTGGAGTTTCAAGCAATCAGCATAAGATGATACTACATTTAATAATTTCAAGTCATCCGCAAAGATATAACTTTTGCAAGAGAGTGCTTTAACAACATCATCAAAGAAAATTATAAAGAGTAGAGGTCCCAGATTAGAACCCTGCGAAACGCCGCTTTCCACAACAAAAGATTGAGACTTATAGCCCCCATACACAACGTACTGTTGTCTACCCACCAAAATTGACTTTAACATTTCTACCAAGCTGAAACTAAAACAAATCTCTTAAGTTTAAACATAAGGATACAATGATTTACTCTATCGAAAGCCTTGATCAAGTCAGTATACACAACATCAATTTGTTTACGTTCATCCAAAGCCTTCGACACACATTGAGTAAATTCACATAAGTTTGTCGCAGTAGATTTACCTCGAACAAACCCATGCTGCTGAGGAGAGATAAACTGTTCAATATGGAAATATATATATGTGGACAAAATTGACTCAAACAGCTTCGAGAAGTTCGAGAGTAGCGCTATGGGCCTATAATTCGTAATGTCACACTTATTGCCGGACTTAAAAACCGGACATACCTTTGACTGTTTCCATATCTGCGGATACTCAGACCTTCTCAAAACTAGATTAAAGATATGACAGAGAGGCGCAGCAAAACAGTTTATACAATCTGCCACCATAAAAGCTGGCACATCATCCGGACCGGACCCATAGTTTTCCTCTTTGTAGGACGTATTTTAATTTATAAGTTTTGATTTTTGAACTGCCTGCCTATACCATCTAGTGTTTTCGAAAATTATGGAATGGTGTAACAAGTTGCCTACTTTTATTTAAAGATAGCATCCACCATCTCCTTTTTCGAGATTTCCTTTTCTGTTTGATTATATTTGCACCCGCAAAAACGATTACGCGGCACTTACTACAGCAACTGCTTCGTTCATTTTCATTTTTACATTTTACCAGATTGATGACCTGATGAAATTGATTATCTTCTCATATTCGCTGAAAATTTATCGAACTTAAACAAGCGGGTAGACAAGCCAAAAATTGCCAAGTGAGCATATAGTGTGGATAACGTAACCAATACTTCGAGGCATATTTGTCATGTGTTCACATTACCACGCTAACACATCGTGTGTATGAACGACTTGGCGCTATAAATTTTCGGCAAACAGTCTACAAATGTTTGACGCATTTTTACTTGACTAACATTTGACGAATGACCATATCGTTTGGAGCCGGCTTAATAATAGTTTACAAAAACGGCCGGACAAGGCATTATGTATCATACTTTCCCAAAAAATTCTAAATTGCGCGCGATTTGGGTTCAAAAATGTAAACGTAATGGGGTCTGGAATCCAGATTCTTGTAGGGTCTGCTCAATTCATTTCACCACTGACAGTTACGAACGAAATTTACAGGCGGAATTGTTAGGCTATAATAATACCGCTAAAAAGAAATTAAAACCGGATGCCGTACCAACACTGCATATTTATTGCCAAAATGCCAGAGTAACCTTTCCCCAAAACAAGGAACGAATTTTCGGGAAGTGTTAAAATAACGAAAAATTGTTTCGTAAATATCACGGTTTACAGATAAACAGTAAAAGTAAAACAATAAGGCACTTTTATAAGAATAAATTATCTAAATCAGGTGTTCAATCGTGAGGTGAAACAAAAAAAATCGCATAAGGTAGTGACATAAGAGCATAAGACTGAAACTTTTTTAATTAAAGGTCTGATGTTGCATCTGTGAAACGCGAGTAATTCTGTAATTTGGCCATTCTTTCAGTCCGTAGTTTACGCACTACAATTTTTTTAACCAGTTTTATTTACCTGGATTCAATTATTGCAACAATTGTATCTCGAGTAACAAAATTTGTAGTAAACTACTGAAAAATTGGCCCTATCCTTTTTAATTTCTGTAAATTTAAGTTGCTTGCCAGGGTTCGACATTTATTTTTTAAATATTTGTGTTAAGTTTTGTTACTTCCGCGGACGATGCAAAATCAAACACAAATAATAGTTTCTGTTGTTCTGTTGAATTTATAATAACACCCTAACGCAGTAAGGCATCTATTTTCATTTTTATATAGACTTTTGCGTAAATAAAACTATATGAAATCGCTTCCAAATAAAATTATTTTCGGCTACCGGCTGTGCTTAATCATATGGCTTTGAAAGTGGGCGCGGCTTAGCAGTCTGAGCTACGTCATCCAGCGGCAGTATCCGAACGGCCCCGAAGTGCTATGAGATAACTTGTCATATAATAACTTTGGACAAGAATTACTCGCAATTTTGTGAAATTATATATATTTTTAATTTGCAGTAACTATTTTTGAGTTGACAAATTTACAAGTGTAAAAATTTTAACACAATTGGGTGCAGACCTAGATTAACAAGGAATTGTGTTGTTTTTGAGTGAAACTTCACTTATCCGGCAGACAATTTTATTCTGATTTCAGTGATATAATTCGTGAATCTCATCTTTGTATGGGACGCCGTTTGGGTCTTTAATCGTCCATATAAGGATATCCTACAGATGTTTTTAAATCGGGAATTATGGATATCCCACAGATATTTTTAAATATTTAAAAATATCTCACAGATATTTTTAAATCATTTTGGATATCAAACAGTGAACAATGATTATTTTTATCTGCGAGATATCCTTAAATATTTAAAAATATCTCACAGATATTTTTAATTCTATAATTACGGATATCTACTAAGCATTTTGATATCCAAAATTGTGGCGCCACCTATAAGGCGAAAGGTTCAATAATTCAATTATACCATCCTTTACATGTTGTAATTGTTATCCAATTTAGAGTAGCAAGTGGAAGGCTACATTTTTTTATATCAAACCATGCAAGTAATATCCATAAATAATTATTTCTATCTACCAGATATTGTTAAATCGACATAAATATCTCGGAGATATCCATAATTCATTATTTAAAAATATCAGCGAGATATAAATATTTATTAATGCATATCTCACTCATAGTTTTAAATATTTGAAAATATCTATAGCATATTTTTAAATCAAATCAATTTTTGCTTAGCTTTGACTTTAGCACGTAAGTATTGCTTAAAGAATTACATACGAATCCAAAGTGAGCAAAAATAGTATTGGTTTCAGGATATCCCACAGATATTTTCAAATATTTAATGCTATCAGTGAGATATCTACAAACAATTATTTTTATCCGACAGATATTTTTAAATCAACAATTTTAGATATGGGGCGGTAATTTTTAAATATTTAGAATTATCTGTAAGATAGAATTAATTATTTATGAATATCACTTGCCAGTTTTGATATCCAAAATTGCAGCGCCCTCTAATTTCCAGGAAGTAAGCTTAGTTGTATTTATGGTCTATTGTAAATCTGACTTACGCGCTCTCCCGCTTTAAATCTCCAGCATGCGCGCGGTCGAGTTTTCTGTTTCCCCAGGACTTGTGTCTCGGTAGCACTCTGATTGGTGAAACTTTTGTGTTCGTGTTCGGCAATAACTGACGTTTCTTACCGAGGATAAAGAGGACGGCTAAATTATCAGTGATTTTATAATATTATAAAATCAGTGCTAAATATCGTAGGAAATACCAACGTTGTCAAGCTTCTCCAATTCCAATGTGCAACGTTGCATTACGTCGTTTTCATTTGTAGGGCAAGGGAAAAAATACCTTTCCCCTGCCCTAAGAAACTATAAGCTTGAAAATTACAGACGGCAAGCATTTTGCCTGGAGGGCAAGGAAAAATATGACTAAAAAAGTCATCCCCAGCGGGTTTGCACCCCAAGCTACCTGAACCGCTAACTTCATGTGTATCCCATTAACCAAGGTGTCGATGCAAGGTAGGCTCTTGTATGAGCTACTTGATGGATATTTACACATTGGAAACGCTTGGCAACGTTGGTACTTCCTGGGATATTTATCCCCGGAAGTGCCTGCGTTGTCGCCGCCGGCAGCCAGCAAATTTACTTTTCGTTGCCGGCGCTGGTTTTGCCGTTGACCGTTATTAATATTTCAATATTATTCGCACCACTTATTGGCAATAACCTGAACGCTGAGGGCAAGGAAAAACATGATTAAAAAACTGGATGCGTGGTCGGCACTCGCGATAGAAGTGAATCTTCAACGTTTTAGAGGAATGCAAATTTTGTAGGGTAAACAGATGATCGGAGTATAATGCAATACAGGGTGATCTATAATGAGTGTAACAAACTTCTAGGGTAGATAGAATACTTAAAAATAATGCGAAAAACCTTAATCAACGTATGTCCAAAAATGCCGGCTAAGCGAGATACAAGGTGTTGAAATTTCTTTCAAAAATGTTATTTTTTTAATATCTGGAAAACTACCGGACCTATTCATTTGGAATTTTGGGCATAATAATTCCTTGAAGTTATTTAATAATTTATAAATTTTGAGTTTTGTACTCTCACCAGTGGCGTCACTACGAGGTGGGGAGACCACATTTATTACCGAAACTATGTTACGCTACTGACTTACATAGATATGTTTCAAAATATTAGAATCTTTGTTTTATTTACAAGAAAAAATCTCTCTTTTGTTTTTTGCGTTCGAGGCATAGTTTCAGAGAGAAATAATTTTGTGTAACACGGTGCATTAGTCCGAGATTTTAAAAACGAAATTGTCAATCCATTCTTTCTAATAGTAAAGTGTTGTAAATATCGAATTGGCGTGTAAATACTCGAGAATAGCTCAAAACAGCTGAAAATAGTAGGTAACGATACAAGCAGATATTACATTTTTGTAAGAAATTTCAACATCCTGTATCTATTTTTGTAGCCATTTTTGGACACATATTCATTAGGGATTTTCACAATATTTTCACAGTATTTACACGCCACTTCAATATTAACAACGGTTTACTGTTCACAGGGATTCTGCAAGTGACAAATAGACTGCTCTTTCCAGCTGTTACATTTTCAAAAACAACTTAAAATACAACTTAATTTCAGAAATATTTTAAAACGGATGAGTACAGTACATATAATAAAAGAACTTATGTCTTGTTTAGACCAGATCATTATTATTTTGACGTTTGATGCACAGGGTTTGAGGTTAAGTTGTTTATTTCTCCGGCTAATTTATTGTTTAATCTTTATTTAATAGGGGGTTTAAGAATTTATTTATATTTAAAAAGTGTAAAATGGAAAAGAAAGTGTTAAAAATTAGTGTTATTAAGGACTTCTATGGACGATTTAAACCATCTATTGCGCCGGTTCTAGGGCCGTAAATTGCAGTAGTTTGTTGCATTTTGGTTTTAAACAAAATGACTGCATAAATAAATGCTTTTACAAGACAAACACCGAAAAAGCTTCATAGTAATCGCCATATATTGATTTAATGTTAAGAATTCAGGATGAAAGGTAAAAATAGAATGTGAAGTGCAAGGTCATCTAAGCTCCATTTAAAATGCATTGAAAAATTTTATCCTACTTTTCTATTAGGACAGCCGATAGCGAGATAGCGTTTTAAATTTCGCGCTCTGATTTTGCCGTTACACTAATGGACTCTATTGCATAATTAAAAAATGAAATTTCGGTAGAATTATGTATCATTTCGGTAGATCGGTAGATAACATATAAAATCGGTAGATCTACTGAAATTTCGGTAGGGTTGGCAACACTGTGGAGCCGCGCGACCGATTTACACCAGCCCAAAAGAAAATAATAATTACATCTTTCGCCTTATAGGTGGCGCCACAATTTTGGATATCAAAATGCTTAGTAGATATCCGTAATTATAGAATTAAAAATATCTGTGAGATATTTTTAAATATTTAAAGATATCTCGCAGATAAAAATAATCATTGTTCACTGTTTGATATCCAAAATGATTTAAAAATATCTGTGAGATATTTTTAAATATTTAAAAATATCTGTGGGATATCCATAATTCCCGATTTACAGACATCTGTAACATATCCTTAAATAGACGATTAAAGACCCAAACGGCGTCCCATATCTTTGATACTTGGATTTGAAAACGTCAAAAGTTTATATACAGTGTGTCCACGGATGGACTTAACTATACTTGTAAAAACTTTTATTTTCAGTTTTTCGAGAAAAAGTCATTCTTTATCATTTCTTTTGCTTGTTATATAAATACGATTCACGTCGAGAAACTTTGATTTTGTTGTACAGGGTGCGCAGAAAATACAAAAATGTATATTTGTAAAATTAAAAATTTTTGAATCAAGCTTTTTGAAGTCTCAGAATGAAACAGCTTATAAGGAGAAATCGAAAAGTCAAATAAAGTTTTTCCATAGAAGTTCTACTTAGTTGCTAAGAAATACCGGGTGTCCGGTTAAGGTTGGCGACCGGCTATATCTTAGGAACTAATCATCCTACAGCTTTCAGAAAAAATCTTTCTATAAAAGTGGCCATGAAAACTTCATCAAAAATATTTTTAGCTTTCAGCTTTCCCCGCTAGGGGGCACAATTTTAAAAGAAAATAGACAATCCGCATTTTCTTCGAAAATTCAAATGGAAATTTAGGAATCATTTAGCTTTCTCAAAATCTCCTCGTAATACCCTGCAAATTAGTTTAATAACTTTTTGATCTAGCTTATGAAATAAGGAGTGGAGGAAGAAAAAAAATCCCTTACACCAAAAATGCCATATCTCCGGATTGCTTGAACCAATTTTAATGAATATGGTATTGTTGGAAAGGGAATCTATAGCGTAATAGAAATCTGCATTTACATTTCAATTTCATTTTACGAGGGAGCCGCCAGATGGTGTTCTTTTTCCAACGAGACCAAATTCACTAAAATTGGTTCAAGCAATCCGGAGACATGGCATTTTTGGTGTAAGGGAATTCTTTCCTCCTCCCAGCCCCTATTTCGTAAGTTAGATCAAAAAGTTATTAAACTAATTTGCTGGATATTACGATGAGATTTTGAGAAAGATTAAGGATACCTACATTTCCATTTGAATTTTTGAAGAAAAGGTGGATTGTCCATTTTCTTTTAAAATTGTGCCCTCTAGCGGGGATAATTGAAAGCTAAAAACATTTTTGATGAATTTTTATGGTCACTTTTGTAAGAAGATTTTTTTCCGAAATCTGTAGGAAGAATAGTTCCTAAGATAGCCGGTCGCCAACCTTAACCGGACACCCGGTGTATCTTAGCAACTAAGTATAACTTCTATGGGAAAACTTTATTTGACTTTTCGATTTCTCCTTATAAGCTGTTTCATTCTGAGACTTCAAAAAGCTTGATTCAAAAATTTTTAATTTTGCAAATATACATTTTTGTATTTTCTGCGCACCCTGTACAACAAAATCAAAGTTTCTCAACGTGGATCGTATTTATATAACAAACAAAAGAAATTATAAAGAATGACTTTTTCTCGAAAAACTGAAAATAAAAGTTTTTACAAGTATAGTTAAGTCCATCCGTGGACACACTATAGAAAAACAAAATAATTAAATGCAAACTAATAATTAGTTTAATTATTTTAATGTGTGCACTTAATTTGAAAAATATATTACGGATATAGAATATAGAACATAATCATTTATTTCAGTAAGTGCTCCATATGAATGTAAACTCGGTGTTGCTTTTCAATATGTTTTCAATATGTTGCGAACGTTATTGTTCCGATACATGATTTCAGTTTCAATTCATTCCATTAACTCGTTAGCGTCTTGCACTCTAGTTTGAGTGACCTTTGACCTTGTTTCTCAAAATCAAGGGGATTAGGTATATCTGACCTCGAGGTGACCAGAAAACTGTGATTTTGCCTGCCCATACAACAAAATTGATGTCCGTTACATTCTACGTATTATGGCAAGAAGCACCATCTTGCTGCCAAATTCCTCACTTCAGCTGATTCAGTGCTATGTCAAATTTAGAGTAGAAACAATAAAAACACAATAAATCACAGGGCATTCTCTACTTCGATTTTATGACTCCTTGAATATTTCAAAAAGTATGAGTGATAAGTTTAATGTGTGCTCTATCGCCGTAATCAGAATCAAACTGTCTGTCGGATGATTATTTTCATTATGTCTGAAACACTGAAACTTGTCAAATTTTATTTCCAATTGTTTCTCGGATGGCATAATCGAAAACTTATCAACCAAAACCAAAGCTTTTGTATTTGAATAATTTTGATAATAAATATACGAGGGGCGACGGAAACTTTAAGGAGAAACACCACGTGCATTAAAACAGAAAACTTGTAATGAGCCAATTGCGTGAAAACCCTGTATTTTATTTAGAGCATTTCTAGATCCATTGCTGGTTTCAAAATGTGCGCATCTAAAATCCAAAATTGACATTTCCGAGGGTTTCTCTCTCATTTATTCGCATGAAATTTATTATCCGTGATGTTCTTTACTTTTTACTCACTCGGTATTGTTGTATCATATTATGTTATGATAGTCCTTCCTTGCTATTGTCTCTTTTACAGTGTTAAAACTGTAATGAAATAGTCGATCTCTCCTTACTAGTTATTTATACAAACATACATGATGTATCACTATCTCTAACATACTTCTGTATACCTTCTATAGAAAGTCGAGTGTTTCAGGAAAATGCCTATTTTCTTTTCGAATTAGGTAAGTGTCCACTAATAATGTCGGTTTGTTTGATTTATTAATATTTAAGTTTTCCTTACAAAGAATAATCAATTATACGTAGAAAGAAGCAATATGAAAAAGGTTAATTGACTCTCCTTTCTTATGAGATGGTTTAGCGCATTCCGCGGAGTAACTGAGGCGAGAAACTGAACCAAATAAAACGAGACACCCTGGAAATTTCAAGTTCAAAGCAAAGTTAACAGACACCGAATTATGCAACAGAAAATGTTTCAGAAAAGAATAAGAAGTATACAGCGTGTAAATGATAATCTGGAATAAGGGATTTAAAAGGAAAAAAATGTGAGATAAATTAGGGAATCTATTTAATTTTTTTAGAGGGTTCTTACTAAACTTTGTGCTTAATTGTTTTCTCAGTATGACATTATTTTAAATAGCAGCTCGCACACTGTGTCTTCAAACTCAACAATTTACATGGTGGTGTAAAATTGCTCGTTGTCGGCTAGTACGGCCAAGTCGCACGACTTCTTGGTGGTGGTAGACTAAGTAGTGTCCTGCGACCTATTAGGAAGTCGTCTCAAAGGTATATTATCTGACTACACTGAAAAAATAATTTATTTATATTTACTTGATATTAACAATTGATTTACCGCACTTTTTTATCGGCTACGACGCTGTCAGAATACCTTTCCAGCTTTCGTAGGAAAGTCCAGTCATACACCGTGGAAACAAAACAATTTGGCAAGAAACTACTGTACTTATTAGAGCTTACGGCTGCACATTAGCACTGATTAGACTGACCCAACTTATAAGATCTGACTCAGAGTTGACCATAAACATTTCTGACATCATGAAAACTTCGGTCCCAAATCGCTCTCAATCCCAGTATAAACTTTGAAATCTGAGAACCACCGAACTCGACATTTGCGAAATTTTACAATACTTAGAACACTCGTAGAAATTGACAAAATATTTATTTGCAAACTCAATATTGTATGCACACAAATAAGTAATTTAGTTATTGTAATTCAAGTGTAGACTATACGTTTGAATCAGTAATTGCTTATTCATGTTATTTTTTTTGTTTTGTGTCTAATCATATTATAAATACTCGTATATATTCAGTATATAGTATGTCCCCGGATTGGGTTACAAAGAGTACAAGAATGAGTATTTTTAACTTCTTAAAAAAATCGCTCTTTATGAAAACCCCCGCTTATTCCCAAATTCCCATATCACATATCATTTTTCAATCAACTGTTACAGGAAATATACTGTTAATTTTTATGCATTTTTTTGGAAATATTAAATCGAAAAAAACATTTTCATGAATATTTAAGTATTAAAAAGGACGCTAATTACATCAAATAGAAATAGTTTCATCTTCGTTAAGCCTATTTTTGTTTATTTTTTAAATTTGAACAGAGCCAATTTCTAAAAACGTCCCACATGAAAACACTTATTTCTTAATTTTCTTCTGGAATTACTAGACTGTAGCGTTCCTCACCAATATCATACGGTAGGTACCGAATTAAATAATTTTTTTCTGTAGTGCCAACATTAAAGAAAAGTCGAGAAACGCATAAAGAATTAATAATATGTTTCCGGGAACAGTTGAATAAAAAACAATATATGTCCAACGGGAGTTTAAAAACAAACAGGGTTTTTGAAGTGAAACTTCTTTATCGGCACCTCGAAAATTCCCCGAGAATTGAGAGTAAAATTTCAAAGTCGCGTCACGCTTTCGAGCATTTCGTTACACGAGAGAGACGAAAGATATGACGTTGAGAGAAGGAGAAAGAGATTTATACAAGCATGAGTAGCTGAGATACCACGCGTTCCATAATTAATACTTACCATCGTGTTTTGTGATTATTTACGTTTTCTACGTTTGTGTCCTGTGAATATTCGATTATATCCGTGAACAATTATTATGTAAGTATATTTAAATATTAAAATTTTAATGATAATGACGTTTGTATGTTTATATTGCGAAATCTCTCTCAGAAGTTTCACTTCTATCACGTATACGGTGCTACAAGCGCAATTTTTTTCACTCTTTGTAACTCCATCCGGTGACAGTATATTAACGTTATACAGGGCTATGTTACTTTATTCATTGTTAGTTGCTCATTTATTTAATTTTTGAAGTGAAACTTCTTTAGCGGCACCTCGAAAATTGCCAGAGAATTGAGAGTAAAATTTCAAGGTCGCGTCACGTTTTCGAGCATTTCGTTACACGAGAGAGACGAAAGATGTAACGTTGATAGAAGGAGAAAGAGAGTTATACGTGCATGAGTAGCTGAGATACCACGCGTTGTATAATTAATACTTACCATCGTGTTTTGTTATTATTTACGTTTGTGTCCTGTGAATATTCGATTATATCCATGAACAGTTATTATGTAAGTATATTTAAAATATTACAATTTTAATGATAATGACGTTTGTATGCTTATATTGCGTCAAGAAAACGACTGAACGTTCCCGTGAAATGCTCTTTCTCTCTCTATCTCTCACCGTAAATCTCTCTCAGAAGTTTAACTTTTATCACGTATACGGTGCTATAGGCGCATTTCTTTTATTTATTTTAAGAATTGATACAAGGGCCAATTTACAATGGTAATCCATTATATCGCAGGAGTACAAGACTGTATGCGGCTTGAAATGAACACAACCAAAAAAGGAAGGAACTAACATGACATATACGCGTATTGAAGACGTATTATTGGCGTTGTGTACAGACCTCCTAACGGTCAGGTCAGTATAGGTATAGTTATTTACGAAACGAGTGCGAGAAGACATTTTTCGCGAATGCGCCGAAGACGTCTTCGCGCATCGAGGTTCGTACAATATTTTTTGAAACGAACATTATAATTTTTTAATTATTATCTAATACGTTTCCAATTTAAAATTTCAAAAAATCAAGTGGTTACATTGATAGATTTCCATTTGACAATAAATTGTAGAAAATGACATTTGGTTTCGTTAACCAAACTTTATTACTATCAAATTATTTACAGAAAGCCTGAAAGGGCCAGTGCTTTTTGCTAGATTTCGCGCACTAGTGCGCGAACACTATGTTTGAGTTTGTCTGTCGGGTTCGCGAAATGTCATTTTGAGAGCGGTGAGTTCAAAATAGTAGTTTACGTAACGAGCATGGAAAGTGAGAAATTTCATACGAGCGTGAAATTTTATGCACGAGGCTTAGCCGAGTGCAGAAAATCACGCGAGTTTATAGGAAATACACTTTCCATCGAGTTATGTACACTAGACCCCGTAAGAAGACAAATTTATTCATAAAACAGTAACTTTATTAAAGGATTTGTTGTAGATATTAACCGATGTCAAAATTTCCAAGTAGCCTACTAGCTTACTATGAGCATATTACAATAATTCCGACCAGCTCATGAATGACACGTTGATTTGTTCTCTTGTCCGTCAATTCATAATATGACCAGTTCGTATCTATTTAAAATATTTAGATCTTCTAGGGAATAGCTATTAAAATGTTCAACTGCCGCACCTTTCAAGAGATTTTTCTGATAAAAAATTATTAGATTTAAAAAGAGACGCGACAGGATATTTATTCAGTAAACGTCAAAGTCTCAAAGCTGACTACAAAATATAAATGAACTGTGCAATTTTCAAAAATTACATCACAGTTTTGAGTTTAACGTACGGGTAACGCAATTGTCAAGTTTCCGGCCTACTATTCTGTGTGCAACGTGCCGCTTTCCTAGGTAGGAAAATTAATTTATGAACTTTTTGAAGATTTGCTTGTTACTATCATCACTTCCGACTTTAAGATCGTCCTCTTTGTAGGCGATTTTAATTTCAATTTGTTGCGAATAAATAATATGTCTGATATGTGGAATGTCTGGTTTTGACTGTATCCTTGGTGGAAGAATCATATTATTATTGGCGTTGTGTACAGACCTCCTAACGGTCAGTCTAATGAATTTATGAACTTTTTGAAGATTTGCTTGTTACTACCATCACTTCCGACTTCCGAGTTTAACAGCGCCTTCTTTGTAGTCGATTTTAATTTCAATTTGTTGCGAATAAATAATATGTCTGATAACTTGTTGTCATGCTGAAACTTTCAATTTAGCTCAAGTTATTGATCAGCCTACTAGATAGTAGCTGATTCAACTTCTTCGTTAATTTATTTAATTTTTGCAAATACATCTAAAGTGCGTGATGCTGCAGTGGTTGATACGCAGATTTCAGATCATTTTCTTACATACTGTAATATTAATTGTGTTCCTATGGCACGTGAAATCCCAAGGGCAATTTACCGTTCGCTTAGTGACATAGTCGATATCACTCTTTTAAGTCTGATCTTGCTTCGTTGCCGTGACTGATGATCTTGATGGTAAAGTTGATATTTCAAATTCTTTCCTTCTTTATCTCTCGAATCTTCGTGCCCCACTTCGTATTTCTAAAAAACGCAAAATAAACTCCTATACGTCCTGGATAACAGACATCAGGTTTATGTGATGAGATTACTGAATAAATTCAAAAGGACTGGGCTCCCTTCCCATTGTTGGTCATACTATAAGTAATTGAGAAATATTACGACTGCTTCCTTGCGCACAGAGAAGGAGGCATATTCCAATTTTAAATTTCAGAACTGCATACTGTTAAGGAGAAGTAAGTCACATAATCTACCTTTAAGCTTAAGAAATGTCGATAACATTAATAAAAATTTAATTGAATCATGTAAAACTGATGCTGTACAGATTCCAGATTTACACTCTTTCTATTCTTCTTCATTGATGCCCGGTATTTCGGAAACCCTGTCTTTCCAACTAGTCGATGAAAAGTGTGTCAGAGATCTCCTCCTGTCGATCAACTCCATTAGGGCGTATGGTGGTACCGATTTCAATATTTCGCTTATTCTTCTGCGTCGTCCGTTTATTGTTCCTTTCCTCACTCATATTTTCAGAGAATGCATAGTGGCTCATATTTTCCGAGAGCTTGGAAGCGTGCACATGTAATTCCTTTCCATAAAGTTGCTGCACCTACCGAGGTTAGTGATCTTCGCTCTATAAGCATTTTTTCTGTTTTTTCCATAGTTTTTGAAAAGATTATTGAATTGTAGCTGCGTGTGCATTTAAACGCTTCTAATGTGCTACCCTTGAGGCAGGGTCATGGTTGTGCTTCGGCTTTATCGGAAGTACGTACCACATATTTCGTGCTCTTGACCTCAACCTAATCGATTTTTCCGAGGCCTTCGACTCTGAATTGTGGTTATGTTTGCGTTACCGGGCAACTGATAACCATATTTGGTTGAATTCAGTTCACGAGCTAACGGAATAAGTGACATGCAGAAAAGTAGGGGTGAAAGCTAATCTCCCTAGAAAATACCAGTCTTGATGTTAATAGGAGCTGTCGTGGTGTAGTCATTCGGACTCTTTATGATCAGGGTAGTTTTCCATTTCTTCATTTAGGCAGTATACTTAATGCCTGCATCGACGTGGTACATCTTCAAAACAGTTTCTATCCAAGAATGAGGCACGCTGTCGAATGCCTTGCGGTAGTCTATCCAGACCACCGAAAGGTTTCTGTGGTTAGTTTTTGCGTGTTCGACCACTAGTTTATTCAAAAGGAGCAGTTCTTTCCAGCCATAATATGATCCTTTGCTCATATGAGAATAGTTGATTTGATACCAGGTGCGAGTATATTTGCCGTGATAAGAGTGCCTGCTAAATGATACATACATATAATGTTTATTTAAGTTAGGCAGCGAAATAAAAAATAAGAATTAACAATAATGTAGATATTAAGAAAAAAATTAAATTTATTGCACCATTAAAATTATTCAATGCTAACGACTGAGACTTACAACGTTCCGCTCGCTTCGCTCCGCTTGACCTTAGCCTGACAGATTTTTGGACAAAAGTGTCAGTTGTAAGCGTTTATAATGTTATCCTCTTCAAAGGTGCGGATTTTCATGTGAATAATATTTGAAAAGAATAATATAAACGCTAACGACTGACACGTTTTAATATAAAAATCTGTCAGGTTAAGGTCAAGCGGAGCGAAGCGAGCGGAGCGTTGTAAGTCTCAGTCGTTAGCATCCAAATGATGCATTATTCGATGCAGCATTACAAAAATGCTTTGTGCATGGTGCAATGCGGTGCAAAAGAAGACGCAAAGGGATGAAGCAAAATTAATATTTTTTTACCTGTGAGGGGCTGAGTTCAGTATTTTAAACATTTCTATGGGAAAACGGGGAGGGGTGCGTTGAGTAAATTTAATGGTGCAATGCTAGTGTCAAGCACTCGCAACACAGTGATAAGGTAATGAGCGAAACGACCTAATGTTTATAGGCAAATCTTTTCCAATTGGCCGCCCACGGCGCACTGTCGCGTAAGTTGCGCCCCTTTCAACGGAAGTGTGCCGCTCTTTACAATGAAAATGGTTGTAACACTACAACTGGTAGCCGGTGCTCTTACAGTCGGGCATTGGGTCGCGGGGAAGGATTCTCCCTATAATGGGCGCCACTTGATTTTTCCTCGTTAAAAATCAAGAAAAATGACTCAAAAGTAAGGGTGTCAATAGACGGTTTAATGTTTGTTAGATAAGTTTCACAGTAATGGTATTTAAATTGAACAGTGATAAGCAATTCCGACAGTTAACTCAATTAATAGATTTAACAAAATTTTGAGGTACCCCACTATAGCGCTATATCGAGTTTACATATGGTTTTACAATATTCAAACGTCTGAAATCCAGACAATGAACATAATGAAAAGAGTACAATAAATCAACAAGTTGGGTCTGTATTTAGGTTTTTTCTTTTTATTTCGAAATGAAAAATCTGACCTTTTGCTCCTTCTTGCGGGTCGGGACTGCGATACGCGTTGTTGTGTTCAGAAGAGTCCTGGGTTGGTCCTGTTACCAACTCCGAATCGACAATTTATTGGAAAGGATAACTACCTACCTCAGGGCCTCTTCTCGATGACGGTTTGCGTTTTTTGTTAAATTGAGTGCCTAGCTTATATTGGCAATTCAATCAAAGATAAATACTTAAATACGCAACAGGAACACAAATAAAAAAAAGGCCGGCAAATCTAAAAAAGGAGAAATACACACGGAATTTAGATAACTGAAATGAAACTTGAAAATTTAACATACCTTCAAAATGAATGGCCTTTAAATATTGAAATGACGCTCCGGCAGTACAGATAGCGATCAAGTGCTAGATATTTCCGAAAATTGAACACGGTAAGGAAGACATGCGCTCGCGTACAGCGGACCGCCGCGTTCAAATACTCGACGAGGGAATTTCAATATACTGTTCACCGCTCGATTGCTGTTTGAGACAAAATTAATGTTACACTGCCCCCTTCCAAAGAGAAAAATTGACATGCAATGAAATTTTTACCTAGCCGTAGTACTGACATCCCTTTTTCTACCTTTACTTCTCATCACTTACTCCTAACCTAATCTACCCTTCCTAACTCTCCTAGTCGTCCTATTTTTTCCTAGCCTAACTAAGCTTAAAACTACCGACAGTAAATATAAACCTACCTAGCCTAACTTAAGTATGCGCATACTAAAATCTAAATACGTAGATTTGTTTGAGCCAATCAATCTGGCAAGCAAATACCAAAATCTCTACTTTTTTTTTTAAACCCAACGCAACGTATGGCGCCTTACACAGATACGGGTTATGAATAAGTAAATTGGATGCGTCCATCCAGGCACGAAATAAATTGTAGATACAATGTAACCTACAATATCTACAAAACCGACAAACTATCCTAGATATACAAATTATACAAATCGTACAACATGTAACGAAAATGAACGATAAAGGTTGTCGTCTTATATTTCGATAATTCGGAACTTCAAACAAAAAAGGTTTTCGACAACAAACAGACCAAATATACATTTTAATATAGGAAAGCTTCGATCCGAATCCTTAACTTTTAGACACTTTCCTCTTCAGATGCTGAAAAATTTTCTAACGGACCATAATACGGCTTTAAATCTTGGATATGCCACTCGCCTGCATTTCTACCATCTCTATTTTTCAAGGCATATACCAACTTCGACTTCTTCTTGTGCACAGTGCACAGAACGTAACGCGGTGCTAACTTTTGAGCGAAGTTCCTCGCAGCATTTGACAGAACGATGTTTTTCTTCCATACTTTATCTCCAACGAAAAATTCCATCTGCCTTCTTCATAGATTGTAGTAGCGAGCATTTCGTTCATGAGCAGCATGAATTTTTGATTTTACGACTTCGTAAATTTCGGAGAGATGACCAAGATTCCTTTCCCATTCCATCCGATCGCCTAAAGGAATATTACCATTTTCACCTTCCATCCTTCCGTAGTAATCACCACTGGCGGGGACTATTCTACCAAAATTTAGAAAAGCAGGACTGTATCCCGTTATATCATGGACGGCAGTTCGCAAAGCATACCCGATATAGGGTACTTCCTTATCCCAAAGTTTATGGTTATCCTTGATGTAACTACGAATAGCGGTGCAAATAGTTCGATTGGCTCTTTCGACGTAATTAGCCTGGGCATGATAGTATGCTGTATACCAAAAGTGAGATTTATATTTTTTCACCAAATCCTTTATATGTATATTTTGCAACTAACTGTCTTCCATTGTCGCAAATAATATGTTGCGGTACACCATAGACAAGGAATACCTCATTTTCAAGAAAACGGGTAATGCTTGTTGCTGTTGCTTTCCTAAGTGGACACAACAAAGGATACTTGGTGAACCAATCACTGACTACAAGTAAATAATCGTAACCATTTGTACTTCTCGGCAAAGGACCCATTAAATCTAGAGCAATAATTTGCCAAGGAAATCTGCATCTTTTTTCAGATCCCATCAAACCGAATTTTGGATAATTAGGAGCTTTTTGAGACGCACAAATGTGACAAGATCTTATATATTTGAAAATATCTTTGCGCATTTTTGGCCAGTAATAGGTAAGACAGACACGGTGAAAAGTTTTTATAAAGCCTAAATGCACTGCCGTCGGCACATCATGGCAAGATTTTATAATAGAGAGACGTTGGTTTTTGGGTACTAATAATTTCCACTCCGAAATATTCGTTTCCAACGGTATTTTTGATGAGATAAATTTATAAACGTAATTATTTTTTACTATCCACTGCGGGAAGTTCTGTGGGTTTTCCAAAATTTCAGCACGCATTCTTCGATAAAATGAATCAAGATCAGTTAGATCTATGTCTAACGAAATAGCATCATCGGCATTGATGTTTGCAATAGCAACTTCGGCATCTATTGGCACGGCATCCACGGGACTTCTCGACAGGGCATCCGGAACGACATTGAACTTTCCCTTCCGATGCAATATTTCAAAATCAAACTGATTCAACCTAACACTCCACCGAGCTAATTTTCCAGATGGATCACGTATACTATGTAACCACTTCAACGAAGCATGATCCGTAATGACAGTAAAACTGGTGCCTTCGATATAAGGACGAAACTTTTCACACCCGAAAACAACGGCTAAACATTCGCGCTCGGTAACGCTGTAATTACGTTCGCTCTTGGAAAGACTCCTTGATGCGAAGGCTATTGGTTTCTCAACACCATCCTTTTCCTGAGTCAGAACACAGCCTAACCCGGTATCCGACGCGTCGCTCTGGATAGTAAACGGGACCGAGAAATCTGGAGCCGTAAGGACAGGTGCCGATATTAATGCTTGCTTGATAACCTTGAAAGCTTCGTCAGCTTTTTCTGACCAAACTACCTTATGTCCCTTTTTTCTTCCTTTTAATAAATCATTAATGGGCGACATAAGTGTTGAAAAATGTGGTATAAATCTACGATACCAACTACACATTCCAGCGAACCTCTTTATTTCAGTAAATGTCCTCGGCTGAGGAAAGTTTACCATAGCTATTACTTTTTCCGGATCGGTTCTTAAACCCTGCCTGTCTACTACGAACCCGAGATATTTTAAAGACGGTCTGAAAAATTCGCATTTTTCGATATTAACAGATAAATTTGCATCAGACAAACGACGAGCCACCTCACGCAATAATTTAATATGCTCTTCAAATGTGGATGACACTACAATTATGTCGTCTAAATATACAAATATATTAGGTTCTAACTCTGGTCCAAAAATAGCTTCCATCAACCTCTGCTGACACTGAGCGGCATTAGTTAAACCGAACGGCAAAACAGCAAACTGGAATAAACCACGTCCCGGTATGGCAAAAGCGGTTTTCTCCCTTGATTCCTGATTCAAAGGAATCTGCCAAAACGCACTTCGGAGATCTATTGAAGAAATATAGGAGGCATCGCGTAACATATTCAGAATTCGGTCGACGTATGGTAGAGGGTAAGAATCTTTTTTTGTTACGCTATTCAGCTTCCGTCCATCAAAACAAAAACGAAAATCACCGTTGGATTTTTCACCAATAAGACGGGCGAAGACCACTCACTCTTCGATTTCTCTACGACCCCCAAACTAATCATTTTGTCAAGTTCGCTATTTAAATGACCCAACATATACGGCGACATTAGATATTGACGTTGTTTTATAGGCTTAGCGTTACCGGTATCTATATTGTAAACTATTTTGTTAGTACGTCCCAATTTTCCGTCTTGGTTGAGTTCCTTAAACCTCGAAATAACACTCTCTGCCTGAGATAACTGATTCTCTGACAAGTCGTTCATCCCATTCACGTAGACGTCCAAGTCGTTTCCTACGTCAGAACCAACCACAGCTATATCGATACTACCTTGATGACGGACTTCCCAAGTTTCGTTCTTAAAGTCAATTTTAACCTGAAATTTTCTACAAAAATCACTTCCTAAAATAAAGGAGTGATTAAGCGAAGGAACTACTAGTGGTGATATAATCTTGCAAGTGTTGTCGATGATCAAGGGCAAATCGACGCTACCTTCTACAATTTGCCGTACGCCATCAGCCGTCGTTACAAACTTATGACTCGAATATTTGATCTTAAGTCCCAGCAACTCAATAACTTTTAAACCTTTTCCACCTATTATAGATTGATTCGCACCGGAGTCAAGTAAGGCTATTATTTTATTTCCTAATAAATTAACTGAAACGTATGGTCTGTTGTCTTGAGGCTTCCTAACAAAAACTGGAGCAGATTGAATGTTTTGATTTACATGAGGATGTTTGCTTTCCGAGTTACGGCGAAATATAGAATTACTATAGATGCGCGAGCAACAGTCCCTCTTGGCCTTATTATTATTTGGAGATACAGTTCGGCCAGTGTGGTATCTCCTTAAGCGTTTCCCGAACATCTTTTACAGGAAGACAAGGTAACATCAGGATTCCCACATCGATAACAGAACCTTTTACGTGGCAATTCACAAGCAGAATAGACGTGATTGGGTTGACCACAATTCCAGCTATGAACGCTTGGCTTCCTGTCACTGTGAACAACTTCTACGCTGGAGTCAACAACGTGTTTACGCAAACTAGGCCGAGAAAAATTGTTATTTTCAAATTTATTCCGAGAAAATGTATTACTCCTATCGAATCGTGAGCTAAAATTATTTTTGTTCCTGTGATCGTGATCTACTCTATAGTGATAATAAACCCTCTGATAAGGACGTTCAAATTGGGGCGCTTCACACGACAAATTACGATTTGCGGTTTCGGTATTTCCCACTAAGTCGGACTCGAACATGTTCAAACGTGCCTTACACAAACTACTATTAGGCGCTTGATTAATATGAACTTCCTCTAATTTTCTCGCAGCATTAATTAATTCGTTAACACTCCCGAAATGTTCAAGCGCTAAAAATTTTACGTAGTCTGGTTTCAAATTTCGACTTATCCATTTTATTCGCGTAGTTGTAGCTGCAGGAGTACTCAAACGGCCAAAAAAAGACTCCATAACAGACACAAAAATCACGACTGATTCATCATTTTGTTGTTTTCGAGATTTTATAAACTGCCAAAGTTCTTCATCATAGTCTGCAAGCAAGAAATCTTGTTCCAATTGCACGATAAGAGTGTCCCAGTCCTTCACCGGTTCCCTATCTTTTACCCTACGCAACCATAAACGAGCTTTTCCCTCAAAGAGATCCGCAGCTGATTCGTACAACTGTTCCTTGGATATATGACGTGATTCTGAGAGTTCCTTAACCCTCTCTAAAAATGCTTTAACGCCTAAAGTTTTTGTAGTGCCATCAAATTTTAAATCCCATTTATAAATCGCGGCTGTTTTTGCAATTTCACGAACTTGTACAACATTTGTCGCGGGAGTAGGTAACACAATAGAATTATTCGCATTTTCAGGTTCTCTAACAACGCGTTCCTCAAGTTCTGCTTCTAAAACTAGGGAAGTAGCATTTGATTCATTTTTAAAAGTAACTCCCTCTTCGCCGTGTTCCTCGGTAGATAATTGCTAATCTTTCTATTCGCCCCGCAATGTGAATTAATCTAGAACGCAACCTAAGATACGCGGAATCAGTTCGCGGTCCTTCAAATTCTTGTATACATAACTTAATCTGATCTAATGTTTTATTTATAGCAGTTTTTTCGGATTCTAAGTCAAAATTTGGATCAACTATTTGGGTATTTCCGTGTTTTTCACGCTCTAATAACCTAGCTAGCATTTTACGTTTATCGTTAATATCGCGGTTTGTAACTAACCCTCGTATGCGGAGTTCATAAGTAATCTCGTTAACCAACAGGTATCTAGGTTTCATTTCATGTAACGACATGTCTCTATCGAAGGCAGTACTAGTACCAATTATGCACTACCAAAAAAAAATAATTTCCAACCACCCAAAAATAAATCGCAAACAGGTAAATTTATTACTCAATTTCCCTCACTAATCACCTTATTCCTCCTATTATCTTCTAAACCCAGCATAACATAAGCAATGAGAAGTAAGTATCAAAACTTTAATGTAAACAAAGACACAATAATAAAGATTTAAATATTCAAAAAAATATCAGACACAAAAAAGTGTATACCAGAATAAATTCAATTCCTATCAAATATTCTCAAACATCAAATTTATCTATAAAACTCGTGGACTCGATATGCATTTATTTTAATATCTCTGTTAAAAATATTGAAGTGGGTAAAAAGAATTGTCTCCAAAAAACAATCGTAAACAGTAAACATACAGAGAAGATGTTCTCTATTCAAACTTTATTGAGGATAAATTGAATTCTAAAATTTTTAAATCCAAAAGGGTACTACTAATGAGATACGAGGGAGAATCGGGCCTCAAACGTTGGTCGCCACTTGTGTAACACTACAACTGGTAGCTGGTGCTCTTACAGTCGGGCATTGGGTCGCGGGGAAGGATTCTCCCTATAATGGGCGCCACTTGATTTTTCCTCGTTAAAAATCAAGAAAAATGACTCAAAAGTAAGGGTGTCAATAGACGGTTTAATGTTTGTTAGATAAGTTTCACAGTAATGGTATTTAAATTGAACAAAGTGATAAGCAATTCCGACAGTTAACTCAATTAATAGATTTAACAAAATTTTGAGGTACCCCACTATAGCGCTATATCGAGTTTACATATGGTTTTACAATATTCAAACGTCTGAAATCCAGACAATGAACATAATGAAAAGAGTACAATAAATCAACAAGTTGGGTCTGTATTTAGGTTTTTTCTTTTTATTTCGAAATGAAAAATCTGACCTTTTGCTCCTTCTTGCGGGTCGGGACTGCGATACGCGTTGTTGTGTTCAGAAGAGTCCTGGGTTGGTCCTGTTACCAACTCCGAATCGACAATTTATTGGAAAGGATAACTACCTCAGGGCCTCTTCTCGATGACGGTTTGCGTTTTTTGTTAAATTGAGTGCCTAGCTTATATTGGCAATTCAATCAAAGATAAATACTTAAATACGCAACAGGAACACAAATAAAAAAAAAGGCCGGCAAATCTAAAAAAGGAGAAATACACACGGAATTTAGATAACTGAAATGAAACTTGAAAATTTAACATACCTTCAAAATGAATGGCCTTTAAATATTGAAATGACGCTCCGGCAGTACAGATAGCGATCAAGTGCTAGATATTTCCGAAAATTGAACACGGTAAGGAAGACATGCGCTCGCGTACAGCGGACCGCCGCGTTCAAATACTCGACGAGGGAATTTCAATATACTGTTCACCGCTCGATTGCTGTTTGAGACAAAATTAATGTTACAATGGCGTTCGATTTTTCCAAACGTCGAGAACTGGCGAACTATTTATCTAACTACCCATTAATACATTATACTGCCCATTCAATCATTTTACAGCTCAAATAATAATTGCACTGGACATTTATTTAACCTGCCGCTCGAGTAAGTTTTGAACTGCCGTTGTAGGATTAAATAACCGACCAAATTCTTTTATATTGCTGGCCACGTTCTACTGCCACATTAAGTTAATTACCGCCAAAAAAGTTTAATACCGCCCGCGTGAATTTTTAACTGCCCGATGGAACTGCCTGGATGTTAAAACAACCGCCCAAATAATTACTTCCTATAAGGAATGTGTGACCTTGCGTTAACCAATCGGGGCAACCAAGTGGGTCCAGGATTATTTCATTAATTCAATTTAATAATTGTACATGAAGAGATGTCAGTTTCTTGATCCAGACGTTTGTAATTTGATCTGGCCCCCCAACTTTCCAGTTAGGGAAGTCTCCCAAAATATCTACGACCTCTTTCACTCGCGCAGGTTGAAACTTCATAAAAGGGATTCTTTGGGTCCTCTTTTCTTCTTGAGATATCCAGGGAGCGCGCGTGTTATGTGCAGATTTGGTTTCCAAAAATTTTCAATATGTTCCATATCAGGTTGATCTCATCTGACAGGAAATTGATTGTTTAGGTTTCTATAGAACTGTGCAGCATTCTCATTAAATTGTTTGTTGTGGTGGTAAAATTTAATGTTAGTGTCGTATCTGCGTATTCTCTAAGAATATAATTATACTTTTTGCTTAAGAACTTCCACAGTGTTGATGTAATTTTGTTCGTTTCTGAGTTGATACTTAGCACGAAGACGTTGGGGCTTCCGTTTTGCAGTTGGTTGTAAAATTTTATCTCTGGCAGACAATACAGAAAAATGTTGTATGAGGATAGAAATTTTACCATTTATCCGTGTGCTTCCAGGGTTGTTCCCTGGGAGTATCCGGTCGTCGTGGAATATCCTTGAGGTTAAGCACTTTACTTGAAACAGTAATGGCAGTCGCATAAATTACATAGGTTGTTAATTTCAGTAATAGATAAGACCTTCTCGGTTGCCACTTCCTTCAAAACGATATTGGCTTAGGCAATCAATGCCGAAACTCTATGGTCTTCCCTTAATTTAGGCAGATGTACCCTAGAAGAGAAGTCACTCACATGCAATGCTGCATGGCTGCATCCAGTATTTCACTTTATAGCATAAGTAGATGTTCATCAAGTATTTGCATGTTCTCCTCTTCCGGTCTAATGCATGCTTTTTGGGGGTTCGTCCAGCAATTCCCCTCTCATTATATTTGAGAGAGGAGAATTTTCCGCTTGGAGAACTGGATCCTGAGAGACATTCTCCATCGCCCTTTGTTTAATGTAATCTATTTAAACCTTAAATAAAAACAGAAATTTTAAAAAATTGGAAACTATGGAGTTTACATCAAATTTCCCAGCGTTCAGCAATAATAAACCGGTTAATTTTTTCAAAAATCTCTCAAAATAAGGCCAAAAAATTGAAAACAAATTCCAAATATTCCAGCAAAATTCGCTGAAATCAATTGTGGTATGTGGTACGACGGGAAGGATCGAAAGATGTAGCTCCGCCCATCTATTGCTTATCGGCATGTCAAACGCGGCCGGGTGTTTGTAAATATTTCTTTGTAGAGCCGCTTGGGTAATAAAAGTTAAGGATTCATAATTTTTATGGGAAGTAATTATTTGGGCGGTTGTTTTAACATCCAGGCAGTTTCATCGGGCAGTTAAAAATTCACGCGGGCGGTATTAAACTTTTTTGGCGGTAATTAACTTAATGTGGCAGTAGAACGTGGCCAGCAATATAAAAGAATTTGGTCGGTTATTTAATCCTACAACAGCAGTTCAAAACTTACTCGAGCGGCAGATTAAATAAATGTCCAGTGCAATTATTATTTGAGCTGTAAAATGATTGAATGGGCAGTATAATGTATTAATGGGCAGTTAGATAAATAGTTCGCCAGTTCTCGGTGTTTGGCAAAATCGAACGTCATTTTCATCGAAAAGAGCGGCACACTTCCGTTAAAAGGGGCGCAGCTTACGCGACAGTGCACCGTAGGCGGCCAATTGGAAGGGATTTGCCTATAAATATTAGGTCGTTTCGCTCATTACCTTATCACTGAGTTGCGAGTGCTTGGATCTATTACACTAGCATTACACCATTAAATTTATTCAACGCACCCCTCCCCGTTTTCCCATAGAAATGTTTAAAATACTGAACTCAGCCCCTCACAGGTAAAAAAATATTAATTTTGCTTCATCCCTTTGCGTCTTCTATTGCACCGCATTGCCCCACAAAGCATTTTTGTAATGATGCATCGAATAATGCATCATTTGGATGCTAACGACCGAGACTTAAAACGCTCCACTCGCTTCGCTCCGCTTAACCTTAACGTGACAGACTTTTATATTAAAAAGTGTCAGTCGTTAGAGTTTATATTATTCTTTTCAAATATTATTCACATGAAAATGCGCACCTTTGAAGAGAATAAATTAGAAACGCTTACAACTGACACTTTTTGTCCAAAAATCTGTCAGTTTAAGGTCAAGCGGAGCGGAGCGAAGCGAGCGGCGCATTGTAAGTCTCAGTCGTTAGCATTGAATAATTTTAATGGTGCAATAAATTTAATTTTTTCTCAATATCTACATTATTGTTAATTGTTATTTTTCATTTCGCTACCTAACTTAAATAAACATTATATGTATCATTTAACAGGCCGATCATATTTTGTACTGCGTAAGTATTTATAGAACTACTTGTCCCACGATTTCTAACAGATCCTTTCTGATTTCATGACTGCACACGTGTTACTGCCCCTTTATTCATTTTACTGCCCAATTGAATTTTCACGCATTCAAATATTTATTGAGCTACTCATTTGAAGATATGTTACTCCTCGTTTCCACTTTTTTTACTGCTCATATTTTACCACTCAATCTGATATTGAACATACAATTTGTATTTTCACACTGACCAAAACTGTAATATAGTACCGCCCCTTTAAATAATAGCCAATTTTTATTCTCTGGAAAACTTATATGATAAAGCCACCACCCCCGGAATTATTTTTTCAGATTGTGCAGTTCCAGTTCATATTTTGTTGTCCGCATAGGTAGGTAAAACACTTTACCTACTTGTTCTATATACCTTTACGTTTATCTACATATTTCTTGTTATTTCCTGTGTCTCTTATAGGTACATTGCACGTTAGCAAAGTACTTATAAATAATATTATTAGATACTATGTGTGACATCTGACATCCCAACGAAACGGCGAAAGAGGTAGAAAGTTAAGTGTTCGTCAGAAAATGAAAAGGTGAGATTATGACACGAGAAATTGTGTAAAAGGGGCTTTTTAGTTCTTCATTTATCTAAATGCCGAATCCTATATAGGTGCTCTTTCCCGGTATGGCATGGTTCCTCTCACAGTCGCGAATAATCCTCTTTAATTATGGCATGGTTCCCATCCCAACCCCTAAAAGCCCGGGGCATGGTTGCGCTCATCATTTCTTACCTGCTTAGTGTGGTAGGTAATTAAGCAATTCACAAATCTGCATTTTTTTTCAAAAATCTGAACATTTTATTAGTTGTAAGTGCATTTTTTTATTAAAAAATCTGTCAGGTTAAGGTCAAGCGGAGATGTGAGGATGTGACCGTTTCAGGTAAAAACTGACCGCGAGAGGAACGATGCCCCGACCCTTTTACGGATTGCTTAATGAAATATGGCGGTGAGCGCAACCCGTCCCTCTTCCCAATGTAGATACCTAATTTTTTAATAGCATGGACTAGCATGAAACCGAAGTTAGAAGATTTTTATATGAAGTACATGTTACCGTTATTAGCTTTAAAAGAAAATAAACTTTATTTGCAAATATATAATTTTCCGTTGTTTTTTATTTTGCCCATAAATCTACTTCAGCCTAAATGCAAAGTGTAGATATAAATGCTGATTCAAAAATGGCCCATAGACGAAACTGTAGGAGTGTAGGGTTTTTTAAATCATGCCACCCCAAAGTGAACTGCAAATAATGTCTACGAAAGATGAAAGAAATATATCAGTGTCCCCAATGTGTATCTAATTAGTAGGCCTGGAAAAATATTTTACCTACATTGAATGCGGGAGATAAATTTGCTCTAAAATAAAAAATCAGATCTATGCCTGTTACTTTGAGTACCTAAACAGAAATCGAATTTATTGACATTTTTTATATAGCAAGAAACCCTACAAATTTAATATCATAGAGCTGTCAAATTCGACACTTCTGTTGTACATAGGTACATGTGTGTATATCATGGAATATTTTGTTGGTTTAAAACTGCTGTGTTCACCCCGCACTGATAGTTCAGGAGATCCCAATGTGTTCAGATTTAAAATTACCCGGGTAAGTTCATCCAAGGCCCAGTACTCTATTGGGACGGTGTTACTAGAAATGGAACCAGGCGCCAAGGACAATTTTTTTTAAATTTAAAAGTAATATGTGACTGGTAGATAACCTAGAAAATAATACTTCGAAACTAGTAAAAACATTAAAAAATTTGGAATGATTTATAAATAAATTGATACTTTCAGTCAATTTTCCCATAATTTGGTAAATGGCGCTTGCTTCCTTTTCTAGTAACACTCTCCATTTGTTGATCATAAAAAATACCGACAAAGTAATCTTTGATGTGCGGTACCGCCAGTCCATGTGGACTTGATAAGTGTCTGTCAGTGCACCTGTGAACCAATCCGCAATAGTCTTAGGCGATAAAAGAGTCATAAATTTCAAGGGAAAAGTTTTGGAGAGAGTTTTTTTCTCTATCTTCTTTCCTTGCATATAAAAATACGACCAGATCACTAGACATATGTTGATTCTTAATTTGCAGGACAAGTAGTGCGACGCCCATTTCCAATCGAACTCTGGTCTACCCGGGAGTCTAGCCTTAATGGTTAAACAGGAGCAAGAACAACGTAAGATGGCGATCACGCGGTCAGATATTTTAGATAGTTTATTTATTAAGTCATTAGATCATAAATAACACACGGGATATAAGTAATCAGGGTCTTGACCATTACAATATAGGCTCAAACGATTTGTATGCTCAGATGCGGAGTTGATATAACAGTATCCGCGAAAGAATTACAAACGGTTTTCATCGAAATGGAAGCAGTTCTGACAGTGGATTATGGTAGGAAATTTAATAACAATAAAAGCAAAATTTCGGTATATAAGAAGCCCGATAATAGGGTCAGAACATACAAATCAGAAGCGAGAAATTATAAGAAGTAAGGGTTTCTGTTATTTGTGAATGGATGAAGGTGGTGCTCCAACGAATCTTCGGAACTTTAAGATGATGACGCCCGATCTGCTCTGTCCAACAGCAGAAACTAGATGCTCTGCATATGACGATAATATTGCATCGGTTATATCCTAAACAGTTCAACTCGTTTGAAACGAGACAAGGGATTGTTTTACCCGCAAGGTTACCTTGGGCCACTATGCCCTAATATAATTTTAACTTAAAAAGGTGCGTTTAAAAAATTATAACTAGCAAAGTAATACCTACGTCACTACTACGCTGCTTTATAATACCTAGAAGAACGCTAGCGAAAGTCAAAAACAATTTTAAGTATTAACGGATATATTTATTATTTAAACGTAGCCACAGACTTTCCGGGAATTCTTTGAGGATAAACTGCGCAGTTATAACGGACTGTGCAGGTGTGCAGGCCGTCGCGTCGGGTCAAAAAAGGAAAAATAATTTGATAATCTCGCACAGTCCTGCACTGCCCAACCTTGACGTGTGTGTACACTCGCGTCAGTGAACGTTCAGTTCAATCACGTGCGTTTTAGTTAGACTGCCAATTATTTTGAAGAAATATGTATCTTTTTCCAGTCAGTGGTGTAACCAATGCAAACAGATTTAAATAAGTTTCTTCATCCATCCTCAAATAGATGTACCAATTTTTAGGCACAACCTTCAGTTCCAAGAGCAGATTTATATCGGAAAACTCCACTCTTTTTTGTAGCCCTCTTTGCACCATATGCTTCTATTAACACGTTTCTTCACACGAGTTTTAATGCATTTTGTTGTGAGTAAACACCCGATAAGAGCCAGGACATCGTCTGATGATTCAATTTTACTTAACTGGCGAACTGAACACCAAATAAGGTTTTCCGGAGCGCGTGTGGGGAAGGGCGAATTAAGGCCGATTCCGTAAAACCCGAAGGCCAAGCCTGCACAGTTTTTCCTCAGAGGATTTCCGGAACGTCTGTGACTATAAAGAGTATATTTAACACGTTCTCATAAAATCGGTTCCTTATTCACACCTGTGCAGTGTGGTAAAACTAAAATTATTGGTTGTTTTTGTTTGAATGTTATATCAGAAATGTTAACTTCTCATAAACGACTTTTTCGTAGAAGGTAATAAGACGCAAATTATATGGAATGAACTCTTGGGGATATTTAACGTTCCATACTAATTATCAACTCTTCCTCTCTGGTTGGTATATAATTAAATAGTATTTGTAGCATCCTGCGTTGATGTTGTCTGCCTCTTGAGGTTAATCACCGACAGATTTGTACCTGAATTTATAGTTTAATATTCAGCCTGAATATTAATGGCATGCCCCGAGATAAAAATCATAAATATACCGTAGAAAGTATTTAATTCCACCTTCACCCAGAGGACGTCAGGATGAAGAAGATATACATGTTTTAATACTAATAAATATTAATTAATTGTACAATATGCGCAGGTCAAGAGGTAATAGTTCGTTTATTTAAACAAGAGAGATTCCAGAAGATTACAAATGGAACATCATAGTAGCGTTGCCAAAAAGGAAAGGCGCAGATAGGTGTGCAAATTTTAGAACCATCAGTTTAATTTCCCACGCGTCAAAAATTTTAACTAGAATTGTGCCAAGAAGGATGGAGAAAAGGGCGGAAGAAATATTAGAAGATTAGTTCGGATTTAGAAGAAATAGAGGAACGCGCGAGGTCATTCTAGCTTTACGAGTAATTATAGAAAAAACAATAGAAAAGGGAAAGAGCGCCTGTATAGGATTTGTAGAGTTGGAAAAAGCCTTCGACAATGTAAAATGGAAGAAGATGTTCGAAATGCTCAGAGATGTAGGGATGAAGTATAGGTATTGAAGAATAATTCATAATCTATACAAAGAGCAAGCGGCAGTTATAGAATTTGAGCAGGAACATGGAGAAGTAGATATCCGAAAGGGAGTGAGGCAGAGATGTGCTTTGTCGCTTCTAGTTTTCAATTTATGTACCTATCGAAGATACGATTAATATTGTTAAAGACAGAGTAGCCTCTGGAATTACTATACAGGACCAAACTATTAATATGCTCAGATTCGCGGGTGATATAGTGGTATTAGCATCCAGCTAAGAAGAATTAGGAAGGGCTCTGAACGAAATGGAAGCAGTTTTGACGGAGGGCTACGGTATGAAGGTCAATAAAAAGAAAACAAAAATATTGGTATGTAGAGGGCGTGAAAATGAGACTAAAACTAAAATGCAAATCGGAAACGGGAAAACCTAGGAAGTCTCAGATTTCTGCTATTTAGGAAGTGAAATAACTCGGGATGGTAAGAGCTCTAAAGATATAAAGCAAAAAATTAGCGCAGGGCCGAATTGCATTTAATAAAAAGATACACCTATTATGCTCGGGAATGATAAATGTAGAATTTTGGAAAAGGTTCTTAAAAACGTATGTATGGAGTACGACATTGTACGGGTGCGAAACTTGGACGATAGGAGAAGCGGATAGGAAATAGTTGGAAGAGTTTGAAATATGGTGCTTCAGATGAAGATATTGTGGATAGATAAGGTTTGCAATAACGAGGTATTAGAAAGAGTTGGGGAAATAGGAAAGGTATGGAAGACAATAAAGAATAGGATGGATAGGATGGTAGGACACTTTCTGAGACACGAAAGAATGGTTCGCGACATACTAGAGTCGGAGATAGCGATTAAATGAGGTAGGGGTAGGCCCAGATTAGACTACTGATCTCATATAGTGAGGAATGTGGGATGTTCTACTTTTAGGGAAATCATTTTTTACTTCGCACCAATAGCATCACTTAAAATATTTACTGGGAGTTCATAGTAGTTGAGATCACCATTATATGGATACATAAACACCATTATCCGTTTACTGTGAATTTGGGAGGACTTAAAGCCGGTTTTTATCTAATCAACATTCGACAGCATGCTGCTTTGTCACCTCGAATTGCTTTCTTGCCCTTAAGCAACCGTTAACTAATAAAATTGTTCTAGACATATTCTCTGTTCCACATTATCTCTTATCTTTCCCCATTTTTGGTGTCTTTATAACATAAAAATTATCTAAGAACTGCAGTTAAATGCAATTGTGAATCGGTTATGGAATGTGTTGATTATGTATGTCCTATTTGAAATACGAATATTCCGTATTAGGAACCAACTTAATTTTAAAATAAAACGGATTCTATCATATTGTGCAATATCTATCATAAGAGTTTAGATTTTTCCGGCAATTTCGATTGTAAGGAGATGTTGCCTAGCACTTTTACGAGTGACATGGCATAAAAATTACGAGGCGTCAGTGGAGTAATTTTTCAACAATGTTGGTAAAATCTAATCTCGAATGATTTCGCCACGACTATTTCTGGAAAGAGACCACAAAACTCAACCATAAACTTATTACCTAAGTGAAAAAGATGCAAGTGATTTTTTTAACAATGTCAGATGTTGATTTCTATTATACACTCGATTATACATGAATTGAGTTGCTAAGCAGCAGTCTGGTAACCCAGGGAACTTAAAAAAATTTTCGCCATACCATGCTGAATTAAATTTAGCGTGGCACAGCGCAGAGCTGTCCACATAGGCATGCTATGTAAATTTGGGTAACCATAGTTATTTGTTTGAAAACTTATTTTTGTCAATTGGCAACTGTCAATATTCATAAATGTAAATAATGGATGATGTTCATAACGTTGCTTTGGGGCTCATTTTACTCCAACTTATTATTATTATTTCCATAGAAATGTATCCATAGAAACAGCAAAGAAGCCGACTTCGTTGCTATTTAAATTACTTTAAACATGAATAATGTGGACACTTCCATTTGAATTCTTGAATTGTCTCTACTTCTGTGTTTTACATTGGCATAGCATAGCATGGCCTATGTGGCGAGGCATTTATTTTTGTCAATTGGCAGCAGCTGTCAATATTCATAAATTTAAATAATGGATGATGTTCATAACGTTGCTTTGGAAACGTATCCATAGAAACAGCATAGAAGACGACTTCATTGCTTTGTAAATTACTAACTTTAAACATGAACAATGTGGGCACTTCCATTTGAATTCGATTGTCTCTACTTCTGTACATAGCATGGCCTATGTGGAGAGGCCTTAAAATCATGTAGCTTGCTGAATCTTAACAACCCATTGGTTTAGTGCCCCCGATAAAATTTTTAGCAGGTACTTTTTCCGCTATATCCAATATTCCGCTATCCAATATATTCTGAAATGGCCAGATTATATTAATTTACAATTCAATGAGTGGAATAGTCGCTGTAAAACCTTTTAGCTCGCTGAATCCTAACAGTCCATTGGCTTAGTACCCCCGATAAAATTTTTAGCTGGTACTTTTTACCAGAAATGGCGAGTTTTGATTGATATAAATTCGATTAGTGTAATAGTCAAACAGAAATGTTAAATTAGAAAGCTTTCAATAGCAGTGTTATCACAAAGAAAATTGAAGAAACTACAACAAAATAATTTACATTCAACATGGCGTCTAATGTAGACGAAGTTTGTGGCTGTCAAACAGTAGTAGCAACATTGTACACGTCTGTTATATTAGTCGACCGCAGAATAGCGCCTCCTTAAGGGTGCGGAATTTGAGCACTAAAAACGGGACATGTAGACACATTTTTATTCCAACACCATTCTGAAATTAAATTAGATAGGGCGTTAAATAAAAAAAGGTTTATCAATAAAGGATCAACTTAGGTACTCGCACTATTTTTATAGTAATATTTTTCGTTCGGCTTAAATAAATCTCCCTCGAATTACTGAAAATTCGTCATAAAACCGTCATAAACTGGACACCTTTTTTACTATTTGTACAGATATTTATCGTAATTAGAAAGTAGGGTTGTCTAAGTTAATTATTCCTTATTCATTTTCGACCAAAAACGTCTTGATAAGTTGCTTCATTCAACTGGCGTGTTGGAATGAAAATTTTATTGCAACCTCTCCATTTTCTGCATATATGGCTGAGATGCACAGTAAACTGGACGTTTGACAGTAGACGTATTGTGGCCACTGCAATGCAGATGGCGGTGCCGCTTCAGTTTCTTCTCATATTTCTAAATAGAAAATAATAATTTAAAGATAGGACCGTCGAGTAATCCTTCCAGGTTTATTCGGTTGCCGCTAAAGCAAAAAACCTTGAAAATTCCAAGCTGTAGAGGTTCCGTCTGAAGAGTTTGCTGCTGTGATAAAAACCAATTATAATATGTAGATTGTGACTAAATCCTAATCACACTTTTGCGCGATAGGTGGCAGCACTTTATAGACTAACAGCTGATATTTCGCAGCCTTAACATCAAATTTTGCGTCAAATTAGGCAACGGTGCACGTGACCTTCAGAACAGCAGTGTAAAGTGAGGTATCGTAAATATGTAAAAGTTTTTGTTAGTTAATTTCTGGATTAACTGTCAAACCTCGAATATTTTCGGTATTGATCTTGGACCCAGTGAAATTTGAGAACATAAAATTCGATTTTTAGATATCTCTTAAGTATTCATCATCATCATAAAGTTTTCAGTCCGAAGGCTGGTTGGACGCTTACATCCATGCTTTCCTATCCTTTCCTATCTGGGCCTACCTCTACCCCTTTTTATTTCTATCTCCGACTCTAGTATGCAGAGAACTAAGCCTTCGTGCCTCATAAGATGTCCTAACAACCTATCTCTCCTATTCTTTACTGTCTTCAATAAATCTCGCTTTTCTCCAACTCTTTCTAATACCGTTCTGTTGCTAACCTTATCTATCCACGGTGTCTTCATAATGTGTCTGTAGCACCACATTTCACACGCTTCTAATTTTTTCCGATCCGCTTCTCCTATCGTCCAAGTTTCGCGCCCGTACAATGCAGTACTTCATACATACGTTTTTAAGAGTTTCTTCCATTCCAGAGCATAATAGTTGTTTCTTATTGTTAATTGCAACTCGGCCCTGCGTTATTCTTTGTCTTATATCTCTAGAGCTCCTACCATCGCGAGTTATTTGACTTCCTAAATATCAGAAATTTAAGACTTCTTCTATCTTCTCGTTTCCGATTTGTATTTTAGTTTTAGTCCTATTTTCACGTTTCTTACAAATCAAAATTTTGGTTTTCCTTTGATTGATCTTCACACCATACATAGCCCTCCGTCAAAGCCCTTTCCATTTCGTTCAGAGCCCTTCCTAATATTCTTCTTTGCTGGATGTTAGTGCTTCTAAATCATCCACGATTCTGAGCAATATGCAGGGCCAAACTATTAATATAATAGTTTGGCCCTGTAAATTAATTCCAGCGGGTATTCTGTCTAGCCAATATTAATATAGTTGGCGATAGACACGGCTGTCTAGTTGATAAATAACTAAGAGCACACGGGGATGCAGCCAAAGGATTGAGGAAATTAAACTCCCTTTATCACTTATTCAAGCTTTCGGATTTGTTTAAATTTTTCCTCAGGAAATTTAACAAATATAAACAATGCAAAAGTCAGAATGGAAAAAAAATTAGTTCTAGGATTTTCTCTGTCACTTGTCATATTCAGACCGTTTTTTCGGTTTTCCGGAAAAAAAGTTGGGTTAGATTATTTTAGAATTTGACGAGCGCGCGTCCTGACCTACTTTGTCAAAAGTTTTGTTTATACATTGTGTCAGTTTGTTTGTTTAACATAAATATTGTCTTAGTGGACTAGTTTACAGTGGATTATTTGTAAAGTAATATTAGTTTGCCACCTGTTTGATGTTAGTGGATTATAGTGGATTATATAAGTTCTGTGTCCATGTTGACAGTTTTCATGCCCTTTCCTGATGAGTTCAGCTTCTCTTGCGTTATGTGTGTAAGATCTTCCACATCACTGTAAGTCATTTAATTTTGAAATTGGGTTTTTTCAATTCTGACTTTTGCATTGTTTATATTTGTTAGATTTCCTGAGGAAGGATTTAAATAAATCCGAAAGCTTGAATAAGTGATAAAGGAAGTTTCATTTCCTCAATCGTTTGACTGCATCCCAGTGTGCTCTTAGTTATTTATCAACTAGACAGCCGTGTCTATTGTCAAATTGATTCAACAGATAATGGGGTTCTATCAAGACATAAGATCGTCATACGGAGTAAATATTTGCAACAAATTTAAGAGATGGGCCACGCTGAATCGCAGGATAGCTGCAGCCTTGTCAAGAAAATGGTTTCTTTCCAAGTGTAAGAGGGCTGGCATCCTTCCTCCACACGTCACACACGGAATCAAGAACTTGGACTCGCTGCTAACAACGTCTTCCACGAAGTTAAGAAGTAGGATCCTTGGATTTAATAACATGTTGATAAATAAATTAATTTCTTTTGAGCTAGATGTAACATTTCATAATCTAGATGTACTTTTCAAGTCCCTCTATTCCACTAAGACAGAACTACTTCATTCTGTTCCATATCACACTTATTTGGAGTTCAACAGGAGACAGAGGCTTTTTTCAATAAAATTCTTTCCGCTCACAATCGTACTACAGTTAATAAGTTTAATAGACTCTTACTGACTGAGGTTCAGACTATCTCGCCCCAGCCCTCCTGGTTCAAAAATCTGACCGACACTGTCTTTTCTGCGGACATTCAGGCGTTTCTTTCTTTGGGCCATAAATTCTCTATCGACCTTAACAGAAGGGATATTAGTCTTTATAAACTCATCTCTGATGTTGAGGACGTCATTCAGCTTTCGAAGAACGGCGACAAAGATCTCTACCGTGCTCAAACCACTAACATACTAACTAGTTCCTCTATGAACACATCCTTCAAACTCTCTCTTTATAGGAAGACCTCCCTCTTTCTCAAAGACCATCCGGACTTACTTGTCCTTCGTTCTGATAAAGGCAATGTCACTGTAGTTCTACTTAGGACGCAGTATGATCGTATTTCTCTTGACCTTCTTGGTGATCCATCTCAGTACTTTGTGGTCCCCTTAGATCCTACTGTTCCCTTACAGAATAAGTGTAACAAGTTTGTCAGGGACCTTCTCTCTAGAGACAAGGTTTAGTCCCATCTAGGCACACTTTGCCTCATACATAACGGTATCCTTCTGTTTGGTCTCTATAATACCAATACCCCCTCATACCACAGGCTTGTTAGCTGCTCGGATCGCCTCTCCCGGTTGATGCCACCGTTTCCATCCTGTCCTAGCTCAGGTTTCTTTATTTCTCTCTCTCTCTCTCTCTCTGTGATGCATATTTAATTTCTCAGAGGTCATTGACCTCTTGAATAATTCCTTTATATTACAAATTTCCTATCCTGAATGTTATTGTATCACATATTTCATTTCCATCATAAAAACTTGGTTTATTGAGAGCTTTTGTTAGTCCTGTTCTATGTACAGTATTAATTGTATTGTTCTTATTTTCATATTTCCCTCCTTTTATCAATCAAGTTGGTAGCCATTCACCATTATAGTTACTTTTCATTTCCATCTGTTAGTTTTAGGATTTTCTCTGTCGCTTGTCATGTTGTTGCGACCGTTTTTTCGGTTTTCCGGAAAAAAAAAGTTAGGTTAGAGTATTTTAAAATTTGACGAGCGCGCGTCCTGACCTACTTTGTCAAAAGTTTTATTTATACATTGTGTCAGTTTGTTTGTTTAACATAATATATTGTTAGATGCATTGTCTTAGTGGACTAGTTTACAGTAGATTATTTGTAAAGTAATATTAGTTTGCCGCCTGTTTGATGTTAGTGGATTATAAGTTCTGTGTCCATGTTTTCATCGGTTCGGGACAGTTTTCATGTCCTTTCTTGATGAGTTCAACTTTTCTTGCGTTATGTGTGTAAGATCACTGTAAGTCTTATTTAATTTTGATTTTGTTTTTTTCCATTCTGACTTTTGCATTGTTTATATTTGTTAGATTTCCTGAGGAAGGATTTAAATAAATCCGAAAGCTTGAATAATTGATAAAGGGAGTTTCATTTCCTCAATCCTTTGGCTGCATCCCCGTGTGCCCTTAGTTATTTAACAATATTAATCGCATCATCTTCAATATAATATTGAAAATTACAGGCGACAACGCACATCCCTGCCTCACTCCCTTTCAAGTATCTACTTCTACGTTCATGCTCAAATTCTATAACTGCCGTTTGTTCCTTGTATATATCATGAATTATCCTTCTATCCTTATATTTCATTCCTATACATTTCTGAGCATTTCGAACATCTTCCATTTGACATTGTCGAATGCCTTTCCCAAATCTACAAATCCTTTGGGCGCTCTTTCCCTTTTCTATCGTTTTTTCTATTATTATTTATTATTCGTAAAGCTAGAATGGCCTCGCGGGTTCCCCCATTTCTTCTAAATCCGAACTGATCTCCTAATATTTCTTCCGCCCTTTGCTCCATCCTTCTTTGCACAATTCTAGTTAAAATTTTTCACGCGTGGGAAGTTAAACTGATCGTTCTAAAATTTTCACACCTATCCGCGCCTTTCCTTTTTGTCAAAACTACTATGATATTCCGTTTGTAATCTTCTGGAATCTCGCCTGTCTAGTATATGCAGCTAACAAGTTTGTATAAACGATCTATTACCTTTTGACCTACGCACTTTAAGATTTCCGCCTGCAAGCCATCTGTACCTGGTGCTTTATTGTTTCTTAAACTTTTTTGTGCTAGCTCAAACCCTTCTCTCATTATAGGACAGCCTAGGTTGTTTCCGTCTAGACTGCTTTCCCTTTCTAATATACATATCTCGTACTTCTTATACGACATATAAGGTTCCCAAATATTCTTTCCAGCTATCTGCCTTCTCCCCGCTTCCGATTAGGATATCTCATGCCTCATTTGTAATGTTTTCGCTACTAGATCCAATTTAACTCAAATTTCTCTTAATTATCTTATCTGCTTCATCAGTCTTCCCTACTTCGAATTTATCTTCCACTTCTTTGCATTTATTATCAATTCATTGTTCTTTCGCTTTCCTACATTTCCGAATAATTTCCCACTTGATCGTCTTATATCTCTGTTTGTCTCTTTCGTCTAACCTATTTTTATATTTTCCCCTTTCCTCTATTAGACTCATAATATGGTTTGTTATCCAGAGTTTCCTACTTTCCTTCTGTTTATGACCCAAAATATCTCTAGCTGCGGAATCTAAACGATTTTTAATGCAATTCCATTTTGCCTCTACGTCCCTAACCATATCTTGACCCGCGCCCTTTAGTGCTTCGTTTGCCTTTTTCTCGAACTTATCGCGAGTATCATCATCATCTATTAGTTTCTCTAGGTCAAGATAACTTCCACTGTTTCGTTTTTTCAAAATCTTAAATTCAAGATTAGCCTTCATAACCACTATGTTATGGTCACTACCTATATCTGCTTCTGGATAACTTCTGCAGTCCTTAACTTGATTTCTAAATCTGTGCCTAACGAGACAGAAATCTATTTGGTAGCTCCCTATAGGTCTCTTGGCATGTTCCACTCATAGCGACCGTTAGGTTATGTTTAACTCCCCTATCGTTCCTACTGCTTAATCCAATGGGGCTAACTATTCCGCCTTCTCTACCTGTGCCTACAACTGCATTAAAATCTCCTGTAATTATTACATTTTCGTGCCCCTCACAAAATCTAGTACATATTCAGTATCACTATAAACTGCCTCTACAGCCTCATCACTACAGTACTGACAACTTAAAAAGAGTCCGAGAAATGATACTTTTCTATGGGAAATTCCTATGCGTAGGTACTGGCAAAATTATGCAATAATGCAATATAGAGTTTGGAAGTATATACGCCCGATTGACTGAAAGTCTGAAGTGACAGAAAATGTCAACGACAGTAATTAACACATTTTTTCGATTTCTTCTCTATAAGAACTACTTCTTATCGCATTTGTTTGCCGAACACAAATTGCAGATGTATAAAATACTGCATGTGCTACTGTAATTTAAAATTTAATATTCTTAGTGGTTTACTTCGATTGATTTTCCACCAACGTATTCAACACTATTTCCAACTAAGTAACTACTTCCTTATCAAGACCATAATAAGTGCAAAATTGCATCAAGTGTATTATGTGTACTGAATCAATAATTTCCGTTTCCTTTGTACGAGGAACTATCTGTGTACAAACTGTCTGCAGAACTTTTTCAAGTGTTTGCATTACTAATCGTGTTATTATTCGTATAACGCCAGTGCAATTAATACGCCTAGGAGTGAGGCATTACTTAATAAAAATGCAATTATCTTAGTCACGTTTATATGGAGTATGCAGTAGATATTGATTGAATTGTAAACGTATTACATAATGAAAGGTGAAATATAAACAAGCTGATATTTAGACGCATGATTGAGTTCTTGTTAGATATACCGTCTATTTCTTTTGAACCGTTAGAAAATTAACAAAGAGAATGCATTTTATAAAAATTCTATCCCCCTCAAAATAATTTAATAAGTTTATTCTATCATTATTTAGAGTTCTTGTGATTTATACCGAAACTAAATTTTCTCATTAGTAATTGACAAGTGCTATTCGTGAAAAGTAAAAGTACAAATACAAATGTGTTGCTTCCGATATACTTTGAACGCGTCGGTGTGGCACATTGATGCCTGGAGTCCCGGGTCCCGATTTCACTCTTGGTTGAGGAATATATTTTTATTTCTCAAAAGGAAGTTTAGTAATACGTAGTGTGGAACAAATGTTTGGAATAAATTCATTATTTTCGAAACGATGAAGTTTCATGAAAATTCCTGGAACACGTCGATTTTTAATTTAAAAAAGGCTCATTTGCATGTATCTGCACACCTTTTCGATGACGTCTTCGGATATTTTTTTAAATGGAACCGCTATATTTCATCGCCGGATTCTTGTAGAACATAACTAACTGAATTCGGAAATATACACTCTTAGGTATACTTAGTAATTTTTCCCGTCTACTTCCGGATAAATAAATAAAAACTGATTTGAATGACTGCGACTTTGACGCGCTCGGACTTTTTTCTTCGGCGTTTTAAAAATCAAAAGTTTACATTTCAAAGACTTGGAAGTTGGAAGACCTGACACAAAGGATCCGTAACGAAATCAGATTAATAAGTCCAGCAATATTGGAAAACGTGCGGTAAGAAAAGTACAAAGGTTCACGTATTATATGTAACAATATGGTTATAACTTCAAACATTTAATTAATTAATTGGTGTTGATAAATTATTTTTAAAATAAAGTATTTTGTTTTGTAATATTGCCAAAGAGTTCACTGTGTCGATATTAACTTAAACAAATTCAGACGAAAATAATCCTATTTACAGCTCTCGTAAAAGTCTCACTCATTTAAATATGTTCTTAGTTTTTTCTAAAAAGCCTTCGACAACGTAAAATCAGGGAAGATGCTCGAAGTGCTCGGAAAGGCGGGGATGAAATATGGAGACAGAAGAATAATACATAATCTCTACAAAGAGCAAACGGCAGTTATAGAATTTGAGCAGGAACGAAGAGAAGTAGGTAGATACCTGAAAGGGAGTGAGACAGGAATATGGAGAATAATACATAATCTCTACAAAGAGCAAACGGCAGTTACAGAATTTGAGCAGGAACGAAGAGAAGTAGGTAGATATCCAGAAGGGAGTGAGGCAGGAGTGTGCGTTGTTACCTCTAGTTTTCAACTTATAGGTATATCGAAAATGCGATTAATATTGTTAAAGACAGAATAGCTGCTGGAATTAATATACTGGACCAAACTATTAATACTTATGTTCAGATTTGCGGATGATATAGCAGTACTAGCATTCAGCAAAGAAGAATTAGGAAGGGCTATGAACGAAATGGAAGCGGTTTTGACGGAGGGCTATGGTATGAAGATTAATATAAAGGAAACCAACATTTTTCTGTGTAGGTGGCCCGCAAATAGGACTAAAACTAAAAGAGAAGATAGAGGAAGTCTCAGATGTCTGCTATTTAGGAAGTCAAATAACTCGCGATGGTTGGAGCTCTAGAGATATAAAACAAAGAATAGCGTAGGGCCGAGTTGCATTTAATAAAAAGAAACACCTATTATGCTCGGGAATGATAAATGTACAGGCTTTTAAAAACGTATGTATGGAGTACGGCATTGTACGGACGGGAGGAGGAAGGGACAGGAAAAAATTAAGAACATTTCAAATCTGGTGTTATAGACGCATGATGTAGATACCGTGGATAGATAACGTTAGCAACAGAGAGGTACTAGAAAGAGTTGGAGAAAACCGAAATTTATGGAAGACAGTAAGGAATATTAGAGATAGGATGGTAGGACACATTCTGAGGCACGAAGGCTTAGTTCGCGACATACTAGAGTCAGAGATAGGAATAAAAGGAGGTAGGGGTAGGCCCAGATTAGACTACTGCTCTCAAATAGTTAACGATATAGGATGTTCAACTTTTGGGGAAATGCGTAGGTTAGCTCAGGATATGAAAGGATAGAGGTAGGTACGCTTCCAACCAGTCTTCGAACTGAAAACTTTATGATGATGATATGGGTGTACTAATAAATATTCATATTTTTTAATATGGAAATTTGATATTAAATAAATGATATCGCCCAGCCCTAGTCATGTACCGAATTCGAACATGCAAATTTAAGTTTTGAGTCAGTTATAAACAGCCATCAATATATAATAAATTTATCACCAAAGCCCGAAGTCCTTCGCAGTACAGCACTGTAAGGAGATCCCTTTCAAAATCAGAATAAATCATGGTTCGAAAATTATAAACTTCGACTAAAATTAGGTTTTGTTCATTGTTCTAAAATAAATCTTTGAATTCGCATTCGTTGGCGTTTCTCTAAATTAAAATCTGATATATGCTCAACCTTATGAGTTTATGCGTGCAAATGCTTTATTAATATTAATGAAGTAAATAATGAAAATAAAATAAGTTATTCTGTAACCGATAAACATAATTATCTGCATAATAGTACAACACTTATGTTTTATTTGACCATCGGAATAGAGACACTTGTATTTTACAAAGCATCAAACACAAATTTCTATATTATTTATTCATTATAATTAACAAACGAATAGGTACAAAATATATTGTAAGATGCAAGATTTCATATATTAATTTAAAGTAACCCGACAGTTACCAAGTACTTTTTTATGAGAGAAATGTAACTGCAATAGACACGGTTATTGCTTTCTCAAATAATTAGCACACATTGTCTTACTTGCTATTTCCTCTTTTTGTCAGTTTAATACAAGAAATGTATTGCACCATATTTCCAGTACCGGTATGAATATTTCAAAATTGCATTGTGCTTTCGTTAATTTCGAGTAAGAAATTTGAAAAGAATTAAAACAGAACTGCATTAGGTAGGTAGATTATTACGAAAGATTATGATAGCAAGATATTTACGGTAAGTAGGTACCCACTTCTAAAATCTGGTATAGTATAGGCACCTATACACATAATTTCGTAAGTATTCGTACATACATCGTTTCAAGGTATTGCGGTTAACTTGTTCGATAGTTACTTATTGACATAAGCATATTCATGGTTTTGTTATAAAATTTTCTTGACAAATTTTTCAGTGCCGACCCACAAATTTCAATTATAGCGTAATAGTTATTCTATCTAGGTTTCATTATTGTGTGGGAAATGTTTCGGAAGCAACTTTTATATAAAAGTACGTAACTTATGGAACACGGTATTATATACGATTGCAAAACGTAACGATAGGAAAAGCTCAGAGAAAAAATGACACGAATTATTAGTTCGCCACATATTTATTAGAGGTGGGAATAGAAATAACAAAAAGTTAAAGCAAGATTAGCCGATGCTCGCAAGTCGCAACTCAGTTGGAGATGTAGATGTTTCTACTTTCTGGGAAATGCACAGTTTAGTTCTACGAAAGGTTGGAGATGTGCGTTCAACCAGACTTTGGACTGGAAACATTTCTATGATAAATTCAAATATAACTAACACAGACATCAGGTAGTAAATTTAAAAAATATAATCAAGTTAAAAGATAAAGCAATTCGCCAAGCAAAAACAAAATCATCTTATTGTTTGGAATAGAAAACAAAAAAATAATTTAATTTAATTTAACTTTAAAAAGAGTTTTTAGCGTTATTTAACAAAGAATTAAAAATTATGCTAGTTTGTAATGGATTACGTAGTAGTTTTACGTGTAATTCCAATTAAGGATTGAATTCGTTGTACGTCAGCGCTTCTTATTTTGATTGAATACATAATGTGAGAAAACATTTTCCTTGTCACTCCTTGATTTACCTATGTAATTATCTTTTCACTATTATTTTATTAATTTTATACTTCAGATATTTTTTTAGATTTCAACTAAAACAAATTCTCTGCTGAACAGCGGGAAATATGGTATTAAGAGAATAATGCAGTAGAGTACAGGAATTTGTGGGAGTCAGTCCATATTTATTTCCCTATTCAAGGTATCAAAATGAAATTTTCCATGAATGCAGGGAACTTCAAGAAGCATCATGTAAAATAATTTTTGAGTAGGTGTCCAGTGTGTTCACAAAGTGAGTACTAACTCCAAATTCTGCTTTCTTAATGGAAACCTTCACATTTTCTACATTTTAGTTGTCCTCGTTAAATTTCGTGGAAAGTTATACTTCACATATAAATATAGTCATTTTAGTGTCAGTGTGGACCCAAATTTGTGGCCTCTTCGAGATCTACAAAGCTTCCAAGATTTATTTACTAGGGCAGATTTACGGACTTAGGTACCCTATTTTTAAAAACTGCGTTAATATTTATGTTGCAATGCTTTAAACTACCTATACGATCTTATACTGAAAAATTGAATTTATCCCAAAAATTTCAAAAGAAACAACCGGTAAGTATTCTATTAGTGTAAGGTAGCCAGTTTACCATGCTCTTGATTGATATACCAAATACTGTCATGTCTATGACTAATAGTTTCGACAGAAATTAAGGTTGGACGTTAAAATTGGGAATTTGGTTGTTATTTAAAACGTTATCCTTAGTTCACATTTTGTTTCTGCAAATTGACATCGTATTGAGACAAATACAAATACATAGTAACTTATTAAAATCAGGTTAGAGACAGGTGCAATGGGGAACTCGTAGTACCGTCAAGAAGTAATCTTGTTATGAGATTTCTTGTATCAATTCAGGGCACACGAAAATCCCAAATCTGAGGACGGTTGGTAACCCTAACAACAACCCCAAAGTCTTCGGTTTTTGATAGTTTTCATTAAAAGATGTATAAGTATGTATGGTAAATTGTTCAAAAAATTGTATTCTTGATGAAAGTTGAAGCATGCGAAAAGAGACAATACCAAATTGCAGTTTTAATGTATGGGGACAGCAAAAATACAAAATAACACTTTTGCAAACAGAAAAATTATTTAAAATTAACACGTTTAAAACAGTTAAATACAAGATCATAAAAGTAAGAGCAATAAAGCCTTATAAAGGTATATAACGGTGTAGTTCCTAAGTACATTAGGGCCAAAGAATAGATTTTTTCAATTTTTTTCCATCTTCAGCTCAAATTTACTCAAAACTACACATCGTATATAGAAAAGAAATATTACTTCGTATTACTTCGCTGTATATTCTGCGTACTCAGTTCTTAAGTGACTTTTTTGTTTTCTTCTTTCTCTTTTTCTCTTTTCCTCTTTTCTTTTCTTATTTTCCTTTCTTTTCATCCAAATTTAGCTTTAGTTTATTTATATTAAGTAACGTTAAGTAAGGTGGGAGAGGTAGACCAGCGCTCGATTTTAATATCGAGAGGCTGATCTCCCTACCTATTATCTGTACTTATCAATTTTCTTTGTTGTAACCGTAAATGTATTGAATCTTTTTTGGTGCAGACAATAAAAATTATTATTATATATTATTATTATTATTATTTTCACAGCCCTTAATTTTCCAGTTTCAAAAATGTTGATTTCAGAAAAAACATCTGTCCGAAATTTGGTATTGACCAAAGTAATATTTTTTCATGCACCAACTTTTATTAAGAAATATAACCTTTTTGAGAAATTTGCCATAAAAAAGTTTTCCATATGTTGCCAACTTTCTGCCTGTCATGGTATAACAATGCACTTTTGGGAAATTACCTACTATTAAAAATTCAGTTACGTACAAAGACTAGGTAGAAGAAGTAAATATTGTTTTTTTAACAACTTGTCATAAATATTAGAAGTTTAACTTTCGAAGACTCTCAAACCTAGCTGTTAAAAATATTACCTTTAACTCTCATTTAGGTCCACATACGCGGTCATTCCTTGCTTTAGTCCAGGCTTTTCATGCAAGAAGTGTACTTCGGAGATGCCGAAATTCATTACTTAGGCCCATATATTTGAGCTATAGGTAATGCCGTGAATTTTGCAGCCAGCGTTGCAGAAAAAACAATTGGCATACTTTGTTTGTGCAATAATATTCAATGCGTTCATGCAAGTTGGTTGTAAACACGTGTTCACTGCGCATTCGCCAGTCATGGGCAGAACAGGACACACGATCAATTAGCTAGTTATCATTACAGGATATCAGCAAAAATCAAACAAGCCTGATCCATTATTCTCACGATTTCTTCAGCCGCCATTTCTGGACTGAACGCTTCAAATACGATCAGATCTAAAAACGTACCTTCCCGCCCATCTGACACGACAGGAAACGAATGGGGAATAACCGCGTGTGGGAACATTTAGAAAAATTTCGGTAGAATAATCATCAAATGTAGGTAAGTAGTTGAATTCAATCTCTGACAAAATATATCAGCGAATATAAAATAAATTTTCTTGCTAAATATGCGGGTTGCATACGTATCAATTCACCAAATCGCTCGCCGGGTATCCTTCTCTTCAGAGTGACATTTACCGCCATTATCTATCGCAGTCATACACACGTTCAGCATGACAAAAAATCTTTCAGCGCTTTGTTGTAGCTATATTTTTGTCAGAATATTCTTGCATTTGGAATAGACTTAGGACATAAACTTCAGTGTCACAATATGGAGATCATATTTTTTCTCTACATGAGTTACATTTTAATAATCAATACCAAGCAGCTCAGACACTTTCGTGTCAAAATTTAAATCACGTGACAAAAAATAAACATTAAACATTGTGCTGCTAAGGTTTATGTAAGTATGTTCCCAATTCCACAATTCCTGACAATAACTACATCTTTTGTATGTAGAGCGGTAAAAGATATTTTGCCATGTTGAGTGCGCAACAGAAGATAAGGGTAAACATCCCTCTTAATAATGAGCATTTCTGATTGATATCGCGCAAGTATTTCGAACTAGAAACAACTATACCTGCTTCAATTTTTTAAACCATGGTACCTAACAACCGTCATACCTTCTTGGAAAAGGCAGTGCATTATGAGAACATTTTTGCAGAATTGAACTGAATAGTGTGAAATTATAAAGAGAATGAACAACTTCAATTAAATTGAAAAATCAGAATTCGAGAATATACGTTCCAAAATGGAACATTCCGTATATTATTGGCCAAATGGAAAGCGCGTATTATTGAAATAGTAATTTTAATAATTTCTTAATACACCATCCAAGCTGAGCGGGCAATGAAAAGTTATTATTTCAGTCTTGCTCAAAAAAATAAAGCGTAAGATCACCTAATAATATGGGGGTGTCACAAAAAAGAAAACCATTCCAAAAATTCCCAGTCATTTAAAAAGGACGGCATCTTATTTTGAGCGATAATTATTTAAAATTAGTCTTTGAATTTCTTAAATACCTTGATTTCTTTCAAGTTGATGAGCAGGCAATGAAAAATTAGTCACTCTGTATGTTTGTTAACAAATCAACTAGGTACAATAACTTGATTAAAAATTTACAAATTTGTTTGTCACGATAGATTAAGAACAGCAAATTTATGAATTGATATGTTATACTAAGTATACAGGGTGATTCACGGAGACGGTCGGTTAGACGTTTCTCAGCAACGGCAGCGAATTAAAATCTGACAATTTGCACACAACAGTTCTCGGCTTAGACCATTCTAATTAAAATATTTTCAACGCCCGACAACTTCCGGTTATACCGGAAACGAGTAGCTACTGTCTTATTTTAAATGGAATGCCCAAATTTTTATTACGGATTTCGATTTTTGGTCGAATTTTCAGGTCACCTTATGCAAAACATCATATGTGTAAAGTGCACCCTCTTCCAGATATTAGACGTTAAAAATCGTCATTTTTCAAATTTCATCAATTATAACTTGGAAACGGTACGAGATAAAGAAAAATGACTTACATGTCCCTATCTCAGTTTTTAATTCTCTATCTAATGGGCCTGGAAAATACTGCTTCCTGATTGGTCAAAAAAATGACGAAAAGTTGTCATTCAGGAAGCAGTATTTTCGAAACCCATTAGATAGAGAATTAAAAACTAGGATAGGGACATGTAAATCATTGTTCTTTATCTCGTACCGTTTCCAAATTATGATTGATGAAATTTGAAAAATGACGATTTTTAACGTCTAATATCTCGAAGAGGGTGCACTTTACACATATGATGTTTTGCATAAGGTGACCTTAAAATTCAACCAAAAATCTAAATCCTTAATAAAAATGTGGGTATTCCATTTAAAATAAGAGAGTAGGTACTCATTTCCGTATAACCGGAAGTTGTCGGGTGTTGAAAATATTTTAATTAGAATGGTCTAAGGCTGATTGATATGTTATACTAAGTATATTATACTTAGTATAACATATCAATTCATAAATTTTTGTTTTAATTATGATTTCAGTCTAGCTCAATTACCTAATAATATGGGGGATGTCGCAAAAAAGAAAACTATTCTTAAAATTCCCAGCCATTTAGGACGGGGTCTTATTTTGTGCGGCTAAAGAATATAAGAACTTTCAAATTAGTCTGAATCTCTTAAATAGCTTGATTCCATCAAAGTTTAAGAATGGGTAATGATAAATTAATCACTCTGTATGTTGATTAAGAAATCAACTAGGCAACCTGACTCGATTAAAATTTTATGAAACACTAATACCTATTTCATTTGATGTAGGTAATTGATTGTTAAGTAGATTTCAATTAAAGTTTTAATTAGAAAGAGTGGTTACTTTAAATTTTGCATGCCTAATCCGTTCAATAATTTGTCCCAATTTTGATCCTTTACGGCTTCTTGCGAAAAGAATGTTTTCATAACAATGTTATAATCTATTCATTTATCTATCACTCCAATAAATGCAATAGGGTAACATTTTAGGATGTGTTGAAGAAAACGTACCGATTTGATATATTGCGACAAAAAATAAACTTCACTAAATATATCTTAATTAAAAGTACATACCTACTTGCACATTTTACATGCCTAATATTCAAGTTAACAACAAACATTTAGAAACAAGGATAATTAGAATTAATCAAGATTGTCTCAGTTAATAATTAATTGCCAATCAAGATTTTACGTGAGTTTCATGCGCATTCTACCATGATAATTTCTTCAAAACTAAATAAAAATGACTTACGTTTTAGCTGGGTTTTAATCTATATAGGAGTATTCATTGCAACTTACCAGAATATAAGCTAGCTTCATAATGTGTTCCACAGAATGCACAGGTGTTTCGTGAACACAATCTTGATTACAACTGAGCTATTTCATCTTCATCAGCGTTCCACTCCTAAAGGGGGGATCTGCAGGTGCACACGTCATCTAAACAAGAGTTCAGATACCCGTGGAGACAAATGGTAGCCATGCGTTCGAGTGGGTTTTGAATCAAATAACTTGCTTGCGAGTATTGTGGTTTCATTGATGAACACTTCTTGTAGCATCGCATTACAATTTTGAAATGTTTATTTGAATGCTTCACTCGTGTTCAAACGCATGTCCAGATGCTTTTTGTTATTGCTGACAGTTTTTTAACAAATAATTAAAAGTACCTACCCACTTTTAGCAATAGTGTTAAAAATAAATGACTTTGAAAACTGGTGTCTTAAGTTTACATTTTTGACACTTACAATAAACGTTAAAAATTGTATTTTTTTTAATAGTGTTTGTAGAAAAAAACATTTTAAACACTAAAAATCTTTGTCGTCCGGATATGACTTAAGATTATACAAATTTAAATAATTACACTGAACAAAATTTGTACTTGCGAGGGTACATCAGTTCAAAACCTGCCCCGCATCATTCTAATAAAAATAAATCTCCACGATAGTTTTTCGGTACAGTTTTATCTAACGAAAAATCTATTAAAATTTGTCAACATTTTTTTTCTGGCAATGCATGGAATAAAAAGATATTTTAAAGTTTGAAATAAAAAACCTTAGGAGGATACTCTAACAGAAAAAATAAATAATTATCTGATGATACAGTTGCAAAATGAACCGTTTTCTGAAAAATCTACCAGCCATTGTATCACATTATATTCGTACACAAAATAGATGCAAGAAATACCTCTCAGCTCCATAAAGGCTGCGGTTTACATTTTCCTGATAATCTAGTGAAGTACCTATCTGATGTTTCACAAAATGCTTATAGAAAATTTCATCTATTATTTTGCACATCAAAAGAAGGATATATGTGTAATGTGTACAAAGTTTATGGCAGATCGTAATTCAGCGAAATTGAGAAACAAGTTAAAAGTATTTAGCAACCGCTAAGGACCTACACCTTCGTCGAGCCCAGGTATTTTTTGATCTCATTAAAGAAAAGAAAGAAAATGCAAGAAAGAAATAGTTAGTAATATGTTTTGATTTGAAAAAAAAAATACCTTTGTCAGTAACTAATAATGGCGATTAACACTACAAAAGATAGCTTTGGCTACATAATCTAGGAAGCAGTAACGCCATTTCTAATCAAGTGACTACGTTTCTCTTACAGAAAATTTTGCTACAACCTACAAAAGATCCCAACGAAGTTATTACAGCTCTAAATTACTATACATATCAGAAAATTTAATGCCGATGAACAAGAGAAATAAATTATCGATTTTCTGTTTTTTGCCGAATAAAACAAAATTTTATTCACTTTTCTGGAATCTGCGTATCTGGAATTTTCCAAAGTGTTGTGGTGTACTATCCTATTACAGGACATTCCATAAACCACTGCTTTGCACAAATCGAAAATAAGGGCGTTAGAAGTGAAAAGGTAGACAATCCAGACTGCTACATCATAAAGTTTATTCAGAATACTCCATGCAAAGATTCCTATGAAGTAGTGTTCTTCGAACATACTCTAATGACCAGAAGTAGTAATATACAGTGACAGGCAGAAAGTCCGCACCATATGGGAATTTTTTTTTACCTTTTAATTTAATAAATTTGTTTTATTGTAAAAAAGTCCTGCATGTCCTTAAACCAAAACAGCACCCATCGTATTCGGTAAAACTTATGTAGTATACGAGGTAGGGGTGAAAATTTCAAATTACTTCAAGAGTAAAGTACTCTTATTTCTCATTTTATAAAATAATTTTATTAGGAAAAGTTGTTTCTATTTAAAAGTTACTGAAGAATATAAAATTTCAGTTCCGTAGGATGGAGAAACAGTTTTTGCCGTTTTTCAGGTACACCCCCTGTATAACAAGTTTAGCGAAATTATCCAATGCCCAAGCAAGTTTCTTGTAGGCTCCTTTACAGAGCAAAACATACTTATAGCTTAAATAAAGTAGGTAAGCAAATGATAGAGCCTGTCCAAAAATAAATTCAAAATTAAGATTTTTTTGGTGCACACCTAATTTTATTTTATGGGATACTATAAAAACTAAATACAATTGTAACACTGGTACCCACAATACCTTTATCTATCCCCTACAATACATAATTTTTAAGAAACCCTTAAACCTACAATATTTTGTGCAATCATTTTTCAGCATCGGTAATTCAATTCAAAGAAAAATACTAAATCTATTTAGATCAAAGCAGCTATGACCTATGAAGAAAGAATATTTGATCCAAGCTGATATTAATAATCAGTAATTTTATTAAGGTATCAAAAGTGGAAGCGGTTATCTTTGCAAGAAAAAATAGAATTAGTCTTAATTTATGGTGAAAATTACCATACTTATCGTTTAAATGTATTGTTGTCGGCTAATGAAGTTACGACGCCACTGGCGGCAAGGCAAGAAGAAATTGGTATTTCTGAAAAGTCAATTCGAAGAATTTTTAAGAAAAATAAGTACAGACCTTACAAGCCAAAATTTATTTCCTTTCTTCAAGAAAGGGATCTGGATGCTCGCATTGACTTCAGTTTTTGGTTCCAAGGTATAAGAGAAGATAATTCATAGTTTGAACAGCATATTTTATTTACGAACGAAGCAACATTTTCTAGTAATGGAATAGTAGATACATTCACACAACCAAAACAATTTTTCTATCTTAAAGATCTGACACTTGATATTCTAACATAACTTTTAATTATAAATAAATTTTCCTTATAAAATTCTTTTCTAAAATGAGAAATAAGAGTACTTTACTCTTGGAGCAATTTGAAATTTTCGCGCCTCCCTCGTATACTACAAAAGTTTTAGAGAGTTCGATGGGTGATATTTTAGTTTAAGGACATGCAGGACTTTTTCACAATAAAATACATTTATTGATTTAAAATATACAAATTTTTCCCATATGGTGCGAACTTTCTGTCGGTCACTGTATCTGGCGATTTCGTAACTCAGAAACTGCGGAACTACAAAAAATTTTATGCAGACAAGATAAAACAGTCTATACAAAGAATTTCAAAATGTCGATCTGTTCAGTTTACCGACCATGGATGTGTTTCGTTTTCTGCTGCAGATAAGCCTAAGTTCTATCGTTTTTGAGAAAGCAGTGGTGGGGGGGGGGGGGGTTGCCACACAAGAATATATTAATGATAAAAAAGCGACATTTAATGACATACCTACAAAAAATAGGCGAATTAATGAGTTTCTACCAAAAAGTTAACCAACTACATAAAAAATAGGTTATTAATAAACAAATTTTAATATTTTTGCATGTTATTTATATGCAAACAATAATATTGCAGCGATCTCAAGTGTTCTATAGTAGGCAATATAAGCTACAGAGTGCACAAAAACGGTATAAAGCAAAGATGGAACTCAATTTGTTTTAAGTGTAAACATTTTACGCCGTAATAAGTAGAACAAAAATTACTTTCATGTCTTCTTCATGATCGGTGGATCATTTTCAGCATCATACACATCCACTTCAGCAGCACATCGGAAATAATACAGATGATATTTTTACATAATTTGAAATTTCATTAAAAAAGTTGTAATACTAACACTTTTCTAAAATTATACGTCAGCCCTCTAACCGTCACTTCTACTCACTTTGAAAAATTGTAAACACCCCACGTTTAAATAATGTAAAGAGACCCACCTACAATCAACAAGTATTAATCAATCCTGGTTCCTTGCATTTAGCTTTCGTCACAAATGAAGTTGCCCAATAAAATTTTTTAGTGTGTTATCTTATTATGGATTCCTGGATTAAACAAAAATGTTATTGGTAAGTTTGATTAATAAGATGACATTGGAGAGTGTGCATCTGTCTAGCGTTTGCACCAGTCACGAGCCGTAAAATTTACTTCCATACCAAGCATTGATGTCTGCGATAAATTTTTGAAAATCAAAACAGAGAGACTGGAAAATATAAAGTTTTTGGCGCGGCATATTGAATCTGAACCACACAAAGAGTTCTATAAGGTGTTAGACGAAGAATATTAAAAATATAAATATGAATATAAACAATAGCATTGTTTAAAGATGTTATAGTTAGACAATGACCATATGTTGTTTTGGAAACACCTTTTGGGAGGCAAAAAATTCTACTTTGGGATGCAGAGGTCAGATGGCGCTCTTTAAAATAAACTTTTAGAATATGTCTTGGATTTCTTTGATCTATAAAGTCGGTAAGCGGTGGCTGATTTTAAGCTACGCTATTACCCGTTTGATGGCGCGAGAAACGGTGTTGCCAGGTCTCACGATTTTTCGTGACATCATGATTTTGGTCAGGATCTTACAATCTCAGGATTTAGCTGGTAAATTTACCGATTTTTACTTGTGGGATGTTAAGAAAAATATTTCGTCGCTATAACAACCCGCAATATGGTGCTTGGGAAAGAAGGATTTGTTTTGCTTCTGTCAACATTGCCTCATTCCAGTGCCAAGGTAGAGAGGATGTTTTCACAAATCAGTCTCAAGAAAATGAAAACCAGGAATAGACTGACTAACAAAACATTGACAGGCACATCAAAAGTTTAGCATGTAAAGGTAATACTTAAGCATTGTTCAAATTTTGATATATACTTAACTGCTAGTTTAGTTTAGTGCAAAAATGAACACTAAAATATACCATGATTCTGATTTTGACTAGAGGAAAGTCGCCTAATATGACGATAGTTCCTAATATGGGGTACCGCGTTTTTGGCCAATTCCATTTTTGCTACCTGTTGAATTCATTGCTAATTAATATCAACTTTATTTTGCTATTTTCCTATATGACCAACGGTGTTACTACTTTCACCGTTTCTCCACCAGGTGGCTTCAAAAGTTTGTATACATCTGAAATGTTAGTGAGGGCGCTGTTCCTGCGAGTGTACTGAGTCTTAAAAGTAAGTATTTTAAATTAGTTTATTTGCACCCGACAGTAAATTTTGCGCAATTTATTGTCATGTATGTGGCATTTTAGAAAACGCAGCAAAATTTCTGCGAAAATGCTATATAACCAAACAATTATTTGTTCCTAATTTGGGGTACCCCATATATGAGGAAATTATTTTTTTATTCGATGGAATAGCAATGTTAGCATTTTTATTTCTGTGTATAATAGGAAATACATTATTTCCAGATGCCCAATAACCGCAAATCATGGAATAGAGAGCAAATTTTCAGTAATACTGCCCAAAACAATTTTTTAAGTTTTGACAACTTATTTGTTTCTCTTTTGTTATTTTGTTTATATATTTTATATTGGAATAAAATGTTTTGTTTATTTTGAGTTGATAATAAAAACCTTTTTTCAAAATATTGTTTTTTGAGTATAAATTCTTAATATTATTTGGGGTACCCCATATTAAGGACATGCATAAACTTAATATGGGGTAGTAAGTGACAATTTATTTATTGCACATCTCCCTCATTTTAATTGTTTTTGGTCTGTTTTATAGCACAATGCTCAAAGACAAACAAATTTAAAGTTTGCTAGTGAAAATTCTCGTAAAAACAACTTTGGAGCAATTTGAAAAAAAGTACCCCATATTAGGCCACTTTCCTCTAGTGTTGTGTTTAAATTAATGTTTATCAAAGAATAATATATTAGGTTTTTGTTAATTATTTAAATCGAAATTTTTATTTTTTGTTAATAAATAAATGCTTAACAATATATTTATATTCAATAAAAATATGTATATATTCGTCGTGTGTTTATTTTCTTCATCCAAAAAACATTTTAACCCAGCTCACGATTTTAATCCGAAATCTCACGATTTCCCATTTGCAGTTTCACGCATTGCATTTTTTCGATCTGGCAACATTGAACAGAACAGTTGCTGCACTCGCAGGTGTTGGGTCTTTTGTCTTTTGCCGCCGCAGCTGGGATTGCAATTTGTATTTACATTAATATTTTCAAGCAAAAATAAATTTTCCTTATCAAAAAAATGAAGGATAGCCCCTCCATTTACACAACAAGGAAATTAAGATTTTTATTTCCAAATTTATAGTTGCTTTTTTGTTTAAAATTATATAACTGCTATGGTTTTATTTAGTTATTTAGCTATATTTGTTTGTGAATATACAGGGTGTCCCAATAGTTCCGTGGCGGAATTTTGTTAGGAGATGCTATACGTGGAAGATGCCAGGAGACTTAGGGAGATATCAAATATTACATTCTCGTTAGGCAAAGATTTAGAAATCAAGTTAGGGATTGTAGAAGTTATCCAGGAGCAGATATAGATAGTGATCACAACATAGTCGTTATGAAATCCAATCTTAAATTTAAGATTTTGAAAAAAAGAAGCGGAAGAAGGTATCTTGACCCAGAGAAACTAAAAGATGATGATATGCGCAATAAGTTCGAGAAAAAGACAAACGAAGCACTAAAGGGCACGGGGGGAAATATTGTTAGGGACATAGAGGCAGAATGGAATTGCATTAAAAATAGTTTAGTTTCCTCAGCTAGGGATATTTTGGGTCATAAACAGAATGAAAGTAGGAAACCCTGGATAACAAAACATATTGTGAGTCTAATAGAGGAAAGGCGAAAATATAAAAATAGGTTAGATGAAACAGGGAAACAAAGATATAAGGCGATCAAGTGGGAAATTATTCGGGAATGTAGGAAAGCGAAAGAGCAATGGATCGATAATAAATGCAAAGAAGTGGAAGATAAATTCGAAGTAGGAAAGACTGATGAAGCATATAAAATAATTAGGAGAAATTTTAGAGAAATTGGATCTAGTACCAAAAACATTAGAAATGAGGCAGGAGATATCCTAATCGGAAGTGGGGAGAAGGCAGATAGGTGGAAAGAATATTTAGGAAACTTATATGCGGGACAGCAAGTGCAAGATATATTAGAAAGCGAAAGCAGTGTAGAGGGGGATAACCTAGGGAGTCCTATAATGAGAGAAGAGTTTGAGATAGCACTAAAAAGTTTAAGGAATAATAAAGCACCAGGTATAGATGGCTTGCAGGCAGAAATCTTAAAGTGCGCAGGTCAAGAGGTAATAGATCGTTTATTTAAACTAGTTAGTCGCATATACCTGACAGGCGAGATTCCAGAAGATTACAAACGGAACATCATAGTAGCTTTGCCAAAAAGAAAAGGCGCGGATAGATGCGAAAATTTTAGAACTATCAGTTTAACTTCCCATGCGTCAAAAATTTTAACTAGAATTGTGCAAAGAAGGATGGAGAAAAAGGCGGAAGAAATATTAGGAGAAGATCAGTTCGGATTTAGACGAAATAGAGGAACGCGCGAGGCCATTCTAGCTTTACGAGTAATTATAGAAAAAACGATAGAAAAGAGAAAGAGCGTCTATATAGGATTTGTAGATTTAGAAAAAGCCTTCGACAACGTAAAATGGGGGAAGATGTTCGAAGTGCTGAGAAAGGTAGGGATGAAATACAGGGACAGAAGAATAATACATAATCTCTACAAAGAGCAAAAGGCAGTTATAGAATGTGAGCAGGAACAAAGGGAAGTAGATATCCGGAAGGGAGTGAGACAGGGATGTGCATTGTCACCTCTAGTTTTCAACTTATATATCGAAGATGCGATTAATATTGTTAAGGAAAGAACAGCCTCAGGGATCAATGTACAGGGCCAAACTATTAACATGCTCAGATTTGCGGATGATATAGCAGTGTTAGCATCTAGCAAAGAAGAATTAGGAGCGGCTTTGAATGAAGTGGAAGCAGTTTTGACACAGGGCTTCGGCATGAAAATCAATAAAAAGAAAACTAAAATTTTGGTATGTAGGGGATGTGAAAATAGAACTAAAATGGAAATACAAATTGGAAATGAGAAGATAGAGGAGGTCGCGGATTTCTGCTACTTAGGAAGTAAAATAACTCAAGACGGTAGGAGCACTAAAGATATAAAACAAAGAATGGCGCAGGGCCGAGTTGCGTTTAACAAAAAGAAACAACTGTTATGCTCGAGAACGGTTAATATAGAGACTAGGAAGAGACTCTTAACGTCGTATGTATGGAGTACGGCATTATACGGGTGCGAAACTTGGACAATAGGAGAAGCGGATAGAAAAAGAGTAGAAGCGTTTGAAATGTGGTGCTACAGACGCATGATGAAGATACCGTGGATAGATAAGGTTAGCAATAGGGAAGTATTAGAAAGAGTTGGGGAAAAGCGAAAGGTATGGAAAACAATAAAGAGTAGGAGAGATAGGATGGTAGGACACCTTCTAAGACACGAAGGAATAGTTCGTGACATACTAGAGTCAGAGATAGGAATAAAAAGAGGTAGGGGTAGGCCTAGATTAGACTACTGCTCTCAAATAGTTAGGGATGTAGGATGTTCTACTTTTAGGGAAATGCGTAGGTTAGCTCAGGATAGAAAAGAATGGAGGTACGCGTCCAACCAGTCTTCGGACTGAGAACCTTATGATGATGGAATTTTGTGCCTTTATTGTGCATTTTAGAGAGAAAAGTTATGTATGTAGAGGGATTCCTCCTTATTTTTAGTCTCCATACTTTAAAATTATTTCCATTAATACACGCCTCGTTTCTTCTGTACAGCAGTACAGCACCTACCTACCTGCCTTTGTCTCTGCGGCGCGGTTGACTATTGTGCCATCTACAATGAATAGAGGACAACTGCAACACCAAATTCTTTACTTGAACTGTTAAGGAGGTGTGTAACCGTACTTCAGTGAATCGAAATAACTGGGAAATAGCGCTTATACTGCCATCTAGCGAGCTCGCTAAATCGGTTTCCCAATACCAGCATCTCACTGTCTAACTATAACATCTTTAAACAATGACAATAGTAACAACATTAACATTCGCCGACAATAATTATGACACTAAATAGTGTTTAATGGTTTCTCTGTTTTCACCATACCTTCTTTTTTCAAATATTGCATGTTTTGAATGTGCATGGAAAACCGCAGACCAACTGGTTGTCCTAAAAAACACCAGTTCTTTGCCCATTTAACCGACCTCTTAGGTTCAATAATAAGGAAGTTAGCAAGGTGCTTCCTTAATACAATAAATATTTAGATTATCTATAAAATTTCATGAAATTTGATAAACTACATAATGGGGTTTTGAGTAACGGTTGTTGTTATATTGTCTTTCTAGCGCCAATGTCTAATCACCTTTGTGGCGCTACTGACCGAAGCTTTGTTTATTACGCTGGATTTGCAGCTACTGTATACTAACTGAACCTCTGGATATTTTGCCACAATCGTCGTAAAAAGACCAATTCTTTGCCCATTTAACCGACCTTGTAGGTTCAATAACAAGGAAGTTAGCAAGGTGCACCCTTAATACAATAAATATTTAGATTACCTATAAAGTTTCATGAAATTTTGTACATAATGGGGTTTTGAGTAACGGTTGTTGTTGTCTTTCTACTGCCAATGTCTAATCACCTTTGTGGCGCTGCTGACGGAAGCTTTGTTTATTAGGCTGGATTTGCAGCTAATGTAGAGCTTATACAATTAGAGAAGAACATAATGCCTTCATGGATATCTGCGCAGAGCAGGCGAAGTACAGAGCTGTCAATGATACCATGAAAATTCGACTCGCTAGCAGAATTTTATTTGCGGTGAATGCCTTACTGTGCAGAAATGACGAACATGTTCTTCTCTGTATAAGCTATACTAACTGAACCTCTGGATATTTTGCAACAATACTTCTTTATATTCCTATCAACTCATATTCACATTTTTTGGAATAGACTATAACAAACCGGCAATATATTTTGGGTAAACACAACTTTCAACACCCTTCATAACATAAATGAGATTCATTGCAGTCGTACTGAAATGCTTGGCTGCAGATGTTAATGACATGCAATTCTTCATTGAAATTTTTTGCGTCAAGAAAAAGCATACTTATTTAAAATAGATTATTATTTAAATTTTGCACTTTAGATTAAATCTCTAAAAACAGTGAATGTTACCAGTGCAGCCAACAAAGAAAGTTTAGAAAGAACGAGTATATCAATTGCAGCATTCTATTGACTTCATCGTTAAGTTGCCTTAAAATGACGGAAAGATGTTCGTGACTGGCGCTAGAAAGTTTTTTTTTATCTGTTTCAAATTTCTGCGTACACCGTAATAATTTAGTTGGCTTTGCGTATTTTGTTTTGACTTCTCATGTTTATGAGCTTGTTAGAAACAGAACAATATAAAATACAGTTAGAGCTAAATATACTTATTAATATATTTTATTTGCACATAAAACGGGCAATAAAATGTTAAATGGCATTTTCTATTGGTGTTCTACGCTATTTTACTATGAACATGCTACTAGTGGAATGGTTATTCTTAGTTTCAATTTTTAGGTCACCAATAATTTTATCGTTCTAGGTATCAGGTTCTTCGGAAAATATCAGTGAATGAAAAAAATCAACTACTACGCATTCAATATTGATTCGGAGCTAGGCACTTGTTTAAACATAGTTTGGAATATCGATTGTAAAATGAAAACGGATGCTTTTTGGAAACAAAGCAGAGATACCCATTTTTTACGAGAGGGTCTTTCTGTTCCCAAGGAGCATTTAGAGGCACATGATGGGCTCTGGGTCGACATTGTGTCGACACACGATCTCGGACACGACACATTTCGAAGGCACAATGCCAACACAGTGCCCGCATTAAGTAGTAAATGTGTCCAAAATGGTGATGAAAATGTGTCCTAAATTGAGACTAGTTAGACACCAAAACTGTGTCTAACTCATGCCTTCTTTGTGCCCGACATGTTCACATTTCTGTGCCTAAATTATTACTAAATAGAATAATATTGGGCACAATAATTGTATATGCATCTCTCTTAGAACTTAGAATGATGGGAACAAGTATAAATATGGGGTGACTGTATGTTGTTACACTACACATAACCTAAAGAACATACTCAAATAATGATGCATTCTGAAGTAACTACGCAGAAAATACTAAACGAAGGCAACTTTTTGGTAAAAACTGGATGACATACTTAAGCAAAATAAAAGCGCCTCCATAAAAACCTCTATTTGTCCAGGTATAAAAAATTTTGTGATAACCTAATTTTTGCAAGGTACACATTTTTATCCAAAGTTTCTATTTATTTACACTTCTTTATGCTTAAATGGCAAAAGGACAGGTCAGGTCAGGTCGTTCCTTATTAGATGAATTTTTTCAAAAACATACTTTGCTTTTGAATTTTGAACCAATATGGACGCCCTTGAGCAGCAACAAACAATGGCTGATTTGAAGATGGTGTCTAAACAGAGCCTTGTGTCTATATTTGAGCCAAATTGTGACTAATGGCTTTCCATTTAGTAACATTGCTACCTATGTGGTACATTTTAGACTCCTGTACACAAAATTGGCCTGAGTTGTTCCTGAAATGTTGTTAATAACACACACTTCATTTAAGACACAATTCAGGAACAAAATTCTAAAATGTGCCTAATTTGTAAAAATCAAACCTAACTTTAAACTGCTGTTTTAGTGGAAATAACTAGGCCAGAGACAAACTGTCTAGGTACAGTGCTAGAGGGCAAATAAAGAGTACCTACTTCATAGCCTGTGTTAAGTATTTATACTTTTTATTATGTAATATGTATAATTATACCTATATTAAATATCATATTTTGTTATATTATTTATTATAGTTTATAGCTATACTTTTACAACTTTTTTTAACACTTTTCATAACCTCGAGTCACAAGAACTAGCTATAATAGGTGATAACATCTTTCAGAAGTAAGGTTAGGTTATCGAATGGAAAGTTGTGTTCACCTGGACACATAATAGAAACATTTCAGAATTATGTGCTTAAAGAGCGACCATTTAGAAACATGAATGTCCATTTAGATGCATTTTGGTTACAAAAAGGGTCTCAAAGAATTTAAACACATTCCAGGCTCATTGTTTCTAAAGTGTGTCGACACAGTGCGTCTAAATGGCGTCCTTTGATTCCAAGTAGACAAATAATGGTTACATTAAGGTAGTGCTGTACGGATCCATAAATTTTGACGGATCCGGATCCGTTTAGAAAAAACCCGGATCCGGATATATATATTTAAGGTACTTACATATATTTTTTAAGACAATATTAGGATATAAGGGCATATTTGTTTTTAGAATGAAATTAATTTTTTGTTGCAAATTTTATCTCTATTACACCTATTTCCCAATGCACTTTCTATTTTCTTCATTTTTATTAAGTAATAACTATACTGTCTTCAGAAAACAACAATTTTCAGAACCAGATAGCGAGATCCGGATCTGACACCAGGATCCGAATCCAAGATCCGGATTCAAGATCCGGATCCAAGATCCTAATCCCGAGATCCGATATCCGGATCTTATAATAAAATCCGGATCCGGATATATCCTAATATTGTCTTAAAAAATATATGTACCTTAAATATATTAAAGGGGCATACACACGATCAATATGCCGGGTGACCAAGAAATCAGGCTCTTCCCTATATCATTTTTGTTCCTTAAGGTACCTATTAATTTGAAATTTGGTGTGCTTTAGACAAAAAATTTAACTTAAATAATTTTTAACTGAAAATTGGATTTTGTATCGAGATAACAATGATAGAACAAAAAACGTCAATTTGGGATTCAAATCATCAACTAAATTTAAAATTTCGAAAGTTTGGGAATAAGAATTTTTAAATTGAACCAGGGTGTCTCACGGTACCTAGTACATATTGCAATGAAGCATTTTTTTACATTTTGATACAAAACGCAACGTTATTATTTCATAAAAAAATAACGCCCAAAACATTTGCCAAACAACAATAAAAAACGCACTCAAAATTTCACCGCTATCATTTACGAGTATGTGATAGATAGAAAAAGCCGCCTCAAAGCTGATACAGCCACCGACCAAAAAGTCGGCTTTCCTTTGTTCTTTGATGCAGCTTCTAATGCCGACGCTACCCACTGGAACTCAAATAAGGAAATAACAGCACCAGCCCAGCGAAAAGGATTCCAAATCCGAGATCCGGCTCCGAGATCCGGGTCCGAGATCCGGCTCCAAGATCCGGATCCGAGATCCGGCTCAAAGATCCGGATCCGAGATCCGGATATCACTTACCCAAATCCGGATCGATCCGGATACGGATTTCGCTGTCTGATAAATCCGGATCAGATCCGGATCTAATCCGGATTTGAAAACGATCCGGATCTGACGTACAGCACTACATGAAGGGCACAAATGTCTGAAATGTAAACAATTGGGCACGGCGACTTATTGGACACAAAAACTAGTTCATGTGTCGGCACGTAACCTAAAATTGTCACCATATGGACACAGTGCCCACAAATGACACAAATTCCGGTTGCCGTGTCGACCCATTACGGGCAAAATATTCTGGTGCCCATTCTCAGGCACACTTTGCTCCTTGGGTTACTACTTTAACTGAAATGCGCATGTTGAAAATATGTACATACCATCTAAAATTAAATTAAAATTAAATACCAAATCAAGAAATAAATATTTCAGAAATTGTAGTTTGAAGCCGCTCTATGAAAATCCGCCCAGTAATAAAATAGCTGCTAATAAAACATTATGAATCAAAAACAATAAAACATAGGGTTCTGTAGCAAAAAGGTACAAGGAACAAGAAAGTCCTATCAAGAAAATAAATTAAGTTGACACGGCTGGGCTTTCTCGTCAAAAATGATTCGTTTTCACTTTGCAGTGATGTTCCAGAATTTATCCACACCCGAATAGTGTACATACAATAGTTCAACAATGTCGTCTTAAATTTTAAACTAGGATGTGCAGTTGCAAAACTGCGAATTTTTGATAAGGAGGATTGGGAATGAAAGAATTCATAAAATCGTTGAAACGTTCTGTAATCAAGGTTAGGTATTTAAATAGCAAAGGTTGAAAGTCCGATGATCCTCGAAACTCTAGAGTATCGAGGATCATCGGACTTTCAATTATTATACCTTGATTATGAAAGAATTCAATTCACATATTCCTTAAATCTTTGAAAAGAAGTATATGAAAGCTTGCGTAGTAAGTTTCGAAAATAGCATAGCCCTGCAGAGCTCGAGCTTGGGTATTGTGGGAGGGCACCTTTAGCCTTAGAGTATAAAATATAGAGGTGCACTAAATTGATTTTAAAACAACAACGAAGATGCACCATCCCTGAATGGATGCGTCAGAAAATCCATGCAATTTAATATTATTAGTATTGTTATGTTTGGGTTTAATTTAATAAAAACGGATTGATTTTCTAGAGCAGGTATAATTCGTCTGAAGTCTTTGAGAGCATACAAAGAAGTATTTCACAATATTTCGATACAGCTGTGTTTAACACCCCAGTTCTTGAGAACCGTTACAAGTCATTAAATACTATACTAATGGGATTATTAGGTCGCATAAAATTCACCCCAATATATTCGTATAGTTTTTGTAAATATAAATACAGCAATTCAACACTCCCACTCAATGAAATAGACGAAAATATTAACTATTAAAAAAGATAAAAATTTATACATAGTTCATCAAAAATATGTATGTCGTACAAAAAAATTGAATACAAATTTTTCCTACGACCCCCTAGGAAAGCGGCACGTTGCATACAGAATATTAGACCGGAAACTTGACATTGCGTTGCCCGTGCGCTAAACTCAAAACTGTGCTGTAATTTTTGAAAATCGCACAGTTCATTAGTTTAGCGAATAAAAAAACAAAAAAATACGCTATTCATTCCAGGCCAATTTTCATCCTTATCTCCAGGAATTTAGGAGCTGCAATGGTTTCGTGAAAATATCTGCCAGTTGTTCGCCTGAGGGAATATTTTAGAATTATTGTTTTCTATGGTATTTGTTCTCTGGAGTAATGATATTTGATGTCCATATGTTCGGACTTTTTGTGATTTTCTGGATTGTTGGCTATACCTACTTATACACCCGTTGTTATCTTCGTATATAACAATGGGATTTGAAATTTTAATGTTGATACTCTGTGCAAGTGACTTTAACCATTTTGCTTCCCTTACACTTTCAAAAAGAACCATGTACTCGGCTTCAGTTGAGGATGCAGCCACTGTATTTTGCCTTTTAGAATTCCAACAAATGGTGCTATTATCAAAAGCTTTAAATAAGTAACCTGTAGTACTTTTTCTGTCTACTTCATTGCTTCCCCAATCTGAATCTGCATAGCCAACTATCACATTATCAACATAATTACTTTTAATATAAGTTAATTTCAAATCAATGGAAGCTTTAATATACCTTAACACACTTTTTAAGCATTTCCAAAACTCCTGATTATTTTTGCTTTGATATCGACTTAAAATGTTAAGTGCAGAACAGATATCCGGTCTCCGGTCTTGTACACAACATCGCATACACTAAACAACCTATAAGATTTCTGCAAGGTGCGTGATTATTATCATCATTTAAAGCATCATAATCGTTTTTTGTTGGAAGAGGTGTACTTAGGGCTTTGCAATCAATCATGTTGAATTTACAGTTTTTAAATATGAAATCGGTCATTTGGAATTGTTTCATTAGATACTGCTTGAAATTTGACATTATGGTAATGTCTTTCGTGGCAATCAACAGATCGTCCACGTATAATACTAAATAAATATTTGTATTTATGTCACCTTTGTCTAACTTAAAAAGACAAGGATCCACTTGGGAATTTTGAAATCCCAATTCTTTCAAGGTGTGATCAAACCGTTGAAACCAACACCTCGATGATTGTTTGAGACCAAAAAATGATCGAAGTGATTTACATACTTGACCACTTTCTGCATTTATACCTTCTGGTATTTTCATATAAATTTCTCCCTTTAATATGCCGTTTAAAAATGCAGTTTTTACGTCCATTTGATGGAGTAATAATTTAAAATGATTTGCAAATGCTAAGATGAATCTAAATGTGGAAATCCTAGCAACTGGAGCAAAAATTTCATCATAGTCCAGTCAATATTTTTGACTGTAACCTTTTGCTACTAACCGTGCTTTATATTTCGTTGGATTTCCGTGTTCATCATTTTTAACGGTAAAAACCCATTTGCAATCAACGACATTTCTGTTAGGCGGTTTTGAAACTAAAATCCACGTTTCATTGATTAATAGTGAATTAATTTCATCCTTTATTGCTTGCTCCCACTGAATTTGATCTTCCCTACCCTCAATTTCGGAATAAAATTTTGGAATAGTTATTTTCAAACTTTTTGCACTCAATGGATAGTTTAAAAGTTCGTCATACTGCTTTTCATCATAAGATGTGTTAGGATGATTTTTAATTCTTTGACTTTTTCTGATTTCAGCATTTTGCTTACTTGTACTGCTGACTTCAGATTCTTTGCATTTACTGTTTGCTAATTTATCTGATTGTATGTCAGAATTATTAGCTTTCACTTTAATTAGTGTTTTATCTGATTTTGCACCAGATTTATGAGTTTCCATGAGTTTTAGTTGCTCTCCTTCTTTGGCAGATTTACTAATTTCGGTGATTTTCACTGTATCTGAATTTATTATATCAGATTTGTTAGTTTTTTCCATAGGAGTTTCGTTAATTGCTCCTATTTTAACTGGACTAAAGACTTTAAAGTTTCTTTCGTCGATTATTTCTTTCATCGTCAAATTGACGCAAGCACTCGTGATTTTCTGTCAAATTGACACTCGTGGTTACTAAGCAAACAGCTTTCGTAAAATTTCCGACAATTCCAGGCCACTTATTGTATTACTACAGATTATTGCGTCTCGAGCGATAAGAAACCTTTCATTCTAAACATCCCACAGTTTGTACCCATTTGGTTCATAACCAACTAGTAGTAGTGGAACCAAACACTCTCAAATAATTTAATCTAGGCTTTTTGCTATGTCATAGTTCATATGGTGTTTTGTTAACGTGCAGGGCTCTTGTTGGCGATAAATTTATCAAATATGTTGCTGTTAAAACGGCCTCGCCCCAAAAGGATTTGTCAAGACCAACAGCAATTAACATTGTACGAGCCTTCTCCGTAATTGTGCGATTCATTCGCTCTGCTACATCATTTTGTTGAGGCGTATAAGCAACTGTTAAATGATATGCAATACCCCCTTGAACACAAAATTCTCTAAAGTCATTAGACAAGTATTCACCGCCATTATCATAATAGATTAGCGATTTTTAAATTAAACTGTGTCTCACTTTTTGCAACAAAATCTTTGAAAACGCCTAACACTTGGGATTTGTATGTTAATAAATATGTAACAAAGTAATGAGTGTGGTCATCTATGAAAGATAAAAAGTAATTTTTACTATCCATAGTTGTTGGTGTAATTGGACCACAAACATCGAAATGAATTTGAAACAATGGTCTACTATTATCACCTTTTAATTTAGATTTAGCAAATGGAAATCTTGTTTGTTTGCCATAGATACAGGCTTCACACATGTCATTTGTGGGATTTATATTTTGAATTTTAATATTATCTTGTCATATTATTTTTTAAGTGAAGAAATTTTTCTCTGCTTATATGGCCTAATCTCTCGTGCCATATTTTATAATTATGTGTTTTAAGGACATTTACTTGACTTTTCAAATTTGCGACATTTTTAGTGATTATAAATTTTATGGAAAACAACCCGTTTAGAGGCTTGCCTGTCAAAATGACCTGTTTACCATTTTTAACTCTTACCCCATCAGAATCAAATCAATTACAGACATTCCACTTTCTTGAATTTTTCGAACAGAAAACAGATTGTAAAGCACTTCTGGACTGAACAATGCATCTTTAAGTGTTCCCTTAACACCAAGATTAGTTTTTGTTCAAATATTGCATGTTTTGAATGTGTGTGGAAAACCGCAGACCGACTGGTTTCGTCCTTCTGGGACCCATCAGTACGGTGCTCTCCCCTACACACTCAAACCATGCAATTTAGCTTGCTATATATGCTGCCGCGCTCTGGACAGATATCAGCAAGTGACAACTACTTTGAGTAATTATCTAGTATTAATTAGTGGTACGGGACCGTTCGAACAACTACTCCTCGGGCAAATACCCCGCCAGGCATTGAATTATAGAACTAAATCCAGATTTTTTGTACTACGAGACGTTTCAGACTGCTACCCCATCTAAGATGGCTTTGAAACAATCCTAATTTGTCTCCATGTACGTACGTGCTTTTAAGCAGGTCTTTGTTCAAATATTGCATGTTTTGAATGTGTATGGAAAACCGGAGACCAACTGGTTTCGTCCTTCTGGGACTCATCAGTACGGTGCTCTCACCTACACACTCAAACCATGCAATTTAGCTTGCTATATATGCTGCCGCGTTCTGGACAGATATCAGCAAGTGACAACTACTTTGAATAATTATCTAGTATTAATTAGTTATACTGGACCGTTCGAACAACTACTCCTCGGGCAAATACCCCGCCAGGCATTGAATTATAGAACTAAATCCAGATTTTTTGTACTACGAGACGTTTCAGACTGCTACCCCATCTAAGATGGCTTTGAAACAATCCTAATTTGTCTCCATGTACGTACGTGCTTTTAAGCAGGTCTTTGTTCAAATATTGCATGTTTTGAATGTGTATGGAAAACCGCAGACCAACTGGTTTCGTCCTTCTGGGACTCATCAGTACGGTGCTCTCCCCTACACAGGATTGTTTCAAAGCCATCTTAGATGGGGTAGCAGTCTGAAACGTCTCGTAGTACAAAAAATCTGGATTTAGTTCTATAATTCAATGCCTGGCGGGGTATTTGCCCGAGGAGTAGTTGTTCGAACGGTCCAGTACCACTAATTAATACTAGATAATTACTCAAAGTAGTTGTCACTTGCTGATATCTGTCCAGAGCGCGGCAGCATATATAGCAAGCTAAATTGCATGGTTTGAGTGTGTAGGGGAGAGCACCGTACTGATGAGTCCCAGACGGACGAAACCAGTTGGTCTGCGGTTTTCCATACACATTCAAAACATGCAATATTTGAACAAAGACCTGCTTAAAAGCACGTACGTACATGGAGACAAATTAGGATTGTTTCAAAGCCATCTTAGATGGGGTAGCAGTCTGAAAGTCTCGTAGTACAAAAAATCTGGATTTAGTTCTATAATTCAATGCCTGGCGAGGTATTTGCCCGAGGAGTAGTTGTTCGAACGGTCCAGTACCACTAATTAATACCAAGATTAGTCGTAACACTGATGGTCCCCCTTTTGGTTGCCGATACTGCTATCCCATTTTTCGCTACGGCAATATTCATGGGTGTATCCAAGTCCACAGATGTTGAGAAGACATTTGCTCGATTAACGATGTGATCCGTTGCACCAGAGTCCAATAGAAAATTAATTTCGCCGGTCCTTTTAGCACTTTCGCCAAGTGAATTACGAAACATTAATGCAAAACCGTTATTTAGCATGGCTTGATCCTCGGTTTGTACATTTTGGATTGTACTTTTGTGATTACCTTGTTTTCCATTCAGTCTTTTGTAGTAAAAACAGTTCCGCTTTAAATGGTTTTTTTCTTCCGCAGTAATCACACTTTATATTTGATAATTTATATCCAGTATTTGAAAAATGCTTTTTACCCTTCTTCTGTTTAAATTTCTCGCAGTTGAGTTTAATTTTTTTTGTTTTATACCTGGAAGAAGACGGGGCTCTTTCAAAGTGTAATTAATACCTTCAGACTTGTAGAGTCTTCATTTTTACTTCATGATCCAACAATCTGTTTTTTCACAAAAGCAATATTCGGATTGTCTTCACCGAGGGTCTCTAGTGCAGTAATGGCATCATCGTAAGAATTTGGTAGTGTCAATAACACGTGTGATACTTTACCCATATCTTCTAGTTTAGCACCAGCAGATATAAGTTCCGAAGAATCGGTCATTTTGAAAACAACATAAGTCCATATTTTGGTGAAATAGACTTTTAGCCGCCATGATGTTTTCAACATGTCAGCCCATCAATTCATGCGAAAACAACACACGGTACTGCTTCATAGCTCTAAATAATAGGCTTTTATATTATCCGGTCTGTTCGAAAACAACATTAGTCCATTACCTACATGTGTGTGACTTTCGTGGTTGGGAACTGATCTCAACTATGCCTACTATGCCAAAAAATTCTGCATACACATCAGATGTGATTAAAAAATGAATGACATTAAAAAAGTTATGCAATATGTAGGTACCTGATGAGTATGCCGAATTTTGGAACGCGTTATGTAACTGGCCTACGACTAACTCTGATGTGGATGAGTTACGAGTTCAAGGAATGTTAACTTTTGGTTTTTCTTTTTATGTAATGATATTATTTCTGTCTAGTTTTATATATATGCCCAATAAATCATCAAAATATACCAAGTTTTGCAATAAAAAACAGTAAAAATCGCCGTTCCTTTTGAAAAAAACATAAGTCCCACAATTTCAAAATCGAATGACGAAAAAACTGCACGAGATTTTGTCTTTTAGTGTCTTCCAAAAATATGCACATATATCGGACATCTGTGTATGAATAATTTCTTATTACGTAATAACCCATCTGTCAAAGTGCATGTTTTTTTTTGTTTCCTGTAAAATCGTCTTCTTTGTGACTTATGCTGTTTTCAAAATGACCGATTTTACACAGAAAAAGATTAAGAAATAAAATTTTTATTATTAAAGTGACTGAATAAAAACTGAAATTGACATGACGTAAATGCCTATTTTTATATACCCACCTACAATTATAAGGATGTACTGTTATAAATTATATCTTACTAGATGAACCCGTGGGCTACGCTCCACGACTTTTACGCAGTGTAGTAATTATACTTAAAACGTAGGTGCATCGCAGGTGCACTACAAAATATTCCCATAGAATATTCTTAAATAATTGATTGCGTTTATATTAATTTAATACGGCAAAAAACCATTCTGCGAACAACGCTGAGCAGATCCAAGGGTCCATCGGAATGATGCCGATGCAATTTTCTTAATTGCGTTAAAGAAACACCTGATCGAGTGCACGACCTCACCCATACGATCTCCACCAGTTGAAAAGAAACCGAGCGACCGCTATCCCCACCCATAAAGTGTTGTGCCTGTTCGCTCTTAATATTATGATTAGTTAATAGTATAATGTGTAGATGCAGAAGAACCTCCCTGAAAGTAATCCTGCCGGCGCCCATGAAGGCTTTCCTCCTCTAGGACCGAGTGATGCGGGAGATAATAAAAGGTACAGAACTAACGGAAAGAGCGGAAGTCATAAAGCCCAAATCTTCATATTCCTTCAGGAAGTAGAAATACCGTTCTTGTAAATCTGAATTTAATTTCGAGAGAAAGTAATCTTTTCTGGGGGATTTGGTAAAAATCGCTTAGCAGTTTCACGGGAGCTTTGAGTGGAATGAAGGCAGTGAAGCTCCCGCATCAGCATCTAAACGGATATATTTGTCGAGATGGGACTCTCAGGTCTCCTCCGAGAAAACCGTTTCTGTTCTGATGTAGGATAATATTCAATTTCCCAAAATTTGGAAACCTGAACGGCAACTTCATTGACACGGCTAAAGTTACAGTGAACTCTTTGCGTCTGAATTCAAACTAATTGGGCCTGAAACTGAAAGCGTCTTTTATAGAACTGCAAGATTTGTACCTAAACGAATTTGTCCAATGCAGAGTACATGAAGAAAACTGTGGTAACTATCACTTGGTTGATTAAATGCAGGATCCGATAACCGAATGTTAACAAAAATTTTGAAATGTTGCCTATCTAGTGAGGCGCAACTTCATCTAGTATTGAACATGAAAAGTGAGTGTTGTGCGGAGAATATTCAACATTAATCTTCACATTTTGAATGAAGAAAGGGTGCGACTTTGGTTGGTCCAGATATGAAGATATTAACCGATTGGACGGACAAGTGCAATCTTCTACATAGACTGGAACGTATAAAATTCGATAGCGATCATGAGTCGAGAGTTATTCTAACCGAAAGGATTACTGTCAGAATCAAGGATCTGCGCAGATATAGTGGGCAATAAGACCTGCGGAGTACTTATGAAAACGTCTAAATGGATGGCGTAGGCAACACAGGGACAATAAAGGCGAACTTTTAATTCCTTAGCTTTAACTAATCTCGTTTGCGGAGTTAATTTGTGAAAATCACCACATATTAGGACAGCAATTTTCCAGTGGCGTAGAGTCTTTAAAAAGAGTATCATTAGGTAATATTCCCTAACATAGAGGTTGATCCCTTGGATAAGATTTGGATAAAGCTTGAAGTGGTTGTAAACCAACATTATCATGAAGTTCTCAATCCGAAGACTGGTTGGACGCGTACCTCCATCCTATCCTATACTGAGTTAACCTTTGCATTTCCTTAAAAGTAGAACAACCTACATCCCCAACTATTTGAGAGCAGTAGTTTAATTTGGATCTACGACTACCTCTACGATTAGTATGTCGAGAACTACTCCTTCGTGTCTCAGAAGGTGTCCTACCATTCTACCATCCTATCCCTCCTATTCTTTATTGTCTTCAATACCTTTCGCTTTTCCCCAACTCTTTCAAATACCTCCTTATTGCTAACCTTATCAATCCATCGTAACTTCATTATGCGTCTATAGCACCACATTTCAAACGCTTCTATTCTTTTTCGATCCGCTTCTCCTATTGTCCAAGTTTCGCACCCGCACAATGCCGTACTCCATACACACGTCTTTAAGAGTCTCTTCCGAGTTTCTACATTTCCCGAGCACAACAGTTGTTTCTTTTTGTTAAACGCAACTCGGTCCTGCGCTATTATTTGTTTTGTATCTCTAGTGATCCTATCATCGCGAGTTACTTGACTTCCTAAATAGCAGAAATCCACGACTTCCTCGACCTTCTCATTTCCTATTTGTATTTGTATTTTGGTTTTCTTTTTTTTGATCTTCATACCGTATTCCTCTATAAAAACGGCTTTGATTTCGTTTAGAGCTGTTTCTAATTCGTCTTTGCTGGATGCTAACACTGCTATATCATCTGCGAATCTAAGCATGCTAATAGTTTGGCCCTGTACTGGACCGTTCGAACAACTACTCCTCGGGCAAATGCCTCGCCAGGCATTGAATTATAGAACTAAATCCAGATTTTGTGTACTACGAGATATTATACCTATAGTTCTATAATTCAATGCCTGGCGGGGTATTTGCCCGACGAGTCCAGTATCACTCATTACCGCCGCATTATTCGGCTAATAATTAGCTCTTGCTAATATTGCAGTATTGCGTGGTTCGAGTGTGTAGGGCAAAGCACCGTACTGATGAGTCCCAAAAGAACGAAACCAGTGGTCTACGGTTTTCCATACACATTCGAAACATGCAATATTGAAAAACTTCTAACATACCTCTACATTAATCCCTGAGGAATCTTCGATATAGGTATACCTAAGTTGAAAACTAGAGGTAAACCAACACACGAGGATTATTGTACCGCCCGCACATAAAATTTCAGTAAAAATATGATAGTTACTGAATGCAAACTCCTAAGATTTGATTATCCTGGATGTTTCATCAGAGATACTGGGTTTTAATAGTGCAACTTTTGAAGTGTCGGTGATTTTTGAATCTTCATGAATTACATCTCTAATAATATTTCCCTAAACTCAAACCAATTCTCGATATTAAATTTAAATTTTTGTTAATTTGTTTTATGGTGGGCAATTTAATAAAGGAATTGACTGTTGAATGTACGGATTGGGCGCTAAAATGACGGCTAAGCGAATTTGAAGCTGTATCAGAAAGACGAGTAATAGAATCAACATAAACTTGCTTGCGATACTGCCCGGAAAGAGTCAATTTTAAAAAAGTGTTCTTTCTTAAGATCTATGTTTGTGTTAAGATTGATTATTTTTGAATTAATGTCGAAATCGGACAAATAAGAAAAAATGCAGTAAGCTTACAGTCGCAAAGATTGCATCGGTTCAGGTTCTTCGTGAGAATCCTGTATTTTAGCAACACAATTTTTAAATCGTGTCGAGTTCCCTTTGATGATAGCCCTTTTGCGATTTAAAGCTTCCATGATATTTAAAAAAGTCCAAGTAAAATATCAATAATACCACCCCGGAAGTTATAATTAAGCAGTAAATATGAATAAATACAAAAGTGGGTGAAATGCGCAACAAACCCTGTAGTAAGGTTTTAACCCGTACACAACAAATATAAAAAATGTCAGCAATAAATAATGTCTAAAATATGCATGGAAGTAGCTAACGCCTAAAAATCATGAAACAACGGAAATGCACTAACGTACATAAATATTTGAATTAAATATGTATAGGCATACAGGGTGTTAAAAATACTGCAGCGTGTAGTACTCATAAAAATAAGTAAAAAAGTCTGTATAAACTTTTAGCCTAAAACGTAGCCCTAAGCAATTACAAGCTCTTAAAGTGATTCAGGGTTTTCTCCATTGGTTGAATACAAAATTTTGGACATTCATTTAGTTTTTCTAGATAAGTAATTAATATGCGTTTTTTCATTCCTGGTTATTAAAATCATTTGCGTCCCGTTTAAGGGAAGGCAAGAGTGTCATCCCAAAGCTTTTTTTTAATTTTAGGCCAAATGTATACATTAACTTTTTGAGGAGTCGTCGCAGAAATTTTCGGCATTACTCTTTAACACCCTGCATATTGAAAAGGTACCTAGGCATTAGGCATCTGCAATTTGCTTACAACGAACGCACATGCATTAAAATAGGAAAATAGGCCAATAAAAATGGGACGATGTAAACTCACTTGTTCATAAAATGGTTGGGGAAAACACAGAATGGTTATTACTTATTGCAGTGAAGTAACGCTATGATTTATGATAGCAGAGTCGACGCGCTAGGGAAAAGCTTCTAGAAACGAAGTTCGTCCGACTTTTATAGGTAAAAAGCAACTTATAATAGGTTTATTTGTTGTATTTTAGTGTATGTATTAAACCCTATGATTTGTCTAGCGATATACGTGTCCAGCCAGCGCCTATATAAAAGCAACGAACTTTTTTTTTCTCGAAAACGTGGGAATTTAATTTTGCCATCTTTGAGCAGTTGAATTTTTCAAGTTTTCGAACGGATAATTAAATAATTCACATTTATGTCCGAACGCTTTACATTGTTTAAACGTGACTAGATTCCAAAACGCGCGCTTTTAGCGCGCGCCGATTTTCGAAAGTACAACATAAACATTATTTTGATGGGATAAAAATATCGGGCCCATGTGTGTTCACCTGAAATCATATCTAAATGCGGGAGTACTTATGACAAGAAAAATAGAAAGATACATTGTGCTCTGTTGGAAGATATCTATAGTTTATTGACAATGTTGAAAAATATTGTTATAGGCATAAAGAGAAAAAATACTTGCATAATATTATAAAAATATATCTAATGGAAATAATACAATAGTAACATAATATGAAGTAATAATTAAAATATTAAAATATAACAACATAATAATAATAATTGTACCTACATAAATTTGTCTTTTTCAATTTTAACTTAGTTATTTACAAGCCACTGTTGAAATAATCGACCTCTTCGTAGCAACGCGTTACATTCGTCACGAACGGCCATTCGAAACATAATATAAACTGTTCTCGAAACACTTTTCGTACTATTTACTTTCATTAAATAGCGATGCCAACCTTGGATACCGTGAGGATAAAATGATGGATAAATCCATGGCTTCACATTTGGATCCATTGAACTTAGGCATTGCAGTTCTTTTGAATTTCGATTGCGTATAGTAACGTATGATTCTAGAATCTCACCATCAGCAGTAGTAGAAAAAACAACAGCAACTTCATTGACCTGTTGAAAGTTAAATCTTCTACGATTTATGCCAGACTTTAGTGTGAAAAGCAGTAGCATTTCAGGACAGGCTTCGTTATTGTACAATGCCATTTCTTCTTGTCTTTTCACATCTTCGTGCATCATCCGATAAGATTGGGCAACTACGTTATTATTCCGCATAATTTTATGGAGGCTTTGTTACAATTCAACATCTAGTTCATTATTGTTATTCGAATAATTTGTTGTCACTTCGCTAGGATCAACAATACAATAAACAATTGACCATAACTTGGAGATACGCCCTGATCGGGGCAAATGATAGTAAATTTGACCTTGAATTTTAAAACAATATGGACCAGGATGTCTTGATCTGAATTTGACTAAATTTGTGTTAAACGATGCAAATGAAAAAGCATTATTATAGGGACGTATTCGTTCACGAAAACGTTATGACTGTGAATCAGTGGATTCAAATAAACTTTTAAGCGGTTGTGGAAAAATAGGTAAAGTAGGTATCCAAAACACTGTACCATGACTACAACAATCATTAAAAGAATCCTCCTTGTTAGCTACTTTTTCAACAACAAAATGCCAATACTCAAAATAAAACTTAAATAAAACATCCATTTTCCCTATACATATAATGTTCCACAATTTCATTGTGAATTTTTTGTTGTTTTAAAATCTGAAACTTTTGGGCACGTCTCTTAAGTCGCAAACATTGAAATGCTTCTTCCTCGTCAGCAGTACGATCAATTTTCCGTCTTCCCATGCCTGTGTATCTATGTAAAAAGATTATTGTTAAGTACCTACAATAAAAAGTACACAATCTTGTATTTATGCAATTGTTAATTTTACTTGTTATTTTGCAAATACTACAATTATTATAAAATCGGCATTTGACAAATGGGCATATAGCTACTTACCTACCCTATACATGGTGTCCCAGAAAGTTTTACACAGGTTATAGCTCCAAAACTGTAACAGATAACGAAATGGAACAAAAACCGCTTTGTAGTGTTGATGAAGGAGTATACAACCCCAAGAACGTAACCACCCCCGGGGGCCGCCATCTCCGACAAACCACCCCACTTATTTTTTTTCAAATAGCCCTGTATATTCCGCGAAGGAATATGACAAAGAATCAAATTCTCTATCCAAGATTTTTTTGAAATAAAAATTGGCCCTTCAAAACAGACTTTTTATTGATTTTTACGTTAGCCATGGAATTATTAAAACTATTAAAGAAAAAGTTTAAAATAAGTTAAACTAATAATGTGATAACATAGTCAGTCGATCAAATGTTCAAATTTGAGTCATTCTGCAGCAACACACATTTCTAACCTGGGCAATAAATTTCTTCTACATGCCGCTTGTCCATATACTCATATGGCATAAACAAAGCAGGCATTTCAGAACACAACACAAAACTCAAATTAACTTCGACATTTACGCCTGCAGCCGGTAGTCATTTGCTTATCAGTTCTAATAAATGTTAATTCCATGGCCGACTTTAACATAAATAAAAAAATCTGTTTTCTCCACCATTGATGGGTTAATTTTAAATTTCAAAAACAATGTTAGGTAGAGAATTTGAATTCGTCATGCTCCTTCACAGAATATACAGGGTGCTATTTAAAAAAAATAATTAGGGGCGGTATGTCGGAGGCGGCAGCCCCGGGGGTAGTTACGTTCTTCGAGTTGTGTACTCCTTCATCAACACTACAAAGTTGTTTTTGTTCCATTTCGTTATCTGTTATAGTTTTGGAGCTATAATCTGTGTAAAACGTTTTGGGACAGCCTGTATATCAAAACGTCCAAACCTCTACAATTTATAATACACTTTTAGTTTCAACGGTGTAATACAGGCGTTGTGAGATTTGGACGAGCCCGTGAATGAAACTTGCCGCGGTTCGCGACATGATGTCATGCCTACGCCGAGGTCAGGTTTTAGTACCGATTAGAAATAATAAACACTATTGGGATATTAATAACCTCCGACCAACAACCAATAGCAAAGCGAATACATCGGCCAGCACCGATTTTTTAAGAATGGATTACGCGGCACGAAATTGCCTGTAACTCGCTTACAATGCGACTTTCGATTTTAAACTTTCACCGTAATTCGTCCCCATCGCGATATTTCGGGCACGTAAGAAAATTTCGAGAGAACAACAAGAATAAAGGTCATAGAAGGAAATCACTCACTCATATTAATCACTCGTATCTTTATTTTTCTGATTGCGCCACAAATAACGGAGTAATCGGGAAAAAAGTGTTGGTACTACACGAAGCGAGAGCGGCGCGGCGCGGCGCCCCGTTTGGACGCCCCACTACTTCAGATATTCGTTCTCGGTCTCGCCTATTTAATTTATATTATGCGTTCTCGCACAACGCACATGATAACTTCTCTCGATCCATGAGGTGCACTGCTGCAATGGCCATTTTTACCCCGCTCAAATAATTTTGGATGTATGAAAGTGTTTCACACAAGGGAGTAGCCAGAATTTTGAGTAGGGGTGGGGGGAGCAAAGTAACTTGCAAGCAATCCATTTTTAATAAAAACGATATTTTTGGTTTATTTTTTAATTTGGAATTAATATGGAAAGTTTCACGTTCACCATCAGTAGTGACCAAGATTTTGACGTCAAATTTAAATTAAAGAGTAAACGCGCGGAATGCATATTTTGTAATAAGGGTGGTAAATTACTGAGTAGTACTGACAGGAGAATTGTAACTTTCAAACAAGCGCTAATAAGTCGGCAACAAGTTCTAGGTTACACAATCGGCAGGCACTCGAATATAAATATTATTTATAGCTTGTAAAACCCTTTTAGGAAAATCTTTGGTTGATTTTGAGAAATTCAGTTCAATAGAATCTGCGACGTGGCATCAGGCTTGTTATTCGTCATTTACAAGTGCTAAAAAGCCGCGCAAGAACATGAAGAGGTTATTGAGAATTTACCCACTTACCTATAAGTCAAATTTACGTACTGCTATACCGAATTTCAATACAAATCTATGTGTGTTCTGCCAAACACGTCGAAAAGGCGCTGCTGCCTCTCAGTTTATGACAGAAAATTGTACCGAAAAGTTGCACTTAATAGCAAAGTCGAATAAAGACTTGTCGAAGAAAATTTTAGCAGTTGATCTAATTGCTGCAGAAGTGAAATATTACAGCAACTGTATATCGTATTTCGGCCATCTAGAGTTTCTTCTAAAATATCGATGTTATCTGCGACAAATTGCACAAAATGATTATTTGGACGCAGATTAGGCGGAATAAAAATGTACATAAATATCGACTTTCGTTTGAGCTATAATCGTCCTTATTGCCAAAACATCCGAATAACTGATGCTGTGTCCACACTTATGTAAGAGAAGTCACACATCGATATTTTAGAAGAGGCTCTAGATGGCTGACTAGTACGAAATACCAGTTGCTATGATATTTCACTTCTGCAGCAATTAGATCAACTGCTCCAATTTTCTTCGACAAATCATTATTCGACTTTGCTATTAAGCGCAACTTTTCGGTACAATTTTCTGTAATGATCTGAGAAACAGCTGCACCCTTGACGTTTTTGGCAGAACACACAAAGATTTCTATTGAAATTCGGTCTAGCAGTAAGTAAATTTGGCTTGTAATTCGGTAAATTCTCAACCTCTTCATGTTCCTGTGCGGGTTTCTTCGAAAGTGCTTTGTTTTTAGCACTTATAAATTATTGCGAATAACAAGCCTGATGCCACGTCGCAGATTCTATTGAACTAAATTTTTCAAAATCAACCAGATTTTCCTAAAAGGGTTATACAAGCTTTAAATATTTATGGTCGAGTGCATGCAGATTGTGTCACAAGGAACTTGTTGCAGACTTGTTAGCGCTTGTTTGAAAGTTGCAATAATTGTTCTGTCAGTACTATTCAGTACATAGGTAACTCCACGCGTTTACTCTTTTTACATTTTAATTCAAATTTGAGGTCAATATATTGGTCACTACTGGTGGACATGAAACTTTCCATATTTGACAAAAATACTACTGTGAAACACTTTCATACATGCAAAATTATTTGCGCAGGGGAAAAACGGCCATTGCAGCAGTGCACCTCATGGATCAAGAGAAGTTATAATGTGCGTTGTGCGAGAACGCATAATATAAATTAAATAGGCGAGACCGAGAACGAATATCAGAAGGAGTGTGGCGTCCAAGCGGGAGCGCCGCTCTCGCTTCGTGTAGTACTAACACTTTTTTCGCGATTGCTCCGTTATTTATGGCGCAATCAGAAAAATAAAGATACCATCGGAATACTGAGATTTCCTTCTATGATCTTTATTCTTATTGTTTTTTCTAAATTTTCTCTCGTCTCCGAAATATCGCGATGGGGACGAATTACGGTGAACGCTTAAAATCGAAAATCGCGTTGTAAGCGAGTTACAGGCAATTTCGTGCCGCGTAATCACGTTTAAACAATGTAAAGCGCGCGGACATAAATGTGAATTATTCAGGTATCCGATCAAAAATTTGGAAAATTCAACAGCTCAAAGATGGCAAATTTAAATTTCCACGTTTTCGAGAAAAAAAGTTGTTTGCTTGTAGGCGCTGGCTGGACACGTATACCCCTTAACGAATCATGGGGGTTAATACATACACCAAAATACAACAAATAAACCTAGACAGTGAGCCATTATACTCATTGTAGAGTCGACACGTAGTCACTTAGTCACTTTAGAACATAATTATGTTCATATAAACTTTTCGTCTTATTTGGAGTTCCTCTAGCGCCCATTTTAATTTGGCACGCCCGTTCTTAATCACCCTGTATAGGCGACGTAGGCGTGCATATTAGTATTTTCGATATTTCAAATGGTGATATCTCAGGAATGGTGATTCGTAAAAAAAGTATAAGAGCAATTTTTGTATATAATTGCATGATCTACAAATTTTGTCTGACCTGTTTTTATGATAACACTTATAGTTTACGAGAAAAATGCAAAAGAAACCTACGATATTTTTGACCTTTGACCTCGAATAAATTTTTTAGCAGACGTCGGATCGGTGGGGACTTTTGATATTTTATTTATAATAGTGTACCTAAGAACTGTACCAATATTTAGCTCTATGCGAATTATTGTAAACTTACCACTACATTTTTGTCTACTTTGACCGGGCTACATGAACTTGGTGGCTGATTCAGAAAATGAAAGTAACTTTTGTTTAATTAAAATTCTAAAACTATGAGAAATATAGGAGAAAACTGGGACAAAATAATGTGGCCTTGTATATATTAAAAAGAATAGATCACTTATAACAAAGTTGAAGTACATAATTGTTTTATTTTTACAGATGTTCAAATCGTTGTAAGTGAACATTTTGCCAATACACAAATCAATAATAGAAGCTCTCTTGAACCATCTGGACAGTATTAGGGCTAATTTCTCGTATCTCAGTCCGGATTCCTGCTTTCAATATCTTTGTTTCAGCTTAACATAGACCCTTTAAATGTTAAATCTAGTATCAACGAACTCGTCAAGAAGAGTACTTTTCAAATATGTATCGATATACATGGAGTTCCGTTTAAAATAAAAACGTTTGCATCAATAGGGTTAAAATCGCAGACGTGACAATACTGCCAATATCAGAAATGAGTCTGTCATATAATTTTATTTAATTCGAGTAACCAGTTATCGAGATAATTAATTTCCTCCGAACTTTAGAGGCGGTCTGTACAAAGTCAGAGAGACTAAATCCAATGGAATAGCTTCCTCATACCTATCTTTACCAAAATCTATTCTACTTTGTTTAGGCATATTAAATAATTAGATCCTGCATATTTGCTATCTCCGACACACCTATAATGCCGAACTAGAGGAATTCCTAAAAGGTCAAGGAATGGCAGATGCTTCAGTCGAAACAGTAAAAGCAAGAATACAGACATGAGATGGTCGGTGAGAAAAGAAAGGCGAAAAGTAAAAGGAAACAAAAGATTCGGAGAAAATAAAAATGATAAATTTTTATCACCGCTGCAATAAAGCACCTAAATCTTACTGTTATTATTACCTACGTCACATAATGTATTTCGTATATATTTTGTTTCCAGTTTTTCAAAACGCGTACAACTCTTCCAGCTGGGTACTAAGAAGAAGAAACAGAAGATTGACGAAATTATTTCCACGTTTATGGAGAAATGTACCAAAGCTCTTAACAATAGAAATATGTACTTACGGCAAACCTCACCAATTTGATGCTAGATTTATCAGTATCGCTGCTAACCTCATAAAAATGGTAACAGATCAACAGATTTAAGCGAAATTTTTGTTTGAAAAAAATTTGTATGAAGGGGTTACTGCAAAATTTAAACAAAATATCGACGGTATTTCGGAAAAAGGGCGAATACGCCAATTTTTATGAAACTGAGTTTTTTGCACCTTCAGGCTTGAAATTATTATCTATGCGTTATAGCAAAAGGGCGAACTTGTATTTTTTAATCCTAAAACTCTATTTAAAAAAAACTTGAAAATTGTAAGACGAATGTACTCTTCAGAGAGACCAAAAGGGCGAATGTGTGTATAAGAATCATAGGGTGGGGGCAGATCAGGTGATTGCGTCAGTTTGAACTGTTATGTTTGCTACTGTAGGCAATTTTGGTAAGTTCTGTTATTTACATAAAATAATTAAGGAATAATGCTTTAAATTGACTTATACTATTTATCCAAAATATGTTATTTTATCTGTGAAATAAGTACTTCAAAAATAAGGTCGTATTCGTCTCTTCCCCTTTTTAAAAAGATACATTAACCTATTTGCCTTATCATATTATGACATTCGCCCTTTTGCTTTTAGTGGAATTAGAGTTTTGATAGTAGTCTTTAGAGTTAATATTGATCATTTATATTGACGTTGAATAATTATTTTAATGCTTACCTATAATAAATTAAATTGTAATAATAACTTTCGATAGGTACAAATTTCACAGAACAATATTCTTTCACACTCTTGTTCCATTTGTTAAATAAAGTGTCTTCTATTGCAGAGAGCATAAAGTTGTAGAAAGTATGTCTCATAGATCAAAAAAAATGTTTGAACTTGCATTGCAAAGCGGAGAAAAGAATGCTGATAATGACACAACTCCTAACTCGCCAATCAATTTTGAGAATTATTTAGATCCCACGTTTCATTCGGCCGTAATAGATGAACTAGACATCGACCTGACAGACGAAAATGGGTCTGTGTTACTCACGCTTCCTAATCAAGCAAATGCTTCAACACGTTCAAATGAAGATTCCTCGAATAAAGTTTCTAACAATAAACCTGATGACATTACTAACGCATCATTTTTGGAGCCAAACACATCAAGAAAATTTGCTCTCTTCCCATCTTTTGGTAGTAATACTGATGATTTGGATGTGGATTTTGAAGCCGAAGATATTGCTTTGGTGTCAAATACGAACACAAGTTTCGAATCTGAAAAGTCTGATGCACAAGAAGAAAATGATGAGAGTCATTCATTTGGTTTAAAGAAAAGAAAGAAGACTAATAAAAGGCAAGAGCGGAAAGAGAAGAAGAACAAGGGTGAAAAATATTTAACCTACAAAGGCGTAGAAAAGGGAGAACGTACCGTTAAGCCCCATACATGCTTATTAGGCAAATGTTCAAACAAATGTAAGAGTTTCGACGAAGACACAAGAACGAATTTGTTCCAAAGTTTTTGGGCGTTACCATACCAGAGTCAACGTGATTTTATTGCATCTAACATTTCAGTTAAGGAGGTGAAAAGACGTCGTGTTGCAAATGCAGAAAGTAGAAAAGATTTGACCAGAGCCTACCATTTACCTTTACTCAATGAAAAAGTTAAAGTTTGTAGAAAGTTCTTTATGAACACGTTAGACGTTACCGATAAACTTCTACGATACACAGAAATTCATAGAAATTACATTTCAGTATCTAAAATAGATCAAAGAGGGAAACATCCGCTTAAAAATAAAACGCCTGAAAATCTGAGGACTGAAGTTATGGAATTCATAAAAATGCTGCCAGCAGTTCCTTCTCATTATTGCAGGAGAGACAGCACAAGGAAATACCTACCGAGTGAGTTGAAAAATATTACCAACTTGTACCGTTTATACAAAAGCAATAAGGAGGCTGAAGGTGGATCTTTCGTCAGTGCAGCCGTCTTCAAAAATATTTTTCATACCGAATTTAATATTACTTTCCATGTCCCAAGAAAAGATAAATGTTTGGTATGTGAACAGCACAGCAGACTCATAGGACCTCACACAGAAAGTGAAATTGAAACATTTACAAAACATATTTTGGAAAAAGAACAGACCTCCAGAAAATTTCAGCATGATCAAGCCATGTCGAAATCTGATGATAACACTGTTTTGTGCACATCTTTTGATCTGCAAAAAGTTCTTGGTACCCCACATGGTGATAATTTCCTAATCGGTTTCACAAGCAGATATGCCGTCTATAACTTGACGTTTTATGAAAGTGGGACTCGAAATGTGGATTGCTTCTTGTGGGAAGAAAGCGGTGGCAAGAAAGGCGCAAACGAAATATGTTCAATTGTTGTAAAGTACCTAAAATCCGTCGATGATAAAGCTGAATTTACCGAAGTCTTGTTGTACTGTGACAACTGTTCGGGTCAAAATAAAAACCAACAGATGATTTGAGCAATAAACTGGTTTTTAAAAAGATCAAGAAATGTCAAGAAAGTGATTCTTAATTTCCTACTTCCAGGGCACAGTTATATGCCCGTTGACTCTGTCCATGGGACAATCGAAAATTGTCTTAAAAATAAAGTTGTCTGGGCCCCATCTGAGTGGTCAACCATAATTAGAAATGCCAGAGTAAAGTACACTCCTTATAATGTCCATACCATAACATTCAAAGACTTTTTTGATTGGAAAAAGTTACAGGCTAAGACATTTCCGAAACAGTTAAAAAGAGAAGATGGTACAGTCGTTAAAATTAGAGAATTACGACAAATTATATTTGAACAAGGAAAACCTGACTCCATTATGGTTTCCATCTCTTTTTCTGAAGGTGCCGAACTATTCCCAATAAACCTACAGAAATTTACAAGGACTCAAACAATAAATGATGATCTTACTAAAGCATACAAAGCTCGGTTACCTATAGCGACTGAAAAATTTGAAGGTTTAAAAAAATTATGTATGATAGGAGTTATACCAAATGTTTATCATGATCAGTATTTAAATCTTCCTTCAAAACCAACTGTGAGGCATTGCCTGATGGAAAGTGATGAAGAAGATGAGGTAAGCAGTAGTTAAATTATTTTAAGTACTAAGAATTTCATTATTATCCTTTCGTAGCAACACAATGATGAAGAAGATTAATAAAAACCTGCACAATTACATCATGGAAGGGCCTTGTTCATTTAAAAAACGATAAAACTGGAACTGCATTTAGTTTTATATTTCAAAAATATTGTTTATTTCTTACAAAAATAGTTTTGTACCTCCATTTTGTTAATACAAATATTTATGTGCTAAATCTATATAGCTTCTTTCTATTACCCTATACAAAATGAATAAGCAAAAGGTCCATATGACTAAATAAAATTTGGTAAAAGGTTGAATAAAAGGACGAACAGAATAGTAATTAAACAATGCATATGGCAAAAGGACGAATATACCTATTTTATGAATTTTCTCACAAGAAAGTGACTATAGTCTAAATAATTGTTTCAAAAAGTGTAATCTAATACCTTACGAGAAGTATTCTACAATTAAAACTATATTTTATCCACTGAAAATGCGCGTAATAGTTTTTAGGTTCTCCTATAAAATCTTGAAAATGGTGCATTCGCCCTTTTGCAAAAACACCGTCGATATGTGATGACGGTTTTGCAAAGTTAAACCAAAAACTTGACTGCTCTACCTCATCTTTTACTACTAATACTCAAACTGTGGAAATAACCCATTATGGCACCCACCACGTACACACAATTTGAAAATGTGCAGCAAGTCGAGAAAAATACACCACGTCTATATTCAGGGTCTTCGTAAATCTCAAGTTCCATTCATGATTACGAAGGATCAGGTCTTAGTAGTAGTAATTCTTGTGTTGATAAGACCGAATCCATGGCAAAAAATATTGTGGCAAATACTCATCTACTGATTGACGTCAAGCCATATAAAAACAGCTGTAGGTACGTCGGTGTCACACAAGATGATCTAGATTTACATGGGGAAGCCAGGGTCATGTTTCTGCGGGTTTGCGAGATTAGAAACCTTCAGCTATTGAGAATTGACGAACGCGACATTTCTTACGTCAAGTATGAAGAAATTATTGAAATCTCACCAGCAATTATTCAGCTTTAAAAACAATATCGAAGTTTTTGAGCAGAGATAGTTTGACGAAATCATTCTACTGGACTCATTCCTCCAGAGATTGATGGAGCGTCATAATACGAAGCAAAATGTTTCGTAGTTTTTTATTGTTGAGTTTTGTTTATTCAATATAAGTTAGTTTGTATTTATAATAATATAAGGTTTTGTAACTTTCCAATAAATCCACTGTTTTTAACTTCTTTATGTCGATTTATGAAAATACCGTATAAATCATTCAAAATTGAAAAATGAATGTCATACTAAAGGCCAATAATCTTGTTTATCTCTATTAAAAGCGTTCAATAGGTTTGTTTTGTATTTAGACATTTTATTATTTGCTGAAAATTTGATAGTTTAAATTAAAGTATATTAAGCATAATATTTTAAATAATATTTTGAAATAAGAAATATTGTATATGTTTGCTTTATAATTACCTATTGTCTAATTTTATACTTGATAATGAACTTAAACTTAAAGAAGTTTCGAAAATTAAATACCTATGTATGGGCACCTACATTAAAATTTGTGTTGAACCTGGACACATGTTAAAATTATCACTGCAGTGAGATATTCCAAATACTACGAAATTAGACTCAACATTATGGCAAGAAAGTACCCACCTAAATTGAAAAGGTGTAACGTAGTAAGACATCTGAGTTTCACCTTCGTAAAATAGGGTACTTCAAGAGTGTTCCAGGTCACGCGGGTATACTCAAGAATTACTTAATGGTTTCTTGATACTCCAATTTATTTCAGTCAACTTGTTCTTTTTGAAAATGTTATCGCACAGTATATCTTTAAATGTGTGAAATTTAATAGTTGCTACGGAACGGAACTTGCTTTTTTGTGCATGGAAAACTGCAGAAGCTAATGAGACATTATTACACGCACATACAAGGCAACAGTATTGCTTTCTTGCTAATAATATGCAATAAATGAAAAAATAATTCGCAAAGCGGTCTCATCAGTCACTCACCCAATTTGTTCTTTTATGTATTTTTGTGGAGGTACACTTCTCTGGATCCCATAAAAGATTGTTGTCGCATTAACAATAAAAATATTCATTTGCCAACTTATGCGTAGGTGTTCAACAACACGAATACATTAATTTTCTATGCGAAGAGTGTAGGTTCAAATAAGTAATTAATACTTTTGTAAACGACTAAGTTCTTTTGAACTATTTACATTTCTCTATTACCACTTTCGTATACAGAGTGACAAACTTCCATGTGTACATGGGGAAATAACATGGGTAATGACGTTTTTGGGGATTCCTGCTCCCCATGTATAGTTACAATGGTGGCAATCGAGAGTATTTTTTTCTGCGTATGAGGATATCAAAAACTACAACTTTCCAATTTATTAAAGCATTACAAGCAAAAATTACATCAATAGTTTTCAAACTAAAACAGAAATTTATCAGATTGTCCATTACAACTTAATTTATTCTAATCAAAGGCGTCTTTAATTCTTAGGATTTTCTAATTCGTCTCTACTGTCAACATTTTCGTCAATTTAAAAATGAACAAAAATATGTACGAGTATGTATTTCTAAACTAAATTATTTATTATTGTTACCGACGGAATAGGACTGCTATTGAATTTTACAGAAAATAAAATCAGATTAACTCATATGCAGAAAAAAATAATCTTTCGATTGCTACCTATACCACCATTGTAATACATGGGGAGCAGGAATCTCCGAAAACGTAATTACCCATGTTATTTCGCCATGTACACATGGAAGAATGGATGTTTTTAAAGCTTTTTTGGATTTTTATTTTTAATAGGTACCTAAACTTCAAATTCTTTCAATTTATTTTTAACTTCAGTCACTTCTGTATGAACATTGTTTCCTATTTTCAATATTTTATTCAGTTTTCAATTCATTATCACCTCTTGTTTACATTAACCATCACTACTAACCAAAAATTCTAGCAGTTGACTCCCAGATCGGAGCAGCGGAGAACCAATAAAATAACTTTGCTATTTTAACTGCTGGCATAAAATAATTATTTTTTCAACTTTGATCCCAACGTCTTCGACCACCACCTCTACCAGAACTAGGCGGTCCTTGGAGCTTTAAAGATTTGCTACCTAGTGGCGCCACTTTACGAGGCTTCAAAAACTATTACGAAAATTTACATTGGCATTCTCCGACTATGTGTAAGTATATTCCTATAGGCAAGGGTCTTATTATTAACAAAAGAATGTTTAAAAAAGTACACGATACCTAAACTGACATAAGAAATACAAAATACATCCAAGATTAATAATACAAACACAAAGAGTCTGAAATTATAACAATCCAAAACTCCCAGTGCCTAATTGTGATTACTCCGTACCTTACCAACTTAAGAGTCCGTCAAAGCGGGTCGGTGAGGTATCCGTTAGAAGACAGAGCGAACTATCAGCTGTGTGGCAACACCGATGATGACCTGATTCTTTAAACCTATTATGGACACAAGAACAACACACATTCAAAGCCCGCGCTTTTGGTACCTAGGTACTTAGTAAACGTGACAACGGCGCTCTAAGTTTACGCTAACTCGGTACGGGGTGGCAGCACATACCAAGGCATATTTTGCGTTTGTAGTGCTTTCGCTATACTACGATTAAACCTTCATCCTAGTAAATTTAGAAACACGAACGCCTGATTATGGTAGAAGAAGGTATATTTTATGCCTCTATAGAAACAATTTTTTGAAAATTGTAAATCTCTTGGCGCTATGCAAGCGTGAAGATGGTCAATTTCATGAGTGAACTGACACTTTCTAAGAAAAAATGTTTAAATTTTCTTTCTTTAGAAGCCTAAAATAAAGTTTCGTTTATAAACTGTCCAAAATTCAACACTTCAATTTTCACCGTTTAGAAATGAGCGTAGTACTACGAAGTCAGTTTTCAGGTCCATTTTAAAGGGGTTTGTCGGACTCTTAATTATCACTTTCAGAACAACAGCTGAGATGACAAGTCAGAAGTAATTTAAGCTGACGACGAAGTCTGCAATAGGAGCCATTCTCTTCGATTTCCTGATGGCATACTTCATTCTAAAAACTAAAAGTTATTTTTTAAATTTTTGGCTAATGTTGAGTAAATAAATGTAACACAGAGGATCAACAAACGTCTAGTTACTATTTCTATCATAATTATATTCATTTTCTATTCAGTGCAAGTTTTTCTATCTTTTTTAACTTATCCACATTTTATTCGCATCTCTCTACTTGTGTTCTTCCACCCCTTTTTCGAAACCCCACTATTATCCTTTTTTTCTATGTTTCGCCCAGAACGATATCGTTCTGGGCTTCTTGGCATCTCCAACAATAAATAATTTTTCTTTTTTGAAAAGTTAAAATCCCACATTGCTGATTTCTTGGCAATCTAAATGTCATTTGACAAATTAATGTGGGGAAACTGATTATTTGTAAATATTATTTTTGTAATTCATAGGTATCTTCTCTTATGGCAGTAGCTCCATATAACTTATTTCAATTTGAATTATTATAAGTTGTGCAGCCGTAGCATAATTTTTGTAACTACCACCATTCCTTTCGGTTAATTTTTATTACATTACATAGGATGTCTGATAATGGTGTTTTTTCCCAGACTTGTGTCTACTTTATCAAATTCTGCTGGAACACGGATTCATATTCCAGTAAATACCTAGGTACCAACATTGTAAAATATCGGTATAGGGAACTATGTCAAACTTACATTTTGAATTTGTTAGAAGTTTTTCAATATTGCATGTTTCGAATGTACATGGAAAACCGTAGACCACAGGTTTCGTCCTTTTGGGACTCATCAGTACGGTGCTTTGCCCAACACACTCGAACCATGCTTCTTCTTCTTCTTGCGACTCGAAAATTTCCTAGGTTGCTCCTGGAGCTTTACCCCTTGCGTCTAATATTTAAAAACGTGTAATTGCCTTTTGTTAGCAAACTAAGGTTGGTTCATGTGTGATGGCTGAATGCTTGGTATGTATGGGTTTAAAATCCCGCGTTGTACTGAAGTACTTGACGCGGGCGGTGTCGTTGCCTTCGACAGTCGAACCATGCAACATTGCTTGCTGTATATATGTCGCAGGGATATGATAAAAACGGGGATTTGATGAAATCTCTAAGGGAAATGATCAAGTCACGGGAGATGTTAAAATGTCAACTGTGTTTTATCATTTTCCTAATAAAATCAAGTGATTTGATCAAATCTCTGAACCTTGTTAGTTAAATGACAAAAATAAAATCTCTAACAAATTTATTTAGTAAACCAGACATTATTTGATATACCTATAGTAATATGACAACGGTCAGAAAACATTTATTTCGAAGGAATCGACAGAAGAAGTATCAAAAAAGAAATGTAAGTTTTTAGTACCTAATTAAAAGTATGTTTTTCATGGAATGGCATTAAATATAATGTTCATTTATTAGAACACGTTGTGGATTTGTGGCATCTCGAGTTACAAAGGACGTTACTTTCTTTACAGGCACATCTTTTTGTTTTACATTGTACTTTGGATTTTTCACAGGAACACTTCTTGAACTCTTGACCTCCGAATAAAGATAATTTTCCTGCAATTTCACGCAAACTAAGCTCAATCGGTGAAATAGTTTCGGCAAATGTTGTAGCTATTTCAAGAGCGTTTCTAGGAAGCCAATCTTTTATAATGCCGACAGAAGTACCAATTTGGTATAAATTACTTTTAAATTTAATACGATCCCCGTAATGTTATTTCCATCTAATGGACCTCTATCTACCTCAGGCACATCAATTAAAACGGTGGAATCTACAAATACGTCTTTTAATTTCTTCACAGAATTATTTTTCATTTTTTCAGCTGAAATTCTTAGGTATTTTGCTGCACTTCCCCTTTGGTCTTTAATATTCTCTTCTTTTTGGCACAAATAGCATAGAATTCTCGATCCATATCCTTCTTCTCCCAACGTATTTCCACATATTGCGTGCACTGAATTTTTACAAATATCGCAGGAATGGGCTCCAGTAGATTGGTACTTCTGTCTTCATTATAAAAGATTGGCTTTCTGGAAACGCTCTTCAGCTAGGTACAACATTTGCCGAAACCGTTCCACCGATTGAGCTTAGTTTGCGTGAAATTGCAGGAAAATTATCTTTATTCGGAGGTCAAGGGTTCAAGAAGTGTTCCTGTGAAAAATCCAAAGTACAATGTAAAACAAAAAGATGTGCCTGTAAAACAAGTAACGTCCTTTGTAACTCGAGATGCCACAAATCCACAACGTGTTCTAATAAATGAACATTATATTTAATGCCATTCCATTAAAAACATACTTTTAATTAGGTACTAAAAACTTACATTTCTTTTTTGATACTTCTTCTGTCGATTCGTTCGAAATAAATGTTTTCTGACCGTTGTCGTATTACTATAGGTATATCAAATAATGTCTGGGGTTTACTAAATAAATTTGTTAGAGATTTTATTTTTGTCATTTAACTAACACCGTTCAGAGATTTGATCAAATCACTTGATTTTATTAGGAAAATTATAAAACACAGTTGACATTTTAACATCTCCCGTGACTTGATCATTTCCCTTAGAGATTTCATCAAATCCCCGTTTTTATCATATCCCTGCGACATATATACTTACACGCTTGGTGCAAGTATTAGCAAGAGCTAATTATTAGCCGAATTATGCGGCGGTAATGAGTGGTACTGGACTGTTCGAAAAACTACTCCTCGGGCACATACCCCGCCAGGCATTGAATTATATATTATATTGTTTTTAATTAAAGAGCGCTTAACCCAATTAAAACAGAAGCCAATAGACTTCGAGCCCTCATTGCGAAAAACATTTTAAAAACACTGTTAGGTTAAATCAGAGCATTTTTACGGGAGTTACGGAAATCCAAATAAATCTGGATAAACACACCCACGCTCAGACGCCGCATGCTAAAAATGATTTTAGTTTACGTTCTTAGGGTAGCACCACAAGAATTAGCCTTACCTTGTACGCGAATTTTTGACAGTTTCGCGATATGTTTAATTTCTTACTAAACATGGAAGTAAAAAAAATGATGCAGAAGGGGAATGAAAAACGATACTCCTTGCCTAAGAAAGTACCCGAGATTTTTTTATAGAACCCCCTTCATTTTTAATAATAACCGAATGTCCCTTAAATTTATGAAATATACTGCCCGAACAACCTGCATAATTATTATAATACGAAATTCTAAATTTACCAAGATTGTTATTCGTGGGACAGTCGGTACCTTTACTGAAACTTAATTTTTCTTTTAAATTTATTACATATTTATAATAATTGCTAATAAGTTTATGCAGCCAACACTACACAGCTGAATACTGATTTACAGTACTAAAGGAAGTCAGGCATGAAGTTGATCATTGTTTGCACTTATTTTATAAGCAAACTCGCCCATTCTTGTGTCTGTTGCCAGCTTTCATGGTAAGAATTTTTTAAAGCAAATCAATTTAATCCGAACTTTTCTTTTTATTCTGTTATGTTCCGTTACATATTTTGTCGCTATTATTAGGTTATGAAAAGCGATAAATACTTTAATCGGCGTTACATTTTACTTAATAGTATAATTAGGAATCCTTATAGAAGGATTCACCGAGAGTTACTTCATAAAATTTGGCAAATTACTGGGTGCCGTAAAATAAATAATTAAGTAATTAAACGATAGTGTCGAATTGATTTGGTACAATTTCACTCCTATCGTGTAATAAAACATAATTGCGTAATAATAGAAAAGGTAAAGTTGCAAATCATTAATGCAACAGAAAAAGCTATTATTGACTGAAGAACATCTGTCTTGCTCACTACTATTATTGATTTTGATGTAAAGCTTGACACTGTATTAGTTTTTAAATACCGGCCTTTTTTATAAATGACACTTTCTCTTACTTCGTGCCAGAGCTCGGTATCGCTTTATTTTACTTAGTTTGGCTACTTATTCTTTTTACTTTGTATTTTCAGCAAGGTCGAATTATCTTCATGAATTTGTTTACTTATTTTGCTCTTGTTGTTGCACTTTCTGCATTGTTAAACAACGATTTGGGTGGTGTTTAAAAAGATTTTAGTTACTATAGCAACGAATTTTTATTGAACAATAAAAGAAAAAATAAAGTACTTACCTATGTGACAAAAGCAAGCAATAAGAAAAATGTGCATGTATAGCACATTCATGATCTTTAACGTTACATGTCACAAAATTATATCGCCAGATGATGACGTAAGCATGTAGTATATTCATATGGAATTTTAGTCGACGTGAATATTTATTTTAGGTTATGGCGTCCTGTCGTGTTATACAACTATTTGGTACTTTTGAAATAAGTAATAATTACAAAAGTGGCATTTGATAGTTACGCCCTTTTCCTGTAACAAAATCTAAATATCTGCTTTGAACAAAAAAGTGTGCATGAGTTATGTACGTGCTTTATCTGGATGCGTTGCTATCTGCATATTTCATTATCTTTTCTGTTTAATTGTATGTAGCGACATGAGAACAAATGTAGCTTAGAATAAACAGTTGTACATTAAGATTCAACCTGTTCGTTTCATTTAATAAAGTAAATTTGTGATTTTTTAAAAACGTTATTCGTTCATTGAATCACTTATTTGGCGCAGTCGGTAGGATTATTCGAAGGCATCGATTATCGATATCCTGGAATATCAATTCTTTATCGAATAGAACCTCAAAAGACAGAAATCCGAAGAAAAAGAAATCAAGGACAACCACAGGCCATCCCGAAGAATGAACATCTTCATCTACCTGTAAGTTGCTCATTGTTTTCCATCTTTTGCTTTCCTTTATGTCAATAATAAACGATATTAGTGCAGATATTAAAGATAACTTAAGTGCATATTTAGAAACATTAAGTTTAAGTACTGACACTGATTCAGAAACAGAACAAAAAAATTTATTTAGCATTTCAAATAAATATAATAATTCAACAATGGCAAGACCATCTTTTGATTTTAAAATTTTACAAATCGTTCCTGAATTTGACGGGAACCCTAACAGACTTTATAGATTTATTTCTACTGCAACTGATTTACTGAATGATTTTTATGACAGAGTAAATGTAGATTGTGTACAAAATAAAGTTCTTTTAAATGGTATACTTTCCAAGTTAACTGGGCCAGCTGAAGAAGTATTTTCCCTTAGCGGTACCAATGACTGGGAAATTGTGAAAAATCTATTAATAACACATTTTGGTGATCAAAGAAATGAAAGCAGTTTGCTTTCCGACTTAAGTTCTTTGAGACAAAATTCAAATGAAAATTCTTTGCAATTTTACAGCAGAGTAGTTTCCACTTTAAATCTACTTCATAATTATATTAACATTCATGAAATAAACGACGCTGTCAAAGAAAGTAAAAAGTTACTTTTCAATTCACATGCTTTACATACTTTATTTGTTGGTTTGAAAGAGCCGCAAAGCTCGATGATCAGGTCAATGAAACCTAGTAATTTGGCTGATGCGCAGAAGTACATTATTGAGGATAATAATATCCGGTATTTACAAAAATCTAGTAATAGTTTTTTCAATCCTAAACCTAACAATCAAATGCATAATATAAAACCACGAATTCAACAACCGATTCCAAATTTTAATTTTCCCAGAACGCAGTTCCAACCCCAAAACTTTAACAACCAACATTTCAACAATTTTAGACCCCAATTTCAGTCTAACCAAAATTTCTCTAATAATCAATCATTTCCAAGAGGTCCAGTCCCGATTCAACCTAGGACTAATTTACCACCTCAAAGATTTCCTAAAAATAGTCAAGTATTTGGCAAACCACGTAACGTGTGGAGAAATCCACCAAATGGCCCGTCTACATCAAGACCAACACCAATGAGTATCGTTACTAATACTCAAAATGTTCCAAAAAACTTTAATCGGTCCTATTTTCAAGCAAGACCCAATCAAACCCCTAATTTCACAGTTGAGGAATTGCATAATGTCGAATTTCATCAAACGGAACCAAATTATGACGATTCTGGTTATTCTTACGATGAATATGACGAAACTGACACAACCTATACTCAATCAAACGATCAATACGATCACACTGAAGAGACTCCCCAAAATTTTCACGAGGATTTGAATCCAACCAACGTGACGTAATTGAATTAAATACGATTTATGACAAAAAGGAGCTTCCGTATATCCAAATAGCTAATCCGCCTTTAAAGCTGTTAATTGATACTGGAGCCACAAAATCATTTCTAAATCCTGAAATAGCAGATCAATATTACTCCGAAAATATTTTTGAAGAACCTTTTGTTATCCGTTCTATATTTCAGGAATCTTGACGAAATCATTGTGCAAATATCCCTGCTTTTTCCGAGTTAAATCTCAACGAATATTTAAAATTTCATTTATTTAAATTTCATCACTTTTTTGACGGACTTATAGGACTAGATATTTTAAAACAGTTAAACGCACAAATAGACCTATCAACTTCTTGTTTAAGAACTCCACATTCTGAAAATATCATTCAATATTATCAAGCGAAAAAGAAATTAATGTTTTTCGTAGAAGTTGAGGGAAATTCTGGAATAAAAATTAAGATACCCGTATCACAAACATCTGGTGATATTATTGTCCCAAAAACTAATATCAATCATTGTTCTATAAAAGAAACATTAACAAATTCGCAAAACGGTTATGCATGGGTAGAAATAGAAAATAGTGACTATTACTCTCATGAAATCAAGCTAACTCAACCCTTAAATGTACATAAATTTGAGTCTAACAATTTCGATTTATATCATGCCGAAATTGATCCGCAAGAACCTGTGAATAATGACATCTGTAAATTGCTTCGTACTCAACATATGAATTCCGAAGAAGACTACCACCTAAAAAAGCTTTGTCGATCCTATTCAGATATTTTTTATTACGAAGGCCAAAAATTAAGTTTCACGAACCAAATAAAACATAAAATCGAAACTAAAGATGAAATTCCGGTTTACACCAAATCATATCGATACCCCTTCGTACACAAAGAGGAAGTTCAAAAACAGATAAACTCTATGTTAGACCAAAATATAATTCGGCACAGTAATTCGCCCTGGTCCTCCCCAATTTGGGTAGTACCGAAGAAAGCAGACGCGACCGGAAAACGTAAGTGGAGGATAGTCGTCGACTACCGGAAAGTCAGTGAGAAAACGATTGATGACCGATATCCCATACCGAACATCAGTGACATCTTAGACAAGTTGGGAAGATGCCAATATTTTTCGACTCTGGATCTAGCCAGCGGGTTTCACAAGATCGAAATGGCCCCGGAGGACACCAAGAAAACGGCATTCAATGTGGAAAATGGGCACTACGAGTACGTGAGAATGCCATTTGGGCTGAAAAACGCGCCAGCGACATTCCAGCGCGTAATGGACAACGTACTCAGAGGACTTCAAAACCAAATATGTCTGGTGTATATGGATGACATCATCATATACTCCACGTCACTACAAGAACACATGGTCAATTTAAAGAAGGTTTTTCAGAGACTGAAGGAAACAAATTTGAAAATTCAACTCGATAAATCCGAGTTCTTGAAGAAAGAGGTAGCTTTTCTAGGACACATTGTGACTCCGGAAGGCGTAAAACCGAACCCAGAGAAAATAAAGGCAATAAAACAGTACCCAATTCCCAGAACTACTAAAGAAATTAAAGGATTTTTAGGCCTCCTGGGTTACTACCGAAAATTCATTAAGGATTTCGCCAAAATTACACGTCCATTCACCTTATGTCTCAAGAAGGGCGCAGAAATTAAACACGACGAAAATTTTCTAAAAACTTTCGAATATTGTAAGCAACTACTAACCAACGACCCCATCTTACAATACCCGGACTTCGAGAAACCCTTTGTCCTTACCACCGATGCAAGCAATTTCGCACTTGGGGCGATTCTCAGTCAGGGACCGATCAATTCCGATAAACCTGTCTCATATGCCAGCCGAACTCTGAGCGACAGCGAGAAAAATTATAGTGTAATAGAAAAAGAGCTTTTAGCCATAGTGTGGGCTACAAAATACTTTAGGCCTTATTTATTTGGTCGCAAATTCAAAATAATAACCGATCATAAACCACTGCAATATCTGATGTCTTTGAAACAACCCCACTCAAGACTCGTAAGGTGGAGATTGAGATTAGAAGAATTCGAATACGAGGTCCAATACAAAAAAGGTACGTAAAATACAAATGCAGACGCCCTCTCGAGAATCGAGATAAACGTCACCGAAATTACAAATGACCCTGTACCAAGTACATCGAAGAAGAAAATACCGGCAGAAGAATCTCAATTATCTAATATATCGCAGTATATGGATGAGTTTATCGACACATTCGACAACCAGGACATTATGTCTATCATCAATAATATTGACGAAGATCCGCACATCGAATATTTTGAAAACACAACCATAATTGAAAACGAAACTCAAGAAACCGAAGATAAAAACGAAGATAATAACGAAACTGTACATACGAACGCAGAAGATCCCATACTTACTATAAACCCTAGCGAGTCACCTATTAATCTTTTTCAAAACCAAATTTTTGTATCTAAATGCAGTTTACCAAGACCCGCCAACAGAAAATGTTTGTGGGAAACAAATAAAAAATACGTCTATCATATTTATATCGTAAATAACGATTTGACGCCTATTACAATATTTTTCCAAGAATTCGCTCAACCTAAAAAGACTTACGCTTTTTATTTTGAGAACGACGAAAATGACGAACTTTATAAAAATCTTTGCATTCACATGACCCAAACTTTCAAAAATTCAGCTTTCAATTTAATTAAATGTAACCTCAAACTCAACAATGTGACCGATTTGGAAAAACAAAAACAAATTCTGCAATACAACCATGAAACAAAAACTAATCACCGTGGCATCCAAGAAACATTTCAACAGATTAAACGTAAATATTATTGGCCAAATTATGCTAACGATGTACGAACATATATAAATAATTGCGATATATGCCAGCGTTCAAAATACGACAGGCACCCCCCAAAAATCCATTACCAATTAACCCCGACACCTAAACGACCTTTTGAAGTAATACACGTTGACACATTTCAGGCAAATAATCAAAAATTTCTAACCATTATTGACAAATTCTCTAAATATGCTCAGGCATTTCCACTTCCTGAAGGTGCGAACGCTATCTCAATTGTCCAGAACCTCATTACCTTTATGTCATTTCACGGCCTTCCCATCTCTATTGTGAGTGATGGCGGCCCCGAATTTAAAAATTCAGTACTAACAGATTTTGCGAAACTTCACAAATTAGATTTACACCTAACAACTCCTAGAAATTCCGATAGCAATTCACCGGTAGAAAAATTCCATGCTACGCTTCTAGAGCATCTAAGGGTCCTAAAGATTCAAAATCCTAAGTCAGACGCGACAAGTTTAATGCCCTACGCGATTTTTGGCTACAATCATTCAATACACTCTGTTACAAAACAGAAACCGATAGATCTAATAAACGGTCACTTAAATATAAAAGATCCCTTTGATATAGATTTAAACTTTGAAATTCTCAATAACTATGTTCATGAACATAAACAAAAAACGAAACTTCTATATGACCATATCCATAACATCAGTCAAACTAATAAAGAAAATGTGATTCAAAAACGAAACGAAAATCGTGAAGAACCGGTAAGTTATGCAGAAAATCAAGAAGTCTATTTAAAAAACGTAAAGTCACGCGGAAACAAACTCAAACCACCGTTTTCTAAACAAATTGTACAAAGCGACGAAGGTCTAAAACTAAAAACTCAGAAAAATACCTATCATAAAAATATTTTCAAAAAACCCAGAGCAAATGCTTCAAAACCAAATTTGTTACAGAATGACCCTCTCTGCGATCCACCTGTTGGAGTCGAAAGAAATACAGATAACGAACCTCAAGAACAACCCAGGTATACTTCCCTTTAAATTGGGAGAAGCCAAAGTGAAAGTAGGAACACACACATTTTTGCATTATTTTGATTTTATCCCAATAATACAGCAAGTTGAAACTATAAATTCTCAACACGATTACATTAAATTATCCGTAGAAAAACTTAAACTAGGATCGGAATATTTCTCTTCCCTACAAACTGCAGAAAATCATATCGACTACCTATTAAAATCTGTAAAATATAAAATTCAATCAATTTATCCCTTCTCAAAGAGGCAAAAACGCGGCTTGATTAATGGTTTAGGCAGTATTGTAAAAGCTATCACCGGTAACTTAGATCAGGTCGATGCTGATCGATACGACGCGGCGATAGAAAAACTACAAAATAATCAGAACGAAATTGTTACTTCTGTAAATCAACAAATATCACTCACTCAAGAAATTCTAAAAAACAATAATGAAACTTTAATAATCCTCAATCAGGAAAACATCAATAAAACTATTCGTGAATTGCGAAGTGATAATTTTTACTATTTCAACTTATTAGATTCTTTTACTCAATTAAAATTCAATTTGGACACAATATTATCAATACTAACGAACATCGAAAATGCTTTATCATTTGCCAAACTTGGAACGTTACACCATAGCATAGCATCAATAGACGATTTAAAATCAATTTTAAGCTCACTTTTAAAACATCATTCAATAAATCAATTGGTCTATTCGAACATTAACGAAGTATACAATCAATATAATATTATTTCAGTAGATGCATATTTTTCAAGCAATAGACTAGTATTTGCACTACATGTCCCTCTTGTACACCCGGACATATTTTTCCATTACCACCTATATTCCATCCCAACACAAAATTCAACTACCATTATTCCAAAAAATACCTATTTTACAATGAGTAACGATTTGTTCCAATATGATGGCGAGCCATGCAAATACCTGAACCCGTATTACCTGTGCAAAAATAACTATTTAATCAATGCAGTTCAAGGAGACGATTGTCTCTATTCAATTCTTCAAGTCAAAGGCGACACCCCCATGTGTCAAATGGTGACTATTGCTGTCAACAAACCCCTAATTGAAGAGGTTAGCGATACATATTACATAGCTATATTTCCGAAACAAGAAAAACTCGAAGTCAAATGCGAAGAAACCGATTTCGTGATGGTCCAAGGTACATTTCTAATCGAAGTTCCATATGAATGTACCATCCGTTCATCAGAGTTCAGTTACACCAACGAAAGAGGCAAAAATCAAGAAAAACCTCTTCTGCTGCCAGAAATAAAAATTCAGGAAAAATCCGAAGCCGAAAATACACTTCATGTCAACGACGTTTCACTGGACAAGTTACATGAAATACAACTGAAGGCAAATCAATTTCATCCGTTAAGAATAAATCAATACCACTCAACTCATCACCCTTGGACTATACCCTTGTACGTCATAGTCATCGTGTGCATCATGGGATTCACCGCAAATAAATTCAGAAAATGGAAGAAAAAACCGAATTTAGTTATTTCCAATCAATCAGAAGATCAACCCCCTATATCCACTGGAGTTTTATTCGTTCCTACCAAAACTCCTTCTTAAGGATGGAGGAGTTATGTACGTGCTTTATCTGGATGAGTTGCTATCTGCATATTTCATTATCTTTTCTGTTTAATTGTATGTAGCGACATGAGAACAAATGTAGCTTAGAATAAACAGTTGTACATTAAGATTCAACCTGTTCGTTTCATTTAATAAAGTAAATTTGTGATTTTTTAAAAACGTTATTCGTTCATTGAATCACTTATTTCATGTGCATGAACGCAATACATTTTTGAACGTATGACAAAATTTAAATTACAGAACATAAAACATTTCTCACACTACCTCATTTTCTCACTAAAAATATAAATCAAGAAATAGAATTCTGGACTAACTTCTGGTTTTATCTTGACAAGACATCGGCAGTTAAAAATTTGCAAAATAATCCACGAGGAATGCCCCTATTTTCTATTTAATACTCAGAAAACACTGATATTGGAAATATTTTACTTTATTTTAGCGAACATAAGATACTTACATCCAAACTTACAGTAAGCCTATAAACCACAGAATACCCAAATTAGAACGCGCAGCTTAATGTTAAAAGTAGGAACCGCGTTTAGCGCCATCTCTAGCTGTTTACAAGAACCAATTGTGTACAGGCGCGCGTAGATAGAATTGAAATTTAAACTTTATTTTTATTATTTATTATTATTATTATTATTTATTTAGTTTTTTCTGTTCTGATATTTCACTTGAAAGTTTTTTCAATTGAATTTATTGTTTTCTTCCTATATGGTTTTCTTTAAATTCATTGTTTTTTCCCTTCAAGCTACAAGGTATTCGATTTTCCTTTGTGTTTTTCTTATACCCCGTAGGTAAATACTGAAATTCAGTTATCTAGTTATCTTATTTCATGGATATCATTATAATTTGTCAATTTTAGTTTCCTTGTCAACTGTCATAATAATTTGTTTACAATTTTTCTTAAACATTTCTGATGATGGGATCGTTTGTAGATCTTGAAACCGGTTAAATAAAATATTTTGTTATACTTATTGGTAGTACGCGAAGTAATTTTTTATTTAATCGTGGATTTCTACCAAATAGTGAAAAGTGAAAATATTAACTACATTTATTTTTATTAATATTAAAAATCCAACTAAATTAAAGAAAACTGTAGGCATCAATTTTATTTACTCAGCATTTTACATTGTAAGTAGAAACATAAATAACGCTAAAGAACGTCAAATAGGCATTCTTTAGCGCACACAAACTAATACTAAAATCAAATGAAACTTACTTGTAAACGTTAATTACACAATAATTTGCGAAATTTAGTATATTAATTCAACACCAGAAGACGTGGAAGGAAGACATTTCACAGCCGCATTGCTGCTATTTCGATGTCCGAGGGAAAACTCGTTATTCGCAGAGATGTCATTGAAGTACCTACTGACGAAAGTGAAAATATATACGTGGCCTGCTGCTTTTTTGTGCAAAATTATTATGTCTTTGTTATGCACCTATTTCTGATTCAATATTATTACGTATCGAGAAAACGTAACCATATTTAGATATTCTGTGAACGTAACCACCGAATATCTAAAATAACATACTTACAATTTTTAAATTTTCCATAATTGTCTAACGATGCCGGTTGTGACATAAATAACAACAAAGCGCATGCCTCGCATGAAAATTTCACGAATCGGTAAAACAGAATTTCGACGGCAAATGTCAGAGTCGTAGTGCCATCTAAAGTGGTTTACAAAAATTGAAGCTAACATAGTTCAAGGTCGTGCATAACAGTGAAACCCCCCCTGCTATAAACCAACTGACAAGTCAAAATCGAAAAGTCATGACAATATGACAATCGTAAAATGCGAACGGGATAGGAACGACGTGAAAATTCGACTGTTGCTACAAATAAAGCAAACATGAATACAGTCCGATTTTTAAAAGAAGCATCTTTCGTCATCGACTACATTCGTATGAATTAAGACCGAGACGTATGTCGTAGTTGTTTCTTCTCTCAATGACGGCACAAATAGTTGTCAAACAAACGTCAGAAACATAAATGTCAGCAAAATGTTGGAAGTTTAAAATTACGATATAAAGTGATGAATAATTTAAATTGAGGTACTAATTACTTACTAAAATCAAGAAAAATTGAGTAATGTGGAAAATCAAGAGAAAAATTCACTTAGAAGGTAAGGTAGGGAGTTAGGAACTCAACGGGGTTGACAGATTAAATATATTTTAGCATATGCACAATATGAAAAAGTAATGAAGTTAAACAATAAGTAAAAGTACAAATGGCAGTAAGGATGAGGCTCATGCTTCGCTGGGGTCCTGGTAGAACGGAAACCAGGTTCTTCATTCTTCGGGAATACATTAAAGAGCAGAGAAAAAATGTTATATTGTTAGCTATGTAGAAGCAACGATTTTAATATTATGTAGTATTACAAAATTACATACGATGGTCGATGGGTCTATGGATTTGCAATATTTAACCATAATAATATATCAAACACAAAAATAATATAAAACTATACAAAAAATTGGTTAAGTGGGAATCAATTCCCGCATGAAGGGTTCCGTACATACCTACATTAAAAAGATTTTGTCTAATCTACAATATTATAATCCCTAAATGTATTGTGTTCAGTCAATAAATTATTATTATTTGTCACTGTCATTCATTTCATTTGAAAATACAACTGTCAGTGGCAATAAAGGGGCATTGTTTCCTTTTTCAGCTTTAAGATAATCGAGCAGGGATAGCACCATTTCCTGGCACTTCAAATTCAACGTACGACCTCTCATGAGTAAGGAAAATTCTGTAAATGTATAAATTTTGGGAGTGACTACTGAACAGTCCGCCGGCGCCGGTCACTTCTAAATTTTGTTCCAGGACAGTCGACACAATATCAGTAAAATGACGTTTAAGAACTTCGTTATTAAAACACATCGCCAACTGTCTCGGTGGGTGTTCAGGTATGGTGCAAAGCTGACATTTTGTTGTTCTATGGCCACACGAGTTCTGCGCCCGCTCGGGTCCGCATTTTTTGCTTGTTTCTACATCATCTTTTTGCCAAAAAATGCGTGTGTCTGGTGCGAAAGGGCAAGTAAGGGTCTATTTTAAAAAAGCGTTCTCTCAGCTTTAGTTTTTTTACACTTCCAAAATGCCAAATATAGGTTACATTCTGTAATGCGCAAGCGGCCGGACTGTGCAGTAGTCACTCCCAATTTTTAAAGTTTTTAATATTGAACTTAACCTAAAACCTTACCGATTAATTTTTCATTGTAACCAATATGAAATTTATAGATTTCTAAACAGCAAACGGAACAACAAAACAAATCAAAACGGCACTTATATTAGAACAACTCGAATAAACTCAAAACCTCCCAAATATAACACAGACGAGGAACAAACTAAATTCACACGGCGCCGTCGCTGTAGCCAATAAAGCCCAGATGCCGACATTGACAAATTGACACTGTCAGTTGGAGTTGCCACGGACCATGTATGCGCTACGACGGTATTTAAGCAGTTGTCTTTGTCATCATTATGCTCTTATCATTAAAGGGTGGGAAAGACATGATTATTCATACTGTTTCTTTTCAATACGTGATGCACGATAATAACGTTGGTCGTAAATCGACAATAAATTCGTTACGAAATTTGCTTCTTTTAAAAATTGAACTGTAGCTAACATTAGAGAAATACGAGATAGAAAGAGTTACACTAGCAAACGTGTAGCTTTGATAATATGAAGAAAATTTTGTAATTTGTAAGTGCACCAACTTTCATTTACTTAAACAGCAGAACACAACACATTTTTTGATAGGTATACGGATAGTTCCTTCGGTTGCCTTTGGTAGCCTTTGCGTTGGGTGTATCAGCAATCAAACCAGGAAATTATTGGAATATATTTTTGATAGCAAAACACTAGGCGAAAGGGGAAGGAGCATGTCATCGACGATCAATGTCATTACATAATATTACCATACTCGCATGGAGAATAAGGAGCAGAAGAAGTCACCTGACCTGACCTGGTAGTTCATCACGACATCTTAACAATTTTTTTTTGGGCGGTAGTACTAAACTTACACATTTTATTAATTATTATACTGGACTCGAGTTTCGAGCACTTCTTGCCATTTTATGAAAATGGCAAAAATATCAAAACTTGAGTCAAGTATAAATGAAAAAGTGGTACAGTCGTACAGCACGACCTATTTTCTACAAGTGCAGTAATAGGATAGATAACTTTCTTATTAACAGAGATGGAAAAACATTTAAGCAACACTTCAGGAAATGAATGGGAAGTTAGCCAGGCATGAGTAAAAGGAAGCTCTTTTATCGGTTCTTAAGCTTTCACAATTGTGTCATCAAGAGTCTACATCTACAATAATAGAACTCGGCACAAATAGCTATGTTTTCCCTAGCGGATAATGAAGAGAGAGAAAGAGGTGGAGGGCACAGGTTAACCGAAAAGCAGGGAATGCAGTTCAGGAAGGATTGAAATGTGAAAAGGTTCAGAGACCCGTACGTAAAAGACCGCCTAAAAGGCAGTATGCAAATATATAAATAGAGAAAGCCTAAAAGGCTACTGGATAGAAGTGTATTAATATCAGAAAACTTGAAAAGGAGCCTATCAATAAGTTACATATTGCTTCAATTGCATGTGTCAGTATGGACGATGGCCGTGTTATTATTATGCATGTAAACCATCTCTAGCACGAGGCGTTTCTTTAGGTTATCTTCACTAACAAGTATAGAAACTTCACTGAAATCGAAGGGGTGATTGGTAAGGGTATAATGCTGAACAAGAGCACAACGTCAGACGTCTACACCCACTTTTACGTGAAGACATGCGGGCAGTAAGGTGTGTTTGACCTACGTAGCATTTGACAAGAAAGGCGTAGGGTGGGATCCTTCAGTCTGGTGTAGACGTTTCCACCTTTATGGAAGTAAGAGTAGGATATCTTGTATCTGGAATCTGCTTTGAATATTGAAGATATACCACTCAAAAGAGCCCTAATAAAAGAATTGATATATAAAACTCTAAGGCAGGGGCTGGAGGATTGTCTAATCCTTGAGAAGTTCTATTTTACTCTGCAGTTTTCTGGAATCATTTTCAACGCAACATATTTAATGTAACCTATAAAACGAACCTTGTTCGTTGAAGTAATGTACGTAGAGTGTAGAGATACGTTATGAACGTTTCAGTACCAGCTAGCTGGAGTAATATTCTGTGATATCTCGTAGTACAATATAATCTGGATTCGTTCTATAATTTAATGCCTAGCGGGGTATTTGCTCGAGTAGTTGTTCGAACGGTCCAGTACCACTCATTAAGTATAATACATATTTCGTTGTGGGAAAAAAATTAACATTAACTTACCGTGAATGTACATAGGTATGATGTGAAATACTGAATTTTTCTTAATGGTTCCTGTTAATCTAGCAATTTTTATATTACGGATTATAACGACGATCTAACGAAATAATTATTACCTCAATTATTTAATTATCAAATATATAAATTCAATATACATAATTCAGTTCCTGTAAGGTGAAGAAACACGTGCAAGTAATGCCGCGTAGTACAAAATGTATCTAACAACATCGCAAAATCTAGAGAAAGTGATCGAAAAGTTGGAAATGTTCCCAATGAACCTACTACATGAATGTAATTATTGTTTGTATTATGGGATCAATTCGGGGATGCCCATGTAATATTTATTTATGTTCCTTGCAATTCGGTGAAGAGGAAATACCATGCGTAGCGACGGATATAATTATTTATTGTCTGAATTGCAAATAATAATAATAATAATAATAATAATATCTCTACTCACTCCTACTAACCCTAAGGTTAGTCCCAGAAGCTATATAGCTTGTGCGGGACGGAGGAGGCGGCATATTACTATTGGCCGCAGGTGCGTCACAGGAACGACCTACAGTTGTTCGTACTCTACCCACCATTTAGTGCGAGAATGAGGAAACCTGGAAAACCTCATAAGGTAAAGCTGGATAGGCGATCCAAGGCGCGCCCTAGCCACAGCGCAGAAATGAGTCACCCATCCATAGCCAAACCGCGGGCACTGTTGCTGAGCATTAACGACTACTCACTCGCGCATGCCAGCAAGATCCCACGGCCCGGAATGTTATGTTACATACTGGAATATTTCTGAATGATATCTGTTCGGTGTTTATGCAAGCTAGTATGTTTTTAACCCCCGACGCTAAAAGAGGGGTGTTATAAGTTTGACGTGTATGTCTGTGTATCTGTGTGTCTGTCTGTGGCATCGTAGCTCCTAAACGAATGGACCGATTTTGATGCGTTTTTTTTGTTTGAAAGCTGACGTGATCGAGATGGTTCTTAGCTATAATTTATAAAGATCTGTTCAGGAGTTGTGCCGGGGGTTACTTAAAATTTTGAATTTTATTACTTATTTATAGATTAAGTCGAATGTTACAAACGAGGTTACAAATATAGTATTTACAGTATGTACACACGAAAGGAATTCGCTGAGGTTGCTTCTTGGTCAAGTTGTTCCAGATAAGGGCTAAATTGGGACAGAAGTGTTCCAGTGGCGTAGAGTCGCCACACGAACCCCCTTGGAGTGATTAACGTAAACCCTGTCTGGAAATCGAATCCGGCGGCCTGATCGGCGTGGATGTTGACGGTGTCGGTGGGGCGTGAACATAGAATGGTTCTTGATTTCTAGTGTGTGTGCTGCCGTCGTTAGCGTCGTTGAGGAAGTATGCGGGCTTAAGACGGTCACGACAGGATAGGGACCTTCGAAGGGTTTTTGAAGTGGTGTTCGTACGTCGTCACGGCGGAGGAACACTTGGTCTGCTGTTGCAGGATCTCTAAAAATTAAAGTTTTTGTATTAGTCGTATGTCGTGTCCCCGGAGGCATTTAGGCAAAACATACCACGTTTTAACCCTTGCATAAAAATTGAATGCTCTGATTGGTCCGTACCGATACGAGGTACGTTTTGTCCAGCTAGGGCTGAACTCAGGTACGGATTGTCCGACGCGTGATGGCGCATTCACCATGTTGGGAATTTGCGATATACGCGCGTAACGTTGCCTTCCTGCGTTATGCGTTGACGTGGATTGTTAATCTCCGAAAATGTCGATGATTTTACAATTTCCCCAAGAATTTAACTATAAAGAGCGTATAAATGCAAATGGCACAACAGTCCTCTACGCTGATATCGACAGTGTGGTGAGATGCGACGAATGGATAAGGAAATTTTCGCACCTAACCTCAACTTCGTGGATTGTGCGACGTACGAAGCCACCATCGTCTAAGATATTATTTAGGTAAGTGAAATATTCACTACAAAATGCAAACTGATTAAAACTTGGCGACAAACACTAGGACACTTCAATTTTTGTCCTATATTTATTTTTTTGTAGGAAAGATTATGTATGTCACCACAGTTCTTTCAAAAAAGTTAAGCCAACTGTAAAGAAGAAATCCAAAAACTTATACTGTGGCGCCTCAATTTCTGTTGTTGTGAAATTAACCACTAAAGAGACTAAAAAGAGACATGCGCATATAAAGGTATTAATGAATCGTGCATTCAGAAAAGGTTCTTATCAAGCAATCAGAACGTTCTGACTGTACACACAGTAGTTGAATCAAGAACTTTGACGTAAATTCACTATGAATTCTTAATAAGTTAACCCCACACCTTGTCAGCGAAACACGTGTCGAGTTTAATTACTGTGTCATTGTCTTTTGGCGTGTGGGGTTAACTTATTAAGAATTCATAGTTCTGACTGTAGGAAATCAGTTTAAAAAAATAACCCTTGCCCTTTTTACAGACTTACATTCTTCTTGTCAAGGCTTACCCTTTCTTCAGCGCGTCATGCGTAATGTGTATAGGTCGTTAATCATTCTTTAACATTCAAAAATTTCAGAATGGTTTACCAGCAATTATTACAATTAAACACAGACACAGTCACTCCTTAAGCAGTGCTGATGCTTTTTCGGCACTACCTGCATCAGCTGACACAAAAGACTTATTTCTAAAATACTTTAATCAGGGGCTAGGAATCACTGAAGCAATTAATTACCACACTGATAAAATAGAGCTAGAAATGGATGAAACTGAAATAGCCAATTCTTCTTCAAATCCCAAATATCTAACAGTGAAATACTGGTATACAGAGTGGAGGAAAGTAAACCTTGGTCCTCGAACTGGCCTTGGGGTTTTAGAGGTATAATTTTTTTGAATACCTGGACTTTTACAAAATAATTGCCATGTATTTTATAGAAATTAAAGGAAAAACTTCCGGAATATGAAACTTTAGGAGCTGCGGTGACTATAAGAGATAACCCTTTTGCCGTTGCGATTGTAACACCCATTATGCGTAGGGGTCATAATTTGCCGTGTGCTAAAGATATCATATTTATCGATAGTACTGCGTCTTGCGATGCCGAAAACCATGTCATAACATTTTTGTTAACGGTTACCGTTTGTGGTGCAGTACCTCTTGCAGTGATCATTACATAAAACCAGACGCAATTGGATTATACATGCGGTTTCAAAGCTGTTCTAGAAATGCTCGGCGATGATGCATTTTGTGGTCATAAACAACCAAAAATCATTATGACCGATGACAGCGATGCTCAACGCCTAGCTCTACGAGAAATATTCCCTGCGGCGAATTTACTACTTTGCTCATTTCATGTGGGGCAAGCAGTATGGAGATGGTTATGGGATAAGAGTCATAACGTACTAAAACAACATCGCCCAATTTTGTACAACACTTTTAAAAAAATATTAGTTGCGTCTAATGAACCCCGAGCTGAAGAAGCCTTTGAAGAGGCTGTAACAGATATCACTGGCAGCACCTACCCACTTTGGATATGTTACATTAAAACATACTGGAATTGAAGACAACAATGGTGTTCAGCTTATCGCGACGCAACCACACACGGAAACCAGACTAATAATTTTTCAGAAATTTCCGTTCGTCTATACAAAGATATTGTTCTAAACCGTTGCAAAGCCTACAATGCTGTAGCTTTAGTTGATTTTACGTGTACAGTATTAGAGCAGTACTACATTAGACGCCTAAGAAATTTTGCTAATGGCCGCATAGACACACGCAGACTTTTATTAAAATCTCAAGTCCAAAAAGCATCATATTTAATAAAAGATGCCATAATCCAGGTAGATTACTTTAATTACAAAGTTCCCAGTAGTGGTAATACTGAAATGTTGTATGATGTGGACTTAAATTTAGGATCCTGCACATGCGAAAACGGCAGACTAGGGAATCTGTGCAAGCACCAGGCTGGAGTTTTATCTTTATTTTTTGATATGGAGAACTCTACTACTGAAGAAAGGTATTCTATGGCTATTCTAGCTTTAGGAAATAAAGCTAACCCAAAAGAATTTTATGCTCCTTTTTCTCAAAATAAGAAAGTAGATTCTGTGTCAGAACCGCAGAACTATAACATCTTGCACGATGAAAGTGACAATGAAGCTGTCGGTAGTCTCCCACATCATTCTTGCTCAACCGAAGAAAAAGCACCTAATAAAGAAAGCGTTAATGATATGTTTGCACAGTTTGTAAAACTGTATTTATGTCCTGAATCGTGGTCTGAATCGCAGTATATAGTACAACTGCTCTAATACATATGTATTAGAGCAGTTGTACTATATACAGTAAACAATACCAATACGCTCCCCGGAGTAGGAAGCAGGACATTGAAATGACGTCTGAGGTTGACGTCTGATGAACTCTGTGGGGTCGCTTGTTGGCTTGAACTGTTGCTGTGTGATAAATTCACACGGAAGTCGGAGGGATTCTCCGTAGAGCAGTTCTGCTGCTGTCGACTTTACTTAATTCATCTCGCCAGGTTGCTCGTATTCCCATTAAGACGGTGGGTAAAACTTGTGTCCATCGGTCGGTTTCGTGGCATTTAATGGCGGCTTTGAGTTGCCTGTGGAAGCGTTCGAACATACCATTCGCTTCGGGGTAGTATAACGTGGTTTTGAGGCGGATAGTGCCTGTTAAATAACTAAGATGCTTGAAGAAGTGTGACTCGAATTGTCGGCCTTGGTCTATAGTTACGCGGTAGGGTGTACCAAATCGGGTTATCCAACCCGCGTAGAATGTTATAGCTATTGTTTCTGCCTCGATGTTGTCGGTCGGAAAAGCTTCTGGCCATCTGGAAAATCTGTCAGTACAGGTTACACAGTAACGTTTATTTTCTGAAATGGGCAGGGATCCGACTATATCGATGTGGACGTGTTCTAATCTTGTTGATGTAACGGGAAATGTTGCGAGTGGGTTGGAGATGTGTAGGTGTATCTTCGATCTCTGACATTGTATACATGCGTGGGTTTTTGAGGAAGTCCCATTGGTCTAGTGATTTCTGGGAACTTCAGCAGAAGATGATGCTGAGGCTAGGTTCCAGAAACGGTTCGTATAAAAGTGTGGCTGTCTTTGCATTTGTAGGCACGTGCAGAAATGCGGGTGAGGGGATCTAGTAGGCGTTGATTTCTTATGTTGGCCAGGAGGTTATAGCGGTGAAGAAAATCAGCGATGACGAAACTCCAAGGAAAAGATCTTCGGAGATCTAGGTTGAGATTGAGGGTGACGAAGCCATATGTATGAATGAGTGTGCCATTTGCTGCCTGAAGAAGATAGCACGCCTTATTGCGGGTTGCGGGATGAACGAAAGGTTTCGCGGGTAAACACTGAGTTCTGATCCAGTATCAATTAAAAACTGTGTTCGGGTGTCCCTATCGGAGACGAAGAGGCGGTAGCGTTGGTACCGAAGGTACGGTGGTAACAGGAAATTGAACCTTTGTTCCGTGAAATAGAGCGAGATCGTGAGCGTGAGGAACACGCTGAGTGAGCTCTGAAACGTGAGAGGTGGGATGCAATTGTGTCGGCGGAAAGTTCTTAAAAACCAGGGCTTTACCCGTCAGATCTTGACAGCTTGGTGGCGGCTCGCTCGATTTTCATCCGGAGAAGGCGGTGATATCACTTCACGAGTCTCCGGAGGAATGAAAAAGCAAAAAAATTACCGCAATCGTAAGCAGGATGTCGAATCTGGACCACTCGTCCGTTCGTCGTGCTGACGAGTCACCGCTACCAGTCTGCGCTCTGATGATCTCCTCTTTCGATTTAGTAAATACAACATTAGTCGCTTACTTGAATCGCGGGTTTCAGAAGAGCGGTCCACCCGGTATACTTTAGTATATGTGGCAGGTGGCGGTCAGCAACTATAGACGCTGGGGCGGCGGTTTCTTCGTTTACCTTACCATTTTCGAGCCAATTTATAACTTTGGGGTCTTTAGTTATGGGATCAATTCGGGCATGCCCGTATAATATTTATTTATGTTCGTTGCAATTTTGGCGAAGAGGAAATACCATGCGTAGCGACGGACATAATTTATTGTTTGAATTACAAACGTTACAATACATACTGGTCTAGTTCTGATTGTTATCTGTTCGGTGTTTATGCAAGCTAGTATATTTTATAGATTAAGTCGAAGGTTACAAATAGTGTTTACAGTATGTACACGCGAAAGGAATGCGCTGAGGTTGCTTCTTGGTCAAGTCGTTCCAGGTAAGTGCTTAATTGGGACAGCAGTGTTCCACTGGCGTAGAGTCGCCACAGTATTATTTTAATAAGTTCTCCTTGTAACCCGGGTACATAAGGCGAGAGTTATCCATGCTAACTCTAAAACTTTGAACGCGAACACCTTACAGGCGTACAGCATGCCGAACAACACATTTTATATTTTTTGTAATACGGGGTGTGCCACCTATGCGTATTTCTTTTGTTCCACCTTTATTACCTATTTCAGAGAAAAATGTTAGCTGAGACACCCCTCTAAATTTTGACGCTCCGTTACACAAAATTGTTTTCACTTGTACAGACTGTTCCATTTCTTCTGAACAGTACCTAACTTTGGTTCTTTAATTAGAGCGCCCTATATTCGGTTGCATTTTTAGATACCTTGCTTGGGTTTACTAAATGTTGTATTACATACTTTTTGCCTAAAATGAATATTTTTGATGTTACAGGCAGTTTTATAAAGATTCTGACAGATGTAGAGGAATTTGAAAAATTAGATATCTTCAAGTAAAATAAAACTGCAGCGTTGATATTTTGACGAGATAAAAGTAACATCTTAGAGTAACTGCTCCAGTAATAAAAAGTCAAAAATATTATACAGGGTATGAGCAGTTGCATGGCCAAATTAATATATTGGAAATTCCCATAACTTTATTTATTTAAATGGAACCACATCGTAATTTACATATTACAGTAGTTGTTGTTTTAATTATCGATTCGCTGTCTATTTCATATGAACTTGTGTACCCCTAAACTTAAAATAGTTTTTGTGATAATCTGGGTCAAATATGTACGTATATTACCCAGATTTCTTATACAAGAAATTAATATTTGCACATGGTAAAATTATTGCATTTTCAAACTAGTGTTAGGAAATAATAAATAATTATTCGCAGCTTTTATTTTTCCTATTTAATTAACTCAATATTAATAATTCTTGTACACAAAAATCCAACCTCATCATACCACATCCAAAACACAACTGGCAACTATCCTCTCTTAACTCTTAACCTAGTGTGACGTAACCTAAAAGACTAACGCCACAATGGAGGATCCTGCCGCAGCTATGCTCGAAGCCGAAGATGGGGTGGGCTAAAAACAGGAAAAGGGCGCCAAGGAGTTGTTGGCTGATCCTCTGTAGCCAACACACAACGACTGCAACTCCTAAAAGCCGCTGGTACACAATAGGGCACAATAAAATAACAAAAGAAAAAAACGTAGTCAAATAGTATATCATATAATAAAAAAACAAAATAGGTACGTAAACCAGATATGGCGATATCTGACAATATATATATAATAGCAATACCAAAAAGCACCGATGATATCAACAAATTAAATATCAATGAATATATATAATATAAATATAAAAAAAGCAATGAACATAAACCTGGGTGAAATTTAGACACCCGGTACTAACGTTGCGTTAAAAAAAGGGAAAATCAAAAATAGGCGCGGATGACGCGGTAAATACACTACATGAATGAATTTTATATCCTTAAAGTACTTTGCAGCTGCATTGTTTACTTGTTTGTTGCTAACCATTTTTATTTCGCCTGGATCGGTGCTTCGTCGTGGTCGGTCACAATAACGATCGATAACACTGAATTTGACGCTTTGCAAAGATTGCAGTGCAATCTTTTGCAAAATGCCCATAACCTCCACAATTATAACATTTAATTTTAAATTTGTCACTCGCACCTGTACTTCCACTTGGATTATTACTGCTGGGTCGGTTGTCACTAAATCTTGACACGGATGGTATCTGCTCTTCCTTTTGATAAGTACTAACTTTCTCCTCGTCTTTTCTTCCATAAATTCTGCTTTTTCTTGCTTCATTGATCCTTTCGTATTGGACTAAATCTTTTAACAACGCATCTTCATCTTCATGCTCTCTAGACATCGCATAAGAACTTAGTTCCAGAGACCATAATCCTATGACCACCTGTTCTTTGATTTCTACTAAAGCGAGACTATTTCTAAACAATGATACCTTTTCATGAAAATAAACATGAATATTTTATTTCGGTTGCTGAACCTTCATCTGCATCATTTTCCATAATTCTGTTTTGCTTACATCGTGCACAAATGTTTTCTTGAACTTTTCACGAAACATCGGCCAATCTCTTAGTTCACTTTGGTGACCTGCATACCAACTCCTAGCAGCGCCCACTAAATTGCCTCTCGCAGTTTCGAAAATAAATGGTTCGGGAAAATTATGGAGTGTTGCCGTACATTTTAACTGCTGTAACCACTGTGAGGCCACTACACCACTTCGTTCACCACTAAATTTCTCGATCGTTCAGGATAAATCAGGCATAACATAACTTTGAGTAACATCACCATTTCCAGAGTTATGATGACTTTGATTCTGTTGTAGCATACTGAGCATTGCAGCATTTTGTTGCAAAATGTTTGTTATTGTATTCATAATTATACTCATATCACTTAAGTTTGTACTTGGTTGATTGTTTACATTATGTTCGCTACTAACTCCAACACCAACATGTGATTCTCCTTCAATTTGGCTTCCGCTTCCGGCACCACCATTTTGATTCTGGTTTCCGCAAAAATTCTCGAACTTGCTTTCATCATAAGACATCTTGATTATTTTCATATATATTTATCGTTCATCCCACTTCTGAATTGTTAGGAAATAATAAATAATTATTCGCAGCTTTTATTTTTTCTATTTAATTAACTTATTAATAATTCTTGTACACAAAAATCCAACCTCATCATACCACATCCAAAACACAACTGTCAACTATCCTCTCTTAACCTAGTTACATACTACTTCCGTCAGATTCCACTACTACCAATCTAGAAAAATAAGAATTCCCAACACTAGCATCAAAACAGATATGTAATATTAATTTACAAATGATGAAATAGTATATTATAGTACAAGTGGAGAAACTGAAAATTTCGCTCACGCAATTTGCCAGATTTGCACACGAGCCGCCAGGCGAGTGTGCAAAGGCAAATAAGTGAGCGAAACGGTTTCTCCACGAGTGCTGTATAACGTTTTGTTCAATCCTGCCACTGAACTAAATATTATTTCAAAAATATTCAAAATCAATAATTCAAATTTATCTGACAAATGGGCAGGTATTTATACAACATAATAACATAGAGAGCGTGTTTCATCATTGTTATGGTTACCGTTACTATAAATAATAAACAAGCTATACTTGGGCCGCCGAACAGACGGAGTGATCACCCTGCAAGAACGTGCTCTAGCGGGGCCAATATTAATTTATGACGACCTAATTGGAGTCATGCGACTTCGTTGGGTCTATAGAAATCGCATCACTGCGGTTCGGTCGTCCTAAATTGATAGTGGTCCTGCCTAGAGCTCATGATTACAGGGTGATCACTCCGTCTGTTGGGCGGCCCAAGTATAGAAGAAGTCAATTTTTGTACGTTTCAGCTAAATTTGTACCTAAAATAAGATTTTAATGAGAAAATATGGAAAAAATTATGATTTAATTTTACCGGAGGATATTAAAAGAAGCTGATGCCGCTGCATACAATTGCCTCAGAAGTCTAAAGGAAGGTATATGAACGAGCTGACAAAATTCCATGATTTGATGCGCACAAAGAAAGTTCATCTTATAACGGAGGAAGTGATCTTAGCCTATTTTAATGGATTGGTAGAAAATTACGAGCCATCTTCTTTGTGGTCCACATATTATATGTTGAAGACAATTTAATTTGTTTTTGAAAAAGTAGATATTACTTACATAGCAAGTAAGTTTCATAGTGCTATATTTTTTAAAAGTATTGGCTTTAACTCTGCAAAAATGTGCATATTACCTAATAGAAATGTTGATAGTACCTACTTAATATTCAATAAATATCTAATTAATTTTGAATATATTATTAAAACGCACACAAATAAAATTTTTTGACAACAATTATTGAGCTAGTTTATTGACAGAAACCATCATAAATTGCCGTGTCAATTTGAATGATTAATTTTGAATATGTTTGTAATTTTATTGAGAAATAGAGTGGGTGAAAGTTATAAGAGTGAACGAAAGTACTTTCGCTCACTGCTTTCGCCCACCCGTTGCCAAAGAAACGAAGTGAGTGAACAAAAGTAATGTTTTCTCGCATAGTATCTAAGGGTGAAACAACATGTTTCTATGGCAGGATTGAGCAAATGCATTTTCAAACTACGAATAATAAAAGTCATTTCAATTTCAATTTCTTACCTGACCCATGGCACACTATGTCAAGCACAAACGTTGTCTTTATTAATTAGAGATAGTTTAGGTAATTGAGGGTAACTTTTACTTAAAAAGCGGCATTTCATCTTGTAGCATTTTCAAATATATGCTTTACAATAATAGATATAAAAATATTAATAATTTTGTTTGCGAATTAGAGACAGCCAAATATTTTAAGGCGATTGCGTCAAAAAGTTTGAATTTTAGAGTTTATACATAACTGAATGCATAGGTATGGGAGAAGGAAAACAACTGTGAAAATTGTATGGTGCCATTTGAAAAAATAAAGTTATGGCGTTTGAAAATTTTCTAACTTAACCATGCAATTGGGTAATATGTATTTTTAGTTTTTTAATGCAGCGGCATTTTTTCCTAAATATTGTTTTCTTTTCAGCAAAGTCTTAGTAATACAACTTTCTTCAATTCGAAAATATTTCATTTTCAAAGTTCCTGTAGGTGTGTGAAAATCTTTAACAAAATTCTTTTAACGCCAGAAATATGGATTTTAGGCAAAAAATGTCTTATATAACCTCATAGTAAAATCATTTAAGGAATCCAAAAATGCTATCAAATACAGGGTGTTTCATTTAAAAACAAAGCTACTGTGCTGAAGAAATGTGATGACTTGTATAAGTGAAAATAATATATATGTACTAATAAACAAAGAATTCAAAATCAAGGTGGATCTCTCATATGACATTTTTCTCTAAAATGTATAAAAACGGTGCAACAGAAAGAATACGCTTAGTTTGCGCAGCCTGTATAAAGAAATTGAATCTTTATTTTGAGATAAATATGTAATTCAAGTGTAATAATGGGTCTTAGAAAGAACATTTAAAATACTAATCTAATGAATAAAACTATTGAGGAAAAAGAGTTGTGCTGAAATTTGTTAAGGTATCTATTACTCTGGTGAATGCAGAAGAAGTACTGTGCTGGTACCTGGTAGTTTTTTATAGTTCCAAGAATTAGTTTTCTTAAGTGCTCATAATAATTTTGTTGTTTTTATCGGGCGATATACATAGATATTACAGCAAATTCACGCAACGTTAATATTGGAGAGGAAAATAGTGAAATTCAGAGCAGATGTCTTTTTATTGTAATTCGACGTCGCTGGGCAGGATTATCTCAAGACCACAAATATTTCATAATAATCACTTGCCGTTACAACTAATTAAATTGGTATACTACTTGTACGCGTTTTGATTCTTGTTTTCTAAAACTTAAAAACTTAATTAAAACTTAAGTCGACATAGCGAGTTGGAGATAAACACATAATAGAAGATCAGTTGTGTTCCATAATGCTCAGGCGTAGTGTTGTTCAGTAACCCTTTTAATAGCGTTTATACAAAAATCGACTTTTGGAAAAACCGGTATTTGCAAAAAAGGTATTCCCGCGAAACCGACTTTCGAATTTTTCAAAAAACAAAATAAGACAGTAAAATAAAGTTTACAAATATATTAAAATTTAAGACTAGTCCGGTTCGCACAGAACAGATGGTACCCAAAAAACCTGATAATGTTCAAATATTGCATGTTTTGAATGTGTATGGAAAACCGCAGACCAACTGGTTTCGTCCTTCTGGAACTCATCAGTACGGTGCTTTCCCCTACACACTCAAACCATGCAATTTAATCTTGCTGTATGTGCTGCCGCGCTCTGGACAGATATCAGCAAGTGACAACTACTTTGAGTAATTATCTGGTATTAATTAGTGGTACTGGACCGTTCGAACAACTACTCCTCGGGCAAATACCCCGCCAGGCATTGAATTATAGAACTAAATACAGATTTTTGTACTACGAGACGTTTCAGACTGCTACCCCATCTAAGATGGCTTTGAAACAATCCTAATTTGTCTCCATGTACGTACGTGCTTTTAAGCAGGTCTTTGTTCAAATATTGCATGTTTTGAATGTGTATGGAAAACCGCAGACCAACTGGTATGGTCCTTCTGGGACTCATCAGTACGGTGCTTTCCCCTACACACTGAAACCATGCAATTTAATCTTGCTATATGCTGCCGCGCTCTGGACAGATATCAGCAAGTGACAACTACCTACTTTGAGTAATTATCTGGTATTAATTAGTGGTACTGAACCGTTCGAACAAGTACTCCTCGGGCAAATACCCCGCCAGGCATTGAATTATAGAACTAAATCCAGATTTTTTGTACTACGAGACGTTTCAGACTGCTACCCTATCTAAGATGGCTTTGAAACAATCTTAATTTGTCTCCATGTACGTACGTGCTTTTAAGCAGGTCTTTGTTCAAATATTGCATGTTTTGAATGTGTATGGAAAACCGCATATCAACTGGTTTCGTCCTTCTGGGACTCATCAGTACGGTGCTTTCCCCTACCAGACCGCAGACCATACACATTCAAAACATGCAATATTTGAACAAAGACCTGCTTCAAAGCACGTACGTACATGGAGACAAATTAGGATTGTTTCAAAGCCATCTTAGATGGGGTAGCAGTCTGAAACGTCTCGTAGTACAAAAAATCTGGATTTAGTTCTATAATTCAATGCCTGGCGGGGTATTTGCCCGAGGAGTAGTTGTTCGAACGGTCCAGTACCACTAACTGATAATGTCTCTCTTTTCCTCTGATTAGTCATTATAATTATGTGCTTAAGAATGGACCATGAGAGAATTGGGGAGGGTTTACCTTTTACAGAGACAAGTGTGTCTTGTGCGAACCGTATTAGTCGCATAATCTCAAATTATACTTCCTAGTCGGGTCGTTATAGAACACTCAGGCAGTTGTTGAAAACAAAAAATGAATGATCTGATGCTAAGTAATATTTTATCTGCAACAGTAGAATCCATCATCATAATTTTTCAGTCCGAAGACTGGTTGGACGCGTACCTCCATCCTTTCCAACTAACCTACACATTTCCCCAAAGGTTGAACATCCTACAACCCTAACTATTTGAGAGCAGTAGTCTAATCTGGGCCTACCCTACCTCTTTTATTCCCATCTCTGACTATAGTATGTCGCGAACTAAGCCTTCGTGCCTCAAAATAGTCCTAGCGGTTAATAAAAGAACCCTGCAAATTGTGTTAAAAGCATGAAACTTGGTCGGCAGCATAAATAGGTCAAATTAAGAGATTTTGCCCGCAGTACCAAAAAAAATACCCCGTAGGAGCAGCTCAGGGGCGGAACATATTCCAAGGGGCTTGAATTTCAAAAATAGTTAAATTATAACCAATGTGGGCAAGTAATATGTCATTTTATATTGATTTGACATCGCTGAAGTCAATTTAAACCATATTTTATTTATAACTATAAAATTTTCAAAATGGCGGCCAAATTTCCAATTTTAATTCAAAATTTTGTTAAATTCGCAAATATTAAAAAAATGTAAAATATATAACATTTTTATTTAAATTGCAGACTCTTAATCTGTTCTAATGATATTTTTTGGTCTCTCCAAAAATTTCAAAATGGTTGCCATTTTTGAAAGTAAAATTTATTTGCAGTATCTATACCCTGTTGGATATGGATGGACGAACTGAGGGCATTATAGAAATTTAATTTTTTGTTTCTCTTTTTATTTAACATGTCGAAAATTTGTTTTTGAAGATAACGATACTTACATACAGGGTGTGTCACGACAAGTTCCTATTAGACGTTTGTAGAGAAGCGCTCACAATATAATTCTGAAAATTTGTAATATCACGTTTTCAAATATTCTCTATTTAATGAAAATAATGGCAACTTAATCCAACTTCCGCTTATACCGGAAGTGGCACTTAACTTTCTTATTTTAAATAGAACTAATACCTGATTTTTTTACACTTTCCGGTTCTGCATAAAATTTAGTTGGACTTTATGTAACCTAAATAACCTCTAAATGTCAAAATTTCCAAGATATACGCGAGTTTTGAAATATTTTTACAGTTGCAGGGTACTCTTTGGCGTCTGCGGCAAGAGAAACAAATTCAAATCGAAACAATTGCCGGCGGTAGCATTAATGACAAAAGTCTAAATTAAAGTTCAGTGAACTCAAAGTTTGAAAATACTATACGCACAGTGATTAGGATGCGACATTAAACTGAGAAATCAAAATATTGCCAGAGCTCAACAAAATTAAATGGAACGTCCCCTTTTTTATGCACTTTTTGGATTCTACGGAAAATTTTAGTTGGAGTCGATATAAATCCAAAATGTGCATAAAAAGGGGGCGTTCTATTTAATTTTGTCGAGTTCCGGCAATATTTTGATTTCTCAGTTTAATGTCGCATCCTAATCACTGTTCGCAGTATTTTCAAACTTTCAGTACACTGAACTTTAATTTAGACCTTTGTTATTAATGCTACCGCCCGGAATTGTTTCGATTTCAATTTGTTTCTTTTGCCGCAGACGCCAAAGAGTACCTACCCTCATCATCATAAGGTTCTCAGTCCGAAGACTGGTTGGACGCGTACCTCCATTCTATTCTATCCTGAGCTAACCTACGCATTTCCCTAAAAGTAGAACATCCTACATCCCTAACTATTTGAGAGCAGTAGTCTAATCTAGGCCTACCCCTACCTCTTTTTATTCCTATCTCTGACTCTAGTATGTCGCGAACTATTCCTTCGTGTCTTAGAAGGTGTCCTACCATCCTATCTCTCCTACTCTTTATTGTTTTCCATACCTTCCGCCTTTCCCCAACTCTTTCTAATACTTCCCTATTGCTAAACTTATCTATCCACGGTATCTTCATTATGCGTCTGTAACACCACAGTTCAAACGCTTCTACTCTTTTTCTATCCGCTTCTCCTATTGTCCAAGTTTCGCACCCGTATAATGCCGTCCTCCATACATACGACTTTAAGAGTCTCTTCCTAGTCTCTACCTACCCTGCAACAGTAAAAAAATTTCAAAACTCGCGTATATCTCGGAAATTTTGACATTTAGAAGTTATTTAATTACATAAAGTCCATCTAAAATTTTATGGAGAACCGGAAAGTGTAAAAAAATAGGTATTAGGTCTATTTAAAATAAGGAAGTTAAGTGCCGCTTCCGGTATAAGCGGAAGTTGGATTAAGTTGCCATTATTTTCATTAAATAGAGAATATTTGAAAACGTGATATTACAAGTTTTCAAAACTCTGTGTGGTACTGGACCGTTCGAACAACTACTCCTCGAGCAAGTACCCCGCCAGGCTTTGAATTATAGAACTAAATCCAGATTTTGGGTACTACGAGATCTTATACCGGATGCTACCCCAAACATATCGTCGGGGCTTGAAACATCCTTAGATCTCTACGTAGGTACTTTTCTGCCCTACCAGCAGTAGTCTTATGTATGTCAGAAGTTTTTCAACATTGCATGTTTCGAATGTGCATGGAAAGCCGTAGACCATTGGTTTCGTCATTTCGAGACTCATCAGTACGGTGCTTTGCCCTACACACTCGAACCATGCAATACTGCTTGCTGTATACTTACACGCTTGGTGCAAGTATTAGCAAGAGCTAATTATTAGCCGAATTATGCGGAACTCGTCGTGACACACCCTGTATGTAGGTATAGTTATCTTCAAAAACAAATTGTCGACATGTTAAATAAAAAGAGAAACAAAAAGTTAAATTTCTATAATGCCCTCAGTTCGTCCATCCATATCCAACAGGGTATAGGTACTGCAAATAAATTTTACTTTCAAAAATGGCAACCATTTTGAAATTTTTGGGGATACCAAAAAATATCATTAGAACAGGTTAAGAGCCTGCAATTTAAATAAAAATTTTATATATTTCACAATTTTTTTAATATTAGCGAATTTAACAAAATTTTTAATTAAAATTGGAAATTTTGACGCCATTTTGAAAATTTTATAGGTATAAATAAAATATGGTTTTAATTGACTGCAGCGATATCAAATCAATATAAAATGACATATTACTTGCCCACATTGGTTATTATTTAATTATTTTTGAAATTCAAGCCCCTTGGAATATGTTCCGCCCCTGAGCTGCTCCTACGGGATATTTTTTGGGTACTGCGGGCAAAATCTCTTAATTTGACCTATTTAAGCTGCCCACCAAGTTTCATGCTTTTAACACAATTTGCAGGGTTTCGGCCAAAATTGTCGTTAACCGCTAGGACTAAAAGGTGTCCTACCATCCTATCCCTCCTATTCCTTAATGTCTTCCATAAATTTCGCTTTTCTCCAACTCTTTCTAATACCTCTCTGTTGCTAGCCTTATCTATCCACGGTATCTTTATCATGCGTTTATAGCACCTCATATCAAATGCTTCTAATTTTTCCTATCCGCTTCTCCTATCGTCCAAGTTTCGCACCCCTACAATACCGTACTCCATACATACGTTTTTAAGAGCCTCTTCCGAGTTTCTACATTTATCATTTCCGAGCATACGAGTTGTTTCTTTTTGAATTGAAAAATTACTATGCGTACTACCAATATAACGATTTATTATTATAACTTGACCGGTTTCAGAATTCAGAATGATTCCATCATCAGAAATGTATAAATAATTATTGTAAACAAATTATTATGACAGTTGACAAGGAAACTAAAATTGACAGAACAATACAAATAATAATGATATCCATGAAATAAGACAACTAGATAACTGAATTTCAGTATTTACCTACGGGGTATAAATGCAATTCGGCCCTGCGCTATTCTTCTCTATCTTCTCTTTTCCAATTTGTATTTTCGTTTTAGCCCTTTTTTCACGTACCCTACACACCAAAATTTTGGTTTTGTTTTTATTGATCTTCATACCATAGCCCTCCGTCAAAACTGCTTCCATTTCGTTCTGAGCCCTTCCTGATTCTTCTTTGCCGGTTGTTAATACCGTTATATCATCCGCGAATCTGAGCATATTAATAGTTTGGCCCTGTATATTAATTCCAGCAGCTATTCTGCCTTTAACGATATTAATCGATATAAGAATAAATTGAAAAATAGAGGCGATAACGTACATCCCTGCATCACTCCCTTTCGGATATCTATTTCTCTATGTTCTTGCTCAAATTCTATATCTGCCGTTTGCTCTTTGTATAGATAATGAACTATTCTTCTATCCCAATACTTTATCCCTACATTTTTGAACACTTCGAACATCTTCCATTTTACAATGTCGAAGTCTCTGTCCAAATCTACATATCCTATATAGAGGCGCTCTTTCCCTTTCCTATTGTTTTTTCTATTCTTCCTCTTAAAGCTAGAATGGCCTCGCGCGTTCCCCTATTCCTTCTAAATTCGAGATCTTCTCCTAATATTTTTCCGCCCTTTTCTCCATCATTCTTTGCACAATTCTAGTTAAAATTTTTGACTGCTTTCGCTTTCTAATATATTTCGTACTTCCTGTTCTACATATAAGTTTCCCAAATATTCTTTCCACCTATCTGCCTTCTCCCCGCTTCCTATTAGGATATCTCCTGCCTCATTTCTAATGTTTTTGATACTAGGTCCAATTTTTCTAAAATTTCTCCTAATTATTTTATATGCTTCATCAGTCTTTCCCACTTCGAACTTATCTTCCACTTCCTTGCATTTATTATTATCGATCCATTGCTCTTTCGCTTTCCTATATTTCCCACTTGATCGCCTTATATCTTTGTTTCCTTCTTCCATCTAACTTATTTTTATATTTTCGCCTTTCCTCTACTAATAGAGGAAAGGCGAAAAATAAAAATAGGTGAGTCTAAACTCACAATATGTTTTGTTATCCAGGGTTTTCTACTTTCATTCTGTTTATGACCCAAAATATATCTAGCTGCGGAAACTAAACTATTTTTAATGCAATTCCATTCTGCCTCTATGTCCCTAACCATATTTTCACCCGCGCCCTTTAGTACTTCGTTTGTCTTTTTCTCGAACCTGTCTTTTAGTTTCTCTAGGTCAAGATACCTTCTTCCGCTTAGTTTTTTCAAAATCTTAAATTTAAAATTGGCGGGATATTTCCAGCACAAATAAAATAATCTTGTCAATTCGTTAGTGCTTCGTTTGTGCCACAAGAATGTTTTTCGCCGGACGAGAAACTCAAAAATTAAGACTTGATAAATATCTGTGCCGCAAAAATGATTTTCGCCGGATTAAAAACTCATTAATTACGGCCTGTGCCAAAACTTGCGGCTAACTTCACGCATTTTTTCAAAGCACAAATATGTCAGACCATTTCGTTCGTTAGTGCTTCGGTAGTACTAATTTGTGCCGGAAGAAAGTTTCTCGCCAGATTAAAAACTCAAAAATTATGACCACTAGCAAAAATGTGCGGAACGCATTTACAATTCTGGAAATTTGAATTCATATATAAACGCCTACGAACTTATCAATGAAAATATTTTCGAATTTATGGCTAACAACTTCATTTTTTTTAAATGGATGGTCATATTTTTGACAGTATATTTCTTCGAAATTTTGCAGTTTTGCATCATGTTTTTAAAGATAGGTATATATTTGCTACATTTTTCGAGTTGATATACACAACATCGAGAGTCACCGCTTGTACTTTTTCCAAGATGCCTCTAACTTGTTTAAGATACATATAGGGTGTTATTAATTTGATGTCGAATTGAACAAACTTTAAAATTGTAGTAACCAATTTTCTTAAATGGAACACTGTATATTACTTTGCAATCTAAAATAGAATGGTATTCTATTTCAAAAAGTATAGGCATTCCCTATTCCTAACTCTTATCGGTTTGTCGTTATGATCGATTTTCGGCAATTGCCTTATATTATTCGAGTACCTATTATTTTTTATTTATTGAACTGGTAGAACTGTAATTTCATGAGAGTTTATTTGAAAACTTTCCTTAAATTTGTAATTCTAACATTAAATAAGTTAACTAACTTAACGAACAAATTAGTTTGGAAGAAATTACAACTCTACCAGTTTAATTAACTACTCAAACAAGGCAATATATGAAAATCGATCACAACAAAAAATCGATAAGAGATTGATATAGGCAACGCTTGTAATTTTTGAAGTAGAATACCATTCCGTTTTAGATGGCGAAGTAATATACAGGATGTTCCATTTAAGAAAATTGACCTCTACAAAGTTAAAGTTTGTTCAATAGGGCCTCCTGGGAATGGTGCAAGTGGTGACTCTCGATGTGGTGTATATCGTTCCTTCAATTCGAAATAAGTAGCAAAAAAATATTTTTAAAAAGTGCAATGCAATGCAAAGCCGGAAAATTCCGAAAAATAATTAGTTTTCGAAAATGGTTGACTTTCTGAATATGAATCGAAATTCTACCAAGAGATGTCATTGAGAGATAAGTACATTTATTGGCGATCGGTAAATTAATTGGTAAGCTTATACAATTATAACGATAAAAGCTGACACAGATCTACAAAGAGTGGTAGAGCCTGTCCAAAACAAATTGCTTGCCATCTTTTAAACATTGATAAATTTCTGGGTTGTAACTATGTATTTTTATTTACAATTTTTGTTTGACCAGTTATTTGCAGTCACTTAGAAACACTGCGAGCGGCAATAAATTAATGTGTAGTAAACCTTTTCAACCCTCTTGACCAGAGAATGGCCAAAAGTACCCAATGCAGACTAAATTGCCTTTTCATTTTTATTTGTTCTATATAAAATTCGAGGAACTATAGAAAATATATCTACCTAAGTACCTATAAAACAAAAGAATAAGAAGAATTGCAATTATTTTATTATTCATCATAATCTCGCAAACATTAACACACTTGCAACATTTATGTCCTGTAAAGCATTTATACCATCAAAAAAAATGGGCATGGAAAACCACTTGTATACCATGTGTCCTATAAAGTTCTCTACATATGAGAAACTTTCTTATTATCCACTTATGAAAAAAAAAAATTCATAAAAAACTCTGAATTGCCTAAAAATTAAAATGTACTCCAAACATTCCAAAAATATGGAATAATATACAGGGGAGATCAAAAAATAATAATTTGTCTACAGAGTAAAGTACCCTTATTTTTGAAAATAATGAGTAATGTTAGCTAGGAAAGTATTCAGAATAAAAGTTATGGATCATTATGAAATAACAGCCACCTATGATCAAATTTACTTTTGTGATTTGTGTGATAATTTGTGATAAGTCCGAAGAATTAATTTGATCGTAGATGGCTGTTATTTCATAATTATCCATAACTCTTTATACTAAATAACTTTCCCAAGTAACATTTTTACTTATTATTCTCAAAAATAAGGGTACTTTACTCTTGAGTTAAATTATTATTGTTCATCTCCCCTATATATTATCCGATATTTTTGGAATGTTGCGAGTGCATTTTAGTTTTTGGGCAATTCAGAGATTTTTATGAAGGATACTTTTTTCATAAACGAATAATAAGAAAATTTCCCATATGTAGAAACCTTTATAGGACACATTGTATAAAAGGAAGCTTTTAAAACAATTATTATTACTAAATCATCAAATGCAAAATTTTCATTTTCATTTGATAAATAATCAATCTGAAAGCACCAGGGTCGAACTAACAAATTCTGTGGTCCGAAATATTTGTTCTAGGAAAAAGTGCATTTTAGCGGCAAACCTTGTCAAGTCCTATTTAATCCGGCGAGAAAATTTCTTCCGGCACAAATGAGCACTAACGAAACGATAACAAATTCTGTGGTCTGAAATATTTGTACTTTAAAAAAGTTCATGAAATTAGCCGCGGGTTTTTGTAAAGTTCTATTTTTTTTAGTTTTTAATTCGGCGGCAAAATTTCTTCCGACGCAAATGAGTACTAACGAAGCACTAACGAATCAAGTGGCTTGACATAATTGTACTTTGAAAAAGTGCATGAAGTTAGCCGAACGTTTTTGCAACATGTCATAATTATTGAGTTTCTAATCCGGCAAGAAAATTTCTTGTGGCACAAATGGACACTGATGAAGTACTAACGAATCAAATGGTTTGACATATTTGTGCTTTGAAAAAGTGCGTGAAGTTAACCGCAGGTTTATGCCACGGGCCGTAATTAGTAAGTTTTTAAACCGGCGGGAAAATTTCTTGTGGCACAAATGAGCACTAACGAAGCGGTAAAGAAAAATTGGTCGAACATATTCATGCTTTAAAGAAGTGCGTGAAGTTGGCCGCAGGTTTTTGCCTCAGGCCTTAATTATCTAGTTTTTAATCAGACGAAAAAAATTCTTTCTGCACAAATGAGCACTAATGAAGCCCTAACGGATTATGTGGTTTGAAATATTTGTGCGTTGAAAAAGCACTTGAAGTTAGCCGTAGGGTTTTGCCACAGGTCATAATTTTTGAGTTTTTAATCCGTGCGAAAAATTTCTTGTGGCACAAAGGAGCACTAACGAAGCACTAACGGATGAAGTGGTCGGAGATATTTGTGCTTTGAAAAAGTGCGTGAAGTTAGCCGCAGATTTTTGTCAAGTCATAATTTTTGAGTTTCTCCTCCGGCGAAAAAGTTTCTTGTGGCACAAAGGAACACTAACAAAGCGCTAACAAAACAGCAAGATTATTTTATTTATTGAAGAATAACTTCGCGTCTTGTGTCAAAATGTTCATAAAAAGTTGCTTTATTGCAATACTACCATGAGCCACCGTGGTTCCATTTAAAAAACAAACTTTTTCCCGATAAACTACTTTCAAAATTTTAAATTTAGTTGATGATTTGAATTCGAATTTGACGTCTTTTTTATTCAATCATTGCTGTCTAAATACAAAATCTAATTTTCAGTTAAAAATTATTTAAGTTAAATTTTTTGTCTAAAGCATAGGTACCACATTTCAAATTATTAATACCTTAACGAACAAAAATGTTATAGGGGTGAGCCTGTTTCTTGGTCATCCGGAATATTGATCGTGTATAGCACGTAAGTACATAGAGACACAATATGATTGCTTCAAAGCCACCTTAGGTGGAGTAGCATTCTGTGACGTCTCGTAGTACAAAGAATCTGGATTTAGTTCTATAATTCAATGCCTGGCGAGGTATTTGCCCGGGGAGTAGTTGTTCGAACGGTCCAGTAGGTACCACTAGTTGCTGTAAAGACCCTTTTAATATATTTAAGGTTTAGGTACATATACTTTTTAAGACAATATGAGGATATAAGTGCATATTTGTTTATAGAATTTTATCTCTTTTATTATAACTATTTCCCAATGCACTTTCTATTTTCTTCATTTTTATTAAGTAATAACTATATCGTCTTCAGAAAACAACATACCTAATTTTTAGAACCGGATAGCGAGATCCGGATTTGATACCACGATCCGAATCTAAGATCCGGATTCAAGAGCCGGATCCAAGATCCTAATCCCGTGATCCGATATCCGGAACTTATAATAAAATCCGGATTCGGATATATCCGGATCCGGTTTTTTTAAATGGATCCGGATCCGTCAAAATTTATGGATCTGTACAGCACTACTATAAACTGCCTCTACGGCCTCATCACTATAGTTAGAAGTTGACACATATACCTGAATTATTACTGGTTTCACAGGTTTCGAATCTAACCTAACCATAACTACCCTGTGACTTTGCTGTAAGAAATTTTCTACCCTCTGCCCTACTTTTTTCCGCATAACAATTCCTCCTACAGATCCTGTGTGTATTACTCTAAAATCTCCGCTCCAAACAGGGTATCGAAAATGTTATGATGATGGCACCTTCTGAAGTAAAATATTCCAGAGGTAAAATATTCCCACATTCGGAACTCCGGGCGGGGACTGCTTCGGGGGAAGTCATCAGAAATAATAAGTGTAACATTTCAAGGGTCGGAGCGTGGAATGTTAGGAGTATGAAAATAGTAGGAAAGTTATAAAATTTGAAAATAGAGATGGATAGGTTAGCATTAGACATAGTAGGTATCAGTAGAGTGAGATGACCAGAAGCTGAAGACTTTTGGATCGGAGATTTTAGAGTACTACACACAGGGACGATAGGTGGAAATTCGGGGGTAGGAATTGTTATGAAGAAGAAAATAGGGCAGAGCGTAGAATTTTTTTTACAGAAAAGTGTCAGGGTATACTTGGGCCGCCCAACAGACGGAGTGATCACCCTGCAAGAACGTGCTCTAGCGGGACCAATATTAATTTATGACGACCGAATTGGAGTGATGCGACTTCGCTGGGTCTAAAGAAAGCGCATCGCTGCGGTTCTGTCGTCCTAAATTGATAGTGGTCCCGTCTAGAGCTCATGTTTGCAGGGTGATCACTCCGTCTGTTCGGCGGCCCAAGTATAGTTATGGTTAGGTCAAATTCGAAATCTGTAAAGACCATAATAATATAGGTATACATATATGTCCACATCTAATTATAGTGACGAGGCTGTAGAGGCAGTTTATAGCGATATCGAATATGTGCTAGGGTCTGTCAAGGGGCATGAAAATTTAATAATTGTAGGAGACTTTAATGCAGTTGTATGTGCAGGGAGAGAAGATAGAATAATCGGGCCCTTTGAATTAGGTAATACGAATGAGAGGGGAGTTAGACTGATCGATTGTTGCGATAAACATAACATAACCGTCGCGAACACTATATTTCAACATCACATTAGGAGGCGCTATATGTACATCGAAAATGCCAGGGGAACTAGGGAGATATCAAATAGTTTATATTCTTGTTAGGCAAAGATTTAGAATTAATTAGTGGTACTGGACCGTTCGAACAACTACTCCTCGGGCAAATACCGTACTGATGAGTCCCAGAAGGACGAAACCAGTTGGTCTGCGGTTTTCCATACACATTCAAAACATGCAATATTTGAACAAAGACCTGCTTAAAAGCACGTACGTACATGGAGACAAATTAGGATTGTTTCAAAGCCATCTTAGATGGGGTAGCAGTCTGAAACGTCTCGTAGTACAAAAAATCTGGATTTAGTTCTATAATTCAATGCCTGGCGGGGTATTTGCCCGAGGAGTAGTTGTTCGAACGGTCCAGTACCACTAATTAATACTAGATAATTACTCAAATTAGTTGTCACTTGCTGATATCTGTCCAGAGCGCGGCAGCATATATAGCAAGCTGAATTGCATGGTTTGAGTGTGTAGGGGGGAGCACCGTACTGATGAGTCCCAGAAGGACGAAACCAGTTGGTCTGCGGTTTTCCATACACATTCAAAACATGCAATATTTGAACAAAGACCTGCTTAAAAGCACGTACGTACATGGAGACAAATTAGGATTGTTTCAAAGACATCTTAGATGGGGTAGCAGTCTGAAACGTCTCGTAGTACAAAAAATCTGGATTTAGTTCTATAATTCAATGCCTGGCGGGGTATTTGCCCGAGGAGTAGTTGTTCGAACGGTCCAGTACCACTAATTAATACTAGATAATTACTCAAAGTAGTTGTCACTTGCTGATATCTGTCCAGAGTGCGGCAGCATATATAGCAAGCTGAATTGCATGGTTTGAGTGTGTAGGGGGGAGCACCGTACTGATGAGTCCCAGAAGGACGAAACCAGTTGGTCTGCGGTTTTCCATACACATTCAAAACATGCAATATTTGAACAAAGACCTGCTTAAAAGCACGTACGTACATGGAGACAAATTAGGATTGTTTCAAAGCCATCTTAGATGGGGCAGCAGTCTGAAACGTCTCGTAGTACAAAAAATCTGGATTTAGTTCTATAATTCAATGCCTGGCGGGGTATTTGCCCGAGGAGTAGTTGTTCGAACGGTCCAGTACCACTAATTGAAGCGTTGGCCGGTAAAACGTTGTAAGTTACATTCAAATAAATTTACAGGAGAAGCAAAATTGTATTTTAGAATCAAAATGCAATAAAATTGTGAATAAAGTTGCAAGAGACGTGCTATACAACGTTTTTATATGTAAGAAACATGATGCTGTCGCGTATACTGAAAACTATCTCATATATAGGCAATTTTCCAAGAATTTTGTTGAATAACGTTGTAAGATGTAAGTAGTTACAACGTTATTCATGACCAACATTATTATTTGCATTTGATAGAAAGTCGTGCCGAGATATGTTTTAGTCTAAACAATAAAGCAAATTATTTATTTCAGAAGATCCAATTTTATTATTAGATACAAACTTAAGATAAATTTACATTAATCGGAAACATGCTTTGGTAAAGTAAACATAAATTCACATTTTCCCTATTTTTGTCTCAAAAAATAAAATTTGTATAGTATTTTGTCAATCAGAAATAAAATATTTATTCAGAAGGAATATTTTGGTAAAATAATCTGTCCTCAGCTTTCTGGAGAAATTGGCACATGTCGATTAGCTTAGCTTTTTTTTCAGGTTTGATTGAGAGTGGTCCAGTATAAGCGAGTGGGAGATCATTAATGCATTGTGGACCTGCAATATTTCCCGTGCGACTTTTTTTCTTTTTATTTAAAGACTATATTGCGTCCAAGGTCTGATAATATTGTGACTTTCTCTAGCGAAAAGAGTATTTGGGGCATCCGCTGACATTTTATACCATACAGACTGGGTAATTTTCAATTTTGGATCTTTCCGCAAAGACGACTCGACCTGAGTTAGGTCCTTAAAATCATTTTGTGTCATACGTACTACAGTGTAAGGCTGGCTAGGTCTTGCGTTTGCTATAATTTCGATCCAGTCAAAAGGGACCATAGCAGTACTGCGCTTTTTTTGCCTTTCGATCTGCGCAAAATCCCTATCACAGGGCAAAAAACTATGCCCTGTAGACAAAAATTTTTGATGTATTTCTGTAAACCATTTGAGATCTACCAATAGCTTGTACATAGAAATCATACGCCAGTTATTGTTTTGGCCAATACACCTGTCTGACCAAATGACCAGTTTCCTTTCTTCACCAGGCTTAAGCGGTTTGAAATATTCCATAATGTAGCGGAGAAAGCACGATGAAATATCTGTTGATCCCCGATGTCCAACAGTTTCATCCCAAAACATCATAGCAACATCGTTGCTGGCTGCATCATGTATAGCGTAGTTATAACAGGAAAGTTGGCGCTGATAAAATACACTTGAATGTTTTAATGTAGGGCAAAAAAGCACCTATTGTAAATCAGTGAAAAGTACATGTAAATTTGCCGTGACTTTGGCAGCTTCAGCATCCTCTCTAAGTTTATTGTATCCCAGCTTTGCCTTCATCTGATGCATGGTAGTTTCTTGAACAATTTTGGCCTTCTCCTTGTCTGTTTCCGCGGCACACAGCTTAATGTACTGTTTGTCACATATCGTGCATGTGTCAGATCGAGGTGCTCCAAATCTTAGTTTAAATTTCACAAATTCAGCGCGATAAGTTCTCATTGAAATTTTTTATTCGGATATTTTTCAAGGAACAACTTGTGCATTTTAGCTAAATTTAGTTCTTCCGAAAGGTACTCATTAGTAGATTTTTCCCGGCTATAGTGACTTTGTTGTTTTGGAAAAGAATTGATATGTTGTCTTATTAGTTCCTTATCATCGTTTGACACTGCTCTTGGCCTGTTCATGTGCGTTCCACGCTGATCAGTGACGTCATTGGTGTATTTTATTTTATCAACCAACCACTGTAGTCTCCGTGCAGTAATTTTATATGTATCTTGGATAGTTTTCTTGCAGACGCGGATTCGGTCGTTATTGAAGGGGACGTAGTAATATACTGAGCACTTTCGCCGTGGTGCAACTGCGTTTTTGGTTTTGGGTCGCACTGGCTCGTGAATATTGAAACACTTATTAAACAAAAAGGCATTTTGTTCATTGTAGCTAAGTTTGTGAAAATCGGTAAAAAGTTGCAATTTGTAGCCCGGTGGGAATTTAGTTGCTTCACATCTTCCTCTGCATTGGCAAACTGCCCCCTGAAATGATTTTTATATAAAACACTTCGAATTTTACTAACTCAAATAACTAAGCTATTTGCATAAGTTCATAATATTAAATAAAAGTTTTCAATACTGTATTGTTATTAACTTATTCGCGCCAGTTTTTAAATGAAAGTGGATGTTACAACGTTTTTCACTTACATCATTGGGCGGAGCTATTGGTGGCACCACAACACCTTTCCGATTAATGTATGTCTTTCCCTGGGCCCTTAACTTCTTGCATGTCACTGATTTCCACTTGTAAACATTTACTTTTCGCTTTTTCCCTCTGTTTAAGTGGTTTTCCAGAGCTTCAGTGAAAGAAACATCACTACACGACGCCATGTTTTTAAACATTTAGTAAGCGGGCTCGTTAGTTACAACGTTATTCAAGGGAAAACCGAAAAACCCTTAAAGTGTATTATATCAAACTGTGGATTTTTAGGCTAAAATATGCAACCCAACATGTTTCATGTCATGTATTTAGCCTATACCTACACATTGGTACAAAAAAATCAAATTGTGCAATTTTGTTAGTTACAACGTTTTACCGGCCAACGCTTCAATTACTAGATAATTACTCAAAGTAGTTGTCACTTGCTGATATCTGTCCAGAGCGCGGCAGCATATATAGCAAGCTAAATTGCATGGTTTGAGTGTGTAGGGGGGAGCACCGTACTGATGAGTCCCAGAAGGACGAAACCAGTTGGTCTGCGGTTTTCCATACACATTCAAAACATGCAATATTTGAACAAAAAGATTTAGAAATCAAGTTAGGGACTTCCTGATACAAAACAGTCCTTTTACTTGCATGTTCCGCAATAGAAATATTGTAATACCTACCGACAAAAGTTTGTTTTCAAGATAAGGTCAGATTCGTATTGTAGGTACCAACGTCAAAACGTCAAGAAAAGTTGTTTTTAACTTTAACGACTGTGTGTGCGTGCGTGTGTGCGCGCCTATTTGGTGATAATTAAATTAGACGTTCTTTTATTATAAACATTTTAATTGTTCAAAGAAGTCTTGTGGCCAAACAATTAGAGATATAAGAAGTTTAAATAAAAAATGTTGCCTGTTTCAAAGTCAAAAAGTTGACGACTAAACCTACTAGCAGTGAAGTTAAGACCTTATAGCTTCGACTGACTTAGTAAAAACATCTTTTACGTAGTAGTCATTTACGGGACAGTAAAAATACAATACTCGCGACACCTATTTGTGACACATTACTTCCATTGTAACTGAAAGGTAAGAAAAATGTTAAGTTCACATCAGTTTTGCTGCCGACAAAGGGTAATTTCCAATTAAATTAATTTAAGGTGAAGCAGATAGAAATAGACTTTTTATTCATCAGTTCCTAACATGTCCTGTTAATTTGGAGAATGCCAAATTTAGATGATTAAATTTGATCCAAGCGGTTTTAACTCGCTGTTAAACCATAACAAACCTAAAAAGTTTGCACAATTCGACGTTCTTTATTCAATCGTGACTTTCTCCAACACTTTTTGCGGGGTCATCAGCATTATCCCAGTTAACCGCTAATTTAGAATTCTTACTTACGCATTAATCGCAATTTTTTGTAGGTAATATGCAACAATTTATAAAAATACAATACTCGATTAAAACAGACCCGGCAGACAAGGAAAATAAGGAAAATTCAGTTGTGCGTACAGGAAAACGGGAGTATATTACGCATATCTTTAGAAAACACAGAATTCTATTTAAAATACCTACCTAAGTAAAATATTTACTATTTGAGAACGACAATTATTTACGTTTAAAACATTGGCATAACACTTTTTTTACAGAATATTGGCTAACTTTTAGCCTTTTTTATTCTATTTTATTCTGTCACCATAAAAATATAATTTTGTCTACAATATTTTAGCACTTATCCTTAAATTTACTATTGTACGCAGCTCGTGCATCTGTTAGTCATTAGATGCATTTCAAATATTGTTCTGATGTTTGATGGTGCTGCTTGATAGACATTTGCTTTAGTATTCGCTCTTGTTGTTCTGATAGAGGGGTGCTAATTAGGACCCAGATACCGCGGTAACCAATAAGGCAGCCTAGAGTTTCAAAAAAATTTGTATCGCGAATACCTTTCAAGCCATCTCGATATGGAATCACCGAATTCATTCAAAAACAAGAGCGTTTACAGAATTTTGAAATTTTCTAATTTGACCATATAGAGTTGAAAGAAATTTTGTATTGAGAATACCGTTCAAATCATTTCGATATGGAATCACCGAATTCGTTCAAAAACCAAGAGAGTTTCAGAATTTTAAATTTTCTACTTTGATCATGTAATTCTCATGCATCGTATGTACTTACATACAGCACCTTCGAGTTTTTGTGATGGTGTAACGTGAAATTTTCTCATTAAAATATTCTCCTTATCTTTATCGTTTCTATTAGAGAATTGTACTTACATCCTGCTCTTTTGTTCCTATTTTAGGCCACACACTTAAATTTAGTCTCTTATTTCTTTAATTGTCCCTGTTCTCAGTTCTTGCCCCTGTTTTGTCGTATAGTTATTCATTTAATCGCATCGAATTTTTTGTTCTTTTGTTGTCATTTTTTTAGGTTATTTCGCCTATACTTGGGCCGCCCAACAGACGGAGTGATCACCCTGCAATGACGAGCTCTAGGCGGGACCACTATCAATTTAGGACAACCGAACAGCAGTGACGCGCTTTCTTTAGACCCAACGAAGTCGCATCACTCCAATTCTGTCGTCATAAATTACTATTGGTCCCGCTAAATAACGTTCTTGCAGGGTGATCACTCCGTCTGTTCGGCGGCCCAAATATAGGTACTTTCATTACTGATATCTGTGAAGGACATTCTCCCATTTAGCTGCTCAGATCGCTGGTTCGGTAGCACGCCTATCTAATTTCGTTTTCCGTGTCTCATCTTTCGATTATTTATGAATTTTATTATTTATTCTTCTGCCTCTTGAGGTATCTTTATGACTTTTCTTATTGCTATTTTCTTTTCTTATGGGTCTGCAACTCCCTTTAAGCGTTCTTCAGTGCACTTCTCCATGCCCTGCGACGCCTCTGGAAGATTCGGATATCTAGGGCACTTTTGGGTCTACCTTGTATTATAGTCGGCGGTTTCTTTATAACTTCCGATTGGCGTTCGGAAACGGCACTTTTCCTGCTGTTCTTCGTGTGAATATGCTATATTGATTCTAGGTTACATTTATTTTTGTATTATTGTATGCTGTGGCGTTACTATCTGATTATATTTATTTTTTTCTTTTTTGCGTTTGCCCTATTAATTGTTGGTCAGCGATTTTTAGTGTGTTTGTGAAAGTATATTGGAGGATCAGCCAACAACTCTTTGGCGCCCTTTTACAGTTTTTTTGCCTACCCTCGTCTTCGGCTTCGAGCTTAGCTGCGGTAGGATCCTCTTTTGTGGGGTTCGTCATGTGGGTTACGTCACAATGTCAACAGCTACTTCTGCGTATTGCTTTCATTGATCCAAATATCACTGCTACAGTTTTATTTCATCCCAAGATGTTCAATTTTCAAATTGCTTCGGATCTGTCAATATTTTGAAAACCGAAAACGATAACCCAAGACAAAAGTAAAATGGATTAAGGAATCCAAAAATGTAGTCTATTTTCGCCTTCCATTTAAAATAACCAAGTTGAGAGATGACCTCGTTGACCTTCATAGAATAAATTGGAATACCATACTGGGTGACACGTTTTAAAACCGAACGTAGGGAAAATGCATTGTTCAACTTAAACCCCGTTTCAAATCCAAATATTATAGAGAAACGTATGGCATATATCATTAAGTATAGGTAATTGTTTTCCTGCGTTCTCTAATTAAGGGTACTGGTGTTATCAAGGAAAAGCATGCGCAAGTTAAGACATCATGGTAAGAAGCGATTGCGTTTTTTTGCCGTTCTCTCGATTAAAGTTACTATATTATTCTGCTTATTGTTGAAATTGCTGGTACCTATTGTCGTGACTTATAGAAAATAGGTCTCGCATCCGACATAGGCTTTCACCACCATAAAAACTTTTAATTGTAAATATTTTTTCTTCCAGCGAGTAGGTACATCATTTCACATTAATTTTCAACTGTCAGCCTGATATTGTCATAGCCTTCTACAGTAAAAGGTCCTGATTACGTGAATCCAAATTCTGCTAGTTTCCTACACTTTAATCGACGAAACGGCAAAAAATCGCAACTGTTTCTTACCCCGATGCGCCTTCATTTCCTTGATAGCACCGATATTATTAATGAAATGCTGAAAAAATAATAAATTATTGAAATGCCGTCCATTTTCGTTATGAAACGGAGTTTATAATAAGAAATTCATTTTCCCTCGAAGCGGGTCACCTAGTATCAATCATGCCAAGTATATAAAGCTGTGAATAACTTTTTTATTTAAAGTGTTTCATCCCATAAGATGTTTAATTTTCAAATTGCTCCGTATCCGCCAAAACACAAGACAAAAGTGAAATTGATCAAGGAATTCAAAAATGTAGCCTATTAGGTGACCACGAGATCAGGCTCACCCCTATAACATTTTTTTTTCAAGATACTAATTTGAAATTTGAGACGGTTAAATGGCATGTAAATCTGTATATGGAACAGTTAAAATTTTTCTGGCACTTCCGGTTTCATCGGAAATGTACCTCATTCGAATTTGTAAATGGAACAGCCTGTATATTTTCACATTTTTGGAACCACCGTGTCATTTTATATACGGTAGTGTCACTTTTGGGTATAAAATATAAATTGTTTTTGACGCAAATTAAATCTTGCATCTAGACATAAATGACTGAAAAAAGACATTAAGTAGGGGTCCTAAACTAGTGTAAAAACAAAATCACCAAATAATAAAAGTGGGAATAAGCATATACAGGATGTTCAAAATTAAGCGTGCATCATTGCCAACTTCGTTATTATTGCACCTGCAAGGTCGATTGGCTGGGCAAAGACTTAGTATTTTTTATTACAAATATGATCGTGAAAACAAAAAAGCAGCTGAACATCACATTTTCGAGTTACTCGTATTCACACGAATAATAATTCTTAATGTTGGTATGACCATAACCCAAATGGTTTAGCTTTTGAGATATAGAACGACAAAGATCGGTCAAAATCAGCTTTTTCTATCTGATAAAATCTGAAATCTGATATTTCAGGATCCATCGGGAAAGCAGAAATCCGTTCACATTTGACCAAGCTATTAACTTATTCAAAATGAGAAAATCGCTGATTTTTAGCATTATCCCTTCTTCTCTAAAACAACTCGTTGAATAGAAAACTTGGAAGATTTTTAAGGAAAATTATTAAAAATATTAAACTTGAAAATCTATGGACGCATACCAACAGAAAGTTTGAAAACTTAATAATCATGTTAGACATTTCAATCGTCGGTTCCGATTGTTAACCTTTTTCACTCTTTAAAAGAAAAAAAACACTTCCAGAATAAGACTAGCCAGTTTTCTACATCTGCTTGCAGATGAAAATGTGCGATTTGCTAATCGAACAGCTGGATAAAACAGGTCCGGTTATGAATGAAAATAGCAAGTACATGATCAGGAACTGTAAATACTTAGTAGCCAAGAGGGGAAGTCAATGTTAATATGAAAGCAGGAAAGGGATGCAATTTTTGACAAAGGTCATAAAGAGGAGAAAAGATGGAGAAAGATGGTAGATCAATTATTGGAATAATTAAACTACGTTGATTTTCCAATCAGTTTGTAGTACTAGCTTGAAATATTTATTGTAAAATATTTTCGAAAGACGAAAGTTACAGCCAACAACAATTTATTTCATATTATATTTTGAACACTACAAGCAAGCAACAGATTAGAAACTGTTCACAAAAAGAAATTATTTTACTGGAAAAAGTGCCCATCTATTGTCAAGCAAATTTACGGGTGAAAAAAGAAAAACTAGAAATATGCAGTTTACTCAACGCAGTGTAAATGTTTATTGTACATAACTGAGGATTAATTGAAGTGTGAAAGTGAGAGTTTTTCTGCTTATCAAGTCAATGGCACGCCACGTTAAATTGTAAAAATTCAACAATACCTCCATGCAAGATGACTAGTTGCATTATTTTCATTTTATTGTTATAATATTATTGCCAAAATTTGATCATTGTGTTCTTCAGGTTTTCATAAAAATTGCTGTTAAATGTTATGCTTTAAAATACAGACTTTCAGTTTAAATTAAGCGTTAATAGGGCATTCTTGTTTTAAATTTCATTTTGAAAGAATAGCAACTTTAAATTTCTTTCACTTAAATATTACAGTTTATTACCTATACAAAGGTTTAATTTATATATTTTTACATTCATTATGCCAAAGTAAATGTTTTTTTTCTGTTTGCTTAAGCGGCTGTAATACTTCACCTTGAATTGTTCGCAGTAATGCTTTTGTTATATGTATAATAAATATAACATGAGACAATTTTGTTAGTCTATAAACGCTGTTTCTTTTTAGGAAATAACCTTGTATTTTGGAGAGTTCAATAGAGGTAGACGGTGCATGATATATTTCACTTTTTCATGTCTATAGTCTTGCCTTTGTATTGCTTTATTTCTTGAAAGCGTGAAATGGAGTCTAGAATATCGATATTTCAATGACATTTTAATGCAACAAGTGCATGTACAAGTTTAAGCTACATAAAATTTAAGTTCAGTAATATTGTTTATTTGAATTCTCTATTATCGGAATTCTAAGACCATGATAACGAGAAATAGTCCCCTACTGAATTCACTAATAACGAATTTCTGGAACATATTTTCTTTCATTATTAAATAAATTCAGCGAAATAATACAAATTAGAACACTCGAACAATCAAATCTCTATTTGCCTAAGAAAAAAAATTATAATGAAATTCAACGAGTAGAGCAACATAAAACAATTTACTTCGATATGACCTTTGCTATAACTCCATTATGCCTCTCCTATAATATTGCCCTGAATAGTGAAAACGAAATCAAGTTAGGGTCGTCAAACAGGAGGAGCAGTCGTTCACACTTCTTTTTCAATCGGCCCCGAAAATGTTTGAAAAATGCACGTGAAACTTTAAAAATGTTAAGAGCAGCGAGCGGTTGACAAGGCTATCAAGAAGCGCACAGTGTTTGAAAGGCATAACAAAATGGAGTCGGGAAGACGTGAAGGATGAAGGAATGGCTCTGGGCGTCAAAAACTCATCGAACGTAGATAAAGTGCGCCAAGCAGTGAGATCTTATAGGCGACTGATAACACGGGTTATTACAGAAGAATTGAAAGGGAGGCGGTAAGAAAGATCGTTTTGACTTAAGATCTGCAAATAAAAAAATAATGCGAAGATGCTTCCAAGAATTTTGGGTGGCGAATAAAAGCAGCGGCGACTTGGAATTTTGATCATCTAATTTTTATTCGCACTTGGACGTTTTTGATAGTAATTACCGGGACGAACTTGAAAGGTCGAAAAAATTTTCTGATGTCCCAACCATTCAAAAATATGCGGCCAGAGTACCTACTGAAGAGAAAAAGACAGTTCACCGAAATATTTTGAACAGTGGCAGCATCAGGTATCTCCGGCAAGGGGGGGGGGTTAAAATGTCAATCATAATCAAAAAGGTTTCTCGGCCCGAAGACTGGTTGGACGCGTACCTCCATCCTTTACTATCCCGAGGTAACCTACGCATTTCCAATCCCCAACTATTTCAGAGCAGTAGTCTAATCTGGGACTACCCCTACCTCTTTTTATTCCTACTTTAGACTCTATGTCGTGAAGTATTCCTTCGTGTCTCAGAAGATGTCCTACCATCCTATCCCCCTTATCCCCGTTATCACTCCTATTCTTTATTTTCCCGATATTTTGGTTCAACTTGGAGTTTTTGGATCAGCTCTATTGTCACGCATGCTCTTTTCGCTTCTGAAACTGACCCGTAATGAATACTTTGGGCACTGAGTAAGTTATAACGTTTACTCCGCCGGTTTCCAGTGCGTGTTTTATCCAATTTCTAGTCATCTGTATGGAGGGTATTTAATAAGACAACTTCACAGATAGCTCGGAGTTTATGAGAAAACGTAACAAAATGCGACGACCTCTGTGTGGGGCAGACGCTCCAACTTTTTTAAATTTTTACTTCAACAATGTTATGGAATTGGACAGTATTGATGAAATATATTTTTGAATTGAGCGATCGCAATGTGCCTACCTCTAGCCACAAGCGAGCGGCTAGTTTTTATTTTAAGTGTTCTAAGCTTCGAGAAGCTGGAGTGTGAAGCTTTCTCAGATAATTTAGAACTTGTTTTGGATCTCATGTTGTGTACTTTGGGTTACTAAGCTTTTCGGGTTGCTTAAGTCTCTTGCGTTTTTGAGTACCGAAGCGATAGAGTCGATTAGAAATTTATCTAGGCGTATGACGAGCCTGCTTCAGAGTCGGCCAACACGAAACCTATACTAATTACTTCAAATCCAGAAAAAATTTCGTTAATTAATATCTCTACATATTTGTATACCAAACTGCTATGTTGTATGACTGAACTTCCTGAAAGTAAGGCCAGGATAAATTCTGTGGCTTGAACAAGAAAGAATGATTTTTCTCGCGAAAATTCTCCGGGTGAGATTTACTGAAAAGACAAGACGTAAGTTTGAATTTTCATCGTTGTTGAAGTATCAGAATTTTGAAAATAGGAAAACCACGGTCATGATTCCCACCAGAGTCACAACAAACTATCATGCTGTGTCAGTTTTTATTGCGAGATCTTGAAATTAAGTTAAACAAATTTAATTATTGCGATAGATCTGGCACTTGATAATGTTAATTATGAGTTCAAAGATATTGCTATCATTCTACAACTTTAGCCATTCGATTTGCGAATTCGTGCTTGCTTTGCCCGGCAAAGTTTGCCGTCTAATTAAACTAGGTACAACTGATAGCCCTTCTCTTCACATTTGTTTGAATATCAGTTGAAACAATTTCATGTACCTACAATTATTCGAAGTATGATAATTTTTGTTAAAATTAAAATTTAACTTGTTTTGATGCCGTTTAAATATTAGAATCAGAAAATATGCGTTCTTTAAATCTAATGTTGCTAAAAATGATCTATTTGCGATTATATTTTTCAATTTCTAATTGAAAGCGCGGTATGCAGAAGGTGGCTACAACTATTTTAGGTCGAAAATAAACCAAAACTGACAGTTTCGGTTCCTTGCGGAAGAAGTGCGGCGATAGCATTCCTTAACCACACCAATTTTTAGTAGGTCATTCATGTATCTGAATTAATTTCTATAGCACTACTTCTATTACAGGGCTAAAAAGTTTATATGTACTTGATTGTTCTGCAAATTTTCTACAAATTTTTCAAATGATCCAGCATATTGTGAACCCACTTTGTTTAGTAATGTACCCATTGCTATTGATTTGAAGTACGGAAATGCGCAGAGTGCTTTATTTTGGAATCTCCTGAAGAATTCTCCCGAGCAGTACCTAACTAAACCATCTGATCCATGTCACTGTTTTCGACCAGTTTCTATGTTCAGTATTGAATGATAGCGTAGCTGGATACCGTCGGCGCTATGACATGGGATATTTTTTGAAGTCACATATCGTCAGATTAGAATGCACTTGCTTTTTGAGGTTCATTCCTTAAGTACTTTTTATTTATGATATTTGTCATTATGCTGCTTAGGGAACATGTTCATTGACTACAGAAAGTGAATTTTTCGTTTCAGAGAGAATATTGTTGCAATAATTTAGTTGAGGGGACTGTTCCACCACTGCGTTTAAAGTCGGTCCCTTAAGTGCCAAACATTCTATATTGCTAAAGAGATCGTGTACTTTAGAGACATTTTTTGCTCCTCTTTCTTTCCTACGTCTTTTCCAGCTTAGCTATTCTATCTAGATACTAGTTTCCAATGTATTTCGGGTTTAAGTGGATACTAATCAATTGGCGTGTCGTCTAATGCAGAGACATTATTTTCGGCTATAGCTGCTGCTACCTCTATTGCCGGAGGTACTGACTACTTACCTTCTGTTGAACCAACAGAATACAATTTTGAACATGAAAAGTGGAAATACCAACCAGAATTTCTTTCAAGGCAACATACACATTATCTGCAAGTAAAGACAAAGGTGCCATTTTTAGGATAGACACACACGCATCTTTCTGCTAATGCGCGGCATTCCTAAATGAGCATCTCTCCATCTCGATCCCTCGTGCGTGTACATTATCTGCACCTGCAAATGGTCCTGGTGGTATTACTCCGAGTTGACTTAAGCAGGTTGTGGAATGTGGAGTATCTGACAAAACCCGTAACCCGCCTGATACATAAGATATTTGAAACAGGAGGGGCTGTTGTTGTGCGGATGTTTAAATCTGGTTCGGAAAGTGAGTGAGTAGGTAGCTACATGCCAATTTATTGCACTAACCTCCTATGCATCTAAAATATATTTGAGAATTGCATGAGGACTGGAATTTTATTTTTCTTAAACAAAAGTAAACTCTTAAATATGGGTTTCAAAAAGGTACCTAAGTCAGCAGAAGATGTAGTTGGTTATCTGGTGGAACTCATTTACAATGTCTTGCCGTTTTTATTGAACTGAAAAGTGCATTCGACACCCTGGACCAAAATATCCTACTAGAAAAATTACATCGGTATGGCTTCAGGGGGAGAGTTTGCAAAGCTACCTCAGAAATCGGCCATCAGAGGGTAAAACTTAATAACACACTGAGCGAACTCGGACCAGTCGAATGTAGAGTTCCACAAGGTACCATTCTAGTCCCTGTTCTTTTCATAATTTACATAAATGGTATCTTCCACGTGGAAACTAATGGAACCTTTGCATATGCTGATGTTACTGTCGGGCCGTATGGAGAATGTAAAAGACATTTTCAAATGGTTTTATGATAACATTCTCACCGATAACACATTGAAGACCAAATTTGTACCCTTTGGTTGCCATAGTGATAGTATTTCAAAGATCAATCCTATCAGCGCACAAATCGGGTCTATGTGGATCCGTTCAGACAGACATTTACAATGGGACATTTAGTATTTTAAAAATACCGTTTTTCTTAACTCGATGGAAAAAGCCGGACCCCCCTTCCACGTTTTTTCAAAAAGAACGGTTCAAAATGGAAAAGTCCATTTTCTCTGCACATAATGTTATAATTAAGTACACCGAGAGAAATTTTACAAAATATTTATACAAAATGTAGTTGCTGGGAACTTTTTGTATAGTATAACATTTTTATGTTCTATCATATTCAATATTTATACACTGCTTACAATATGGAATGTTTTTCATATTACACTTAAATTGTATTTGAGATACCGTATCCAGCAACACATTTTCATTTTCGAATACATTTACTCATTGCGAAAACGGAGGGTGTATCAGAAATCTAAAATAGAATATTCTTGCATACGCCAAGTTTCTTGCATAAGATACTATGGAAAAACAAATTTCCTTAAAGTGTTATTATCATTAAGACTCATTCGTATGGATTACATTTACATGCGATATACATACCTTCAAATTGCAGGCAAGACATACGACAAACATTAAGTAATATTGTTCATGACTTTGTAAATAATATACTGCTCAAATTGTAAGCATTACAACAACGACGTTGTAATTTAACTAGTTTTCGTTTATGATTGGTCGAAGCTGGTGCCACGCACCTGCGCAACACATCATAACTACCAAACGGTTGTTCTCTAGTTTTAATTTGCAACCTTTCCGTCTCATTAAAAGTCCAGAAGAGCTGTGAGTGTGTGTGTTAAGTACTGAAATCAATTGCAGTTTATTGCTATTGAAAATGGAAGACATGTTAAACCTTTGTGGATTTCAAGATTTGGTGCCTATGTAGGTACATGTTGTCTTCGTCTTTATTGGTAAGTAAAATTTGCTGTGTTTTAGATGATGTATCTTTGCAACATCAGTTAGGTACCTACCTACATATTAATTTTCACGTTTATCATATTGCACTATTACTGTTCTCTTTATGACATTGAACATAACACAAATCATCATCATCATCATCATCATCATCATCATAATATTAAAAGCGAAAAGGCACAACAGTTGCAACGGGTGGGGATATCGGTCGCTCGGTCTCTTTTCAACTGGCGGAGATCGTATGGGTGAGGTCGTGCACTCGACCAGGTGTTTCTTTAACGCAAATAAGAAAATTGCATCGGCATAATTTCGATGGACGCTTGGATCTGCTGAGCGCTGTTATCGCAGTCGGAGTTCAACGTTACACCGGTAGGCATAGGTAGAATGGGTTTTTGTCGTATACATTAAATTAAACGCAATTAATTATGGACAAAAGGACATACAGGGCAGCGTACATGCGACATGAAAACCGCAGGGAAAAACCTAGGCAACTATCACCACTACGTAAAAGTCGTGGAGCGTAGTCCACGGGTTCATCTAGTAATGATTATTTCTGGAAGTCTTAAAGTAAATTACTGTAGGTTGTGCATGGAAGATTGTAAAAGAGGACATTTCTGAAGCTTAAATATGTTTTACGAACAATTAATAATTAGCATAAAGTTAACATTGCCTAACACCATAAATGCATGCTTTTTTTGCTATACAGGGTGTTCATCATAAAGGTAAACGCTGTTGTATTCCACATCCTTCTAAAAAAATATAAGTACCTAAACAGACCAACAACAATATTGAAATTTTTACATACATTCTGCTAAAACATCTACAAGTGTGTGCAAAATTCTTTATTAAATTCCAAAAAATTAATTCTTATATTACCTAGTAATTTTAAGTAGATTGCTATATTTTTATGACATTTTTGAATTCTCCGTGAAAATTTAGATAGGGTTGATTAAAAGATTAAAACGGGGTTTTCTTAAGGGGTATCATTTTACAGTATCTTATTTTCTTTAGAGAAATACCTAGTTGTAAGATCTGCATCAACCAGCCATGGATAGAGGATAGAGGATCCATGGCATCAACCTAGAATTCTTCTTCTTAGACATAAGCAAATTTTCAGATAAAATGTCTAATGTATGTTTAAATTGAAATACCCTGTATTACGTGCCTACTAAAATGAACCACCACCTCACTATTAAGAATGTTTTAAAAATATTGAGGTAGTCCAAGAGAGAATATAATTTTTATTAATAGCCGTTAATGTTTGTACACTATACAAATTTATATTTTAATTTTTTATTTATTTGTGAATGATTACGTATGTTGTATTTTTAAAACAAATAAAGCAGTGATATTTTCATCATGATTTTTTTTCATACCTTCCAGAATAATAATTGTACATAAATATTTTCAATTATCTCTTACTTTTTGTTAACTTGTCAATACACAGATATCGGAGTTAAGAAATAAGAAAGAGTAAAGTATAAGAAGCCGATCTACAAAGATATTAAGAATGGAACTAATATGTTATACAGAACTGTAAAAACGGTAAGTATAGATTGAATTTAACTGTATGATAGAAAACACATCCCGTAACAATTTCGGAACAGCCACAATATCGCATACTATTTCAACTATTAATTATTACAACAACTTTCTTGTATGCGCGAACTTCACAAGGGACATGTTTAGATATTCTGTGTCGTATTCTTTGTCATAAAGTTATTACAGAATTGTTGTTGTAAAATATACAATCCGTTGTAGCTGGCGCATATATAGCAACAACATGTTGTATTGCATGCAACTTTTATGATATTACGGACAACACTTTTTTCTCAGTGTATACAAAATTTAGTATATTGATACATAGTTCCGTACACCTTATCATTAGGCACCTCCAATACGAAACTAAAAACTGTTTAGTTAATTAGGTAAATCGCGAGTGCCGGTAAGTTCGTGTGTTGCGTCTTCCGCAGTCTGCAGAATATTTTTGTTAGTGACAATGAAGAGGTCAATAGTTGTGAAGACGAAGCTGAAGATAATGGTGCTACCTCTAATGATGATTAAGTTCATACATAATGATACACACTTTTATACCGTCTGACGATAGCCTACGAGTAGGCACGTTAAAGATGCTTAATTTATTCTCGGCTTATAGAAGTACATTTTCGTGCAATTTAGAAGGTATCGGGCAAGCACTACGCCTCAAGCCGTCTATTATTACCCCAGGTTTTACACTTAGGCTGAGTCGACCCAGAGGTGGAAAAGCTGTCAGATGTAGCGATTTCGGACGCTGGGGATAAAACCCGTACCCTCTGTATTTGTAGTCTAAAACTCTACTAGACCATCACGCCTTCATACCTACCTATTATAAATTTTTATTTATTATTTGAATTTGTCAGAATTACTTATTTAACTTTTCTCATTTCCTTATCTGTTCATAAATAGCATACATTTTTATTTTTGTTTCGTTATTTCCCAGATTACATAAAGCATCCGGGAACCGAAGACCGGCGGCAGAGCTCTCGGACGGACTTCGATTCGCCGGTCGGCGACGTTCTCGGCCGGCAGCGTAGGTATGTATCTCGCTTATCCGTCATTTTTGGACATACCTTGATTACAGCTTTTCGCATTATTTTTAAGTATTGTATCTTCGCTCGAAGTTTGTCACACTCGTTATGCAGGGTGGGCCAATAGTGCGTTGTCGGTCCATATCTCTGGTTCTATTCAAAGTATCAAAATAAAAATTTTACACGTATGTGGAGAACCCCACGAAGCATCTGATAAAATTATTTTGATGTCTACAGGGTGTTCACACTCTGAGCACCAAGCCAAAGTTATGTTTTTTTTAATGGAACGCCCCACATTTGTTTGCATATTTTAATTTCCAATAAAATTTTATGAAAGATAATAAACTACACGTTGGGTTTTAGAATTGCCGGTTTTAAGATATTGCCATTTTAAGGCCAGTGTGAACACAACTTTGATGAACTGCTGACGCCTACTAACTGGTCGAAGTTATTTAAGATTTATTTATTGGACTAGGTTTACAGACTGCTTTATTTGTTAAATCCAAGAGCGCTTTTGTCACAATACTTAATGCCATACAGAGTGGACAGCTTACCTAGGTATATGTAATTTGAAACAAGGAGTGCCATGGAAGAAAACAGTCTTTTCAAGAAGGAATCTTGCAATGTAATTTCTTGTGCCGGTATAAACTTTGTTCGCTAAATTTTCTGTATAAATAAAGTGTAAGCATTTTTCTGAGTTTTACGTGATAAGATAGAGGAAATTCCCCAAGAAGGTACAAAATTACGGCAAAAATCTCAATTCTTAAGGTTCAATCTTTATTTCTGCCTAAATTATTAGTCGCAGACCAGCCAATATCTGCATCAATCAAAAGCTTAATAAACTGGCTGTCAAATATGCAAATAATATACGGAGTGTTTCATTTAACATTTTTGAGAAAAAGCTCAATTTTGCGCAAGTTGACCACTCTATACAATATAAAGTATTTTGAAAAAAGTGTTAATGGATTTCACAAGTAGAGTATCCTGTGAATCTAGTCCAATAATAAAATCTTAGATAGTTTTGATCAGCAGACGTCAGTAGCTCCACAAAGTTATGTTCACACTGACACTAAAATGGCCATATCTTGACATCGCTTACTCTAAATCCCATCGTGCAGCATTTCAACATTTATGAAATTTTATGGGGAATCCAAAATATGTAAACACGTGTGGGACATTCCATTAAAAAACACAACTTTGGTTTGGTACTTAGCACGTGAACATCCTGTTTACATCAAAATTGTAACAGAAGCATCATGGGGTTCTCCATATACACATAAAATTTCAAGTTGATATCTTGAACAGAACCAGAGATATGGACCGACTACGCACTATTGGCCCATCCTGATATTTATTTATTTTGCTATTCAACAGAATTCGCACACAAGGACTTTATTATGAATTCTGATGCTGACGTTGTCAGCGAAACACGTGTCGAGTTTAATTACTGTCACTGTCTTTTGGCGTGTGGGGTTAACTTATTCAGAATGCATAGTGAATTTACGTCAAAGTTCTTGATCCAACTACTGTGTGAAGGGCTTTATTATTTTTTATTCAACTAAACTCTGTGCTTGTACTTGATGCAAAACGAATAATCATTATTACTATACAGGTGTTCATGAACCAAGTAGCATATAAATGCTACCAGTGAATAAAGAGGTCAAAATAAGTCGCTTGAACCAAACTTACCTATATCTAAAGTTGCACCTCTGCGGAATTATGGTAAAATCGGAACAGATGGTGCAGCGGTTGAGACGGCTGGAATAATTTTATGAGGTCAGTTGTAGTGATCTGTGGTCATCGAGGGCAACGTAAACTATTTGTTAAAGTGCCTAGTTTTTATGCAAAAAAATAATGTATTTCAAGTAGGTGAATATTTTTTTATTCCCATTTGATTTGTAACGCGTGGTAGAAAGAGCAAGTGAACCACGAAAACGATATTTTCCTTCATGTGCAAGTAGTGTGATATATTAGCGATGTACCTAAGCTGAAAATAAGATGATTTGCCGGTTGCTTCAAGATTTACAAACATCACCATATTGATGTAAATATGTTTTATTAATATTGTCTTAAATTGTCCACAGGGGGCGCAACAATCGACAATGCCTCTATAAATTTTTTAGCTTTTTCGGTATGTGTATTAATTTACTATAAATAAATATGTCGATTTAAATTGAATAGTTCTTGTAACTGAATTTCTTTGATTTTGGCAATCAGTTTTGTGAAAAACTCTTAAATACTTAAGCAGTGATTTCAATATTGTTGTCGAAGCAAGCCATGTTGCTTTGGCTATTTAAATAGGTAAAAAATAATTTATTTTATCTACTATCAATACATAATATAAATTTTTATGACATTCATTTGAGTGCTCTAATGACATACTTTAGCGCTCTTATGCGATAAAGAATGCCAAATAGACATTCTTTAGCGCACGCATTTTGTGAAGTGAATTGCACGACTAAGTAACTAATACTAAAATCAAATGAAACTTACTTGTAAACGTTAATTACAAAATTTGCCCATTAACTCAACACCCACAGATGTTGAAGGAAGACATTTCTCAGACACTTGCTGCTATCTCGATGTCCGAGGAAAAACTTACCATTCGCAGAGTTGTCAAAAGAGCACTGACGGAAGCCAAAATATAATATACGTACCCGCCTGCAACTTTTTTGTGCATAATTATTATTTCTCGTTTACTTCTTATTTCTTAAGCAAATTTGATGGGGAACAAATTAGGTGCTCGATATTATAATCATACTGCAGAGCACACTTTCCCGTTAATTTATACAAATGCATGATTAGGAAATAGAAATTCGATGTAAATAACAGACCCTCGATAATTATAATGAATGCTCGGTATATAATTCACATGCTCGCTAATATAATAAATACTCGATAAATATGATAGACGCTCGATAAATGTAATGAAAGTTTGATACAAAATTCAAATGCCTCCCATAATAATAAATATTCGATAAAAAATTATAAACTCTCATAAATTATTATAATGAATGTTCGGTATATCAAGGTGTACAAAACGTACTGCTTTGTTTTATACTTGCCCGTCACTGAATACAGCCAAAAAAGTGGTTCCACGGCCCACTATTTCTGGTCTTTGGGCAAGCGGAGCGAGCAAAGCGAGCGGAGCGTTTATGTCGCCCCCCCGAGCATTTATTTAGTACCCCATCGGGATAATTCTATTATATCAAGCCAAATTTGATTTAATAGTGAACCCGACTTATCGAGCATTTACATTTTTAGACCGCTTATTTGATTAAAGTAGCGACCAGAACTTATAGTGCAAATGAGATACTTTATCGGGTGAATTTCTTTAAAATACAAAGCATATTGTATTAGTTTATTCGGCATTTTTATATTTCATCGAGCATTTATTATTTTATATCGAGCATTTATTATTTTTTAGTATACAAAATACATGAAATTATCGGGTGTAAATTACGACCCATTTGATGGCGAATATGGTATTGCTTATAGTAAATAAAACGTTGTAAGATACTCTTATCGTAACTTCACATTATGATACACGATGTGTTATCAAACTCGGCCTCGTTTGATAATTTTCCCATTTCGTATCATAATATGAACTGTTACGATACTTGTATCTTAAATAACTAGTAGTATTCGGGGAGCAGCCATCTCAAAAAGCGCTTATTTAAAGAGTTCGTCCGAAGTAGAGTACACACTTGTTTTGAAAACTGTTTTCGATGTAAAATTTCCCGCTGAATCCGAATCCGGAGGGCGCCCGTTCATTTGGGACTGCCTTGGCCTTGAAAAATGCATTTTTACGTAAAATTTCTAAAAATTAAAAATTCCGAACATTTCAGTTTACATCGTCATATCTTCGTTCTGGAAACAGCTAGGAAGCTAAATTTTTTTTGAAATGTTCTCCAGGCATTTTTGATTGCAAACCTCTATACACAATTAACTTTTGAAAAATAACTACGTCAGAAATTTGTAATTTTGTACACCTTAATTTTCACCACGCGAGAAAAATTTTTATTGTAAAAGATAGATACCTATTCAATCGAAACAATATGTCGCGAAAAGTATGCAAAAGTTTTTAGTGAAAAAACCATCTCGATATCTGCAATACTGACCGAGTTACAGCAATTGACAAAAATTGCTTTTTGCGCTGCGGCATAGTGTTCTACCTCTACTCTACGCATCTACCTACTCCGTGCATCTGCGCCTGCGGGCGGCTAATCTCCGTCATATGCGGGAAACTCATGCAAATACCTATTACTTTTTTTTGACAAAGTGATAAAACAGTTTCCGATGTAATTAAGTTTATGTTTAATTGTTTAAAAAGAACAATAACTATGTACGAGTAGTATGTATATGTGGAATTGTTTTGGAATCACTGTTTGTGCGATTTTGATTGAAGACTGAGGTTAAGTTATATGCATTACTATTAGTGAAAATGGAAATCAATTACAATTTGTGCATAATTTGTCAGATGAATGATCCAGCAGAAACAGTTCAAGCTGTAACTGGAAATGGAAACAACGCATTGTTCAAGGCGGCAGGCAGTGCCGTTTCTGACCCCTTGGCTGCCTCAAAGACTAGAAGTCTTTGGGCCGGCTGCGTGTCAAGTTACGTATTGCCGGATTGCCGCCCTCAACCTAACCTAAGCTAACGAACACTGTTTATCTGCACCCCTATACCGTTCCTCATTCGAAGAAAAAGATTCATTTTTTTAAGTTTTTATATTTGTTCTCAAAATAGGAATACATAAAAATTTGAACTCCATACATGGACGTAACTTAAATTTGATATAATATCTACATCGAAATGCATAAAAAATACAATGTACGAAGTAACTGCATAATATGAAGTTCTCAGCGCAAGCCGCCTTAAAGTGAATGCCACCTTTAACTTTTAAAGGCGGCATTCAGCAATCCGATTTCGCCTGCGAGTTTGACACTCATTCCCCTCTAACTAGAAATGGCCCTGGCGGCAGGTACAAAAACAGATAGAATTAGTGTATGTCTGTCGCAGAATTTGAAAAATAAAGAACAGTTTTACCGTTATGGTATGTTATTTGTAAACAATTAAACATAAACTTAATTACATCGGAAACTGTTTTATCACTTTGTCAAAGAAAAGTAACAGGTATTTGCACGAGTTTCCCGCATATATGACGGAGATTAGCCGCTCGCAGATGCAGAGTAGATAGAACACTATGCCGAAGCGCAAGAAGCAATATTTTGTTAATCGCTGTAACTCACTCGGGCAGTATTGCAGATATCGAGATGATTTTTTCACTAAAAACTTTTGCATACTTTTCGCGACATATTATTTCGATTGAATAGGTATCTACCTTTTACAATAAAAAACTTTCTCGCGTGGTGAAAATTAAGGTGCACAAAAAATGACGCGGTGTACAAAATTACAAATTTCTGACATGACGTAGTTATTTTGCAAAAGTTAATTGTGTATAGAGGTTTGCAATCAAAAATGCCTGGAGAACATTTCAAAAAAAGAATTAGCTGTCTCCAGAACGAAGATATGACGATGTAAACTGAAATGTTCGGAGTTTTCAATGTTTCGAAATTTTACGAAAAAATGTATTTTTCAGGGTCAAGGCCGTCCCAAATGAACGGGCTCCCTCCGGATTCGAATTCAACGGGTGATTTTACATAGAAAACAGTTTTCAAAACAAGTGTGTCCTCGACTTCGGACGACCACTTTGAATTTAAGCAAGCTACTCCCCGACTATAGTAACTAGTTACAACTATAATCAGTTTAACGTATGCAAGCTGTAGCATTTGACTTAACTAGATATTTTTTTTGCCAATGCAACCCACGATTTTTGTAAAATGGCTTGCTTGGCAGCACAATATTTAAATCACTACGTAAGTATTTATGCGCTTTCACAAAATTGATCGCCTAAATCAAAAAAATTAAAGTTATAAAAAATATGAAATTTGAACCGATGTTTCCATTTATGGCAAATGAATACACATACCAAATAGGACAAGAAAATATAGAGAAAACATTGTCGATTGCTGGGCCCCCTTTGGACAAGATTAAACAATATTAATACAAAATATGTGCCATCACAAGTGTCTGTGCACGAAGTATGAACAGTGGGTGTAAAAAAATTTTGGATTTATAAATAAACATGTTATCTTCTCCGTAACCTTTAAGAGGCTGTAACTCCGCACAGGTGCTACTTTGTATAAACGCATACCAGGTTTAATCGACCTATTTTGGCCTATAGATTCACTGGTAACATTATGCTATTTCCATCATGAACAACTGTATAATAAGTAGAAATATATTTTCCCCTTTTTCCTTCTTTCTAGTCATCGTTTGTCCATTCGCCTCTCTAAAAAGTTACATTTGTTCGCTTTATTCTCGATCTCGGGTCCTGCCTCTTCCTGTCAGGCCTGTGTTCCCCTGATGCCAATGATCCATCTAAGCAGTAATCTTCCTCTGCCTCACTTAGAAATGGTTGTGTCTGACAGGGTATGCCACACGTGTTGTACTCGTACATTTACGAACAAGTAAATAACTTAAAAGAGCTTATAGTAAGTTGATGATTGTGAAGTATTGACTACAAATAATGAGCAATATGTTGATTGTTCTGTGCATCTTTTATCAAACAAATGTAGGTCTACTTTCAAAAATACAAACGGTTTTGTTGTGATAGGTACACTATAATTAAGGATTAAATTCTCACAGCTGTAACAAAAAACATTTTCACCATTGCAATAGGTAGAAACTATAATTTTTGTTGTAATGCGGTACCTAGCGTTTTAAAATGAATAACTTGAAACCTATTAATCAAGTATATTACATGCAAAAATCGATTTACAAAATCGAAAACACTAATAAGGAACTTGTAGCGGTTACCGTAAAATGCAGAATTAATTCTTACGCTGATCTAACCGGTATGTAGTATTTTAATTCATATTAATATTAATGTATGGGTAAAAAAATTTAAAGGAATGTAGATGAATAAATACACACCGAGGAACAGTCAAAAACTTAATTTTAACGGTTGATTAAGCGGGCATAATCATTTTCGCTTGGGTGATTTACGTTTTTAAGAAACAGTGTAATTTAAACCGAAACAGTTCGCTTTCGAGTTACGAACATCAGTCTACTAGTGTGGTGGGAAAGTGTATATAAGTAGTTTCAAAATATTGTTGCATCAATTTTATTGTGATTTTAGTGTTAAATTCATCGGCAAAATGCTTCTCCGAAGAAGCATTTGTTTTAAGGTAAGTGACCTACTTTTAAATCGGGAGTGAAACAATCGTTTAATTTAACAAACCAATATTGTTTTAGATAATATTGGTAACTTTAACTTACGTCTCGTGTCAAGAATACGACGCGGAATATGAAGCATTAAATGACGAGGGTGATCAAAGTGAATATAATGCGGAAGAACAAAGTGGACATCCAGATTACTCAAAATATTTCAATGCTGAAGGTTCTGCTCCCATAATACAAATTTCTGGTGATAAGCCAGAAGCGGGTGGATTTGTAACACCGCTTGACTTTAGTGCTTTCTTCGGCGGTGGTTCAGATTTTGGTAAACTTTTTCAATATTCGATTAATAAATGTAAATTAATAAATTACTCTTAGCAGGATTCGGCCAAGCGTCAAATACGAAGGAAGTTTTTAAAGCAAAAAATCCCTTCGTAGAAGAGAAGAATCCAACTGCAGGATTTGTCTCAGTCGATGACTTCAGAAATGGATTTGCTGCTTTAGCCAGTGAAACTTTCGGCACAAGAGATTATTACGATTCTGCCCAAAGGAAGCAACAGCCCCAAGCCCAACAAAAAGAGGACAATGAAAAAGATTCGTATGAAAGCAGACCGGGTCCAAGCTACATTTCGCAAAAAACTCCAGCAAAATATGCCCTTGAAAACCCGAAACCGAGAAAAGGATATGCAACAGAAGTTCATGACTTAACCGAAAGGCCGCCAAAAACCAATAAGCAGAAACGCCCAACAAGTAGTGAATCAGATGAAGTTTATGATTACACCAATCCTGTGGCCAACGAAAAGCCACTTTACAGTTCTCCATACTCCTCTGTACCTTCCTTACCCATAAATCCAGGAAAAATAGTAGATTATAATATCGGAAAATCATCTTCGACAGTGTCTCAAAATCCTTACAATCCAGGATATTATAATCTACCAGTTGCATCTGCTTCCGCTGCACCCCTTACTCCTTACCAAAAGTATAGCTTCCAGCCTGCTTCTTCCGATTACGTAAGCTCAATTTTGAGTACCGTAGCGCCATTCAATCCTTCATATTCCAAACTAGCATCTAGTGTTATTCCAAATATCGAATACCAGGCAAGTTCCAGCGATCCTCAATTAGAAAAAAATAAGAATTGCAGGAAAGTTGACAAACAAATAACAGCCAAGGATATCAAAACAGGAAGGTTTAAAAGACAAGCTATGAACTGCTTTGTATGTGAAGATCCGAAAACTAAAGCGAATTACGAGCAGTGTTCCTACTCATCTGAACCTACAAGTAAATCGGGTGCCTATTATGCTTCAGGTTCTGCTCAGAGATATACAGTCCCAACCAGTAATCCAGATAATTTTAGATTCAAGAGAGAATATAAAAAATCGGGAGAAGAAGACGATTATGTAGATCCTTACGATTACATTAAATCGCAATCTCAGCAGTATTACTCAAGACCTAAAGCATTTGATGAAAATAAACACTACCAGCCGAAGGATTTTAGTTCTGAATACAGATTTAGCCCTGAATATTTCTCCCAAGGCTCAACACCAGAAAAGAGCTTTTCAGAAGCCAAAGCCGAGGAATTAGTCAAGAATGGCGAAAACTGCCAAAAAGTTCAAAGAGATGAAATGACTTGCGTTGTCTGTCAGAGTGCAGAAACTGGAGGTAACTACGAACAATGTTCATACACTTCAGCGCCAGAGCAACAAAAGTATGCGTATGTCAGAGAACAAAAATACGACAGCAACGACAGTCCTAAAGAAAAAATAGTGGAGGGTACCCAACCAGTTGGCGTAATATCTGAAGAAAAGAAACCAGACAGTACAAATAATAAGGCCAGTGTGGGAAGTAGTCGGCATCCATACGAAAGCGAATTCTCACATGGTAAGGAATACGATTACTTCAAGCAAAATAGTGAAGAAGAAGAAAGAAAACCAGAAAGTTCCAATGAAGAGTCAAAAAAGAAGTCCAAGGACGATGACAAAGCGGAAAAGTACGATTACAGCATTCCTTCTCATTTTGAAGAAACAACGAAACAAGAGAAAAAAGGAGGCAGAGGATTAGATCCTGAATTATATGGTAGTCCTGAATCTACAGAAAATGTGGAGAAAACAAAAGAAAAGAGCAGTTATGAATATCCCGATATAAGTGAATATAACTTCAAATATTTCCCAGATTTCTTAAAAGAAGAATCACAGAATGCCGAAGTCACAACTCCAGATCCTACGAAGAAAGACGTAGAAGAGGTTCTTGCAGAGTTCGCAAAGAAAGATCGGTCTCAGTGTAAAAAAGCAGAAAAGAATGGAATGACCTGTTATTTATGCGTTGATGACAAGGGTTTGCAACATGAAGAATGCATGTATGTTTCTGAATCTAAACCAAAAAGTACTCATGTTGCCTACCATGAAGTCGAAAAGAAGGTTAATCCAAACAATGACCCTACGAAAGTAGCCAGAGCAGAATCAAAAATTGTTTCAGCAATTAATCCCCAAGATCCGTCAGGGTTTGAGCCAGTTGCAGCTGCGTCTGAAGCAATAATTGCACGAATTAAGTACCAGGCTAAGGGCCCCCATTATAGGAAAAGAAGCGTAAAGGAAAATAAGAAACAGAAGCACCCCAAAAAATATAGTGGTAAGAAAACTAAAGACATTGTGACCTCTGAAAGCAAACGGGAAGAACGGGAAGAAGCTACCGAAGAAGAAGCGTTACAGGAGGATCCAACGGCGAAAAATAGCGAAGAGTACGAAATTGAAGCTCTCGAACAAAGAGACAGTAAGAGGCACGAAGAGTACGGAGAGAAGGAAAGAGCAGAAATTGAGGGGCAAACTGAAGCCACTGAAGAACAAGAAGAGCAGGTGGAACAAAAAGAACCAGAAACCCCAGATGAATTTAAAGTTGGTGAGAAGGATGGTGCATTTAGTGCCGAGACGAAACCTGTGTATAGCAAAGCTTTAGGAGTTACTTTACCAAAATATATGCTGACTAAGTCGGAATCGGAGGCTATATTTGATGAATTTGTTGCTTCTGGTTAAGGTCTATTGGACTGATGGGACGCGTTTGAGATAGGAGAGTTCAAATGTTTTCTTGTGTGATAAAAATTATTATTGCACTATATTTAGCAAAAGCGTTAAATATTGAGCATGTAATTATTTTAAAGGACCTGTTGTTAATAATGTTATAAAAAATTTCATATAACATGTTATGTTAAGTTTGTACATTATTTCATCATTGAATATTTACAAATCGCGTAGTGTACCTGTAAACAAGTGTTCTAGAAATCTATTGGTTTTTTTGAAATCCTCTCTTTACTTACTCTTGCTTTACAGTTGTATAGTTTTTGCATATTCGCGGTAATTTAGAAATTGATTGTTTGAAATAAATCAGTTAGGTTTCTAAAATGTTGATTTTTCATTGTTATGTTATATTGTTTTTATTGTTATTCTTGAAATGCTCAATGTAATGTGTAAGTGTAAGTATGTATCTTCGTTAAGACTTTAATACTTTTGCAACTATGGATTGCTTATTTTACAAGTTTATACACACAATTTGGTCTTGACAATATTATTATGAAAGCATCGCTTCATTGTTATTCATATTGAAAGTGCGACCTTATTAACTTGATAAAATAAATATCATAAATTGAAGAATTCTTTTTTTGAATAGTACTTGTAATATATATGTACATGCTTACTGAGAAGTATTGTGCAGAAGCACACCAGATTTATATTATTCATGCATTTCTTCGATCAATATTATCATAATAAAGTTTTCGGTCCGAAGGCTGGTTGGGCGCGTACATCTATCCTTTCCTATCCTGAGCTAACCTATGCATATCCCCAAAAATAGAGCATCCTCAACATCCTCAACTATTTGAGAGCAGTATTCTAATTTGGGCCTACCCCTTTTTATTCTTAACTCCGGCTCCAGTAGTTTGCGAATTAATCCACCGTGTCTCAGAAAATGTCCTATCATCCTATCTCTTATTCTTTATTTTCTTCCATACCTTTCGCTTTTCCCCAACTCTTTTTCTAATACTTCCCTATTGCTAACATTATGTCAATACTAGATACGAAAGGTATGAAAATATATTTACTGGTAAAACAAAATTCTTTAATCTAATAAGAATTACGCGTATAATATGCAAAGCATTATAAAAAATAAATATATTATTTAAATCAAAAAGCTATACTCCCGATATTACCAGTATTCCAGAAAATTAATTTCGACCTGCCTAGTTTAAATAAAATAGTAACCCCAAGATAGCATCTTGAGGTTTCTATCCAGACAAAATAATTGGGAATATTCATTATCATAAACAAACAACTGAGCCTTATCTTATAAATTAATTTAAAACAGCGAATTTCATGATTGATATCTACAACGTGCAAGACAACAGAAGAATTGATATATTATTTATTCAGTCTCATCAATGATAGACCAGCGTCAAGTTGCATCGACTGAAATTTGCGGTACGTCAGATTTAAAGCACCATCAAACAGGGTGTTTCAAATTCTAGGACCATTAATAGGATCTCACTTGAAAATATAGATGAAAGGTTTAAATGAACTTTCACCATTATTAATCCTTTTTGCATTAATTCATATAAGAAGTATGTCGCCCTAAAACCGTCGCATGTGCTTCAGCAAAGATTTTTTTTGAAACATAACAACAAGAAATGCACTGCCAATATAATACGCATTATACCGGACAATTTTCCTCTGTTCTTCTGCTGCCTTATTGGCATAACTCGGGGGCAAACCTTACGGTGATCAAAAGACATGAATGATGGAGGCACCTATAGGAAACAAAAAGAAAATCACACAGCAGATTCTTCCTACAATACAGACGAATGAAAATTCTTACTTCACAAGGAATAAATATTTCTAGAGGTTCAAATTGTAAACGTAATATTATTAATAAAAACTAAAAAAATCGGTATTTAACTCTAGTGCCTAAAAATGGCACTTTTGAAACTGGAATGACATGTCAAAAGGCCCTCTTTTAGTAATATTTGTAGAAAAATTTAATTTAGGGTCTAGACTAGACCAAACAAGGCAGAGTGGAAGTCAGCAGCTGATAGACGAGGCTGATATTGGCCACAAACCAGATGAATGAACATTAACAGTAATACAAAGTTGGATAGACACTGTTCAGGATAAGGCGAGAATGAAACAACCTAACTGTATGAACACGGTCCCATAATGAATGTTATTTTTAGAACAAAATTATTGAATGGTACGATCGCTCGTGTTAGTATTAATAAACCATCATCTGAACTATGAATATTTCTGTACCATGTACTGAGGCACCAGATGTATAAATAACGATGATACCTTATTTTTTAACTGTTTGTATGTAACTAATCTATCATATCGTCAAAAAGTAATATACCTATTTGTTTATTCATCAGTTTAAGTTTCTCAGTCCGAAGACTGGTTGGATGCGTACCTCCAAAACCTTTTAATTCACAACCTGATAATAATACCCCTTTCAGATTTCAACAACAACCAAGATACTATAGTCCAAATCAGTCAGTGACACGCCGTAATTTTCAGTCATATTTCCAACCAAATGTTCAACCAAATTTTCAGCCAAATTTCCAGCCAAAGTTTCAGTCGAATGCTCAATCAAATTTCCCAAACACATTCGCACAGAGATCGCAATTCCAATTTAAACGTAATAATTTTTCAGCCCAGAAACACTCATATTTCTTACAAAGACCTAGTCAAATACGACGAAATGAGCAACAGTTCCAAAATCAGCAACCTTATCGTAACTTTCAGCCACAAAAACCCAAATTTAAACCAGAACCTATGGATACCTACATCCTCTGGTAATATCCATTTAAAACCACGAAAACAATTTGTGTCTCAAGAACTATTTCAACAAGAATTAGGTCAATTCGAAAATTTCCCAGAAAATTTTTATCCCGAATTTAGTGAGAATCCTTATAACTATGTAAATTACTATGTCGATTATCCGACTAATGAACAAAACTACCCGGAAAATGAATACGACAATTTTGAACAAAATCAATTTGTACCACAGACAAATTAAACAGCAGAATACACAGAAGAAGATCAAAATGAAAATTTTCATTTAACCAGCGAATCAAACAACCACCCGTAATTAATCTGAACTTAGTAAAATCAAATTTACCGTATATATTTATTCCAACATTAAACGCGAATTTTCTGATAGATACTGAAAGCACTAGAAGCTTAATTAATCCAGAAATTTTATAAGAAATTCATTTTTACAGAAAATTTCCATGTACAAACTGCACATGCTATTAGTTATCATGACAAAGTTGCTGTTATTCCAATTTTCAAAATTTTTTATGTAAAAGATACTCATAAATTCCATTTATTTAAATTCAGTGACAAATACGATGGATTAATAGGAATAAATTTGTTAGAACAACTTAAAGGTATTATAAATTTAGATTAAAGAATGCACCGTCCACTTTTCAGCGAGTGATAGCCAATATTTTACATGGGATTCAAAATGAAACTTGTTTAGTCTATTTAGACGACATCGTTATTTTTAGTACATCTCTTCAAGAACACATTGACAAATTAAAAAACGTATTTGAAAAATTAAGAAGTTCAAATTTTAAAGTACAACTTGATAAATCGGAATTTTTAAGAAAGGAAGTAGCTTATTTATAAACATAAAAATGATACAAATTATAACTTACTTAATGACCAGGTCGATTTAATACAATCTAGTTTATTTAAACTTTTGTAATTATTTTTTGATCAAAATTATAATTCTCAGGTGTCGGTATTACAGTTTCTCTCATTATGACATTTATTGACTTATTTCTCTTTTTTTAGTTTATTACAAGATTAACAGTTGGCTGTTGTCAAGACAGAACGACATAGACTTGACCTCGCAGTTTTTTCAAGTTTAGCAGTTGGCAGTTGTCAAGAATTCTTGGATATTGATTGATTTATTTTTTCTGTTCTGATATTTCACTTGAAGGTTTTTTCAATTGAATTTATTGTTTTTTCCCGAATTGGTTTTCTTTAAATTCATTGTTTTTTCCCTTCAAGGTACGAGGTATTCGAATTTCCTTTGCGTTTTCTTATGCCCCGTAGGTAAATACTGAAATAATTCAGTTATCTAGTTAACTTGTTTCATGGATATCATTATTTTTTGTATTGTTTTATCAATTTTAGTTTCCTTGTCAACTGTCATAATAATTTGTTTACAATTTTATTTACCATTTCTGATGATGAGATCGTTTGTGAATCTTGAAACCGGTCAATAAAATAATTTTTATACTTATTGGTAGTACGCATAGTAATTTTCTATTTCATATTTAGATCATGTTATAACACCCGACGGAGTCAAACCAAATCCTGATAAGATCAAAACAATAAAAAAATTCCTATCCCCAAAATTCCAAAATTCCCAGTATTTGCTGTACGCAGATGATTTAAAAGTTTATAAAAATCTTTCCAATCTAACTGACTGCCTTCTACTGCAGATTGATCTTAACAATTTCTCTTCTTATTGTGTTTTAAATCAACTTTCCCTTAATGTCGACAAGTGCGTTCATATATCTTTTACTAGAAATAAATTTCCTCTTCAAATAAACTATCAGTTAAATAATCAAAAACTTAAACGGGTTAGCCAGATGAAAGATTTGAGAGTTACTTTGGACACCCAGACTGAGTTGTAACAGAATCGTGGGTTGATGTTCTTTCACGATGAATAATGACGGGAATAAAAAACTGCCAAGACCGGGAATCGTTCCTTTTATTGTAGTAAACTAAAAATATAGATGCCAATATATAATGGGCACAACGCCGTTTCAGAAACTTACCTAAAACCAGGTATTAGCTGGTGTACAAAAGTAAATCTAATTATAACTCAACTAACCAAAACCCAGAGGTTTTATCCGCTACAAGATTTGGACGGAAAATAAAAATCAGCTCAACGAAAATCTAGCAAGAAATACAAAAATATTTTGCAAACAAAAACTAATGGCAAAACATTAAATGCCATCGCTGAGAATAGAGATGAACTATCAACTAAAGCTACCCACTTTTTTTCTTTCTTTTTGGCAGTTATCTGCATCTTCTCTTCTTTTCTTTTCTCCTATTCGTTCCTAGTGTTCTCTTACCCCGTTGCTCTCGCTTTTTCTTTTCGGGTCGGTGTGGACGAGCAGGACCTTGGGGGACCTGTTTAATTCCCCTTGGAACTGAATATCGACCCATTGCCACTCATAATGAAATAGTTTTATTGGTAATTGTAATATTCGTGTTAATTTGATTTGATATGGCAATAAATTTGTTATTAATGTTATTATTATTATTATTATTATTATTATTATTATTATTATTATTATTATTATTATTATTACTAAATATTAGCATTACTACTTCAGAGTTTCGAGTCGCACATTGAGAATATTGTACGCAAATCCTTGAGGGTCCTTGGGTTTAATTTTCAGGACTGCTTCTAACTTTACAAATCCTTCTTCACAAATATTTTTATACAATTCTCCAGTTAGGAGCAGTCTAGAATATGCCAGTGTTGTTTGAAACCCTGTATATTCAAAATATGTTAATAGAATTGAAAGGGTGCAAAAGAAATTTTTGAATAGACAATTATAAGTTTAACAGGCGTTTATTCTAAGCAGATTACAAAACTAATATGACATTCCACTGCCTGCGCTCCTTGCAAGACAGACGGGCTTTGGCGGACTTGCTCTTTTTGCACAGGATTGTGAATGGACCAGTTGTTTCGGATCTTGTTTGCTGCTTACAGTTCTCTGTACCTCAGATATCCCTGTGTATTGTATTTGTCAAAAGATGTAATACTACTGCGGCTATGAATTAGGTAGGTACAATTTTCTCGCTTATTACTAGGTTGTATTTTTTGGCAAAGTTTCCTGTGGACCGCCTGTGTTCATTTGTTTGTTTACTGTATAAATTTTTCTTTTTATTTTTGCACTGTTGCTACTTTCAATTTATCTTTTGTTTTTTGTAAAGAAATTGTTTTTCCTTTTTTTGCAGCGCCATGTGGGGTGTTTATTTATTGTAAAATTTTGAATTTGTCGAGTTACCATGTACTTGGATACAATTCAAATGTATCTGCCGGGTAACCAAAAAAATAAATAAATAAAATAAATAAAAATAAATAAAAAACAGCCAGAGAAATAAAAAGTCTTTTAGGTCTTATTGGTAATTATAGAAAGATCTTGCCAAAATTACAAAACCTATAAGTCAATGTCTCAAGAAAAATCAAAAAATTGTGCATGATAAAAATTTCATTTCTGCTTTTAATGATTGCAAAAATTTATTAACAAATTCTCCAATATTGCAATACCCGGATTATTCTAAGCGATTCATTTTAACCACTGATGCATCAAACGTTGCTTTGGGCGCGGTATTATCACAAGGACCCATCGGATCTGATAAACCAGTCGCATATGCCTCACGAACACTAAACGATATAGTACTATAGAAAAGGAACTACTAGCAATAGTTTGGGCCTGTAAATACTTTAGACCATACGTATTTGGCAGAAAATTCACTATTTGTACAGACCATAGACCATTAGTTTGGCTATTTAAATTACGAGAACCAAATTCAAAATGAGTAAGATGAACAGGACTGAAAACAACGACAATATCACTATCTGTTCACTTAAACACATTTTGTTTATAAACCATCCTCACACAATTACCAACAAAAAAAACAATCCAATCCGTCGAGCCGTTCCTTCATTCTAGAAATAAACACAATTACCTCATTCGTTTAAAAATTCATTTAAAAAAATGTGCTTAGACAGTAAAGTGCCGTTACCAGTTTCATGAGACAAACTATTTTAAATTTACCTGGCTATATACATTAATTACCTATAATTTTATTTTAGTTAAGGTTGGAATGCGTTTTTCCAGATTTTTCTCTAGATCTTCCCGATTTTTTTTCAGTTGGAAACATTCAATTGTGTAAATTCCATCCCGGGAGCATAACGAACAAAACGAAAAAGAATGAACCACATCGTCGCCCTTCTCACGTACTGGCGTAATTGACAATTGGTAAATTTTTCAGGAGAACAAAAAAACGTAATTCGCTTACACTTGTAGGACTGCATTAAACACAGTAACATAAAATACGGGTTGTCTTTTTTATGTAGATTGGTGCTGCAGTTACGCTACTTCGTGAGGTAGTGCAGACACTAGAGATATGCATATTATACAACGTAACTCAATTTTCACAAAATTGTCAGTTACGCCAGTACGTGAGGAGGGCGACGACATATGTCGTTCCTCGTCAGTTATGATCGAGAGTGCATACAAACAATTATGATTTTTCCGAATTTTCCGACTTACGCATATCCATCGTTCGAATGGTGTCTTGAGTTCATACAAAAATCCAATAGAAAAAAGCACTTTAATTTTTTCCCGAATTTTCTAATTTTCCGTGCAACTTTTCCAATTTTTCTTTCCCAAAAACCTTATCTGGATTATTACGAATATTTAAAAAAAACATTAGCCAAATCGGTCCAGCCGTTAAGCACTGCCAGTTTTTCCCGAATTCATTCATTTGTATTTATATAGATTCATTTTACACTGAAAAATTTGAAGATCATAAAACTAAAATTGTTTCAAAAAAAGAATTTGCAAGAGGAGAAACTAACGAAGAGTTTCAATTAGGACTTACCGTATTTAAAAAGAATCCACAAAACAGAAATAAAAAACTTAATAAATTTATAGGACCTTACGAAATTACGGAAATTTTAGAAACAAATAGAAAATTACTAGTAAACAACAAAAATAAAAAAGAAATTGTTCATGTACAAGAACTTAAAAAACCACCTCTCATTTCAGATTAATCACTTGGTTTGGCCTAGGACACCCAATCACATATCCAAAATTCCACAATTTAAACGAAAATCCAGGCTTACTACCTTTAAAACTTGGAAATGCACAAAACAAGGTAAACTTATGGTCATTATTTGTCCAAATTTTTGATGTAACACATAATTATTGAAGAATTTAAAATACTTGAAAATCAACTTTCGTAACTTAAAAATGCATTTATAAGTAATTCTTCTATGTCAAACTATAAGGAAGATTTTCACAATTCATACAACCTCATCCACACTCTAGCACAAAAATCAACACTCAAATTATTCAGTTAAATCCAGCATTTACCAGAAAAAGTAAAAGAGGATTAATTAACGTTCTGGGATCGATAATTAAAATTATTACAGGAAATTTAGATCAAAACGGTGCTGAAAAATATGACAATGCGATGAAATTACTTTCGGAAAATCAAACAACACCGTTGAAAGATCAAATTACACTTTTGGAAAAATCAATTCAAACCTTTAACAAGTTCTGCAATGCAGAATTCTACAAATTGAGAATATCTTGAAAACAGTTAAACTACAAGATATCAAAGGAATACAATACTTGATGATAGAAACAGTTGCTAGACAAGTTTTCTCGTCCTTTCAAATAATTTATAATATATAGGATAAAATTGAAATCGCAGTCACGTTTTCAAAATTAAATACTTTCCATAATTCTATGATTGAACCAAATGAGCTACTACAGGAAGTAAACCAAATTGTAGAATATTTAAAATTTAAATTTCTGATCCTAAATCAACAAGATTATAATTATATCGCTCGATAAAAACTGTCAAGAAGCAACTCCAGGAGAATTCATTTGTAATCTAATAAAGCAAACCCATTCAAAATTAAAGAAGAAAATATACCATGCGAAGTCCAATTGTTACAATTTTCAAAAAATATGACAAGTTTCCGAAAAATATCAGTTCAAATTCAAGACGTGGAAATACAACAACTTGAGAAGAACAGATGGATAATTATCACACCTGAAACAATATTGGCAAATCAAAAGTGCGGTACTGATTCCGAAAATATTCCGTTAAAAGAAACTTTCGTGATTGAACTTAGTCCCGAATGTGATATCTGGATAATAGTTATTTACCAAACGAGTGCCAGAAGACATTTTTCGCGCATGCGCCGAAGACGTCTTCGCGCATCGAGGTTCGTACAATATTTTTTGAAACGAACACTATAATTTTTTAATTATTATCTAATACGTTTCCAATTTAATTTATTGAATTGAGTTGTCAAAGTGTCAATCGAATTAATAGCGGTTTATCTTTATTATTTCACTATTTTCAACATCCAAATTGGAGAAATGGCGTTTTGTTAACCAAACTTTATTACCATCAAGTCAAATTATTTCTAGAGAGCCTGAAAGGGCCAGTGCTTTTTGCCAGATTTCGCGCACTAGTGCGCGAACACTATGGGCCGGTTGTTAGAATGTAGATCAAAATGTAACGCGAGGCTGCATTTAATTCGACTTTCGTTGCTAAGGTACTGACTTCGTGATTGGTTGTATCATAGCAACGAAAGTAGAATTAAATGTAGCATCGCGTTACAATTTGATCCGCGTTCTAACAACCGGCCCTTAGTTTGAGTTTGTCTGTCGGGTTCGCGAAATGTCATTTTGAGAGCGGTGAGTTCAAAAATAGTAAGTACCTAACTAACGGCAAAAGCAGATATTACATTTTCTTAAGAAATTTCAACACCCTGTAAGTATCTCATTTAGTTGCCCTTTTTGGACATATTGTTAGGGATTTTCACAATATTTTTAAGTACTCTATCTGCTCTCGAAGTTTGATACAATCGTTATAGATCACCTGTATAGTGCGGGAGGATTTAAAAATTAGCCCAGGGAGAAGGATCATAGGAAGATCGGGGAAATAATAGAGCGACAACGTAAAGTAAAAACAAGAAAGGGTACTTTAACAGTTAACTGAACTTTAACAGAAATCCATGATGAAATAGAAAATTACTTTGCGAACTATCAATATAAAAAATTATTTTATTATTTAACCGGTTTCAAGATCGTTGTAAATCTTGAAACCGATTAAATAATAAAATAATTTTTTATATTGGTAGTTCACAAAGTAATTCTCTATTTCATCATGGATTTCTACCAAATAGTGAGACAAGATAATATTTAGTTTCGTTTTAGTTCTACATGAAATTCTAATTATCTACACTAGGTGAAACATAGAAGAAATGTAAAAAAATGTCAATAGCAATATGAGAACAAGAAACAAACGCATTGCAGAATCCAGTGACTTGCCACCACATTTCACTCCATTTGATTATTTGCAAATGAGATACTTTTAAAATTTAAAAACAGATTGTTGCCACGTAATAATTAAAAAAATTTCCTTCTATCGAACGTGGCAGACGTTTCATTATTACTGTCAGTTTCAATTTATAAATGTTGAAAAAGTCATTGAAACTTTTGCAGAGAACTTAGGTACCTTATGTCCTGAAGTTTCTCGAAAAGACATATCTGACAATGTCAAAAGCGTTGTTTTTGATTACTAACTATTGAAATTATCGTTTAAAATAAAAGAGATTAATTATATCTTATCATTTGTTTATTTTTCTAAATATAAACTGCCTACAGCTATGAGTGAATGTGACAGGGTTGGTTTTAAGGGCAAGATGGGGCCTGAAGTATGTGGGCCTATCACATTTTACAAATACATTACTTACATACCGTGATAGCTTGATAAGTAGGCCATCTCTTTGGTATTTTATTACACAGTTTTACAAAATTAAATAAGTTACATTTAAAATAATACTTTAAGTAAACTTAACTACCCTTGGTGTGCAGTTAAGGTAGTAAAATTAAACCACATCTGTCTGACTTACAATTGGAACGAATAGGGACATTTTTTACATTTTAACATTTTTTTACAAACTCAAATATTCAGAACTGAAGTCCGGTGATGTGATTCAAGTTTACATATATTTTAGAACACAAAAAATAATTGTAGGTAAGTACGTTCCTCTGTGACTAGTTGACAGATATTTTTAAACAACTTTTGGCATTAAACTGAAGTCTGAATACTCTGCCAGGTTTTTGTTATAGTACTTTACAGTTTTAGTGCAAATTAGTGTGTGTTATTAAAGTAACTATACAATAGTGTTATAATTTGCAATGAATTATAAGTTTAACTTAAATTCAGTGCAAGTTATGATAAAAGTATAACGTGCACAAACACTAACACAAATATTTTTAACGTTTCTTTGGTGTACCTTAAATACTAGAATATATAAAATATAATAATAAAAAACACATGAGAAGAGAACATATAAATAAATAATGAATCATATTTTCGTAGTTTGTTGAGACCAATGTAATCTTAAAATTTAAATTATTTACTTATATCGTACAAATCACGAAGAAGAAGAAAAACATAAGAAAAATTTGAGTAAATTCAACTTATATTAATTATTGTTTACAAAACGCTACGTTCTTTTTAACTATTAACATACGCAGTCACTCACATTTTAAAAACATTCTTTAAAATTTACAAGTTTAACAACGACCTTTGCGTTCTGTGGGCGATTTCACAACGAACATCACCCTATTCTAGATTCAAATCTCCACTGTAAAGGATTTCTGATTTCAGGCACGCACTGCCGCTGTCTGTAGGCGAGTTCGCTGAAGCCAGGGAGTTTGCCCTAGTCGCCGCCAGAGGGGAACGACTGCTTTGTTCAGCGCTCACGTTATTATTTGAGACATTGGATACGTGAACCATAGCCGAACCATCGCTATTATAATAATACGGCGTACCTAAAAAATAAATAGCAATCAATAAGACAAATTGCCTCCCTACATAAAGAACGATTATCGTCTGCTTTTTGTAAAAGTGAACCGATTGGTGTTCTTTGTTTATGACGAAAGTCTGTAAAACTGGAAGCAAGGGATGAAAACCAGAGATGCGCATATCTTTGGCAAATATTTTAATTTTGCAGTAATATTTTTTTTATGTGAATAACCAAATCCATAATTAATATATTTGCTGTTTAAGAATATTTCTAAAGATGGACGGTGGACGCGTAAAAGTAATTAATTTTAATGTAACGTTTTTTGGACGATATACTCACTGTTTACTTACTGAGCAACCCGCTGGACGCACTGCCATATCCGTAAGTCCCATATGCTGCACCGTACTGACTGTATGCTGTACTGTATGCGTAATCTGTTCCTGGCACAACTGTAGTACCTGCTGAAACAAATAGAATTATTTAACATGATTCGTACGAAAATTTCTTAACCATAGAAGTCGGTTGAAAAATGAAACGTATGTGCTTAATAGAGAGTGTCGCCGCAAACGTGTGCTCCCTTTTTATGTATTGGAGAGTAAAAAGTTCAAAATCAATACCTTAGTTTGTTTTTAATCGAATATTCTGTGTATTACTGCATTTCTGTGGTAGTTTTCGAATTTGTCTTCGACTAAACGTACCAGAGAATCCCTTTACTCCTAAAACGATGAGTTCTTTGAGGCAATTACCCTCAAATAATTCATATTCGCCTATAATTCGCAAATCATGGGAAACTATAAATATAAAGACGGGTCAGGCTCGTCTATATTTATTTCTTTAGACATACCTACATGTCAGAACGGCCTTAACAGCTGATAAGACTATTTTTTTCAACAAGTACCTACCTAAAGTACCTTATCCACCAATAGGTATTAAAGAAAAATGTAAACAATGTAAAAAATATGAATCTCTATGAAATTTCAGAAAAATTGGCCAACTAGGATGAAACTGTGATTTGCAAGTTCAGAACGATATTAATCTTCTGAACTCAAGTTTATAAACTGGTTAATAAATATTCTTTCTCACTAACTGCTGTTGAGAAATTCCCACTTTCCAGGCTCTGTTGCAAAAAATGCAATCTTCGGAAGAGGATGTCTCGAAAATTATGCAAAACAAGTTTTATGAAAAATATGATAATATGAATTTTTCAGTTTAAATCAACTAAACTATTCATCACTGAAAATTTCCAAATCTAGTGTACCGAGTAAGGTTCTGTATGATGGCATGGCATGGCAGTTGTCATCATCGATGGATACAGCGGATAACCCAGGGCCAAGAGTGATTGAAGAGGCACCGCGTAGCGAGAAAATCATTGACTTCACATAACAGACTGCATTAACTGCATCACAGGCACATTTCTGATATGCGTCGTCAATGGGAGAACACTGCCGTATATGAGAAGCGAAAGAAAAAGTGCATAAACTACTCCAAAGGGATGAAAATTTTTATCACGGTTTCTTCAGTTTTTTACTGCAGTGATGACATATGCTGTACTTAACAATAGACAATTTTTACAACATCGATGATATTCGATCGGCAGTCTGACAGTAGCTCGCTTTGATCTGGAAGCATTTGTCCTATCAAGAGCAACTTTCTTCACATAATACTATTGTTAAAGCGGTGACAAGAAAATGATCCCAAATACGATACTACTTAGTCAAAATTCACTTTTTAACGGAAATCGATTCTTTAACCCCACATACAGGCACTGACAAGAATATGGGCTCAGAAAGTATTTAAAATTAATTTAAAAATCACAGTTTGTAGAAGAAAGGCCCAATTTTGGAACGTTTTTATAGTTGACCCACTTTATGAAATATTCTGGTTATGCATTTCATAACCTTACTTTATCTTATGTAAACATGGATGAGAAGCAGGCTAATCTTGATGCTAGCATAATAAAACTAAAAAAGAAAAGAACTGAAGAAGAGAGAAAAGATATACGATTGAAAGCTAGGGGCAAGGAATATGTGCATAAAAAGGGCGCATAAAAACCAAAGAGAAAGATAGGTGATAAATGCAGGTAACTTAACAAATTTACGTTTTGTGTATTTTATAAAATAAATACTATTTTTAATTTAATAGGTTTTTTTAGGTGGTTTGAGTAATTAATAGCCATTACTCGGAAAAAGGGCCCAAAATCGTCAAATTTTTATTTTTTTTCTCTTCAGATCCTCTTTTTATGTAATTAATATGGAGATAAATATGACTGGCATATATATGTCAATATGAAAAAAAATTACCACACAGTTTGTGTAACAGGTATGGGGTTTTATTGCCTCCTGTAAAATTTTAAATTTGGCACTTGGGCCGGTCTTCTTATCACCCCGTTTCAATTTATAAAATTAATATCGTGCCGTAATTTCAGGGTCAGGAGAGGTTGAACATTGGCGCCCATCTGGAGACACTTCCGCTTAACTGCGCATGCGTGCAAGGCGAACTACATATAGTAGGTTGCGGCTATAGGAAATCTCGGATGTAGTGTTCAGAGATACGCTCGCATTGCCGTGGTCCCACTATGAACTATGCATTTCATAACTAAGGAGTGGGCCTAGATTTTTCCGAAACTATTGACTTTTAATTTATGTATAAAGGAACATCACAAATAAACGGTTACAATAAAGCTTGAGGCAGGCTTACTCACTTATAAGGAGTAGAGCTAGATTTTTCCAGAACCCATTGATTTCTAACTGACATGATAAAGGAACATCACATAATTCTTAAGACAGACTTAAGTCAAATAATGTCTCTTACTGGATGGCAACTCCTGTATTGAGATAATCACAGACGATCAATGGTGGACAATTCGGCAAAAGAGCTGAATATTTACTATAATAGAGCAAAAACTTTTGAGTTAAACACGTATGGAGGCATAATAAGTTTGAGCTTCAATGGGAGGAACCAGAAACCTGCCCCTCAAGAAAAATATCAATAAAAATCTTAAGACATATCATGTCTTGTACTCTTATTAAGTATGTTCTCTATTAGCTTAACCTGTTTAGCTATATCCCTAATTCAAGGAACGGGAAGCGCAGGGTGTCTCACTTAACTAAGTTCACCATGAGAATCGTGGAAACCGCTAGAGATACTGTATAGATTAAATGGAGCAATAGTTGTGCTATATTGTGATCCTAATTAAAATCATGATTGTGGGAAGGTCCAACCAACGGGTCCTTTAAACAGTCTGGAAATAGTACAATAACTCGTATATTTGGACTTACAAATAAGCAACAAACAGCAGCGGACAAAGAGTGAGAGATTTATCAATTGAGTAAAGGTAGGTGTGACGTTATTATCTTCTGTAAGGCTTAATATTTCGAAGCTCTTGTTAAAACCCAACACCAATATAATGCGCTAATAAGTAGCTACCTGTAGAATAACCAAAACTGGGTAGCATGGTAGAATAATGTTGAGACGTGCCGTTAGATGGCTGCAGCACTGTTAGTCCGGCAGGATCCGGAGATCCTGTATGTGAAGTTGGTTGACTGTTTGGTTCAGCTGGTAACGCAATCGGCAGTCCTGGTGACGCACCGTCGACAGCAGCCCCCAGTCCTACCACGCCACTGTACGGCGAACTATTTTCGGCTACCATGCAATAACAAAAATTAGCACACACAAATAAAACAAAAAAAAACACTTAAGTAACAACGCAAAAATGAAAATTATTAATACAAAGGATTACTTTATATTTTGGGTTTTAAACAAAAAAGTACACGTGCAGCGTGCTGGAGGTGTCTACAAAAAGAACCATGCATAAATTCTGAGACGTGATTGTGTATCAGAAGTGGTGAACAGATCGTTACGTAACACCACAATAAGAAGTCATAAACGCATTTGTGATGGAAATTCTTGCGCGACATGAAATTTTTCGATCGGGGCGTTCTTATGAAAAATGAATATTATCCTTTTTGTTTAATTGTCTGATTTTGAAATAAGAATAAAGTACTAAACTATAAACTTATTAGAGATATTGTGCCGAGAAGTGAAAGTAATTCGAGAATCATATTTGTATGGGTACAAATTCAAAATTTTTGAAATACGGAAGTAAAATCTCTTTACTATTCATAGCTATTAAATCGTCTTTCCATCAACAGACCTTGACAGAAATGAATGTCATATTGGTAGTCATATATAGATTAAACGTGTAGTTGAAGTTAAAATAATTGAGATGAGAGAAAACAATTTCCGAGTAAATTAACATAAAAGTCAATTTGTATTTGTTTACTGGATTTTTAAGAGTATGTATAAAAGTATAAATGTATGTATAAATTTAAAACTAATCGAGGTTAGAATTTCTTATAAATTAATGAGTAATAACAAAATTCCCATGTTATTGTAACTTTCTTTAGTATGAACTTATAAATAATAGACAATCGCTAAAACACAATAACAAATTTGTCATTACCTACAGAAAAATTAACTATATGTGAGAACAGAGGAAGGGCAGATTACAAAGATTTTAAGTCAATGTCAAATGATGTAACAGAAGCAGAATTATAAAAGTCATGCAAAAACACACAAGATATATGACTAACTTTACATGCACATACAGAGCTATGGAAAACCACTACAAAATATCCAATACAGCGGCGTGGAAGAAGAAGGGTGCGATCAAAAAAGAAAAAATAGTAAATGTGTTGAAAGTGGGTTTATAATTTTATTATCTTGTCATATTTGCAGCTCTATCGTGTTTCCTCAACAGTAAGTAAGTAAGCTTCTTAGCTAACAGAAAATGTGTAAACAGGTAAGAACCGTCTTCTCGTATGTAATAGAAGCTACAGCATTTTTATGAAAAAAAACGTCACTAGGTTAAAAGCCTCTTTGACAATGTTATATGATCTTGAATGTTATTTATTTACAACATGTTGGTGTAATACATTTAAAAAGTTAAGTGTTGTTCTTTATCTTTATCACATTCCTAGAGATTTAGTACAAGTATATAACAAGAAATGCACTATTCAAACTCTTGACGGCGGCACTGAGTTCTTACATGATCCGATTGGTTTAATTCCAGTTTTGCCCAGTATAACATATTATATAGTAGTAATGAAGATTGTAATACTGAGAATATGATAATTCAGAACATTTAAGCCAAGAGTAGAATGTTATTTTTTCAAAATTCTTTTATGATTTCCTTGATTTTCTTCTTGCATTGAAAGGTACTGTTCTTGCTTTTGTTAGTTTCTGAGATTCTGCAGGTGGACTATTCTGAAACCCTCTGAGTTTTATAAGTGAGCAAATGACTGTGAGTTACATAACATATTCACGTATTTTTTAATTCGGCTTATTAATTTTAAAGTATTATAATTTTTTATTCGATTTGTGGCATCGGTAATAATATAATTCCATCTTTCTGGAGAATACAGACGGTTAAATCAAACTCTGTTGTTTTTTCATTTTTATACCTACTATAAGATTATAATTCCTGACCATGCCATAAAATTATAGCCAAAAGATATAAGAATGACAAAGAATTTTATTAATCCGATGGCATCCCCCAAAAAGATCACATAAAACGCAAACACATTCGAGAAGAAAAGAATTATCTTTACAATGATAATAACAGTATAATAGTCTGTCCAATTTTCGTTGCGATTTGGGGGTTTCTCATAGAAGCAGAAGAGATAGAGCCTCGGGGTTTTCGCGAATCTTAGCTACTTTTTTGAGTATAATAGAATGCCGAAACCAGAATTTGAATATCTTTTTTAGTTTCCGAGAAAAAAATAATGTTGATTTTTATCGATTTTCAAAAATTCTCTCCAATTCTTTTTGTACTAAACAGACTAAAACTGTTATGATTGACTCCCATAGAAATTTTACCAAGGAATTCAGTGGCGTACGTAGTTTTTTTCTAGGGAACGTATTTTTTGAGTTATGACATAAAGTTGAATTTTTTAAAGGGAAAGCTATCAAAATATATATACTTTTATATTGTTATTTCAAAAAACGGCAACGATTTTGATAGGTAGGTACATCCAAGATACCTGTGATTTTATGTTAACAACTGAATAATTATCTGTTGACATACATTAGCAAAAGTTGCATACAGCTAGTTTTATTAATAGATACTTAGTATATACATACATAATGGCACTTCAAAATTATAAAAAATGCCGAAAAATACGACATAATTGCTGTTTTCAATGAATATAGTGAGAATGCAAATGAATCAATGGATCTATATTTCAACAGGTACACAAAAAATTTCTAGATACCCACTTCCAGTATAATAATACCTATCCATAGATTTATTAAATTTAGATACCCAGAAAGAAGACGACCAAGCAAAATGATGTTTTTGAGATTAAAATCAAATTTAATTCACTATGGGTCATTCAATAAACCTAGAAACAAAATTTATAATAAACAAAATAGAAAAGAGGAAGAAATAAATGTTTTATCATTGGTTGAGGCGATACCAAAAACTTCTTGTCGTGAACTCGAATCACAAGTTGGTATTTCCAAAACAAAAGTTAAAAAAATATTATTAAAGAAGCAAATATAGGCCATAGAAAATTCAAATTATTCACCATCCCTTCCCGGGAGATCACGAAAGAAGGTTTAATTTTTGTAGGTGGTACCTACTTAAACAAAATTCAAGAAAATCCAGAATTTGGGCGGTCTGTCATTTGGACAGATGAAACTCACATAAGCAGCGTAGGATTATTTAACAGGCATAATGTGCGTTACTGGTCTGATACAAATCAGCACCAAACTTTTGAACGTTTTGGATTTAACGTTTTGTGTTTTATTTTGGGTGGTCAATAGCATACCAAATTTTTGATGGAAACTTAACGGGATTGAGAAACATTAATTTATTGAATATTAACGCAGAGGCGATAATGGAAAATTTTCCGTTAATAAATATAAACACGGTATATTTCCAACAAGATGGTGCCCCTGCACACAATTCTGCAATAGTTAGAAATTATTTAGAAAATCATTTTCCCGTGTAGATGGTTGGGTACAAATGGACCTATATTGTGGCCTGCAAGATCACCGGATCTGAGTATATTAGACTTTTTTGTTTGGGAATTTTTAAAAGAAAAAATATACATACGAAGATACAACAATCAAGTCGAGCTAGCAGAGGCAATACATGCAGCCTTCCGATATTTGCAAGCCCATCCTATTTTTTCAATTAATGCCATCAATCTATTAACTAAAAGATGAAGATTATGTGTTGAAAAACATGGCAATCAATTTGAGCAGTTCTTATAATTTTGTTGTTTGTTGTTTTCCTTGTTTTTGTTTGTTTTGCTGTTTTTTCTGTATTTGTTGCTTTTATTTCAGTTGTTATTAAAAGTTGCTAACATATATTTCTAAGGGTATAAAGTATCAAAATCTTCGCCGTTTTTTGAAATAACAATATAAAAGTATATATATTTTGATAGCTTAAAAAAAGACCTTTCGAACTTGACCAAAGCCTGCTGTGGTTACCATGAAAAAAATTCAACTTCATGTGATAATTCAAAAAATACGCTTCCTAGAAAAAAACTACGTACGCCGCTGAATTCATTGGAAAATTTTCTATAGGAATCAATCTTAACAGTTTTAGTCTGCTTAGTACAAAAAGAATTGTAGAGAATTTTTAAAAATCCATCAAAATCAATTTTATTTTTTTTCTCGAAAACTAAAAACGATATCCAAATTCTGGTTTCAGCTTTTTATTATACTCAAGAAAGTAGCTCAGGTTCGCGAAAACCTCAAGGCTCTATCTCTGCTGCTTCTATTAGAAACCCCCAAATCACAACGAAAATAGGACACCCTGTGCTTAGTTTCATTTTGTGAATTAAAGTTTTAGATAGTGTTAACTGAAAAAACAATTCAAAGAACAATAAATTCACAAAACTTCAAATATTATGTATGTATTTGAAACTTCCTCGAACATTTACATTATATTTTGTATTTCCGTTCTGGAATTACAATAACTAATAACCACTTGCAGAGGTTTAAAGATTAACGAGCAAAGTACAGTCGAATTATATCAGTCGGCGCATATTAAGCAATGAATGTAGTTTTGTTACAGAAACTCATCTTCCAGTCCAATAGTTAAGCAAATGGTAGTTAGAAATTGCCGTACTCGTGTTACGTAATGAAGGAGGAGCACTATCCTTTTGGAAGCGCACAACATTTTTTATTTTTCCCACGGGGTAGTCGTATTGAAGAAAAAGTTTTTTGTGCCCCCTGGTGCCCCATCACCCCAAAAATTTTGAGGATAAGACTTACAGGGGTATCTGATTGCGTTTGGCTCCATAGCCCCAAGGTTTGTATGCTTGACTGACACGAGAAGCAAATATGCGAATATTATGTGATATCATCCTCTTCTCCACACATCTTGTAAACTCATTCTAATAGTAGCGAGATGTCTGCTAAGTGGACAGTCGCACTTGAGTAGTCCCAAATGGCCAGCAAAGCTGGTTTAATCCAGTCATATTAATTCTTCAATTATTTTGCTAAATAGACCGTAAAAAAACATCCGTGAGTTTCGCAGTCCACAACTACCCATCCAGGAACAGGAATTTTTGGTTTCACCAGGTTCTATATTACTCATTTAGCTGTCTGATATGCAAAACAGCAATTATTGCGTTCCAGCACTAGTAGAGGCTTTGTCTCCCTTTTCGTTAAGAGCTCCGTTTTCTCGTTCCCTTCAGCATTGTTTTCCAAGACGTTTCATTATTTTCTATATACATTTATGTCTGTAACCAATGGACAAATGTGATTTTGCAGCATGTTCAAGTAAACTTTTACTGTTGAATTATCTAGTAGAACTCGAGTAGAACATAAGATCAACAGTATTATTATCTGATATGAGTCCAAACATTTATCATTTAATGTTTCTGGATATATGTAGGCTTCTCCAAACATCCTTAAATTGGTGACATTCCCATTAAAGGCAGTTAAGCCGATGACAATCAACTAAGGATAACTGATTGCCGTATTGGTTCATTAATTGCATGAACTGTTATACTTGTATTCATGTACATTAGGAATTTTCATATTTGCATATTACGTCAACACGTCATAAAATTGCACCTTGAATGTCTATATCGCTTACAAGGGGTATTGGATGGCACTTCTTGTTTTCCATAGACTTGAACAAATTTTCTAATTAATTTTCCAACAAACGCAAGAAAAACTTTTTTTGTCTCGACGAATACTTGAGCTGAAGTTTTAGGTCAATAATTTATTGTTTCTGCAGTACACTTTCTAGAATGTTACAGATCATTTTTAAGTGCTTGTTAATGACAATCATCATCATCATAATCAAAAGCGAACAATTTTTGTCAATAAACTCATGTCCGCCTAGGTTTCGTTCAAAGTTAATACACCGTGTCCCAACGAAAACTTGTACCCCTGTAAAACTCGGCAAAATAAACGTTTTGACAAAAATCCAAAAACACGTCGATTTTTATATCAAAGGGAACCAATTTTTATGCAATAATCAGTCTTGCAACTCTAGCGCTGAGCGGGGGGTAGCGACACCCAAAATTTTTAAATGGGACCGGGGGTCAAATTAATGATCCCTACTTTGGAAGGGTTTTTCATTACTTACACAACCGTATTTGTTTTATTCAATTCGATCAATTTGTTACCGAGAAATTGCTTCTTGAAGTTTCCAAGTTAAAAAATTAATAAAGAACAAAAAGGTTTAAACTATCGAATGTATTAGAATGGAAAAGTAACAAAATCAAGTAAACCAATAATAATAAAAAGTAAGAACAAAAGAACATCAGAACAAATGTCAAAATAAACTTATTCGCCACAGTATAAACCCGTGTTTATTCACTAAATCAAAATGGTTTATTCCAAAGAAGAATGCCGGCTAATAATTTCTAAGGTCTTGAGAAATGTAATATCTGGATTTGAATCCAGAATGTATTATTGTATGACAATTGGTGGAGGTCATTTCGAGCAATACATTCGATAGTTTAAACCTTTTTGTGCTTTTATTAATTTTTTAACTTGGAAACTTCAAGAAGCAATTTCTCGGTAAGAAATTGATCGCATTGAATAAATCAAATACGGTTGTGTAAGTAATGAAAAACCCTTCCAAAGTAGGGATCATTTGACCCCCCGTCCCATTTAAAAATTTTGGGGGGGTCGCTACCCCCCGCACAGGGCTTGAGTTGCAAGAATGATTATTGCATAAAAATTGGTCCCCTTTGATATAAAAATCGAGGTGTTTTTGAATTTTTGGCAAAACGTTTATTTTGCCGAGTTTTACGGGGGTGCAAGTTTTCGTTGGGACACCATGTATATTAACTTTGGGTTTCGTTAAGGTTCCAGGAGGCAAGAAACATTCTCAATTATAGCCCTGATATCTAGGCAGCCAGACTAATTTACATACCTATAAATAGTAATCATTGTCCCAAATAGCATTCTAATAATCAAGAGGTTTATGTTCAGACATTGTTTTCCTGCCATTTTATAATAATAATAATAATAATTTTATAATAATAATCTGTAATTTTGCCTATGAGGTGAACTCCAAATCAGAGAACGCAATAATAATTAAGAAAAAATTAATAGAAAAATACATTTATAAATAATGTTCAAATTGTCTTCCATTTTAACGGTTCAAAGTTCGAGGTGTCTCGATAGCGTTTCGTGAATATCAACAAATAATGTTTCTGTTGTCTCGTACTATTCCAGCCCCGACTGCTATTCTTGCTGTCCCCATAGACAAAAATTTATGAGGTTGAGATCCGGAGAGCGTGGAGGCCAGCCCACAGATCCACCCCGACCAATCAATCCAACATTCCGTCTAGGAAATCGCGAGCTGCGAGTGAAAAATGTTTCTAGTCTTCTGGAACCTTAACGAAACCCAGGGGGACATGAGTTTATTGACAAAAAATGTTCGTTTTTGCCTACTCTATCGTTTCTAGAAAAATCTGTATGTTGCTTTGAAACACTCTGTATAAGCAAACTAAAAACATAACAATAATTTAGAACCAGTAGTAGGGTAAGAATTAAACATGTTCTGTTTTCAGTCCGAAGAGTATTGGACGATCATCTCTATCTTCTCATATCCTGAGCTAGTTTACTCATTTCCCAAAAAGCAGAACGTCCCAACTATCTATTTGCGAGTAGTCTAATCTGGATTCTGTCATTCCCATCTCTGCCTCGAGTACCGATGCTCGCGAACTATAATAGCTCACGACACAGGTATAGCCGAAACATTTTTATTCTTAGACGCTAATGAAAAACGTTTTGAATATTTGACGAATAAATAGTAAATTTTTCAAATTACCTACGCTAATTCTAAAATATGCTTAATGCAAATTGAGCCACTTTTACATTATGAAGCTTTCCTTTCTACCGGGCACATGCATACATACGTAGTACTTTTTTACATACGTAGTACTTAACGAGAAGACGGCTTTTTTGGTTTGGTGCACTGAAATGTTGAATAATAAAGAAGATATAGTAACTTCCCCCAACCTCTTAAGATTCTCACCTGAATGATAAGGGGATAATGCCGGTTCCAGTATCCGCGACGTTTCAATTTTCATCTCGTGCATCGTGATTGGTGCTAATGGAGTTAACGAACTCGTCCCTAAATTAAATTCTGTCTCTTAATTTTTTGATGTTCGAATATTTTTATTATTGCAACCCACACCACCGTCGTATCATAATTAACTGGTAATATTTCTCATTTGATTGAGAAGTTACAATAAATACAGGTTATTTTATTTTATTTTATAAAAAGGAAATTTCCAGTTTCCAACAAACGAAAGAGCAGCAAGTGCTGCATAAACAAATATTTTCAATTCATGGTACTTATTAATACACTGTAGGTATATTATGAATAAATGACTGAATTTTTCACACATCTTTCACAACTGTCTTTTATTCTAACAAAATACATTTGTTTGAAATGCTGCAACATTTTTACTGTATCTGTTTCCTTTTTATGATGGATTTAGCATCAAAAATCGCGAATTATTTGTTTAAACTGGAACCGCAATAATTAACCGTTATATAATGACAAAAGAACCAGACCATGTATAACAGACTTTTTCAACTCTCATTTAAATTGATAAAAGTTACCCAAGACACCATTTCTTACCTAAAGTCGGCGTGTAAAGGTTTTGCGTCGTGGCCTGGCTCATCGTGTTTATCGTGTCATAGATATCCGCCGCCGAATTGGCTGTTCCAACACCTGGAAAACCACCGTGGGTGTCGTAGTAGCCCGTTTGATGGCCCGCCGAGCCTGTGGTGCCGCCAAGTTCGGAAAGTAACTTGTGTTCATCTTTGATACTCCATTTGCTTGACCAAAGCTGGAATTTAAAAATATTATCAGATTTGTGCATAGGATTTCGTACCTGGAACTTCGTGCTTGATAAAAATCAATTTTCTCCTTTTATTACGGTAATGGAGATCTTTGATAGTGAAGTTTATAATAACTGAACTAAGAATGTTACAAAATATATGTCAATATAAAATGTCTACAATACGAAAAATTTGTTAATGGGTAAAAAGACAAACGTGCGTAAATGTTGTGGGCTAAAATGTAATAAAACGTGAAAGTTATGCAGTAATAAATAAATTTCTATAAAAACATGGACACGGGTCACTCTTTTGGAAATATCTACGTCAATTCTAAGGTGTTTTGGCTGTTATTTGCAATTTTACTTCTAGGGAAAATATTTTCTTGCGTTTCACGTTGTGAACAGGAAATCTGCAAATTAGAAATACCAACCTACGTATGTAATCAAATAAAACCTCCCGTACTATACTATTAAGTACGAACCTATTTATTAAAAGTAAAATAATAGTTGAATAAAAATCTAGTAGCTTTGTATGGCGGTGCAGAAAATGTGCAGATTATTCCGGAATATTTCTAGAAAACGAGTGTAATAGACAGGACAATAAAATATAACGTAAATGTCATTAATGAGCTTATGTGTTTATGTCGGAAAACGGATAATTACGGAAATAAGAGCCTAAAATTTTCTGCACGTAGGTATATGAGGTGAATCGAGTATAATTCTACTTAAAGACGTTCTATTTTTATAGATACCAAGTTACACTACTGTAATATCACTGAAAACATACGTGCGACATGAAAATATTCTCCGTCCCAGTTTGGAGCACGCAAACTAGTATATTACGTAATGAGCATGGTAAGTGCCAAATTTCGTACGAGTGTGAAATTTTTTGCATGAGGCAAGTACAGAAATTAAACGTGTAGGTATATGAAATACCTATACACTTTCCATCGAGTTATGTACACTGTTCTTCCCACGACCCCTTAAGAAAGTCCAATTTATTCACAAAACAGTAACTTCCTTTTAATGATTTGTTATCTCTGTTAGTACGTGTCAAAATTTCTAAGTAAATAGCTTACTAACTATGAGCATATTCAAATATGTAGTTCCGACCGACAGTTTGATTTGTTCCCTTACCCTCCAATTTATAAATTCCAAGTACCTAAAACATTTAGGTCTTCCATCGAGAAACCATTAAAATGTTTAACTGCCGTACCTTTTAAGAGGTTTTCCTGGTAAACAATTATTGGATTTGAAAAAAAAATCGGCGTGATATTAATTTATCCTAGGTAAATCTAAATTTTAAAGCTGCCTACATTTGAATGTACTTACCCGTGCGTTTTTCATTTATAGCGCATAGCTACGAGCATAGCACAAGGGAGAATGCAATTGTCAACTTTCGCGCCTACTTTACTCAGTTGTATCCAACATGTCACTTTCTTAGTGAATCGAGAGAAAATTTATTGTGCATCTATTTTAAGACAAAAAGTCAAATCTGTCGTTAACTGGGTAACCTTGATTTTACAGGTTTTAGAGTTACCAGAGCTAGCTGTTAAATTGATAAGTTTATTCGCGTATGCAAAATAAAAATGTAAATGACAAGATATAATGTTTAAATTTCATGCAAGTTAATTAGTGCGCTACGCCAAAAAAATCTTTCTGATTTTCTGTCAAAACAGAAATAACGTTAATACGACAAAATGAGGTAGAAAAAGTGGAAGAGAAAAAGGCACATCTTTTTAGTTTAGAAATAAAGTACATATGCCGAATACATGGGATCTTGGTGTCTATTAGTATAGAATGTCTTTGTTTCTACTACGCTAGCTAGAAATATGCCTTAGAAGTCTATGGTGAAAATTGCAACATAATATAATTATGTGGATTGGCTGCCCAATGCAGTGCAATGACATGAATGCACAACATTCATATTTTATGGATGCACAATGTGCATCCATAAAATGGGAATATGCCCTTCAGAATTCACTGTAAAGCGATTGATCAAAAGACTTCGAAAGGAAAAAGAATATTTGTAAAATGATCCATATTTGTTGTGGTACTTAAACCATTCAAAGAGCCCAAATTTTTGAAAGTCTGAGAATTCGGGAGAAAAGTGGCGCATCACAAATGTCAGATTTTCATTCCAAACAAAACAAAGCCACGTGCTTTCTGACGTTTTAACCTAACCTCTGAAATATAATTATAATTACATATAGTTGTTTTCAAGTTTTTACGCGTAAGCCCAACACACAAATTGAAAATAAACTGTTTTCACTGCAAAACGTCTATAATTATATTGCAAAAACTAGTTTAAGACGTTGTAAATAATATCGATAAACGTCAAATAGCACGTGCTTTTGTTTTGTTTGGAATGAAAATCTGAGGTATGACGGAGGCACTTAGGTCCCGAATTATCAGCAACGTCTGATATTCTACGCAAACCCACAATCACTCCCCCGATTATACATTATGAAGGTGAGTCTCAAGACTTCTCTACACCATTCAACGTCAGCATTACCAGCATCAAGTACACTTTGGTGCGTGCTTTTGCGAGCTCTGTAGATCAGATCCAAAACCGCTGCTGGAAACAATAATTGTAGCACTGAATGAAATTTTAGTCCTGTACAGTGAAAGTAGAATTGACGGAAAGCCGGCAAACGAGAGACCGCCCCCCTCCTCCCCCTCAAGATATGTCGGTCAGGCCTGGAAAAAATTAAGGTCGCGTTTATGTGACTTTAAGGAAATTTTACTAACCGATTTTAAGTAAGGCCAGTAGGTACCACAATAAATGGCCAATATCATGCTACTAAGTTGTATGCAGAAATAGTAGAACTGCAAAAGACAGGCAGGGGTGACTAACTCTGACTAACGACAAAATGTAAATTTGGTCACAACGCTCGAAACGAACAGTGACACTAGAGAGATGCAAAAAAAACGACGAAGTAATCTAACGAACCGCAAAGCGAATTAAAGCAAATTTGAACAAATCTAATTTATTCCAAATTTCTGAAACGAGAAGAATTTTTCTTTCAAATTTTGAACGTGACTATGACAAAAAGAAATCAGCCTCTTTTAAAACATAATTACAAGAAGGAAATTATATCCAGTGACGCTGAAGCATGAGGGTAGTGCCAATTAATACAAACAAGTTACCTGCGTATAAAATGAGTTCAGAAAACACTGCACTGACGAGTCCCACAAGGACGAAACCAGTGACCCGAAGTTTTCTGTAATCATTTTGAACGCAAAATTTTTGGTATAACTATTTATTTATTTTGTCTATCCTTTTCTTCTAGTCTCAATTAAGTCAAACTCTTGAAACTTTTTTCTGCCGAATGAACATTAAGAAATTCGTCTTGACGTGATGTAACCAATGTAAAGTAACTTTCCTAAAATCATTTTATTTTATCGCATTGTTTGAGCAACTTTACGGGAATGGTGTCAATATTTCATTTAAAACGACAATTATTTTATGTAGAAGGTCGTTCAATGCTTACGTTAGAATAAAGCTGGTCGCCGTTGTATTGTGATCTTTGTCTTTTGAGGTCATCCTCCGGATGTCCGTTGATGTCTCTATTTTCATCTGAAACAAATCAAAAATGCCCCATAAGTAAGCAATCATGTAGGTAGTTTCATAAATTGTATTCAAAATAATGAGGTAATATTATGTAACATATTTTATTTTGTTTTTGTTGACTTAATAGTTTGTTGGATGATTCGAAGGAGTGCCTAAAATTAATCAGAAATAATTTACGACAGGGAACTTAATTATTGAGCGTATGCTTGTGACATCTTTTGAAGTTAATGGAACCACTGGACCGTAGAAGTTGTTAAATAGTAGCAAACATAAAGATTAGTGATCACTCATATCATCTGTCAGCGCATTGTATTTGATAGTGATAAATTGGTTAACAATGTAACATTTTCAGGACTATCATCAACACGGCTCGTAGAATATCAAATACTCAGTTCATTTCTGAAATGCTTTTCATTTCTAATAACCATAACGAGTTTGCTGTAACAGGAAGATTGCGTTGTGGATGAGACATAAAAAGGACAGAAAAGTAATAAGTTGCGTGTCAGGGCGCCAAACAGTGAGCCAGCGAAGCTTTATGTATTTATTTTGCATTTTGGAGCAAAAAGAAGTTTTTGTTTTTCGTGCTTTAAAATTGATTTCGCTTATACAAGCTGTCCCATTTCTTCTGAATAGAATCCAACCTTGCTTTTTTAAATGAAACAACCCATATACCATCGAATTATTCAATTTTCCTCCTGATTTTTTTGCCGCCTAAAAGTCACAACTAATTCTGATTTACTGGCGTTTTTTTTAAATATTCTCAAAGGGCCCATACACGATCAATGCATATCGTTAATATAAATGTTATTAGTATATCATTTTAATAGTCAACCCTTCCAAATCAACGATTTTTATATATAAAAATCAAGGAATTCGAAATGAGATAACTATTGACAATATAATACCTATATGTAAACTTACCCGTCTGATAAAGTAATAGTTTTTGAGACAGTATTCATCAACTCATATATTCGAAGTGAACATTTTCAAAATGGCGAAGGGAATTTTTATAGACGTATTTTAAGGGTGAAAACCTATTTAAAATAAAATAATAATAATGACAATTCATTCCTGATCGGAATGTTTTAGCCGCTCCATTCGAAGTTCTCTTAATACCTTCAGTGGGGTGGATTAGTCCCCGTATCTTCCTCTCGGTCTTCCTAAAGTAGTCGGTGTGATTTTTAACTCTTTACTATCTCCATCCACTCCCTTTATTCTCCCTTCTTTCTTTCTTTCTTTCTTTCTTTCTTTCTTTCTTTCTTTCTTTCTTTCTCTCCATTTCTTCACTCCCATCAGTTTTAAGTCCTACAATATTTCGTCCCAGTATCTTCGCCTTCGGTCGTCCCTTTTGCCTTCCCTCTGAAAGTTTCCATTCCGTTATTGTTTTAATGCTCGTGGCTCATCTTCGGTCAGGTTTCATGCTCAGACACTCTCATTTATTCCAAAATAGGTACCCCTCAATATTTTCCTCTCCCACACTCTCAGTTGTTCTTTCTCTTTCTTTGCCATGGCTAGTGCTTCGGTTGCATATGTGACAACTGGTCTTATCAAGCTCTTGCGTACTCCCATTTTAGTTGTTTTGCTTACGTTCTTTGCTTTAAGTATTTTCTTATTACTGTATTAGGCTCTATTGCCTAATTGTATCCTTCCTTTTATTTTTTGTTCCTTTTTATTTTTGTTATGTAGCCATACTTCCAGGTGTTTAAATGACTGAATTTCCTCAAATGTGTAATTTTCTTCCTTAAAACTCTCTGTAGTATTCCTGACACCACATGTATTTTGCTATATCTTCACTAATTTTTTAGCACTCTCCTCCTCGCTTCTTCTTCATTTTTTCTAAAGGAGTCACATCATTTCTTTTTTCTTCGTGCCACTATTGTCAAGTCACCAGCATAAGCGATTATTTGTGCCTTTTTAAAATTGATTCAAATGCCTTGTGCATCTGTATTCCTTATTATGCTTTCTTTAACGAGACCAAGTAGCGTTGCCGATAACGGGCACCCTTGTCGTACTCCAGTGTTTGTTAGAAACCTCTCAGAGATGGCAAAGGCGCACAATACATTAAAAAAAGAAACCTCTCAGTTTTTTCTTCTGTGGTTTTGGCACAAAGTTATTATATATAATAACTTTGGTTTTGGCAGTTGTTTTTGTCTGGTCCCGTCTGGTAAAGTGTCATTTCGGTCAAACTTATCAGTTTCTTAGGTAGCCTCAATTATTTATTTGCATATCTTGAAATAATAATGCTCTATTTACTTTATCAAGTGCTTGTTTGAAATCGATAAATAGTTATTTTGTGTTCAAAGCATTATTTTATATTATTTGCTTCGTGGTGCATCAACTGTTGATCTACCTGGTCTGAACCCACTATTGATTCTGTGTATTTGACTAATTGTTGCTGTATGAACTTTGTTAAAACCTTGCAGGCCACATAATTCTTGCCGATCTCAGGATCACCTTTCAATATAAAAATTTCCCTCAATTATCTCTACGATTTCAATTCATGATGGAAACGTTTGCCGCTAGTGTGTGGCACGGTCTTTTCTGTTAAGAATTTGAAATTACTCCTCTTAATTTAAAAATGTTTCTTCTAATCCTTAAACTATTATCGTGTTGTATTGCCATCGTCAATCCGAACGTGTATTTTTGTAGCTGCGCAAACAAAGTAGGCCTATTAAAGTTAATCATTTATACGTTCTAATTACGGAGAAGAGAAATACATCAAGTCCCCCACAATTGTCCGAACCGGAGAAATTATACGAGTTTCTCAAGTAAAGGGTCTGAAGACAGAATTCACCGCAAACTTAAGATAAAGGGTAAGCCGGAGTAGAAATCCGGTTAAGCTCCGGTTCCGGTCAAATATCCTAAGTTATAGTGGCTATGCTAACTCCTCAGTGAATCTATTATTATCAAGTTTCCTTGGAGGGAATGGACTTATACAAGTACTAAATGAAGTAAAATAATAATAAAACGGAATATTGTTGCGTCGGCATTGTTCTTGTACAGTGTACACAGCAAGATTGATGGTGTTTAGTGACCAATGTTTAATGTTCTGTATAATTTCTAATTGTTCATTGTTCCATTGCAGATTCAATTATCCGACAGAGGTATGGATGGAGAGTGCTTAAATTGGCAAAAGAAAATTGTATAGTACAACATATGCATATTGTGTGTACCTACTAAAATAGTTCTTCTACAAACACTATTAAAAATACAATTTTTAACGTTTATTGTCAGTGCAAAAAGTACAAAAAGTACAAAAATGTCAATTTAAGGCACCAGTTTTAAAAGTCATTTGCTTTTAACACTAGTGTTAAAAGTGGTTACTTTCAACATTGGTTGCTGCTCGAACGTAACTAGCAACAAAGAATTAAGCACAAATCGCTAGATTTCGAATTGTTTTGGTTTAAATCTTGACTTTAATAAAATATTTGATGTCTTTGTGCCTCGTTTAATAGTGTTTGTAGAAAAAAGTTGTACGATGTACGTGTTAAAAGTGTTTTTATTTTGTTCGAAGGGTTAGATCGCTCGCTACGCTCATGATCTAATTTCCCTTGTCACAAAATAAAATGACCCTTTTAAAACTAACATCATAAATAACTATTTAAAGCAATTTAATATCGAATTCATTCATATTTAATTGGATCAGAGCTTCTGAGTATCAGTTGCTCATCTTGAGCAAGTTGCGCACCAGATCCGATCGGAACAGGCCAAAACGCATCACGCCGGAATGATATCTGCATTAAATGTGAAAGATATGGAAGTTTGAGTACCTATTCCATAAATAATTATTCCTTGACAAGCACGCAAGTACCTATTTCTTCTGACGAATAAAAAGCGTAGTATTACGTTTTTAATATTGTAATCTAGAGAAACAGTCTCCTAGATTTTAGGTTTGGAGTATTTAGCCACCCTTAACAACTTCTATCGAAGGCAAGTTGCCACTGCTGATAGGAAATAGTGTCTTCCGCCTCCTGCGTTGGGACGAATATAAAATACTGTTCTACCGCGTGTATACCTACGTGTGGTGGCGAAATGGTTACCGCAACGGGCTGGCAATCCGCCGGGCTCTGACTTGAGACTTGATGATTATGTCGTTCGTTTCTTATTGCGTTATTTCATTGGATTATTGATATGTGCGTTTTGTGCGTATACGGGGACAAAACAGCCCGCCGCGGCGGCCGGAAGATGCCTGTTTGTCTAAGTGCCGTCGGAACTTGGTCAACCTTCGGAAAATTATTTCATCAATTCCGATCTAGTCTGAAGCTTGTTAAATCAAGTTGCCTTTTGCGTTCTAAATTACAGTTCGCACAGATCAGTCGAATTGTATTTTCTTTTACGTATGCGTTCACGTATACGCATCAACTCATCAACGCATCTGTTCCCTATTCAAATGGGGAAGACCCGCTTAATCGAATTTATAACTTTTAGTACTGTAATATCAAGCATAAATAGAATATGTATCGTGTACCACGTAAAAATTTTGATTATGTGCCGTGCTGAACGAAAAATTTGCAACTTAGAAAGCAGCATGACCGGGATGGCTAAAACGCGCGCTTTCTGTGGCGTAGGGGACCTATCCGTTGCGCCGCGGTGTTTACGCGTCTCCCTGGAAAAAGTGGGAGGAGTCGAGAAATAAACGAGCGCTCAGGGTGCAAACGGATCGGTTTGCGCATGTGAAAATCCCTACCTAATCTGTCGGGCCCAGTGGTCAAGTACGTCACCAGCGTCATTCAAATATTGTGTCTCGAGCGTGACGCATGTTTCGTATTTAATTATGACGAAAATAAGACTCAAATGTAAAAATCGAAAGTTGCGGAATTTGTTTTGGGTAGTAAACTATTCAATATGATCATTTTCAAAATTTGCGGGTTTTCCCCATTGTACATAAGGTCTACCTCAGTAATTAACTTGCATTTAGTAAATATGAATCCCATAGTGATTGGGAATTTATATATGAAGAAGTAATTAGTTCAGGTCTGTAATTCATTCTCTACTTAAATTTGCGAACGACGTCATACGCAGTAAACAGAATGTTAATAAACGATTTAGAGATATCACTATCAATAGCGACCACAAACTCTATTAATTTCATTTATAACGTCCCATTGAAATTCTTGTTAATAAAGCAATTTACAGAGCGCGGGATGATTCTAAAATAAGCAAGTAAATAACATTTTAGTTTCGTTCCCTATTTCAGCCGGACGAATTGTATTCGGATAGCAGATGGACTCGGGATGTTTCACTGACGGATAAGTTAAAATTGTGGACACGAGTAAATAGGTTGTGTTGAGATAATGAAGAGGGCGCTGTCCACTCTAGTTAATTCTGTTCTGTTGCTATTATTTTGTTTCCCTTGCGAAATGTACAGTCGGAGAGGTAAATCTCACTTTGTTTGACCTGCTAACACAAACCAAAATTATTAGGTATTTGAAATTGAAAACCAGAGTTTCTATTTATTTTTAAATACTTGGGCATTCAGTTTCTTGAACCTGCAACGGTAAACCTACGATTTATTTTTTACCAAAATTGTCTATCAGCGAACTGACTGAAATAAGCAATTTTTCTAGTATCTTACGAACGTATTCATCAGAAGAACAGAAGTCAATAACTAAAAAAGGCAATTCTCAACTCTAAAGTGGACGACGATATTTCTTTTTGCGAGAGTATAGTAAGCGATCTTCACTTGAATACGAACAGTTTAAAACATATTATTTAATTTCCTTTACTATAAAATATCCATTGTTTATTTACAAAACTATTTATGGTTAATTTTCACATTATTGCTTCTACCATATAGTTCAAGATAGAAATAAACTTGCAACAATTATTATTGACTTCCATTGTGAACTAACTTGGGGGTTATACTGTATTTCCGGATTCAAAGTTCCGGTTAAGCAAAGCCAAGCCATCTGAAAACGTATTGTCTACAGAACTATTCAAGAACATACTGGTTCTACTGAACAATACCGTCGGAATAACGTTAAATATGCCATTATTAGGGATACAATAACTGCAAAACATCATTTAAATAACATTTCATTCATTATATAAAGTATGAAATTCTACAACTCCAAAGTTTCAATGGAATATATTTCTGTTATACCTGCACACTCAGTGTTTAAGTAAATTATGTATAGGTAGGTATTTATTAAGGTTAGCAAAAACTGAGCGACAACTGCATTTGCTTGCGAATAAGATTTAAATTACGCAGAAAAATTTCGATGGGGGTCGAGAAACGACCGTCATTGGCATTACAATACTTGACTCTGGCACAATGCAACAAACAGTACTCGATTTATTTCAAATGTACCCTTGTAACTCCCCATGGACCAGTCAATATAATCGCAATAACACAACCCTAGTGCCCAATCGACCAGACAATTTTTCATCGCAGATGCAGTACAATTATGACCAATAATTCTTGCACTGCAATAAGGGACGTTATTGAATTATCCATTATAAAGGGGCTTCTGCAAAATGTTATTTTCAATGGGAAAACTGAGTGAATATTACACAGTTTACTTTAAAAATGTTAATTTGCATAGTTAATGCGATCTTTATTGGACAGAAGCAGAACTTGCCTAGGTATGTAAGTAGATACTCTAAACTTAAAAATGCATTATTACCTATGCAGAGTGTAATTTTAAATCACGAATCAATGTATGTGAACGTAAGTTTATGTGCCAGAAAGAGAAAATTTATAGAAGAAGCATTTTGAGATGCGGTATGTGACGTAGGTATTTATAAACTTATGACGCAAAATGGTCAGTCTGACTTGGTATAATGAAATTAATATTTTTGTGACCGAATTGCCCATAAGGTAAAAATTAATATACAATAAAAGATTGAAACGTTTTACCTTGACAAAGTAAAAATAAGAGGTTCCTCTCCGAACTACAAGTAGGAAGTAAAATGAAAATTGTTTATTTTGGTATCATAGGTACGTTATGAATATAATTGTTTGAAGTTGAGTAAGAAATTTACATCAACAAAAGCCCGATTTGCTTTTGTATTAATAATAGTAATAATAACAAGTAATTTAAGATTTGTCGTCGATTATGGTTTCAACACAATGGTCCAGCATCTATGCAGGAAGACAAGTTACAGAGTCAATACAGATTTTTCAGATACAGTTGGAATGCTCCCGTGGCAGTCAGAACATTTAAAGCAATAATTAGTTTATAAAGAAGAAATGACTTGTTATTTTCTATTTTATGCTTCATGTCGGTACCAGGTTCTTTGTGCTTTTATTTTCTTCCTTCAAATCGCTGCATCGTGGCAACATAAGCAGATACAATATGTTGCAAACTTTTTACATGGCCCTTTATACTTACTTGTAGTGTTTTCAAATAGCTACAAATGACTTGCTATTTACTTCTACTTTTTGAAATATAGTTAATGTCTATTAATTAACTCTAATATCGCAAAGTTTACTTCAAATTTCAACTTTACGATTACTCGAAAATTACAAGAACTATGTAAAAACAAATTATTGATCTAAGAATAAACTTTCTGCCAGACATTTTGTTACTTGCTGCTTATGCCTATACAACTTATAGAAATTAATTCCAGTGAAAGTAAGCGAGATGTGGCGAAAACTTCTTCGGGTGGAGATTTTTTCTTTCGAAAAAATCGTTCAAAATGTTCAAATGTCACATGTATTTTTACAAGTGAGAATATAAAAAAATATACGGTAGTTAACGGCAAACAAATAGGTAAAACAGAGCTACAACTTGTACATTTCAAATTGTGTGCAATTATAACAGGAATTTATGTACACATTATGAACTCTTCAATTTAAGAAGTAATTTAATTTTCTCGGTGTGATATGACTTGGATTCTTGTTTCCGAAATTCTGATCAGGGAAACACAGAAACCCAATTTATATTCCAGCAGAATTCTTATTGGCAAATTATTTTAATTGGTTCGCTGTCCATTCACTATGGCGCTCGAAACAGAAGTCTCAAGGGAGGCATTCCAATCTATTGAGTGTTCAAGTGGCGACCAATGTAATTTTCGCCATTGGTAGCTGTTATAAATTCATACCCACCTTTATTTCGTTGGATTAATGTGGAAATATAGAAGATATGTATTTAATATAGAAAAACTATGCCTTACAAACCCATATAAACACATCCTTATTAGTAATTCTAAATGTTTATTTAGCCATTTATGGTGCCTAAAGATTATTATCTCTCATGTCTAAAGATTTTAATTAACGACATGTATTTCTGGTTTTATATAGGTACCTAACTTTAATGAATTATAACTGAAAACACTTGTAATTATTGTTAATTTATTATATCCGCACTATAAAGCTAATCAAGATTTGGTCTACAAGAGAGTGCCAAGCAACAGCCAATAATTATTAGCTTCATCAATGGTGGTAGATGCCACTCTTGCTTTTAGTGCTGCGTTGCGGCATTTTGTACGATTTTATGAATTTTAGAAATCTTATCTACTAAATTTTACATATCATCTATAACAATTTGATCAAAAATGCTTTACATAATTAAGAATATAGCTAAAGCGAAGTGGGTAGGTCACGTGTTGCAGAGTACCATGTGTATCGAAATGCTGCTGCGCTGGAGGCGAATTGTAGGAAAGCCAGAGAAAAGATAGCAGGACGATTTATACCGTAGGGCAGGAAAGAAAGAAGAAGGGAAGGCTTATGCCAAGTAGTAGAAGTAGACACCAAGGGCTGACGAAGAAGAAGAAGCATACAGATTTAAATCAAAGAAATTCGTAAATCGTTCAAACTAATTTCATCCAAAACAATACAGGATTCCAATAACAAATTTAAGTCACAGCTATAGTGCAACCAGCGAGGTTATAAATTTAGTTTATTTTTATAACGTATCCATAAATATACACTGGCGAGCATAAAATTAGGGTCACTTTGAAAATTGCCAATTTTTCTAAGAATTCAAAATATTAAATTTAATTAATTCTTGAAGGCAATAACACTTGCATTTCTGAGAACTGTTATAAGCTTTTTGTGGTTTCTTTTGCACAACAAAGATTCAATATTTCCAATTTCTAGGAAATGCTTGCAGGTGCGCTACTTGGAAGCTTATTTCTCGGGGTCTATTTTTCAATTTCCTTCATTTATTCACTAACTTTCCTGTGTATAACTTGACGGTCGAAAAATGTAGTCTTCGTTTATTTCCTTATAATGGCTTTAAATCCTGTCACGGCGGCCAGAATTATAGCGCTGTTGCAAGATGGTCGGGGGCAACGTGTAACGGCAAGAACGGTTGGTGTAAGTTTTTCTACAGTTCAGCGGGTATCCCAACGATTTCAGGAAACTGGTAGGCTGACGAGAAGACCAGGATCAGGGCGGAAAAGAACCACCACGCCAAGGGATGACCGTTTTCTTGTGTCCATGGCTTTACGGAATCGGACTGCTACGGCAGTTTCGCTTCGAAATCTCCTCCAAGAAGTCAGAAATGTTAACATTAGCGAATGGACAGCTAGGAGGCGACTTCGTTCTGCTGGATTATCTTGTCGGAGAATGGCTACGGGTCCTCCACTTCCCCGTTGCCATAGAATTGCAAGACTGAACTTTGCTCGAGATCACTTGGGATGGACAAATGACGATTGGGGGAGGGTATTATTCTCAGACGTGTCGCGTTTCTGTTTAAATCGGTCGGATGGACGTCAGCGGGTATGGCGAAGACCCGGAGAAAGGTATGCCCAGGCTTGTATTGATGAGCGACTTCCATTTGGTGGAGGCTCAGCTATGGTGTGGGGAAGAATTTCTTCAGACGCACGTACCGAATTAGTGTTTATCGGCAATGGATCCCTAACTGCGCATAGGTACGTAACGGAAGTTGTAGAAAATCATGTCATGCCTTTTATGACGGTTCTGGAAGAAAATGCAACTTTTATGCATGATAACGCTCGACCCCTCGTGGCAAGGATTGTTAGCGGTTATTTGGATGAGGTTCAAATTACGCGATTTGATTGGCCAGCACGGAGTCCCGACTTGAACCCCATAGAGCATGTGTGGGATGAGCTAGGACAATGTGTACGAAGTCATACGCCGTCTCCCACCAACGCACAGGATCTTAGGGAGCTCCTACTACAGGAGTGGAATAACATCCTCCAAAATGTGATCCGTAATTTAATTGAGAGCATGCCACGTCGCCTCCAGGCTGTCAAATGCACGGGGAGGAACCACTCGTTATTAGGGGTCAAAATTTTAACAGTTCCTTGTTTTATTCCAACATTTTTCTCACTGCACATTTTTAAGACAATTTTGTTAAAATTTGCTTCTTTACGAATTTTCAATAAAAACATTAGAAAATGAAACGTTTTCTTTTTAAAACATTCCTGTTTACAGATATGTATACAACGAAATCCATTTACAATAATAAGATACAATAAATAACCAGAAAAGTTGAATTTTTGAAGTGACCCTAATTTTATGCTCGCCAGTGTAGTTATTAATTTTGCTTAGGAAAAATTTCCATCGCAACTTTTAGGGAAGCAGAGGCAGGATGGAATTGCAATAAAACTAGTAGAACGCCCTGGATAACAATGGATATTGTGACTCTAATAGACGAGAGGCGAAAATATAAAAATAGGCTAGATGAAGGAGTGGAACAAAAAGTAAAGTGGGAAATTATTTGGAAATGCAGGAAAGTGAAAGAACAGTGGATTGATAACAAATGCAAACAAGTGGAAGATAAGTTCGAAGTACGAAAATCAAACGAAGCGTATAAAATAATTAGGAGAGATTTCAAAGAAATAGGATCTAGCAGCAAGAACATTAGAAACAAGGCAGGTGACATCCTAATCGGAAGAGTGGAAAAAAACAGATAGGTGGAAGGAATATTAATTTGGGACTCTTATATGCAGGACAAGAACTAGGAGATATATAAGAATACGAAATCAGTGTAGTGGGGGATAACCTAGGTTGTCCTATAATAAGGGAAGTGTTTGAGCTTGCATTAGAAACTTAAAAAAAACGATAAAGCACCAGGTGTAGATGGATTGCAGTCAGAAATTTTAAAGTGTGCTGGTCAAGAGGTAAGAAAGCGTTTATTTGAATTAGTTAACCGCATATACTAGACAGGTGAAATTCTAGATGATTACAAAAAGAACATGATAGTCAATTTGCCAGAAAGAAAAGGCGCGGATAAGTGCAAACATTTTAACTATAAAATTTTAACTAGAATATTGTGCAAAGAAGGATGGAGAAAAGGGCGGAAGAAATATTAGGAGAAAATCATTTCAAATTTAGACGAAATAGAGAAACGCGCGAGGACATTCTAGCTTTACAAGTAATTATAGAAAAGGGAAAGAGTCTATAATTTGTAGATTTAGAAAAAGCCTACGACAACTTAAAATGGGGGAAGATGTTCGAAGTGCTCAGAAAGGTAGAGATGAAAAATAGGTAGAGCAGAATAATACATGATCTCTACAAAGAGCAAACGGCAGTTGTAGAATTCGGGAAGGAACGAAGAGAAGCATATATCCGGAAGGGAGTGAGGCAGGGATGTGCGTTGTCGCCTCTAGTTCTCAACTTATATATCGAAGATGCGATTAATACTATTAAGGACAGAATAGCGTCAGGGATTAATGTACACTGTACAGTGCCAAAATATTAACATGCTCAGATTTGCGTATGATATAGCAGTGTTAGCATCTAGTATAGGAAAATTAGGAATGGCTCTGAATGAAATGGATACAGTCGACGGAGGGATACCGCATGAAAATCAATAAAAAGAAAACCAAAATCTTGGTATGTAAAGAGGGCGTGAAGTAGAACTAAAACTAAAATACAAATAGGAAATGAGAAGATAGAGGAAGTCGCGTATCTTTGCTATTCAGAAAGTAAAACTGGAGATTGTAGGAGCACTAAAGATATAAAACAAAAAATAGCGTAGGGTCGAGTTGCGTAATCAGAAGGAACAACAGTATGAAAATTCTTAACAGTATGAAAATTCTTAACAGATTATTATTATTCAAACAATTTTATTATTATTTATTTATGTGTATGAGTTAATCTATGCTATAGTCTATTGGGACTATCTTTACTAAGAATCAGTTGCTAAAAGTGGCTTTCTTGGTAACATAAGAAATAGAAAAATTAAGCTACTCGCAATAAAAAGTAATGGCCGTAATCGGATACGTAGATTGAACCCCCATCTAAAAAGTCTTTTGCTGTTTTAGTCATAAATAACTACCCTAAATTACACTATGAAATTGTCAAAATATAAATTTATAAATCTCACGGTCCACGGTCATATAGTTTGAGCATACCCAACGGTGCTCACTATGCGTGAAGTTTCATAATAGTGCATGTGTTCGCGACTTGTATGTAATATCAAGAGCCGAGCATGGGTCCTTTGGACTGAATGCATTATGATGTTTCCTCTTACATTTTTGATATGATAAAATCAGCGATGATTACAAAGGTAAATAATAAATAATGTGACATGTGAATAAATTCCAACTCTATTATCAGAAGCTGAATTTTATCGAGATATACCTAATTCTTATTAATCTTTTAAAACTGTTTTTATACTTTTTAAATTTCTTCAAACACATTATGCCGGTGAAGAAAAAGCGCTTGCAATATGACTCAAAATAAGTCTTCATAAACACATGGGTTCACTAACGAGCACTTTCTAAGATACAATTTTGTCGTAATAGACATTTAATGAATTTTTGTTATCTCGTAGCGCAGTCAGTATTCACTTTTATTTCGGCGGATAATGGTAAACACAACAGTCTGTCAACCAAAGATCAAAAACTAGGCCCTTTATGCTGATCATAATGATTAGAACCTACAATTATATAGCGAAATGCACAGGTTTGTTGTCTTTCCTGATTACCAGAGTGTCCAAGAAAATACGTCATGGGTAAATTTGGCACAGTTGAATCTACTATTTAAGTCATTCAAAAAATCTGCAATGTTACTTTTACTAGAGTCAAATACGGCAAATATAATTGAGGTCTACGTATCTCAATCACACTTTTGGAAAATAAGAGAGTTCATTTCTCATCAGTTGGATTTCAAATTTACCCTTACAAGTTTCTGCAATAAAAGGAGAGAGGTAACTTCCCATGTACCTTCATTCACTTTGAACTAATTCTGCTGCATAGTTTGGTTAAGTTGGTATATTCTATGGGAGGAATTAAAATGCAAGTGTATGCATGTGTATATTACGAATTAAAAGATTATAGCGATATTATGTATGTTTGGTGGTTTATTTGGATGATTGCGAGGGTTGTGCGGTTGCATAGCAACGCGTGTGATGTCTTCATAATCCGCCACCGACGCTGATTCGTCAGGGTTGCGCTGTAGGGCCGCACTTGAACATTACACGCTAATGCGATTTAAGCAAACGTGCTTTTTTGTTAGGCAATGTTTACAAACGATCTCCAGGCTAAAAATGAAATCCTTCGCTCTGTAACAAGAATCTTTAATACTATTGTTAAGATAATAATATTTTGTAGATCTGCTACAAAACTATGATAGGTATTATAGGTAACTAACAATTATAGCAAGGAAATCCAAATAATTTACAATGACTTTCAAGTTATTACTTTCAAGTACAATGGATTATATTTCAAAAACACAGTTAATCAATGACCGTATGACATAATATTTTTCAGTAATATTTTATGCACTGAAAAGTTTGTTTTACCTACTTCCAGCTTTGCTCCTGATAGCTTATGACATATGATTACTTACCTACCAGGAAAAACAATGAAATACATTCTACGGCATAACAGCATACATGTACTGCTTACATCTAATGCACTGACCTCATAGCTGTTATATTTCGAAATGATATAAAATCTTGTAAATAACTCAAGCTCATAACAAACGTATGAGTTCTCAGGAACAGCGTAGCGAATATACACGAATCCATTCTCTGCCATGTAAACTGATGATACATGTCATTGTGATATAGGAGAACCTTAGGACTACTATATTTAGTTAACCATGCTGACTGCTGACAAATGCACTCATGGGATAAATGCTTGTACACTTCTAGCTCTTAACTGCTAGGTAAGGATAAATATTTTCAACTTTTCAACGGAATATCTATACACATCAATTAAAATCGGTAATGAAGAGGCAAGAACAAACTTAACACACGAAGGGGATTTAAAGAAATGCTAAATTGTGGTGGAGTCAGAAGGCTAATGGAAGATAGAATTAATTTGACTTCCCAGTGGGTACGTTGAAAACTGGTTATTAATATGAAAATTCAAATAAATGGTAGAAGAAATCTGTATGAACACAAACCATATAAGCTATACTTTGTTTAAATCCCAAATTGGTGTTTGATGTTTCTATACTAACGCGATAGATTTGGAATGACAAATGCAAACCTTTTCGAGAAATATCAATTAGAACTGTTTATGTTTGTGCTATGATTTATGAAATGGAAATGCATTAACTTAACAAAACTTGGAAAAGTGCATTTACGTCTTTGATGTCTGTAGGAATGAATGCTACGTTCCTAAGCATCCGCACCGGTTATCCAATTAGTAACCTAATTTTAATCACGCGTAATAAACTTACTGCATTAAGACCGATGATTAGGCGCCTTAGGTTAGCTTGCTCCTGTATATAATATATAGGTATGTATATGAAAGTTGCACAACAGAAAGACTCCTTGTCTTTTTGCACTGCATAACGGTGATGGTATTAAATTGGTTTGCAGTCCTTACTCTCTTTGCTTTGCCGCTTACTCATGTACGTTTACTTTCGACGCTATTTTCATGCATTTGCAAATACCCCAGCAATTAATATCTTTGAAGTTGCAGTTCTCTGGCAAAATTTTAACCTTGCATTTATACATTTCACCAAAAGCCAATCCGAAATAGGTTAGCCCGTTTCAAAATCGTTATTCACTTATTATGTTAGATTTATAAGCCCTTCCTGAAAACCTTTCCTATTCACATGTTCTTAATTTAACGATAATTCGCAACATCGATCGCTGCAAATGGAGACTATTTCTTTGTTTAATTTCTTTCAAAAGTGCACCTATTTTCTAATACATAAGAAGAGCAGAATCCAGAGGCTATTCAGAGGTAGGTATTCGGTTTGCAACTCTATCTCACTCGCACTTGCGCACAAGATGATGGTACAAGGATTTCTCTCAGAGTTCAAATTTTTGAGTATGCAATAGAGTAGGTATTTCAATGGCCAAACATTTATTTACAGGCTAGAAAACATATTAAGCAGCGTTTGTATTTATCACTCATTTTTACGTTATTTTTAATATACCATTTCCATTGTTAAATTAAATTGGATTAAACATTTTAAACAAAATCTGTTGCTTTTTCATAAAGTTCTTAGTTCGAAGACGCATACCTCCATTTTTTCCTATCCTGAGCTAACCATTCAAATTTCCCTAAATGTAGAAAATCCTACATCCACAACTATTTGAGAACAGTAGTCTGATCTAGGCCTACTTCTACCTCCTTTGCTCATTTTATTCCTATCTCCGACTTTAGTATGTCGCAAACTATTCCTTCGTGTCCCAGAAGGTGTCCTACCATCCTATATCTCCTATTTTTTATTGTCTTAAATACCTCTCGATTTTCCCAAACTCTTTCTAATAAGTCTCTATTGCTAACGTCATCTATCCACGGTATCTTCATCATGCGTCTGTAGCACCACTTTTCAAACGCTTTTATCCTTTTTCGATCCGCTTCTCCTATTCTCCAAGTTTCGCACCCGCACAATGCCATATATACGTATTAAGAGATTGTTCCGAGTTTCTACAATAACCGTTTCCGAGCTTAACAGTTGTTTCTTTTTATTAAATGCAACTCGGTCCTGCGCTATTCTTTGTTTTATAATCTCTAGTGCTCCTACCATCGCGAGTTATTTGACTTCCTAAATAGCAGAAATCCGCGACTTCTTCTATCTTCTCGTTTCCTATTTGTATTTTAGTTTTAGTACTATTTTCACGCCCTCTAAATACCACAGTTTTGGGTTTCTTTTTATTGATTATCATGTTGTAACCCTCTATCAAAACTGCTTTCATTTCATTCCTGATTCTTCTTTGCTGGAAGCTAACACTGCTATATCATCCGCGAATATGAGCATCTTAATAGTTTGGCTGGCCCTATGGTAATCCCGAAGCTGTTCTGTCCTTAACAATATTAATCGCATCTTCGATATAATAAGTTGCCCAGTGTAATATATTTAATATGTTTTCTAGACTGTAAATAAATTTTTAAACAGTAAAATACTCAATTATGAGAAAATTAAGGATCATGGTGAAACTTTTATATTTCCATCTTATACGTTAGTGCGAGTGAGAGCCAGTTGGAAACAGGATGACCTCAATAGTTCCTATGAAAATATGAAAATATTACCCTTTATTAGCAGAGCAAATAATATGTGCCGGGGTTTTTAAAGACTAAAAGACTTTGTCACTAAATAAAGTTGATTCCAGAATTCTTCCATGATGGACGGCTTGTGTTAATCTAAGCTATTGTACAGTGTACACGCAATTGCAAATCAGGACAACAAATTAAAGAAAAACAATGAGAATGAAAAGTAACTTACCGTGGTCATCTATCCGTTTCCTTTTTATACTATTCCCGTTAGGGTCATGTTGTAAACCTAAAATACCATTAATACTGTATGCTCCCGTTCTGGGTTCAGAAAGTTGTGTTGCAGGTGCGTGAGCTATCACAGACACGGGACCGCCCGCCACGGTCCCCGTACCTCCACCACTGGTGGCTACTTGGTGTGCGTGTTTCGCCTTCTCAGCAGCCTTATTTCGTACAATCCTGAAAAAGTCCAAATTATGTATATGTATCAAGTTAATTTGCAAATAAAAGAGAAAATAATGCATGAAGGAATGAATGTGGTAAAATAACAAGGCTTGGAATGAGAGAAAAGGTAGCTACTCAGGTAAAACGGAGGATCTCCAGCAAAAACTCTATCGAATTAAACAGGGCAGAGCCAAAACAATGCGCCACATCTGTTCAAATTTATAACTAACTTCGCCTCACGTTTCAGTTTTAATACGAAGTAAAAAAGTACAGCGGATTAGCCTTTAATTTGAAAAATAGTCACGTTTGTACTTCTTTAATTTGGTTACTTAATAATTTCACACCCGTTTGAAAATTTGTAGTCCAATATACCTGCGTTAATCAATTTTTCCATAACATTTGAAAGTCACTACAATAAGTTAATGTTTTTAGCTTACATTTCTGCAGCCTTCTTGTATTGCATATACATACATTTTTGTAGAAATAATTTGCTTAAAAAGAAACTTCGTTGCGTGAAATACGGTGATATTAGTGAAGGAAAAGAGTATCTAGTAAACTAAAAAAGAAATTTAAGATAATTTGTATTTGTTATGTAAAGAGCACTTATTCGATAAAGTATCCATATTAAAAATATATTATAAGTATTATATCGTATTTATAATAATTGCATTAGTTTATCATTACATCCGTAATCCAGGAAATTAATTAGATATAAGTATTGCAGCGATTGTTGACGTTATGTCAAATAATGTAAATAATAACGCGTCACGACAGCCAGAGTATATGCGGACATGATCAAATAATTTTTTATCAAAACACTACTGTTTATGTTTGCTTATCACTTAGTGAGGCGTGTAATAATCCTATAACAACTGTGCAATATATCCCACACTCAAGTAGTACCGCAATTCAAAAATCGATCAGCAATTATTTGTTATTACCCTGGTAAAATGCTTCTGTCAGTCATCATACTACAAAGTTCATACTGAAAAGAAATTTAATCGAGAACATCTAAACTTATTCTGATACACTAACGATACAAAGAAGTGTAGGAAAGGAAAAGTCCTCCCAAAAATTGCATTGTGTAACATTGCAAAAGAAGGCAGTTGTATTCCAGGCTGCATCAGTACTTGCTTCTTCTCGTGATAGTATTTCGCATATTAATGAATTGTTGGAACCGACCACAAACCAAATTTTTGAAAATTCAAATGGTTCATTACTTCAAAATTGAGCACTTATTTGAATAATTAATTTTCGAAAATCCAATTACAACGTTAAGAAAAGCTACTCTACTAAGTTGTCGCAAGAAGCATCTTAAAATTCCCTAAAAATAAGCATAAAAATTGATCTACTTGTGAATTTATTTCCTGAAAATTTTATTATTAATTTTTATTTACCAGATGACGATTACATTTAAATTTCGGTTGTAATATTTAAATTAGTTTTTTCTCAGCCAATTCTCTCAGTGCGGCGCAATCAAAATGTAACTTTGGCTAATCCACAATTTGGGGTGTAAGTCACGTGGCGCAGTTAGCGTGTTTAGCGTGACGCCACGCGTCCTGACCAAGCGCTTCGTTCGAAATACATTAAAATGACTGTTGATGTATTAGACTATCAGTTGCTAATTCAGAATAGCTCGAGAGTTTTGTACATGAATTGAGTTTAAAGTTAGTCATGGTCTAGGCGACGGTCTTGCGGATTTCTCTTAATCAGTTACGGTCTTAATTAACGTAATATGAAATGTGTCAGTTTTGTTTAGTACCCAAGAATGAAACTAGGACATTAAGTTGACAATTGGCAACATAATATTGTTCATTTTTATATCTAAGAGTTAATATCAGTCAATAAATTATGTTGCTCATAATAAATCACATTTGTGTTAATTTAGACAGCAGTACGTGTGTTATGCTTTAATTGGGATCTTGCATAAATTGAAACTTGCACTTTTTAACATTTGGCCTTGAACAGTCGTATTGACGTCTTCTAATCTAGCTGACGTCATAGCCTGAAGTGCTTTTGTCTATTGCTAACATTTCGTGTTTGCTACCCCTACTGGCCTGACTGTTATCACTCCTTATCAGCGTTTCAATTTGATGTCTATTACTTACTGAGGAGTAACAATCTTTTATTAACTCACATCTAAACGCTAGAAAAAAGTTTAAAAGACGAATAACTACTTATCAGTATATTTCAGGATCATTACTTAGTACATTTTAATTCTCCACCGTGAGTGTCATAGTGGCAGTTACAGGTTAGACAAGCACATAATATTCTATTCACTCATTTGCGTTCATGCTGCTGTTATTTAACAATTTGTTTTAGAAACGAATATCACAAATCCATCTGTAAAATGCCCTCAGAAGATTTTGTGCAAGCACAGTCCCATAATCTACAATTTAGCCTTGATGATAATAGAGTTCCGAGTTGTTTTTGTTGTATTTACACAGTTGCAAACTATAAAATATACAGAGTGTTTATGAACGAAATAGCATAAATATTACCAGTTAATCTAGAGGTCAAAATAGGTCGATTGAACAACCCTTCCTTTATCCAAAGTTGCACCTGTGCGGAGTTTCAGCCTCTTATCTACAGAGAAGATAACATTCTTATTCATAAATTCAAAATTTTCTTTGACACCTACAGACACTTGTGTGTTGGTGGTACATGTTGAAATACAGGATGCTAAGGGTATGCAGTTTATTCCGAAGTAGGTTTTGCCAATGCTGCCAAGGTACATAACGCTTTAGCGTGCTATTATTCTCTTAGCTTCATTAGTAATCGCGGATTTTCTTAAAAAATATCTTTCCTGACGGGACACACGGCACAACACAATAAATGCAAAATTCTGCAAATTTCAATAAACTTTAGAAGAAAAGAAGAAAAAATATCAGGTTGAATTCGATTTGGCACTAAGCCACGCCTCTGCATGAAGTTTAACAGCTTATTAAAGAGCGTGAAAATGGAAGTAGACCAGTCAGTTCAGTATTTAGTCCCATCATGCTTCTAGCAACCTGTGTTTCAAATTATTGTCCCGCAAGTAGTAAAAAAGCCTGGTCGATCTACGAAATGCCGTAAGCAGCGGATCATTTCTCCTTCATATCATTGTCAAACAGGCAGAAGGGATGACGAAGATGAAGATAGTCGCACTACTCAACGGTGTTCTGGAAATGTCGCTTTTCGGGTGCACCTTTTCCGCCACGATTTATTAAGCGACAATGTTTTTAAATTGAATTTTAGAAATAACATAAGCAAACAATAAATATAATATAAATGCAAAGTAAGTTGCTTGACTGAAATTACCAAAACGTAAGAATTGAAAGTATATAAACTATTTATAGGAATTGTACGCACCAACATTGCCGTTGTGGAAAATCGTTAATATTTTATTTGAAGGTGTCGTAGAGCAGACGGGGGTCATAACATTTCATATAAATATATATATATCCTTTGAAATACTTTCTTCTTGAAAAGGCAATTCAAAAATGTTGCTAAAACGACCGATGCTGAGGAATAAAAAGTTATTGTCAAAGTAAGTTTTCCACTTCTTGTTTTGGAATTTTTTTAGAAAATAATGATTTCTGTATGCCTGAATGATTTCTAAAATTTCATGCTCAGACATTTCAAATTATTTGGATACATCATAAAACGTGCTTCTTTGGCCGCAAATTTAAATTATATATAATCTCATGGAAGGAGGCCTTTCCAAGGACATATTTATACAGGGTGCCCCACTGAAAAGAGTAAGTACACTTTTATTCCATTTCGCATCATTCTTACCCAAAAAGCTCAGACACGGTGATTTTGGTTTTAAGGGGGATATCTGAATACGATGTTTTCATCCATGTAACTTCAACCCTTAAATTTTTAAATGAAAGCTGGTGTCAAGATAAGTACCGTTTGAAAGGCCTGTCAATTCTCTCTATAACGGTTTTTTCTATTTTTTGAAATCGGACGTCTAACCACCGAGAAAATGCGCCTTCAAGCTAACATTAATTAAAGTACCAACACCAGTAGAATCGAATAATAGAGGAATGCTGCCAAATTACTCCACAAACGTTGCAGAATGTTCGACAGCGATTTAATAAGCAAAATCTTTATTGCTGCATGTCGCCATTTCTAGTCCGATTTTAAAATATAAAAAAAACTTTTGTAAAGATAATTTAGAGGCCTTTCAAGCGGTGTGTATATATTTTGACACCACTTTCCTAAAAATTTAAGGGTGCCGTCTTCACCCGCTTTGGGGTTGAAGTTACATGAATTAAACTATCGAATTTAGATGTCCCCATTTTAAAACCAAAATCGACGCGACGCGACGTGTCCAGCGCCCGTTAATGGGGTGATTGATTCAGAAGACTACATTTTGATCTCAGTGTACTCAAAATAATTGTGAGCCCTTCTTTTTATATCCATTCTTATTAATGTTCTCTTTTTGTAAAATGACCTTGTTCAGAAATTGAAAGAGACTTGATTTTCAGCCCCCACAAAAAGACTCCAAATTGTATTCGAAAACTTTTAAATTAATTCCAAGTGCAGGAAATTCCCTACGCCGATATTATTCATAACATCAATAGACTACACTCCATACACAAACTCCCGCGGCTCAAACTAATAAGTCTCATTGCAAATTAGATTACCTGATCCAAAGCTTTGTGCTTCGCTAATACGCCAGCAGAAAGCTGAGTTAGTCAGTTATACATCAAGCCTCGACTCTAGAGAATTTTAGGGAAGTCATGATATGGACCACTTTACGGAACGACCACTTAACTGAAGCTTTCCTCTGTCGCGGTAATTGTTCCGCAAATTATCTTTGTGGTTAGAACTAGAAGCTTTCACAGACATAAATAATGTTATTTTGATGTATGCTGACTTTGCTTTTTGCGACGCCGGGATATATTTTTCCCGAAAGAAGTCAACTTGCATTTTACGGAAGTGTCTGTAAAATATGTAGACTGGATTATTTATTATTGTCTAAAAATTCTTAATTTACAGTCCATTATTAGCATTTGAAGTTAGTTACGACACTTCAATGCTCTTGACTGTTATTGTCCAAATTAAAAGAAACTTGAGTTCGAATAGGCAGCATTTCTTAAGATATCTATCCATAATAACAACAACAAATGTTGCGTTCAATATGATTACAGAAAACTGCAGACTACCGGTTTCGTCCTTGTGGGACTCGTCAATGCTTTCAGAATTCTTTTTATACACAACCGACCTGCTCACATAAGAAAAATCGGATTTGTTCTATAATGCAATGTCTGGAGGAGTATATGCTGGAGGAGTAGTCGAGTCGTTCGAAGGATCCACTGTCACTTATTGAATCCAATCGAGCATTTTTCAGGGCAGAAACTTGTTGCTGATGTGACTTATGCGGAATACAACTCTTCAGTGCAAATAATCTTTCTAAGATGTTCTTCGCGGCTGATCACTTGTATACTATCACAATATATTCTTCTATAGTAAGAGATTACCAAAAATTTGGAATTGCTACTATTTTATCTTTATGAGGGATGGAAATCGTAGACCAATAGGACAACTCACGGCGGTTTTGGAATAGAGGCCAACTACAACCTTCTGGTTTAGGTATTATATGCCGAGAAACATTCTTGGTATCGGGTAACATTCGATGCAAATAATTTCTCACGAAATATACAAGGTGTTTCTAAATTGAGTACCATAAATTTAGGAGTTTGTACAGAAAGTTAAAATAACACTGAAACCTTTATATAGTTTTGCACAAAAACGCTTCCTTTCCAAAATACAGGGTGTTAGAATGCTGACTGGCGTATCAGTTTTTTTAACTGTATCTGTAACTAAAGCAGCCTGAGGAATCCAAATTTTTGTGGGCAAGTGCTACTCAAAACTACAGATAATCCAGCAATATTTTAAGTGTAATACGATAATTCAGTGGCGTAGGAAAAGGGGTCGTGTAATACCTTTTTCTCAATAAAAAGTTTGAGGTTAGGTTTAATGAAAATATCGTTTTATTTTTAGATTCTCTCGTCGAAATACTGCAAAAAAGATGCTCTTTTTAAATATCTCTAGAGTCTTTCGTTTTCGAGATATTCACGATTTTATGTGGCAGTGCTATTAAAATATTATCTTTGTTCTGCTACATTATCATTAGTTACGTAAAACTTGATAACAAAATCATCTAGAAGTGCTTGCAGGTATAAATTACGAAGGTACCTACAAAAACATATAGCAATCATATGCGATTTTTTTTCTCAAATCAACCATAGGTAGGTAGATAGCCCAGTTCACATGAGCACTGCTACATAAAACCACGATTATTTCGAAAACAAACTCCTTCAGAGATATTTAAAAAGAGAATCTTTTTCGCAGTATTTTTATTAGAGAATCTAAAAATAAAACGATATTTTCAAAAAACCTAACCTCAAACTTTTTAATAACAAAAAGGTATTACACGACCCCTTTTCCTACGCCACTGAATTGTCGTATTACACTTAAAATATTGCTGGATTAGCTGTAGATTTAAGTAACACTTGCCCACAAAAATTTAGATTTCTCAGGCTGCTTTAGTTACAGATATAGCTAAATAACTGATACCTGCGCCAGCCGACATTATAACACCTTGTATTTTGGAAAGGAAGCGTTTTCGTACAAAACTATATAAAGGTTTTAGTGTTATTTTAACTTTCTCCACAAACTCCTAAATTTATGGTACTCAATTTAGAAACACCTTGTATTTCTAATAAAAAATATTACGAGAACTTATAATACTGTAAAAGCTTCACACGAATGAAGGTACATACTGGTGCAACTGTAAACCCAATCAGAGTTTCATAGACCTCCTGTTGCGGCATCAGTGTGTCACATAAACATTTTAATGAAGTATACCACTTCTGATATAATACCAAAGTCTATTTTAATAGATATAACACTGAGTTCGGCATTGTGCGACAATGACACGACCAGCTGCCTCGGCAGAAAGAGAAAAAGTAATTTATGGTTTAACCGAGTAGAAAAGGATATAATACAAAATACAGTAGCAAAATATTTTCCGTATTGAAGTGTCAACTATTGTTTGGGGGCTATTGTGCACCGGTTAGATTTGTTCGAAACACTATGTTATGCCGGAAAGTTTTGCTTCTTTCGAATGCCTGAATTTTGTAATGGGGACTGACAATATTACTCTTTACTGCAAGTTGGGTTTATATCATTGGATACTGGTTTTCTTCAACCTTACTTTTGTTTGTTTTCTGAGAAAAAGATAGCTAATTTAACCTGAATTAGGATATTATAAAGTCTCATAATTTAAGAGACTTGTATCGAAACTATTGAGCGTATTTTTTGGCGATTATGTTAATTTTCTCCACAATCTAATAAACGCACATTGTTTCCCTATTTAGGACACATTACAATATTACAAATATTTTAGCTGAATATCCGAAGAAGCAGGCATGGAAAATTATTAAACAAAAATATTAAGTTTCAACAGGGCTAGTTAAAGAAGGAATTTCAGGGGCAGATATTCATATTCGACTTCATGTGTGTTAGAACATCAGAAATTCAAAAAAGCATTGTTGAAGAATTCACTTTCTAAAACCTGGCTCATTGTTGTAGAAAGGGCAGAAGGCACTTTAGCAAAATGTAACTGTTTAATCACATAGTATCTAGCTAATATAATGATTTAAAAAATCCTTAAAAGTCTCGGAAGCACAAACGGTTTGAATAAATAATTGTTTGACTGGTACCTCAAACCTCAACAGAAGATTCCATTTCGTAAAGAATCAGAAATTACAGATAACAAGAAAGCTGAAAGGAGGTTATGTCTTTTGTGGCTCAACACACATAATTCAATGTTACCGATCATTTAATTGATGTTTGCCAAAAAGTTTTCGCAGATACAGGTGTTAAGATGCAATAAAGAAAATGTTTAGAAAACCTGTTGATTTAATAGTTAAAATCGAAAGACATCAGAGGTAAGCAATTTAGCGTAGACGTCGAGTTGAAAATGCAGCTTGAAGCTAACTTCGAAATGGTGACTCCGTGGAGAAGTAGAAAAATTGGCAGGTTTACCTTAAATAAGTGAAAGTTGCTTAAAAAATGTATGATTAGTTTCATTTATATTAAGTCGTATTCTTGGAAGATGAAGATTGTATAAATTTCTATATATAATTACCTAAGTCCCTTAATATTCCTTTAAAAAACTGAAAGTGTAAAAGTTGAATTTTACATAGTATTGGGTAAAATTTTACAGATGGAATAACTCATTTAACATGACATTACACTTTTAAAACATAACGAATATTTGATCTTCACAAAGCTGATGGATGCCACGTGATCCCAGAAGTCGGTGCGCGATATTCTATAATGTCGTAGGAACATTTCTGTCCGCGTATGCTGTATGCGTCCTCGGCTGCTCTAAGAGCCTTTACTTGTGCAAAAGTTTCTTTATAATACCATTAAATCACGAAATCGTACACACGAATGCGGAAAGTGCTAAATAGGTTCAATATGTCCGCGCCGTGATCACGATCGCTGCACGCGCCCGCCACCGCGTTGGGATATATGAACCTTTACACTTACTTTCAGGCAAATGTACGACCGTAGTTCATTGTTAACGAAATTAATTTAGCTGAATAAGCTTGAAATTTTATTTTGTTATGCTTGTCTCTTACGGCTGTAGTCCTGTAGTGCATAATTTCGTAAATCCTTATTTATAAAAATATACCTAATGAAAGTACAAAAAAAATCAGTTTACTTGTTTCAATAATTCTTTTCAAAGCAGAATAAGGTGAAACACTTGTAAAACCCCGGGATATTAATGAATCCTTCGTTGAAAAGTACATACATACAGAGCAGATTGCAATTATCGCTCTCTTATATAAGTGAATAACTAATAAATTGAGCATATTGCCTCAGTACAGGTTACAAAGATCGCGAATAACCGACTTTGTCCATTTACTTATAGACAATGACAAGTTATGTGGCTGGACTTCTATAGTCTTGCTACAATTTATTAGATACTTAGCGCAAAGTTAAAGGCCACTATATCATAATTAAACTTCCATAATATGCATTAAATATTTCTAACTATTCTGCTGCTTGGACACCTACATAATGGTTGTATACCGGCCGCTCATTTCTATTATAAATTTGCAGAGCCAGCTGAAAATTTTTATCACTTAACACCATAAATCACCAACAGGTAAAATAGAAATTTCTATTTAACAGTCAAACAACCTTATGCGATACACAGTATGGATGCCAACACGCGGGATTAATTAATCGGTTAATTTCCTTGGGCGTTTCTCAGTTGCTAAATTCGTAAATGTTTCCTCGTGTTACACTACGATAGTAATAGTGCATATTTTTGTTTAATGTATAGGAGAACGTCATTAAAGTTGAACTGGGCTGCCCAAAACCAACAGTAGCAAGTAGCAACGTGTATTAAAATCGTGCGGAAATTTATTGGGCGGTAAAATAAGGTCTTCATTCAAATTTACCGTTGCCTCTATAGGTAAGTGATCCAGTAGATGTTAGCAACAAATGCACCCGACAGGTTCTTTACTTTGTGGTACGCAAATCAAGGTCAATATATGTAAAAATTTTTCATGCAAATTGGACTACGGATGGATGGACGGTTGAACGGCGCATTATCTTTAGCAAAGCTGGGATATTCACAAAGATACTTAGAGCAACACAGTGGAATTTCTAGACGTTCATTCAGGAATCATTTGAGAACAAAATAAGTGCTACCAGAAAACTGGGACACAAGTCGTTCGACTAAAACCAAGCTTTGCTCAATAGGTGCTACAGCGGCCAATAGTCCAAGAAATATGACAATTTGCCGGTTTCATGACCATTTTGTACTTTGTGAAACCAGCTGCTAGGGTGGATTTTCTTAGAGATGGTGTGCACTGTCAATTGACTGTAGAAATAGCGAAAAAAGTTTAAGAACAAAATATTCAGTTAGCATACGACACACGAATTGCAATTCCCTTCATAAATCAGTATTCCACTTATTTCCATTCAATTCCGAAAACGGAAAGAGTCCAGTCTCCATCGCAAATTACTCAGGGATATTTTCAATCTCATTCATCGGACGAAGAAATAAACGTGAAAATTCTCATGCCACTAGTTCGCCGATTTTTAAAGAATCCAGTGGACAGATCGCAGGACCTTCTAAAGAACCAAATAAATCTGCAGCAACAAATTCAAAAGAACCAGTTGAACCGTCTGCTAAAGATTCCACTAAAGAAACAACTTTCTATAAAATTTGAAAAACACCAAGCGTGACAGTAAAAAATCGTTGGCACAGTACATCATAAAAGACTCGCATAAATCCCATGAAACTACCAGTAGTAGGTAATAATGGGTAGAAAAAGAAGGTCAGAGTAAAAATCATCCGACCATAAAGATATGGATGGATCCTAGTAGTGTGCGTGGTATGGAGTCAAGAGAACTGCGTATAACTCATACCTAGTGATGGATCCTCGGCCTCACCTAATGAGGGTGATTCGCCTTATAGCGACACGTTCGAAAAGCGGGTTGGCGAGAGGAGTTAAACTCATCGCGGCATGCCATTAAATGGGCTCACGTAGCAAACGTCATTATACTGGCGCAGCTGCACTATTCCTTAAGATGTCGAAGACTTTGTCTTAACTGCGGGCTTGTAAATATTTCGGCTTCTCTGAAAATACGGCCATACATACAAAAAAAATTATTTCATTATGTTTTAATTTTATGTTTTCTAAATGCAAATAAGCTTATGTTTAGTACCAAACATTTATCACAAAAGATACAATGCCTCTTTCTTACGTGGGCATGTTATATTACCCTCTGGGGTAGCTTAAACTTAGTCCCCACATACGTATTGTAATTGTAGGATAACATTAAAATAATGACGATATCACAACAATCTAGAGACATCTGTGTGAGGGGTAACTTGAGTGCCAATTGTCGCACTCAAATAGGCTTAAGCCGTTTGATGCCAGTGGCAATAAGTACCTACAAATCCCTTGCTCATTGTGTTCTCTATCAGCTGAAACCAGAAAAGTATAATCGCTGTAGGTATAAAGATTCATTTTTGGCAGAAAATGTTGTATATTATCTACTATTTATAACATTTATTCGTTACGTCTTTTTCGTTATTTGTAAAAATAAAACACAATTTTCGTCTCATTTTGTAACGTGACTCTTGGTGCCGAGGTCAGTTTACGAAAGTTTTGTAATTACTATTAATTATTTATGGTTTTTGTCTTTCATAATTTATTTATTTCTAAAAAATTTCAATTATCGAAAAAATAGTGTCATGTTTAGTTATTCCAGTATTGCACGTCACGTATTTTCAACTTTCAATGTTTCCCTGCATTTTTGTTGATTGATTAATAATGTGCTGAAATGAATTAATCGCTACAAATCTGAAAAGGGGTCTTCCCAAGAGGCGACAGATTATTATCAGACGAATGCGCCTTTTCAGAACAGAAAGCAACATACGGTGTTTGCACGTATTGTGAGGGTCTGCGTATTGAGATGCACTGATACTACAAAGTGATTGTTCAATTGAATGTCACCGGAGCAAGTTGAATAATTAGATTTTAAAGCATGCTCTAACGCTACTAACCCATATGCCAGTCTATTTCGTACAGTTATTACGTTCAATTGCTTCAAAGTGATAAAAGAAAATGAGTTATTTTATGCAAAAGGTAGAAAGTTAGATGTCTGCATCTCAACATGCTACACATTTAAACTTTTTAAAGAAATTTTGAGACTAGCTTTTCAGTTAAACGTAAATGTTCTAATTAAGCACTTCAAGAAAACGGTGTTCACTGGACGTTCACTTTCGGTTTTTGTCATGGAAAGGTTGAGTGTGATGACAGTCCCGTCAATTTTTCCTGTTTTTGTCGATGAGAAGGACGTTCTTGGCGAAGATAATGGTCAATCACACGCATCGAATCTCCCGATCGAATACAGTCAGTTGTAGTTTCATTAAATGCATAAGTACGACTTATAGATACGACATAAATAATAAACTAGAACCTCAACTTCTGCATAGACCGCATTAAAAATTTCGGTAAATTAATTTAATTGTTATTGTATCAAGGCAGAACAAACGTTCAAGGAACTAAAATACAATGAAAACGCAATATTAACAAAAATTTTTTTTCCGACCTACTTGAGTTTTCAAAATTAGATGCCTTATTGAAGGACTGAAAAAAGCTGAACCTACCAATAATGTTTTGGTGAGATAAAACCAATATCCAGAAGAAAGTGCACTGTACAAATGAAAATATTATACAGTGGTGCATTTTTAATGCTAAAAGAGGCACCTTGTATATTTTCACATTTTCGAATCCCGAACAAATAATTCACTTCACTATTTTCCAATGTTTTTACAAGGAGTCTTTAAAATCCTGCAGATTATTTCACGTCTTCCAAGCTATCATATAGCTGGCAAATACTTTACCGATTCTGAGAATGTCATTGCAAAGAAATCTGCGTTCTTCGGTTGATATCGAACCCATTTTTTTGTTTACAAATATCTTTGTTGTGAAATTCGTATTTAAAATTAAAGATGCCCAAGGAAGTTGCCACGAGAAAAAATGCCCTTTAAATCATAATTTAAATCAAAGGATTTTTTAAATCATCGATTTAAATCATTGTAAATTATTTAGGTAGGTAATTTTGATTTTTAATTTTTTAATAAGATGTCACCGTCGAAACTAATGCCAAAGTCACTCATGACTTTTTTGTTGCAGTCTCTGTGTGTTTTCTACTCTTCTATCGATTTTCGAGTTATGTATAGTTTAATTCCATAGATTTATGTATATTTATTAACTTTCAAGATTCTCATACGAAGAAATTTTCTTCTGGAGATGGGGTGCATCATCCTGAAAATGCATTAAAGACAGATACTCTATTTTATATTGTATTGGTACGCAGCTTGGTAGTGTAAAAACGAAAATACAGACAAGAATCTGTTAATCTCCAGTGGATAAAAAGAGTAAATTTCACATTTAGCTTAAAATATTTAAACATTCCTGGGACATTACGGCTGATGATAAACATCAAACCCTTCTAACAGTATTATCATAAATGTAATCCGAATATAAGTGGAAGTGTCAAACCCTAAACACGCGGAGTGCGGTAGCTTTAAGCACATTATTTCGCCAACTTCACTCGCGCCCCGGCCAGATGCTCGAAGCATTACTTACATCCCATTGCTTTTCTCTATTCTACTCCCTCTGGACTTTGTTGGATTCATATGTTTAGAGACGCTAAAATATATTTTATGGTATATACGTATATTTGCCGTTACCTCAGGCAGACAAGATATTCAGCATGAATAAACTCAAACATTTTAACTGAGGAGGAAATTGTAAAGCAATAATTTTGTTTTGTTCTATTTTGTTTCCAAATCAGAGTTTGCTTCTTATCGAAAGTATTAATAGTGTTAAACCGTGAAAAACTGAAAAATACAATTATTTAGAGGTACTACCTCGGAATATAACGGATATTGTTGACGATATTGCTCCGAAATTTGGATTGTTTCGAATGGAATTATTGGTGTAACGTGCCTTTTTCTGTGTAACGTTTTGTTTCAACCATTGCGCAGTTTGATACCGGACAGTTTGAATTTGAACAAATACTTCTCGGGGAAAAGCAGATACACTGCCATATACCTAGATTATAGAACTTAGCCCACACTTTTTTACTTTGAGACATGTCAGAATGCTACCCCAGCTAAGCGTGCATTGAAACATATCTTGATATTGAATAAAAGTAAACACGAAGTACACTAATCGAAACGAAAAAGGAGCCGGTTCTTTCTTTTTTTTTGCCAAAAAATAAATGTTTTTATCAACTTGCTTCTTTAGTTTCGTTTCAAATGTAAAAAAATAAACATGAATGTATGTGCTTCATAGACCACGAAGGCGTAGAGTGTATCTAACAGAAATTCAGATTACTGGGATCATAACTCTCATTCAAGAGGGCCACTCAAGACGGCAAGTAGACCGAATTTTAAATGTCAGTAGAGCTACCATGAATAGGGCCTGGATAAGGTCTCAAATGTATTGTTACAAGGTAACCTTATCCGCGTCGCGCAAGGGCAACTTCCGGGAGAGAAGACCGTTTAATACAGATTTGAGTCACCAGAGTGCGCAGAAGTACCGCTACAACGCTCCAAAATCAGCTGGTAGGGGCCGAAGGAATCAAAATAGGTACCCAGACGATACGTAACAGGCTTCACAAACGTCAGTTTCATGCAAGAAGACCAGCTAAGGTACCTCCTTTAAGCCGTGATCATCGCAGAGCAAGAAGGTTCTTTGCTGAAGAACATGTTAATTGACACTTAGGGCAGTGGAGCAACGTGCTGTTCACTGACGAATCCAGGTTCTGTTTATATCACATTGATGGACGAGTTCGAGTTTGGAGACACCCAGATGAACGTTTTTTAGACGACACTGTGAAAGAAAGGGTTCCATTTGAAGGAGGGTCCATCATGGTTTGAGGTGGGATAAATTTGAATGGGCCCACGGAGCTGGTGGTAATTCGTGAGGGGTCTGGCTGCACGTAGGTAGATATATAGACGAAGTTCTAGAACCACATGTTGTACCATTTGCGGGATTCATTCTGCAGCAAGATAATGCCCGCCCACTCATCGCCAGGAAAGTGAAAAATTTCCTCAAAGCCCACAATATTAAGGTTATGGATTGACCCGCCCGCAGTCCAGACATCAATCCAATCGAGTACGTCTGGAACACACTTGGGCAACGGTTGAAGGAACGTCAACCAATCCGGAACCTTTAACACGTTGAAAAAATCCTCCTGGAAGAGTGGGAACAACTGCCTCCTCAAGTTATTCGAAATTTACTTGAAAGTTTGCCCCGTCGTTGTGCTGAAGTTTTACGAGTTAGAGGAGGCACACGGTAGGTAGTAAGTTCGAAATTTCGCTTACTTTTCATTAAAACAATAAAGAGCTTAATGGCACATTTCTGCATCTTTATTTTTTTCTGTACCAATCATAATCACAGATTATAACAAATTGCCCTAAATTTTTAAACAGCAGTCCAATATATGTATATTTAAATAAAAAATAATTATAACTATACGTCATTCCAGTGAAAAAATATCCACAATTTTAAAAGTGGCTCCTTTTTTGTTTTGGATTAGTGTACGAGTATACATATTAAAAAATACGCAAGTTGTAATATTTCGTGTTTAACCGACAGTCACATTATAATACCAATAATAAATTCCATTTTTCCATTTGATTCAGAGTAACCAGTACTCGTATTACATGGGAATCAGATTTCATAGCAACCTCGAAATGTTTAAATGATTTTAGATCTTAGCTTACCTTCGTAGGTATTATAGATGACTCGCAAAGAGCTAGAGGCAAGAAGAGTTGCTGCGAGAAACGATGTTTCCAGGAAATCTAACTTTGTCACTGTTAGGGCGTTGATTGAAAAGTCTTTTCAATGAACAGTAAGGAGATTGCGCAAAGATGTCGAGAAGTGACGATGAATTTATTGCCATCTACTATTTATCATCAACCGTAAGCAATAGAAGGCGATATAAACGAAAGAGATGAACCCAGTTCATGAAATATTAATGAATTACGAAGGGCTTGCAAATGCACAATAATCTATCTGGACTGTACTATCCACGTGGTTTCAAAGAATGAAAATCTATTGGTGGATTTGCAATTACCGGCCGAGCGGGTCCCGCCGGAGTTGTATATTTCTACAAATCGAGCTGGACCAGCCGAGCTGGTCCCGCCCGGCTGGACCCGCCGCAATCTGAAAAGCATTGCCGCTTATGGAACTGCACTCACGTAGCTTGTAAACCCGCTTCAGCCCGGCTGGTCCAGCTCGATTTGTAGAAATATGCAACTCCGGCGGGACCCGCTCGGCCGGTAATTGCAAATCAACCAATAGATTTGCATTCTTTGAAACCACGTGGATAGTACAGTACAGATAGATTATTGTGCATTTTAAGTCCATCATTCATTAATATTTCATGAACCCAGTATCTCTTGCGTTTATTCATCACCTTCGAATGCTTGCGATTGATGATAAATAGTAGGCAGCAATAAATTCATCGTCACTACTCTATATCTTTGCACAACCTCAAGATGGCTACTGATGAATATACGCAGTCGGGCACGAAATAATGCATGAAAATTGCCCTACTTACTGTACATATAGAAAACTAATCAAATTTACAAGCCGTGTGAGTGCAGACACGAGCGGGTCCAGCTGGGCGGGACCAGCTCGGCTGGACCAGCCACGTGAAATGCGGTCTTTAAGGCCTTTAAGGCCTTAGGGTATAAACTATTAGTTTTCAGACTAGTTTTTACATGAAAGTGTACATCTGAGAGACCTGACCATGCAGTGAGAATTTTACACGCAGAAAATGAATGGTGAATATCATAATGTTTATGGTGATTCTTCTCCTTGCAAACAATTTTGTAATGAATATGTTAGAAATTGATATTACTCTTGTATTTATTATTTTGTATTTCTGCAGGTAGGTACTCTTGCACATAAATACAACTTGCGCAAGTATGCTTGAGGAATTTTGCAGTTCATCCTTTTCGGTATTTAATAATAGACTTTATTAGATGATGTAGTGGTGGCAGGCGGAGTTTAGCCTAGGGCTACTCTTACACTCAACCTGCCAATCACTAAGAAAGTAAAAAAAAATTATATAACAATAATAAGAGGTGACCAGCTTAACATTACTAAACAAAAAAGAAAAAAATACAAAAAAAATACCAAAGAGAACAATAAATTAACTTCTGGCAAGTAAGCAATTAACAAAATAGTTGTTAAAAAAAACATATGGCCAGTTAGATATAACAAGAAAAAAAAATAAGAAAAATACAAAAGAAAACAGCATTAACTTCTCATTGCAAGAATTCAAAACAAATATGAAAAAAAATAAACAAGCGAAACTAAAAAACTACTAGATAGTTCTGTCACTGCTGCGAAAAAACAACCGTCTAACTGCAGTCTTGAAACTAGGAACAGACATATTTTGAAATTCTGTGGGCAATCCGTTGTAGATATGTATAGCGTTATAAGTGAGGCACCTACGGGACAAAGCCGACAAACACTTAGGAATGGTAAATTTGTGGCCTGATCTAATATTAACATTATGCATCTGGGATCGTTTTACCCACTTTGAACAAATTGAGTCCCCGCTGTCAGATACCAAAAGGCCATGCATAAAGATAGCCAAATGAAGTCTCCTGCGCTTTTCCATCCTTAACCAACCCAATTCAATAATTTTTTGTGACACATGATCATATTTACGGAGTGCAAAAATAAACCGACAGCAAAAGTTTTGAATTTTTTGTATTCTGTTTGAACACAAAGAGTCGAGACATGGCCCGTAAATAATATCGCAGTAGTTAAAAAATGATAACACCAATGACTCCGATAATTCTTTTCTAAGTTTTAAATTGAGAAAATGACGGCAACTATATAATGACTTCATAGCGCAATATGTTTTTTGCAGCAGATTTCCAACATGACTCCTAAACCTCCAGTCATCATCGATAGTAACTCCCAAACTTTTCATAGACCGCACTAATGGTACCCGAACATTATTAATAACTATGCTAATGTTATTTCTAATATACTCCGCAGAATTTTGTCTACCAAACACAATAACGGCAGATTTACCAGGGTTTAAATTCAACTTGTGATTTCGCGACTCTGCATTAATGTCCTGCTGAATCACCTGAAAGTCACGCAATGGAAAACTGCGGTAGACTTGAGTGTCATCTGCGTAGGCAGCTACTTTACTATTTTTAAAAGACATTAAGTCTGCAGTGTATATGATATATAATAAAGGACCCAAAACGGAACCTTGAGGAACACCGCAAGGAACAGAAAATTGATGTGAATAACTATTGTCTATTTTGATTACCATTTGCCTGCAAGCCAAATACGAACACATCAAAGAGTACGAGTCATCAGAAAATCCCAAATACTTAAGTTTAGAACACATTAACTTATGACTGATCGTGTCGAACGCCTTCGAGTAGTCAAGCAGCACGAGTACACTGACCATACCCTCATCAGTAGCACAAATAATATCATCAGAAACCTGCGCAAGAGCGGCAGCGGTACTACTATTTTTTCTAAAGCCGTACTGATTATTAGGGAGTAATTTATTGGTATTGACGTAATCGTTGATCTGTAGAAACATCACTGTTTCAAATATTTTTGAAAGGCAAGGCAGTATACTAATTATTCTCAACTCCGAGAAGCTATTCGGTTTTGAGACCTTTGGAATAGGGCATCCCAGGCCAATTTTCCATATCTCCGGAAAACAGCTATGCTCGAAACAAAAATTGATTAGGTGCGTAACATATTTATCTATAAAAGGACTACAATACTTAATCATCGCGGAAGACAAGTTATCAACTCCATACGCATTAGACTTTAGTTCTTGTATTATTTCATGTATTTCTCCCACCTCTACAAGATGAAATTCAAAATTAATATTGGGCTTGAGAAAATTATTGGAGTAAACATACAACAATTATTTAACCATCAATTCTCAAGCTAAATGTTCCAAATGCATACGGAATATCGCAGACTACAGGTTTCGTCTTTGTGGGATCCATCAGTACGGTGTATCCGTTACACACTTAGACAATGAAGTACTGTTTTCATTGTTTCTATTTAGAACATTTTTATAAGTGCGAAATTACGTTGTTACTTTGTTTTCCATAAAATAAACTTTAATTATTTTGCGTTTTTTTTTATTGTCTTTGCTGATCTGATACGAGTGTACTTATGAGTAACATAAATATGAAACCAGTGGAATGATGTTTTCAGTACATATTTTAAAAATTTGACTTAACTTTCTGGTAAGCAAGTAAATTCATAGACACACGTTTCAATGCCAGTTTAGCCAGAGATGCATTTTACGATGTCTCATGGTACGTAAACGGGGGGTAGTTGTTCGAACTATTCAGTAATCACCCCTAACTCATCATTTCACCAAGAAATCTCCAGATACTACCATAGATATAAGCAAACATTGTTACCGCACAAAGTGGTTCATACCTACGCCTCGAAATCAAGAGCCTTGCATCTACAGCGAAATTTTTATTTTTATTCTGCGAGTTTTATAGTTAAATCTTTATATTTTGGGGTTACTCGACAAGTTTACGACATGTATTATTTCTTGATCTTGTGATTGCAGTAATTTAATAGTTATAAAAATAAATTTCATCAGTTCTACTGTGCCTTTAAGAATAAAATACACGATATTTTAATTCAGCAACAATAGTCTGCAATTGGTTTCGATTATGTTCAATGTCGATTTTAATAATTATTGTTCGTCTTCTTCTTTTTCCTCTTCTTCCTTTCTCTTTCTCTATATCTATATCTACATATTAGTTTTTAAGTTATTTTAGTACAGAACAGCACTGACTATCAAACTCCATGAATAATGGAATAACATCAAACTATACACTTAATGAGTTGTAGAATTGTTAATAAATACATTATTAATGTTATTATTATTATTATTAATATTATTATTATTATTAATTATCTTAAGAATTAATTAGCAAACGAGAAATAAGAGTATCACACAAACAGTAGTGTAGTAAGTAGACGACAAATTTTTTACATGTCACCACTGCAAAAATGAGTTACCTACACAAAAACGTTTTCCTAGGACATCGAGATAGCAAAAATGTGGCTGTCGAACGTCTTGCTTAATCTGCCAGAGTTAATACATCAAATTGCACAAATTTTGTAATTAATTTTTACAATAAATAAATTTCATTTGATTTTACTTTATTAACAATTTACAGTTTAGTAAAGTATGTCATTACACTATTCAAATGAATGACTTAAAGTATTACATCATGTATTGATAGTAAAGAAAATTTTATTACATCTGATAACTGCCAAAGTACAATCATAACTGCAGGAATAATATTAGGTATAGATATAGGTGTATAATGTAGTAATAATTCAAAATTTTTCAAAATTCATGCAATTCGAAACTTTCGAGAATAGCAAATGTTTATTATGTTCAGTATCAAAATATAAAACCACACTAATCTAAACTTTGGTTTTATTCTAATGTATAACGAAAATTGTGATTATTCTAGTTTTAGTTGTAACATTAACTCGTTGAATCGTAGATAGCAAATCTCTAGGGTCAGGTCTACGAACAACCCCATTGATATACCCCTGGGTAATTCAGCTACGTACCTTTTACTGCCCTTTTATTCTCCCCATTTTAGTGCAACACAATGTTCACTACTTGCAAGCTTATCGGCTGTGATTTCTAAACTTCAATGTGAAGTGGGCGTACATATTTGAACACAAATTCGTTTTACTTTGTACTTTAAAGGGTAATAACCAAACATCACATAACTTTATTCATAATAATTATAGATTTGGCAATTTATAAACATAAAATGCCATTGATGTATTTTATGGGTTCCTAAAATAGTTTAATAAGAATTCACAATTTGATAGTTTATGACTAAGCTCTGCTAGAGATTTAGTCCCGTTTCGTGCGTCGATGAAAATTTTCCCGTTTCGTGCGTCATCCCAAACCTCTACCTGGTTTGAGTGCCGTTTCGTGCGCTCACCTGCTGATAATCCAATAAGCCACTAATTCGAGTTTATCTTTACAACACAAACGCTGTTAATAACTAGGCTTCAATGCGGAAGTGTATGTTGATTTCTCTCCTATTGTTTTCAAATGTTAATGTTTTTGTTTTTGTTGCGGGGAGACTTAAACGCTCCTCTCGCTTCGCTCGCTAAACTTGCACATAGACCGGAAATAGTGGGCCGTGGAACAACTTTTTTGGTCGTATTCAGTAACGGGCAACTATAAAACAAAGCAGTACGTTTTGTAAGCCTCTATTGCAACAGGTACATCATGTTCAAAGTAAAGGATATCGTTGTGCAACGCACGAACTGGCACTATTTAACTACCCAGTAAATTCTTGACGCTCGAATCGGCACGAAAACAGGTAGAAACCCAAAAACGCACGAAACGGGAACGCATGAAACGGGAATATACCCTGCCAGAAATATAATATAATATAATATAATTCAGGTTAAGACAACATTTTGCAATTCGTAATTGTTAAGCAGTGGAAGAGACTTTGAAATAATTATGATAACAACGGTTACCTGAAAAATATTTGGCGAATTACCACTTTCTAGGCATTATTTCAATATCACCAAATCTCATGCAATAAACTTTAATGGTACCTTCACGTTTGAGATGTATTTTACATTCTTTCCGTAAAAACTAAAGAAAAGTAACAAAATCCTAAAACTTGAAGACCAATAAAAGCTTTCCGTAAGATGGCCGCTCGTAAAGGATACATATAAAAGTGCATCGAGCTAGCCAAGGAATAGTTACTACAGGGCAAGAAGCTATAACCGAAGCTCAATGAAAGGACTCTTAATGCGCCACTCACTTTACTGGCCTGGAGCTTTCAGGCACACGAGTCTGGCTTTTACAAGAGCAATTACAGTTCTTTGGTTAGAATAATTTGCGGAAATTTCTTTCATTTCTCAGAATCCAGGACTTTTCCAACTGAAAGCGTTCACAATAGAACTACGTAACACAGGTATAAATGTTCGTTATAATAAGTAACGCCTTGTTATACTGATATTCTTTCGACTGAACTGCGGCAAACCAATAAATCATCCTACATATTTAATTGTTACCATTTATTTTCTTTGAATGCAATATATTTTTAACAAATTCCTATCAACATCTTAACATCCATTCCGATTTTGACTTCTTTTTTTACGTATTTAACGAGAATGAGGATAATGATTCATTTCATAAAATTTTTAAAAATCGGTTGAAAATATTCAAGAAAATATTAAAATACTACTGCAGAAACGTCGATCTATGCCAATTCCCAGCATCAAATTGAATATATCGCCCACTTGTCATCCTCATCTGCAGAAGTATCAAACGAAATCGCATCTGTTATTTTATTAATCAGTCGTGTGGGTCCCTGATTCGCAGTAATAGACAACCCTCATGGGGACGACCGACCAAATTAAATGTGTTAAATCGGCCCCCAGCCAGACCGGCCTCCTCGATGTTATCTGGGCATTAGGATATAGGGTGGCTATGATTACCCAATTGTTTCAAATGGATTGTGTCGAGTGGTACGTTATATTTGCTCGCGATTATTATAATTAACAGAATATATCACATAAATCTGGTGATTCTAATCAATTATATGGTTCGGTGGAACTGCAAATAGAAAATTTTATATAATTATTCGTGACAATTTTTTTATTAAATTTATAAATTTCGTGAATTTATTGGCAGAAATTGAAAAACTTTTTGTAAAAAGCGACGTTTCGCCCCCGTACATAGGTATTATTATTAAGAAAAAAATTGTCACATTTTTTATATTTTATACATTTTTAAATAAAACCTTGATAAAGCCCCCGAGCAAAACGTCGATTTTTACAAAAAAGTTTTTCAATTTCTGCCAATAAATTCACGAAATTTATAAATCTGAAAATAGAAAAATTGCCCACTAGATAAAAATAGGTTTTTGTAAATTTTAACATTTAAAACGTATAAAACAACAATATAGGGTTTTAGCAATTACCTTATACATGGCCAATAAAGAGTAAAATTTCAAATCTTTATTTCGTCAAACGAAACTTTATAATTTTTTACATTTGTTTTCTATGTCAAGTTACCTTTCAAGTTATGCGTATTAACTTCCTTGTCTCTAAACTTATTCGCCCTAAAGTATCTAACCGACTCTAATCCACAAACAAGAAAAAATATATTTTTACTTTTCAGACTGTGTGAGCCTATTTTTAAAATAGGCCTGAGAAAACCGTGAAAAGGTCCGAAAACTTTAGGGCAAAACAGGAGAGGTGGCAATGCTATAATTCCAAGGTAGTGAAAATAACTCAGTTTTGGCATTTGTTTAATCACAAAGTCATATTCAAATTTAATAAAACTCCAACTTATAATTTTTCTGAAAAGGTCAAAATTAACTATAACTACTCGAACGTTGTAGTGCTTACTTGTTTGATTTACTGTAAAAGTTATCCAAATATCAAACCTTAACAGGCCATTTTTTGTTCGTTAAAAGTATAAGCAAAACAATCTCAAATAACATCAGAGAAAAATAATTTTTAATACTCGTAAATAATTTGCGTTCAAATTGTTATTGCAAAAATGGTTTTTACATGGGAAGTTAACTGGTTTTATACTCGTATTTATGAACATTTTCTTGTAGTCTACCATTCCGAGAATCGCTAAATATGTACATCGAAGTTACCTTTATAACATTAATGAACTATACCTATATAACTGCACAAAAACCAAAAGCTTAAAAAAATAGCATCGACACTCGCCCATTGTCGCCGAGTAACGAGACAGGCTGAATGAACGTGAGTGAGGGAAAACATGTCGTAGACAAGGCTCCGCTGTTGGAATAGCATGGGATAGAAAGATCTTGCACGAGTCTCTTCACCATGGTGTAAGCAAACTAGCTTCAAAATATGAAAGCGACCGCGCGCCAGTGACGGAATTATATATTTCTTTAAGCTATACGGTATCGTCAGAAGTTGGAAAACAGTCTCTGAATCTCCGACGTTCTAATTGCAGTGACATAAAAACATCGCGCTCCAACCTATTGTTTGGAGTAGTCTTCCGCTGTTTCTACTCAGCATGGCGTCATGTCCGTTTCCTGCTTCCCTCTGCCCCCCAATGGGAGAACTGCGAATTTATCATTCGTTTTATTGGCCAATATAATACGACTTTAAGCATTAGGAAATGTATAGGTCGTAAAAGAATGAACATTCAAGGAAAATACAGGCATACAGATTTTGTTTAATTTTAGGTTGATTTTATTATTAAAATGTTGACTTATGATTTACTACACCCAAGTATTTAATGAAAGTAAGCTTCCGTTGTTTCACGCAAAGGCAATTATAATTCAGATTAATTTTTTAATTGACAAATTTTTGTGGGCAGTAAGTGAAATTTTGAAGATCTTGATGGTGTAAAAATTGAATACATCTAGAATTAGTTCTGTCATTTCCCTAACCAAAGTAAAATTGGTTAAAATTGTCAGAAAAACTAGTTCCAAATTCAAATTACTTTCATGTAATTATAAAACTTCTGTATAAAACAACAGCTTTTCAATTGTTGAACAAATCAACCTAACTAACTGGAGCAAACATAACAAAAAGAGAAATCCAGGGATTTCCAGATCCCCACCGTTGTTCACAGAAAATCAGACATAATACCAACATGAAATAGGCAACATAATTAATATTTTATTTTCAAATTTCTGAATATAGTCAATTTGAATCAGACTACCTGTATTTTAACTTATGCCTACAAATTTAAAAATAAAAGTGCGCAAATGTTACCCAAGTTTTTTTTTAAATATGACAGAATAAGAGAGCACCATCTGAGTGAAAGACAAGCTCATGCAAATCTGCCAGTTGGCCAAACAAGCAGTTCCTTGCCATTTTGCAGCATCGCCGAGCGGAGCGGATATCGGTTTGGGCTCGATTTCACGAATCTGAGAGTCAGCCGAGCGTTCCGGAACCAGCTTTCTTCTCTTATTGATTTTCTCCTGCTTCCACTCAACCCCCGTCCATTTCTTTCCGAAATCCCTCCGCCGGCGGCGAACGCGTCTCTCTCCGACGCTTTGGAGAACAAAGAGGCAGAGACGAGACGCTGGTGTAAAATCACCACTTGATCGGATCCCCTGAAGGAGACGCCCCACCCCCTTCGTTACTCGAGCGAATCGCGCTACGCCGCTGCTCCGTTTGTGACTGTGTTCATCGCGTCAAGGGGGTGAAATTCTTGGCTATTCAAAGTTTTTAAAACTCGGATTATGTTACCGCGGTTTGAAGTAATTGGGGATTAAGTCGGGATGACGAGACTAAACCCAGATATACTAATTTCAACTTTAACTTTCGTTCAATCTTCAATGATTTAATCCGTTTGCTAAATCACTGGAAAGGAAAGTTTGATAAATTTACGATGCCCCTGATGATAGCTTATATTTGAAAGTTCTAAGTCCTTTTTGTTTCATTTTGCAGGAAGAAATCTCGGTTGGGACAATGATATTTTACGTTTCCAGGAAAGCAAATTATATACATGAACACAAGAACACTCTTACGGAAAAATAGATGTAAACGGAAAATCTTTGTAGATTTTCCACTTTTATTTACGTATGTGTTAATTAAGACGACTCGAACATGTACCAGATTTCATATTCATGGATGAAGCACTACCACTAAAATAAGATAAGAAACCTGTCGACATCAAGACATCAAAGTTGTAAGTTAGTTAACAAATAACGATTTTGGTACAGTGAGTAAAAAATAACAGCATATCTTTTCATGCTAAAAAAGTTAATAAACATTTCTCACTATCGAAATTTGAATCCACTTTCACAAAATGGTAATTCTAAACTAAAAGAACTTCTAATTTATTACTTTCACTGCTACGAAAAATCTAGAGCACTCTTTAAATAAACCACAAATTCCTTGCTATCCAAAGATGTACTTAATGATGACAGTTTTCTGAGTCGAACAAAATAAAGAACAAATATTTGTCGCCCGAAAAATTACAACAAATAGGTTAGGTACCTATTTTTGTCTGCCTTCACTTCTACCTTATATGTACTTATTAAAATAATAAACTTACCTATTTATTGATGATACGCTAGGTACATTGTCTTGCGAGCAGATACCCTCTGCTAAGAGCCGATCTCGAATTTCCCAGGCGAACATGGTAGGGTTTTCCCTTTTGTAATTTGCTATTGCATCTACCACAGGCGGGGTTGCTACTTTTGGTTTAGAACCTCCTATCACACCAGCTTTAAAACTACCCGTTTCATAATACCTGCAACAAAACGAACTAAAGTAAACTTACGAATTCGAATTATGTCCGGCAGAGGACATGCCAAAATAAAAATTTTATTTTGCTTGTTTATATCCACAGGTTTCCTGTTTCTCCTAGCAAAATGGACAGGCGTGTCCAAACTTTTGTTCAATATTATAGTTATTTTTTTAACGTCTAGCAGGTAGATTTTTATGGGAAGTAATTATTTGGGCGGTTTTTTTAACATCCAGGCAGTTTCATCGGGCAGTTAAAAATTCACGCGGGCGGTATTAAACTTTTTTGGCGGTAATTAACTTAATGTGGCAGTAGAACGTGGCCAGCAATATAAAAGAATTTGGTCGGTTACTTAATCCTACAACGGCAGTTCAAAACTTACTCGAGCGGCAGATTAAATAAATGTCCAGTGCAATTATTATTTGAGCTGTAAAATGATTGAATGGGCAGTATAATGTATTAATGGGCAGTTAGATAAATAGTTCGCCAGTTCTCGACGGTTGGCAAAACCGAACGTCATTTTCATCGAAAAGAGCGGCACACTTCCGTTAAAAGGGGCGCAGCTTACGCGACAGTGCACCGTAGGCGGCCAATTGGAAGAGATTTGCCTATAAATATTAGGTCGTTTCGCTCATTACCTTATCACTGAGTTGCGAATGCTTGGATCTATTACACTAGCATTGCACCATTAAATTTATTCAACGCACCCCTCCCCGTTTTCCCATAGAAATGTTTAAAATACTGAACTCAGCCCCTCACAGGTAAAAAAATATTAATTTTGCTTCATCCCTTTGCGTCTTCTATTGCACCGCATTGCACCACAAAGCATTTTTGTAATGCTGCATCGAATAATGCATCATTTGGATGCTAACGACTGAGACTTACAACGCTCCACTCGCTTCGCTCCGCTTAACCTTAACCTGACAGACTTTTATATTAAAAAGTGTAAGTCGTTAGCGTTTATATTATTCTTTTCAAATATTATTCACATGAATATGCGCACCTTTGAAGAGAATAACATTAGAAACGCTTACAACTGACACTTTTTGTCCAAAAATCTGTCAGGTTAAGGTCAAGCGGAGCGGAGCGAAGCGAGCGGCGCACTGTAAGTCTCAGTCGTTAGCATTGAATAATTTTAATGGTGCAATAAATTTAATTTTTTCTTAATATCTACATTATTGTTAATTATTATTTTTTATTTCGCTGCCTAACTTAAATAAACATTATATGTATCATTTAACAGGCCGATCATATTTTGTACTGCATGAGTATTTATAGAACTGCCTGTCCCACGATTTCTAACAGACCCATTCTGATTTCATAACTGCACACGCGTTACTGCCCCTCTATTCATTTTACTGCCCAATTAAATTTTCACGCATTCAAATATTTATTGAGCTACTCATTTGAAGATATGTTACTCCTCGTTTCCACTTTTTTTACTGCTCATATTTTACCACTCAATCTGTTATTGAACATACAATTTGTATTTTCACACTGACCAAAATTGTAATATAGTACCGCCCCTTTAAATAATAGCCGATTTTTATCAGCATATAAGAAACGCCAGTGAGTAAAATAAGCGTATAGTGTAGTTTTCATGATGACTGCTTAGTTTTATCACAGACAACACTTTGTCTGCAGTTTTATGAAAAAATACATAGCACAGGTATCGCAAATAAAAATAAACGTACCAATATGTTGTGCCAATTAATCCACTTATTAATAATTACCGACAATGATACGTAGTATACATTTATCCCTATCTACCTACAGCTATCACACTAAAATAATAACCAGATTAAAGTTGTCGTGTTTCATAATTAGCTACCCGCTGCTCTTAAAAATCAAACAAAAGCTCATCTCTTTTCAGACGGCCGCCATTTAGATTTTATCTTTACCTTTTAACTAAGTTGCATAATTAGGAGTTTGTTACAGTAATTGTGATTGAGGTGGTATTCCTTTGGTCAGTCGAGGTTACATATTCCTGATTTTGAATGTTAATTACTTTTATAAAACCAAGCAACATTCTTTAATTGTAAAATAAGTGAAATAATACAAGCAGATATTTTAGCTTTTAAATCCTCTAATTAGACGATTTTATAGAAGAATGCCTTTTGGACGAAGATCGTATCTAACACGCCAATTTTAATTATAGAAACTTTAATATTTCGCGAAAACAACAAACGCATCCTTGTGACAAATTCATCTTGGAGTAATAATGCTCTGCACGTGTTACTTAGATCAAGGCGGCGTTGTAAATTTCACACCAACACATGTATATTGCCAGCATATGTATAACACATAATAGTATCCATTGAGGTATATTTTAGAGGTTATTAGTAGCAGACTTGTCTGGTGAAATGAGTTAAGGGACCAGAAAAAAGGTACATTATACTGCGGAAAGTACTACATACTTCCTGTATTATATTTATTGTCATTCATTCACTTGGTCCTATTATCTGCTACCGTGTGCCTCGCGGCAGTCATAATTTTAATAAGTTCCAATAACTTCGTTTTATTTCAATTTCACGTTTTAAGCATATATTATTTAATCCTCATACAGTGGGCAAATCTTGAATTTTAATTATTTAAAATCGAGTTTAAAAAATTAATAAAATCTCAGAGAAATTGGATCTAGTATCAAAAACATTAGAAACGAGGCAGGAGATCCTAATCGGAAGCGGGGAGAAGGCATATAGATGGAAAGAATATTTGGGAAACTTATGTGCGGGACAAGAAGTAGGAGATATATTAAAAGGGGAAGGCAGTGTAGAGGGGGCAACCTAGGTTGTCGAGTTTGGTCTAGCACCAGGTATAGACGGCGTGTAGGCAGAAATCTTAAAAGTGCCCAGGTCAAGAAGTAATAGATCACTTATTTAAAATAGTTAGCTGCAATCCAGATTCCAGAAGATTACAAACGGAATATCGCAGTACCTTTGCCAAAAGGAAAGGTGTGAAAATTTTACAGCGATCAGTTTAACTTCCCACGCGTCAGAAATTTTAACTAGAATTATGCAAAGAGGGATGGAGAAAACGGCAGAAGAAATATTAGGAGAAGATCAGTTCGGATTTAGAAGAAATAGGGGAACGCGCGAGTAATAATAGAAAAAACAATAGAAAAGGGAAAGAGCGCCTATATAGGATTTGTAGATTTGGAAAAAGCATTCGACAATGTAAAATGGAAGAACACGTTCGAAATGCTCAGAAATGTAGGGATGAAGTATAGGGATAAAAGAATAATTCATAATGTATACGAAGAGCAAACTGCAGTTATAGAATTTGAGCAGGAACATAGAGAACAGAGAAGTAGATATCCGAAAGGGAGTGAGGCAGGGATGTGCGTTGTCACATCTAGTTTTCTATTTATATATCGAAAATGCGATTAATATTGTTAAAGACAGAATAGCAGCTGGAATTAATATACATTGCCAAACCATTAATATGCTCAGATTCACGGATGATAAAGCAGTATTAGCATCCAGCAAAGAAGAATTAGGAAGGGTCTGAACGAAATGGAAGCAATTTTGACGGGAGGCTATGATATGAAGATGAACAAAAAGAAAACCAAAATTTTCGTATGTAGGGAGCGTAAAAACAGTACTAAAACTAAAACACAAATCGGAAACGAGAAGATAGGGGAAGTCTCAGATTTCTGCTATTTAGGAAGTCAAATAACTCGCGATGGTAGGAGCTCTAGAGATATAAATCAAAGAATAGCGCAGACGAACAACTATTATGTTCGGGAGTCGGGAATGATAAATGTAGAAACTCGCAAGAGGCTCTTAAAAACGTATGTATAGAATACGGCATTCTATGGGTGCGAAACTTGAATGATAGGAGAAGCGGATAGGAAAAAATTAGAAGGGTTTGAAATGTGGTGCTACAGACGCATGATAAAGATACCGTGGACAGATAAAAAGTTAGCAACAGAGAGGTATTAGAAAGAGTTGGAGAAAAGCGACATTTATGGAAGACAGTAACGAATAGGATAGGATGGTACTTCGCTACATACTATAGTCAGAGAATGGAATAAAAAGAGGTAGGGGTAGACCCAGATTAGACTACTGCTCTCAAATAGTTAGGGATGTAGGATATTCCACTTTTATGGAAATGCGTAGGCTAGCTCAGGATATGAAAGGATGGAGGTACGCGTCCAACCAGTCTTCGGACTGAAAATTTTATGATGAACAATAAAGTACCTAAAACGATACATTTGATTAATTCAAAAATCCAGTGAACCTCTAAACCTAACAAAATTTTGTGTGATTTACGGGTTCAATAGATTTTTGAATTAATTATTTAGTCACAGTATGTATCTTAAGCATTGAATACATTTTTGAAAAGTTCATAAAATCATTTTTATAAAATAGGATAAATGGGTAGATTAGGTTAGGTACTGCAGATATCCAAACCTCACAAGTCCACTAAACAGCGAGCATTTCAAAAACAAACGTTAATCTTGATCCATTATTAAAAATCGAACAGTCCATTAAAGTACTAATACATAAAACCAAAAAGCCAATTAGAAGTTTCCATTCGCCATAATTAATAAATGTTATAATTCCATTACTGGTAATAATCAACCCTCGACTGATGCAAAATATAAATTCGTCACGCTGTACCCACACACATATACCTAACTGAATCAGTAATCTAGTTACGCTGTATTAGTAGAACGCAACTACATCAAAAGGGGTTTGATTTCATTTGGGTGAATTACGTAACGCGTAAGTCATCATATGACATTAAACAGGGAATCACTTTTCTTTCCCTCATGCTTATTGTTTGGGCTTTATGTCAATTACTGTTAAATTATGGTTATTTTCTTATGATACTGAATAGCAGTAAAACAATGGTACCTAGATAAACTTAGTCATGAAATTCTGTGATCCAAGCGACGTCTGCTCTTAAATTTGCATGGAATTTCTAGAATATTATGTGTACCTACTTACTTTATATGTATGTATATTATATGGAAATTGGAATTCTTTCTAGAATTATGTTCAATATCAGAAACAGACACATGGGATTCTTGCGGGTCTCAATTATTCAAATAAATTGTGTTATGTGCACTACATTTTGATTATATTTCCCAACAAAATAGAAAAATTAGGTTCTTGCTTTTAAACAAAATGTTAGTATTTAAATACTGCATGGTTTGAATGTGTATGGAAAACTTCAGACCAACTGGTTTCATCCTTCTGGGACTCATCAGTACGGTGCTTTCCCCTACACACTCGAACCATGCTACCGCGCTCTGGGCAGATATCAGCAAGAGAAAATTACTTTGAATAATTATCTGGGAGTACATAATCATTTTTACTGGACCGTTCGACTCCCGTAGAGGTTAGTTTTTTCTTTCGTTTTTACATTATCTTTTGTTACAAAAAAATTCAGGGCTCCGTCAGTTAGGTGGTATTTTTCAAAAATGCGCCCTGTCAGGTTTCCGTCTGTTTCGTTTCATAAATTTCTTTGTTACAAGTTTCAACACAATTTTTAACGTCCATTAACGTCACAGCCCTGTTTAATGTTATTGACCGTAACATAAACTACGGAATCTTCTTTTATTTGACATACATAGATCATATATTTTAGCGCTCAAGTCTTGGTGCTCAAGTAAGTATTTTGGTGGCAAACGCAAATATTTCATGTTGAAAATGATAAGCAGGCTACAAAACTTTTCATTTTTGAGATCAAATGTGAATAATTTAGTGCTCAATGTTTATTGCTCGAATATAATTTTTGGTGGCAAAAGTATTTATAGACCAAATCAATACTACTTTGGTGTTCGGTTAAGTACAACCCCAAAAGAAAGAACATACGTGAATAACTAAAGGATGAGAAGCAAGGCGAACATCATCGTTGTGTTAACATGCGCGTGTCTGGACAACTTTACTAAGTGATTTTATCGATTTCAATTTTATGTACTGAATATATTTGTGACAATAATGTGTTGTTGGGAGAATGACTTATGAAAACACTGTCTAGAAATGAATGAATTTATTGTAAAAGTTCTTTGTAAATAGTCCATCGTATCTTCCAAATTCGCGCATTCCTCTTAGGCATAAAGGCTACCAGGCAGGTACAGCAAACAACGTTTTAATTGCATATTTAGGCTTATTTAAAGTTTTATGTGGTAAATTTTGTAAATGTTTAATGAGGAACCCGCACAAACTACGGCCTGATTCTTAAAACGGATGTATGCAAAATCTAAAATAAACAGTTAGTTATCTAACCAGGTCGTACTCATACTGCGCACGCAAGTGAGAATCGTGACGTCAGTTGCGAGAGTAAACACTAGAGCCGGCGACGCTATTATAATTTTTTTTAGGATATAAGTATTATACCTGCCACCTTAATCAAACAAAATCCTCTGATTATTCAATTCAATTCCAGAAATTCATTTCTATCTCAAAATAGTAGATCTGTCACCAAATAAATAATAGGGAGGTTCGGAGAAAAATAAGATATCTATTTTTGGCATGAAAATGACAGAAAATTGTTATTGTAATTGATTTACGGCGAAATTTTTTTTCTAAAAATTTTTTTGCGGCGTAATAAGCGAAAGAAATTAGCTTATCACGCCCACGCCAACATGTTATTGGTTTGACGTCAGAGATTCGTAAGGCGCTCCTCCCACTTCTCTTGAAGTGCCCGTGAAGCGGTACCTATCTCATAACATACTTATTGGGACTATTTCGAGCGTGAATTTTTAAAGTAAGGTGTCAAGGAAACATAAAACAAAGACAACATAATCGATATAATGATGCAACAAGGGTATCAAAAGTCCGATTCACATAATTTGTCATATTTATGTAGTAGGTAGGTAAATGTCCCGGAAAATGTGGAAATGGTGTGTGATTCTTGCATCTAACCCCAATTTCATTCAACTTCAAAACAGTAGTGTAAAGGCAGACCGGTATAAGTAAAACAAAGTCAACAATTTATTAACTGTACATGCCTTTTATAATTCAGTATAAGTAGGTATGTAGATTGTAGATAGATACCTGCTTACTTCTGTTTGTAAAATAGGTACCTACCTATATTCTCTAATACAATACAATACATACCTACTCATTTATGTAGGTATGTATACCTAAGTGATTGACAAGTTATCAAGTTAACAGTTTTATAACGGATTGGAAATTTTTTTAGAAAAAGGAAACAAATACAACTCACGCGAATCAAAAAACTACAAACAACTGCTATATTCTGGAACGGTTAATGTAGAAACTCGGAAGAGACTCTTAAAGACGCATGTATGGAGTACGAAATTATACATATGGGTGCGAAACTTGGACAATGGGAGAAGCGGATTGAAAAAGAGTAGAAGCGTTTGAAATGTGATGCTACAGACGGATGTTGAAGATACCGTGGATAGACAAGTTAGCAATAAGGAGGAATTAGAAAGAGTTGGAGAAAAGAGAAAAGTATGGAAGACAAAAAAGAATAGGGGACAGGATCGTAGGATCGTAGGATTGTAGGATGGTAGGACATCTTCTGAGACACAAAAGAATAGTTCGCGACATACTAGAGTCAGAGATAGGAATAAAGAGGTAGAGGTTGAAGCAGATTAGACTACTGCTCTCAAATAGTTGGGGATGTAAAATGTTCTACTTTTACGGAAATGCGTAGGCTAGCTCAGGGAAAGGATGGAGGTACGCGTCCTACCAGTCTTCAAAAGAGAACTTTATGATGACCTACTATTTAATTATTATTGTAAAATAGTTAATAAAATTTCCTTTTTTAGTTCAGGGAGGGAACGCTACGGCGATTCAGTATTTGGCTCCGTTATGCTCCTAGCATCCTGTTTCAAATTATGCTAACCGTAACACGTTACCAAGTACCAAGGGGTCCCAGAAAACTGTCGATAAATTACATTATGTTCGATTTTATTTAGAGTGGCTGCAATGGGGCAGCCGATAATTTTATAAACTTTTGCAATGATAAACTAACTCGCGAAAATATCGATAATGCTGACCGATTTTCCTTCTGGCTCCAACGAACCACTTTTTCCGTTTTATTGGTGTGCTGTACGATGTATTAGTCTGGGTACAAAACAGAAAACACCAGTTAGAACCAGTTAATAATATTTAATAATTTAACTACACATGCATATGCATAATACTTATGGGACTGCTGCGCGCTGAAGCTGGGACTTGTACGTTATACTAAATTCTGACGTCACGCGGCCTACTCTCGCTGCAAGGTACGATTTCTAGCCTCGCACCGACGGAAAACTTTGCAACGGCTTCACAGGCGAAGGAATTTTTTTAAACAAAAATTAACAACATAACTGCCTTCAGTATAATAAACTCTATCAATTTTAATGAAATTTGAAAATTACCGAACCTGTCTATTGTATCAGAACCTTATTACTATGTATGTTTTATTCTGCTTTTGTCGCCAAGACAGTAGCAACAATTAGTTAGCTTTGTTATCAAAATAATAGGATTTGTCAACAATTTAATAGTTTTTTTCAAAATTAATGAAGAAGTATCTAATAGGAGGTGGGTTCAAAGTGACGTGACCCAGAGCTACATTTTTTACACAAAAATCTGTCAGGTTAAGGCCAAGCGGAGCGTTGTAGGTCACAATCGTTAGCTTTAGTTGGTGACTGATCCATCATTCTGAGAACAAATTTAATTATTGTGTAACTGAAAACGGAATAAATTGGTGATCGTTAAAATAACACCCTTTCTTATAGATTACTATTAATAATTATGTTCAGTTATAAAATGCCTAATTGCGCTGTGGTGACAAGTGGCGACGACTTTTTAGACATCCGCGGGATACCTTATTTGCTAGTGTATTGGATCAGCAATATACATACCTAATATAAATGTAATGACAGTCAATTGGAAAAATGTCATGCAAATTAAATTAAACCTAAAATGTATATTACAGCTAGCAATTACTTATCATAGCTAGAATTATTTATTCGGTGCGTTTCGAATCTGATTGTTTCGAAATGTTGCAACAGCAAGTAACTCATATGCTTGAAAAATTAAACCTTAAGGAGACACTTTTGTCTACTTAATAAAAGTATGGGTCAGAGTAAAGGAAAGGTACCTAGTTAAAAATAGGGAGATAGGTTAACGAGGACGATTGGGGAAGTCAGTTAATCAAAATCTTGCAAGAACATAGTAAGAAACTTATACAAATTACAATTTTAAAACTAAGACAGAGCTTTAATCAAAGATTTCGACCTTCAATCAATAATACATCGTTATCCATCAGTGATCACGTATTATATTTGATATCAGTGTCAATCTTCATAACTTAGCTCAGATGTTAATCATGTTCTTAAAATTTATAAGTAATTCAGTTACTTTTAAACAAATGCTTTTTTCGCAATCGCCTATTTCATTTGCTGTCTGACAATTGAATGCGAATTATTGTAGCAAATACACGTTTTATTTTTTCTCGATAGATGTGCAAAATCATCATAGACCATGTTTCCGAGGTTCTGGCATTCACAAGGGACGTAATGCGCACTCTAGAGCAAATACCGTCTGGCAATAAACTCATCATGTGTATTTGTGTAAACTACAAATATGGTAAATTGAATAAAATTTTGTAAGTTTTACTGTTCAATATTTTAAATTAGCATTATGACACCGACATTTACGCCAACAGTTTCAGAAGTTCTGCATTTTGGCTTATTTCACATAAATAAACTCATGGATGCACATTTGGTCATGGAAATAGTAAAAATGTGGTCCCATTTGGTTCATCTGCTTGACACCGAGGAGCAAAACTGAATTTTTAATTAACATTAATTGGAAGTTCACCGGAAGGAAAATATTTTTAAGTGTGAGGATTCACGAAAATTTGAAATATTACATAACCATACATTCTTGGATTCTTGGATAAAATTGCAAGCTTGTGGACCCTAAATTTGTTCTGGTAAACAAGCAGAAGTCCAAACGGAATTCGATTTTATAGCTTAGAATTGTGGTTCCGAAATTCGAAGATAACAAGGACTGGTTAATTCAGGAATATTAGAAAACTATAGAAGTGGGAACTAGACACATGCATACCTATTTCAGTTGCACCTGCTATCCAAAGGATAATAGAAGATATTAGAAGAATCAGGCACATGTCTATTTTCCATGGAATTTATAATAAGTAATAACTGAATATAGAAATTGCAAATTTATTTTGCTTCTGCAAGTAAATAACCACTTTATCAAGTTCTTAAAAAATCCGGTTCTGCACGTGCGATAGTTTCCTAAAGTGGGAAACTTAAACGTTGTTTTCCATTGCTGGATGTATAACAGGTAATAAACTGGCAGTCCAAAAAGAGAACAAAACAGTAATAACTTACTCGATTTCAGTTGCTCCCTTGCTATAAGCATCTAATGCAATGACATTCAAAACATTTAAGGTTAAATTATGTGGAATGTAATTGAGCTTATCTGTGGAAATATTTACATAAATCCAGAAATGATGAATTTTTGCTAAATATGAAAACGATTGAATGCAATTCAAATATGCAGTTCAAATGCTGCTAATTATTTTTGCACAATGTGAACTAAGAATTTTAGGATACCGCAATATGTTCGTTTTGTTCAATGGAACGAGGTGTCCATGAGGCACCACAAAGTCTATATTTTTTTGAATATTGATTATATTCAAAAAGTGCACTTCCTGGTAATTTAAAATAAATTTAAAATAAAATTAGGAAATAAAACATGCAGCATCAATTTCTTTGTGTCAACATCACGCAATATGTAAAAAGTGAACACCCTCACACTGTTTTGTTCTTTCTCCAGTTTGGTAAACCTATCAGTTATTTTAAAGTCTTGGAGGAAACGATTTAGGTCATTTTCTTTTATTGTTTAATAGTGTTTTAGAATTATATGCCTTCACACCATTTGACTTTACTTATCTAGATTAGAAACATGCGCGCGGCATTTATACAATATTGGATGGGTATGTAACCAAACAGTCAAGGGGACTGCCTCGCGGCCTGCCTGTACTACTTTATGACGTTACGATCACAACATAATATCTCCCCTCCCACTTTTTGGTTTCACGTACCAAAAATTAACATCAGTGTTATCTCTCAAGATAATATATAAGTTTTTGGAGGTTTAATAAGATTTATGCACTTTCTTTATCATCTCTGGTGATAGGTAAATATATATATTTAATTATCTATAAAACAAAAAAAGTGTTTTCCAAACATTCCAGTAAACCAGTTAAATAAACCAAGCTGTAACGTATAAAATGATGCTCAGTGAGTTAGCTGTGGTATATTAAAACAGTTAAAAAGCTACCAAATAATCAATATGTAGAGTGGTGCTAAAAAACCTGACATTCATTACTCTATAAGTGGAAATATAAACTGTGCAGAATGTATCTGATCCTGAAAAGAAAATTACATTTTGCCAGTGTAAAAGACATCATCATCTTTACCCTACGTTTCCCTATTATATTTTCCCTTCTTTGTAAGAGTCCCAGGGCGTAGCTAACAGGATCATGCGACCTGCTGGTAATGTTTTCCTGTTTTTTTAGCCTGCACTTCCCAAAAAGATGTGCTTTATTTTATATGTCCAAGGACCGCTCGCGGTTGTTACATTTATCATTCTCAATGCGGCTATGTCGAGCAAACTTGTGCCTTTTATCATATAGTAAATAAATCGAGTAAAAAAGCATTTCCTGACAGATGGATAACCAACTGCAATCCGTACAACAGCAACCACGCACAGCAAAACAGAAATGCACGTTTTATTAAATCTTTTCGGATAATTGATAGAAATGAGTACAACTTTCTAAGCAGAAACGCAATAGAAAAAAATAACATGAGACGAATTATAGGAAAAAGAATAAAAAGCAAATTAAAAAAAATTAAAATAACTGGCATATGAAAACATATAAAATATTGCCAAGGAGAATTACGCAGTAGGAAACTAATAATAAGCAAAGGGTGGCAAAACGGCCAATTCGGATTTTTGGTGAAATATGAGAACGCGTGTGGCCTTTCCAGCTTTACGGATAACAAAAGAGGAAGCAATAGAATAAGATTAAAAAAGCCTTCGACAATGTAAAAGGGAATAGAGGTTCGAAAGGTTTAAAAATTATCATATGAAAGAAAAAAAAGCAATACATAATTTGCACAAACAATGCTTATAGCATTTCAGCAGGAACGTAGAGAAGATATTCGAAAGCAGCCTGGGATTTCTGCTAATTGGGAAATTAAATAACTTGGGATGGTAGGAATGTTTAGGGACATAAAACAAACAATAGGGCAGAGTCGAGTCGTGTTTAAAACAAAGATACAAATGTTATTCTCGGGGATGATAAACTAGTAAGAGATTTTTAAAAATGCACGTTTGGAGTATAGCAATATTTGGTTAAGAAATTTGAACGTGAAGCGTGCAGGAAAAAAATGAGAAGTTTGAAGTGTTGTGTTTCAGACGCATGATGAAGATACCGTGGATAGATAAGGTTAGAAATACAGAGGTATTAGAAAGGATTGGGAACAAGAGAAATATATGGACGACAACGAATAATGGAAGAGAGACGAAGGTACGACACCTTTTGATGTACTAAGGAGGGTAAATCGCGACATGCTATAGAGGCGGAATAAAAAGAAGCACAAATAGGGGAGGGTTAGACTATCTCATGTGTTCTGCTTTGGGGGAAATGCGTAGCTATCTCAGGATAAGAAAGGAATTAGGGACTGGTTCAATTTTTCGAACTGATTTTGCAGTAATATATCGTACTTTTCGTACAACAGTAACTTCCAATAAACCTTTGTAATAACTACTAATAAGTTGACACCAGATAAACTCTTTACAATGACGGAAAGCATTCGAGTTTTGAAGTTTTTCTTATATGATTCCGACTCTACTGCTTTTCTGATGTGCATTCGTTGAAAAGATTCTAGATTATTTACTACTTTGCGAAAGGTAGGCAATATTGTCGCCATAACAGTATTAATAATTTTTTATTCCTAGGGGAGAAATTGAAGTTTGGACTTACTAAAATACAACGTATACAATTTTTAAAGCATTTTTATGTTGAGGTGCTTACGCGATAATTTTTCCAAGTCAGCTATGAGTATCGTCAACTATAAGTTAAATGGTGGCATTACTACAGGTTGCTCATTACGAGCTAGTCTACTCTTGGTGGTTTTCCTTGTATTTCACAAGTCACTGCAGTTTGAACGATTTTCGCGTGAGATAACTGACGGCAGCGTCTTGCCGAATCGGTAAACGGTTCCATTGCATACCTACATTATGAGATTAGACACACCACATGGTAGCTATAATTGCTGACCTAACTTGGGGGCAAGAAATCACCATAATTCATGACGAAAACCAACGTGCGATGTTAGCAAAATTTCCGAACAAATGAAATGATGCCTAGTTCAGATTAAATTTCTTCCAACAAGAAAATAGCTACTTTCTTTTGCGATTTCGAAAAGCTAGAAATAATTTTGCATAAAAGGTAAATGAGGTACAGAAGAAACTTGGAAAACGAAAAGAACTGCAGAATATGAAAGAAAAGAAGGCGAGAAGATGAGAAGTTAAGAAAATTGGCACATTAAGGCTGCGAAAATAATGTAGATTCGAATACACATACCTATACAGCACCTACTTATTAAGAATATCTTAGCTCATCTTTAATCTCAGGAAATCCGCCACCTCTTTGCTTTTGTATAATGAAATCTAATTACAAATCTATAAGTTTTGGATTTATTTGAATATTTTGCTAACGTGTACCTACCCACAATTCTGCCAGATATCAGGACTTTGTGACAGATACCCTAGATACGTCAAATACAGATACAACCTTATTTTTAGTATGAGGAATACACTGCCACCTGTGCAGTTGTTTAATTGAAAATCTATTTTGACTGAATTATGATCAATACACCAAAAACTGTTTTTGCTACGATTTATAATAACATATATGTCTATCGCAAGCAAGTTTAAGATATTCCGCCCGATTTGCTGCCAATGTTGCTTCGTATAAGAGAGCAAATCAGGTCTTTATATAACTCAAATTCTTAGCATGGCATCCCATACCAAAATAAAGGGGATTATTTTATTTACAATTTATTATTGTTCTTTTTGGTGTATAATATAAGTATTCTTCCTAAAGATGAAAGAGAAAACATATGGACGCCTACGATTTTCAACATGGGCACTGAAAAAGTCATCGCACTTTGCAGTCACATTCAGCAAAGTTTTCCCTACACATATTTCCCACCCTCGCCTCGCGTCGAACGAAAATCGACTTGTTACAAATGTCACTGAGCTATGTGCGGACGGCTGGATATGCAGTTTTCGTGTAGTTTTTTGAGGCCACGTGTCTCTTCATTCAATACATTCATGCGGAGCACTCTCATGCCAATAAATAAATGTTTTAATAGAACTAAGTGCCTTCATCTGCGATGTTTTGGTTACAGGATGAATTATTGTCAAAGAGATTCGAATAAGCCGTTGTATATCTCCTTTAAAAATATAAATTCAAGTTTATATTAATATAAGTATGTTATGTTTTAGAAAGGCGAAATAGCAAATTGGTATATCATGCCTGAGGTTTATCAGAAACAGTAAATTTATAAACGTGCGTATGGACTAAGATATTATACGTTTATGAAACGAGGAAAAGCGAATTCGAAAAAAAATAGAAGTGCTTGAAATTTTGTGCTACAAACACACGAAGAAGATGCCATGGCTAGACAGGGTTAGAAAGAGGGAAGTATTAAAAAGAGCTAAGAAAATATATGGAAGACTATACCTAAAGAATGGGAGAGACATGATGGTAAAGGAAGTAAAAATAAGCAGGTGACAGTGGTTAAAATCAGATCTACTAACAAACATAGGTTGACAGTAGAAAATATAAAATGGGGATTCTATAACAAGGTGATAGAAACTAGAGCACATGACGACACACTTGGATGAGGCAGGAGGGGAGTAGTGAGTGTTTAATAAACATGGATGAGGGTTGGAAGGTTGTAGAAGAAGAGAAATGATGAAGAATTAAACTGGCGTAGATATTAATTTAGTAAAATTAGGTTTTCTTTCGTTGTGTCAACAACCTCGTATTATAAATCCACTATAAATCTAATTGCATAACCATCTTCAACGAGATGTTACTGTTAACATGTAACAAACTTTATAATTGTTTTCTGCATTCTTTTACATTTAGGCATAAATATGAAGAAAACTATATTGTAACATATCTTTTGAGACGATCAGATCAAGGATCAAGGAAAATGTCAATGAAATAGGTAATAGTCACAATAAATTATTGTAGAATTATATAAACCGACTGTTAATGGTGCCGAACGGAAAAGTACGGGTACTGTCAAATTTCATAATATCAATGAACTTGCTGCTATTTTATTTACAGAATTTTTCATTGTTTAATACGGTCAGTGAACGTCTCGCTCTGACAGACTTGACGCTTCCTCCGCAATAAAATTTAACTAAAAAGTCTGAGGAAATAATATCATTCATGATTGTTTCTGTTCATTCACAGAATTTATAGCCTCGTATATATCTGGTATTATTTCAAAATGAAAGAGGAAAATCTACTTACACTAACATGAAAAGGAACATATTTCTTTCAACTATCCTGGTAGTTGGGGACTTTGCAGTTATAACTTTTCAGGATGAGAAAAGAAATCAATACTCAGTGGAAACCAAGACGAATGTCAATTGTTTGTAGTAATCTGAGGAAAAAGAAATAAAATACCTTGAAAGGATTTTGGATACACATCCGTGTGATACCCTGAGTTGCCGCGAGATGTCACACGGTCGAACTCCATTGTGGGCAAGCTCGACTATCCTCTGTCGAACCACATCCGGAAGCGGTCTACCGTTCACGAACACTCCTCCTAGTTGATTTACTCCTCCGTGACCTGTAAAGATTCATTGAACGTTAAAATATTTATATTATTATGTTATTCTCGTTATATAGCGGCTAATAGCATTGCATTTTCTGTGCTTTCACCTTTTAATTTTATGGGTTGCATTTTCATTATAAAAACACCCCGACTGTTCCGGTGTAAAACAGTGACCTGTTTAATAGAGAGAAATTGTTTGATTTGTTTATAAGTTATAACCCATTGCATTTATTACTAAGACCTACATAGGTGCAATCAGTGTTATGACACATTATCAATCCAGTTTTATTTAAGCATATTTTTTATCTCCACATACTGTTAACTGTTGGAAATATTCTGTGTCTCCAAATTTATTCTACATGCCTGATTCTCAACCTAAATTTGATTTACTGTCCAGATATGTAATTCGACGTTTCAGTACCTGTATAAAAAGAAGAAAAAGGTTCAAGAAATAACAAATTGAAGGTAAAAACTCCGAGGAAAAAATCACAAAATAGCTACATGCATCGGTACTGACTTTTTCTTTTGAGTCGGCACTTAGGAAATTAATGAGGGAAATCACATTTTATGTAAACCCCGATGCTACCCAAAACAATACTGATGTGTTTCTCTGTTCTTTCGCGATTTTTTACAGAAAGCCGCAGTTCTATTTGTAGGAGCGAAGGAGAATCAGAATTTCAGATCTTAAATAATAAGTACCCACTCACATATAACATCAAACAAAACATGGAAGGAAATTTAATCGTTTGAATACGACAAAAGTTATATCGTAAGCTAAAAGTTACTATCAAACTGACAGGTCTTGCGAATATGGCCAGGAACATTTGAATTTCAATTTAGAAATAAAAGGAATTGTCCAGTGGGGAAAAGAGCGTATTACAGCTCATAGTACGCCGGATAGTGACATTGATTTTAAAATGATTTTAGCCTGTGGCATAGGTTGTAAATTTGGTAGTTTGTGATGGCAAACAGGAAAATCGACCTCTGCCCACCACTCGTCAAATATCTTACAATTAATGTCTTCAAAAATGTAAAAAAAATAATACGTTAACCTAAATATTTTCCGCGCCTCTGCCTTATGATTAAACTTATTAAATAAATTATAAAAAAAACAAGAAAATATCCGAGGTAGAGGTTCTGAGCAGACCCTGGAGCAGAGACAGAGGTTCTGAAAGTATTTGGAAAGTAGGCCTACTTAGATTCAAATGCGCTTAACTCTGTTCAGGGGCTGTTCAGGACCTCTGCCTCGGGTATTAAACGTAGAATATTAGAAGGGGCAAATTTTATTGGAAATGTAACGATTTACTTAGCATTACTATAGAAACTTCTTGAAAATGATTTTTCTTGAGAAAACTTTTCCAAGAAGGGTTCATTGACATGGAAATATGAAGAGAAATTTCAAATTAGGAATTGAAATTGACAGGTACTTAAAAGTTTCAGATGCAGATGGAGTCGAGAGAGCGTTCCATTATTTATCAAAAATTGTACCAAATTAAGAGCGTAAATTTTTATGGACAACAGTAGGTACAGATAATTTTTTGAAAGAACTTCAAAAGCATAGATATCGATCGCAACTTTCTGATTAAATGACAAAAATTGGATAGTTTTCAAGTGTAATTTGATGGCTTTTTAAAATTTTCGCCATATGCCCAATCTCTTCAGATGTGAAAATCACTTAAATTTTTATTGTGGAATATCTCTTTGGCCATGAAAGATAAGGAGATTGATGTGGTTCCTGTAAATATTTTCAGTAAAGATTTTGGAGAGTACTTGCGTTTCAAAGAGGTTTGCGTTACTCTTTGAAACGTTTTTATTAGCAATTATATGCAAAATACATGAAAATCGTGTATGGCAACATTCTCAAAAATTACGTGCGATGCTCTACTTGAAGTGACAGTTTTTAAAGGGTGTCGGGAAGGAAGAAAATAGTTTGAAAAATGAGAACCCCCTCATGACTACAAACAAGTTAATTTTCTTTATAGTTTTCTACTGTATTTGGAAACTAAGGATACAATTTTTGCAAATCTTTAGTACGTATTTCACAGACGATTTACAAGTAAATAGAAAACAAAATTTACAAGCACTCTTCAAAGTAGGCCTAAATCTAAACAGAAGCAGGAGTGTTCGCAACTTTTTATCGCAGTAGAGACCAATTCATGTTCATATATCCCACATAATCCTCTATTCAGTTGTTAAGCTCTTTTTAGGGGAATTCCCGCAGCACGTGACCGCCACGTGACTTTTGAATGATCGACGCTTGTCACTGTTTGATAAAGTGACTTCCGAAAAAATATTAATATTTTTAAGACCATCAACAGTAATGAAGTTACCTATATTTATTTTTGCTCTTCTAGTAACCGATTTTAGGCACTAATGCATTTGCAGTAATGGGTTGATAATACTTCATTTTTGGGAAATATTTAAACCTTTAATATCTAAGTTCGCAATTTTTAAGTTTGCTTATTTGTTTTTAACAAATTAGGTATAAGTTACGTTTCGCAACGAACAATGAGGTTTATTATTCAATCGCCATTATTCGATGGGCTGTAGCCAATCAAAAAAATCACATATTGAGATCGCTTTGACGTGGAACACGTTAAATTTTTATTTACTTGTCAGAAAAGCCCAAGAAATTAGCAACGTTCGTTTAAGGGCTGCTGTGTGGACACACTTGTCTAGTCAAGGAGCTTAATCCGCCCTTAAATGTGCAACTACCTATGAAATGCTTATAGATATAGTACAGTATCCAACTCTTAAGTTATGGGTGTGGCTCGTATTTTAATTCATCATAATTCGCTCGTTTGACAATATACTGTTGTGTCATCATAAAACTAAGGCAATATTACTTAACTGAATGAGAATTATACGACCACGGTAACAGGATTACTTACTATCCAAAAATAGCAAAGTTAACTGCCATGTAAAAGTAAAATCAGACAAGTATAATGCCTGATAGTTTTTGAATCACCCTTCATATAACTTTGTCTTTTCAGTAAACATGCCAGTAAACTCCAAAATTTTAAAATCTTTGCTATTTCGGGCACAATTCCGTTTTACAGGGTGAAATGAGCGACTGTTGTTCTTCTCATTAATTTCTTCTGTAACAGCAAAAAGCATTTTGAAGGTGTATTGCTTAATTTTAAGGATTTCCTGACGCATATTCCAAACTTCTTTTTGTTCTACGTATTAGGTAGGTAATTTTCAATGTCATATTATTTTTCCTGATATTAGCGTCCTTATGTAATTTTATCCATTTCAGCATAATTTCTTATTTAGGTTCGTATTATTCTTTGTATTATTTACAACGGCGAGTTGTTTATAAGAAATACATACATACATGTCCGTACGTAATTGAAACTATAAAGTTGATGGTGAGGTTCGAAGATAAAACATGACACTAAAGAAAAGTTACTAAAATATTTTTATAGTCTTTTTGAACACTACCAAAAATTTCATAATTTCGTTTAGAAAAAAACTACAAATTTTCTACATTTCTTGATATGCCTACCTACCTAATGTTACTAGCTGTCAAATTCTACAACTTTGCCCTCATTTATCTAACTTCATATTTCGCGCCATTTTTAACATCTCTCTGGGGAGAACCGAACGCGTATTAGGTATTTTATTTAATGTTTATTTCGCACTATATATTATAACTGTTATACATAAAAAAGTTTGCAAATTTAGCTTTCATGTTGTATAATGTATAGTAGCCAGAAACACTGCTAAAACTTGAAACGCTAGGTTAGAAGTTATTACTAATATTCGACAACCTGAGTATTTTTAGAACATAAAGTTTACACAAATAAACCGAATGACGGGTTAGATTTATGTTTTTGATTTTAGATTTCCAGTAGCAAAAAATGTGAAAATTTAAATTGAATGAAAGTCAGAATTTAGTTCCCGTTATTCAGTTAAGCTAATTTTTCTATTAATTTTGTATTTATTTTATTTAAATGTTCAAGAATAAACTCAGGAGAACTTACCAAATTTTGTAAATTTTAATGTATACCCGACATAACTCTGCCACTTTCTTTTACACGAAAAGCACTGAGTGTTCAAGTCTGCATCTTATTTCAAACTTCTTAAAAAATAAAAAAACATGAGAGGATTGAAATTATTCCATTAAGTGGAAATGCAAGTACCTATAAGAAACAAAGAAAAGAAGTTGTCAACGTTTGAAAATCGATTAAATCAATGAGTTGCGTTGGAACTTGATCTTCTCTACATTTTTGTTCCTGTTTTGTATTACATTGCATCCGAAACTACATCACGTTTTGTTGCAAATAGTTGCAATAAACGTTACAACTTTTTTCATGTTACTTTTTGTAATTGACCAGGCAACCATTAAATCCGCAAAGCAAATTGTATTTTGTAATTACTTTTCAATTAAATACTCATATTCCTTGACACTTTTTTGTATTACCGCATTTTTTGTTACCTATGTAGGTAGTGTAACTGACTAGGTGCGAATACGAAATCTCCTTAGACATGCCAGGTTTAGTACAATATTTAATCATTTGTGACACGTTATGGCAGTAAAATATATCATCCTTTATATATAGAAACGTCACGTCGATCTCCTCAGTTTGGTCGGTACAAGTTATACAAATTTTAGGATATTGTCTGATTTGTGTATTTACTCGATGGAATTACATTTGCACGACGCATTGAATTCTATAGTATAAATACACGAATCTAAAGCCGGGCATAATTATTTTACAACCATAATAGATTATTATATTAATAAATTAATTAAATTAATAATATTTACTGTAAGAGTAGTGCGAAATGTCTGCAGAACTAAAACAGTAAATCTCTTTACGCAAGTTTTAAGAATCTGACATACATTGGTATAATAAGTATAAAATGCCTATTATTGCACCCAGGTATTTCTGCATATTCCGATATTTGCAATAAATCAGTATTAAGGTTTAAACAATCAATTACAAGCTTATACTAATTACCGCGAGCAATAAACCTGATTTACGAGCTGCAGTTGGATAACAATAGTGATTTCGATATAAATTATATAGTACGTATGGTTTTTATTTTCGAATACTTTATGTATTAAATTATTTGTATTTGTATACCTATAGGTATCAATCAATAAACGTGTTTCTTCTTTGCCGCAAGAACAAATAATAATGTTGAGGATCGTCTTATAATTTGATTTCATTATTACTTTCCCATGCTCATGATCTGTTAAATATGCTTTGGCGACAAGTCATGGTGAAGAATTAAGCGGTCTTCGTACAACAAAGATGCACTGTTAGTAAATAACGTATACTAATTGGTGTCTAACTATAGAATAGGAGCCGGTGGTTGAGATGTATCGAGCTAATCACAGCTGGCTAGGACTCCACAAGATGCATGTAGTCGGTATGTTTCGGATGCTCCGTTAACAATAATTTACAAGGTGTTCGAATATTAAAATTTCCGACATTGGATATTAACGGACTCATTTTTTCGCCTACACGGGACGACACCCGTGATGCTATTATTGGCCAATTTCAATTTTGTCGGCTAATAGTAAGTGGAATGCCAAAATCGGCGTTAAATCGGATCATCAACAGCCGTGGCTCAATGGACAATGCGTCGTTCAATAAAAGCGCATTGCTAGGTGTTCGAGGCTCGCCGCGATTAATTTTCGTTAGGTATAGTGGTTTCGTTTTGTTCTTTTGAGCAAAACCCTGTCAGGTTATTGTCACTTCAGTCATTTTATTTTTTTTGTTGATTTATAAGTTCCCATTGTTCACAAGTTTCCAGGCAATTATGGTAGCGATTTCGGCACTCCGCTTACTATTGGCAGCCAAAATTCAAACTGACCAATAATAGAATCACGGGTGCCGAAATGTATACCTACCGTATTGTTTCAATGCACACGGGACGCACCAGTATTTTATAAAGTAAAACAAAACTCGAAAAGGTAAAATAGCACCACTAAAATAATAAAAAATAGTCTTTTTTCAAGAGCACTTAATATTAATTATCGTCAGTGAAATCGTCTTTTTAATTTTAATGCTAGTACCTAAATCTTTGCATAATAATTCTATTCTATTAAAAATAATTATGATTTCGCTCTAACTATAATACATTATATTCAAAAAACATTCATTTGCAACATACATTACGAACAGGATTATTCCAGTTCTTCCAAAGTAAACAGAAAAGTATCCACTCGAGAAAAATAGCGCATTTAGTTTGAATTTAACGAACCGCCGGTTTATGAAGACACTAATTGTTGTAACCACTGAAGCTGTTGCATGACTTTGCGAAATGTTGGGGTTCAATGATGAATGATTTGACCTAAGCTCAACCCTACCGCAGCAAAGCTTTGCTACTACGGTATACTCACGCGGATCCACTTCAAAGCGTATTCTTACGCAGCATATCATGTACAGCACACATAACAAAAGATTTGCTATTTCTACTCACTCTGACTTGACTAAGTTAGTTATCAAGTTCAGAGGTTCAGACTGATTTAGATATGCAAAGATGAACTGGTAGTTCGAATCACAAAACTAAAGGGTAAAGATTTATTCTTTAAATCGTACGTCAACTGTCAGGCATCGAAAATCTTTTCAACTTATGAATACAAAAATGGAAAGAAATGTGCTTTGGGTAATACCTGGAGTCAAAATTATGAATGAAAATAGCCATTCGAAAATCGAACAGAATGGAATAGACGAGACGAGCTAATTACAAGATATTGTTGATTTACGAATTTCAATTAGGTACCGGATTTAAAAAGTAATTTAAAAAATAACCAAATTGCAGAAATAACTTTTCGTTTCATAGTTATTGTTTTATCCGACTAATTCGATCAAAACCTGAAAACTTTTCCTTTATGGCATGGCTGGGAAGAATCAAGTATTGTACACAAGTTTTTCGAATTTCGAGAAAAAAGAGATTTTCGGAGATTGGCACTAGTATACCTATAGGTGGGTCACTGGTGCACCTTGTCGCTTCATATGTCTTGTATTTACTATTCAGAGCACTAAGTACCTATCAATATGAAATTTTACATACAACATTATTTTGGATACCTGCACGTAGTTCACATGATGCTCAATATCCATAATCAAAATTATAATCATTTTTTTTAAGCCTCATCTCCATAACCACCCGAAAAATCAGTAAGTATACGCGTTCGAGCTGCACTCCACTGAAATCCATATCCACGCGACTTACAAAGCTTTAGAAAAATCATAACCGCTGGACTGTGCATTGGAAGAGTTCAATTAATCGAATTCTATGTTTGGCCTTTGGCACTAGGTTCGTTACTTACATACGAGTATTTTTATGAATAACCACAGTAAAAACACAAGTTTTAGAGCTCCTTCATTAAACAATATACAAAATATACATTTTCTAAACACCAGACATCATACAGATGAGAGATAACTGGGAACCTTCGTACCTTTATAAATTTTGATTCACCACTAAATTTCATGAAAACGGATTTACTACTAGCCGTGATAGCACCCGACAGCATACTTCAAGGCTTTCCGCGGTCTATTATTACAGAATACGCACACAATTTTGATGAAATATTAAGATATTGTCATTTTCGGTTTTTGCAGAATCAACACTTTGAGTAGTTATTGACAAAGACTTGAAGAGGGGACTTAGCTATTTACATTTACGACTGAAGCATCCGGGATACTCACAGTCTAAACGTTTGTTTGTGGAATAGTCAAAACAAAGCAGCCGACCAGATGCGTAGCAAACAGATGCCGGTGTGGACACGGAATATCGCGGAACATTCGTCTGGTCGGTTGTTCTGTTTGCCTTTATGCTGGATAGTGTAAAATACTGTTACCTAATAGTTTTTTAACATTAATTTTATATTATACAAGGATGTACAGGTAAGTGTTTTAGTAACCCCCTAGGAAGTTGTATTAGGGGTCGCCCAACATCTCATTTCATTTGAGGTTAAGTTCATAAGCGTGCATGAATTTTTGCATTATGTCTTGAAAAATAATGTAATTAAACCTTGTAGGCTTATAAGGGGATGTGAAATGCCATTACTGATCTTTTTTATAACAATGACTATCCCTATTTTTTATAATTTTTTACTAATTGATCCCTAAAACAGCACGCCAATGTGTTTGAGGAAAATAATAACAATCAAGGCTATTCGCAAACCGCTGGCCTACGACCGTGTAGGCTTCACAACAAAATCAGCTGTTGCATAAGAACGCTGGGTTCATTCTCAAAGTCTTTGGTTATTGACGTCTGCTGACCAAAAGCACCGAGATTTCTTTTCCAGGCTAAGCTCATACACCACTCTTCTACAAACTATCAACACTTCTCTACCATAATGCCTACTTTATATTATGCAGGTTGGTTAACTTACGCAAAATGGTATTTTTGTTAAAAATTGCAATGGAATATCCTGTATATTATTATTTATAGATTTTATAACTGATTTACCTACTAATATTTCGTCAGAAATGAAGATTCTTGACGGAATACAACCATTTTGTCTACCAGGCGATTTAACTAAAAATTCCTATATCCAAATCCAAATGTATGTACTTCTTTCGGCTAATATTCTGCATCAAAGTTCTGTAAAAAAATAATTTCGCTTAGTTATAGCAACAGAACGCTTGGGTCGATTTGAGCGATATTTGCAAATATCGCTCAAATCGACCCATCGAACTTTGAAGCAGAACACTAGTGTATGGATTTCAATTCTTATTGTTCGCAGTGAATGTTCAAGTTTTGAGGCACCGCGGATGCTATTTTTTTCCTCCAAAGCAAAATCGTTAGTCTGCTATCAGAAGTCAAAAAACATCAATGTTTGGTACAAACATTTGCAAAAAACAATGTCAACCGGGGCACAAATATGTCCACAAAGTGCCCAAGTTTCAAAACAAAATATTAATAAATGACCACTGGGTAGTTTGCTATAACAGCGGAACAGAACGTCTGCATTGTATACTCTTTCGGCGGTGATAGATAGGAGCCTTATTTGAATCCCAATAATGTGGTTAAACGGTTTAGTCCCATTTCGTGCGTTCCCGTTTCGGGCGTCGCGACGATGAAATTTGTGCCGTTTCGTGCGTCGTCCCAAACCTCTACCTGGTTTGAGTGCCGTTTCGGGCGCTGACCTGCTGATAATGCTGTAAGCCCCTAATGGGGAAAACCCGCAAATTTTGAAAATGATCCTATTGAATAGTTTACTATCCAAAACAAATTCCGTAATTTTCGTTTTTTATATTTGAGACTTATTTTCGTCATAATTAAATACGAAACGTGCATCGCACTTGAAACACAATATTTGAATGACGCTGTGACGTACGGGGCCTACAGATTAGGTAGGGATTTTCACATGCGCAAACCGATCCGTTAACACCCTGAGCCCCCGCTCATTCTTCGACTCCTACCTACTTTATCCAGGGAGACGCGTTATACCACGGCGCAACCGAGGGCGCAACGAATAGGCCTCCTACGTCACAGAAAGCGCGCGTTTTAGCCCTCCCGGGTATGCTGCTTTTCTAGTTGCATGTTTTTATTTTAGTACGGCGCATAATCAAAATTTTTACGTTGTACGCGATACATATTCTATTTGTGCTTGATATTGCAGTACTAGAAGTTATAAATTCGATTAAGCGGGTCTTCACCATTCCAGTTTATCTTTACAACACAACGCTGTTAATAACTAGACTTCAATGCGGAATTGTATATTGATTTCGCTCCTATTGTTTTCAAATAATGTTTTTGTTTTAGGGGAGGGGGGAGACTTAAACACTCAGCTCGCTGAGCTTGCCCACAGACCAGAAATAGTGGGCCGTGGAACCACTTTTTGGCCGTATTCAGGGACGGACAACTATAAAACAAAGCAGTTCGTTTTGTATGCCTTTATCTTTATTCCAACAAATACCTATAACGCACGAACTGGCACTATTAAATTCTTGACGCTCGATTCGGGATGAAAACAGGTAGAAACCCAAAAACGCCCGAAACGGGAACGCACGAAACGGGAAGATACCGGTTAAACTATGGCCACCTGCTATATAGATACCTGCTATGTCGGAGAAAATAACAATGAGTTCTAGTTTTAGGATTCAGTCATTATTTTTGTTTGATATTTACTTCAAACAAAAGCTAAGTAAACTGGTTATCAAACTCGCAAATTATACTAGATATGTAGGTATCTAAAGTTTAAATCATACAACTTGGCGTATGGGTTGACACATGCATGTGAACTAATTTGTTTCGACATTGACAGTACTGTGACACTAATATTAGTCTCCATGATAACATACGAAACAAGCAAAGACGTACAAATACATTGTTATCCAACATTATAAATGAGAATGAGTGAAATAAAGAGTTACAATGGAAAATCTTGATTATTTCATCTTACGTTAATAATTAGCGGCCATATCAACTAGTTGCGTGCAAGAGAGACATCAAACTAACATGATGCGTAGATTATTTCAATCATACGCCAAGTTATATTATTCAAAGTTTAGGTATTAGATATTTTTGAGAAAAATTCCTTTGTAAGTTGACCTTCCTGTGTAAGTATAATATGAAGCATTGTGGCAAATCCACATGCGGGCTTTAAAATGAACAAAAGCAGTTAAAGATCTAGACAATGTTTGTTTGTGGAGTCGATGAAATTTTAGCGAGGGGATTATGGGTCGCATTTGTTTGTTTCCTTCCAATATTATTAGGTATAATTTCATTTTTGTCGCTTTACGATAATTATTGTATGGCATCACTTTGTTTTCATTAGTTAAATTAATAAGTTAAATTATTAAAGTCCTTGGAGGCTAAACCACAGATGTAACATCTCATTGTAGAAGTTGTGTTAGTGGCAGCATTGCATACCTTTCCATCTATCATGGTGAGCATCATTGTGTGTTTTACTGAATAAGTTTTGTCTGCCATCGTCACTATAGTTTCTTGTAACGCATTTGTGGCGTTTTTAACATAATTTATTTCTTCATTTGTTATATCTTCGGTTTCTTTAATATATCTTACACCTATAGACTGTGATATTACCGCCGCGGCGGTAGGATACTTCATCAGTTGTAAATACCTTAACATCACTCAGAAACCCATCGCAGAGTATATCAACTTTCACAAAACATTATGAGGAATTTAAAATACGTAAAAAACGCGTAGTCTTAATTTAAAAAATATGGGTAACTTTGATTTGGTAATCATCATGTACAGCTTAAGGTATTGTGCCTAAAAGGACTCACTGGCCTACTCTGTATCTCAAAACATATTCTATTACTTTTTGTTGGCTTCAGGTTTGCCGTACCGAACTTGTAAAGTTGTTTGAACTTATTCAAATTTTCCTTAGGACAAATATGTAATTAGCAGTTCTTGGTATGATATAGGTAATATATGTAGGTAAGTTCTAAGTCGTCATGCTACGTTAACGCTTTCTAACACCAGCATAATATACAAACGCAGCAGCAACTGTCACACAGAGATTCTGCTGCGTTGTCACGCACAGATCACCAACAGAATTAGCAGCATTAGAAGGTAAGGATGTTACATACACACCATAATCAGGTTACACGAGAGTCGAGGTTCTCAATTTCAATAAATCACAGCAGTAGGTAACGTTACCTACTTCAACTAACAATAATTTCTTTTAATTCGGAATGTGTTGGTTTCATTTATTTAAAAATGTTCCGACATATTCAGTTTATAGTTTATAATCACGTGATTTAACGAACATTTTAAATTCGCTACTCCATATTATTTGCCACAGTTTAAACCTGTTGGTCGCCACTGCTCTGAAGAGTAACAGCCACCCTGCACGAGTAATCTGATAAGTAGATAAGTATCATAACATGTGTTGAGTGTTTTAGGGCAGGGTTTGTAACACGGATAATTCACCATATTAAGCAAACTAATACACTTGACATAAAAGAGGGAGTGAACGACTACTCCTTTTCCATTGAGTGTTTATTCGTAAAGTGTTTGTTGATTTAGATTAGATAAATGGGGGATGAATTTCGTGAACAATGTATTCATTTCAAGTGAAATGAAATTTATTTAATTGGATATAAATTTTTCACCAGTTACAATGTTCTTTAGATATTTTCTTAAGTTACAAAATAAATGTTTGTAAAGTAGAGTTAAATAGCATTCACCAATAATCACGTTAGTTACCTATAGGTACTTAAACAATAAATTTGTCAAGTCAACTTGCAAGAATGTGTTAGATTGCAGCTTATTTCTTATAAAGAACAAGTCGATCATGTTAAAAGAGCTTTTGGAACAGATATTCGAATTCTAGATAAATTTGTTTATCGTTTGTCAAGATATTGAACTAGATGATCAAAAATGTGGAAAGCCAAATAAAGTGGGATAGGGATGTGTAGTGGAGAAGACATTCTCTATAAACTATTCTTCTTCGGTCATTATTCAAAAAGATGCTCATATACCTACATGTTCACGAAAACTGTAGAACGAAAAATGGGAATTAGCTACTCTATTATTGATGGTATAACAAAAATAATTTCCGAATATCAGAAACGTCGAGGCCCAGGAGTGCATGATTGGAGGAGAAACGGAAGAAAGGAAAGCATGGAACAGAAGCTCAAGAAGGTCACGGAAGAGAAGGGATTCGCTGGTGAAACCGAATTAAGAAGAATAGACGGCAAGCGTTGCACGTAGAAATTCATGATATACAGTGTGTACAAACAAGTGTGCAATACATAGAAAACTTTTTTATTACAGATTTCTTTGAAAATTTTATTCTACACAAAAGTTGGAGTTTGTTACTAAACGTAAGATGAATGAATATATTAGAAATTAGTTGTTAGTGAGTGCCACTGGCACTTTTTCAAAACACGTCAAGAGTAAAACGCAAATATGCAAATATACAAAAAAACGGAAAAGTTGTGCACTTGTTGTACACTTGGGTGTACTTGTGATATTGGTCAGATAACATTGGTACCTATCTAAACTAACTTTCAATGTTGAAAGGTTAGACTATTAAAACTATATAACACATTTAAGTTTTTAAGACAGCATCGAATTCTCTGCAATGCGCTTTGATGCCACAAAAATAAAAAAATATCGGTGTCGTCTAGCCATATTTTGGAAAAAGTGCTACCTAGTGACACTTTAAGAACCCTATCGTATTTCTAATATGTTCATTAAACATACAAAAACAAGCACCAACTTTGATGTAGAATAAAATTTCTGAAAAATCATTATCATTAATAATTTTTTCCATAATATTTTGCACAATTTATGGATATTTCTATATTTTTTATGACTTCCATGTAAAGATATTAGAACATTTGAAAGTAGATGAAACATTCAACCACCTGTAGCTTTTTGCATTCCTATGTTTTTAGAAATCTTATAGGAAATTTTCAATAGAGCAGGAGCATATACCTATATATAAATAAGGAATATACCGGAAACCATGGAAGATAGAAAAAATGTTAATTATAAAACATGCTAGGTTGAGAAAAGGGAAATTTTTTGACGTGTTATCAAGTATACAGGTTGTCCCTGGAAAGCGGAAAGCTATAAACTCGGCTATAAAGCTTTCATTAAATGCCATACCGTGTATATTTTATTATTTTTGCATTCTCCTCTAGACTATTTGTATCATTCTCTACTTCAACCAGCGACCCAGTCGCCCTGCCACAATGGACTAATCTATTGATGAAGTTAAATAATTTGCTTTTCTTCCACAAACTGTAGCAGTCAAATATTAGTTAAACAATATAATAATTTAGAAAATAAGAGAATTGATTGAAACTGAACGCTCATGATTACTGAGTACATAGTTGGATACCACTAAGCATGATATAGTACCTGGGTCTGCGGCAGTCCTATCGAGGAAGAAATTTCAGAACGATCGGTTTTGTTCTCGTACTCATGCTCATGGAGGACCAAAGAGGCCTTTGCCAAAAGAAGAATTAATTATGTAAAAAGTTTTCAGTTGTTATAATTCCAAGGGTAGGACTTAAGCTCACACTGTTATAAGTATATACCCTAAGCATTAAAGCGAATAACTTGCACATTAATAGGCATTTGCTGTGCATCTAAATTTTAATAACTCTCACGTAGATTGTGTGTTGAGATGCCTTCTTGATAAATCATTATAAAAGAAGCCTTATGACCTGACCTCCATCTGTCAGAAATAAAAGTACCAAATTTTAATGCGGGAATATACCTACAATCTAATGCTCATTTTATTCGAAATAATGCGCATTTAAATTGTTTCCGAATTCCAATTGGCAGGAGGGTTGGACCTCCTGAAACATCAATAATGATCGTCGAATTTTCTTCAGTTGTAAAAATCTAGGCAACGATTCAATTTAAGAAAAGATTAACGAAAATTTTGATTCGTACTTATATGGCGCTCTTTATGATTTTAAAATGTGTAATTTTATAAATTATATAGACGAATGCGGTAGCGTTACGAAATTATTTAACTATAGTTAAATAAGGTGCATCACGCTTCTTATTTACCTATACCTATGGCTGCGCACATAAGTGGTTATAGAACCAGAACTCCTGTATTCAAGATTCCAGAAAACCGTTTCTCCTAAGGATTCATTATGAGGGTGTTATATTATAGGATGATTCATGTCTAAATTACATATTTCTTGAGTTGCCCGTGGGTTTCTAAAGATTTTAACAGATGTAGAGTTCTAAAAGTTTCATATTTTGTAATTGAATAAAGCTACACCAGTGATAATTTAGAAAGATAAAGGCAATTTCGAACAGAAAGTGTAGCTGCATTGAAAACTGAAAAGTCTGCGATTTCAGATATTAGGTACATGACCCTCGGCATGACGAAGTTAAAAATTTCGAAACCTCGATTCGTTAGTTTACTTTTTCAAATGGAACCGCATATTTGGACACCTGTATAAAGGGTTAATTCTTTATTTAAAGTAATATCGAAAAACGGTAAAGCGAACGCTTTATGATATTTTCTGAAACGCCAGAGATGCTTGATAGAAAAAAGGTTACCTATAGTTGGAAACGGAAATCTTTAACCCGATTTATGTACACCCGTACATTTTTCCATATTTTTAAAGTATTTGTCTCACCGATTTCAAAACTATATAATTTAATATGGGTGCATTGAGGTATCCCTATATCGGGAAATCCTGTAAGTACATATGTTACTTGTATGCTGTATACAGAAGAACGAACACCTTTTGTTAGTTTTTTAGTTAATTCACTAGGTAACTATCCATATTTTGTGAAGTTAATATTATTGCATTTGTTCTGTATTCTATAATGTAAGATTTTTATTAAATTAAGTTAATTTTCTGCATTTTTAGCACGGTATCCTAACTTTTACCAATGCATATTTTAACGGGCAAACTGGCTCCCGCCGCACGACTGGCGCTATCTTTTTCGTGATACAAACTTGGTTTCGCTCGATGGACCTCTCTAGATTATCTCTCTGTAATACCGTGGACAGTGCTATAACCATCCAAAACTAAAAATATCAGAATTGAGCTTGAGAGTACCATATCACTAACCGTCGCTAGAAAGAGGAACATAAAACTATTACAGAATTGCAGAACATACCATCTATCTATACTTTCGTCAAACATAAATTCTTATTTTTTAGCGATACCTACATGATTACTAGGGGTAGTAAGACTACGTTGCAGCGAGGGAAATTAGAATTCAGGGAACATAGGAATTCGTACCGATACGCTTAGGTATATTGTCCTGGGTCCAATTCCAAGAAAAATACTTCACTTTCATTACATTCTAATAAAGGATGGAGAAGGCAGAAGTTAATTCATCTTAAATTGGGCAGTCTATTATACAAGGGCCACTTCATAAGTTGTCTTCTTTACACAAAAGTGGCAGGTAAAACGGTTGACAATTGACCAGATGCTTTCAGATTGTATACGGTATACCTAATGAAAAGAATTTTAAAAGTGTTTTGTCGCTTCATCGGTTACGCGCACGGTGCCTTAAGACAGATGTCCACGGATAGCAGGCCAATAAATTTTAAAATACAACAGAAATAACTTTAAATTAGATTTAAATATTAGAACCTTATCAGAGGGTGTTTTAGAATCCTGATAATCGTGAAAAATCTGACTATAGATATATAGATTTAGTATATTATTCGCTATTCCGCTAATATAACAATACAACAGTAGAATAAAAAGTAAACAATCAGTATGAATCGTAGTAAACAATAAATAAAGCCATTATTTCGAGAACAAATGTCAATGTGAAAACAAAAATATTTAAGAAATTCCTTGTATTTAGTAAGTATCGCAAATAAAAACAAATAGTTTATCAGAGTCTTGGTTTATACTTTATAATTCTTCAAGATCCTTAGTCACCAATGTAACAGACACTTTCAAGATTTGATTTTATAAATGTGGACACTTAATATTTTGTTTCTGCGTTTATCTTTTCCAATTATTTAAATTTATATGATGAGACTGATGACCAACGGACTATACAGATTGAATTTTGTTTGCTATTTCTTGTAGGTATCTATGCCTAAATAATAAAATGCTTACAGGTATAGTATTCCATCATATTTTGATTGTAACGGTAAGCCGTTGTTAAGTCCATGGCGGCTCCTGTTGGCCGAAAAGACAGAAGAGAAGCCAAACTTGCAGTATCCAGATTGGCAACGTCACAACAAACACATACACCAAGTTACTCACTACCCAACAATTCTGTTTATTATTTGCACATTTTATGTCAATTCGCCATGATAGCTCGAAGAAATTATTGACATCGTTCCACTCCCCAATTGCAACAGAATTTTTCTAATTTCGAAATTCCTTGGAAATTTTAGAGCTATAATAAACTTTTGGTTCTTCCATTGTATTAATTTATCACATAAGGCAAGTCTAAGACTTTAAAATAAAAAAGTACTTTAAAAATATTTACTTGTAGGTACGAAATGTTTTGACTAGATCGGTAGCGACGGTAGCCGTCGGGATAAAATCAGACGCTGTAGCTGGACGCGAGCGCGATGGAAGCAGGACTAGTGAATCGTATAAGCGGATCCTGTCAGTCTAGGGGAGGAGCTAGGATTGTCACAGCGGTTGGAAAGTTAACTTGGTTGCGATAAAATCGCAGATACCTATGGGGTTGGTCATCGAGAAGGTGTTACAACTACAGGGTGTGATTTTATAAACGGCGTCCATACATTTCTTCCTATACCAGTGTAGTAGGTTTCAGTGTAAATTGTGGTATATTAATTTATTGACATATTGCTAACATATCTTCAGTTCAGTAAAAATAAGTAAATGTTATTCAGTTAAGGTGGTATTTACTTGAAATTTGTTTTCATAAATTTCGTAAAAAAGATTATAGCACTTTAAACTAGGACACATTTTTTCTCGAGAAATATTATTTGGACAAATAATAAAAACTTTCATAACATATTATGTTCTCTCTCCTCCACCAAAGTTATACATATAAATAAGGTATAATATTTTAAAGACTTATTATTGTGCCGCACGTTTACAATGATGTGTAGAACTCTCCACCAGTAGCTTTTTCCGGCATTACTTTAGCTAACCTAATCTGAGGTCTGCATTAGGGTCGGTAGGACGCATTAAGGGTGGATACATAGCGCTTGCGTCTAGAATGCCCACCCCCTGAACAATGATTGGCGGGATGACAATTTAGATTAGCGCTTGCGTCAGTTAAGAGAATTCATATTTATATTTGAGATGTCGTCGGGATGCTGTAGAGTTCAGTTGAGTTGCGCCAGGCTGGAGAGGAGGGATATTTAAAAAGGTTTTTACTTGATACTCAAAGAATAATAAATTATTAACAGCATGTTATTAAGATATGTTTTGCTTTTACACACAGTAATCGAAATAAGTACATAACTATGGAATTTTAATTAGTAAATTAAAAAAATACAACAGCTTTATTTATTAAAAAAAACATTGCCAGAAATTTCACAAAATTTGGAAATTTTTAGTAAATTAAGATATTAAACCCACGAAATTTGAAGGGGTGCTCTATAGAACTGATTCAGTCCGATATTTTGCACTTTCATGATTCGTTAAATTTATACAGCTTGTAAAAAGTATGTTGTGCTTAATTAAACTGTTCGTTTTTCACATTTACTGATCGCTGCTGAATTTTCAACTTGCATTATCACAAATTAGGTGTGTGTCTAAACAGTTTATAAGAAAATTAGGAATGTTCAGATGGGTGATGTTTACAAAAAAAAGGCACATAAATATCGAGAAGGCTATGATAAATTTAGATTAGTGCAGTGGAACTCTTTTTAGAGCTTTTTATAATATACAGGGTAGTCCACTACGCGCGCGTCGGTCAATAGTCGCTAAACCGTTGAACTTATGGGAATTTTTTTTAATAAAACTTGTAAGGTTCCATCTTTGCTGCAACTGAAAATTATTTTCAATTATACAGGTTGTCCCATTTCTTCTGCGCAGTGCCTAACTCTGTTTTTTTTAATGGAACACCTGTATTTGATCGCATTTTGGAGTTCTTTGTTGAATTTAAATGCCACTTTGTTAACCGTACATTGGGTCTAAGTCTTACGGCTTCGGCGTTATGTGACGTTAAAAATATGTAGTCATTTTTCAAGTTTCGCCATTTATAACTTTTAAAAGGTTCGAGATAAAGAAAAATGACTTACGTGTCCCTATCTTAGTTTTAAATCCTCTATCTAATGGGGCTGGAAAATGCTGCTTCCTGATTGGTCAACAAATGGCAAAAAGCGACCTATCAGGAAGCAGTATTTTCGAACCCCATTAGATAGAGGATTAAAAACTAATATAGGGACACGTAAGTCATTTTTCTTTATCTCGAACCTTTTAAAAGTTATAAATGGCGAAACTTGAAAAATGACGATTTTTAACGTCACATAACGCCGAAGCCGTAAGACTTAGACCCAATGTACGGTTAACAAAGTGGCACTTAAATTCAACAAAGAACTCCAAAATGCGATCAAATACAGGGTGTTCCATTTAAAAAAACAGAGTTAGGCACTGCGCAGAAGAAATGGGACAACCTGTATAATTGAAAATAATTTTCAGTTGCAGCAAAGATGGAACCTTACAAGTTTTATTTAAAAAAAATTCCCATAAGTTCAACGGTTTAGCGACTATTGACCGACGCGCGCGTAGTGGACTACCCTGTATATTATCCATCTCTCCCTTGTCCATACAGTGCACCTCCCCGGTAAAGGCATACCGTAAATTTGAGGGTGATTGTTAACTGAAAATTAAGTCAGGTTGGTATAATAACCTTGTTGTCTCAGATGCTTCCTATAATATCTGGACTACGATCGTTAAAATTGGGTTTTGAAAACTTATATATATATATTTCAGCGCTACAGGCCACGTTGGCCCAGGGCTTCTACTATCTTCTTCCATCTCTGTCTACTCTGTGCTACCTCCCTCCAATTGCGCTCTCCCAGAACTTCCAAATCCCCCAACACGGCATCCATCCATACTCTTCTAGGCCTCCCCCTTCTTCTTCTTGTTCCCACTTCACCCTCCAAAACCAATCTTGCCGCCCTATTGCATGGTAATCTACCTATGTGTCCCAGCCACCTCAAACGTTGCATTTTTGCCACTATACCGATTGTTGGTTCTTGGAATATTTGCATCAGTTCGTGATTCGTCCTTCGTCTCCACACTTCATCTTCCTTTATACCACCGTATATTCTTCTGAGAATTTTCCGCTCCCATCTGTTTAGAGTTTCTTCCGTTTTCTGATTTAAAACCCAGGTCTCACATCCATATAAAACACTCTGCCTTATAATAGTCTTATAAATACGAACTTTAGCCTGTCTCGTTATCCTTTTCGATTTGATTATCCTCAACAAGGAACCCGCAATTTTACTACCTTTCATTATTCTATGTTGAATTTCTTCCATTTCATCTATCCTATCCGTTAACATCGCCCCCAAATAATTAAACTTTTCCACCCTCTCAAAAACATATTTCCTAACACCATCGACATTCATTTGAAAAGCTTCTTTACATACTATTCCCGGTGTCACTTCCATATACTTCGTTTTTTTTTCGTTGATCTTCAGTCCAAAATCTCTTGCAGTTTTCTCCAACCGGCAGAAGATATCTCGAAGCTCCCACAGAGTTCTAGTAACCAAAACCAAATCATCTGCATAAGCTACGCACTGATGTCTTTGGTGATAGATGATTCCTTGTGTACGAATATTACTTTTCCTAATAATTTCCTCTAGTACTATATTAAACAATACAGGAGAGAGGGGATCTCCTTGTCTGAGGCCTCGGTTCACTTCAAAATCTTCTGAGATCTTTCCTTCAATCAGCATCTTACATTTTGTTGTTGTCAATGTCATCTTTATTAATCTAATTAGTTTTTGTGATATTCCAAAACTCTGTAGTACCTCAAACAACTTCTTTCTTTTAATAGTGTCGTAGGCTTGCCTATAGTCAATAAGAATCATTAATAAAGGTAACTGGTATCGATAGGCGTTTGTCATTATTTGTTTCATAATAAAAATCTGGTCACTAGTTGATCGATTCGCTCTAAACCCATATTGATAATCCCCTATCAATTGCTCAGATTTATCTTTCAGTTTATCCCTAATAATCATTGCAATTACTTTGTATACCACATCCTGCAATGCGATGCCTCTATAGTTTGCACAATCCATTGCATCTCCTTTCTTTAGTATGGGGCATAGTAGAGCGTCTGACCATTGATTCGGCATTACTTCCTCTTTCCACACTTGCTGAATCAAATCAACTATAGCCCTTTGAATACCATCTCCGCCTTCTTTTATTAACTCCGCCGTTATTCCATTTTCCCCCGGGCTTTTATTGTTCCTCAACATACTAATAGTGTCTCTTATCTCTTGTTCCGTGGGCATTTCTTCCTCTGTGGGGTAGGATTGTTCCAATTCCAACATGCACTGTTGATTTTCTTCAGTATTTATTACATCCTCATCCTCATTTAAAATTTCCTCAAAATACTCTCTCCATCTTTTCAATTTATCGTCCACTGCACCTATCAATTGTCCATCCTTGCCTTTGCAATACATTAGGGTTTTTCTATTTGAGTGCGTCCCCTTCTTTACGTCTTGGTAAAAATTCCTTATTTCTTTATTCTTAAAATTTTGCTGTATTTGTTCTAATTTCTCGTTCATTCTTTGTCGTTTCTTTCTCCTACATATCGTTTTAGTTTCTTTTCGCATTTGCTCATAGTATCTTTTACTCTCTTCAGTCTTTTTAACAAACATTTCCAATCTAGCCTTATCCCTCTGCTCTATTACACTCTTACAACATGCATCAAACCAATCCTTTTTATTTCTTGTTTTTTTCGGTATTACTTCGTTTGCCACTTTCTGGATATCCATTTGCAAATCTCGCCAAATTTCTTCCGTTCCATCAGCACTTTCTCTCTCTGACCGCCTTTCCTCCAGCCTTTCTCTGAAAGTAGTTCTAACCTTCTCGTCTTTCATCTGGTCCATATTATACCGCTTCATATTTTTACTCTTTATTTGGTCTTTTTTTGGTATTTCTTGCCGAAACCTAATTATAACCATTATATGATCAGAGTCTATATTTGCACCTCTATAACTTCGTACATCTTGAACACTTCTTGCGTGTTTACTTTCTATCAAGCAGAGGCCGATTTGATTGACAGTGTTACCATTTGGATGCACCCACGTACCTTTGTGGATGGTTTTATGTTCAAAGAAAGTACTCATGATCCTCATACCATTCTCTACTGCAAAGGAGATCAATTTTCTTCCATTTTCGTTACTAATCTCATGCTTACTGTTTCCCCCTGTAATGTGTTTATGCATATCTTCCCGCCCCACTTTTGCGTTAAAATCCCCCAGTACCATTTTTACGTCATAACTTACTTTTTTAATTTTTATCTCATTACCTAACCAGTTAAATAAATTAAAGATATTTGGATTTGGACTAAAACGGGAATCCTTACTCCAATAGAATATTCGTACGTAATTTGACGAGTACCTACCTATTTTTTATTGCCCAACAAATTTCTGTTTTGAACAAAATTTTGTCGCAAGGCAACTTGACAAAATTAAACTGTCTTATCTTGGCAGATAGTTTTATGAGTCAAACTGCCGACAGGCAACAAAATGGAGCTTGGAAAACAGGAATTTACCCAGACAAAATAAAAAGTTCCGGTCTAATTCGGCTAATTGAATGAATATCAGAATACGCATATTTATGGGAGACTCGATTCTGAAACATTTTACATTCAAAAATATAAAATTTGCAAAGTCGTCATGGTAGCAAAAGGTAAATAACATAATTATCGCTGTAATAGTTAGGGCTAACTTTTTCCGCTGTCATTCTTGCAAAGCACCACGGTTTACGAAATTTTATACCTACATATGTATTCAATAATCGACATAGTTTATTCATATGCCTGTCATGGAAATGTTGTGTACGCCGGTGTTGACAGTTTTTTGTGCTCTTGCGATGCAGAGTATTGACATAAAGAAAATTGACAAATCATAAATTATAATTTCTTGCAGATTCGCTATTGAAAATAAAAAAAAAATAAATCACATATACAGGGTGATTCAGAAATAAATGCTGGAATTTTGTGGCGTGATAAAGTGAGCATAGACGATTATTTTTTTCCACTACACTTCGTGCCGCTGACGTGCCGCTGTGACGCTATATGCAATATCTCCAAATCAAGTCGGGAAAATCATGCAAGGCATAGGAACTCTAAATAGGTATAAGATCCAAAAACAGAGTTTCCGTGAAGAGGCACTCTTATTTGAATAACGTTACTCTAGCTAAAAACCTTGGGGATCATTTAGAAAAGTTAATCAGGCATATAAACCTCACAAAAATCAAAATGCATTTTTTTAAAGTTTACAATTCTTATCCGTTTAGTGTTTTTGCTAAGATGCAAAGCAGAATTTAATAACAAAAGTTATTACTATGTCCGTATATTAAGTTATGTTTTTTTTTAATTTGCGGGTCGTGACCGCAACAGAGTTTAATTGACCTGACTTTTTACCAACAAATTTTTACCCCTAATACATGTTAGCAATATGTCGTTCTTCCGAGTTCCTGATCAGTAAGATCGATTCTTCAATAAGCCAAATAAATACCTACACTTGTCAATGCAGGTACTTCTGGCCAATAAATACTCCAGACATGTGTTTGTGAATACATGTTTCGTTCGTTTTGTATATGTATATGTAGCATGCGTTAGAAAATGAAAACAACAAGAACAAGGTAACCGAGAAGAACAATAATTTTGACGATTATTTTTTGACGTTTCTATTTTCCAGTCATTTAACAGTATTTTTGATCACGTGTTTAATTCTGTCAAATTAAATCATTATTATAGTGAGGATAATTTACTGAACTTGTCCCAGCAAGAATTCTTTTAGTATGTTGTTTTTGTAAAGACTTGTTCTCTGGTTTTGACATAATATGTTTGTTACAATAAAATAATAATATTGAAGTTTTATTTCTTATTTAAACGTCAAAAAATAATCTTTGGAGTACCACACGAAAGTAAGAAATACTTGGAAAATAATTCTCCACATTCTGCTCAAACTTGTAGACATTCGGTAATAGCCACTCGAGCTCTACGGGCTCTCGTGTCTATTGCTTGGCGACAAGTTTTCGAAAATCTGTCGAATTATTTTCAAGTTATTCTCACTGTCTTGTGATATTACTACTGAAAATTAAAAATGACTATTTGCATTTGCGGATGACTTGTGTTTAAGTACCCGTTCCTATACTATACAAGTTACAGTTCTGGACAAACTTAAATTTAGTATAGTCTAACAGTACCATCCATAAATATTAACTATTACAATAATCAGGATTGCAAATTAGTGTCAAAACCAATACAGATTTCTGATCTTTCTTTAACTCAGGGGAATGCTAATAGCAATTAGATAATTTACCACTAAAGCAACACAAATAATTGCGGTTCAACATAATCCTCTGTGAATATTTAATTCGCTGAAAGCTATCGAGCTGCATGGACTGCGGTATTTCAGATTATGTGTACATATTACAGCGCAAAGTGAGCTGTGCTTTGATCTTTTCAGAGAATGAAACCACTATGTGTCTATATGCACCACTCTAGGGACGCGAATCCTTTTAAGCAGGAATTTTAAGGCTAATGGCTTATTTATTACTACTCGCACAAGACTTATCACTCTAAATTAAAGAAACAATGTTTTTTTAATTTATACGTAATCGTTAATAACCCGAACACTACAAAAGAAACAGACACATGAGGATCACGTTTAAAACTGACCGTGAATTAAGTAACTTAATGAATGATTGACTTTCCCCCACCTTTTCTGTAAGAAGGGTTTCAACTTCAGTGTAGGGCGAAAGTATATTCCTACAAGCTCAAATTACACTCGTCATGCTCTGTTAAAACTGCGTATTTTTGTATTCTTAGTTAAGATAACTACAGGTAGCGTAAATAGATATTTGAAATTATTTATTGCACTTATACTCAAACGGTTGTTATCATATTTCGGTTTTAAAAGTTTACGGAATCGTTACAGTTTAAGCAGTAGTACTGCACTTGCCATGCATTTTTGGTCGTCTAGTCAAAAATCATCAATTAATCACACACATTTTACATAACAAACATCGTAAAGAGAAAGTGGGCACAATAATATAGTTCTACAACAATTTGTTATGTAAGAACAATTTGCCAAATTAATACAATTGTTTCTTGAAGTGCGCTTTAAAAAGTCTATGATTTATGTAAAACAAATAAATTAAAAAACTTACATGACATAACAATTCAAGTGACGCTTTTTTATCAACTGTTGGTATATTAACAGATTAACCAAAGTAAAAGCTGCTAGCAAAAGTCATGTCATATTTAATATTTTCTTCACTACGTGCTATCGCCAACAGTCCCAAACTTTAAATTTTCACTTCAGAGTTAACGACAATGAATTAAGAAATTAATAGCAATTATTTACATATTGTGGTTATTAGCCCACTCGTAGATAACACATTCTATAGTTGGTATTGTAGTCGGATCAATAAAAAAATAAGTCGAATTTATGCAATAAGGCAGAGATCATTTAACAACCACCACACTTGTTTATTCCCATTACATGATACCTGCACAGTTAATATCGATTTCGCCGACATAAATATCGATTTCATCTGGGAGTCCTCCGCGGGCCATAATTCCAGGCACCTAAACTTTTTTGCTGTGATATCCGGCTGCTGTCACAACAATCTACCGGGAAATATTTGTATACGCGAGTAGGCCGGTAAATCCACAGTCGTGAATTATTATTGTGTTCGCTTGGACATTGTTTTTTTATTTCACTTTGACCAATTGGTTATTACACTTTTGTAAACTATTGGCACAATATTACATTGTTTGTAACTAGTTAATCAACGTTTTGGCTTCGTTATATAAAATATACATACCTACAGTTAAAAATGGCAACTTTTTTGTAAAAAAAAATCAAACAATAGGTAATAGTTATTAACCATACGTTTTATCTACTATTAACCGACCACGGCTATAATAATACTTAAGAAAAAAAACTTAATCGACATTATTTAGAAACATTTGATAAGGAGCTGGAGTATGTTAGCAAATGTTCAAGGAAAAAAAATGTTCAGAATATATACCATCTTGTATATTGAAAATGTGCCATCATGTACTATAAATATATTTAATGAGCAATTCTAATTAGTAACTGTTACAAGAAATCGAAGTTTTAGTAACCGCATAAGTAATAAATTCATATTTATTCCTGATTCACTGGAACAAAATTTAAATTCTAGTTTGGAATGGAAACTACATTTTAATGTGACATTTTTCAAAATAGCCATCATAATAAGCAATCAATATTTGTTGCACACCACTATTACACTTCATTAATGTACAAAAAAAACTTCTAACATTCATTATTGCATTTTACTACATTTTATGGTTCATATTAAAACTTTTTTAGTATTCATAGTTAATACTGTGTCTCAATTATTAATACAACAAATTAAAATCTACACTACAATACGTAAAAAAACAATCTTACAAACAACTGTTAACTCTGTTATTGCTTGTAGTAAATATCTACGCAAAACAGCAGTTGTACCTATATTTCTACAAATAATATCAATACTTAGTTCATATACAAATGAAAAAAAATTACTTAATTTTTGTAATTCCCGCTACTCAATATAAAACAGTATTTTTGACGCAAATTTGTAGCACATATTCGTAGTTCTACAAAAAGGATTCTACAAAAAATTGGCTATTAATGCTACAACGTCCATTGGGCACCTATAGAAATACAAGTCGAGCATTCTACAGTAAATTGTATAGAAGCCTGCATGGTGTGAATGTGCACAGCAATCCGCAGACCGGTTTCGTCCTATTGGGACTCTTCAGTACGGCGCCGCTATGCACAAACACACCCTGCCCAACGATCTCCCTATAAATAACTGCGATAGTCATCCATAAGGGAGAGCCAAAATCACGCCATCTAGAACGTAAATTGTTGAACAGCTGCCGACTAATACACCCGCTCAAACAACTACACCTCGAGCAAATACTCCGCCAGGCATTGAATTACAGAACGGGCCTACGTCGGCAGAATGTACATTAGGATGCACACAAGAGGCCTACCCCAGCAAAGCTGGCCTTGAAAGCCTCCATACGTGCCCCATCGTACCACAGTGAACCAGGTTCACTATTCAAGCTAGAAGCCTGCATGGTGTGAATGTGCACAGCAATCCGCAGACCGGTTTCGTCCTATTGGGACTCTTCAGTACGGCGCCGCTATGCACAAACACACCCTGCCCAACGATCTCCCTATAAGTAACTGCGATAGTCATCCATAAGGGAGAGCCAAAATCACGCCATCTAGAACGTAAATTGTTGAACAGCTGCCGCTTCTAGCTTGAATAGTGAACCTGGTTCACTGTGGTACGATGGGGCACGTATGGAGGCTTTCAAGGCCAGCTTTGCTGGGGTAGGCCTCTTGTGTGCATCCTAATGTACATTCTGCCGACGTAGGCCCGTTCTGTAATTCAATGCCTGGCGGAGTATTTGCTCGAGGTGTAGTTGTTTGAGCGGGTGTATTAGTCGGCAGCTGTTCAACAATTTACGTTCTAGATGGCGTGATTTTGGCTCTCCCTTATGGATGACTATCGCAGTTATTTATAGGGAGATCGTTGGGCAGGGTGTGTTTGTGCATAGCGGCGCCGTACTGAAGAGTCCCAATAGGACGAAACCGGTCTGCGGATTGCTGTGCACATTCACACCATGCAGGCTTCTAGCTTGAATAGTGAACCTGGTTCACTGTGGTACGATGGGGCACGTATGGAGGCTTTCAAGGCCAGCTTTGCTGGGGTAGGCCTCTTGTGTGCATCCTAATGTACATTCTGCCGACGTAGGCCCGTTCTGTAATTCAATGCCTGGCGGAGTATTTGCTCGAGGTGTAGTTGTTTGAGCGGGTGTATTAGTCGGCAGCTGTTCAGTAAATTGTATATTATTTCACTACCTACATCTTTTTTCCGTGTTCTTACTACCAAACTAACGTTTTGTTATAGCTTCTTAGGAAGTTGCTTATAAAATAGCTGTAGGTGCAAAGAACCCAACACCACTGGGAACCATAGTATAAGCATATATAGTATGCTCGATAGGCAGCCCAATTTTGTCCCACTCGCGCAAGACGCGTAGAGTGCGAAGCAGAGATTTGCGGGAAACACATCTCCGTGCTGTGCGAACGCAATGACGCGGTGTTGTTAGCGTTTTGTATTATTCGTTTAAGCATTATTTGCAATTTATGCTATGAAAAAAATTGTGTAACATTAAGTTAAAATGCCTGGTTGTGTTGTAGTGAAGCGTGGGAATTTCCACTGCAAGACAAAAGGTTGGTTCCTCCGTGTTAAGATACGCAAAACGCCGGCCGCCGTTTCAAATTTTCTTCAACTCAATTTTCCTAATTAATAATCCCAGATTTATTCTGTATCCGGCTCGATTTGGACCTAATGTGTTGTATAAATCACCAACTAGGCGAAGGTATATAAAGGTATATAAAGTACGTACTTCGAGTTTCCAAAGATTAGCGAACTGGCAAAGCAATGAATTGTAGCTTGTCGACGAGATGATCATGTGGTCATCACCGTCGAGTCGCAAAGGCGAAAGACGGTGTCCTCCCAGTGTTACCGCTGTCAACGGTTCGGACACGCGCAGAGTCGCTGCAATGCATGTCCCAAATGTGTCAAGTGTGCCGGTAATCACTCCTCGTACGATTGTACTAAGGAGAAATCTGTACCCCCCAAGTGTGCGAACTGCGCTGGTGACCACACTGCCTCATATAAGGGTTGCAAATGTTGGCCCAAACCCAGGTCCGCTCCGGTAAAATCCGCTCCCCAAGTGTCCGCTCGCCCCAAGTCCTCTCTCGTCACATCTGACGCGAGCTACGCCGGAAAGGTTAAATCTAACGCTCAAGAGGCAACCCCTGTCACCCCCGCTGATCTCTTTAGCAGCTTCAGCAGTATGTACCAACAAATGCAAGGTATTGCTCAACAACTGAGCAAAATGTTCAATTCCACATCCCCTAAAAATTGTTAATGGCTACGACAACAATAACAGGTACTCTAAAGGTCGCTTATTGGAATGCTGCAGGTGTTTTGAATAAAAAACAGGAATTAATGGTCTTTCTCGACGAGGAAAAGGTTGATATTATGCTACTGGGTGAGACGTGGTTAAATAATAATAACCCGTTCAAAATCCCGAATTATATTGTGTATCGCAGTGATAGGACGATTCAGCCGCACGGTGGTACGGCTGTTCTCATCAGAAAACACGTCCCTCATGTTCTCAAGCCCCCTGGCCGCTCGGTCATTGAAAATACAATTATCGAAGTTAGGACAAGTGAAGGTCCAGTAAATTTGGTTTCCGCCTATTGCTCTCCGAACAAAGTTATCACTATCGAAGATATCCGGGCACTTCTTCCGCCCCCTGAAAAATCAATTCTGTTAGGTGATCTAAACGCCAAACACACCCTCTGGGGTTGTCACGGCACTAACCGGTCTGGTAAGGCTCTTCTCGAGGAGTTTGAGAACACCAACCTCAAACTCCACATTCCTAGTCACCCTACTCATTACGGTGCTATAGGGCGTCCCGAAATTCTCGACATATGTGTCAGCAGAAATGTTGCTTCTGCAGTTGACGTCACGGTGGTATCAGACCTCAGCTCTGACCACGAACCAATATTCATAACCATCGATCCTGAAACAGAAGTGCCCACTGAAATAGTCAAGTCCATCGTCCAATGGCAAAAATTCCCCGGCGTCCTCATCAGGACCATTTCCGGCATACGTCCCCTAACTTCTCTGCTGGAAGTTGAGGAGGAAATCGCCACACTCAGTGGTGAAATCAAAGTAGCACTAGCCCTCTGTACTAAAGAGGTTAGATGCAAGACACGTACCCCCACGGTTCTTCCTGCCGAGATACTTCTTCTCATACAGGAGAAACGGAGAGCCAGAAAAGTGGCTCAAAGGACTCTGCATCCTAACGACAAAGCCGAGGCAACAAGGCTAAATAATCAGGTCAGGCAAAAACTGCGCGATTTTCACAATGAAGCGTGGGGTAACAAAATGAGGGAACTTTCTAATAACCGCAATGGCATGTGGAGATTAGCAAAGTCGCTAAGGAACAGCAGGGAGGTCATTCCCCCGCTGCAAGGTACTCGCGGTATGGGGTACAGTAATGCTGAAAAGGCAGAAATACTTGCTGAGAGTATTGAAAGCCAGTGCCAGCTAAATGATTTCGACGATGATCTTGATGTCCTAGATCAGGTCAGAGCCAGCGTACGACTGGTGGACGATAGTCCTCCGGGCAGCCTCGATCATGCCACACTGCCAGAACTCCAATCTATCATCAAGTCCCTCAAAAATCGTAAAGCACCAGGTCGTGACGGTGTCACAAATTTATCCGTAAAACGTATGCCCAGGAAAGCCCAGGTCAAGTTGTTGAACATCATCAACGCTTGCCTGCGCCTGAACTATTTTCCCGAATCCTGGAGGAAGGCCAGGATTATCACGATTCCTAAATCTGGCAAAGATCTCACCCAACCTTCCAACCATCGTCCCATCAGCTTGCTGTCCATTTTCGGAAAGATTTACGAGCGCATCGTACTTTCCAGACTCATGGAAGAAGTAGACTCTCTCGAGCTACTTCCAAATGAGCAGTTCGGTTTTCGCAAAGAGCATTCTCCCGAGCTTCAAGCTCTCCGTCTGGTCGAAAAAATCGCTACCGGTTTCGAAAAACGCGATGTCACCTGCGTTGCCTTCCTCGACGTTTCGAAGGCTTTCGATAAAGTCTGGCACAAGGGTTTAATCCATAAGTTGGTCTCTGCAGGTCTCTCAATAGGCCTCGTCAAAATTGTCCGCTCCTTTCTGTACCGTCGTACATTCGAAGTCTCCGTCAAAGATGCCATCTCCACCTTAAAGGCAGTAAAAGCTGGAGTACCGCAAGGCTCAGTCCTCGGTCCAATGCTGTACAATCTGTACACGCATGACATTTCCCATGAATTCACCATGGAATTCGCTCAGTTTGCAGACGACACTGCTCTGATTTCGCAGAGCAGAAGCCCCGAGCTAGCAGTCACTCGACTGCAGACGCACCTCGATCAGCTCGTCGACTGGATGGAGACATGGAAAATCGCCGTCAATGCCGATAAAACGCAAGCTGTATTCTTCAGCAAGCGCAGATCTCCTCCGCCACTATCTGTCTACGTCAATAACCTCCGTGTCCCTTGGACAAAGGAAGCTAAATATCTAGGTCTCACGTTCGATCAAAAACTCACTTGGTCAGCCCACACAGACAACGTCAAACGCATCGGTTTCGGGGCAATCAAAGGGCTACTGCCCATGCTCAGGGATTCAAACCTGAACCTAAGGTGCAAACGTCTTCTTTACACCAGCGTCATTCGACCTTCCATCACCTACGGCATCTCTTGTTGGGGGTATGCAGCCGCTACTCACCTCAAGAAACCCCAAATCATACAAAGCAAAGTCCTCCGCACGATTACCGACGCCCCCTGGTTCGTACGCAACGCTCAGCTCCATTCCGATCTGGAAATTCCGAGCATCATCAAGTTCGCCAAATCCACTGCCGTCAAGATCTTTGATAAATCTGTATCACATTCGAACCCTTTAGTCAAAAGGGCTCTCGACTATTCTATTGACGATCTCGCCCCTACGGCGAAGCGCCCGCGACTCCTTCTCCGAAAGGACGCGGACGCCTTTTAACTTCCATTTTCAAGTCACCCATCAAAAGGGCTAACCACCACAATATCATATATCATGCTAATAAAGGTGAAGATGACAATCTGTCATCGACCTAAATATTGTCAGAGACCAAAAGTCAAAAAAAAGAGATGATATGGTAAGTGGTGAATAATAGGTATTTATCTAATATATCTACTTTTTGTCTATTGCCATTACATGTGTAGACACAGTCTTATATTCTATTAAGCTATTTACAACATAAAAGTTATGTCCAACTTAAATACTTAAAATTTGAAATATGTAATTATTTATTAGGTCCCTGTACCTACCTAGGTATACCTATCTAACATTATTTTTGTAATGAAGCCATTTCCTCACTTGTGTTACAATTTACTTTTGGAATGGTATGCATACATGCCAATTTTCGCAAAAATCGAATATTTATGTTTTTAAAATATTCATAAATTTCTTTCCGATAGCAGTATCAAAAATTGATTTCATAGTGGCACATCTTGCAGAATAACTCTATTTTATACATTTCTCTGTTTGATAAATGACGTTTTATTTAATGCGACTAAGATAATACCTATAATTAGAAAAATAAGAGTTCTAGTTTGTTACTTCTTATTACTAACTTTATAAATAATAACATGCAATAACATTTTTCGAAATTTTGTTGAGGATCGGTATTGCAGTCTTCTACAAAGTTGTTTTGGGTAGGTACTTTTGATATCCCCCATTCTGTACGAAATTAATATTTTAGTTAAAAAATCCATGTGTGATTCACAGTAGAGGCATTTGAGCATTCTTGTAATTGTTTTCAAATTTTAATTTTTTTCGTATAAAACCGGCTTTCATATGGCCATGCTGCGTACATGAAGTTTGCTAATTTTCATTTCTTAAAAACGGATAGCATAATAAATTAATTCCTATGTACTTTCGAAGAATGAGATTTGAATTATGCTTTTTGCCTTAAAATTGTAATATTTTTGTTCTAAATATTTCAAACGAGATTATAAAACAGATTAACATTTTTGGCACTTGCAGTTGATAATATTCCTACCATATTATGGTAGGTATATTATTATTCAATTGAACCAAATTAACAGTTTTTATTTTTCCTAGACCAAAAATCTTACTTCGCTTAATTTAATCTACGCATAATTAATCTACGTATACTTGTCTGCCTACTTATTTCCTTGGCGGTACATGATCTGTAGGTAAGTACGTAGTAGGTACAATACATAATAAAAGAAACGCACTTTTTACATCTACGGCATATGCAGATAACAAAGACAGAACTGCGAGAACACCTTCCACTTTCTGGCAACATAAAACCGAGACCAAAATAAAATTTGAGTGGAGAAATTTATTTTTATTTCATTTAATATACTGCAGAATTAACGCACACGTAGCGCTGCGAATCCAGTTCTGCTTCACAGCCGACGTGATAATGTGCGACAAGGATAGAGCTACCCTGCGCGTTGGCAGGGCTTGCTGGGAACGACTTTATACTGCCATTAATATTGTGAAAACTGTGATTGATGAAGAAAATTTTGTACACGTGCCCTGATGAAATGATACTATTACACGTACCGAACAATTTTTTGTCAATTCAGCTTTACGCGGCAACAGATTAACAAGGGTTGTAATTTAATTGCTTATTTTCGATTTTGCCAAGGATTACCAGTAGTTGAAGAAAAATATTTATAAATAGGTACTTATTTGGACACATATTTGAGTTCTAGTCTAAATACGTTGTTAACGGCAATATAACCTTAAACTGTTTTCTCAACTTTCTAAGATCCAGGGTACGAAGCATTCGGCGTCCATATTTTACTGAGATGTGATGGTTATCACACGGAAAAGGTTTATAAAGGATGTACGAATTGCGGAAGGAAAACCACAAGGGAAGCAGAGAAGATTCTCACACTAAAGCTATGGAACGCAAAAACCTATAAAGTGTGGAAGAATAATTAGTCGAAACATACAAAGCAGAGGAGCAACACATCAAAGTTTTCTTTACAAATTAAAAATCATCTGACAAGTTTAGAAACTATTTTGTAGCCCATATTATATACTTCAGAATTATAAATATAAATATATTTATAAATAATTCAAAATATTCCTGATGACCCCTCAATTGAAGAGAAACAATTTAGACGCGACTTCAATCTGCGAGAGAAAAACATGCTCAAAGAAGCCTTTAATTTTTTATGGTTGTTCCTTTATCTACTATCAATACATAATGTTAAACTTTACGACATTCATTTCAATGTTATAATGACATACCTTACCACACTAGTGCAATAGCAATGTCATATTGACAACCGTCTTTACCACACTCGTTTTGTAAGGTACCTACTGTACTGTAAACGTTAATTGCATAGGTGCAATTTGATATATTAACTCCACCCCGGGAGATGTTGAAGCAAAACATTATTAATAGTCGAATTGCTGCTGTTCCGATGGTCAAAGAAAAATTTTCTTCTTATGCAAGATTTTCGCAGTAATGGCAAGGGTGCATGACAGAAGTAAAAAATGTACCATCCTTCTACCTTTTTGTGCAACATTTTATTCTTCCTCGTTAACTAATTATTTTTGAAGAGAATTATGATGCTCGTGATCACATTGATAGTAGATAAAACGTTGTACGATACTCATATCGTAAACGACTATGAGGTATATTTTGCTAAACCTAATGTTACCTATTTATATCTAGGCTTTCAATAGATTTTAGTTATTCACATTTTCTCATGTTATTCTGTCCTAGCGTAGTAACTGTTTCGAATGTTTATTAAATTAATATTCCTGCATAGTTTTAACTAGGTAAATACGGCCCAGTTATCATAAGAGGCAAAAGGACAAAATAATACAGTGAATGAATTTTCCTCCCGATATATCTTACACATGACTGCTCTATTTATGGCAAACATAACTAAAGTTAGCATAATGCAATTTTAGGGCGACATTAGGTTCTGAAACCCCACTAATATAATAAGAAGAATCATCGAAGCGTATGACATACGGAATCATTCAGTTGATAACTAAATAATGCCTTACGGAAAAATGCATTAACTGATTACAATAATATTGAATTAAAACCAACACATCAACGTATTTATGTTTTCTACAACATCTATTTGACGTATTTTCTTATATCAAAAAAAAATACGTACCTGCCGGGACGGCAAACTTGTTATTATTTATGAAATGAATATTAATCGTAGAAAAATGCCTGATACGATGAGACAAATTTGCTTGTCAACGTAGGTGGTGAATGCAAATGTAATAGTAGTCTCTGCTGTTATGGGGTTTAGTCCCAGGAGAGAGGTCATGATTATGCGACAAATTCATTTGAAGATGTCGTCTGACAGTATAATTAATCACGTAATATGCCTACTGATTCCGTTCATTGTTGTTCCTCGAGTCATCGAGACTGTCATAATACTAACTTAGGAACTCTCTTTAGGTATATTGAAATATATTACAGCAACAAAATAGTGCACTTGAAAATTTTTTATTAACAAGCTGTAGAAATTACAGCTAAATAAAGTTTTTCAAGCTTAATTTTCTTGCGCTTGCGCTTGCTTATGTGAAAGCGTAGAGCGAAAATTAATTTTCAATGAAATCGAGTAACGGTGTTAAATTTATTTTGTATGTAACGATTTTTAAGCAGGATTTTACCGATTAAAGTGCAGGATTGACACGTCTAGTAAGTGTAATTTCCAACAACGTAATGTGATCATAACAGAGCATATAATTAAACTTTTTTCCAGAATCCAAAAATGAAAGTTACAAAAAGTTAAAATGTGCCAAAAAGTTAAAATGCAAATTAAGATGTCTTGGCTTCCTGCACCAACAAAAAATAAATCGATTTAACACCAAATTTTGTATAGATCGGTCCAGATTTTTTGTAGAAGATACGTACAATAGATCCTGCGTGATCATGTGAAGCAGTTTCGAACTCTTCATTCAAAAGGGATTATTCATGGAATGACAAAATTCAGTTCTTCTTTATGAAATGAATCTTAGGTGAAATCTTAATTACTTCTTATTGTTATAACTTGAGTACAATAAAATGACAACAATGATTTCGGGTTCAGAATAAAAAGTTTTTATAATACTCGTAGGTTGTGGTGTGAGGTTTCACTTCTTGGCGAATATTTATTACTATAGGTTCATAAAGTAAAACTGTGAGGTATGCATTTGTTATTGCATACACAAATTAATTAATAATATGGAAGATACATGTGCATTGAATTGGAGAACAGCAGTATTCTTTGAAATAAGTTTCCGGTTCTGTCAGCACAAATCTGATTTTTACTATTTTTTCGGAACACACCCGATTTCTTTACAGGCCCTCGGCAAGATCGGACGCTCACTTATGTCATAATAGGGTTGAACACTTGAACATATTGCTCAAAGCACATCATTTTATCAAGTGTATAGGTACGTATAGATATGGACATATCCACAGTTTTGGAACGCCGACATTGCAGACTCTGCAAAGAGTTGCTAGAAGCTTCCCTGAGAATAAAGTACAAAGCCCTATAGACATTGGTTTCAGCAAAAACAAATGTTAAGCTGGTTGTCAGCTCTTACGACTATTTCGTCACTCTGTAGTAAAGCACTGAAACTGAGAGTGCTTACATTAGGTTATTTCGCCAAGTTTCTACATTCTCCCTTCCGCATTCGTTATTTCTTCTTTGGGGGTCTCTAAATCCTTTTTTACTGCTGTTCGACATGCAAAAAACTGCGAGTTCCCATCAGTAACTAGAAAGTTTGGACGGATTCTGTTAGTCATAAACGCAATATTATTTTTGCCAGCAGCCAAAAAATGGAAAACTCCGTTACTCAAAAACTGCGAGTTCCAGTAACTAGAAAGTTTGGATGGATTCTGTCAGTTATAAACGGAATATTTTTACCATCTTCCCTGGCTCATTTGTTTATTATGAATACAATATCAGTCGTGTTAATTGCTGTTTTCATCTAACTCAAGAATTAAAGGGAATTGTTCCAAAACTCGACGTATTTTGGTATATTTTTGGAGTTTATTGTAGTTTACTCATCAAGAATCGATTTTCAGTTATAGCCCGCGGTATGGAAATTTTATGAGGAGTAAAATCAAGCGTTAACTATTGAGCGTTACGTTACGCGTTAACTAGTGAGTGTTGAAATTATGTACGTATCTATGAATACGGCTGTTTATGTCTGACTGCATAGAGCATGGAAATAGTGAAAAGAGAGTGGCATAGAGTAGATATGACAGTTGGCGTTGAAAAGTCAGAATTTGCAGTGCTTCATTATTGCTCTTTAGTGCTTCAGACTGCAAACCAGCCACAGTCACCATTGAAGAGTTATATTGCATCAAAGTCACTGTTAGACACAAAAATAATTATTTCTTATTGTTTTTGTTTAGGTTTTTAACGCTGCAAGTTGCAACTGCACATCAACCACCCTTAATAATATCCGTGGATGACTTCCAGGTTAGCAACAGACTCTAATTATTTCTTTCAGTCGTTTTGCCCTTACTGTTTCATTACTGCTTCTTAGTGCTTCAAGTTGCAATAGTGTAACAGCCCTTGCTTATGAGTTAAAAATTCCGAAAGTCTCTGAAAGTAAATTAACTTTACTTGATTTGTTTTGTAAAATGTTCGTTTAATTTTATTGCTTTCATATTGCATTCCATTGCACCACCGGACGTTTTCATTCTACCTCACTCATTTTTAGTCTCGAAAGATTTGTTATATTAGGGGTGCGCAGTCATGACAGCCCCCGCCCAGTTATTTGTTAAGTTTTAAAACGACTTTATTTAATATCTACTATTTGTGTAACACTTCTAGCACCAATAAAATTGGGAGTTGCACCAGTGCCACAAACTCAGGAAAAAATTAACAAATTTTGATTCGGACCCTCTCTCCCATTAAACATAGTGCATTGTTTCTTCTTACACCATTTGAAGTTGATGTTGCACCTTCTTGCACCTTCTTGCACCACCGAAATTAGAGAAACAAAACACTTCGGAAACTTTGAAGCATAAAAAGTAAAACATTTCTCGGCAAAACTCTTTACATAGCCTCACAAAATCCCACTTCATGTGCACTTCATGTGAATATTATAAACGCCAGCAACTGACGTTTACAACGCTCTGTCCGTTCGCTCCGCTTGACCTTTACTGGCTTAACTTGACAGATTCTTGTGCAAAAATGTAGACCGGGATCTACGGCGCAGTTACATTAGCTGCTGACCAATTCTTGGTAACGACGGTGACGGTACGTCTGTTGTCCAATATGCTTGTGGGGGCAATCATGACTGTGCACCCCGAAAATAGGAAATGGGTCTAGATTTTAAATGAGTGAGGTGCAATGAAAACTGCTGGTGGTGCAGTGGAGTGCAACAGGAATGCAAAAAATTCAACACACATTTTACAAAATAAATCAGTGGGGTCAAGTTAATGTACTTCCAGAGATTTTCGGAAATTTTAACTCATAAGCGAGGGCTATTACACGGTTGTAACTTGAAGCACTAAGAAGCACTAACAAAGCAGTAAATGTATACCGCAAAACGAATGAAAGTAATTAGAGTCTGTTGCTAAACCGGAAGCCACCCATGGATATAATTAACGGTTGTTGAGGTGTGGTTGCAACTTGAAGTACTAAGAAGCACTAATGAAGCACTAAAGACCTAAACAAAAAAATAAAGAAATCATTATTTTTGTGGCTAACCCGGAAGTCACCCACAATGACTGATGTATTATAACTCTTCAACGGTGACTATGGCTGGTTTATAGTTCGAAGCACTAAAGAGCGCTAACGAAGCACTAACGACCTTGCACAATAAAATCATTTATGCTTTGCAGATGTGGCCAACTTCGCGCGCCTCCTACTTAAATCCATTATTCTATTAAACAGGTAGGTACTAAAGTGTATTGCGTACAATATCAAGTTAGAAGTTAGAAGAAAGGTTTTTACTGAAAACCGTTTTAATAACATTAGGTTGAGTAAATCTTCAAAATCTAAAAAAATATTTCCTGCGTAAAAGTAAATATAAAAGAAAGAAGCATATCTGTATTCGGCGTAAAGTCCGAGAGCGGTCATTTTGCCAACAATTCTAGGTTTGGACGTTCCGCCACAGCTAAACCCCGAAATATATCTAGCCTTTGGGCTTTGGCCGTATGCAAACGACCAAACCTAGGATTCGGCAAATGCGAAATATCCAAAGTTAAACACGGGGTCGTTTCATGCGTCAACAAGGAAACCCCCTTAATCTCAAGGCGACCCTTTCAGGCTAATGTCAAGCGGAGCAAACGGAGTGTTATAAGTGCCAATCGTCCATTATAAGCATGTCCTTTTCAAGAGAGTAATCTTTGAAGAGGATGATATTATTATAAACGCTAACGATTGGAACCACTCCGCTTGACCTTAACCAGATAGGGTCACACTGAGATTATCAGGGTTTCCTTGTTGACGCATGACCCCGTGTTTAACTTTGGACATGTAGCATTTGCTCAATTCTAGGTTTGGTCATTTGCATATGGCTAAAGCCCGAAGGCGAGATATATTTCGGGGTTTGGTCGAAGCTGAACGTCCAAACCTAGAATTGGTCAAAAAATACGGCCAATGGCCGTTCTCGAACTTTGTGCCTCACATATCCATGGAATCTTCTTCTTCTTCTCTTCCTCTTCTGAAATCCTTATACCCATAGGGTGTTGAATTACTATTGACGTAGGTATATTCACCCAATTTCTCCTTCCCTTCCGGTCTATCGCCAATAGTTTCATCTCCTCTTTCGTCTTCACCCTTTGTCTGCCCAATTTCTCTATTCCTTCTAACCAGAATTTTCCGCTGGTTTCATATTGGGGGTTGATGACGCGGCGGTACAAGATGGACCGGCTTGTCCGCTATTCATATTTCACATTTCTCAACCCCGAACATTTTAGTATTTCAACCACCTGCTAATGTAAGAGAACTTTCTAATAAGAATTTACAAGACAATACTCTTGAAAATCCCGCGTTTCTAAATTTTATCAAGAAACGGTCAAAGCTTTTCTTTACCGCTTCAACGCGACCTTGCCGCTTTGCAGTGGGCGAACTCTCGCTTAGGGTCTTGTACTGAATATTGTCGTTAATATAATTCATGACGCGGGTCACTTAGAGCTAGAATTAAATGGAAAATCTGTTTTTTTCAGACAATCATCTTCTCTGGGATGAAAAGTTGTTTAATAGGTCGTAATTTTTTTCCAACGAAGATGCAATAGAAATTATGACAGATTTTCTGAAAGTTTACAAAACGTTTTAGAATATTAAGAAGATAATTATGAATAAGTACTATGAATTCTTATTAAGTTAACCCCACACGCCAAAAGATAATGACACAGTAATTAAACTCGACACGCGTTTCTCTGACAATGTCAGCATCCTCAGGAGTTGAATATTAAACTTTATAGTGGATTTACGTCAAAGTTCTCGATCCAACCACTCTTTGTATGAATAAGTACTCAAATATTTTCTCAAATTGTTAATTTTTCAAATTTTTAGGTTAAGAATAATATATTAATACAGCCTCGTATAATATTACGATGATTCAAACTACAATTTCCTTTCATAAATATTCCAAAGAAATGCCCCACATAAAACGATCAATCGAGTATCATGCTTGCCGAGCAAAATGCTGGGATTGTTTCATACCTAAATTTAAGATATAATAATTATTATTCGGCAGACCAGGCCATTTCTTTCAAAAACATTTTCCATACGTTTAAATCACCTTCTAAACGCTTCTTTCTTGCTACTGTATGAATACCAGAGCTTCTACAATCAAAAGTAAATGACGGCTTATGCTTTTATACTAAAAGCTCGTTTGCATTCGCATAATGCGGCTAGAAAGTGAAATTGCTTATAGCTATATGAAAATCAAAGCGACGCGCGACGTCCCCCTTTAAAGTTACTTTCGGTGGGTCTCTGCTGTGTATAAAATAGCAGTTCTTAATGCAGATGCTCTGGGACCTCGAGGTGGGGAGTTTTTCACTGGAATTGCCAAATAAATTAGTATCATTTCTCAGGCAGATTTATTGCCGTCATTTTGAGGTTTTTTTCTTCTAACGGAAATTACTGGAAGTGCATTTGCTTAAGGACAAGTTCTTGGACAGATTCGAATTTTTAATACGGTCTTGCGGTAATATGCATTATTCGACTACAATAATAAATTGAGCTCTGATAGTTACAGTGTAATTATTGAAATCCATGTGTTATTTAGAATATTAGAATATTACAACTACAGTTTTTGGTATAAGTTTTAAAATAGATAAAGTTAACTCTGCAAATGTTAAAAATTGCAGATGACATTTCTTCAGTTAAACCAATTCGTTGTAAACGTTTTAAATGGGTTTCACTATAGAAATATATAATTTTTTTATGCTTTCACGATCCTTAGTATAGATATTACTTTTCAACCCCGAAATTTGACTACATAAAAATTTTTGTCGGTAAAAGTTATAAACGAACAACAAATTATTGTTTTCCTTCTTATTGTGCCACATCCGTTTCAGATGTAAAAACCCATCCCCGCCCACTCTTGTGTTGTCATTATAGTTTACACGAGCATAGGAGCATCGTTTAAAGTGGCTTCCGAGTCAGTAGGAAAATCCTATTTAGAGGGACTTACTACGTGGTTGTCCAGTTTCGTCCGAGGAAGAACGGCCTTGAAAACAACCCAAACTGAATCAATCGGGAATAAAACCAGATTTTAGTCTACAGTAACAAAGTGTTCACGAGGTGTTAATTCCCTTTCTGCCATTAGTGACAGCGAATTTTCCTTAAAAAATACTTTCACTGACGGAAAACCTGAAAGAACGCATTGAAAGTAAAAGTTCTGTAGATTACAATAAACATTAGGAGAAAAAAAGGATCGGCCGGAAATCGAGTCCATTTTCACACTGAGCCACGCCAGTTGATCAGTTTATTAGAGCGGGTAAAAGTGAAAGGGGTTGTACCACTGTAACACTTTGTTACTAGGTCCTAAAATCTCGCAACCCGGTGTATTATGTTTGGTTGCCTGACACCAAACTGCTACACCACGGTCTCCATATATGATTGCTAATTGGTTTATTATCTTTTTTCTTTTGAACTTCACATTATAAGCACAAACGGTCAACACTCAGAACATATTTGCTAGGATAGGAGTAGAAGTAGGAGAATAAGGGATACATATAGGTACTGATTCTTCGCGGCTGTTCTCTAAAATTGTGGGACACGTGGACTTCTTTACTCCTCAAAATATATCGTTTCTTCACCAATAAAATCTTAATACCTTTCGAAGGACCACCGACTAATTTAGTCGGACGTGAATAACTTATCAAAAAACGTGACTCGTTCAATAACCTTAACTTTATTTTGTACTAAACTAACAACTTTAAAACAACGTGTGTACAGGTACTGAGTTGCTGCGAGACTACTGGAAACTGGCTACTCGAAACTCTGCTGCCGGTCGACTTGCGCAGACTACGTTTTAACAGTCTAAGACGCAAAATGGGGACACTGTCTGAGCGAACATATGCGCGAACACTTAGAAACTTGTACATACGCCGCCCACCTTGAAAAGTCATCTTTTCAAATTATCGTCCGTAAACACTAAATTAACTTAATACAAATTAATACGAATAAAGAAAAACATAGCATACCTATAACTAAACACCAAGAAATCGAAAACAATTCAAACATGAAACAGAAATAACATACATTCAACAGGTCCAAAACATGATACTTAAAACTAACAAAACAAAAAAAATACGAACGAATGGAAAGAATCATGCAAATCTTTATAACTACTATTTACAACTGACACTATTAAGCCGAGATACCTAACCTACATCTAAGCCACTCAATCACTTTCAATGGGCAACACGCAAATTTTATTTAGTGCCCTTCGTAGCACACTGCCATTGGCAAGTTTCACCGACACTACACGAATAACTTTGTCTGACCCAGGATGTAGGTCGACCACCCGAGCCATAGGCCAGCGCAATGGTGGAACATTGTCTTCCACTAGGATCACTAAAGACCCAACAGCAACTTGAGTTGAAACGTTGTATTTCCATTTGCTGCGAGTTTGTAGCTGATGGAGGTATTCTCGAGACCAGCGGCACCAAAATTGTTGCACTAGCTGCTGGATACGTTCATATCGCGAAAGTCGATTAGCATTAATATCTTGAACATCAGATTGCGGGATAGCAGCTAGTGAGTCTCCAATTAAGAAGTGGGAGGGTGTAAGGGGTAGGTAATCGGTTGGGTCGTTTGAAAGAGGTGTTAATGGGCGGGAGTTAAGACACGCCTCAATTTGTATCAAAATTGTGGTCATCTCTTCGTAAGTGACCAAGGAATTGCCTAACACTCGGCGTAAATGATACTTCGTGGACTTCACTGCGGCTTCCCATAAGCCTCCCATGTGTGGTGCTTTAGGAGCAATTAAATGCCACTTAATTTGGTCACTTGCCAAAAAGTCGCTCACCCTTTTATTGTGGGATTTATTCGAGATTAAACTATACAGCTCTAGAAAATGATTTTTGGCTCCGATAAAGTTAGTACCATTATCTGAATATATATCAGAGGGTTTACCGCGACGGGAAATGAATCGTTTCAAGGCATTCAAAAAACTATCTGTGCCTAAATCTGGCACTAATTCTATATGAACCGCACGTATTGCAAAACATACAAAGATGCATAGGTAACCCTTTACCACCTTACTCTTTCTTAGCGTTCCGTCCTTAATCAAAATGGGACCCGCGTAATCAACGCCGCACCGGGAAAATGGACGAGATGGCGTTATTCGAGATTTTGGCAATTCTCCCATTAAGAAACTTGCTGGCTTAGGATTGATACGGAAACATTTGATACACGAGCGAATTACGCTCTTTACAATATTTTTCCCATGTATAGGCCAATATTTCAATCGTATGATGGAAAGCAAAGTTTGTGTTCCGACATGTAAATGTTTAAAATGTTCCTGTCTCACAATTAACAACGTAAGCTTATGTTTACTAGGCAGAATAATTGGGTGTTTTTGATCAAAAGGTAAGTCACCCTTTGATAATATTCCCCCCACGCGCATGATACCGTGATTGTCTACAAAGGGATGCAGATTTGATACCTTACTTTTGGTATCTACATGACGTGAATTTATTAACGCATTTAATTCGTCCGCGAAACATTCCGCCTGGCATAGTTTTATTAGCACAGACAATGATTCCTGCAACTCCTCTACTGTTAAAGACCTTGAAGCAACGGAAACCTTCTTTAAAGTTCTATTTTTGAATCTGCATATGTAACCCACCATTTTTTGCAGCTTTGTTAATGAGGAATAAGTTTTAAAAATATCTAAAGGCGGTATTGATGCAGCCGCAATAACAATTACTGAAGGCTCCTTCACCTCCGGAAGTGGGTCTATTAAGTCTGGAAGCAATGGTATACTGTCCATACTGTACGATTCGGTTACTAGAAATTGTGGCCCGTGCCACCACATATTTAAATTTATCAACTCTAAAGGGTTAATTCCTCTGGAAATGATATCTGCTGCGTTAAATTCGCTTCTGACATGCCTCCAGTCGTTTATATCTGTAACTTCTGCAATTTCTGTTACTCTATTTGCCACAAACGTTTTTAATTGACTTGGATCTAGTTTCAACCAGGACAAGACAATAGTAGAATCTGAGTAACAGATCGTTTTGTCGATTTTTACATCTAAAGTTTGCTTTACAAATTTTACTAATCGAGCAAGTAAAACTGCAGCTAATAATTCAAGTCTTGGCAGTGTCAATTTTTTAAGAGGTGCCACCCTTGATTTTGCACAAAGTAAATGTGACTGTCGGTCTCCACGTTTATCAACTGAACATAAGTAGATGCACGCGCCGTATGCCCTTTCGGAGGCATCACTAAAACCATGGAGTTCAATTCTAGTTGAAGAATCACATAATACTTGACGATTAATACTAACTTCGTTTAAAGCGTGAATCTGTGAAATAAAGGTCGACCATAAAACGTGCAACTGATCTGGAATGGGCTGATCCCATTCTAATTTTAACTGCCACAAATGTTGCATCAAAATTTTTGCCTTAATGATAGCAGGGCCGATTAAACCAAGTGGGTCAAAAATTTGTGAAATAATTGACAGAATGGATCTCTTGGTTATACGAGAACCGTTTGATAAATTTACGTTAACTGAGTAGCTAAATGTGTCCGTGTTCGAATTCCATGCAATTCCGAGTGTTTTGAGCTCCTTGCTATCGTGAATTAAAACTAAATTGTCCTCATTTTTATTACTATTGTCTCGAAAAATTGTTTCCAAAATGGAGATTTCGTTGGACGACCATTTTCGTAACTGAAACCCAGCCGTGTCTAAGATTTTCGTTATTTCGCGCTGAACTTCAATGGCTTCTTGAATGGAGCTCAGACCCACAAGCAAATCATCCATGTAAAAGGCGTTTTGGATAATCTTACAAGTTCGAGGATATAAAAGTTCATTTTCAAGAGCTAATTGTTTAAGACACCGAGTAGCTAAAAATGGGGCACTAGATAATCCGTACGTGATGGTATTGAGTTTGTAAACGGATACTGGCTGATCTTTATTATACCGCCATAAAATCTGTTGATAATCGCGGTCGTGTGGGTGTACAATAATTTGGCGGTACATCATCTTTATATCAGCGCTCAAAACATATTTTCGCAACCGTAACCTTAAGACTATTGCAAACAAGTCGTCCTGTACATTCGAGCCTACTAGAAGTGTATCATTTAACGATAAATTCGTGGAAGTTTTCATTGAGGCGTCAAAGACTATTCTACATTTCGTGGTCGTACTTGATTCCTTAATTACCGGATGGTGGGGTAAAAAATACGAGCTATGATTCGGAGACATATCTGTGTCGAGAGTGCATTTAAAGGTCATATGGCCGAGATCCTCATATTCACGTATAAAATTTATATAAGCAGTTTCTAAATCCTTATTTCGTTGCAATCGTGATTCTATTCCGTAGAAACGCTTTAAACATAGAGACTTCGAGTTTCCTAAATCTGCAATTTTTCCAAATGGCAACCTAACTACAAATCTCCCTTCTGCATTGCGCTCAGTAGTTTTTCGAAAATAATCTTCACATAACTGACCTTCGCGTGATAAAATTTCTCTTTGTGGTAATTCTTCAATTTCCCAAAATTTCTGAAGATTATTATTCAAATGTTCATTAGTTATTCTAGTGAGGTTACAAACCATTTTACCTTTCAAATACCTATCTGAATGTAATGTTCCCGTTAGTATCCAACCCAGTACAGTTTCCTGTAACACTGGCAGGTTGGTACCTAATCTTATTTGTCCGTTGCACAAAAATTCATAAAATACGCTAGCTCCTAATAAAACATCAATGGTTTTGGGTACGTTAAATTCCTCATTGGCTAATGGAATATAACTTGGCACGTTAATTAATTTTTTGTCGAACGCGAACAGCGGCAATTTTTCTGTTATTACGGGTATTATTAAAAATGACAAATTTACATAGAACTGACTAACTCTAGATTTAATTTCTGTTCGGGTCTTATGTGTAATGTTCGTTACACTCTGGCATATACCCGATATAGGCAAGTGAAAAGGTTCGCGAACTAATCCTAGTTTTAAAGATAAGGCCTGGGTCATCAAATTTGATTGACTCCCAGAATCCAATAAAGCCGTGCATCTCTGATAACTCCCGAATTGGTCCTTAATTAAAATAGTTGCGGTAGACAAAAGAACTTGATTGTTATTATAACAAGCGTTTACAGTTTCCGCTATCTGTAAGACATTTGACGAGTTAGCAATTGAAGCTACTCCAGCTCCATATTCTGGGCGAGAAGGTGCATGAGACGCAAGATGAGGCGACATTGCACTCGAAGAAAATTGACTAGGCAATTGATTTCGTGGAACTGTCTCCATTGATGGTCCCGATGTTTGAATCACGTTTACCTGGGGCATTTTGCTGGTACCTTGGGAATTCTGAGAATTTTCAATTTGTCCATACGATTGTGAATAATTATAATTATGTAGAAGTGTACTGTGTTTAAAATTGCATATTTTACATTTGCTTGATCTGCATTCGGTTTTAAAATGTCCAGGTCGTAGACAATTACTACAAAGTTTATTATTCCGTATTAGATTATACCTTTCATCGAGTGACAATTTTCCAAATTGGGAACAAAAGTAAATAGCATGAGCACCGTGACAAAAATGACAAGAAATTTCAGCTGAGGCATAACTTTGAACAAAATTTGGCTTCTTATTATAACTAACATTTGAATAACGCGGTTTGGATGGATTAGATTCGCGGCTGAATCGTGAAGTTGTTTGTTTTTCGCTCTCTATTAATTTGTTGGACTCTCCATGACTAGATTCTAAAGCAAAACATTTTTTCGATAAGAAGGTGGTTAACAGCTCTAAGCTCGGCAAGGAATCTTCATCTTGCTTGTCGTCCCATTCACGCTTTGTTCTGTCATCCAATTTCCTTATAATTATTGGAACCAGCAAAGCATCCCAATGTTCTACTGGTAATTTTAACTTGATTAACGCGCCCTTGTGCTGAAATACTGCATCTAATAATTTTCTTAACGACATGTATGATTCTTTTGTGACGTCAGGCAATTTAAACAATAAACCGTTTACGTGATGATTAATAATTGCTCTTTTATTTTCATAACGTTTTCTTAATAATTCTAATGCTACCTTATAATTGTCCGCCGTAACTTCTATTGACTCGATTAAGCGCGATGCGTCTTGCTTGCAACACATTTTCAAATACAGAAATTTTTGAACGTCTGAGAGGTCTGGCCGATCGTGTACAACAGAATTGAAAACATCCGAGAAACTCAACCACGTCTCGTAATTTCCAAAAAAACTAGGGAGTCCTATGTCAGGTAATTTTGTAAAATGTGCGGTATTGGTCAAATTACTTGCTGAATTTATAGTCGATGACGCTGAGTGGCGACTGACTTCTAGGTATTGTTTCGCAAATCCCATACATTCATAAAAATTATTTTCAATTGATTCCCGTTCAGCTACTTCGTTATTGTCTAAAAATTCTAATCTACTTTGCTGAACATCAAATTCGGAAAAATCATTTTCTATTGCTGTAAGTCGAATCTGAAGTTGAGCTCTATTATTCAAATTTGTTGGAACGTTAAGAAATTTTTCAAACCTAGTTAATTTAGCTTTCGTAACCCCTCGAGCGTGACGCAAATGAGCAATTTCGGCTTCTTGGGCCATTTTTATCAAATATTAGAATAATGAAACGAGACAAAAAATATATAATAATCAGGTAGGAACGCGTATAAATTTCCTTCAATTATGAATTAAATTGACGAATATCTTAACATAGGATAGAAAGAAGTGGTTTAAATTGGACTCACAATAAATACTCTTTCCGGTACAACAATGGTGACGACGAGTTCCTCTTCAGCAATGGCTGCTATAAACTTCCGTTTCAATAATGGCGGCGGTAGGCTTCCGTATTCGATAATGGCGGCGATAAGCTTCCGCATCTACTTCTAATTCTCGTGTTATTTCACTTCTATCGTATTTTCCTAAAAAATAGACTGCTTTTCCACTTACTGTGATCAGATCCGCTCGATTGGACCAATGATTCTTCGCGGCTGTTCTCTAAAATTGTGGGACACGTGGACTTCTTTACTCCTCAAAATATATCGTTTCTTCACCAATAAAATCTTAATACCTTTCGAAGGACCACCGACTAATTTAGTCGGACGTGAATAACTTATCAAAAAACGTGACTCGTTCAATAACCTTAACTTTATTTTGTACTAAACTAACAACTTTAAAACAACGTGTGTACAGGTACTGAGTTGCTGCGAGACTACTGGAAACTGGCTACTCGAAACTCTGCTGCCGGTCGACTTGCGCAGACTACGTTTTAACAGTCTAAGACGCAAAATGGGGACACTGTCTGAGCGAACATATGCGCGAACACTTAGAAACTTGTACAGGTACTTTGGAGAAAAAGAATTTAAATGGACTTGACCAATAAATTTTTCCGAGCTTAGATTTCAAGTTATTGCGGCGTTAGATTTCTCGGAAAATTTCTACTTAATAAAATTAATTTTATGGAGTAATACTCGTAGTAAGTTTTAAGAGCAATAATAATGGAAGTTCCTGAATATTTAAAATAATCAAACACCCAAGGGACTGGTGGGTAAAAATTTCTGAGACGAAAACGAGGAAAATTGAGTAGATGCATAAGTATTAAGAACCTACTAAATTACTACACTTTTTGTTCTAAAAAAATTATGATAAATTTTATATTCATAGGTAGGATAACTACAATTGTAAACTGTTCGGAAAGGTTTATATTACGGATGAAGTTCCGATTCCATTGCAATTAAAATATGTAGGAGGTTTCGCAATACTAAATGCGATATTTAATTTACTAGGAACGTTTATCCTAAAAGCCAAGGGGCAAGAAAACATGAACAGAAATGATACTGGATGCTTTTATATTCATATTTTAAATGTCTTAATTGTGGGTTCCGCATTATAATAAACTGAATACCTACTTACTGAACGTAATTTGGTCAAAACGATAATTATAATCTTTAAGTGGCTGTAAAACTTTCGTTCCTGAGCTTGGAATTTCAACACTTGCAAATCGGTAGGCTATAATAATCACTAAAACTAATATAGGTTGTAATAAATCTTTTTCGAATTAACATGTAATATGAGCCTACGTAAATTTAAATCTGGATGGTATCGTGGAGTGCGCGTTCGTTCTGCTTCAAGTGACAGTTCGGTCATAATTCACGAGGTGCCCTTTAGCGAAATGTCACACCGACATCAACATTTTATAATACAATTTTACTGTAAGTTTTAATTTTAATAGCTTGTCTTTTGTACGGGGTATTAACAAGACGAAAACAAATGAGTTTTGGAATTCAGGGCCGGATTTAGAATTATGTGATTTTGGACGAAAATTAGTTCGAACATTTTACCAAACAAAAGAATTAAATCGAGGACACACCTAAACTATAAGAGGGCATTTATGTAATTTTTCGCTAGTTTGTCTTCATATATAAATAAAATTTTATTCGTGTATAATAAGTAAGCAGTGCCCCTCTTATTTGTTTAGTCTGTAGGTATATGGATTTTATAAACTGCAGGGAAAATAAGTTGCAATTTGACATAAGAGTACCAATTGTCAAAATTGTTTTTATTGTGGACACTACTTGGACTCCTTGTAGATCTCTTGAGTCATGTATAATAATCTGCTCACAAAATTTGTAATAATAACTGCGATCGAAAACTTGTGTCATGGGATATACAGCATTAGGAAGCTCATGCATTTAGGCTTGGTTGTCAGAAAAGGAAATAAGGCCCTGTTTTGTTCCCATTGTGTTGATGATACCTTCTGACATTGCGATTGAATGTATACCTAAAAGTAAGTGCCTATCTAATAGTTCGACTACTTCCGTAGTAACTTTTCGTAGTAACGGATTCTACCGGTATAGTCGTTATTAAATCTATTAAGCGATTTTTAGTAAATGGGCTAGTACCTACCAGAACCAATTTCGAATTTACAGCTTTCAAAATATTCCCAAATTTACAGTAATAGGTATAGGAGACAGTACAAAAGTATTTTTATAATTATTACAGTTAAGTGACAAACAGGACAAATAGGACAGGACAAACAGGACTATAACACAGTTCAGCCATTTCATTTAAATCAGGTTTTTTCAAATAATTATTTGTGTAACTTACGAAAAATAAGTAGCACTTTAATGGACGAATTTGGATGTTTACGGATGAGTTCGCTAAAGCAGTTTGCCTAGATACATGTTGCATACAATTTTTTGTGTATATGCTTCTCCAAATATCAAGTTAGCAGAATAATAAACAGTTCCCGACATTTATAGGAAATCTAGCGACTTTATAAGATAGTGTCCGCTAAAATGTTTTGCCATGGTATAATAATTATTTAAGATACAAGTATGGTAACAGTTCATCTTATGGCACAAGATGGGACAATTATCAAACGAGGCTGAAGGCCGAGTTTGATAACTCATCGTGTATCATAAAATGTAGTTACGATAAGAGTATCTTACAACGTTTTATCTACTATCTATCAGTGTGACCATACGACTATCATATTTGCTTTAGAAATAATTAGTAAGCGATAAATAATAATTATGCACAAAAAAGTAGCAGGTAGGTACGTAGGTATATATTTTGACTTCTGTCAGTACTCTTCTGACATCTCTGGGAATGAGAAGTTTTTCCTCGGGCATCGAAATAGCATCAGCAATGTGACTGTGAAATGTCTTTCTTCAACATCTCCCGATGTTCAGTTAATGGATCAAATTGCGAAAATTTTGTAATTAACGTTTACAAACAAGTAAGTTTAATTTGGTTTTAGTATTAGTTTAGTATTAGTTCCGTGGCGAATGATACCTGTATCAATTGTTTTAGTTCTGTATCTACATCTACAACAAATGCACCTACAAATTCGAAACTATGGCAACTTGTCAACAACAAGCAAAATTATCGAAAAAATTAACGAAATAATACACCCTTCTAGACCCAAATGAAATGTTCCTATTGGTCAATTTGACGATGAAAAAAAATAACCATCAAAAGGTTTACATAAAATATTAAATCGTTTTACCTGGGTCATTCTCTTGAATTTGGTTTGAATGAGATAAGTCCTCAATTAAAACAATTCCCGAATCGTTTTCGTCTGCTACCACTTTGTCAATTTCTGTATACCTGCAGTTAAATAATTTCACACGTTTGATAGCCGGTGTAACAGGCAATTCATTTATATCATTTCCAGTTGCTTCTTGTATAAGCAAACTCAAGTCAAATGAACACTTTCGACGCTTTCGCCCCATGCTTTAGGGGAATCACATTTTTAAATTTTAAGTGCATAAAAATAAGATTGTAGCTCTCGACACACATTCACCAGTTCTGAATAAATGTTTTTATTCCTTTCCAGAGCCTTTTTCTTTAATTTTTTCTTCACGCAATGATTTGACGATAAGAAATCGTACAAAATGAAATGTTAAAAACTATAAATTTGCAGAAGCTAAAACTTACAATTATACCATGTATACTTATTGCATTATAGTAATCAATTAAAATATCAATTAATTATTTTTATATAACGCAAATTTAAAATTAATTATTCGAAAGATGATTAGTCGACGTTAACGAATGTTCAATTTGTTCCTAAAGGTGAACGAAAACCTTTCAGACAGTTTAACCGTCTAATAATGCGCAATGAATCAGTAAAACATCCGAAGAATCAAAGGCAGCAGTGTTAAATTTGTTCAGTGGGCACGAGCAGCTATGGGTCACACACCGTTGCTTCTTGGCGCAGCCGGGGAGTGGATCAGGCACCGTAGCGACCACACGCATTTCATGTAAAATATTAGAAATATTTGGTATGCAAAAAAATATACAAACTACCTTAGATTATGCACATCGCAGGGCCGCTGTTGGCTAAAATGCGATCCACGATCTTGTTGTAGCGGTAAAAGTACATAATTTTATATCGATTGTTTGTTCACTGAAAGCTATCACGACAGAAGTAGGTAACAAAACTTAGCGTTTAACGGAAATGGGCAGGAACATTTTTTTCATTGGGTAGGTAGGTATGTTTGTATTACGAAAAAGACTTAAAAATAAAACCATTGCACAAACCTTTTTATTTACGAATTATAGGGGGTTCGATATTTGAGTGCAAATATTTCAAAACACCATAAATAGATGTTGCTTTTATCCCACTGAAACAGCAACTCTTCAGCTTCATTAAATCAGAAGGCATTAAATTTTTAACATTCATCTTTGTCTCTCAAAATCTTCAAAAAATGCACATAAGACAAGAAATGTGCCGTATGCACAAAATGCACCGTATGCAAAGTTTAACGACTGGAGAAATAAAATAGTGTCTCTTCTATAACCTATAACAAAGGCGTAAAGTACAACGCTTATATAGGGTGTCCTAGAATTCGATCACGGAATTGTAAGGACAATTTGATTTCAATTTTTTATACTTTATTTAATTGATCTTCTATCAATATAATGTCAATTTCTTGCATGTTTTAATGACGTAATTTATCACATTAGTACGATAAAGATGCCATATTGGTTAGGGTGTCCCTTATATGGGTGAAACAAATTTTTTTTCGGATATCGAAATGCATACCCCCTAATTCTTTTTAAACTACCCAGACTTACTCAAATACAAAATTTTATCTTCCTACGTCAACATTAACCCGTGCCGACAGGGCCCTGAAGATTTTGAAAATTGCTGTTTTTAACCGTTTCCGTTATGTAGCTAAATCAATTGAAATATTTATATTTTATAAAAATAATAATCAAAAAGAAAGTTAGTAAACAGGTACTTATTTATTAAAAGAAGATAAAATTACAGATTAGCCAGGATATTTTCTTTTGAGGGTCTCTTTTTTACAGTCTGGATACAGATTTCTATGCTCTTGCACACAGCGTAGCAAAAATTGCTTTTGTTCTTCCTTTGCAGTGATCAAACCATGAAAATCTTGCATAAGTTTCACAGCCCTTTCAGCTGTATCATTAACTGCCCTTAAAGAAAGAACCTTTCTTTTTGCCTCTAAATAGGCAACATCTTCTTCCCACGTAGAAACGGGGTTCTGGAGGAAGTTCTCATTAATTTTTAATCGAGAAAACAAATTTGTGCTCTTGACAGACACAAAATCACTTAATGATTTTCCTGCAACAATAAATAAGGCAGTATCATTATCAGTTTAGTGAAAACAGTGTAAAAAGTAAAACTATGTATTCCCGCTTACCATAGAAATAATCAGACATGTCATCTTTCGATGGAATGTATCTCTTCCCAGAATCATACAAACTTTCTCTTTGTAAGTTCACTACAATGTTCCCCTTGGTTTGTTCATCAACTTCATCATCAACGAGTGATAAAACGGCAATTTCTTCTGACAAGTACCAAAGATGTTGACTAAACTTGCTCAGGGCTGCTTTGGAGATCAATTTGTCAACAGTTTCATATTCCTTAAGACTCTTTAAAAAGCACAAATCTTGATTTGGTGCCTTCACCGCCAGACTACATCCAAGCCATGGTTTCACATATATAACCGCAATGAATAAACAAACGTCATGAAGTTCTCGTTTATCCTTGGCGCTAATTTTGAACTGGGATTGCAACAAACATATTTTCAAAGAGTAAATAGCTCTAGCCATCCACCTTGCTTGATGCATCGCTCCAGGAGGTCTGATTTTAATTTTTTTCTCATTATCTCCTCCTAAGAAAATAATAGATAGTTCAATCAGTTCCCGATAATCGTCACGTACAATGGATTTTTGCAGTTCTTGAGTATAAAATGTCAACAATTCTTCTATTGTTGTATTACAAAAATGTTGTGTGACGAAGTCGGTGTATGTTTCAATAGCAGCAGGATTAATAGTTTTCCAGTTGTCTCTAAACTTTTTGAACATCGGGATATCAGGGCTACTTGTGATTTGGTGGATTTTTGTTTCGAACACACATTTTAAGACCAGTTCGTAAACGTGATGGCGGCAAGCAAAGAGTACTAATTCCCTGTCTAGTTTTTGTTCCAAAAGTACACAAGCTCCTTTCAATCGCCCTGTATTAGACGCAGTTGTGTCACAGCACATTATTTGTACTTTGTCATCGAGGTTCCAGTCATAAAGTGCGTTTAACACAGCTTTAGCTTGATCTTGACCGGAAGAGCTCTCCAGTTTGGGCACAGCCAGAAGTTGTTCCTTTTCTCCAAATGAAATAAGAATTGGCAGGCGTTATTCTTTAGAACTTCTCACGTCCAGTCCAGGTAATAATTTCCCATCCCAGTGAACGGTCACCATTTCAGGCATATTATTCTGAAAATCTGATTTTATAGATTCCGCTCTATCATTTCTACTCTGTGTGCGAATGCGTTGAATGGACGATTTGTTTATCGGGAAATCATCACAGCTAAGATCTAGTGCTTCTACTACAGCCTGAAGTATATAGACAGAATCCCTTATGCTTAATTGACATCTATCGAAGGTTGCAACTAACTTAGGCGTGATAAAATCTTTCCTTCCTCTTTTTGTAGTAGTTCCAGAACTTACCGTTTGAGATGTCGATGGCAAAGGTTCCTCAAGGCTTTCATCAGAGCCGGTAGGTTGATCGTGATGTCCTTGCGTTTCTATAAAAAATCTTGTGTAGTAAGAGATGACGATAAACTTTCGGAACACATTTGCTCATGTCTTTTTTTCTTTTCTTTTAATTTTCTCTGTCTTGCCCTTTCTTCTTTCTTGGCTAACTTTTTATCTACACCCGCTAAACATCCTGGACGCCCTGGTTCTCTTTGTCTTTGTAAAAAGATTTTATCTTCCTCTATTTTCATCCGTTCCAAAGCATCAGCGTGTGCTATATCGAATAAATTATCTAAATTGTTTTGAAAGTCCTCTTCACGGAGCTTGTAAACATCTTGCGTTTTTTTGGAATTTTTTTGCAACTCCCTCCAAGCATGGTGAAGATTCACAAGTTTTTTTACACAGTTAGGTATAGCTCTGGTAGGGATTCTAGCTTTTTCCCAGAATATAATACACTCTCGAACGACTAGATTTGCGCTTTCACTAACAGTCAATTTAACTTCGCGAATGTTAAAAAAAAGTACTGCAAGAACTTGACGGTTAGAGGGTAACTTTGCGCCTGTTACTTGATGATTTACGTCACCAACTAAGAAAATATTTTTTTTATTGCTTCTTAATTCCACTGCCATCTTCTAAATGTAAAACAATACGTGTTAATCACGAGAATAACTGAGAACGAATGACAAATTCCGCGAGTACGCGCCGCTACTTTCGCACAACTTGTATGAACATGATTCGATGCAAGTCGGCACGGGTTGTCGTACTCCAAATAAGGTAAAAATTTATTTCCGAGTGTTTTAGGAGCAAATGAACAAAACTAAGACCTATGCGTAAGAAAATAAAAACTTTGAAAAATAAGGGACACCCTAATATTGGTGCCTATTCCACTCGCGTTTTGTGAAGTGAATTGCACGGCAAACTGACACTAAAATAAAATACAATTATGTAAATTTACTTATTGTACTTAAACGTTATAAATGACAAACTGCACAAAGTTTGATAGACTATCTCACTTCAGGAGATGTTGAAACAGGATATTTAATAGCCGCATTGCTGTTATCTCGATGTCTTTGAAAAACTTTCTTCTTATGCAAGATTTAGTCTGGCATACACGATAGGACTTTTCGGCGGATTTGTTCCGCGAAGATCGAGTCCGTGAAAAAGTTCACTAGTTTGTAGTAAACGATGATTCTGGTCCATCGTACTATGTCCTCCATAATTAAGTCCGACAGGATAGAATCCATGAACCAAAATCTTTGAGCAATGTTGACTAAAATCCGTAATTTTTAGTTTCGTTCTAGCGGAATAAATAACCTGGCATACATAAACGGAATTTTTGGCGGATTTTGCCCGCGAATGTTCGAGTCCGTGAAAAACTTAGGTCATTATAAAATCCTACAGGGTAGAATCCATAGACCACATTGGTGCGAGCAAAATATTAATAGCTTGGCATATATCAGCGGACTCTTCAGCGGCCCGCGACGGATAGAGTCCATCAAAAACTTCATGTGATTGGGAAACGGTAATTTGAGTCCTTCATATTATCTTTTGATCTTTTAAGCACTTTTAAAAACCACGGATCTAATCCGCAAGGGTCAAATTCCTTGAAAATTATTGTACCCCACACACGAAGGAACCTGGTCTGTCAGCGAAGCTGGTCACATGCGAAAGATTTTCGCAAATCAAAGGTCCTTTGCAGAAGAGTCCGCTCATGTATGCCAGACCATTCAAGCATGCTGAAAATATCACGGATCTGATTCGCAAGAACCAAATTCCTTAATAATCACAAATTTGTGTTCCGAACATCACGACTGGATCTGGTCTGTCAACGAAGGTGAAAAGGACCGAATCTAGCGGATTAACTCTTTTGCAGGCTAAGGGATAGAGGCTATTTTCGTAATGATGATAGAGGGCATGACAGATGAAAAAAATGAGTCTGGCGAACTACTTCTGTTTGTATAACAATATTATTTCTCGTTTACTTGTTAATTCTTAAGATAATATGATAGTTGTGGTCACGTAGATAGTAGATAAAGCGTTGTAGCATACTCGTATCGTAATACAAACTGTGAATTACTTACGCAGCGCAGATATTTATATACTTGCTTCAGAGTGAAAGGAGCTGTAACATAAGAACAAAGTGACACAAATTACGTCTGAAAGGTCATTTTTATTATTATATTCTCAGTAGTTTTTTATTTTGTCTTAAAATTGCATAGATACCTATTCGCAGACGTGATAATTTTGAAAAAAAATCTCACTTTTACCGATAAAATCTGCTTTACAACAGACTAATAAATCTGCATAATATACGAAGGTGAGGAAAGTCTTTCCGGTTTCAAGTGTTTGACTGTCTGAAGGAGATAGGATTACTCTCTGGTCGCACTATGGAAAGACAATCCTGGAATGGTCAAACGTGTACCCGCTTTTCTGACACCTGACACCATATTGACCAAAGATAGGGTAGTATTGATTTCTGATAAATTAGAACGTCTCTTACTCCTTCTAGCACTAAAATAGTTTCCTCTCTTTCATACGAAAATCAAAATGATGTATCCGAAGTAACTGCATATGTGATAAAACTCTTTGACTATTGTCGTCTGTCTTTGCATTACACCAATAAAGACATTTTATTCGCAAACTCTTAAGGGCACATAATGTGTTTCAAATTGAATACACTATCACAATAATTGAATAAAGGTGATTCTGAACAAGCGACAGAAATGAATATACTTATCAAAAAATTAAGTGATGAGAGCTGCGAATTCCCACTTTTCCCGCAACGGATTTTCGTACAATTTTGTGCAGAAATAAGTTTAACCGGTAAGCCGTTCTGTAGCATGCAAGTTGTGAAATGAGATACAGAGCGACATCACTACGGTTTAATGTTCCTCAGATCACTTTGGAACGTAAGAGATGTTGCTAAAATTATGATGAGCAACAACAGACACATTTATGGATACTTTGTAATAGTATTTTTAATTAGTCAACTTATCTTTACGCATCACCAGAATAGCAGAAACAGTTTTGCCTGGTCAAGTAAAATTAGAACAAACTATGAAGTGCAATAAGCATAATTATGTCATTTCAGGAATTCAGCTTATTTATTTATTTTAGGCACATAACGTTGGAGTTTTCAAAGAAGAAAGAAATTGTTATTGATCGCCCTGAAAATTATTGAGGTACATACCTAATTAATCTCAAGATGGTAATACATTTAAATATCTTATGGTACTCACATTATGGAAAATGACTTCATAACATCATCAGATGAACTAACTTTTTACCCTAAAATAGGTGTGGACGGAGAAGGTATCATTTATACGAAACAATCTGCATAAAGAACCGAAGCGCTTCACAGACACTTTTGTCTTTCAAATATTTTTGCTTCGCTTAAGAGACTATCCAGAATACATAAGACAAGCCCGCAAAAATACTTCAAAATTTATGATCGTTGAAATGTGTACACTTCTTTACATGTGCAGCCGACATGAGTTACTAATGTTGAACACTTTGTCATAGATGAAATACTGAAAGTTCACACATATGTGATCTCCAAAAGGTTTAACTTTCACAAGAGCTATTGTTGCTTTTAATATTCTTCAAGCTTCAAAATAGCGGGCAAGAATTTAGTGACTTTAATAAAAAATGTTCTAGTTATGCCCGATACGGCGTTATTAAAGTAACAGCACCATTTTAATTTCGTTTATAATATTTCATTTAACCCAGTTAGCGTGCTTTTTTGCGGAGTAGCAATATCCGTCCATTTTGCACAACAGATTTAGATCAATACAAAATATAGGTATTCGTATCTATAATTAGCGAGTAATATTTTTTAAAACTATAAAATACAAACGTCACGAGGTTCAAATATCTAGCTTTTTGGGGCTGTAATTTAGAGTAGGTACTTTACCAGATTCATCCTAGTAAACGAATAATTTAAAATTTAGGAAATATGGAGAAAGAAAAACCTTTCAAGGAGGATTCATCGGAATAATAAGGTTTAATAATTAAAAAAATAAATATTCAAGAGAAAGAAGCTATTAACTGCTTTGCTTGCTTCTGGTTTAATAACGTACTTACGATTTACGAAACAATATAAAATTAATATTTTCTTGGTTCACTTTTTGGTAGTAATTCATGTTGAATTAATAAAATACTCTGCGTACTACCAATGTAACAATTTATTATAGAATTGATCGGTTTCAAGATTTAAAAAATCTCATCTTCCAGAATATTATTACATAAAGTAAAATTTATTTACAATTTTAATGTTAAAAACTGAAATAAATGTGTGCTAAAAATAGGGGCTATTTTTACCCCCTCTCCCATTTAAAAATTTCAAATTATTTTTATTTCATCTTATTAGGCATAATTACACAAAATTTCGTTGTTTTTCCTTTAACGGTTTTGGAGATATTTAATAAAAACGATTATGAGAAGTTCACTTTTAGGGTGCCGTACCATCCTTAGGATGCATTTTCCAGCCTTTGATTGCAGGGACTTGCTTTCTTATTTTTGGTTTTGGGGTAGAAGTCCCTGGTTTAGTATTGCACACCGTTTTCGGGAAACCTTTCTTATTTCTGGAAAATTATATGAACTGAAAATTTTATAGAAATAACTAGGTGACACAGTACCTAATTAAACTCGACACGTGTTTGGCTAAACTACCTAAACTACGTTGCTAAGTATAAGTACCAAACCTCCTACTACTGAAGTAAACCCAATCGATAAACTTAGAACTTTTTGAACATAAGAGCAATAAAATTGGTTTCTTAGAACTGGAGGGCAAGTATTTATGGCTAGTCTTAAATTCTATCTGATAAATTTAGGCAGGGTTGAGTTTGGAATCGGACCATAATATTACAGTAATAATTATTAGTTCTAAGAAAACAATTTTATTGCTATTATGTTCCAAAAGTTTTAAGAAACCATGTAGGTATATCGATTCATTTTACTTCAGTAGTAGGAGGTTTGGTATTTATAGCAACATAGTGTAAGTTTAGATTTGGATTAATCTTCAATTTCTGTGAATGCTGACGTTGTCAGCGAAACACGTGCGAGTTTAATTTCTATGTCATTGTCTTTTGGCGCATGGGGTTTACTTTATTAAGAATTCATAGTTAATTTACCTCCAAGTTTTCGATCCAACCACTGTGTGAAATAGGTAATCAAGTTTGTTGTTCGGCATTTTTTTATAACATAAATAGTCCGACCACGTTATCTTGGCGAGCCTAAGGACTGTAACTGCGCTATTTTAACAAGGCAGCGCACAATTACCATAACTAACAGATCCTCCACACGAATGCGGCGAAACTAGCAATATTTAATATTTAGGCGAAACTATTATTCTAATTGTGGGCTGCCTTCTTAAAATAAATCAGTCGCATTCCTTAGGCTCACAAAGTTAATGTGGTCGGACTATACGATGTTTCCTATAAAGTTCTCTACATATGGGAAACTTTTTTATTATCCTTTTATCAAATATTGCATGTTTTGAATGTGTATGGAAAACCGCAGACCAACTGGTTTCGTCCTTCTGGGACAGCTACTTTGAGTAATTATCTAGTATTAATTAGTGGTACTGGACCGTTCGAACAACTACTCCTCGGGCAAATACCCCGCCAGGCATTGAATTATAGAACTAAATCCAGATTTTTTGTACTACGAGACGTTTCAGACTGCTACCCCACCTAAGGTGGCTTTGAAACAATCCTAATTTGTCTCCATGTACGTACGTGCTTTTAAGCAGGTCTTTCTTCAAATATTGCATGTTTTGAATGTGTATGGAAAACCGCAGACCAACTGGTTTCGTCCTTCTGGGACTCATCAGTACGGTGCTCTCCCCTACACACTCAAACCATGCAATTTAATCTCGCTATATATGCTGCCGCGCTCTGGACAGATATCAGCAAGTGACAACTACTTTGAGTAATTATCTAGTATTAATTAGTGGTACTGGACTGGGTATTTGCCCGAGGAGTAGTTGTTCGAACGGTCTAGTACCACTAATTATCCTTTTATGAAAAATTATTCTCCATAAAAATCTCTGAATTGCCCAAAAACCAAAATGCATTCGCAACATTCCAAAAATATCGGATAATATACATACAGGGGCGGTAAAAAAATAATAATTTGACTCAAGAGTAAAGTACCCTTATTTCTGAAAATAATTAAAAATGTTACTTGTGAAAGCTATTTAGTATAAAGAGTTATGGATAATTATGAAATAACAGCCACCTACGATCATATTAATTTTACGGACTTATCACAAGTTATCATAGAAATCACAAAAATAAATTTGATCATAGTTGGCTGTTATTTCAAAATCATCCATAACTTTTAATCTGAATAACTTTCCTAATTAACATTTCTAATTGTTTTCAAAAATAAGGGTAGGTGCTTTACTCTTGTAGTCAAATGATTATTTTTTGATCTCCCCTATAGTGTGCAATATTTTTGGAATATTGGGAGTGATGCATTTTGGTTTTTGGGCAATTCAAAGTTTTTTATGAAAAATGTTTTTTTTTCATAAATGGACAATAAAAAAGCTTTCCATATTATGTAGAGAACTTTAATTGTATATTGTATATTGTTAAAATTTCGTTACGTTGTAAGAATATTTTAAAGTGCAAAATTTGCCTAATTCGTCTTCCATTTTGTAGATACAAATTTTAATTTTTTTATGAGGAATACTCCATTAAAACTAGGTGATGCGATTAGGGGTAGGAACCTGAAAGCGGGAGCAAAGATCTGCAAGATTCCCAAGAAAGATTGATACTGTAATCTGCTTAGTAAAAATTGCCTGCTCCAGAGTACTGTGTACAGCATTATCATACTATTATGACACGTCAACGAATGATATATGGCGCAACTACAGACCAGTAGACCAGAAAAATAATGCACTTAATTCGGCATGAAGTTATTAAATAAATGGGAAAAATTAACTTATTAACTGTTGATGGGATGTAATAGAATTCTGATAGCTAGACGTATTTATTACTTTAATTAAACTGTTACTGGTATGAATACTAAGTAACAAACCATCACTACTACGGAAGAAGTTATATCATGGTAATTACCTACTTTGTATACGCGGCAGTTGGTAATTATTTAAGCATACTGTATAAAATGTCCTTATTTTTATTTATCGTCCATTAAATTTCTTGAATAATGTAACGACGAATAGCAGATGAAACCTGACAACAGATTCGCAAGATAGGTAGGTACCTAATGCCCAACTAACGAATGCAAATTTGAGGTTTTAGTAACTTACTTATGCTTTATGCATTTGCCGACACTACCACTTATTTCACGATGACATAAGAAACGTTTTGAGCTATCACGAGTATGCATTTTCTGTTTTACAACATAGCTACCTAACTATTTGCTTTATGGACTTTAAGAAGGTAAGTACCCACCAGATATAACAATTACTAGTACAGATTATTTACTTAAAAATATTATTGAACGCAGTATCATGTTTATTTCCGTTAAATGTTTATAAGGATACGTGTAAAATTTTGCTCCGTATTTATTGAAGCTTTTAGGAACTTGCGTAAAACGAGCTGGTCGAGTGTAGCGCATATTGTAAGCAGCTAGCGGACTCTGGCGGTGTCTTTCCGAAACTGCAGTCCGTGAAATATGAATCGCATCTCGCGATGTCCCCACTGCCTACAAAGATAGATCGACTGCTCGTTGACTATGTTGAATGTTAATTCATATGATAATAAGATTATTTATTTGTGCAGATTTTCTGTACTTATTGAGACTATTAAGATTCTTATTTGAGTTACTAGATATTAAATACACCTCTCACAAGTAGTTGCGTGATTTGTGAACTAGCATCTTATTTATAAATTTGTATGCTACGGAATACGGAAATTTCTATTAAAATACTATTAATAATAATTTTCTATAGCAGGCCAGAATATTCAAGCTTATTTGTCCAATAACTTTATTTTAATGTAAACACAATGGAGTTAGTTCCGACGTGTTAAAAACAAAGAAAAAACTTTATACAGAGTGGTGCACGAAAAACGGCCAGAGCTGTAGTGTCGTTATTTGTGACCCGATTTTAAAATTTTATACACCAAATTATGTGGCTGAAAGGATGCTATTTACCAAAATTGAAGACGTTTTCCCAATTTTGAAAATTTCTAAGGAACAATAGTCATTTACTTTCTTTCAAATGGCAACATATTTTTCTAATTTTTTTTTCGGGTTGGGCCTTTTTTTCTGAACACGATGTAATTTTTTGTGAATCGTGAAAAAATTCAATTAATTGATTAAAATTGACTCTCTTAATAGCATCAAATCATCCATGACACGCCATCAACTAAGCTATGGAAGAAAGTAATGTTCATTAGCAAACGATAGGAAACGACAATAACAATAACATTAACATTTAGTAGGTACTTTTTATTTTACAATGAACTCATAATTAATACCACTTTCTTCCATAGCTTAGTTGATGGCGTGTCATGAATGATTTGATGCTACTAAGAGTCAATTTTAATCAATTAATTGAATTTTTTCACAACGATTGTGTTCATTGTGTTCAGAAAAAACGGCCCAACCCGAAAAAAAATTAGAAAAAGTATGTTGCCATTTGAAAGAAAGTAAATGACTATTGTTCCTTACAAATTTTCAAAATTGGGAAAACGTCTTTAATTTTGGTAAATAGCATCCTTTTAGCCATATAATTTGGTGTATAAAATTTTAAAATCGGGTCACAAAGAACGACACTACAGCTCTGGCCGTTTTTCATGCACCTCTCTGTATATTGTTTGAAAGTGCATAAATTGGAAAATAGGTAGAACTTGGTATCGCAGTCAAAATATAGCAACAGAAGGTCATGCTCGTGAAAAATGTGAACTAGGGCCGATTGTTCTTGTTCAATATAGAGGTTGTACACACAGTAGTTGGATCAAGAACTTAGACGTAAATTCACTATGAATTCTTAAAAGTTAACCCCACACGCCAAAAGACAGTAATTAAACTCGACACGTGTTTCGCTGACAACGTCAGCATTCTCAGAAGTTGAAGATTAATCTAAATCTAAAATTACACTTGTTACTAGAAACACCAAACCTCCTACTACTCAAGTAAAATTAATCGGTAAACCTATATGGTTTCTTAGAACTTTTGGAACATAATAGCAATAAAATTGGTTTCTTAGAACTAATAATTACTGTCATTATGGTCCGAATCGAAACTCAACCCTACCTAGAATTATCAGATAGAATTTAAGACTAGCCATAAATACTTGCCCTCCAGTTCTAAGAAACCAATTTTATTGCTCTCATGTTCAAAAAGTTCTAAGTTTATCGATTCATTTTACTTCAGTATTAGAAGGTTTGGTACTTATAGTAACGTAGTGTAAGTTTAGATTTAGATTAATCTTCAACTCCTGAGAATGCTGAAGTTTTCAGCGAAACACGTGTTGAGTTTAATTACTGTGTCACTGTCTTTTGACGTGTGGGGTTAACTTATTAAGAATTCATAGTGTACAGGTTGTAGTCTTGTAGTGATCATAAGGTTCAGTTTAAAACCATTTTCCAATTTATACATTCATGGAATCATTCTATATAATGGCTAACTTTTTTATTTGAAACGGAGAAAGTTTGTTAAATGGACAAAGTTTAATCATTTCTCGAGAAGGAAAACAATCGAGCATCGCATCTTTGAGATATGGCTATCAACTTCACCTTAACTTAAACGGAACGACCAACTTTCGATTGCACCAACACATTTAAAATCAAAAACACTCAAAAAATTATAAAGTGACCCACCCACCACCTACAGTCAACCGTTTTGGAGTTGCTGGTAACTGTTCACGGAATCATTCTACAATGGCCGTGGAGCTTAGACAATGCGAAAAATATCTCCAGCAAGTGAACCAACTTGTACAGTGCCCGTCTAAAGTCCGTTTCCCCCCTACTAATTTTTGAACCATTTGAGGTACATCCATGAAATTTTGTACAAGGTAGTCACAGGTCACAAGATATTTTTTGACGTAATAATGACAGCTGTCAGTCTCAAGATAGCGGTCAGGCGCCATTTCGAAAAAAAAATTAAATGGGAAGGAGGGTCATGTGACACCTCGTTTTAAAGGTATTATCGAGTGCAACATCATACTAAAATATGCCGTCGATATCTGAAAACCTTACAAAATGGTGGCTGATCAAATTTATAAATAATCACGAATGTTGCTTTCAATCATAGTATTGTATTCGAAACAAAATTCGTTGTCGCGGTAACATCCTGTTTTGTACTTGTCAAATAATGTACTTAAGTCTGTTGAGTTTTTCATTTAGGAAAAGTGTGACCATGGCTCGTAGCTTAGACGATAAATTTGAAGCGGTTTTGGTTTTTGGAGAAAATGGAAGAAATTACCATCCTTGGTTTTCTTTTCTGTAATGCTGTAACAGTTCCTTTTTTAAAATAAAAAAAAAAAACATTTTTTGCAATCAGCTATTTTCTTCTGATTGTGAATTTACATTAATAAAAGACATTCGTAAGCTTCGGGATTTCCCGGTAAGCGGTAGTTTTTTCTTAATAAACGTTTTTCGCCTCTTATTGGACGACTTCATTAAGAGATTTCACTAGGTACAAATTGGAACAAAATTCAGTTAGAAAAATATAAAATTTAAAAATTGAACAAAAGATATCGACGACATATTTTAGTATGATGTTGCACTCGAGACCTTTAAAACGAGGTGTCACATGACCCTCCTTCCCATTTAAAAATGTTTTTCAAAATGGCGCCCTACCGCCATCTTGAGACTGACAGCTGTCACTGTTACGTCAAAAATATCTTGTGACCTGTGACTACTTTGTACAGAATTTCACGTATGTACCTAAAATGGTTCAAAAATTAGTGAAAATTGAACTTTTCCAAAAATAATCTCTAATTAATAATCGCTAATATCTAGAGAATTATTGATTTTAAGTATGTATGTACTAGCATACCAGAATACCTTTACGAAAATTGTTCAGAATTTTATGAAGAATTCTAAGGTGCAGCCAAATAGGAAGCGTTCCATTTAAAAAATAGCTTTATTTCCCTACAGTTTGATGCCTCACCCTGTATAAAAGATATTTTTAAAATATCCGTGTTAATGCATCCCTATTAATTTGTTGGTTCACTCGATAATGGACTTAGCGGCTTAACTGACTCCCCGCCGTATTTTTTCAATATAAATGTCACCAGTATGTCATTTTTGTATGTAAAAATAAAGGAATTTTAAACGAAATGAAATATTGGCAACATTTATACTGACAATAAATGTTGATCGTGTATGTTCGGCACCTTTAAACAATAATTGAACACACATGTATAATTCTTTGACAAACATTCGTTCCTTTATGTTTTGCATGTTTCAAACTAATAATTAAAGACGTGCAGTTCTAGCGTTTCCGTACCAGGCTTAGTTTGTCATTGTGGCGGGAGTACAGTTCCAAATAGGCATAAAAAAGAATTACAAGATGAGAGAAAAATATTTTAAAATTGCGAAAAGTAACTTGGCAAATGCTTTCTTTACGAATTAAAGGCGGTCATATTTGAAGGCCCATTTATATTGGAAGGATTTGCTCACCTCTAAATTATTTTAGGCAAATTTTCCTGCGTAATTTTGCTCCCGATAAGAATATATCAATTTTACAAATTCTGGAGGTTTCACCACCCGGTTGAAAAATTGATCCAGTAATTCATTTTTGCAAACGGGACGACCACGCCATTGAAAATAGGTAAGTAATATAAATGAAAATAGTTCTAAAGTATGGAAAACGAAAAATTAGGAGGGGTCTGCTGCCTAACTGTCTCCTCTAAAATGAAACTCCGCTAATGCACTATTTGAACAACTGTAGGTAAGGTTTAAATTATTCGTTCACTTTTAGTTGGATTAACCTATACATTCTCAAGAATTATTTTCCAATTATATGTAGTTTATAAGACTGTTAAAAATGTATGGTTATGTGCTGAAAACTACAGTTTCATAGGAAAGAATTTAAAATAATAAAAATGTGCCTACAAGTAGACCGGAAATAAAACGTAAGCGAATATGTATTCCAGAGAGCTAAACATAGATTATCTACCTGTCATATCATATATAGCGGTTAGTATAACTTTTTATTGCCGATCCATTAATTAAGAGAAGCATCGACTAGCCGGAAATATATTTTGAAGTCAAATAAATCACAATTCGAAGCTGAAAGAGGATTTAGCTTCCAATTCAAATCCAAATACACCTATGTAATATTTGCAGAAATCACTTACCAGAACGAGTTAGTTTTGTTAATCAGAGATGTGAAAGATGACTTACCTGAAAATAAATAAAACACATTAGCAGAATATGTTTATAGAAAAGTACGCCAATTTAAAAAAATGTCGTATATAGAACTAATTTTAAAATTAAACTCAATTCGTTTAAAACAAGTAACTCATTACATAATGAGGAAGTTTGGTAATCAATTGTTGCTTTCGACGCATTTCAAGTTCATCAAAGATTGACATTTTCGGGAGGAAATTGACAGTTTTTAATACCTACGTTATCATCATTTTCAAGAATCTCCTTTTAGAGTGAATGACAAATGTAAAAAACAGACTTTATGTCCCACTTTGTCAATTTGTTTCGGAAACTCACTCTATCTCTGTCTACTTCTTGTTCTCATTTGACGCGATTGTGTCACGTTGATTTCATATCCGCTCTTAAGTCACTCGCAAAGAATTCCAATTATTTTGCAAATAGATCAGATTATTACGCGTCGTTATGTAAATTCGAGCGCTGGGTCTATTTTACGGTTATCACCTAAAGGTTAGACACACTGGTGTGTACTTATTTTTTGTATCTAGCTAGAAAGTTACAATTGTAATTTCAAGAAATTCGCGGAAATGCATTTGTTTCAACCATTTTCAATAATATTCGTAAAAGCGTAAAGTTATATAAGTGCTGTATTCCCTTAATTAAGAATTAACTACTTAACTTTTTACTGTCTGCTTATAAAAAGTTATTAAAATTGGAAATTAAAGTTTCTCTTTTTGTGAATTATTTACGTTTCATGTTTTCTCTTTACACTTTCCTGGCAGTTATAATTAGTTCAAAAATAATATCAAACAGACTATCTACAACAAAATAGCTATGTAGAAATTTGCAAATAGAAGTGTGGAAGGAAGTGTACGTATAAGAATTCAACTTGCTACTTAAAGTTTGAGCATTCATTGTATATGATTTGATTATGAGTGGTATAACAATTTATAAACTACAATTTGTTCACGTAGGCTGCAACCGTCATTTCGTCTGGCAATCACTGCATTCTTTCAATTTGAAAACAATGATTGTTCGTAGTTTATCAATGGTATGGTCATTACACGATTCTGAAGTTTCTGTAGACCATAATAAATTCATTATTTGTGTTATTAGAATTTTAAGAATCAATTCATCCAAAATAAGTTAAGTACATAAACAAAACCGCCAATCTTAGGATTTTAGAAAATGTTTCATTGTTTATGCTACATGTATATAATTTTTGTTATAAAATGTTTCACTTGAATTTTTTATAGTGATGACGAACATTGCTTTACAATACACGTGTGTCGAGGATCACTATTTTTTTCTGCTTTGAAACCCTCACCTCGAAAATATGGGCGTATTCTTTTCATTAATACACGTTTAGAATTGAAATTTAAAACTGATCGAAGTAAATGGAAGTTAATAATGTTGGCCGGATCCAGACCGTGCTTCTGAACTGGATAAACGCAATATGTAGTAATAATCTGAGAAATTACATTTATAGATTACAGGCGAAGGTGTTGTAGATAAAGTTTCAAAAGAAAGAATCTACAGAGTAAGTATATTCTTTCTTTTGGAACTTTAGCAGAAACACGAATGACAGAGGAAGGGTACCAACAACAACGATTACTTTTCACCACGTATTCATGCTCAGATGTGTATTCCGATCTCCCGTTGTTTCAATTAAACAATGAAGTGAAATGATTGGTCATCATCGAATGGGTGACCATTTAGTATTAAGATACACTGGCCGACAAAATGAGTGGAATATTTACAGAATATTGTATACTTTTATTCAAAAATACATAGTCTTTCATTTCTAGCATACAAGTTGTCGGAATACAATGTCGATAGATGAAAATGTATTAAGGTACACTCAAAAATCTGGATTTAGTTCTACAATACAATGCCTGTCGGGGTACTTTCCCGAGGATTAGTTGTTCGAGCGGTCCAGTGACACTCAACAGTAATGTTTTTACTTAGTATGGAATATTATGCCCCCCAGTTCTAATTATTACACTCTGTAGTCTATTAACAGGCATTCGTTCAATCAAAAGCACGATGTCCCCCATGAGGTATGCTGTCCCAACTTTATCTTTCACAACATGACCCGTACATGATCTAAGAGATTTAGGTTGGCCACTTTAGAGTTTTATTGACCACGTCATTTGTTAACAAAATGCATGCAGATGCAGATTTTCTGAAAGGCTAAACATTCAGATCTCTTAAAATCAATAGTTTCTATTTTTACATATTTATGCACTAAATATTTAAAATATTTCACGGGTCATTTGGAGTATCTACTTCTTTGAAACTAAATTCATGTGTTAGATATACATAATTACCATATATACCAATATTACTATAAGAAATATAAAATAACTTTATGCTTGAAGAAGAGGGTGGTTGCAGAAGGTTTTCTGCAATAACTTTCAAGACATGTAAGATACAGCAACCAAATTTGTGTGGTATAGTTACTATCTGACCAAGGTTTCTTGAAAATCAGTTTCGGGAAAAGTGACAATTCAGGGCCTTAATTAATTTTAATCAAGATCGTCTGTCTAAAAGCCTTCTGCAACGCTCACTCCTCAAACGAACGTAGCTCTTCTCTGATGGGGAATCGGATGGGTATTTATAGGAGCTTTTATTCTTTGTCACGGAATCAGCCCTTAAATTTCCGTGGTGGAATTCTGGGACACCCTATAAAATTAAAACTTATTTTGTTACTTTATTGCGAAAACAAGTACCTATAATATGTGAATGAATTTATTTTTATAAATTCGTTCGATAATTGGAATCATCAATTTAATAGATTCGATAGTCCATTTCATTCGATTATTCACTTATAAATAAAGAAGTCTTGGAGATTAGGATGGTTTTGAATAATAAAACATCAGCAACAAAACAACCTTTACTTCATGTTATCCGCCGACAATTTTTGACTATGCAAGGTCAAAGAAATATTACTCGACGGAAGTTAATCATACAACGGACGCGGGGCGTCTATATTAGACTCAAAGGATCACGTCACTAACTATAATGTATCTGACTGATTGTTGGGTTCAGTCACCAACTTTTCAGTACCTTCAGCCGTATCGGAAAATATAGTGATGTTCACTGATTATTCTACTATGCAACGTTTATTTTTTTCTAATTGAACATTTCAAAACTGCATGTAAGTATCGTCAGCAGTTTGGTGCAGGCCTTCCTCTTCGATTCTTGAATATGAAAGGATGAAACTGAAATTTTTCACTTTCTGTGAATGTCTATTTAAGAGTGAGTTAATTCATTTGCATGGTACCACCTATTACCTTAACCTTATATCTTAGTTCCCATGTGAACAATAGCAGCGTTATCTCATAAAATGTGGGTTGTTTGTATAACGCTAGCAGTAATTACTGACAAAATGAGTGCTGGTGATGATGTGTTTTTGCATTTCTATTGTTCACAAGATTCGTGTTACAATATTAACACGTATTTTCTTTAATCGTGGCTCTTTCAAATGCTATTACATGTTCGTAAGTTTGACACAAATTAATTCATGAATTAAATGAAATATGCGGATAACGTCTACTTCAAGAAAGTCACTTCCTCAATTGCAAACATTTTAATAATTTTCCAATAAATGTCGTTACAGTATGCGACGCATATCCACGGGTCGCTCATCCAATATGAATTATTAAAGGAAACCAGTTGACATTTGCATATAGTCACTTAAGTTCATCTCCACCTTCACAGGACATAGAGTAGTAACTCTAACAAGATTTGAGTTATAAATTTAATAACCGAAGAATACGTTGTAGGCTAATTATAATTTATAAGAACCATTAAATTACCGGCACTGCAAACGAATTGCAACGAACACATTTGTGTGTGATCGCGTGTCAGATTCAGACGCTATGAGGGCGTTAAAACGAGGGTCAGAGTTCATACTAATCGCGAGAAAGTGAACACGTTGGCCTGCCTTTACTAAATACTTGTAGCGAAGCGATGTCTAGCAGGAAACGCTGCGGCAAGACGTTGATTAAACGCCATTATTAAAATATTTAAGGCATTTTAAATATTACAAATAAGTATGTACCTATATGTACTTGCAAGTAACTGACGTCTTTCTTACTGGTTTATCAACACCCCTTTTAAATAGTTCAATTACATTCCGCACTCGTTTCCTTATTGCAGGTCACAGGTTATATAAAAAATGATACCTACCTACTTTATCATTACCATTATTTTAAATTAAATGCGGTATGCTATGAAATTGATGAAACTATTAGGAGCAGTGGCGGTTTCTCCTTAAGGTCAATTGGTCAATGACCCTCCTAAAATACATATTCTAATCAAAGCCATAATTTTAATTAAAATATTTTTTGTCTAACAGTCTCAAATTTAAAATCCTCAGCGGACTGCATTCGCAGCAATACTAGAAATAGCCAAGCGTCAAGCCGCGCTGCGCGCTCGCTAGCAAGCCGGGACATTATTCAAATTGACCCTGCACAGCTCTTATGGCTTATGGAGAAATGCATGTAAAGAAGAACAGGGATAGCAGATGGCGAATTCTTGAGTGGAAGTGAGAATCACCTTTTACTCCTATATCTCCAACGTGGTCAATGTCCCGATGACAACTGCGCAGAATCGAGTTTAGTTCAACAGTATTCAGTTATATTTTCTCTGGATCTCAGTACTCTGCTCAGTTCTTCTTAGATAGCATGCGGGAAATCTTTCTTTATTGTCGCGGTTGTGAACTGTGATAGTTGTGAAGTTCTGATCGTTGAGAAATGTTATGTGTGTTTAGCAAAACAAGATGAGTGTTGTTGAGGATATATTTGCCTTAAAATCAGCTGGAACATTAAATTATGAACGCCGGCTTGAAAAGAGGGAAAGTGGACGGCCGAAACCAAAACTGAATTTGAAGCAGACAACAAAGGATAAAGGTAAAAATGTCCAAAGCTATTTTAAAGAATCGATGTACAATTTGTGCGACAGGATTTGTGGATGCAGTGTTAAAAATGCGTTCTTTTGCTATCCGTGCTTATTATTTTCAATTGATGCTATATGGGCTAAAAATGGAGTAACCGATATTAAACATTTAAAAGACAAAAATAAAAAGCATGCTTCTTTCCGTACTCATATAAATTGTTCAATTACGCCAGTTTAGGGCGTGTACATATAAGACAGCAACTTTATAATGTGTATCACAAAATCAGTGCACGACTTTAATGAATGAATACTTAGGTATATTTTAAACAAATTAATTAATTGTGTAAAATTTTGCGGAGTCTTTGAAATTGCATTGCGCGGTTATGTATATATTTTTAGTATGTATTAATTATAAGTCCCAAAACTAAAATGACCTCCCTGGATATTAACCCACGAGCCGCCACTGATTAGGAGTACACATATTAGTCAGCTATCCTTGCTTGGTGGGTGAGATTTAGAAGCTCACCGGCAGGGGCTACGCTCGCAAGCACCATCAGGTCTGTCTCCGCTTGCACTACCGGCGCATATTCTCTTTGCGTCTTTACCTTACAGAGGAGATAAAGGACAGAGAGAGAGTAAGTCACAGTATTTCATGAATGCACGATAATGTACCATTTTCATTTTAAAATAAACAAACTCATCCAATGGTACTGGAATAAACAAACATAACGGCTTCAAAATGCACATCAAGTAAGGACAGTATTATCTCAGTTGCGTCTTGGTGTAATCGCTATCTTTTTATTAGCCACGACATGCTCCCGTCGAAATAGTTCATTTCCCACTCCTTGTAGGACAGAGGCAAAAATATAAAGTTATGTCAATAAACTTGTGTCGCGCATAATACAAACACAAGCTGTTTGTAGTTTGTTTATCTTTTCTTAAACGATAACCCAGCTGCAGCGATTCCCCCACGCGCTCACGGTAATGCCATGAAAAGGACGCACCAACCAGCCGGTGTTGATAAGCAGAATGTTTGTTTATTGTGTACATCTCCTCTCCTCCGCCAAATGTTATGGTACATTCACCGCTTCTGGCCTGTTGTCATACGACTCCCTTTGTGACTTATCTTTTACATAATTATATTGGCAGCTCGTACGCCAAGGGCCAAGGTTCGTTCGCTGAGAATTGAATTAATAGGTATGTCAATTAACTATAAATTCTTTGCAAGATTACTCCGCACGCCAAAACAGCGACACGGCAATTAAACTTGACGCTTTATAGTTGACAACGTCAGCATCGCCAGAAGCATAAAAATTAACAAGCTTAGGCTTACACCACAGCATAATCACAGCATAATACAGCAGTTAAAGTTCTTGGCGGTGTCTTTGAACTATTTTAGCTGCATTTCGTGACCTCCAACTGTAAGTGATTTACTACCACGGCGCTTTATCAATCGGTTTGCCACTGGCATTAACTCGGCGACGGACGAAAAAGAACACGTGCGTAGCCTGAGAAGTTGCGCGGGCTACGCTGCGCGAGCTAGAAAATTTAAGGAGAGCTGTTCTGCTGTATTACGCTGTGCTTACACTACGATGCATAAAAACCAGCCCTCCTACACAAGATACAAAAATACCTAAGGTCAATAAAACTCAATAAAAACGAGGCGAGGCACACTAGACCTAGAAAATCTTATCGATTAAGCGTATCCAAAAATCTGTGTAACTATGGAAAACTTTCTTATTTTACAAATTTTTGCGTACAATTCAACGAAACCGAAACAAGATAATATGGAAAATTATTGACACAATACCGTCATAAGTATTGATAATCGATATATCTATAGGAAATTATCGATATATCGGCTAATATCAATATTCGATATTCAGCATTTGATGTCGTGCAGCCCTAGACAAACATACTAGTTAGAGACGAAGAGAGGTTAAATATTTGGGAAATTTACACGTGGAACAAAAATGATATGATGTACTTACTAAAAATTGAAATTAGCATTGTAGGGGGCGACATTAGGATAGATGGGTTTGATCTAGCGCCGAAGAAATTAGAAAGCAGAAAATCACCAGGTATATATGGATGTCAGCCGCTTGCTTGCTTTAATTAGGTGGCCTCTCAGTATGAGACATAACGGTGGTACAAACTGAACTGAGGGCTATAGGAAACCAAAATAAATGAAAAATTCCTAAGAGCATGATTATGTCTTAACCCTTAAATGCCCAAACTGGGTCCTCTAGGTACCCCAGTCATACACTTACTCTTTTAACTTTGTTACTTGCGCATGTTGGCAATATTGCGTCTAGCCATGTGTCAGTTGATGTTTAAGGTTATGTTACATAGTGTAAAATAACGGTCGGTTGTTTTACTTTTTAAATTCTTACATAATTAGGTAAGTGGGGTCCTCTAAGTACCCCGATTGGGTGTTTACGTATCCAACTTTTTTCTTGTCATTAAAACTTTTCTTTTAGATTACGCAAACAATGAGTAGGCGAAACAAGAATCGACCTCTAACTGAAAAGGAACTTGCTGATATTGCGGCAAAATTTGGGGAATTCACTGATTCCCAGGCAGAATACGATAATGATACATTTGACGGTGACGCAGACTACCTCGAAGAAACAATTTCCGAGTCGGAGGATGACAACGTAGAAATACAATCTGAAGAAGATCCAGAAGAACCACCTGGAGGTTCTGAGCTCTGAACGAAGCACCTTCAGGTAATCAATACATTGCAAAATCTGGCTTAGAGTGGTATAGTCAACCGTACCCTTCAACTAAGCGGCTGCATAGGAATATGCGCCATGAATTATTTTGTGTTGTATATAGAAAAGAACCCAGGCTGGAAGAAGCAAAGTCCTAGTCGAAGGCGAATGTTTCTCTTACAACTTGCGGACGACCTTGCTCTCAGCAACATGAAGGTCCGTTCTATGTACAAACAACATCATTCTTATGTGAAGGCTGCTCTAAGGGACTGTGGAATAGAGCCACCCTGTTCTTCAGAAGATGCGGACAAGCCAGCGACCGCAACGAGAAAACGGGGCAGGTGTCACAAGTGCCCAAGAAAAGAGGACAAAAAAGTGAACATATCCTGTGGTCAGTGCAAGAAGTTTGTGTGTGAACAACATAGAAGAAAGCTGATATCCGTGGTTTGCATCGAATGCGCTTCGATAGAATAAATAAAGCATTATTTTTAGTTTTCGAATTAATTAAGTTTTTTTGAATCTACTTTTCTCCTATGACTTTTTCAACAAAAATAAAAATTTCGAATTCTGAATGCTACTTTTATTAATTATTATGGTATAACTCATGTTCTAGAACCTACAGCAATCTGAAACTTGCAATAAATGAGGGGGTCCTTGGGAGACCCCACTTGGGCACTTACGTCGATTTTAATCACTTGGGCGTTCAAGGGTTAAAGTAATTCCTAACAAAGATACATACAGTAGTTGGATCAAGAACTTTGACGTAAATTCACTATGAATTCTTAATAACTTAACCCCACACAGTGGCACAGTGACACAGTAATTAAACTCGACACGTGTTTCACTGACAACGTCAGTATCTTCAACTACTGAGGATGCTGACGTTGTCAGCGAAACACGTGTCGAGTTTAATTACTGTGTGTCACTGTATTTTGGCGTGTGGGGTTAACTTATTAAGAATTTATAGCCTAACAAAGATACCAAGTCTTGAAAATCATTATTTTCTTGATATAGGTAGGTATCTGAATAACTTCCAGTGCATGGATTATTTTAATATTTTATGCGTTGTTTGTGCAATGGAGTAACGCACAAAATATTGCAATTTCAATAAAATTCGAGTAGTCAGTGGCTCGCTATGGAGTGGGTCGTCGACTCTTTTTTATGAATAATGGTTGCTACTTTCATTTATCAAGAAAATCAGCAAATTTCTGGATTTCTTGTGCTGTTTCATTTCTAAACTTAATCCTACGTTTTCAAGATAACTGAACTCTTAAACTGGGTACACGTTTGAGGACGGCGAGAATGAGGCAAGCCGAGCCCGAACGTACGCTCAGATGTGGACGATGCGGTGCTCCGAACGCGAAACAGATGCCTCACGTTATTTGTCGATCAACCCGAGGCATGACGAACACGAACCGTTGGAAGTATTCGTATATAAAAAGGATTCGTGTCCACCATGGCTAGAGAACATTCCTCGTTCAGATATCGTTCGAACCAATATTTATTTTCACCTGAGGCATGCGTTCGGCCTCGTCTTGCTGCCTCCACGTTCGTCCTCAGATGTGTATCCAGCTTTTTAAATGGGACCAAGAAAATGCATGAGGTACCTACCAAAATATCTGAAATAGTACGTAAGTTTCGGTAGATTATCGAAGTACTTCACCTCGTAATATTACTCGTTATTACCCATAAATACACTTTTGAATTAGATATTGATATATGATTTTCAACACCCGCTATCTTCGTTAGCAACCACTTTAGGACATAATGTTCATATAGAAATTTTGTTTCACCCGCAATGACTCACCCTGTATACTATGAAGGCGAGATTCCATAACATTACAAACTCTGCCAGAAATCTTTATTAGAATTATGCAAATAAGTATGACAGAAAGAAGCGGAAGAAATATTAGGGGAAGACCAATTCGATTTAGATGAAATATTTTTTTTAAAATACGTATAGGTATATAAATGAGATACTTAAAGAACGCCAAAGAAACTGAAATGCAAAACTAACACGCAGGCACACATACAGATTTATTTGACGCAATTTCAATACTGTACAAAAATAATTGCAGATAATCCGAGCAGTGGGAACTTAAAATATTCATTTGGCATTGCAGTACAATGGAAGTTTCTATTACCATAAAAGAACACAATTTGTTGTTGTTCTCTTATATTTTATGAATTTTATCTTCCATGTAATGATGTAATTACTTTGTAGGTACGCCCGTGACGACAAGTTTTTCGTGCAATATCACTCCAGATCCTGTACGTGAATTGAGTAGGTAATAAATTCTATTGTTATTCAATTGCAATTCTGTTAATTGATTTTATTGTTGAATTTTATAGCGCGACACTGTAACAAATGCACTTGAATGCGAAATGGTCTATTTTGTTGCAATGTTATTTGTATATGTTCTCGCTGCCTTACCGCAAAAGTTAAGTTGTTGATGTTAATTTAAACAAACCGTAACAACAGAATGGCAGGTAATGATAGTTTTATTCGTATAATTTCCAGTAAATAAACATTCTAGAATATAACTGCTATTTGAATTTCTATTCCGTTCCATATACAGAATACAGACCGATGCAATACCACATGTAATGACTACCACCGCTAAACAGACATACAGTGTTTCCTTTCAACAAGATTTTATTATTATTGTTGTGACGACTGACAATGCTTAAGATAAATTTCGAATCTGGATATGTTAGAAGTATACGCAAACGTATTTATTGACTTTCTGTCCACCTTCGGTACATAATCTCTATTTGTTTTGTTATCGACATAATGTGAGCCATTTGCATGGATAGATATCTCAATTTTGTTAAGAAACTCTGGCAATGATCTAATACAAGCGCAGTTTGCAAGAATTGTAGTTGAAATGCTTTAGAGCATTTCATTCCATAAGACAAAAAAACGGTACCAATAAACTTTATTGGAAGAATTATGAATTAAAGATCATTACTGACGATTGCAATAATCTATTTTTTTATGGGACGTTAAATATTAACCATCGTGTGGCTACGAGTGTGGCTAGGAGGCCGAAACTACGCATGGTATAGAATTGCCCTTACATCCGTATTTCCGGTGACCGAGATAATATAGGAACTTTCCCCAGACGTGCGATACAGATAGTATACTGAGTTTGAAATGTTGGCGGCTTTTAATATTTTTTCAAGATGTTGGCAACAGTATCGATAACATTATCCGCAAATACATATTTAGTGGAAAGTCGATAGATTCGAACGAATTCGTTAGTGATCAAATTGTTATTATAACTTAATGTTTATTTGTTAATTTTTCTCGATTTTCAATTTCTTTGAAAACATTTATATATCCTTCCCATCACCATAAAGTTCTCAGTCTGAAGACTGGTTGGACACGTACCTCCATTCTTTCCTATCCTGACCTAACCTACGCATTTCCCTAAAAGTAGAACATCCCCAACTATTTGAGAGCAGTAGTCTAATCTGGGCCTACTTCTACCTCTTTCTATTTTTATCTCTGACTTTAGTATGTAGCGAACCATTCTTACTTGTCTCAGAAGGTGTCCTACCATCCTATCTCTCCTATTCTTTATTGTCTTCCAAACCTCTAGCTTTTCTCCATGCGTCTGTAGCACCACATTTCAAATGCTTCTATTATTTTTCGATCCGCTTCTCCTATCTTCCAAATTTTGCACCCGTGTACAAAGCCGTAGTCCATACATACGTCTTTAAGAGTCTCTTCCGAGTTTCTACATTAACCGTTCCGGAGCATAGCAGTTGTTTCTTTTCGTTAAACGCAATATTTTTCTCTAAAATGTTTAATAAAAGTGCTATAGAAGAATCCCCACACCATGTATACTACAAACAAAAATCGTTAAATTCTAACTAGTAAACATTTTAGTATTAGGTCTTAGCAATACAATGCAAAAAATTACACGAAAATTTATTTACTGCTGATCTCGTTCGAATTTTTGATTTTTTACGCCTAACGACTCTAATTGAGATGTTTTTAAATCTCAGTGTACCGTGTCCCTAAATTTATTAATAAATTTATTGGGTGTTTGGGTTATGTGATGTAGTTGGAAAACGTGGATATTAAGGGTTGTTGTAGAGGGTCAAAAATTTCTAGTTATCCACGCCACCAAAACTCTTTATAGAATTAACTTTATTATTCAATCAAGTATTGGAGGTACATGAATGTGTTTCATCTTTTGTCCCTACACTTCTCGTATCGGATTAAGTAGTTTCAAGGGTAGGGAGTAGGGAATCATACATGTATGTTTATGGAATTTACACCTAACTGCTCTCAGAAGAAGTTAGGTACCTGCCGAGGTACCTGCTCATAGAGTTCTTTCATGACACATAACCTCCTAAATTAGTTTAATGGGAAACTTAATTTCACATCGGCACCGTTTTCTGCTATTAATTGACGTAATCATAGTCATATTCGAGTTCAAAAGAAGTGCTCCATTTCTTAATAATAACACAGACACAAAGCAATTTGCGATCGGTGCGTCTTAATCAAAACCCACTTCCTACATTCCGTCAGGTAATAGAGGCGCTAGAAAAACCAAGTAAAATAGGTAAATTTTTGTCAACTCGCAACACTCATTTACTAGTTACAGTTATGCTGTAGAAGTCGTGTTATAGTTGCCCTACAATGTACCAACAACCTACTGCATATTCCAGAATGCGGCGTGAGCAGCGTAGGTGTGATGTGTTTAATAATGTTTGCGGGGCAGAAATAAATTGAGTACTTTTCCACTTTTGTTGTGTACCATCTGGTATTTATGTTAAGGTGTCATGCAAGTGAAAATATATACATTCTCCAAATATATATGTTTTACAATTCGCCCCACAAAAGGAAATAAATCTCAATCTTTAAGTCAAAGTATTACCCAGTAGTATAATTTGTAACTTTTGATTGAACTAACTATCCATAAGAAACTGATAAAAGTAAAAAACAACCAAATATCGTCGCTAGGTTTCGACCCACATATGTACCTAATTTATGCTGCACGTCTTTCGAAAGCTAAGCTATATGTTTAACTTGAGGGAAGCTGGATAAACCAATCCTACTTTGAAAAATAACCGTTGTTACTAACTACATACAGTGACGTTAAGTGCAAAAATAATTAGTTTAAAACGTTTTAGTACTTAAAACTTTATTGTCTTTAATAGAGATCAACAGCCTCGTAAAAACTAGATTCAAAATATTCATAGACAATTATTAAGTATGTAGTAGGTTCATAGCATTTATACAGTAACATAATTTATACGCATACTTACGTTTGCGTACCTATACCTGCTGCACTGAATAATTACTATTTTTATACTCGCGGAAAAGACAACTTCGTGGTAATTTATTTTAAAATTTGAATTTAATTTTATGCTCTGGAGCAATTATTGCTACAAATAAATATGTATGGAAATTTAGTTTTCCATTTTTATAAAAAAAAAAATACTAATGAAAAATATAAAGAGGCGGTTTATTGCCCTCAGTGGCGGAAATAGTTTGATGTCCGATGTCCAATTATCACTTCCGGAAATGCCAAATTGCTAGTAATTACATTTTTAGTTCAAGTATTGTCTATTATCTTTATTATTGGAGTTTAAGGCGAAAAAATATTCGCGCAACTCAACGAATCCAAATAATTTCAGAACAACGTTTTATAATTAGGTAGGTAGTTCAATGAAATTTATTACTGTACACATGAATCAGTATATTATTGATGTAAACGGACACTTAACGTATAAGGTGTTTCCTTTCCCTAATTATTTGATGCAAATTTCCAATGTGCCGTTGCTCATCAAGTTTATAAGTACTCCTATCGAAATAGTTTGGTTATCATGCAGATCTGAACTGGCAAGTGGTAGTTAGATGCTTACAGAGTTGCTTATCACGATTCGCTGGTCGGTTGTGTTGTGATTTGCATTTAGATCTGTTACTGCATAAAATCTAAGCATTGAGTTATCAGAATATCGTTTGTTTTCACTAATTTATATCACTGTAATGTCAATGTATTGTATATCTCGCGCTACTTCGGTGTTAGTTAACTTAGAAATCCCACAAATTGGATTTAGACGATTTATGTTTCACTATAAGTTTCACAATTCCTTACGTGTTCTTTAGGGAATGCTTCGGTCTACATGATATATTATCACTCTCCATACGAATAAAATAACTTGCTTAGGTATATCAAACGATTTCTATTAAATAAGATAAGATCATTATTGAATCCTTGTGCCAAGAATTTTTTTCTGTAGAGAATTATTTGAAATAATTTTGAAGAATATTTGAAGCAAGTTGAGAGGTAATTGTCGTACACGTTCCGGTAGCTTATAGGTAGGGAACACTTTAGATATAATTTTTAATTTTAATTCGCAACGTTGACTTGCGTTGCGTCCGTTGTGGTCCTGAGTGTCGCTCCACAGCCGTTGTGGTTGATGGAGATTATGTAGCTGATCGGATACGTCCGGATCGCATTTAAACATTATGACCCTGGATCCAGACAAGAAACGTGGTATGCAATACTGTTTCGTTAAATCGTATCGTCAACACATTCAGTGGCTCAGTGGACAATGAGTCGTTCAACAAATACACAAGGCTAGGGGATCGCGGCTCACCGCGATGAATTTTCGTTATGGTGATTTGATTTTGTTCTTTTGAACAAAAGTCTGTTAGGCCAGACAGTGTATCCCCATCATGACAGAGAGACAGATTATCAGGCATTTCATTTTTCTTGTTGATTTAAGCATCGGAAAATAAAGCGAACAAAAATCGGAACATTCTGACCCTAGATTTGGCACTGGTACGTAACATTATGACCCTGTAAAACGCACAACTGCGGCCTGGCCTAGATCCGGTGTCATAATATTTAAATACGCCCAGGTCGGTCTAGTCAGGTCTGCTTAGGACAGATAACTGATTTTGATTTTATTTCAAATCCTTAAAATCAATTCAGCCCTCTATACCGCAATGTACCACATTTGGAACATTGAATTTTCAGCCGTTGCTTTAGCTTATCCCCTACTCCAGCATGCCTGGCAACTCGGTGCGGGAACGTTTTCTGGTACGTAGGTATTCGCTAGAATTTGTGGTGCTTTTGTTCATTTCATGTGCGCATTGTAAACTTTTATTACATTGATGTATAGTGTATAAAGACCAATGTGAAGGTATGTTCTCTTACTGTTTTTTGATTTACAAGAGTTTTATGCCAATAAATGGCTATGTACTATTTATGTCCCAGCATATGCATTTGTGATGTGCATGGGCCAACATATAAAATGTTTCTGCTGCTAGAGTCGACAATCGACATTTTTTCATAATAGCACATTCGTCATGCAACTGGCAAATTTATTATTTAGGCAAGGAAAATATTTCAGTGGAAGACACATCAAATTTTTAACAACATGTTTGTACAAGTGTCGCAGTAAGTAAGTTGTTCTTAGCGTTGCTAGAAGGAAGTAAAGCGCTGGTTGACAAGTAACCGATAAACCCCAATCACACTTTCGATTTAAAAATCTTAAACGGGGATAAAACTATTGCTATACTTGGGCCGGCGAACAGACGAAGTGATCACCCTGCAAGAACGTGGTCTAGCGGGGTCAATATTAATTTATGACGACCGAATTGGAGTGATGCGACTTCGTTGGGTCTAAAGAAAGCGCATCACTGCGGTTCGGTTGTCCTAAATTGATAGTGGTCCCGCCTAGAGCACGTTCTTGCAGGATGATCACTCCGTCTGTTGGGCGGCCCAAGTATATAGGTACATAAATTTATGGAGATCTTGAAAATTCTTTTGTGATAATATGTTACGCATTTTTCGCTTCTAACGTATATCATCATCATCATCATCATCATCATCATAAAGTTCTCAGTTCGAAGACTGGTTGGACGCGTACCTCCATCCATCCCTATCCTGAGCTAACCTACACATTTCCCTAAAAGTAGAACATCTTACATACACAACTATTTGAGAGCAGTAGTCTGGGCCTATCCCTATCTTTTTTATTTCTGTTTCCGACTCTAGTATGTCGCGAACTATTCCTTCGTGTCTCAGAAGGTGTCCTACCATCCTGTCCCTCGTATTCTTTATTCCATACTTTTCGCTTTTCCCGAACTCTTTCTAATACCTCCCTATTGCTAAAATTATCTATCCACGGTATCTTCATCATGCATCTGTAGCACCACATTTTAAACGCTTCTATTATTTTTCGATCCGCTTCGCCTATTGTCAAAGTTTCGCACCTATAGGTACACCTATTTTTATAGGTTTCAGCTTTCTTAACAAAAACTCATTTCCATCTCCTCTTGCATAGAATAATCCATAAAAATGTGAGAACTGGTCCATAATATATACTAATCTATAGATTAGTCAACCACCAACTTATTTTTTTTACTTAATTTCATGTTTACGTTGATAAATATCTACTTACCTACACTTTAGAGGAGTTTTAAGTCAAACTTTTTGCTAATCTGCATAATACTTCCATTATTGTTTTCCTACATCTTTTATTCTCTAACAATAGTTAGGCATTGTGAGTTTGTGAGATGAAATGAAAGATCATAATTTGGTCCTTCAATGTCTTAAAATTTTTAATAACGGCTTGGCCGTTATTTCTAGCTCGTTATTGAATTTAATATTGCTTCTTTGGATAATCTACTACAAAGTACTTATGCTATGTATGCTAAGTATGTTCCAGTGTCACCTTTGGTGGGTAACAATTATTCGAAAATTTTCATTTATTTTTGAAATATTTGAAAGGGACAGTCTGAAAATTTGGAAAATTGGAAATCCGGAAGATATTTCGTAAACCGACTTGTAAGTCCGAAGAATGTTTTTGCATTATATTTCGTAATTCTTACCTGTAGGTGCCCATATTTACAACGAAGCAAATAAAGAAGGAACATTATGATCAGCTATGCTTAAATACTGTGATTAGCCATGTGATTTCGGTGGTGACTAAGCAAATTTATGCACGCCACGTCGGTGTTAAGTGACTTTTCCTTAATTACAAAATATCCCAGGTTATAATGAAGCGTCCGCTCTCATACTTCATCAGATATCCCTTAATTATAATAACATCAACAACAGTCTACATAAAATAATAAAAGCTTGAATACCAAAGTTCCCTGGGAACAGGGCAAATGCGTAGATAGCTCGGATACACATCACCTTTTTATTTGTTTCAACTTCCACCGCCACCCATGATTTAAGGCAACGTTTTTGTTTAGTAAGGCAGTGTAATACGGACTGTCCCACGATGTAACAATAGTTGCTCTTCCCATCATTACACCTGATCTGCATGAACATCCGCTCACAGCACTCTCAGTTTTCAATGTCACTACTATACCGGGCAAATAATGTGTTCTTGACGAGTGTACCCGACATTGTAACAATAAGGCGGATTTTGTAATTAGTTATAGTCGGAATCAATTGACATTTTTACGGATAACTTTAGTTTTTGTTCCGGTTTACAATTTAAACCGTTTATTAGTACTTTTACGTGCACTTTTTTAACTTCCTATGTTGTCCACTTCACAAGTGAATTGTTTAAAAAAAGGTGTAGAGAGTTTTGCGTGGTTATAATGTTATTTATTATTTTGTCGTCATATCCTATAGATACTGCACAATACCTACCGGTTACTGAGTCACCTTTAAGTATCTAAAGCTCGTCACTCGCGTTCTAACACCGCAGTTCGATATTGCTGGGTACGATCGTACTGTTGCAGAGTGCACACTGCCTTGGTCGTCTGCAGTGGAAAGTTGGATCGACCTGTTTCAATGCACCCAAAGCTCTTCAATTTCGGTGCATCCAACACGATCGTATTGTGACGTAAGTGTCACAAAAAGTAGAAATAAACTAAAACTATCGGTATGCAGATTGCAAGTTGCAAAAGAAGTGAAATACTTTATAAAATGAATTACTACCAAACAACGCAACGGCACTGCCGTTACGGCAGCACTGAAATATAATTTGCATGTTAGCTCAGGATAGGAGGTACGCGTTCAACCAGTCCTCTTTATGATGATGAGTGATATTATCGGCGGAAGTTTTAAAATTGTGTGGGTTTATACAAAGTGTTCATAAGGTGGTCCCAGACAATTGGCGTATTTGGCAATAACCCCAATATTTGTATAATTGCCAGAACGGCAAGTACACACTGGGAAATCCTCCCAGGCAACTTGCAATTGCGGCTGGCGACTTGTACTTGCAACCCTTCACAAATAATATTAATTGTTCATAGCGTTTAGTTTAGTTAGCGATGAGGAAATGTTCTTAGTGCTATACTTTTGTGAAAATGAGCTGCGCCGTTTTTATGCGAAAGAAAATACGGCGTAAAAGAAGATAGTGGTTGATTAGTTTACAAAGAAATATAACGAAATAACTCCAATAATTCCAGGTTAATTCATTAGACCATTCCATTTTTACAATTTATTGTAGCCGGAAGTGAACTGATCTTCACTCCAGTTTTCAATAAAATAACACAATTTTAATGCGAGTTGTCTGGGAGAATCTTAAATGACTCCGATAAACATTGGCACTCCCTTTGACTTGTGCTAAAAAGACCAACAGCGGACGGGAAACGTCCAGTGACGAATAATTGCCCTCGTCTGATACTTGTAAACCTCCCGGACACATTGGCAAGTGGTCCAGAATTGCTATGTACGCCAATTGTATGGGATCACCTTAAAGTTGTAAATCAGCCATTAACGAAAGTACTTTTACTATAAATCTGCTTCTGACTTCCCTTTCATCAGCTTGTGCCGCTACCTTTCGGTCTATACGCCCTAATACATCTGTCAACTTAGTGTCCATTTTGGACACTGGACCACTATCCTTCGGGCCTTCCAGTACTTCCAGGTCTTGGGTTATTTCGTTAATTTTTTCTGTCGCCGCTAAGGTTACACTTATAGATAATGTCTATTACTTGATATCGGAGTTTATGTCGTCCATGGTAGGCCGCCGCCAGCGCCGTGGGAGCTGACCGATCGGTTGTAATAATTTGAAGTTCATTTTCAAAAGTTTTAGATGACCTGTAAGAGTTTAGAAGACATTCAGTTATACTACCTTACAAGTTTGATTAAACGCCGTGCCAAGCTTGTGTGTATGGGCTAATCGTTACCAGACCGGTGCGGCGTAGACTTGTTCCCCATTTGCTACATGTAGAGTACATGTAGAGTACAAAGGTTATTTCTGAAGACACAAATGATCTCTACGTCCCTGTTCAAAGATGAAATAAAATTGATGTCATCATATCCGGGTTGGTCCTAATGCATCCTTTCTTGTAGCAGACAAATATATCTATTTGTAAGGCATTTCGTCCAAAGGTATCTCCTTCTGCCTTAAACTCATTGCTTTGTGTGGCAATTGCTAAGTTATCTACACATTTAGAAATCTCTTTGTGCCCTGGGCCGACTGAGCGTTTTGGATATATTCTGAGAAACTTAGGAGCCACATTTCCTTGCGGTACCAGTTTCTCTGAATTCCCCATCTGCCGCCACTAAACTCAAGTGATAAATAAAACCGACGATATTCTAAGAAGTGGATGAAGCTAAGCGAAGCGAGCGGAGCGTTATAAGTGCCAGTCGTTTATAATAATATTATTAATTCACTTCAAGGACTATTGGCATGAAAAACACATTCTAGCTACAAATTCTAGATGTACTATTTACCGTTCAATGTGGTTAATGGCGAAGAATTATCCACAATGCCCTTTCAAATTGAGCATTGGTCACATTGCCCGGGCACTGTTTAACAATTACCGATTTTTCGCCGTGACCGTAACAGACCTATTTATGTATATCACTAGTATATAATATAATATAGTATGCGATGCGATGCGATGCGATGCGATGTAATATAATAGACATAATTAGGTACGATATATTTTAAGTGAATTTTGAATGGCTTACTGTTTTGTACTCGCATTGTTTTAGTGGAACAGTCACGAATTGCTTCTCTAAATAGGCAATAAAGTTAGTGTAGCTAAATGTTAAAATGTTAACAAAATTAAATTAATTAAGTTATATTTTGTAAAGTTCCGATTCGACCCTATAAGTAATATGTTAACTAGGAAGAAGACTAAGAAATTTCCAAGGTCAGATACAGCGAAAAATATACCGAAGCTGCTACACTTTAAATGACTTTATGATTATATACCTACACAGTAACCCATCTTCTACGATGACCATTTCTAGACGTGAACATGTTCCTGAATCTAACATCAAAATTAACTGTGAATGACCAAGGCCTGCGATGATAAGTGCATCTAATTAAGTTTTTAAAAGTCACTGACAATCTCTATTCAACTGCTGGGAAGGTAATTCGTTAATAGAGGTTAGATCTTGTCAGGAGAATCATAATTGTTTATACTTTATCAATATTTATGAATCGGAATCAAAAGTCAGTTCATTTTAATACAACTCCCAACGAAATCTGCATGCTTCTGTCTTAATTAATGCTGTTGTCGGCGAACATATTTAATTGAAAGTAATAATTATTAAAAGCATGTGCTGACGAAAATTTCTTAATTGCTATCAGGAAGAGTTTGGAGAGTTAATGATGAAATAAAAGACTTTCCATCATAATTATATGGTTTCAGATATTCCGTGTAACATTAACAGTAAATCTGAATAATGACCCAAATTAATAACTAATTTTTTAGTTTCTTAACATTTGTCTTTTAACAACGGACAATTTTATTTTGGGGTTTCGTTCTAATTTTTGTTTTCGATGCATTTCTAAAAGTTAGACGACAGCAATAATTCAGTTGTACTAGACGGATAAATATGCCTGTATTCGACAAGTCCGTGCGTCGTATAAATACAGAGTTAAACAAACAAACGTTTCCTAACGTAGTGGTGGTGAGGTGGCCTCCGCTTGACTAAAACCAATATATTGACGGGTCCCCAGCGGAGATCAACCGAATTTGTTTAACCAACTTTCTAAATATATTTTTTACCAATTTTTCAAACTCAGTGTCTACAAAAATGAGAAAATCTGAGCATGAAAAATTAAGTAAAGAAGCAAATTTCGTTGGATATTGTTCAAGTATAAAAGTCCTGTATATAATCATTCAAATTAAGTAAGTAAATAAATAAAAAGTATCATCAAACTTTTTAGTACGAAAACTAGTTGGGCCCATACCTCAACCTTTTCGTATCCTGCGCATTTACCCAAAAGAAGAACATCCTACATTCCCAACTATTTAAAAGCAGTAGTCTGATCTGGGTCTACCCCTACCTCTTTTTATTCATATCTGTCGTGAACTATTACTTCGTGTCTCAGAAAGTGGAGTTAGTCTAATCCCGGCCTACTTCTACTTGCTTTTATCCCTATCTTCGCTTATAGTTGACGAGGATCATCCAGATCCTTCGTTAGCTATGATCTAAGGCCCAATAAAAAAATTGGGTGTAAACATATCATTGATCAGGACAGCCGGCTCACATTTGCAGCTCCTTGAAATAATCCCTATTGCACAATTATTTGTTTTAGTGGAAAATGCAAGTATGTGAGAACATTAGAAGCAGACTAACGAACTAACTGTGCTGTAAAAATCTGAATATAACAAATTCCTCTCCAGTATATATCATTTATTAGATTTCTCGTTCCCCTTGTAAGAATTTACTGATACAGTATCACATTCGGAAACTGTGCGCGAGAAAGAAAAATTGTTCTTAATGAACCACATTGAAAATTATCTCCTCCAACCAGCGGACCAGCTGCGTGCTCAAGTCTCGGTTGAAACAACCGCAAGTCACGACGTTTAGCAATGTTTTCAAGGTTTTTAGGATAATGAGAGGGTCCCCATTCTATGTATTCACCTACCATCATAAAAATCGTTCAAAATAGTACTCCGCGTCCCTCTAATAAAGTATTAACATAATGAACGTGGACGTCTTTCCAAAAGTACGACATCTTTGTACTGCATCTTTAATACCTACTCTTTTAATATTTGTAGTCTCTTTGACACACATGCTCCATTTCGAACTTTCAGAGCTACTAGAAAACCATCTCCATGGATATCTTGCAATACTCGACTGTTGATGTCTCAACGTGATCAAGCTAAAGCTAGATATAAAAGGAGTAAACATTTGGATGACTTAAATTATTATAGGTCTATAAGAAATTTCACAACTCTAGTAATTAGGAAAGAAACGGAAGCATTTTTTGAAAGTAAATTGAAAACGAATAATTCTGCAAAGTCATGGAAATTTTTGAGATCCTTGAACATCTCCACTAAATCCAAAACATTTTCCACAGAATCTATATCTAATGCAGATGGTTTTTTAAACTTTTTCACACAGCTGCCTACTTTCACCGAGGATTTTTCTGAGACTATTGCATTCTACAACAATAACAGAAAGACCTCCTTTGACTCGTTTTTTGAATTCAAATTGGTCGATTCTAGCGCAGTGATGAAATGTTTAACTGAAATAAAATCGAATGCACCTGGGCTAGATGACATCACCCTTGTAATGATAAAGGCGTGTTGCCCGTATTTGTTGCAGTTTCTTGTTCATATTATAAATTGCTGCCTGATGCAAAACTATTTTCCTATCACATGGAAGCATGCTGTTGTCACGCCGGTCCCCAAGGTGCGTAATCCGTTGGAGCTGGGGCACTTCAGACCTATTAGTATTTTGCCATGTTTCTCCAAAATAATGGAAAAAATTATGTTTTACCAAATTGAAGAACATATGAACCATTATTACCTCTAAAACAGTCTGGATTTAGACGAAACTTTAGTTGTACAACTGCGTTAGCAAATATTACTGATGATATTATGAGAGCCACGGATAAGGGTTTATTGACCATCCTTCTCTTACTTGACTTTAGCAAAGCTTTTGATACTATTAACTTTAATATTTTGAAATCTATATTTCATTATGTCGGTTTTAGTGAAAATGCTAAACAACTTCTAACTAGCTATTTATCTGAAAGGGAAATAACTGTCAGGGTAAACAATCAGATGTCTAGGAGTGCTTTGGTTACATCGGGAGTTCCGCAAGGGTCGATTTTGGGACCTCTCCTCTTTTCAATGTATACAAGTAGCATAGTGAATTGCATAAAATATTCTGACTACCACATGTATGCAGACGATACCCAAATTTATTCCAGTTTTCCTGTAAATGATTTTCGAGAAGCAATAAAAAATTTAAACCAGGATTTGCAGAATATTGCGACCACGTCAGCAAGGCATTCTTTGTTGATTAATCCGAGTAAAACACAGGCTATATTATTTGGCAATAAGAATTTTTGTAAAAGTGTACTACCTTCTATTCAGTTAAGAATTAACGATACTGACATACCTGTGGTTGAAAGAGTGAGAGACCTGGGACTGGTGCTTGACAACAGCTTTCGCTATAGGGAACATATTGCTCTGTGCATGAGACGAGCATTAGCCAACCTAAAACTTATTTACTCTTACAAAAACATTCTTTCCATTGGAATAAAAAAATTACTTTGTAACTCACTTGTGCTTTCATATTTCAATTTTTGTTGTGAGGTATTTTCTCCATGTTTGGATCAAGCCACCAAATATAAAATTCAAAAAATGCAAAATTCCTGTTTGAGATACATATATGGCATTAGAAAGTTTGACCATATATCACATAAATTAATTACTAGTGGTTGGCTAAATGTGGAACACAGATTCCTTAAGCTTTCATGTATATTTGTTAATAAAATTATTTTGTTTAAAACACCACCATATTTATTTGAGAAACTAAAATTTAGAACTGATGTACACAACATTAATGTGAGATTTAAGGGCAGATTGTCTCCTCCTCAATACAGAACTGCTTTGTGCAGTAGATGCTTCTCTGTTTACTTTTGTAAAATCTATAACGAATTGCCCGAAAATCTCAAAAATTTATCCTATCTTCACTTTAAAAATCATTTACATAGGTTTCTGTTACAAAACCAAAATTGTTTATTGTAATTCTGTGTGGTGCACTATGTGATCTGCGATGTTGGTACGGTTGCTATCACGGACTATTTTATCGCTTTTGCCCTTGGCGACTCTTATTCCTGGTATCAGGTGTCGTTGTCTGTTCCGAATGGTATAGTTTATTATAATATTTAATTTAATTTAATTTAATGTGATCTGTAGGGTTAAGAGGAAGAGCAGGGGGTGCTTTGGCATCCATCTGAACTTCGCCCTAAGCTAGCCTTTCTTTCAGTTATCTGTGGGAATTGCATACACTATGATTATTGTTTATCTACATAGTTTGATTTATAAAATGCAATTGTAACTGACACAATAAAGACACTATAAAAAAAAAATAAAATAAAAAATACCTCTACGGTCTAGGGAAAATTTTCTGGAAATGTGTCAGGATGTACCGCGGCGGTCAGATTCACCTTGGCCCAAAAGATGGCAGATTGACTAATCCCCTGTAAGCATAAGTGCACACGATAAATACTTCAGCACCCTACCACCTTCAATTAAGTTTGCCTCAGAAGGTGTGGGGTTGGAATTAAAGGTAGAGAAGTGCCGATTTTGCTCTTGGAGATTTATAAATCATCAAAGAGTGCAGAAGGTACGGAGACAAGTTCCTGATTCTAAGTTGCGCCCTTGTGATTCGTTACTCATCCAATGGGCATGAAGAGCAAGGTCACTTCACCGTGCGAAGTGACGTCCTTCCTATCTTTGTCTATGTAAGCTCTGGGGTTCCGGCGTTTTAATTCCGTTTCATCTGACATGACTTTCCCAAAATTAGTTTACTACTTGGGCTCAGAAACCGTACTTTTCAATATTTAGTCAACTAGCCGAAAATCGCGGGCCGAATAGACGATTGTCGCTACTACCCGATTAACCGTTTGGTTGATGGTCGTTCATTTTGAATCTTCTGTTGGTATCTAACGTTTTCGCTGATAACACCACAGTAGGTATCCGAATGCCGACATTAGTGGTGGAGGTAAATTACATCAACACTATTGCACAGACTTTTTTCTACAGGGGTAAATATTATAAACGGGAAAAGAGGTATTCAGGACAAAATAAATTGCCGATGCAGTTATCTTTTTACACAAAAATTTAAAATAAACAGTTTTTGGTTTGTTTTATGTTAATTTATATTAATTAGGTATATATGTACTATATTACTCACGCTAAACTTTTGGAAATTAAGATTTAAACCTGGATGATCCATTAATTATTAATAATCGACTAATTAGTCGCTTAAAACAGTAGACTATTTAAGTAATTAATGAATTATCTAGAGTTAAGCTTCAATTTTTAATAGGTACCTAACTTAGTTTAGCGGAGTAGAAGTGCAGGTATACAAGTACAAGCGAAGCAATCGTATTTTGGCGTATTTATAGTCGGTTAATTGACTAAATCGTCTTTAAACTATTCTTCTACAAATATTTTAAATTTCGGGGCTTGCTTACTGCTACAAAGTAGTAGCCTACTAAAGGCCAAATAAATTTAAACGGGGCGAAAATAAAACCTTGCGGAGTATATCGAGCAATGGTCCATGCAATTTTACGCTACATAATACAAAAGCCTACGAAAATATAGGCTGTTTATTCATGAAGCGATAACATAAAAAAATTTAAAAAATAACGAAACATAAAATAGAAGTAATTTTAAAGAGACATTAGTCAACTGTAGAAAAACGCAATAAAAACGAATTAACATAAGGAGTTCACACGATTTAAGTACAATGGCGTTGTCAAGGTCGTTCCCAGCGTCAATTTTCTTACTTAATACATCCCACGCCTCATTGTCTGGAAGATAAACAAAAACTTTAACCTGAATCTAACCCTAACTGCCTTGTGTGCTTGTAGTTCTTGGTCAGAAAGGTCTTTAACATGTTTCAACACTGCACGAAATATATTAATTATTTAGGAGTTAAATCAGCAGACAGATTTCCTCACATAGGCGAAAATGGCTATTAATCGTTAAGGAAAATAAAATATATCATGGTCAGGCAAGCTGGAAGTTAGGAAAATTAAATTTCACGGAAATGGTAATTTAAGAGGAATGTACTTACAGTATTTATTGGCCCTAGCACAAACAACATATTATTTTTCATAATCCCCTTGGACTTGAAGACACTTATTTTCCCTTTATTCAAACATAGCAACAATATCATTGAAAAACTCAAAATCTTGAAGACTCCTTGCACTTCCCTAAGAACTTTAGCCATCTCGCTCGCTGAAGCCTATATCTACCTACAAGAAATTGGCTTGGAGGACGAGATCCTGGATAATGTCATGGTATCTAAGTGATGAACACACATTTCATCAACCGATTAAACAGGGCAACATTTGCTAGTAAAGAAGTGATTCTCGCAGCGTCAACCACCTTGCTGACAACTTATGAAGTCAGTCCTATACTTATATCATCGTTCAGATTGTACCATTTTAAAGCCCTCTTTGATCATGTCATTCACTTGTTAATGTTTTCTTGGGCAAGTACACGCATAATGTGGCTAACCAACACTCGGAATCGTTACTGTCAGCGATTTTCTTTGTTAGGTACGTCGCGTATGTCTCAAGCGGTGAACCCTGTGGATAAGTTTGGTTGCATGTTGATTGCTTTGATTAATTGAACTTATTTTATTTTCTGGCAGTTAATAGTTTGGAATTCATGTGTTAACGTCACATGATAGGGTTGGTTGGCCAAAACTTTAAAAGCACTTGTAAAGCATTGGAGCACAACTCAGGTCAATGCCGAGACAAAATTTTTCGAAAAACAACATAACATTTTCCGCTGACAAACGGATTATTATTCGTATTAGTACTGTAAATTGAGAAAAGGTCTAGTCAAATTTGTGACAATGGGGATTTACTGCGTCAAATTTGAAAGAAACAACTTCACTTTCAAAATGTTGTGGCAATGTAATATGTCCAAAACAAGAATGCACAGCATGGGGATATTGGCAATAGATACGGATTCGGTTAAATGGTGAAATACTTAAAAATGGTTTTTCGTTTTTGAGTTATTTATAAAATAGTAAATTTATGGAATTCTGTTTATTTTTTTGCCCGTTTATTATCAGAAATAGCGGAACACTAAAAATACTTCTGCATTGCAATTTTTGAGAAGCTTTAATGTGGCAATGCCGTTTCTGATTCTATGACGTTTCGTTTCCGTGGAACCATTTTACCAAATAATGTGGACCTGGTTTTCTTTTAATGGATTTTGAGAGCCTTTTCTATTCTGAATTCACCTGCATAATTATGTATTACACATAATGGTTAAATTATGTTTTAAGCTAGTTTTAGATATCATAAGGATTTTTAGAATGCGGTCATTAGTCTTAGAAGAAAAATTACATTGCCATATTATCGCTTATCATAAATCGCAATGAAGAAGTATTTTTAGTTTTTCGCTATTTCTGATAATAGCGTAAAAAATAAAACAAAATTCCACCAATTTACTTTTTTAGAAATAACTCAAAAACGAAAAATATTTTTGGAGATTTTTTAAGGCCGTTTTAATAGTCCCCTATATACATATAGTACGCAAACTTTTCACCATTTAACCGAATCCGTATATAATATTTTGTCATTTCTAATATACCCATGCTATGCTGGGTAGGCCCAGATTAGACTACTTCTCTCAAATTGTAATGTATCCACTTATTTAGGTATACATAGATATAAACTCAAGCAACTCGGTACCCATTATTTATTCAATCTTAACAGTACAACACATATATACAGGATGATTTTTTTTGACCGTGTATTAGAAGTATCAGGAGAACTAAAAGAGATATTGGTTTGAAATTTTGGCTGTGACCGAAACCGGGTCGGATCTATTTAATGAAAATATTTTCAAAATGGTGGCATTTCCGGGAATACCGGAAGTTGACGCCAACTTTGTTATCTTAAATGGAATGCTACCATTTTCTATTTTTTTTTAGATTCCACGGAAAATTGTAATGTCAATTCAATAAAGGTTCGCTATGCCTAAAATTAATATTTTCGGAGATATACATTTTTTTCTCAATATTTTGACAGTTGTGGTAGATTATGTAAAAATTAATATCTCGATAACGTCTAGCAGTAAGATGTGCGATTTTTTATGGTGGCAAGACGAGGTGTTGGAGTTACTAATCAGGCAAACAAATTTTCAAAATCTATTACATAAAATTTTCTAATCAACGACATATGTTGATCGCACAAAAGTAGCAAAAAGTAATTTTTCTTAAATAGAATGATACCATTTTCAATTGTTTTTTAGATTCCAGGGAAAATTTTAATGTTAATTCTAAAAAGGTTCGCTATGTCTAAAATTAATATTTTCGGAGATATGAATTTTTTTCCAATACCTATTTTGACAGTTGTGGTAGATTATGTAAAAATTAATATCTCGATAACGTCTAGCAGTAAGATGTTCGATTTCCTATGGTGGCAAGACGAGGTTTTGGAATTACTAATCAGGCAAACAAATTTTCAAAATCTATTACATAAAATTTTCTAATCCACGACATATGTTGATCACACATAAGTAGCAAAAAGTCATTTTTGTTAAATTGAATGATACCTATTTAAAGAAACCAATTAAAAAAAGTGAAGAAATGCGCATTTAACAATGTATGGTGTTTCTCTACCTAAAATGCATAGTATTTTAGATATTTGCTGTTTTCGTATTTCATCGATCAAAATTGAAGAGCGCCGCCTTCTAGTAAGTAGACCTTGGCTGGTAGACAAAACAAAATATTCACAAATTTCACAAATAAATGTCTAATAAAAGCAATCGGTATTTTTTAGTAATTTAGTACGGTTGGTGTTTAACGAATAGGATATGGCAAATGATAATTATTCTAACTCGGATATTATGAATTTATTCAACATTCATGGAAAATGCGATAAAATAATTAACAGGACATACAGAACATTTAATAGAACATATCCTAAATTACCACCACTGAACGTATTTTAACTAAATAAAAAATAAAGTAGGTACGTGATAGTAAAACAATGTTAAAGAAACTGTTCAAAATGTAGTCCATTAACTTCTACACATTTAATAATTCGCTTATTTACGGCGTGTGTAGTAGCACTATGAATTTCATGTGGATCTAAGCCTGCAAATCCTGTAGCACTTCTTTCCACCAATTCATCCCTGTTGTTGAGTGGATATTGATACACTTTATCCTTTATACAGGCCCAAAGATAAAAATCCAACGGTGTAATGTCTGGAGACCTGGCAGGCCAACTCCATACTCCATGGACCAAACGCCGTATCCATATATCTTCAAACATCTGGTACAATTCGTTAGTAACTGCTGCAGAACAATGACCTGGCGCCCCATCTAATAGGTATCTAAAATACTATTCATTTTGGGTAGAGAAACATCATACATTGTTAAATGCGCATTTTTTCACTTTTTTAATTGGTTTCTTTAAATATGTATCATTCAATTTAAGAATAATGACTCTTTGCTACTTATGTGTGATCAACATATGTCGTTGATTAGAAAATTTTATGTAATAGATTTTGAAAATTTGTTTGCCTGATTAGTAATTCCAACACCTCGTCTTGCCACCATAGAAAATCGAACATCTTACTGCTAGACGTTCATCATCATAAGGTTCTCAGTCCGAAGACTGGTTGGACGCGTACCTCCATTCTTTTCTATCCTGAGCTAACCTACGCATTTCCCTAAAAGTAGAACATCCTACATCCCTAACTATTTGAGAGCAGTAGTCTAATCTAGGCCTACCCCTACCTCTTTTTATTCCTATCTCTGACTCTAGTATGTCACGAACTATTCCTTCGTGTCTTAGAAGGTGTCCTACCATCCTATCTCTCCTACTCTTTATTGTTTTCCATACCTTTCGCTTTTCCCCAACTCTTTCTAATACTTCCCTATTGCTAACCTTATCTATCCACGGTATCTTCATCATGCGTCTGTAGCACCACATTTCAAACGCTTCTACTCTTTTTCTATCCGCTTCTCCTATTGTCCAAGTTTCGCACCCGTATAATGCCGTACTCCATACATACGACGTTAAGAGTCTCTTCCTAGTCTCTATATTAACCGTTCTCGAGCATAACAGTTGTTTCTTTTTGTTAAACGCAACTCGGCCCTGCGCCATTCTTTGTTTTATATCTTTAGTGCTCCTACCGTCTTGAGTTATTTTACTTCCTAAGTAGCAGAAATCCGCGACCTCCTCTATCTTCTCATTTCCAATTTGTATTTCCATTTTAGTTCTATTTTCACATCCCCTACATACCAAAATTTTAGTTTTCTTTTTATTGATTTTCATGCCGAAGCCCTGTGTCAAAACTGCTTCCATTTCATTCAAAGCCGCTCCTAATTCTTCTTTGCTAGATGCTAACACTGCTATATCATCCGCAAATCTGAGCATGTTAATAGTTTGGCCCTGTACATTGATCCCTGAGGCTGTTCTTTCCTTAACAATATTAATCGCATCTTTGATATATAAGTTGAAAACTAGAGGTGACAATGCACATCCCTGTCTCACTCCCTTCCGGATATCTACTTCCCTTTGTTCCTGCTCACATTCTATAACTGCCTTTTGCTCTTTGTAGAGATTATGTATTATTCTTCTGTCCCTGTATTTCATCCCTACCTTTCTCAGCACTTCGAACATCTTCCCCCATTTTACGTTGTCGAAGGCTTTTTCTAAATCTACAAATCCTATATAGACGCTCTTTCTCTTTTCTATCGTTTTTTCTATAATTACTCGTAAAGCTAGAATGGCCTCGCGCGTTCCTCTATTTCGTCTAAATCCGAACTGATCTTCTCCTAATATTTCTTCCGCCTTTTTCTCCATCCTTCTTTGCACAATTCTAGTTAAAATTTTTGACGCATGGGAAGTGAAACTGATAGACGTTATCGAGATATTAATTTTTACATAATCTACCACAACTGACAAAATAGGTATTGGAAAAAAATTCGTATCTAAGAAAATATTAATTTTAGACATAGCGAACCTTTACTGAATTGACATTAAAATTTTCCGTGGAATCTAAAAAACAATTGAAAATGGTATCATTCTATTTAAGAAAAATGACTTTTTGCTACTTTTGTGCGATCAACATATGTCGTTGATTAGAAAATTTTGTGTAATAGATTTTGAAAATTTGTTTGCCTGATTAGTAATTCCAACACCTCGTCTTGCCACCATAAAAAATCGAACATCTTACTGCTAGACGTTATCGAGATATTAATTTTTACATAATCTACCACAACTGTCAAAATATTGAGAAAAAAATGTATATCTCCGAAAATATTAATTTTAGGCATAGCGAACCTTTATTGAATTGACATTACAATTTTCCGTGGAATCTAAAAAAAAATAGAAAATGGTAGCATTCCATTTAAGATAACAAAGTTGGCGTCAACTTCCGGTATTCCCGGAAATGCCACCATTTTGAAAATATTTTCATTAAATAGATCCGATCCGGTTTCGGCCACAGCCAAAATTTCAAATCAATATCTCTTTTATTTCTCCAGATACTTCTAATACACGGTCAAAAAAAATCACCCTGTATACAACTCGTACCAGACCCATCAACATCCACTTCGCTACTGTCCTTGTTTTGGTACTCGTGTGCCGGTCAAGCGCACGCATATAAAGCTAACATAACTTAACTCACTTAACTTAAATATATAACACAAATAATTAAGGATGTAGGATGTTCTACTTTAGGGAAATGGGTAGGTTAGCTCAGGATATAAAAGGCTGGATGTACGCGTCCAACCAGCCTTCGGACTGAGAATTTTCTGATGACGTAATTTTAAGTATGTACTATAAAATATCTGTATTGAAAAATGTTAAAAATAACTGTCGGCCTACGAAATAAAAGAACTAACTAGGTAGCGAAAAGTAAATTTAGGTAGGTATTAATAGATCAAGCAGTAGGTTAAAATTGTTTTTAATTACTACACGGAATACTGCGAAACTAGCTAAAATCACTTGCTTCTGTTACTTACTGAAGCTCTACTAAATGCATGTAAATGATCATCACTTGCAGTGGGGTTCAAAAACGCAAAACTGCAAGATTCTTGCATGCAGGACCAAGACTAAGCCTCGACTGTGCAAGACCAACATCGGGATCAAGACCCGTGATATCTATGCGAGATCAAGACCAAGACCAAGACTTCAACGGTCTTAGCCTTGGTCTTGATTTGCACATCACTAATCTTAATATGATTATTTTAGAACGTTCCATGGCATCTTATCTGTACCAGAAAGTTCACCCCATCAGCGTTTATACAGGCTGAATAAACTAAGTAATTCATTCACTACATTGCCACATTTATATTTATTTTTTGAGGGACGTGTTGGTTTCATTAGAATATACGGCATCAGTGTAGTTGAATTACGATTGTATAATGCTCTATTTTTACTCGCTTTCCAGGAATACTTAAATAAAACCTTTGAGAGGCGCGGAAGTCCCATCGTGTGGCCTGCAACAAACTGTCTTCATTAGAAATTAGATTTATTCTTAAGGTAGAACACGAAGAAATTTGTCTACGATACTCCAGTGAGTCCGAGAACTTCTAGGGGTCAGAATTGCTGCTACATCAGAACTCATACAGACCAATCCAGTCGTCGTCTTCAGCATCAGCGCAAGAACATGTTGCATCGTTGCGCTCCTTCTGCCTTTTACATGGTGGCCGCCACTTCTAGCACTTCCCGTAGTTTCTGCTGTTATTTGAATGTTAAAGGAAGTATTTCTCGTCTGGGTGCATTTCATAACTAAAATTTATAAAATAAATTGAAGTATTTTATTCGACCTGCAGCGCAGAGATGAGCATTTTCGGCGATGGCTTTATTGGCAAAATTATTCGAAATGATAGCTCCTGTACACCTTAGAATGTTGTATGGGTCACATCAACAACCTGAATATTTGAAAGCAGGAGATATTAGAAAAATTCCATGTATGCAGACTCATAGAATGAAAATACAAATTTTCGGGTCATAAGGTATCATGCTTACGGCATCAATGAATAATATATGTATTACTAAAAGTATCTAAAGGGAAAATATTATCTTGCTATTTCAGTTTTGAAGTGGATCAATTCCATTCTATTTTATTACTAAATTTTCAATTTGTAGCTATCTGCTGAACGTGCTTGTGTCGCATCACGACGGACATGGTAACTGTGCTGCAAATGCGGATATCCCAAACACATAAATAAAGCCAGACGTAATTTAATTGCGTGATGTTTTTCTGATAAACTTGTTATAATAACATGTTTTAGTACTAGCAGTGTTATGATTTGAGGTTACCAGTGACGCGTTCCGAGAATAAATTTGTAACGTGCTAGTACTGCTGTACATAAAGAAAATTAGTCGAGGCTTTTGCACTGCTAACCGACTTTTTATAATACCTCTTAGATGGTTTCTGTAGCTCAAGAAGCGGTACTTGTATTGTGATATTATTGCCTATAACGAGCGAACATGAAGTCAGTAATGCTGTTGAATCTGGAGCTTGAAATCAAAATTATCATAAATTGCAGAAATAACACCGACAAATAGAACGATTCGGTATGGTATGGCAGAGTGCAAGATACTCGGTTTAGCACGTCGTGATTCAAATGACAATCATCATCATAAGGTTCTCAGTCCGAATACTGGTTGGACTCGTACCTCCATCCTTTCCTATCCTGAGCTAACCTACGCATTTCCCTAAAAGTAGAACATCCTACATCCCTAACTATGATAGCTGTAATCTATCTAGGCCTACCACTACCTCTTTTTATTCCTATCTCTGAGACTACGAGACTAGTATGTCGCGAACTAAACTTATCTATCTATCTATCTATCTATCTATCTTCATCATGCGTCTGTAGCACCACATTTCAAACGCTTCTACTCTTTTTCGATCCGCTTCTCCTATTGTCCAAGCTTCGCAGCAGTATAATGCCATACTTTTTAATACAACTGGAAGTAAATATTCTTTAATTTAGAACTGATGTAAGTCTTAGAAATTTAAGTAACTGCAGTTTTAAAACTGTTAATTATTATATTTAGTGAATTCAAAACCAGAAAATTGCACAAAATTTGAATCGCCAAATATGAATTTCGGCAACTAAGTTGACACCCTCAGTGGTTACAAAAATAATATTGATATCAATACTTTACCCAGAAAATCTCGAAATTCACTCCTCTATCTCATTCATGCTTGAGATATAGCGGAGTAAACTTCGAGATTTTCGGGGTTAAATTAATATATTAGTATGGTAATTTAACTGGGGAATTACGAATTTAGTGTTTCAAATTTTGTGTAGTTTAGGGGTTCAATAAATTTTTGAGTCAATTATTTAGCATTTATTAATAATAATTAATTATTTCAAATCATATTTTCCTGTTAATAGCTCTGATCGCACAACTTTGGTTGGGTGCCCTTGATTCGTCAGCAATCTAGAATAACGAAATTCGTCTTTCTAATAAGCTTTTGCACAAAACTCCTCCAGGACAAATTTCCCACACAGTACTTCTATTTAGTGATGGGCGATATCGTGATTTTTCAATCACATTGTGAATTGTTAATGTGATTTTTCTATATCAGTGATTTTAAAACGTGACGTGATCACGACTTTAGTAGTATTATACCTACGAGCGTATACGTGATCACAACATTTCACTGCCTCGCTAATCTCGCTATCGAGCACCTCTGTGCTATCGAGCGAGGATAAGGAACAACGGAATGTCGTGATCACGTCACAGTTTTGTAGGACCTTTAGTAACAGCCGTTACCAGTGATTTTTTGATATCAGTGATTAAATCACAGTTCGTGAAATATCGTCCATCACTACTTCCATTGCTATAATTATACTTGCTTTAGTTGAATATAGAATATGCAAATTTGTGAGACAGTGAGCACAGTTCATCAATATTGAAGTGATTGGATACGTATAGAACATTCCTTTCATTATCGTTCATTAAGGTGCCTAAGAAAAAAATCATTTCTTTCGCAACAAATAATTCAAGAGTTGGGCTTTGGTATTTAGGTTAATCTTGTTTTGTTTTACAACTGTAACATTTTCTTCTTTATAACGAGCTTTATGTCTCACATAGCTCTTAAACTTGTGTTTCTTTGGTGCATAGAATACATTCTTGCTACGCTATAAATATATGATATAAAGATCACAATATCAAGTTGTAATTTAGATATAATGGACTATGTAAGTAAATTACACTGTAACCGCTGCTTTAGTAATTTGCACTTAATTTGTTGTATAACTATACGTACTGCAACAGAAGGAATGTACGTAAACCCTTTAGTATATTGTTAGTACCGACGAGTTTTATTAAACTAGAAATTTACCTACAAATTATCAGGTCGTTAAAATTTATAATAATACGTATCGCACTAGTTATAAAACCTCCACTGTGCAGAATTATAAACCACGTTCACCGATTTTACACAACAACTGCAACGAGCCACTTTTTGAGTAGGCGCTAAGTGACTTTTGCTAGGTAAAAAGTGTCGTTTTCAGGTTAATGTGATTGCCGTCTATTTCATCTTTGAGTCTTTCTCATGGGATAATCTACATTGCACTCATCTACTTACCCGTTTCTTACTGTCTAATAGTTCGAAGAAAATTTCCTTAGCCTTTATAGACGTGGACATCTGTTCTCACTTCAACACTCTTCTGTAGGACTTGACATAGGAATAGGTTTTTAAATAAAGGAAGATCGGGCTAACGTGCTCTTTAGATATGAATTTATTTTTGGAATCCACCCAAACTCGAGAAGAATGTTTTATTTGCGAAGAGATCCTGCAAATTTGCAACATGCATCGGACGTCCAATCTTATCAACGCAACGTAGTGCAATCTGGGTATCAGTGTTAGAGCAAGATCAAATCTCGTTTAGTTGGAAACATTTTCAACTGGAACATTATTCCGTCATTTGATACTTCATCATGTTCTTCTTCATTACGCTGTACTTGTATTCTCCAACTTTATATTTATTCAGAATAATGCTTTGTTCGTCCGCACACGTCTAGGGTTGCAAATGAAACTCGAGTGTAAGAGTATTGACGACTTGTCATACCCAGCACAATCTCTAGATCTTGTAGGTTAATGGAATGCGGTCCAGCGGATTTTGCTGATGGGAACTCACAGACGGGATGCCTGGATTATCTTATTTTCAGCACGCCACGTAGATGTCGTTACAATCAGAATACTTTAGTTGGTATAATATCTGTTCTTCAAAATTTATTATTTTATCTGTCGCGTTTAATAAAATATTTGAACTTATGTTATGCCACAATTTTTTTTATCTTTTTATAAGTAATTTTTTATTGTAAATTATTATATGTATTAATAATTTCGTTTTGAATTCAATATTAATATCAATTGTTTTTATTGCACCTATCTAATTCTTTCTCTACGTTATTTTTAGATTTATAAAGGTACATATTAGTTGTTTTACAGGAGAACGGACAATGACTTAGTGTGCGCCCAAACAAGTTTTCCTGCACGTACCGCTTTTGCTGGGCAACAAAGACGCAACCTTCCATTTTCCTCTCACTTCAGTGTCGGACGGTCGAGGCGTTTTATTTTTAGATAGTGCGCCAATGACGAAATTGTCCATTCTCTTGTGAAACGATTAGTACAGTAAAGGCTCTCCTAACATTTAGTTGTAAGTCGATATTTTTTGAGAATAAAGATGAAATGGATTTGACGAAAGTGTTATTTCTGTGAATGTAGGTTTCCTAAAAATATGGAAACTAATTTTTTGATCGTTTATTAAAATTAAAGAAATTTATATTATGTTACTTTTCAGCTTCTTTAGCAAATTTTATTTTTGGGTGAATATAATTTAAAAAAAATAGAAACTTATTCAGCTGTCTTCCAGTGCATCTAAAACAAGTTCAAATGTCAGTTAGGCATTTTAGAATCTAGAGAAATTAATTTATAAACATAAAGATGGTAAAAACTATAACTTATTTATCGATCAAATTGATTTTTTTTACAATCTGATCTGCTTAAATTATTGCAAATTATTTAGGTAGATAATTTTGATTCCTATGATGTATGTTAATGCTAATGTCAAAGACAATCATAGTGTCTTTGTTGCAGTCTTTCTGGATTCCAAGTGTGTCGTGAATTGTTTTTGAGCTTGTTTGGTTCTCTTGGAATCCTGCTTAGGTATTTATATTTTTAACCCTCCAAGTAAAAAGAGGGGCGTTATAAATTTGACGTGTCGGTTTGTGTGTTTGTGTGTCTGTGTGTCTGTGTGTCTGTCTGTGGCGTCGTAGCTCCTAAACGAATGGACCGATTTTGATGCGTTTTTTTTGTTTGAAAGCTGACGTGACCGAGATGGTTTTTAGCTATAATTTATGAAGATCTGTTCGGGTGTTGTCGGGGGTTATTTAAAATTTTCAATTTTGTTAGATACTTGTTCGAGAATAGGAACAATTTATTTCCTTATGCGGATGGGAAGCAATTCCCGGAAAATGCATTAAAGTGACTTTATGTGTTAAATAGTTATAATATTGTTGGTACATAGATTACCAACCTAAAATTCATGCAGTTTGTCACTGTTTCTAAATCTCAATAATTAAAGTTTGCTTTGATTCAGTGTCTATTTTTACCCCAATAAAGTTCGTGGCGCATAAAATTAATTTTTCTAGAGTCAATACGACTAATCCTGAGGCGTGGATTTGGTTGAACGCATGGCTGGTTGTATAGATGTATAGTCAAGATGGTGAGCTAACAAAAAATAAAGGGATATTAAAGGTTTAGATTTCAGACTCTGGTGTGATTTGGAGTTTATGCCAAATAAAATTCAATGGACTTTTACTTTTTTCAAAATATAGTATAAATTCAACGTATATTATTTATTTCAATGTTGCGAGATTCTATTCGTTTTATCGTAAATTATTTTCGGATATCTTAGAGGTAAATTTTGCGCATTTGAATTAAGTTGGTGCAAGGTAAGGTAAGGAAAGAGTTGTCCTAGGCACTAACATTAGCAAGTGGGAGATAGACACTCTTAAGTCGTTACAGGGTACGCAAGTAATACTTGAAAGTCCTTGTTACTAAATCTGAAGAGTGTTTAATGGTGTCATTCTGAAACTGAGATTTATCAAAGTAAGAATTTTGATTTCTGCCACTGTTTTGTTATACCTACGTTATTTGAAAATTAGTCAGATTCATTTCCAAAAGATACATTCAATACATTTTTGCGCTATATTGTGCTGACCATACATTGTGCTGCAACTCGCGCTTGTGTGAAATTTGCATTTAATAATTACGTTTGTTAAGGACAAAACAGCCTCAGGGATTAATGTACAGGGCCAAACTATTAACATGCTCAAATTCGCGGATGATATAGCAGTGTTAGCATCCAACAAAGACGAATTAGAAATAGCTTTGAACGAAATGGAAGCAGTTTTGATAGAGGGATACGGCCTGCAAATCAATAAAAGGAAAACCAAAATTTTGGTATGTAGAGGACGTGAAAATATAACTAAAACTAAAATACAAATACGAAATGAGAAGAGGATTTTTGCTATTTAGGAAGTCAAATAATTCGCGATGGTTGTACATTGTGATGCTAGAGAGGATTGTGTCAAAAATACAGGTATAGTTGTTTGGAATTTGATTTAATAATAAAAATAGCTAGGCCATGGCGCAGTTGTGGTGGTTAGTGTACTAATCTCAATTATGTACTCCTGGGACCCTTTCATGTTTACTGACGCTGATTGAATCTTGATTGTCTTATTTTCTCTTCTATATCTTTCTCTTGTATTTGCCTGACTCTCTCTTCCACCTCTCTTACCATGTTTCATCCTGCTGTTTTCAAGTTCTTCACTTCTGCTGCTGCATAGCCTCGCTCCTGATAAAATGTCTCTCGACTCTCCTCCCACTACGATCTTTCTCTTATTCCCTTCCGTACCTCTTCCCAACACTGCCCAGCGAACTTGTTACCGCCCCCACTTCTTAACTTTTACTCATATATTTCAATGCTCCTTTTCCAGCCCTTGGTCTTAATTTTTCTTTATTTGCTTCCTCTCTTTGAGCTGAGCAATGAACCGGGATCGGCTTAAGATGAGAGTACTTACTTATAGTCGTTTTCTCAACCATTCTGTAAATGCAACATTTGTTTTGTTAACTAATGATTTAAATATGAGTCATGTTCTTTCCTTGTTTTACTGTTCTCCTTACTACGTGGGAAAGGAAAAAAGTTTTGCCGTTCTCTAGAAATTACTAATAGTTTAATCATACAGCTTATGTCTTTCCTATGTAGTCGTCTGCCAAATCGACACACGGTCCAGCGATGTTTCAACTTGAAAATTCCTTCCTTGTAAAAGTCCGCATTTTGAGCTTTAAACCATGAAGTGCCCTCAGTTTTCAAGCTCTCACTTGCCTGAAATGCGTGCCACGAAGATGAGCTTTTAGATTCCAAAGAGAAAGAAATTAGATGGTGCAAGATCAGGAGAATAGGCCGGATGGAGCAGAATTTCTAAGTCCAGTTCAGCCGCTATTGATTTTGCTACAGCCTCGGCTGTCTTCCAACACTAGTTTCTCCACTTTGGTTACAGTTTCAGCGTTCAGCGCTGTTGCAGGTCTTCCGGTCTTTGCATCGTCTTCGAGACTCTCTCTACCACGATTAACCTCATTTTCCCAGCAGTGAACAATCCCTTCTGATAGATAAACTTCCTGCTAAACTGCCTTCAACCTCGCTGCAATTTCAGAGAAGTGAACACCCTCCCTGGTCAAGAATTTGGTGACCGCCCGGTGTTCCAATTTATTCTTCCATTTTTGTTAAACACTCTATTAAAGTAGGTATCAAATTAATAGTTTTCTATGATACTCGGCGAAATTTCGCAGACTGACTGACAACACGATGCAGTATGTCATATAGGTACTTGATATTTTTCTTTCCAATGCACACTAAACTGAGAACGACAAAACTTTTTCCCCTTCTCACGTATTGACAAATTAATCTTATTCGTTGGAACCCTGATGTGTCTGATAATGGTTAGATAAGACTAATCACAACGCAGGTAGGTAACGATTACCTACATAATCATCTATTTTAGATATTTCGTTTATGTCAATCAGGTTGGGTAACCAGCTAGACACAGTTAGCAAAGAATTAAGCTTTAACAACATATTTACAATGGCGAGCTTAGGATCATTCGAGTATTTTAATATTCTCAGATTTTGCCGATATGTGTATTTCAGAACAAAGCATACAAGGTTTAGTTGGCAAATATATATTTTTGACTCTGAATATCCCAGATGTAAGTGTTAAATTATTTTTTGCATTCACGTTCACACTTTACTTCTTCCAAGAAAACCAAATATTCCGTTTTATTTTTCAGTCGCCATTAAAGTTTCTGTCAAGTAACAACTTTGCTCGGGACTGCAGCACATGATATAATGCGGAAATAAATCTATTTTATTTGTATTTATTTCCATGCATATTTTTTTGCTATGCAAATTCAGAAAGCTTTTTCTTGCTCGCAGAACTGCAAACTCATTATAATTTTCGTTCTCCGTGACCATTTTTTGTTTAAAATGCATTACTTCTGTCAGCTATAGCTGCACCACATAAACTCAATCGTTCTGTGCATGACCTTATGAATTAACACTATTGCATTATAAAATATGCCGAGGTAGAAAAGGCTTCAACGATCACTTTTATTGTTAACATGTCAAATTTGGATATAGCTCAATGCCCAAGACGTTTTCCTCTAAGTCAACGAACACGAGATGCTCACCTGAGACCAACCGCACTGGTGATCGACTAGAAATTACATAAGAATGTGCTTTAATAAGCAACTCGGATTGATGTATTGAGCAATAATTCGCTACGACTCTGAATATGTTTGTTTTGTAAAATGGTGGTTTCATACGGAACGATATTATTATGCAAATTTTCATCACATGCCTTCAAAGCTAAACATGATGGCTTTAGGGATATTAGAAATGCAAGAAATTTAATAATCGGAGTTTAGAAATGGCTTGCTGGTTCTAAAATGCTTTCTTTTCTTTATACGCAGATTATAATCTGCAGCAGATATCTTAGATTCTTAGATAAGTTGTCATTCTACGCCTTCAATATTATGAATTTATTCCCGTTGTTGACTTGTTGTATTATGTGCGTTATTGCGGTATGTTAGCCGCACTCAATAAATTTGATTAACTTTAACTATACATATAATGCCAAGATACGAAAAAATGTAACGAGCAACTAAAAATGACTACCATACTTGGCCTCTTAAGATATCGAGAACTCGCTAATTCGAATATAAAAAAGAAATGAAATGAAATGAAATGAAATGAAATGAAATGAAATGGGCACAAAGTTACACATTTTTGCTTCGAATGATAATTCGTTAACAAACTGGATCTCTGATTCGTACCTGAGATAATAATGACATGTTGAAACATAGGAATTTCATCCTTAGCCCAATATAATTTCGAAACAACGCAAATAATTCTTTCAAGAAATCATCAACACACAGTGGTTGAATCGGGAACTTAAGCGTAAATTCAGTATGAATCTCTTATTAGCTTTACACGCCAAAATAATGACACAATACTTAAACTCTGCATGTGTTTCACTGACGACGTCAGCATCCTCAGGAGTATGAAGATACGCAACGAGTTTAACTGCCATCACTATTTTGGAGTGTGGCTTAAATATTATAAAAAAATCATGATGCAGATATCGTTAACTTTTATTGCTCACACAGCAGTATGACTGGAATTTGAAACGGGAAGTTTCGTTTTATTAATCATCCTTCTCAATTTTTCTTACCATCATTATGATCCTAATGAATATTCTAAGAGTACGAGATTTCGAACAATTTCTACTTACACAAACGCAAATAAATTGTACAGGAAAAGCTACCCTAGAAAAGTTTTTTCGGAGTATAAAAATACGTTTAGAAACAATTGTTTTTTGATATACTACTCAAAACCGTACAGAGATATTGAAGAAACACAGAGTTAATTAGGTAGGTACATTAAATATTTTAGCTATTATATACGTATTACATAGATTTAATAACAAACAACTAAATTCTAGTAATTTATAACCAAATTTAAAACAATTAACGACAAGGGTAGAAACAAAACAAAAACAAATCAAGGGTTGAAACATTGCAAACAATTTTAACGTTTGCACAAAAAGGAAAAGTTAAGAAAATGCCACTGGGTATGGTTGTCAATATCTTCAGCATTCAGTACTGCCCTAATGCGATTAGGCATGCTAATAATTAAATGGTCCAGGTCGTACTGAGGAACTGCTCTCCATTCCCTATCAAGAACTCTAAACAGGCCTCGAGGGTTGTGAATGTGGCCGTACGCCGCTGAAACTCTTCTTTGCATAAATCCAAAGTATGCCCAATCGGATTCATATCCGGCAATTGAGCGGACAACAGAAACAGTGACATGTTGAGCTCGTCTAGTGCAACCGTTACAAGCCGTGCTATATGGGGACCAGCATTATCTTGCATAAAAGGAAAATTTACACCTACAGCTCCTGCATACGGAGGTGCGTGAAGTTGGATTGACCCATCTCTCAACGCTAAGTTTTCTCATTTGCAGCATTTAGTGCTCAATTTGTGCTAATTTGCGCTGCGGTTCCCGTAATTTGTGCTCGTCAATTTTCCGAGGTATTAATAAAACTCTAAGGGTTAATCCAATTTCACGCTGATTAACCAATCTCTAATATTCCATTTTGTTTAGTGCAGTCATTTAGTGCTCAATTTGTGCTAATTTGTGCTGCAGTTCCCGTAATTTGTGCTCGCCAATTTTCCGACTTATTAATAAAACTCTATGGGTTAATCCAACTTCACGCTGATTAACCAATCTCTAATATTCCATTTTCGTTAGTGCAGTCATTTAGTGCTCAATTTGTGCTAATTTGTGCTGCAGTTCCCGTAATTTGTGCTCGCCAATTTTCCGAGTTATTAATAAAAGTCTATGGGTTAATCCAACTTCACGCTGATTAACCAATCTCTAATATTCCATTTTGGTTAGCGCAGTCATTTAGTGCTCAATTTGTGCTGCAGTTCCCGTAATTTGTGCTCGTCAATTTTCCGAGTTATTAATATAAATCTGTGGCGCAATCCAACTTCATGCTGATTAACCCATCTCTAATATTTCAGTTTGGTTGGTGATGTCATTTAGTGTAGAGCTGGGCTAAACCGTTCCTTCTTAGGAGTCGATTCATCGGAATCAATCCTTTTTTCGGAATCGATTCCTTCGATTCGTTCACGAATCACGATTCTCGTTCCTTTTATCGTTGTAAAATACAATACCCTGCCCCGCAAATTCTGACTCCGACAATATCGAATTTTGTGAAATTATGATATTCGGAGAGCTCTCACGTCATCCTTCTCAGTTAACACTCTTTTGCTGTTTTGGGTTCGTCGCCATTTGAATCCCATTTTACCCAAAATTGCCCCGAGCGAATCATTGCATACCTTCCAACCTAATTCTTCTTTTAATTTCTGGTTTAACCGTATTAATGTCACACGACACCCTTCCGTTTTGTGGAATTCGTAAATTATTTGTCGAATATTGCACATTTCGTACTCTGGCAGATCTGTAATTGGTCTTTTTCTTGGACGATTCTTCCTTGGAGTTGAAAACTTTGCTTCACCATTGTTTCGTGCAATACCTTCACCTTCTTTCGATGCTCCTTACCGAAATACCCATCACTTTCCATGTCTTAATTTTAATGATGAATTGAAAAATTACTACGCGTACTACCAATATAACGATTTATTATTATAACTTGACCGGTTTCAGAATTCACAATGATTCCGTTATCAGAAATGTATAAAGAAAATTATTGTAAACAAATTATTATGACAGTTGACAAGGAAACTAAAATTGACAGAACAATACAAATAATAATGATATCCATGAAATAAGACAACTAGATAACTGAATTTCAGTATTTACCTACGGGGTATAAGAAAAACACAAAGGAAAATCGAATACCTCGTAGCTTGAAGAAAAAAAACATTGAATTTAAAGAAAACCATAATAGGAAAAAAACAATAAATTCAATTGAAAAACCTTCAAGTGAAATATCAGAAGTAAATAAACAAAATATCCATGGAATCTTGACAACTGCCAACTGCTATTATTAATTGTAATAAACTAAAAAAGAGAAATAAGTCAATAAATGTCATAATGGCAAAAAAAGGAAATAAGTCAGGGATTAAGATGTTAGGGACTGTGGCTGAATAATTAATTCAAGAATCAATCATAATAATAACAATGATAATAGTAATATTGATGATGATGATGATGAAAACGATGATGTCAAAATTAAAAATAAAACAAAAAGGAAGAAAGTAAGTAAATCCCATGGACCTTCGAGGTTATTTGGCAATATGGGATTTACTTACTTTCTTCCTTTTTGTATTATTTTTAATTTTGACATCATCGTTTTCATCATCATCATCATCAATATTACTATTATCATTGTTATTATTATGATTGATTCTTGAATTAATTATTCAGCCACAGTCTCTAACATCTTAATCCCTGACTTATTTCCTTTTTTTGCCATTTATTGACTTATTTCTCTTTTTTAGTTTATTACAATTAATAATAGCAGTTGGCAGTTGTCAAGACGGAACACATAGACTTGACCACACAGTTCATTACAAGATTAGCAGTTGGCAGTTGTCAAGATTCCATGGATATTTTGTTTATTTAGTTCTGATATTTCACTTGAAGGTTTTTTCAATTGAATTTATTGTTTTTTTCCTATTATGGTTTTCTTTAAATTCAATGTTTTTTCCCTTCAAGCTACGAGGTATTCGATTTTCCTTTGTGTTTTTCTTATACCCCGTAGGTAAATACTGAAATTCAGTTATCTAGTTGTCTTATTTCATGGATATCATTATTATTTGTATTGTTCTGTCAATTTTAGTTTCCTTGTCAACTGTCATAATAATTTGTTTACAATAATTTTCTTTATACATTTCTGATGATGGAATCACTGTGAATTCTGAAATCGGTCAAGTTATAATAATAAATCGTTATATTGGTAGTACGCGTAGTAATTTTTCAATTCATCATTAAAATTAAGACATGGGAAGTGATGGGTATTTCGGTAAGGAGCATCGAAAGAAGGGGGGGTAGTGTACGAAACAATGGTGAAGCAAAGTTTTCAACTCCAAGGAAGAATCGTCCAAGAAAAAGACCAATTACAGATCTGCCAGAGTACGAAATGTGCAATATTCGACAAATAATTTACGAATTCCACAAAACGGAAGGGTGTCGTGTGACATTAATACGGTTAAACCAGAAATTAAAAGAAGAATTAGGTTGGAAGGTATGCAATGATTCGCTCGGGGCAATTTTGGGTAAAATGGGATTCAAATGGCGACGAACCCAAAACAGCAAAAGAGTGTTAACTGAGAAGGATGACGTGAGAGCTCTCCGAATATCATAATTTCACAAAATTCGATATTTTCGGAGTCAGAATTTGCGGGGCAGGGTATTGTATTTTACAACGATAAAAGGAACGAGAATCGTGATTCGTGAACGAATCGAAGGAATCGATTCCGAAAAAAGGATTGATTCCGATGAATCGACTCCTAAGAAGGAACGGTTTAGCACAGCTCTACACTAAATGACATCACCAACCAAACTGAAATATTAGAGATGGGTTAATCAGCATGAAGTTGGATTGCGCCACAGATTTATATTAATAACTCGGAAAATTGACGAGCACAAATTACGGGAACTGCAGCACAAATTAGCACAAATTGAGCACTAAATGACTGCGCTAACCAAAATGGAATATTAGAGATTGGTTAATCAGCGTGAAGTTGGATTAACCCATAGAGTTTTATTAATAAGTCGGAAAATTGGCGAGCACAAATTACGGGAACTGCAGCACAAATTAGCACAAATTGAGCACTAAATGCTGCAAATGAGAAAACTTAGCGTTGAGAGATGGGTCAATCCAACTTCACGCACCTTGCATACGGTTGTACGACAGGTAAAATAACCTGATTTAGATAAACTTGGCTTGTCATATAGCCTTGTATTCAAACGAGGTCAGTTCTTCCTTAATGCTTATTCCGGTCCACAGCAATATTGAACCACCCCTGTAAGCATGCACTTCCTGAGGAGCGCTTAGACGATTTAAGTACCCCGCTTCTCTCCATACTCTCACTCTTCTGGAATCGAAGTATATACCAGACAGTGATTCGTCAGAAAAGAGGACAAATGACCATTGTTGATTTGTAAAATATTGGACTACTCGTCCCCATAACAGTCGCTCTCTTCGATTCCCTCTTGTTAAAGGTGGAACCCTCAATGGTCGTCTAGACTTCAAATTAACTTCATGTAGCCTGTTTCGCACAGTTTGGTCACTAATAAGAACACCATGGGTACGATTCAAGACACCTTGAAGTTGGCGAGCCATACACGTTGGATTACGTCGAGCATTCAACGTCATAAAACGGTCTTGTGCCGGTGGAGTTTTCCGACCATTTCCGCGATGTTTGTTTCGAACATTCCCATTAGCTTGATAACGTCGCCATAAGTAGGTACCTTGTAAGCTTGCAAAACTTATATCAGTAATAAATCCATAGCAAATAGAAAATTCCTTTTAAAGCGAATGCAAGAATTAATATCACAAGAATAATATTAATGATATCTCTTGGATACATATTAAATACGAAGAATATTTCTCACCTTTGTGCATATGTCATAAATCTGTTATTTGATAAAAAACTAAAGTATAGGTAACGATACTTTTTATCGAGCTATCAATTACTAATTACATTCCACTCACGGTAGCCAACTTGTCATTTGTCGGTAATGAAGTCTCCATGTTACCGCTGAGGATAGGACAAGGATACCCAGGACGCTCTTAAGATAACTGACATGCGAGTCGCTAATGGCTTTACTTGATTTTGCAGGTTACTTTATTGGGTTCTATTTGACATAAAAAGATTAAGGATCTTTTATGACTTACTTTCAACGAAAAATTCAGATTATTGCTTTTATTAATGGGGGCGGGATAGTTTCTTTACGTCTGATTTATTGGTTTGAAATGTTGGAGCACGTTGATCCATTTAAAAGTAAACTGAAAGTTGCTTTTGAAGTTGCCTGAAAATAATTTCATTTCAATTTGTTGGCTTTCGTTTATATTATGTTGATGCATTGCCTCGAAAATGAAAAAGGTGCTTATGGAAATAATACATATAATTAATTTTAGCTTCATAAACAGAAACGAATACATGTAGAATAACACTAAAGCCGAAGAAAGACAAACATTCCATAAAAACTGAAATCTAAATGTAGTTTGGTGTACGTTACGGTTAATCGTTCCATAGAAATCGGTAGTTCCGTAATTAAAAAATAACAGACCCCAGTAATTTACTATACCATATCAAACTACGTCAATTCGAACAAAAGACCGCATATCGCCGACAATTTAGAGACTGGTCGTAATACAGTAGTTAAGATACAAAGAGATCTATTTGGGTTTACTTGAGGATTTTGTGTTTATAATTAACAGTAGATAAGCTATGCCGATACGGGACCACGATTAACATTGATTCTCCCATAAGAGCAAAAAAACTGCTTTTCGAGTGGTTCTGAACTAGGGTTTGTCAATTACTTGAGGTTCTCAACTAGGGTTTGCCACTTGCGGTTCCCAACTGGGTTTTGTCAATTACTTGAGGTTCTGAACAAGGGTTTGCCACTTGCGGTTCCCAACTGGGTTTTGCCAATTACTTACGGTTCCCAACTAGGTTTTTCCAATGCGTGCTATTATTCTCTTGTTTTCATTAGTAGTCGCGGGCTACCCGGAAGCCAGTAGTGCCGCTGGTAGGTCACACTGCCTCATGCCGGTAAGGCAGATTCCTGCAACGTCGTGGTAGAATGGTCCCAGTCCTTAAGCCTTCGCCCCGCTGGAGGGCGACCCCAAGTGGGATTCGACAGATATAAATTCAGCGCCGCCGCCCGCAATCTCAGATAACTTATCTGTGCGCGCGTGTTGGCTACAGGAAAGCGGCCAGTTCCTGCAACTGCCAGGTTTGTACCATCGGCGCCACATAGAGTCGACAGCCGGCGTTCGCGTCGGCCCTTACGTTAAAGCTCTAGCTCCCACCCTGGGAAATCCGGAAAAGGTAAATAAACACCCGCAATTTTGCATTTTATGCCTTTTTGCCCCCCAAATCGAGCTCTTACGGGAGAATCAATGTTAATAGTGGTCCCGTATCCCGGGCCTACATCCTAGTTGACGCAATTATGACGTCAGCGTCCACGCAGACGCCAGCGTTTGCATCAGGGCAACGTTAATAAAACACAAGCAATATCTTGGTCTGTCCCACTCTTTCTCGAAGGAACGATGACTAAAACACAGTTTAGTATATTATCTTGTTATACCGGCCCTAACGTTAGTGCCAAATAGGCTTTAACTCATAAGGAACGTAAGAAGCGCATGTGAGGAGAATCGGAATAAACAGTTATTTCGCCGCGATTACTATTGGTTACAGACAGCTGGCCCCTATGTCAAAGCCAGCCCCCCCCCCCCTCAACCCCCCTTCCGCGGTGGTTTGAGTATGGCGTAACCAAGACGGAGCAACCCTGACGTCACATGTGGGCGCTTTCGCGATACGCACCCAAACCGCCACTGCTACGTCACCCAAGATGGCCGCCACCGAGCAGCCAAGTTGGCGGCAGCGTTCAGCTTTTGTGAATGTGAGAAGGTTAAATAAAACACTGTTGCGTATTATCTTTATTGGAGCATATTACACAAAAGACCCTGTATGTCCTGACATGATGCAATTTTATTGAAAATGTTTACTGGAATATAATACCCTGTATGTAAGTGCTGCGAAACGATGAGATCTTATCGGACAAAGGACTATAATTAAATAACGCCCCGTATGTACGCTATACAACGAGCCAACTTGCAGGGTGAATCAGTTGACGATAATTTTCAGATTAATGATGGCGGACACCGTCCAGCCTGCAACACATAAATATAAATTAAATAAAAAATAATAAACAGAAACCGAGACACGAACGAATATTTCGCAACGTACTAGAGTCTAAGATAGGAATAAAAAGAGGAATAGGTAGGCCCAGATTAGACTACTGCTCTCAAATAGTTGGGGATGTACGATGTTCTACTTGCAGACTAACGATAGCGTGACAAAATAAAAGCACATACCAGAATTTCGCTCCTGAAACCCTTCCAAAAACATTTGCTTCACGATGGAATAAATACGTTTCTGTTTCAAAGTTGATGAATTTACGTACCGTGCGGGGGCGGCATACTAAATTACCTGCGTGCATTTTACCTAGAAAATAACCTCTATTAGTTCGTTGCAATACATTTGTAGATATGAATCAAAAATGTCACGTCAATTTATTAGTATATGACTAGGTGAGAAACATATCAATTAACCCTGGTATTTAATAAATGTGGTTAAATAAAACACTGTTGCGTATTATCTTTATTGGACAACACAACAGACCCTGTATATCCTGACATGATGAAATTATATTGAAAATGTTTACGGGAATATAACACCCTGTATGTACCTACACAACGATGAAATTTTATCGAACAAAGTTGAGTTGTATTGGACTATAATTAAATAACACCCTGTATGTACGATATACGACTAGCCAACTTGCGGGGGGGGGGGGGGGGGGTGAATCTGTTGGCGATAATTTGCAGATTAACGATGGCGGACAGCGCCCAGTCTGCAATACATAAATATAAATTAAATAAAAAATAATAATAATAAAAGGGAAAAACTTTTCGATGCACGAAGGAATATTTCGCAACGTACTAGAGTCTGAGATAGAAATAAAAAGAGGGATAGGTAGGCCCAGATTAGACTACTGCTCTCAAATAGTTGGGGATGTACGATGTTCTACTTGCAGATTAACGATAGCGTGACAAAATAAAAGTACATACCAGAATTCCGAGCCTGAAACTCTTCCAAAAACATTTGCTTCACCATGGGATAAATAAGTTTCTGTTTCAAAGTTGGTGAATTAACGTAAGTACCTGAGGATCCGTGCGGAGGCGGCATAGAAAATATCCACAATGCATTTTCCCTACAAAATAACCTCTATTAGTTAATTGCAATGCGTAGAAATGAATAAAAAAATACATCTTCAATTAGTAAGACTAGGTGAGAAACATATCAATAAACCCTCGTATTTAATAAATGTAAATTATATTTTTCACCAAATTAATTCGGATATACGTCGTGTAAACATTTGACAATCCTCACTGTCCTTAGTAAGACTAGGTGAGAAACATATCAATAAATCCTGGTATTTAATAAATGTAAATTATATTTTCCACCAATTAGTTAATTGCAATATGTAGATATGAATCAAAAAATACAACTTCAATTAGTAAGACTAGGTGGGACACATATCAGCAAACCCTGCGGTATTCCATAAATGTAAATTATAATTTATTATTGTCCACCAAATCCATTCGGATATACATACAACAAACATTTGACAATCCTCACTATCCAAAAATTATTATGATCGTGTATAATATTTATAAATAGGAACTTACCTGTGTCTAATTATTTCGGGGGATCACTCATGTAAAATTTTGGGCACGATATATTGCCATGTTCTACTTGTACGAGTAGATTAACGATGACGTAACAAAATAAAAGTAAATAAAAAAACTTTCCGATACACGAAGGAATATTTTGTCACTATAGATTGTCTCATGTAACCACTGACCACCACTAGATCGAATCTCGTGAGTTACTCTCCGAATATTCATATTAGCACATCAGTTGGTATCATTTATGAAAACTAGGTGCAGAATGTTAAAAATTTACTAATCTGGACGTTCTTTTATAACGTATTCTTGCGCAAGTTCGGCGTCTGCAAAGCCATAAATTACACATGGGAATGCTATTCTTTGATATAGGTACATGATGCAATGTGGCCAAATTAGTAGAATCGACGCGTTATTATTTTAATGAAACATAAACAATAATAAATTCATGTCCGAATTGAAAGTCTTATCAAAACAAATCATTATTTAGATTACCGAAGACACCCTGTGGGTAATAAAAATGACAATTTATAATGCTGACTCAATAAATAATTTCTGTTTAGGTATTTTATGTATGTCAGATCGAAAATTAATTCTGGAACATCATGAATCAAATAATGTTAAAATACAACAAGACCGTGTACTTAAATTCGTAAGGAATGGGGTGCGAGGGGGTAAACGATTATCTATACGACAAAACCGTGTACTTAAATTCAATTAAGTTCTTCCATTACACCTGCTGTATGTTGGTTACAAATAAAAGTATTGTAGCTATATATTATGTAACTGCTAGTACCTACCCTGTATAATTATTTTGCGTTTCTAAATTTAGCCCATATCATAGACTTATGTGCATACACATGTAAGAAATTGTTAGCGCACCTTCTATAAGAAATGTTCCTGGGAGTTGTTTTGCATGTTGTCACGTATGGGAGCGATAAGGAGCTCCTAACTGGGCGACAAGAGGACGGGATTCATTCATTGAGAATCGGGCGCGGTCCAGGTTTATAATAAAATCATATCAAGTATCATAATCATTTGTTAAACTTTTGTGCCGAATATATTTTTTGGGAACTTTACGTAGTGTGGTTTTAGTACCTTCTTACACACATATACACAACTAAATATTCCCGCTTTACTTCTGATACCCGAGGCACGAAGGCATAAATATTTCGCAACATATTCGTACTAGAGAACCTATATTAGTTCATTGCCAATACATACATGTATGTAGATATGAGTCAAAAATGCAACTTCAATTTAGTAGTATGACTAGGTAAGAAACATGTCAGAAAACCCTGGTATTCAATAAATGTATTTTATTTCCATCAAATTCATTCGGATATACGTCCTATATAAACATTCGACAATCCTCACTGCCCTATGACGTAACAACATTTCTTAGAAGACATTGTCAAATGTCTGACGGGTGAAGTTATTGTAAAACATAATTTGATCCGTTTGCTGAAGCAGCAGGAATAATCTTATGTAAATAAAATATATGTATACCTGCTGTATGTTTGTAACAAATAAAAGTAACTGCTAGTAAGTACCTACCGTGTATAATATTTTGCATTTTTAAATTGACCCCAAGAGATTAGTATAATAACCACTATACACACATACACATCCCACGCAATGCTCTAAAGTAAAGTAAATAAATAAGGACGCCGAACTTGTATCTGTAGGTACCTACCTTAAGTTTGTCAACTCAAAAGAACCTCATAAAAATTAATTGTGTATAAACCGATCTGGAAATGCATAGTCTTATGTGTATATACAACTAAATATTCCCGCTTTATCTCTGTTACTTAATGAAGCATGCGAAAATCTAAACAGAAAAATTCTTACGTTCACGTACCTACTTCTATCTACTTACCTTAGTATCAAACCCAGAGAGATACTTGAAGATTGTGTTGAATAGTCTCCATGCTTGCTAAAGGGATATCTATTTATTCCAAAGACTGGGTCGACGTACCCCACACTTTTTTTACGTGGGTACATAGTTTTATAAACCGAAATTGCATTTTTTCTACTTACTAATAACTGAATATGAGTGTGCTTTTCTTCTTCTTATACAGGTAAATTCTAGGGATCCGTCAAAGAAGTCGCTCGCATGTGCGTGGGAAGTTTTAAAATTTGTGATTAGGACCCAATGAACTATACAGTTTCATAATATTATTCCTTTGCGAACTAATGTTTGTTTTGATAAAAATCGCCAAATACAAACATGATTAGGTATACCAATATAATTATTCTGTAACATCTGCCCATATATGGTAATTTAAAGAACTCGCGGACATTTCGCTTGACCACGCACGAAGTGTAATTAACATTCATTTACCACCGTGGGCTACGGTAATTACTAAATAGCGCTATTCTTGTGTTTTCAATTTTATGAAACTTACGTGTTGGGCTTTAGGTGGTCTGGGATTCACCCTTCCATATAATAATGCCTATTTATGCCTATTTAGATATATTTATGCATTTCAAATCGAAAATTCTAGAACATTATAATAATTTTCAAAAGTTTTCATATGAGACAAAGTAGGGGCGCCGAAATAATATATTAGAGTTGTCACCAACAGCAGACGCCACCGTCGGGATGAACGTTCATGCTAAATGGGCGTTAACCCATAAGAGTAGTAAAATTATGTCATGTGGGGTATCAAATTAAAAGACTCGACGAGGAGTATCGGAATAAACAGTTACTTCGCCGAAAAATGGCCGCCCACCCGTAAGCCCTGTTTCGGACAAACGTAGTACACCATCACGGCGTTATCCCATAATGGAGGTAAAACAATGTCATGTGGGGTATCAAATTATAGGAGTCGACGAGGAGAATCGCAATAAACAGTTATTTCATCGCAAAATGAACGCCCACCCGTAAGCCCTGTTTCGGTCAAACGTAGATCATCATCATACCGCTCCGCCACTCTTATTCCCTTATGGTCGACTGACGTCATGGGTTGAGATGCCACTTCCAGCCAAACCGGATCTGCGGTTTTGCCAATGCGCTTTACTTGCGGTTCCCAGCTAGGTTTTACCAATTACTTTCAGATCCCAACTAGGTTTTGCCAACGCACTTTACTTGCTGTTCCAAACTAGGTTTTGCCAATTACTTGCGGCTCCCAACTAGGTTTTGCCATTACGCTGAGAGGGCTCTTGCCCTGTGTACTAGAATCTGAAATATTACCAAGCGGACTTTTGTAACACATTGTATGTGTATACAGGTGTATACACCTGTATGTACTAACAGATGTAACACAAAGGCCTTGTATATACGAGCAGATAAAACACAAGTGTCCTATATGTACCATGCTATGTGCCCCTCTGGAATCGCATTACATGATTGACACAACTTTTGTTCCCAACCGCTGGACCAATCAGAAGACAGGAACAAGATGGCCGCCATTGCAACGTGACGTCAGCGCCCGACGTCAACGTCCACGCGGGCTTTAAGCCTTGTCTAAACTTGTCACTGCACTGAACGCCCCGTGGACGTTGACGTCGGGCGCTGACGTCACGTTGCAATGGCGGCCATCTTGTTCCTGTCTTCTGATTGGTCCAGCGGTTGGGAACAAAAGTTGTGTCAATCATGTAATGCGATTCCAGAGGGGCACATAGCATGGTACATATAGGACACTTGTGTTTTATCTGCTCGTATATACAAGGCCTTTGTGTTACATCTGTTAGTACATACAGGTGTATACACCTGTATACACATCAATGTGTTACAAAAGTCCGCTTGGTAATATTTCAGATTCTAGTACACAGGGCAAGAGCCCTCTCAGCGTAATGGCAAAACCTAGTTGGGAGCCGCAAGTAATTGGCAAAACCTAGTTTGGAACAGCAAGTAAAGTGCGTTGGCAAAACCTAGTTGGGATCTGAAAGTAATTGGTAAAACCTAGCTGGGAACCGCAAGTAAAGCGCATTGGCAAAACCGCAGATCCGGTTTGGCTGGAAGTGGCATCTCAACCCATGACGTCAGTCGACCATAAGGGAATAAGAGTGGCGGAGCGGTATGATGATGATCTACGTTTGACCGAAACAGGGCTTACGGGTGGGCGTTCATTTTGCGATGAAATAACTGTTTATTGCGATTCTCCTCGTCGACTCCTATAATTTGATACCCCACATGACATTGTTTTACCTCCATTATGGGATAACGCCGTGATGGTGTACTACGTTTGTCCGAAACAGGGCTTACGGGTGGGCGGCCATTTTTCGGCGAAGTAACTGTTTATTCCGATACTCCTCGTCGAGTCTTTTAATTTGATACCCCACATGACATAATTTTACTACTCTTATGGGTTAACGCCCATTTAGCATGAACGTTCATCCCGACGGTGGCGTCTGCTGTTGGTGACAACTCTAATATATTATTTCGGCGCCCCTACTTTGTCTCATATGAAAACTTTTGAAAATTATTATAATGTTCTAGAATTTTCGATTTGAAATGCATAAATATATCTAAATAGGCATAAATAGGCATTATTATATGGAAGGGTGAATCCCAGACCACCTAAAGCCCAACACGTAAGTTTCATAAAATTGAAAACGCAAGAATAGCGCTATTTAGTAATTACCGTAGCCCACGGTGGTAAATGAATGTTAATTACACTTCGTGCGTGGTCAAGCGAAATGTCCGCGAGTTCTTTAAATTACCATATATGGGCAGATGTTACAGAATAATTATATTGGTATACCTAATCATGTTTGTATTTGGCGATTTTTATCAAAACAAACATTAGTTCGCAAAGGAATAATATTATGAAACTGTATAGTTCATTGGGTCCTAATCACAAATTTTAAAACTTCCCACGCACATGCGAGCGACTTCTTTGACGGATCCCTAGAATTTACCTGTATAAGAAGAAGAAAAGCACACTCATATTCAGTTATTAGTAAGTAGAAAAAATGCAATTTCGGTTTATAAAACTATGTACCCACGTAAAAAAAGTGTGGGGTACGTCGACCCAGTCTTTGGAATAAATAGATATCCCTTTAGCAAGCATGGAGACTATTCAACACAATCTTCAAGTATCTCTCTGGGTTTGATACTAAGGTAAGTAGATAGAAGTAGGTACGTGAACGTAAGAATTTTTCTGTTTAGATTTTCGCATGCTTCATTAAGTAACAGAGATAAAGCGGGAATATTTAGTTGTATATACACATAAGACTATGCATTTCCAGATCGGTTTATACACAATTAATTTTTATGAGGTTCTTTTGAGTTGACAAACTTAAGGTAGGTACCTACAGATACAAGTTCGGCGTCCTTATTTATTTACTTTACTTTAGAGCATTGCGTGGGATGTGTATGTGTGTATAGTGGTTATTATACTAATCTCTTGGGGTCAATTTAAAAATGCAAAATATTATACACGGTAGGTACTTACTAGCAGTTACTTTTATTTGTTACAAACATACAGCAGGTATACATATATTTTATTTACATAAGATTATTCCTGCTGCTTCAGCAAACGGATCAAATTATGTTTTACAATAACTTCACCCGTCAGACATTTGACAATGTCTTCTAAGAAATGTTGTTACGTCATAGGGCAGTGAGGATTGTCGAATGTTTATATAGGACGTATATCCGAATGAATTTGATGGAAATAAAATACATTTATTGAATACCAGGGTTTTCTGACATGTTTCTTACCTAGTCATACTACTAAATTGAAGTTGCATTTTTGACTCATATCTACATACATGTATGTATTGGCAATGAACTAATATAGGTTCTCTAGTACGAATATGTTGCGAAATATTTATGCCTTCGTGCCTCGGGTATCAGAAGTAAAGCGGGAATATTTAGTTGTGTATATGTGTGTAAGAAGGTACTAAAACCACACTACGTAAAGTTCCCAAAAAATATATTCGGCACAAAAGTTTAACAAATGATTATGATACTTGATATGATTTTATTATAAACCTGGACCGCGCCCGATTCTCAATGAATGAATCCCGTCCTCTTGTCGCCCAGTTAGGAGCTCCTTATCGCTCCCATACGTGACAACATGCAAAACAACTCCCAGGAACATTTCTTATAGAAGGTGCGCTAACAATTTCTTACATGTGTATGCACATAAGTCTATGATATGGGCTAAATTTAGAAACGCAAAATAATTATACAGGGTAGGTACTAGCAGTTACATAATATATAGCTACAATACTTTTATTTGTAACCAACATACAGCAGGTGTAATGGAAGAACTTAATTGAATTTAAGTACACGGTTTTGTCGTATAGATAATCGTTTACCCCCTCGCACCCCATTCCTTACGAATTTAAGTACACGGTCTTGTTGTATTTTAACATTATTTGATTCATGATGTTCCAGAATTAATTTTCGATCTGACATACATAAAATACCTAAACAGAAATTATTTATTGAGTCAGCATTATAAATTGTCATTTTTATTACCCACAGGGTGTCTTCGGTAATCTAAATAATGATTTGTTTTGATAAGACTTTCAATTCGGACATGAATTTATTATTGTTTATGTTTCATTAAAATAATAACGCGTCGATTCTACTAATTTGGCCACATTGCATCATGTACCTATATCAAAGAATAGCATTCCCATGTGTAATTTATGGCTTTGCAGACGCCGAACTTGCGCAAGAATACGTTATAAAAGAACGTCCAGATTAGTAAATTTTTAACATTCTGCACCTAGTTTTCATAAATGATACCAACTGATGTGCTAATATGAATATTCGGAGAGTAACTCACGAGATTCGATCTAGTGGTGGTCAGTGGTTACATGAGACAATCTATAGTGACAAAATATTCCTTCGTGTATCGGAAAGTTTTTTTATTTACTTTTATTTTGTTACGTCATCGTTAATCTACTCGTACAAGTAGAACATGGCAATATATCGTGCCCAAAATTTTACATGAGTGATCCCCCGAAATAATTAGACACAGGTAAGTTCCTATTTATAAATATTATACACGATCATAATAATTTTTGGATAGTGAGGATTGTCAAATGTTTGTTGTATGTATATCCGAATGGATTTGGTGGACAATAATAAATTATAATTTACATTTATGGAATACCGCAGGGTTTGCTGATATGTGTCCCACCTAGTCTTACTAATTGAAGTTGTATTTTTTGATTCATATCTACATATTGCAATTAACTAATTGGTGGAAAATATAATTTACATTTATTAAATACCAGGATTTATTGATATGTTTCTCACCTAGTCTTACTAAGGACAGTGAGGATTGTCAAATGTTTACACGACGTATATCCGAATTAATTTGGTGAAAAATATAATTTACATTTATTAAATACGAGGGTTTATTGATATGTTTCTCACCTAGTCTTACTAATTGAAGATGTATTTTTTTATTCATTTCTACGCATTGCAATTAACTAATAGAGGTTATTTTGTAGGGAAAATGCATTGTGGATATTTTCTATGCCGCCTCCGCACGGATCCTCAGGTACTTACGTTAATTCACCAACTTTGAAACAGAAACTTATTTATCCCATGGTGAAGCAAATGTTTTTGGAAGAGTTTCAGGCTCGGAATTCTGGTATGTACTTTTATTTTGTCACGCTATTGTTAATCTGCAAGTAGAACATCGTACATCCCCAACTATTTGAGAGCAGTAGTCTAATCTGGGCCTACCTATCCCTCTTTTTATTTCTATCTCAGACTCTAGTACGTTGCGAAATATTCCTTCGTGCATCGAAAAGTTTTTCCCTTTTATTATTATTATTTTTTATTTAATTTATATTTATGTATTGCAGACTGGGCGCTGTCCGCCATCGTTAATCTGCAAATTATCGCCAACAGATTCACCCCCCCCCCCCCCCCCCCCCCCCGCAAGTTGGCTAGTCGTATATCGTACATACAGGGTGTTATTTAATTATAGTCCAATACAACTCAACTTTGTTCGATAAAATTTCATCGTTGTGTAGGTACATACAGGGTGTTATATTCCCGTAAACATTTTCAATATAATTTCATCATGTCAGGATATACAGGGTCTGTTGTGTTGTCCAATAAAGATAATACGCAACAGTGTTTTATTTAACCACATTTATTAAATACCAGGGTTAATTGATATGTTTCTCACCTAGTCATATACTAATAAATTGACGTGACATTTTTGATTCATATCTACAAATGTATTGCAACGAACTAATAGAGGTTATTTTCTAGGTAAAATGCACGCAGGTAATTTAGTATGCCGCCCCCGCACGGTACGTAAATTCATCAACTTTGAAACAGAAACGTATTTATTCCATCGTGAAGCAAATGTTTTTGGAAGGGTTTCAGGAGCGAAATTCTGGTATGTGCTTTTATTTTGTCACGCTATCGTTAGTCTGCAAGTAGAACATCGTACATCCCCAACTATTTGAGAGCAGTAGTCTAATCTGGGCCTACCTATTCCTCTTTTTATTCCTATCTTAGACTCTAGTACGTTGCGAAATATTCGTTCGTGTCTCGGTTTCTGTTTATTATTTTTTATTTAATTTATATTTATGTGTTGCAGGCTGGACGGTGTCCGCCATCATTAATCTGAAAATTATCGTCAACTGATTCACCCTGCAAGTTGGCTCGTTGTATAGCGTACATACGGGGCGTTATTTAATTATAGTCCTTTGTCCGATAAGATCTCATCGTTTCGCAGTACTTACATACAGGGTATTATATTCCAGTAAACATTTTCAATAAAATTGCATCATGTCAGGACATACAGGGTCTTTTGTGTAATATGCTCCAATAAAGATAATACGCAACAGTGTTTTATTTAACCTTCTCACATTCACAAAAGCTGAACGCTGCCGCCAACTTGGCTGCTCGGTGGCGGCCATCTTGGGTGACGTAGCAGTGGCGGTTTGGGTGCGTATCGCGAAAGCGCCCACATGTGACGTCAGGGTTGCTCCGTCTTGGTTACGCCATACTCAAACCACCGCGGAAGGGGGGTTGAGGGGGGGGGGGGGCTGGCTTTGACATAGGGGCCAGCTGTCTGTAACCAATAGTAATCGCGGCGAAATAACTGTTTATTCCGATTCTCCTCACATGCGCTTCTTACGTTCCTTATGAGTTAAAGCCTATTTGGCACTAACGTTAGGGCCGGTATAACAAGATAATATACTAAACTGTGTTTTAGTCATCGTTCCTTCGAGAAAGAGTGGGACAGACCAAGATATTGCTTGTGTTTTATTAACGTTGCCCTGATGCAAACGCTGGCGTCTGCGTGGACGCTGACGTCATAATTGCGTCAACTAGGATGTAGGCCCGGGATACGGGACCACTATTAACATTGATTCTCCCGTAAGAGCTCGATTTGGGGGGCAAAAAGGCATAAAATGCAAAATTGCGGGTGTTTATTTACCTTTTCCGGATTTCCCAGGGTGGGAGCTAGAGCTTTAACGTAAGGGCCGACGCGAACGCCGGCTGTCGACTCTATGTGGCGCCGATGGTACAAACCTGGCAGTTGCAGGAACTGGCCGCTTTCCTGTAGCCAACACGCGCGCACAGATAAGTTATCTGAGATTGCGGGCGGCGGCGCTGAATTTATATCTGTCGAATCCCACTTGGGGTCGCCCTCCAGCGGGGCGAAGGCTTAAGGACTGGGACCATTCTACCACGACGTTGCAGGAATCTGCCTTACCGGCATGAGGCAGTGTGACCTACCAGCGGCACTACTGGCTTCCGGGTAGCCCGCGACTACTAATGAAAACAAGAGAATAATAGCACGCATTGGAAAAACCTAGTTGGGAACCGTAAGTAATTGGCAAAACCCAGTTGGGAACCGCAAGTGGCAAACCCTTGTTCAGAACCTCAAGTAATTGACAAAACCCAGTTGGGAACCGCAAGTGGCAAACCCTAGTTGAGAACCTCAAGTAATTGACAAACCCTAGTTCAGAACCACTCGAAAAGCAGTTTTTTTGCTCTTATGGGAGAATCAATGTTAATCGTGGTCCCGTATCGGCATAGCTTATCTACTATTAACCATGTATATTGATGACAGAAGGCCTGAAAATTAAATTTGATAAACTGTCAGTTCTCATTCATTCTTCAACTTCTGCTTGGGTGTACCCCAGTCAACCACATGACGCTTGGGGCCCAAGCTCATCAGTTGAAATTGGGTGTATTGTGAATTAGGACGTTCTGAAAGCATAATCATTCATAGCAAACAATATAAAAGATCTGTTATTATTTAAACAATTTCGATATATAGAAGAACTTCGATTATGAACATAAATCTGAAAAATCAGTGACGTTCAGAAAGTAAAACCCCAGACGTGTAAATTTATAAGTATCCTGTAAGCAACTCAATCATTTGAAGGGCATGTAATTGCTGGAAAATTTGTTGCATTTTTCTGTATTCCTTTCCGTAATATTTAAGGAAAACTATAAAATTGCATGTTATGTTTACTTTTGCAACGTTAAATTTAAACAGTTGCATTTCGTGGGGTGGTGGATATAACTCAAAATACCTGTCCTTTAACTGTCAAAAACTTGTGTTTTTTTGTTAGGTAGGTAAATAGTAGATTGTCCCACCATTTTGCCGCCCATTCCCTTCTTTCTGCATGTGTCTCATTCGCACCTCCCCCTTCCGCTGTCCCCCAGGATCGTCTATACTCTGATATATTCCCTCTTGCACTAACTCAAGTCAGGTGGAACGCAAAAGCAGGAAATATACTCCTACTTCCATTATACAACATTTATGGAATCGTGTCACCCACTTCAAGATTAAAATTTCGGAAGAGTTTTCTCTCTTCCTCTGCATTTTGGAACGACCAATTGGATAGGAGCGAATCTTCAAATAGGTAACCTCACTGGCAGCCTAACATGAGTGACTTAGAAGAACTTAAATCGGCTGCAATTTGAAAAGAGGAGATGCAAAGCGAATATGATGAGATGGGGGTTCCGCAACCTCTATACATACCAGTAGAGCATGACCCACTGCTGGCAACATTAAAAATCGAAAACATGATACAAGGTACCATCAATTTCATGACCAAATTAGAAAATTTCAAAACGCTACAACATATATTTTTTCGAAGAAAACCATATAATAATATGCTTTTCATATTGTACTAACCGCCTCTAAATCGCAGAGAAAAATTAATAATTGTGAGTGCACATTTTCAAAATGGCGTATAGGAACATTTAGGTAGACCTAATTTTGAAGGTAAAAAGAATATGGGTATCTGAGATGAGAGGGATGAACAAGTTGAGCTACAAATAACAATAATAGTTCACCGATTCATGTTTTAAGAATTTCTCTTCTGCTTACGTTCTTATCGGAATTGTAATTGAAATGATTTCTTAATTTTGAACCCGACAGATAGCAGTTTGTTCCTTGGTGAGAGACAGCGATTGTACGAATCAGTGTATATGAATAAGACAAAAAATGAACTGCATTTTATTCATACGTGATTAATTATTATGCTTAAAGTAAATTAGCAAAAATTATAAATTAATTATGAAAGCTTTGTAATCCCAGATCACGATTTTTCAGGAAATAATGGGATTAACCAAGTAGGTAACTGTTTTTGTATGACTAGTGGGTATATTCAACTTTCCTATGCTATAACTTTGGTGATTTAATCGAATTGCTCGAGGCGCTGATTCTTGTCAGCTTTCTTCATTGTTTTAAGAAGCAAATAAAATCACTTGCGTAATTAATAACAAGAAAAAATCGAAAAATAAAAAATTAATTACAACTGGCATTTGCTTAAACCGAACACGATGTGTAACATAACGTTAGTGGCGGCTTCGTGAAAAAACTTGAACGTAATTGAATTTATAAAATGATTCGAACATATACTGATATTAAATTAAGAAATGTGGAAGTATTATACTCTATCATCTTCAGTTAATGGTGTTGACGGTTACAAATTTGCCACGGCTGTTTTTGTTTAAACCATACGTGCCCCTGGTGTCTGACAGCCTTTTTTCACTCCCGACCTCTTCACGTTATTTATGTTCTCCATTATTTTTGGTTGTAAGCGGAAGCACGATTCTACTAATTTGGAATTTGATTTAAACAATTTGTCAAAGAATTAATTGACTGTTCTGAAATAAAATTGGTAACAAAATAGTATAATACGCATACATTTTGGATTCTAATAAACATACCCGTCTTTCTTGCTTCCGGATTTTTTGACAATATTTTATTTAAAAACTTTAATTATAATTCGCGGCCAATCCAAACAATCAAAAGATACAAAAGAACAACAGCCAAAATAAATAAATTCAAAATCAAACATTTACAACACTATTTGACACCAGTAGTTCAGCATGTTAGAGCCATTGAATTAGCAGTTGCAAAATCAACAATAAATTAGACTGCGGTGTTGCAGAACGAAGCAGTTGGCCATCTGACCATGTTCCATTGATGCCTGCATATGACATGCTCGTTTTACAACTCCTTCTTTCTGATCGGAGTAAATTTAAGTTCTTTGAGCTTACACATACAAATGGTAGCTAAAGCCCAAAATAAAGGACACTCTTTCGAGATCTTAAGAGAGTACTTGGACCCTATAAAGAGAGTAACGTGGATCTGTTTCAACCTGACTTGCAATTGCATGACTGATTATGGTGGAGCAGTACCGCTAAATTGATTAAGATAATGACCTGCTAAAGTTGATCCAGCTACCAGTCGATTGTTTAATTAAGAATCGGGTTAAGCTTGTGTACATGGAGCGACCGTTCCCAGATCAGAGCGGCGCCGGCGTATTCAATAGTAGAGAAACTTAAAGCATAACACAAGTAGAACGCAGCCGTTGTGGATTTCCCCTCCATTTGCTGCACGTTAGTTACTGAAGTGTGATTCCCAAATAAGTTAAGACACAGTATGACCGTCGCAAGTGATTCCCAGTTTTCTATTCGCTAACACCACTGTCTCCAGACTCAACTGAACTTCGACGAAAAATAACGCGGTGTTCAATTGTGGACCACTGCCGCTCAATGTTCTGGTAGGTAAGTTCTGCCCTCACCTCACTCAAGACGGTACTATGGAGGGGGGGGGGGGGAGATAGGCTCTGCATTGTAGCAGCATGCCTGTCTTCTCCACACAGGCTTTTTGGAATACCCACTGGTCTACTTAAACTTTTATACTTTTCGGAACTCGCCGAACTTTTGTCGCATTTTTGATTTTCTCGAGTAATATATACCATATTCTCATTTTTTTATGATTAACATCTTCCGTGTTTCGTTATAAAATATATATAGATTTCTTGATTCCAATTCCGGAAATGATTTTGAATTTTAATTGTTGTATGTTAAGGTATGGTTCGGTTTTGGCGTTTGTCGGCGACCGTCGACGGTCGGTGCCAACGGCGGGACACTGATTGAAATGTTCGCTTATCAACGCGGTTCGCTTAGCACGTCCAAACTTGCAAACGCGGCAGTCAACAGCGCGCCGTTGCGTGCAGACTGCTAGAGTAATCAGTATGAACGCGTCGAACCTTGATGGCCAGTGTCTACGACGATGGCGCCGAAATTTTCCTCCACTGAAGACGACGTATTATAACTGCGTTCGAGACTATAAAGACCAGTAAATAAAAGAAAACATTTGGACAGTGGTCGGAAAAAAACTAGGGAAGAATGGTAAGAAAGACGCACGGTTTATTTATGCTTGTAGGTAAAATGGTGTACACCATTTCCAAGTCGTTCTTCTTCTTGTAATAATGCGAGACACAATTCCATTGCAAACGTCAAATACCTCTGAAAACTCAAACACGACTGTCGTCCGCTGGAACGTGGAAGCGCAAAAGGAACCAGTGGCTATGCCGCCGTCGCGTCGGCGCCGTTGGCGGCTACCGTTTTCGGTCGCCGACAACGTCGACTGAAAAACGCCAAAACCGAACCATACCTTTATTCTCATTGCTTATACAATAAATTTTAGCACTGAATTTAAAATAAATAAAGCTTTTATTGGTGGATGTAGATATATTATAGTGGTAGCAGGGTCACTTTAGTGACAAGAGTGTGCTTTGGTGTGTCAATCCCTGATCGGTTCGAATTCGGGGAATCTAATGTGGGAGATTATGGGCTTGGTAGGTGTGTATATTTCCTCATCGAGTGTAAAATGTGACCTCTGTAATTGACTGCAAAAGCTACTGAGGAGTCGTTAAAAAAGCAAGTAAGTGAAAATGTTTAAGTCACAACTTTGCACAACCCAAGATTAAGGGAAAATCAGAATTACATTTCCTTCGTAGTTTGCCATTATCGTATGCCGCCAAAGCACATCCCGTGCGCATAGCATAGGCTTATGTATGTCATAAAAGTAATGACAAGTATGCGTGGTACTTTACAAAAAAGAAATAATTGCATGTACAAATAACTGAAAAGAAAATCAAGTTAGTAATTAATCAGCAGATATAGAAACCAAGATAAAGTAATATACATTCTTATCTTGCAATCTGTTGTCATAGAACAACTTAATAAATAAATCAAATGGACATATAAACACTTTTAAAATAAACAAGCATTGCTAATCACCGCAAGACATCAAATGTTCCGTGATTTGTGATACAATTACGAGTATGTAGTATACATAAATTACCGCAAGAAACCAGTTTTTTGTGGACTAATCGCCAAATTAAAGACAAATTCAATAATTCTCTCATCTGTAAAATGCTTAGGTTTATTCACGAACGATAAAAAATAATAAATCATAAGTGCCAGAGTACGAATTTGATTGACGTATCTTAAATGTGCTAAATTAATTATGCTTAAATTAAGTTTCCTATCTTGTTATTAAGTGTAATTTAAAGTCCACACTATTTTCCTTTCTCCTATATTACGTCCAAAAAATTGTGATAGTGCAATTCAGCGATTATAAACTTGTTGCTGCATTTTATTTTTATGTATCTAAGTGGCTCGTGTAGTAACCTCAAGTGCTGATGTTCTAATGCAACAAAGCACTAAAATAAGTGCATTAAACGACTAACTATCACAGAGAGAAACTTTAGTTATTTCCTGCAAGGCTCATGAAATATTTAATAGTATTGTGATTCATCACATATAACTACAAAATATATAAGACAATATGTTAACCGATGTTAACCAACTTTCAATCCTGTCAACTTCTTATGAGGTAAAAAAAGAATGCAATGCGGGGTCATGCAACCAACCTTAATAAATAGAACAAACGACTTACTTTAAGGATGTTCGTTCTATATTATTTGAGTGAGTCTTTTCCGAATATTGAACATTCTGTAGTACTCTTCCTCGAGTGGACCACGCGCACAAAGTTCAAAGAATGATTCATTTGTTACCTATGCACGGCTTCCCGTACTCCACAATCTCAACAGCTCAGAACACGACTTGTGTCCATCGCTGGCGGGGTACGGGAAGCAGTGCATAACCGCAATGAATGATTCTTTAAACTTTGTGCGCGTGTTCCACACGAGGAAGAATACTACAGAGTGTTCAATATTTGGAAAAGACAAAAGGAAATATAATATTTGTTATTTCGATTAGGTACTGAAGATTGTCCATGGTACGTACATGTTTCAAAATGTCTCACTGACCTGTCTTGTATACAGATTTCAAAAGTCAGTAAATTGTGTATGCCGTTTAAGAGAAAGACGAGTGGTTTTCTTATATTGCTTTGTAGTAATGCTCTACGTTGTAGGTGTTGTTCTGATGAACATGGCAGATAGGTCCCGTGATCGATAACAACCATATATATGTAATCAGCCTTTAGCCGATCGTGCCATATCGCTTATGATCTTTCCTTCATCTACAGTGTGCACTTTACCGGCGGCTATACACGGGTGTTGTTTCTAGTCTATTTAAAAGAACTTCAGCAGTTTCTACGGAAATATCCTGTTCTTCTGTGTAGAATGCAGCCTCTTTCGGATATCAACTGACATCGATTTTAAAGGATTTTGGTTCTTATTCTTATCTCGGACTGTTTTTAATATTTTATTCATTTACTTATATCTTTAAAAAAATCATTATTTTGATTTTTCAAGCAACAAATTTGTTTAGACATTAATTAAAATTCGGAAATCATTCTCAAGCATTAATTCACAGACTGAGGAATTATCTACACAATCAATTAATTTATTAACAGTTTGACGTTTAATAGGTACCTAAGCCCACACTGGTTCAGTGTTAAGTATAGACATTACTCCGATAGATTCAGCATAACCCCTCAACCTAATCTACAAATACCTAACGACAACATCGGAAGTCGGACGAATGACCGACCAGTATCTGCGAGTATGTATCGGCGTATTTTCCGAACTCCTGAAATTGTTCTAACATCAGCCTAAGCAACCAACACTATGTAACCTTCCAAGATAACAAAATAAGTTACGTAAATTTTGTTCTTCATTTTTGAACACTCTAAACTCATCAGGGAGCACATAGGTGTACTAGGGGTGTACTCTCGCTTGACAACATGGAGTTTGACCTATACTACCGAATCTCATTTCATGCCAGGTTTTGACTACATATTTATTCAGTAAATTCAGTTAGAGAATAGGTTTTGAACATATCAAGAATTCCCTGTTCAGTGTAAATGAGAGCATGATAGATCTGCGGCATCTCTCTGTCAAAAGCTTGAATTATATTTTATTAAGTTTTTCCTTTTCACGATCTTTGATAGCAGTGTTTTTTTCCAGTCACGGAACTTATATATTCAAAATTTACCGAATTCTAGCGATACCCAATAATTGAAAGTCTGAATATTGTAAGATGTTAAGTGTTAGAATAGCGAACAATACCAGTCTTGGAAATGGAGTACTTGTGGGCATAATTTAATACTGAAAATATTCATATTTCGATGTCGGATGAAATTTCCTAGACATAATTTATTAAAAGTAACAATGTTTAAGATGATACTGTGGTTAAATAATTAATTCAAAGACTCGGAAAATAAAAATACTTGCCTCGTTTCATTCATTCCACTGTAATTATTCGAAATGTCTGCAAGAAAAGGTAAAATGACTTCATTATAATGAAAGACATGTGTAATTAATACATAAATACCTTACGAATTAGATAAAGAATGTAGACTACATCCAGACGTACATTACGGCGCTATTAGAAAAATTTACTACAAAAATTAAAGCTTCAAAAAAACGTATAATAATGATCTAACCGTAACAAAAATGTACAAAAATGTACAGCTTGGCCAACATATCAGAAACCTTGAGGAAAGGATGCGCACCGATCAAGCAAAGGGGAGGAGTATAATAAGGGCTCACTTTCCTTTACATTATAGGTACTACAGGTGGATTTTAGGGTTTCAGGTGCGCGCGGCGCTGGTCAAGTTGTGTGTATCAAATACTGATATGTATCTCAATATTATGTACATTTACAGCCGTGGTTTCTGTTGAAATTTGTTACTAAAAATCACACTAAACCTTAGGATGGATAGTTACACAAAAGACATTTTATTATTAAAAACTAAAGTATGCCTGATGTATAATTTTTCGTGTAGGCAAGACAAACAAATTTAATGATTTATTAAGTGTGTTGTATTTTGGACATTGACATGAAGTTCAAATTAAAGAGTTTGTCGATTATTTACCTAATTATCATGCAACCGATGTTTTACCATGAAAGTTTCTATAATTTAAAGTTTTACGTTTCCGGACTGAACTGGTGCATCCTGTCGCAACATCATTATTGTAAAAGTATGAACTGTATAATATAGCAGATTATAAATATTAAAACTTAATCGCATACTTTGTATAGTAAACACTAATTATGTGGAAATAGAAAGTATAGGGCTATGCCTTCTATACAAATGAAAAATGAATCTATAAAATACAAGAAATTCATTAAACTGTATAAGAAGTGACAAAGCAATTTTTACTATAATGACCTTTTGCCTGAAAGCAGGCATTGATTTTTTTTAGAAAAATAATAATTTACGTGCATTTTTTTTAATCAAATGCACTATGAATTCTTTATAAGATTACCCCACACGTCAAAACAGGGACACAGTAATTAAACTCAACTCATGGTTCGCTAACAACGCCAGCATCCTCAGGAACTAAAACTTACATTAAGTTGCTTAAATACCTTCCCTCCTACTCGAGATCCACAAATAAATTAAAATCAATGATACTTTGTTTTAGAACACAGGCTCAAAAAGATTTGGTTAAATTTGAACTCGAGGGTAGCCGGGCAAGTATTTATTGCTTGTCCTATATAATTATATCTACCTAATAATCCTAAAGGGTCGAATTTGGGGTCGGACAATAATTACTGTTAAGACAACTGCTTTTCTTTTTATTTATTGGTGTAATTTCCGAGAAGTTTAAATCAAATTTATTATTCGCTGACTTTAAGAGCTTCAAATTACTGACATTGAAAAAACAACAAATACCTATGTTCAGGGCGATTACTTTATCGCGAGAAATATGTTTCTTTAGTAAACGAGTAAGGGAAATTACATTCTGCAAAAAATATTATATTCTCACTAAACTGTTGCTCAAAATTAGCATACAAGTGGAGAATTCGTAAAGACAACGATATAAGTATGTCGCAGCGCCTCAACTTTTTCCTGCAACATACCACCAATGATTTTGTTATAAAATCACTGCATACCACTTACATACATAGGTACTTCCATACCACTTGTATCACGGAAAAGACCTTTTAATTAAGAGTCTCTTTTCCAAATTCAAATCTTGTCCCCAATTATTTTTTAAAATTTATGGCCCAATTTTCAATTTTAAACATGTTTGTTTACAACATTTTTTTTCAAAAATTAAAATAACGATTTGCTTGAAAACGTTTCTATTCTTCTTCAATATTTTCGTTAATAGGCCACACTTTTTAACAAAAAGTTACAGAAAAAATAAAAATAGGCGTTAAAAAAGCAATTCCACGATCTGCTGCTAAAAATACTAAAAAATACCTAGAATCGAAAGTAGATCATAACTTGTCAAAGAATAATTTTCTAAAAAATTCGAATTTAAAAAGAGATAGGTACTTCAAAATTACCTACATAAAAGTAATCTCGGAAAAATGTAAATTAGATCATAACTTTTTAAACAACAGATTTATGAAAAATGAACTTTTGAAAATATAATCCATTTCAGACGCCTGTAGTTGACAAACAATTTGAGATATTGATATCTGCTTTTCACAAAAAAAATATTTATTTTTAGTGCGGCAAAATTGGTCTGTGTATTTAATATTCGGGTTTTTAAACTTTCGTCAAACTTTAAAATATGTATAAGTAGATATGCTTGTATGTTTACATCTTGGTGGATGCAGATTTTCGTAAAGATTCTTAAAAGATACCGTTGATCTGATTTTAATATCCAAAGATTAGAATATCACATTGAAGGACGTAAAGAAAAATGTAGGGTTACTAATAATGTCAATTCAGTAGTGTGAAAAAATATGGTCCAATCCGATTGATTTAAACTTCTTGAATGGAAACAAAAGATTAGAAAGTAGTTTTTCACAAAAAAGACGATGTCTGCAATTGCAGTCATACCCCTTGAAGTCAACATATTCTACATTAAGGGACACGACTGCAGATGCAGACAATGTGTAACTATTATCTATTACAAGAAACAAAACTTTATTATTGATCTTAGAAACCCAAATTAACATTTCAACTAACTTTTTCGACTAACTTTTTCTTTTGTAGCCCGGGGGTGCTGGAATTTTCTCCAAAATGTGGTTTATTTCTGTTGAGGATCTCGATGGCCTTTTGAGTGCTTCAGAAATACTAGAATTCATTGCTCCCCGCTTTACTAATTATTGGTAACACAATTCATACTCTTACTTATAAAAACCACTAAGAAGCACACATAATAATTTGGCTATAATAAACAAATGGGCGAACTGTCTGTAATTGCAGACGAGCCACGTGGGGAACAGCTATTTTTTGCGCAGTCGTGATAAAGGGTTATGTGCTCTAGCAGGACACTTGTCTGCTAGGTTATGTGATTTATAGGGACACTAAGCTTCAGAGTGCATAAAAGTTCCATTGAAATGGCGTATGCAATTGCAGACCTGCCATAGAAAATAGATGCAAAGTTGTCTGCATATGCAGACATGTCCCTTGCAAGATGTCTGCATGCACAGACACGTCCGTCAAAGTGATATCATTTGTTCTAATAATGGCATGCATTCGAATTTTGTTTAGTCAAACCAAAAAAAGTTATAATTAAGAAGACCAACTGTTTTGATGTACATTTTCTATAGTCAGAAATTTAGCAATACATAATCATCAAAATGTCTTTGATACCATTCTGATAATATTAAGGTACAATCGAAAAAGAAATTAAAGATGAAGATTAATAAACAAAATAATTAAGTAGACACTTTGAAACATTTTCATTCATTCATTGATTCATTCATATCAACTAATCCTTGGATAGTAAAATTCATCTTTAAAATTTACTCACACAAAGAAATAAAAACGGAACAATAAACAATTAACAATAAGCACAGACTAAAAACGACAGTATATACCTACCTAATCAACAACTAAATAATGAAAATGCTTCAAGTATCTATTTTATACTTTTGTTTCACCTTTAGTTTCTCTTTCAAGGTTACCATGATGTTAGAGTGGTAATTAAGACTTTTTGAGGATTATTCTTGATTATCTGATTAGATTAGAAAATGTAGTTACATCTCAAAATACTTGGTCTTCTTAATTTTACACTTTTTGTTCGAGTAAACAAAAATACGAATGCACGTCATAATAATTATTAGCAAAAATGGTATTCTAATATTTGGCTATTAAAACCAGATCAACAAAAATAAACATTTTGGTGTTCTATAACTTTTCGCTTATTTACTTTAAATTTATTACTTTTGTGAAACTATTGGCAAATAAACTACTGTATGTAAATTATAGAGAAATATGTTAGTGGTAATCAGTCAGTTGGTTAAAATTATGCAACAACAGAGGGTCCTTTCGCACGAAAACATACAGAGTGTTCTATTTAAAAAGTTGGTATTTTAAAGTTTCGCGAAAGTTCAAAAACTCTGTATATTAAAAGACGAATAGTTTGCCATGCATGTGTGGAATTCGCACTTAAAAATATACTTATTCTGTGAAAATCCTCAATATCTCAAATAGTTTAGCAACTAAGCGTCTGAAATGGGTAATTTTTTGCAACTCCCTCTAGCGGGAAACCGATTAAAAATAGCCTCATATAATTATACCAATTTGATGAGCACTGAAGTGGCTTCCCAGAAGTGCCATAAAATACTGGGTGTTACATTTTAAAAAAACCGCATGTTTAGTACAACACTCTGTATGTGGACATCCTGTATATAAACGGAAATAATTTTGAAATGAGTACTAAGGGGGTACCTACTGTATAGCGAAAACATAATACTAATAAATATATTGCGAGAGTGAGGAGTCATCCTCTGTCCACACATCAATGGGACACTGTATAGAAAATAAAAGCAGTTTTCCTAACACCAATTATTGCCCGTTTCCAAATTCGACCCTGTATAGGCGCAAATATGAGCGCCGCATTATAGAGGTTTAAAGTTGAGGTAGGTACGTTTTTAGTAAATTTCAATTCCGCTTGAAAATGGGGAATTTTGTTAAACATCTATTGCAACGTTTTGCCCTAAGATAGGCAAACATATCAAATTTAATAAACGCTTGTAAACATCGAATATTTCGTGGGAGTGAGGTCATCGCTGTGCGGCACTTGTTAACGGACGACCATTGGCGACGTGCAGTCAGCTAGGTACGTTTCACGCACTCCTCGCTGTTTCATTCCTGTCATGTTTCTTGTGGTGTGTGTACGTCTGCTATTTCGATTTCGTGAAAATTTTAGCATTTTCACAGTTTACAAATTGCTGCGTCGATTTACTGAGTATACTTACTAGAAACCTCAGCGGAGTTCATTTTCAATGCCATAAAGAAGGTTGCTAAATGGCAACTTCTATAAATTAAGTTTTTTTTACAGTGCTAACATTATGTTTATGTATGAATTAGATTTAAACTAGCAAACGGAGAAGCAACTAAATTAATTTGGAAGAAATGACGCCAAACTAATTTTATTGTATATTAAATAACAGTAAATCATTATACATATTCTTATCAAATTCTTCTCATTAATTCTAAACAAATAGGCTCATTATTACTGTATGTATAGTTCGATTTTGCTTTATTGGTTGAATTAATTAACAACAATAATTATGATAATTACTAGGCTTCGGCATGTGTGCATTTAATTCAAACGAGACTTAATGCAAAAGTAAATGTAGGTACCTAGTAAAGTAATTAGAATATCAAAGGTAGGTTATGACGGGCCGTCAGTTCTAATCAGTTGTTATAGACCAGCCGTGATCGCCATTTTTGCCATGTCGATCACGAAGAAACATTCTCTCATTCGCTGTCATAATTGTTTCAGCAAGCTATATATCCTATTTACATTGATTTTTAGGCACATATCTGGGTAATTTATTGCTACTGTCACTGAATACGATGCGGACATTTTATTTCTTTGAGATTTTTAAGGTAATGGCCGCCAATGTAATTATATAGTTTCTTTGTCCCGCTTTTCTTATAGTGGTGTAACTTGAAAAGTATCGAACCAAAGAAGAGTTTTCTTTATTCCAAAATTAACTAACCTGCCCGCAAGATGTTTGATATATATTATTTTGTTGACGGAAGGAGAAATACGCATACATAGGTATTTTAATTATTTAATTCTTTAGATGGCTACATGTCAAATGAACATTCATATGTGCATTCGCAGACTAATTTCAAATATCATATAAATACTCTGGATAAACGTAAATTATTGTGCCACAGTGTGTACTAGAATTAAATTTTTTTAAGAATTGCCATTTCTTTCAATAAGAAGAATGCTGCAGAGGTGTATGCAATAAACTTGTTCGAACTTGTTTTACGAGCCCTTTATACAGAAATCTAGCTTGTTTTTGCAATTTGTTGATATTATTATAAACTTAATACAAAGCTTGTCGCACTTCTAATGAAACTATCGCGCACATGCAACAGAATCGCACAATAAATTATTAGATTAAAGCGATTTTGTGTTCGATAACGAACACGTCGGAATGTTTTAACATGATTTCAAACAAGGTAAATATGTATCTTTATGCAGATAAAATCTTTCGTTTGCATATCGTTTTTTTCGATTAATTAGTTTAAAATATTGAGCAATCGCCTTGATCGTACACTATTATTATTTAATTTATCAGCAAATGGTTGGCGAAGACTGGGGCACACATAGCTAGTCTGACTTGCCACTAGAAATGGAAAGGCAGGCTAGCTTAAGTTTCATTAGTATAAATATATATTTTCCACACATGAGAGAATTAGTTAGTAGCTTAATATACCAAGTTTGTAAGCAGACAAAAAGTTCTTTTATCTACACGTCCATACGCATAGTAGGTATTCAATTATTATTATTCAGTAGCCATTGAATAATGAATGGTCTGTAACGTGGAAAACGTCAAATTTATATTAACTTATAAAGGAAACCTGTATGTATTCTACATTTCTATACCAGCGTTCGTTCAAGGGCAACTTCCTGTGTGCACTTAAAAGTGCAACGACCTTTGAGTTTTTCAGAGAAATTGGATCTAGCAGCAAGAACATTAGAAACGAGGCAGGTGACAACATAATCGGAAAAGAGGAAAATGCAGATGGAAGGCAGGTGGAAGGAATATTTGGGAATCTCATATATGCAGGACAAGAACTAGGAGATATAGGTATCAGAAAAGGAAATCAGTGTAGAGAGGGAAAACCTCGGCTGTCCCATAATAAGGGAAGAGTTTGAGCTAGCATTAGGAAGTTTAAAAAACAATAAAGCACCAGGTGTAGACGGATTGCAGGCAAAAATTTTAAAGTGTGCAGATCAAAAGGTAAAAGGGCGTTTATTTAAACTAGTTAGCCGTATATACGAGACAGGTGAGATTCTAGAAGATTATAAAAGGAACATCATAGTCGCTCTGCCTAAACGGAAAGGCGCGGATAAGTGGGAAATTTTAGAACTATCTGTTTAACTTCGAACGCGTCAAAAATTTTATCTAGAATTGTGCAAAGAAGGATGGAGAAAAGTGCGGAAGAAGTATTAGAAGATCAGTTCGGATTTAGACGAAATAGAGGTTTGCGCGAGGCCATTCTAGCTTTACGAGTAATTATAGAAAAACAATAGAAAAGAGAAAAAGCGCCTATATAGGATTTGTAGATTTAGAAAAAGCCTTCGGCAACGTAAAATGGGGGAAGATTTTCAAAGTGCTCAGAAAGGTAGGGATGAAATATAGGGACAGAAGAATAACACATAATTTCTACAAAGAGCAAAAGGCAGTTAGGTATAGAATTTGAGCAAGAACGAAGAGAAGTAGATATCCGGAAGGGAGTGAGACAGGGATGCGCATTGTGCATTGTTACCTCTAGTTTTCAACTTGTACATCGAAGATGCGATTATTAATATTGTTAAGGACAGAAGAGCCTCAAACTATTAGCATGCTCAGATTTGCGGCTGATATGGCAGTGTTAGCATCTAGCAAAGAAGAATTAGGAACGGTTTTGAATGAAATGGAACCAGTTTTGACACAGGGCTACGGCATGAAAATCAATAAAAGGAAAACAAAACTTTTGGTATGTAGAAGGTGTGAAAATAGTACTAAAATTGAAATACAAATAGGAATTGAGAAGATAGACGAAGTCGCGGATTTCTGCTATTTAGGAAGTAAAATAACTCGAGTTGGTAGGAGCACTAAAGATATAAAACAAAGAATATCTCAGGGTCGAGTTGCGTTTAACAAAAAGAAACAACTGTTATGCTCAGGAACGATTAACGTATAGAAGCTCGCAAGAGACTCTTAAAGACGTACGTATGGAGTATACGGCTGCGAAACATGGACAATAGAAGAAGCGGAGAAGATTAGAAGCGTTTAAAATGTGGTGCTACAGACGCATGATGAAGATATCGCGGATAGATAAGTTTAGAAATAGGGAGGTATTAGAAAGAATTTGGGAAAAGCGAAATGTATGGAAGAAAATAAATAATAGGAAAGATAGGATGGTAGGACACCTTCTAAGACACGAAGGAATAGTTCGCTTTGCATAAGTTTCCTTTTCATGTAATTATACCTACAATAAATTAAAATATTTAGCCCTTTGCTAGAAAAGTAGATAAAACGAATTACAGCTGGATATGCGTATGCGTATGCGTGGGTCAAATATTATCGTCCAAAGTTAAGGTACCTGAAATAAAGAAAGTTGCCCATTTACCCCTTATTCATGTACCATCTCATATAGCTTATGTGTTACCGTGACGAATGCCACGAGAAGTTTCCACACTGCTTCCCTTTGACAAATGAATAAAGAAAGTAATTGTGCCACTTATTTAATTAACAAGGAATCTGAATGATTGTTGTCCCCAATTAGTTGTCATTCGATTTCTTATAATTTAACAGAAGCCTAAAAGGAGGAAAGCGATTTTTAGATTAAGAAAATTAGAAAAAATTGTAAATTCGTTTGAAAACTTCAATCTAAAGTGTCTGTTCAAGAATCAATTGTACCCCTAACCACATAAATTTTGAAATACTATATACGTATTTCGGCAGCTAAGCTGCCATCTTCAGTAGCAGGGAAAAACCTATAGTAATAAAAATAGCAATAACAACATTAATGCAAAAAAAAAAAACAATTATATTATGACAATAATAATAACAACAATAATGATAATGTGAAACAATGATAGTGACAATAACAATAATATAGGTCAGGTATTTTCTGCTCACCACTGCACTCGATCAGCTCTCAAGCTAGAATGAACTCCGCACGGAGACAATCCCCAATATATACTTAAAGTGACGTAGCACTGACGTTACTTGAGACATCAACATTAATCACACTAGGATAGAAATTCAATATCCGGGCATACGCTCATTTTTATACCACTCTATTCTTATTTTCACTATCACAAATGTACAAAAAGGTTGCCATTGCCATCTTTACTGCAGTTTCAATTAAAATATCCTATCTTCAGGATAATTGACTTGAATCAAACAAAAAGAGAAAATGAATCCCATATTACCAAATAACCTCGAAGGTCCATGGCTTATATGGGCTAGCAAATAACTAAAGTAAACTGCAATAAAGAAGACCTTGACCCCTGCACCCTTTCATTTTTCTGGTTAAACCCTACACGCCTACACATTAACGACATCTAACAATACGGAATCAGAAATTGGACCTAAATCTGAATTAATAACTTTACCTTCATACTTGCGAATAAACATACTCTCATAAGCGTCTAATTCCCTATTGTCCGATACCGACCTCATAAGCCGAAGATCCTTCTCATGTACAGGGTGGCCGGTATCAAAGATATGTTGGTCAACACTTGACTTCTCAATCCTATTATATCTAAAATGTGCCATATGTTCCTTAAACCTAGTGACGATTGTACGCCTTGTTTGCCCAATATAACTCTTGTCACAACTACTACACTTTATTTCATAAATTCCCGACTTCTGCTTGTCCTCTACTTTATCCTTGGGATTTCCCAACAGCTGCTTGATGGTATTCTTAGCGGTATATGCTACACATAAATTTTGCGACTTAAAAATAGGTTCCAAGCCTCTGGTATGTGCCAAACTATACGGAATTTTAACATATTTCTTATTCTCAATGTAGGTGACATGGAGAAAGTCGTGGAATCCTTAACAAACTTTTTGTGTCTAATTCTGCTTATCAATCTATCAACTAAGACAGTCGTGTACCCATTATGAATCGCAACATCTTTTATATATTTTAATTCTTTTTGATATCTTACCTTTGACAGAGGAAATGACAACAATCTGTTGACCAGAAAGTGCAAAGCCGAAAGTTTATGTTGTATTGAATGTTGTGAATCATTCACAATAAACCTACTTATATTAGTATCCTTCCTATACACATCAAATTCCAATCCGCCAATGCTGTTCCTAACAACCAAGACATCCAAAAAAGGGATTGAACCATTTTGTTCCATTTCAAATGTGAATTTCACACTGTTATAACGTGAATTTAAATTATCTAAAAAAATCCTCAATTCTACTCCTCTTGGTATCAAAAACAGCGAACACGTCATCCACATAACGTAACCATACTCGAGGGAAGTACTCACTGTCTCTTTTTTTTGCATTAATGTTGTTATTGCTATTTTTATTACTATAGGTTTTTCCCTGCTACTGAAGATGGCAGCTTAGCTGCCGAAATGTGTATATTGTATTTCAAAATTTATGTGGTTAGGGGTACAATTGATTCTTGAATTGATTATTTAACCACAGTCTCTTACATCTTAATCCTTAAAGTGTCTGCACCAAATAGGTTTAACCTTGGGTTTAAAAACAATCATTATCTAATCAGGTAATAGTTGGTATTTTGAAAATATTAATAATGAATATCAATCATAACTTTAGCATATTAGACAAATCCTTTAAGTACATGTTTCGCAGAAAGCAGGTCTTCAATTTTAATATCTTGAGAGTTCACTTCTTCGCAATTACCATGAAGCGTCTCATTTCCTTACTTGTAAGTATAACATCCTTGGCGACACGTCCATCTATCTTAATGCTCAATTTGCATTATCAACAGAAGTGTAAGAACATAAATTTATCTACAATATGGAAGTCAAATTAAGTTAAGGTAACAAATGGCTGAAGACATTTTTACCGATAAGTGCTATAAAATCTTTGAATTAAATTGAATATAATCTATAAGTACAACATATATTAATAGTTCTGTCCACTTAAAAATAATGTAAGAAGGACATCATTAACATATCAATTTATAGATAGTAATACTGTTGGAGTCATTGTTTTGAGATATTGTGAACATGAGTGATTTAATCGAGGTGTCACGCGGACAAAGAAACAAAATATGTTTAAAAAAGATAATTAATACATTATACACTTAGAAACTTGCTTAAGGCGACAAATAATCAGTAAACAACTAAAATTAAACAGATTCTCCACAACAAAATTGACCGTACTTTTATTTTTTATAAGAATGTACCTAGTTAAAATACAAATATAAATATAGATAATAGGGTCCATTTATCAACCATTTAAGTATAAGTAAATTATTACCGGAAGCTTTTCATTATCTTTAAGTAATTTTCATATATATAGTATCATTTTCTCACGTATTTCCAAAGAAAGCTAAGCAAGTTTGTTTTTTCTTATTGAATCTATAATTTCAAATTTTACGAGCTTATTGCTGAAATTTTCTAAACCTGCATTTTCTAGAGTGTGTTTTCAGGTGTTTCAAAATATATTTTTTTACAGAAAGGATGATTATACTGCTTGTTCCGCTCAAGAATTGCAACTTTACACAGATCACTAATTTAATAGGAGCGCAGCAATATAAGATTCGTGTGTTGGCACACAGTTCCTGCAATTTAAAACTTTTATGATGGTCGTTATCATTTCTCTCCTGTTTCGCCGTCATGAAACTAGAAATAGTATTATTGCAGAGCAGTTATATAAAATACAACGTTCAAACGATCAGTTGGATGTTTACAATGTTTTCTGCAAGAGTTGAGTGGACACATGTAATCGTGATGCAGACAATGTGTTTGCTATAAATATGGACATCTAAATTATATGCAACGAATTGATCCAGTTTCTAACTAGATTACAAATTGATTTCTGGTCAGGTAAATCTGGGCATTGACTTATTAATAGGCAAGATCCCCAAGTAAAAATATTCAAAATATTATATCCGTTAGGTTTCTTTTAGACGATTGAATATGTCTGAACCTGAATACGTCTACTTGCTCAATTTGTGTTTCTATTGTTCTGTTACATCATAACTTTCAGTTAGGTACTTTATTAGAAACTAAGAGTGAGGAATATTGCATAGGTATGAGTCTGAAGATAGGGTGGTAAACTATAGGTGTGATTATGGACTCTAAAAGATCTTGGAGTGATTTTTTGGATAAGGAATTGTAAGTAGATATTGGAAGATGATTCCCAATTGTAAAGTTAGACAAATGGCGTTGATAGCTCATGTTTCTTTCGTGTTTAGCGCGGACGCCGGAATGTAGCCGAATAAATCCTCTTTTAGCCGGCCGCAACTGGGGAAATGCGAATTGACTGTTTTCTTCTGGCGCGTGACACCGCACATGGGCGTCGCCTCCAAAATTTCCAGGGTGGGATATTTTGCATATAAATGTTTAGTTTTCATTATAGTACCTACCATATTTCATTATTTACCAAAAACCAGGGGGCTGGAGCTACAGAACAAAATCTTTTCAGCTTTCAAGAATTATATATCGGGGTATCAATGGGCATTTATTAAATTTAGGTAGGTACTTTTTCCAATATTAGATCTAGTAATTCTTCTTGCAATTAATAATACCTGATGATTTTCTGTGTTCTTAATAAATTGTTGGCATAATAGTACTGTAAAATAAATAACTAAAATTTTTGGTGACTTTGTCTGTTTGTTAGATATTTGTAATGAAATTTGTAATTAGGTGCTCTAATGCATTTACCAACACACGCATTATTCAATCTATTTATCTTACTGCATTCATAAAATAGGATTAATGATATATGCCAACATAAAGGTGATCCTTAGATAAAATATTAAATACTTCAAGTAGCATTGCAGTCTGTAAATCATTCTGTAGGCGTATAGAATTATCGAGACTAAATCTCTTAAAAATCACTATTGCAACAAACATTTTGCAATAAGCAGCATAAATTCTTAACGTTTCCTTTGCTTTATGACCATTAATGTAATGAAGATATTTACGATATGTTACATTCAAAATATGACATCAATTTAAATTATGCAAATTATTATATAAATATTCGTAACTATAGGCTTAACATTACGCAATTCGCAAGGACACCGTTTGCATTGGGTATTTAAAACTGTTTTAAAGAGCTTAAAATCCACCGCCGCAAAGGGAAATGCGTAATTTCTGTATAGTGGAGCAATTCACTTTATACTCAAACAAGTCTAATTGAACATCAAAACCTGATCTGTGGATCATATATAGGATTTTCATTTATATTTAACTGTTATATTTATATACCTGGAACGTTAAACCTGTCGACGTGATGGGGACTCGATTCTACAATTTTCACTCACAATCTACTGCAAATTAATATTTATGCAAGATTTACATACTGATCTCATTTACTTTGAAGAAAGGTCGGTAGTACTGAAATAATTAAAATAATGATTAGGTATGTAATATAAATTTCTGAATATCAAAATATTTCAGAAAAAAAGAACAAGGAAGACCAGTATATTAATGAATGTTACGTACATAATAAATTTACTTCACTAGCTTAAGGTCCCCTTCTGATCTGCCGACTTTTGTGTCATTTGCTATTTTTATAACGAAAGTATTTCAAAGCTTCTTTCTTAACAATAAAGTACCTGGAAAGTGACGTTGTATAGGGGTATAGAGTTCCTTAAAAAATATAAAGGATTCCTAAAACTGTTAGAAAATGATGATTAGAAAATTCAACGGCGTATTTTCACGAACAGGCTACATAAATTGTACCTCTTTTTCGGGTGTGAAATTTTTGTTGGTATATTGACCACAATTTGGTTGAAATGCGAATTTTATAGTCAAATTTTTACGTTTTGGTGTAATAAGCTACAAATTTACACATTATTTCGTTAACATTCACCGTTGTGAAAATTAACTACTCTTATAATAGTTAAAATAAAACCGATCAGTTAATATTTACCATACATCTTTGTAAAATACACACCTCTTTTCGAATGGTATACACCACAATTGATATAGCATACACAGTCTAGTGTACTTTATCTTTGGGATGGGTACTCTATTCCGCGCTCTTCAGTCGCTCAGTCGTCCATTGTTGTTTGTTCTGTACTGACTCCATAGTTACATAAATTACACCCTGCAACCTGTAAAAGTGCCGAGCAGTTTGTGCGGAAGTGATTTCTAGGCAGCACAAGACCGTCTTCCCATCCCAGTTTCCATCGCTTGCGATCATTTGAGTCGGCTTCATTTAGGTCGTGTAACTTCATGACTTCTTCAAATCCGCCACTCCACTCCAGCGGTGGCCTGCCCCATAATTAAGCAACGTAGATGGATTAAATCGAGGAATGCAGTCATAGAGCTTTGGAAAGAATGCTCTTTCGACTATCTCTAGTTGTGTTCTATTATTTCAGACTCTATCAGGAGCTACAAAACAGAGCGATGTAGGTTTTGATGAATTGTGAAATGGCATCTAAAACATTGACCTGGCTTACGTAGAATTTGCAGAAATTTCTAGGCCTCACGAAAATCTCTACTGGGGCGTCCGTGTACCGTCACACTTCCAATTCGTTAAACATTTTCAATGTTAAAATTTGTGGAAACTATAGTTAAGTATAGTCCTATGTCAAAAAACCAAGAAAATTGTCATCGCAACATTTTTATTTGTATCTTGTCTACATACACATACACTTTATTCCAATCAAATATACAACTACAAATCCAGTGCTTTAATCACATTTCTAGGATAGGCATCAGTCTGCATCAGTTTGATAAGTTTCCAATACCATTGCCTGAAGTCAGGTACGTTTAATTTAACAGAATAATTTAAGATAAGGTTCTTGTTTTCCATGTTACAAGTAAATTTACGGAAGCATTTGCAGATAAGCGCACATTTGAATGAGAAACAATCTTACAATCTTTCACTTTGTTTTGTGAAAGCTGAACGCGATTTTTATACTTATTAAGTATTTTAAGTAAGGCAGTGAATGTAATGTAGGGTAATGTTTTTATTACCAAAAGATCTTTATCGAATAGTACCTGTGAGGTTAGAATTACTTTTTGCATAAAATTACCTATTAATTGTACATTAATATTAATGATCGCCATAAATTTCATATGTGCAGTTTGCAAATGGCGCACTAGCAAATTTTGTAATACAACCGAGGTGTATCGTTTTGCATTTAGCGCTACTGCGAAACCGTACAATAATGGCTTCGGTTTTTTAGTTTAAGTAATAAACTGATGAAAGTGATACGATAAATAATATTATGTACTAACCTATCTAGCTGCACTAACCATAAAATACTAGAGTATTTTGAAATTACTAATTCAACAGGTAGTTTAAGAATTTTTACTGAATTTTTACAATAAAATACCAAAATAAATTGCATTAGCGTAAACTCAGACAAAAGGAACATAGCGACCATAAGGAATCACATCAGTTATTTTAAATCTGTAAGCACGAAAAGTAGCGCTAACCAGTAGTGAATGCAATACCGGTTTTCGGTATACCGAAAAACCGGTATACCGGGCATATTCTTGGTACCGGTATTGATAAGAAAAATATCGGTATTTCGGTATTTCGGTATTTTTATAATTTATAATTTATTTTGCTTCAAGAGTTTGTGGTTTGTGTTGATTTGTTGTATTTTTCTACCTAAATTCTAAATTTGTTAATCTATTTTAAGATATTGTTATGTTATGTACTTGTTTACTTACTCGATTACACGTTCTACATATTCGAACACCCGAGTTCTCCTCTTTCCTGATACTGTGTTAATACAGACAGTTCAGCTCAAAAACTGTATTAGTTATAGACATGAATGTCGGTTTAAAAGAAAGCTGAGGGTTGGTAGAATATGCCTATGCCTATTTTATTCACCATATTTTCACTGTTGTTAAAATAAACAAAGTTGAAAATTTTTAAATTTTAACGGAAATCTTTAGCATTATTCATACACAAATAATTGTGTATTCGAATTTTAATTAAATGCCAAATAAAATATGTGAGCATACTCGCCGATGTTTTAGCTTTATTTTAAGACTAATATATTTGCCTAATTTCGTTATTTCAATTTTCTGTTGGACCGACTGTACCGAGCGGTTGCTAAAGCTATGTCTATTTCTGTCTTACACATGTACTACCGATCTCCTGTCCTGTCTATGCGTATCCCAGCCTTAAGTTGATGTTGATGTTGAACAATAAATTGTTTTGTTTTTGATTTTTTGAATGTATGACTTTTTTGTGTTAAATAGACCATTTTAAGGTAATACCGGTATAATACCGGTATTCCGGCATTTTATTTTGAAAATACCGAAATACCGGTTTTGAAATTTTGGTCCGGTATTGCATTCACTACTAACCAGGGTTGGAAAAAAACACGGATTAAAAAAAAACAAAAAAACATGTTTTTTGTATTGTTAATTGTTTTTTATATGTTTAAAACATGTTTAAACCCAAGAGAAAAATAACATGTTTTAAAACATTTTAGAACATTTTAAAACATTTTAAAACATGTTTAAAACACGAGTGTAAAATGTCAGTTTAACCCTGAAAAGCAGAATCGCGAATAAAACTATCAAATCATCAATACCTAATTTATGACCTCAAATAAAATTATCGTTCTGAACTTCTCATTGAATGAATGACTATTTATCATCAACGCTCATCGGCTCATCTGTCACTATCATCGTGTCAACTCAGACCTCACACCTGCGAACTGCATCACCTTCACCTCCATGAAGCGGTAGGTATTATGAATAATTTTATTTTCATCAAATTCAGATCATTCTTATTTAGTTTAAAACATATTTAAAACACAATTATAAAAAACATGTTTTAAACAGTGTTTAAAACAAAAGTGTTTAAAACTTCGACAGTGTTTAAAACCATGTTTAGAACAAGGTGTTTTACACAATTGTTTAAAACATTCCAACTCTGGCGCCAGCAGTAAGAGCGCAGAAGATTAAGTAAGTCCTATAAGCAGTGTTGTGCATCATCTAGATAATACCAGTTATCTAGATATATCATCTAGATAAAATGTTGTTATCTATCATCTTATCTTAGATGAAAAAACAGGTTATCTGGAGGTATTAGATAATAGATAATATTTCGAATAGATTTTCAAAGAAAAAAATCCGTAGGTTCATAAAACGCCCAAAACCCTCTTTTTCAGTAAATTTGTTTTATTTATGTCGGCATACTTACTAAATCCCTTATTCATCATCATAAGGTTCTCAGTCCGAAGACTGGTTGGATGCGTACCTCCACTCTTTTCTATCCTGAGCTAACCTACCCATTTCCCTAAAAGTAGAACATCCTACATCCCTAACTATTTGAGAGCAGTAGTCTAATCTAGGCCTACCCCTACATCTTTTTATTCCTATCTCTGACTCTAGTATGTCGCGAACTATTCCTTCGTGTCTTAAAAGGTGTCCTACCATCCTATCTCTCCTACTCTTTATTGTCTTCCATACCTTTCGCTTTTCCCCAACTCTTTCTAATACTTCCCTATTGCTAACCTTATCTATCCACGGTATCTTCATCATGCACCTGTAGCACCACATTTCAAACGCTTCTACTCTTTTTCGATCCGCTTCCCCTATTGTCCAAGTTTCGCACCCGTACAATGCCGTACTCCATACATACGACTTTAAGAGTCTCTTCCTAGTCTCAATATTAACCGTTCTCGAACATAACAGTTGTTTCTTTCTGTTAAACGCAACTCGGCCCTGCGCTATTCTTTGTTTTATATCTTTAGTGCTCCTACCGTCTTGAGTTATTTTACTTCCTAAATAGCAGAAATCCGCGACCTCCTCTATCTTCTCATTTCCTATTTGTATGTCAACTTTAGTTCTATTTTCACATCCGCTACATACCAAAATTTTAGTTTTATTTTTATTGACTTTCATGCCATAGCCCTGTGTCAAAACTGCTTCCATTTCATTCAAAGCCGCTCCTAATTCTTCTTTGCTAGATGCTAACACTGATATATCATCCGCAAATCTGAGCATGTTAATAGTTTGACCCTGTACGTTAATCCCTGAGGCTGTTCTGTCCTTAACAATATTAATAGCATCTTCGATATATAAGTTGAAAACTATAGGTGACAATGCACATCGCTGTCTCACTCCCTTCCGGATATCTACTTCCCTTCGTTCCTGCTCACTTTCTATAACTGCCTTTTGCTTTTCGTAGAGATTATGTATTATTCTTCTGTCCCTATATTTCATCCCTACCTTTCTCAGCACTTCGAACATCTTCCCCATTTTACGTTATCGAAGGCCTTTTCTAAATCTACAAATCCTATATAGACGCTCTTTCTCTTTTCTATCGTTTTTTCTATAATTACTCGTAAAGCTAGGATGGCCTCGCGCGTTCCTCTATTTCGTCTAAATCCGAACTGATCTTCTCCTAATATTTCTTCCGCCTTTCTCTCAATCCTTCTTTGCACAATTCTAGTTAAAATTTTTGACGCATGGGAAGTTAAACTGATGGTTCTGAAATTTTCGCACCTATCCGCGCCTTTCCTTTTTGGCAAAGCTACCATGATGTTCCGTTTGTAGTCCTCTGGAATCTCGCCCGTCAGGTAACTAATTTAAATAAACGATCTATTACCTCTTGACCTGCGCACTTTAAGATTTCTGCCTGCAAGCCATCTATACCTGGCGCTTTATTATTCCTTAAACTTTTTAGTGCTAGCTCAAACTCTTCTCTCATTATAGGATTCCCTAGGTTATCCCCCTCTACACTGCTTTCGCTTTCTAATATATCTTGCACTTCCTGTCCCGCATATAAGTTTCCTAAATATTCTTTCCACCTATCTGCCTTCTCCCCGCTTTCGATTAGGATATCTCCTGCCTCATTCCTAATGCTTTTGTTACTAGATCCAATTTCTCTAAAATTTCTCCTAATTATTTTATATGCTTCATCAGTCTTTCCTACTTCGAACTTATTTTCCACTTCTTTGCACTTATTATCGATCCATTGCTCTTTCGCTTTCCTACATTTCCGAATAATTTCCCACTTGATCGCCTTATATCTTTGTTTCCCTATTTCATCTAACTTATTTTTATATTTTCGCCTTTCCTCTATTAGACTGACAATATGTTTTGTTATCCAGGGTTTCTTACTTTCATTCTGTTTATGACCCAAAATATCCCTAGCTGAGGAAACTAAACTATTTTTAATGCAATTCCATTGTTCCTCTATGTCCCTAACAATATTTTCCGTTATTATTATGCCTAATTTACAATTACAATATCACAATATGGGATATATATTCTGGAACCGGAAATCTAATACTTATGTATCTAAACCATCACTTTAAATTTATAAATAAAAATACCTCTGGAGAATTTTTCGACGATTATCTATTGAATTATCTAGATAATTATACTTCATCTATTATATTTATCTAGATTATCATTTGCCAAATCATCTTTTATCTGTATCTAGATAATATTTTTCGTAATTATCTGTTATTTTATCTAGATAAAAAACGGTTATCTGTGTACAACACGAGACGCATGTGTTTGATAATTAAAAGTTTTTTTCGTAAGCTGAAAATCGGAGGATTACATAACTAATAATATGTAAGTACATATTTCTGCTTGCGATAATGGAAGCTTGCAATTTTCATGACTTTTCAATATGCACCTATACTACAGAGTTGGGCTATAGGAAACTCGCGCGCTTCTATGATTTCAAATGGAAACAGAACCCGCAATCTGGACAAAATGCATCTTGTAAAGGGAACCGAATCCTTCAATATCGGAAACGATTTGTTTCTCGGCAAAAGTAAACTAGTAAACTTAATTCGCAAGTCGAAAAGAGTATGTAGTATATAGTAAAAAATGTACTTCCTTCTTTCGTTTTGCATTACTCCCCTTTTGTTCAAATAGTATGTCGATGATGATTCTATTTGCCCACACGGGCGACTGACTCCTGTTACCTAAGGAAATTGTTCAATGCAAACCAAACAAACCTATTGAAAATTTAGAATTTGTTTTAGAAATTTTTTAGTAATACGGAGGATTTGAACTCAATTTGTTACCAAGGAGTTCAATTTTTTTTGTTTTCCTTTACAGAGCGCCACAATTGATTGGCTCCTTATGGTGTCATCAGGTCCGACATGGAACTTTTAAATGTTTCCGTCGGAATGAATGAACAATAACTAAGCGTACTTATTTTACTTTCTTCTTCTTTTTCTTCAGGAAACAATTCAAAAAGCTAGTAGTTTAAGATTCCGGCAGTTGATATCTTGACAGTCGCTAATCCAATAGGATGTCATTATTTCTGTGAATATTTATGTCATGATATTATGTATGTGTAGGAACAACCGCTGTCAGCTTTACCGTGAAAAGGTCAATTGTCAAATCTATAGGAATATCATTACATGCCATTGCGTCATTATTAAAAATCGGTGAAATCTCACTTAAATTTCACCAAAATCAATTAAATATTAAGACAATCTATACTAATAGACACCAAAATCCCATGTATTCGGTATATATGTACCTACTTTATTTCTAACATGAAAGACGTATCTTTTTCTCTCTCACGTTTTCTATCTAATTTTGACGTTTTAACGTAATCTCCCTTTTGACAAAAAGTAAAAATTACTTTTTTGGCGTAGCGCGCTAATTAGATTGCACGAAATTTAAACGTCAAATCACCTTGTCATTTTAATTCTTATTTTGCGTAGGCGAAACCAATTATCTATTTATCTATCTAGTTTTGCCTAGGAATTTCTGTCACTTAATAATAATTTACTTTAATAGCTACCTACTTGACTAAAGAAACTACACATGCATATATTTTAAAATATTCCTAAGATTATTTTCACTTGCCTACTCGATGCTCCCTCTCCTAAAGATTTTAATTCTTTCATATCTCATTTGACAATTTAAGCTTCATTTACATTGAATTTCACATCGGCTTAAATTTGTGATGGAAGTGAAGAAGCATTTACATTGTCAGTTTGTTATGTCAAATTTGTAGGTTATGTTCGTATTTTTTACAAGATGTTCTATGGAAGATAATAATTTGTATTAACAAATAGAATTGAAATATATTGAAAGGAAACTTAAATGCACTCAAGTCTTGCAGCAACTAACAAGAATTCAAGAAAATTTTGAAACCCTTTTTTTTGGATTGTACGCATTGCGTGAAATATCAACTGCGCATGACAATTTCAGAGCGAATTGGCGTATTTGCTTGCCTTTTCCAAGCAGGAGCTTTCGCTTGCACGACTTCAAGGTCAAATTGGGAAAATTTCAAGTTGAATTTTGAATGTAAATGGTAAGGTATAAAAGTGTATGACAAGCAATGAAATTTCGAATTCAATTTGTGATGAAAGTCAATGTAAATGCTACTTTACACTGACAAATCAGAAACTTGTGAAATCAAGGTTACCCAGTTAATGTCAGATTTGACTTTTTGTCTTAAAATAGATGCAAAGTCCGTTTTTGCGTGCTCCAAACTAGGACAGAAAATAAGTACTTTCTTGTCGCACGCATGTTATTAGCGATTTTAAAGTGTATCTTGGTATCTATGGAAATATAGGTCTTTGATTAAATAGTACAAATTTTTACAACTTAAATCATCTTAGCAAGCTTTTGACAACGTCCACAGGTTTTCAAGAAATTTCTAGTTAATTAAATACATAACTCAAACTTTTAATATTAATTTATTCACATTTTACGTAAACTAAATAATTAAAAAGCTATAAAGTTTATTACGATGGTTTACATACGAGTATCTAAAGGTTATTATTAAGAACGATAACTGATTTATTGGTACGACGTCTAAAATGGTTTCAAGCGAGCTCCATCAAATTCCAATGGCCTTTTTAGCTTCATGCAGAGTAATTTATTAATGAAATAGCAAGCCGTATGCAATAAATTAGAAAGAGAAAAATACATAACGTCTCAATTTCCACGTTGCTTTTACCTACATCAACGACCGATTTCGTTTGCATAAATTCACGTAGGAAACATCAAATTTGCGGTGCACCATAAATACAATAGCATACATACACTGCTGCTGACGAATTGGATAAGAAATAGTGGTCACTTTGAAGAGTACCTGAGTGATACATCTGAGCGGCTGGAATCCAGACAAAATGATTATTGGTTACATATCATAACTTTGCAGAATGAGGAATTGTGCCACGACAAATCGAGTCTCGAGGCATTAGTTTACTTCTTTCCGAACTAATAGTTCTAATGATGTTGGAGAGAATCAGAATTTATTACTCGGATTTCCATGCATGTCGAAGTGAATAAAAAAAATCTATAACCATGTTTGCGTTCTTACAAAATGTACAATTGAGTCTTGTCCACTTTTACGCAGCAGAACAGTGTAATGGAAAAAAATATATTTCTTACAAATTCGAAACCCCCAATTTTAACGCGACGAAGAAAAGAATTCAGATTTAGGTATTAAATGAAATATGAATTCTTGCAAACTATTATTGTTTTATGTACACAAGTACCTATGTGGCTCATATTTCAAAACTCCTCAAAAAATAAGTGAAAGAGAACATTCTTTTATTGGCTATGGAACTATAATGCTTGACGACAAAATATTAACAGTGAAAACAGTTACCATATTATCCCTGTTATTAGAACACATTAGGTATAGACGATAAATATTTTCGCATTTATTTCGAAAGTAGGAAATACGTCTGTGGGTTAGTATTTGACACATTTCTAAGAACGTGAATATTACCGTACTAAGAAATGAATGGCGTAGGGAATTAGTCTGGCGTGTTCATTTATTTTCCTCCGCCTGAACTTTCAGGAAGTACAAGTAGTCGTAATTATAACAAACTAGAGAAGACCACGCTTATGATTGAACTAAAGTGCATATTATTTTGCTGCCTTGAAAGTCAAGATTTAAGATTGCGCTAGAACTGTAAATGCATTTTTATTTACCTGTAACTAAACTGACCATTTGAGACAAGGGAACCGGCTTCAAATTATATACTTTGCAAACCATTAGTAGCTGTATTTTAATATACCAGCTATAGCTGGTGCATAATGCACATGTACTGGCAAAACCAATTTTCCTTGGGATACCGAGAAAATTTCCCGGATAGATTCGGTGGGAAATAAAAAATATATAAAATAGGGAGAAAGTATTGAAAGTTCAACACAGAGGGGTCTTTCGTTTACAGCTGGCTTTCACTTGCACTTGCGCGAATGGATTTCGTTCTTAGCGTAAATTTTTGTGTATTCAAATGCTGCACCTCTTCATAAAATAGAAGCAGTATCATCCTCGTTAAAAATCTTTTTGTTTTTTGAATTCATGCAGTTTTTGTTGCTAATGCTCCAGTATTTGAATAGTACCAGCGGTGGAGGTGAATTTTGCTCTGAATCCATTAACATTTTATCTACTAATACCTTACATATATGTATTAAAAATTGATGTTGAAGCACTTTGTTCTTTAAACAGGTACTTTTCATAAACTATTACCATTGAAATTCTAAATGAGAATAATTCATGAATCGACTGAATCGACTAAACTATATTGGTCGACTAGTGTTTTCGTTGACAGTGATCTTCCTCGTGAACAAGTGATTTTACTTAGAAATAAAATAAGTGCATTATGTTGTGCGGCAGATGAAATGCGGCCCGTGGTAGTTTACTTGTCAGAACGCCTGCCCGGAAAGTGGGAAACCTGGATTCGAATGTCAGTTGCGTGCCGCCACATTTTTTGTGCAGCTTCTAATTAAACATGTTCAACTCACGGCGAGTATGTATAAAGCTTGGCGTCCACTGCTACAGCACGACGCGGCGGGGTACGGAACAAAAGAATCCGTTTAGGATTAAATACATGCAAATGAATGGAGAAGCGCCCATATAGCCGACACGGCGCGGTACGACACGCTCACGATCCCAACCGACAAAATTCGTATCATGCTGTACAGTGCCGTGTACATAATTTCACGACGCCGCGCCGCGCCGTGGGGATTGCGCTTGCGTGATTGGTGCTTTTACGAACCTAGCACGCGCTGACGCTCTGGCACATGTTAGTACTGGCAGTTAACAGCCGAAACATGAAGGACAAGCTTATCCTAGTCTCTTGGTATTAACAGAGTAACCCACATTCGCCTTTTCTTCTTCGTTTTTCCTGTTCTTCAAGCGCAGTGCCGTAGTATACTCCATCTGTGTATACCCTCAACTGTTGATTTGTCGTCTTTCCTCGCCGGTGCGCGTCGTGTATATGGGCGGAGAGAATAGATATACCGTGCCGGGCCGCGCCGCATCGTTTCGTGTCGTACCGTCGCAGTGGGCGACAAGCTTTAAGCCGGAAATTATAATATGCCCCTTTTCTTGAAAATGTTTCTTCAAACTTTACTTGGATTAATAAAATTGAATTCTAAATACTTTCTTATCAAACATTAGTTATTCCTTTTCTTTCACTTTCCCACTTAACAAAATGTCAAAATCGATTTTCAGATTTATCGGACAAGCAGAACTGAAGCGATTATCCGTTGTTCATATGTTGCAAAATTTCTACAGGATACCTACTCTATATGTATACATATACAGGATATTCGGAAACTCCTGTCCCAGAAAAGAGTGGGATTGTGTAATTTTTACCATATTCGGTTTTGTGGGGCCGGGTTTTCTAAGGTCACTTCTTGATTAATCAATCCTTCACATTTTTTTGTTCAGTCGAAAAGTAAACCGAAAAAATACTGTCCGAAAGGCCATTTCAAGACGAAAGTTTTTTATATCTCAGTAATTTTCAGAAAAACGCACATATTTCGAGGAAAATAAATAAAAAGCCATCCATTAAGACAAGTTATTTCAAGAGAACTTAAGCGGTTTGGTCCGAAGTTGTCCGCTGTCAAGACAATAATTTAATTGACATATTTAGTTGTATTTTCAAGTTATCAAATTTCAGAATTAAAGTAATCTTTTCGTTATTATTTTTTGTTATCTACTTAAATGACTCAAAAGTTATTTAAGAAAAAATCTTTTTAGCCATCTTTAAACGCTTGTAACTCTTGAGGGAAGCATTTTAGGAAACATTGTGACGTAACCTAAAAGACTAACGCCACAATGGAGAATCCTGCCGCAGCTATGCTCGAAGCTGAAGATGGGGTGGGCTAAAAACAGGAAAAGGGCGCCAAGGAGTTGTTGGCTGATCCTCTGTAGCCAACACACAACGACTACAACTCCTAAAAGCCGCTGGTTCACAATAGGGCACAATAAAATAACAAAAGAAAAAAACGTAGTCAAATAGCATATCATATAATAAAAAAACAAAATAGGTATGAAAACCAGATATGGCGATATCTGACAATATATATATAATAGCAATACCAAAAAAAAACACCAATAATATCAACAAATTAATTATTAATTATATATAATATAAATATAAAAAAAAGCAATGAACATAAACCTGGGTGAAATTTAGACACCCGGTACTAACGTTGCGCTAAAAAAAGGGAAATAAAAAAAGGCGCCGATGACGCGGTAAATACACTACACGAATGGAGCTCCGCACGCGCAGCGCACCGACGGGTCAATCGCACGAACGCTAACTACAACAATGAAGTCAGACGCAAACGGGAGTATCGACTGTTACTAAATCTTGACAAAAAATAGATATTACTATAAAGTCAAAATGGAATTTACAAACAGCAAAATTATTGAAGTGACTATAAACAAAATGAACCAAAATTATTAAGTACTGACTAAATGAATTTTAAACAATAATAAACTACTTAACTACGTGAGCAAAAGAAACAAAGTTAATAAATGAATAAATTTTACAAAAGTCCAAAAGAACAAGCAGGGTGACCACAACAAGCCGTGACCAGGCGTCTACATATGAAACTAGCCGAACGGAGACGAAAGTTCGATCGGACGGGCGACGCGAAATCACAAAAAAACGAACACAAAATGGTCACAAAAAGCTGTGCCGGGCGCAACTTACAAGCCAGCCGCTGGACACGGTGTACCAAACGGACTGGGGACAAAAACTATCTGACCTTACAGAGATGATCGATGGTCAGCTGGGCCGCCGGGTAACTTGCGACTCTCAACGCCCTGGTAACAATGGTCGATTTTACAGATGGACGGGCTACTCAGAAAATGTCCAAAAGCACGTGGTCCAAAACGCTGTACCAAAAAAAAGCGTTCCCCCAAAAAAAAACCCTAAAATGTCGTAAGGACAAAAATTAGAATAAAGGAAAAGAGAAATGAAGAAGGCAACACAATACTAATAATAAGAATTAAACAAATGAAGGAAAGAAAAAGAAAGAAACACGTGCTCACCTCGAGAGGGTTTTTTCCCAACAAACTTCCAGCCAAAAACGAAGGCAAACTGGTCCAAAATCCCCAAATCGGGAGTAGACGACGCTTCCTACAAACCAACCAGGCTGAAACGACGTCTGGAATATGTCCGGAGAAAATCCCAATTTCTTGGCTATGAAAAAAATAACTTCACTACTCTCCGGAACACACTAAACCAGATACCTTCGAAATCGAACTAGAAGTGAGTATGGCTAGCGGAAATTGCAAATTTTGAAAAAAACGCGCACGTGAAGAATACGCGGCGATCAACCTATGAAAATCCAAATCCAAACTCCCTAAACCAACATTAAAAAGCATAGGCGTCGCCGGGTGCAGAATAATAAACAGATGGAAAGAAACGCTCTGAAGACTTGCAACCCCGAGCAGAAATATAATAGGATGATAGAAACCTTAAGGAAACCTCTCGAGTTGAAAGAAAAGAGAATAAAGGACACAAAGAAATGAAAGCATCAATTTAGAAAGCTGAAATAGATTAGTACACCACTGGCCTGCTGAAAAGCAATACAATCGAGGTGATCTTCACACATGACAGCTGGGGAAATCGCATAATCAAAATATAACCACAAAAGTCTGACAGATTACCTCAATGATTTCGTAAACTAAATGAAATACAAAAGTCTGAAAAATGAACAATAAGGCGCACAGAATTGATCAGAAAAAGGGTAAATATCAAATAATGACGAGAACAAAATAAACAACCAGCAGATACAGGCAATATCCAGAATCCAGCTAGGTGACAAAGATACAAGAAAACAGGGTAATACAAGAGGTAAATCTCAACCATGGATAGAGGATCCTCTATCCATGATCTCAACAAATCTTATTCAACCTGATAAACTAATAAAGGTAACTCGAACTAGAAGTGAAACAAAATCTACAGTGACCTAAGAAGATAGGGCCGAGGGCTGGGACGGAGGCATCTGCGAAAGACAACTGCGATGGCAGCTAAGGAGAGAAACTAATCATTAAATGGAATAAATAAGTTAGAGATAGCATAACAAACATTCCTAGCACGTTGTAAGTACCATAATCTTATATGAATTTAAATAAAATAAGTATTAAAATCCGAAAAATGTTTTAGTGTAAAATTTCACCGTTACAACATATTTATAGGAACTTCTCGTCATATTTTTGGACAGGGGTTCCCGGACACCCTATTGTCACCCTTCACAAGAAATTACTAGGAATTTCATGTTCATAAATACTGAACATGAAAAAAATTATAAAATCTGTTAAATTCTCTGCTTCCCTACTACTTCCTTAGATAGGATGCCAAACTCTTTTATTTCTTATGCTCGCCATTTTAGATACTGAAATATTTCGTTATACCATAAAAAATATCTTTCTATTATGCAACAACGTGAATCAACATGAAACAAAAAAAATATAAATCCAATATTATGGTGGTCATGAAATTTACGCTTCCAGGTTTGGATTGATTTTATTATGTTCCTCATTATAATTTTGTACGATTTTAACATTAACAAATTTTTCGCTATAGGTAAGTATAACTGAATTTTAAAATATAGAAATTACACTTTCTTCGGAATACTGTAGAAGTAGCGGCAGAAAATCAAATTTTTACACGTCATTGAGGGCTTACATAATACATCTTTTATTTGAGTCAACCATGCGTGCTACAATAGTTTACGATACCATTTTACTCATTTTATCCTGAACAGCCTTCATTTCATTAATATTATTGCATATTTAAAAACAAATATAAGTAATTTAAATGAGAAGCAACGGAATAGGCATATTTATTAACACTCGGGTGCTAACATCTGAATCGTGATCACCGAAAGTTATAAGTATAACTGTCGAGTAATTGAGTAAGTTAAGGTTTACAATCTGACAGACTATAAGAATTGCCCATAAGTCGTGCGGTTTGCAATGATATGTTCTAACTGCCCAAGCAGCCATTTTTAAACAGATAAAACTAAGTTTCAACTGTAACAGTCACTTCTAGGCAAGCAGCTTTCCCATCATCCGATCGGAAACAATAAAGGTACAGTTCAAATTTTAATTGAAAACCGATGTAGCTGCATCCAATACAAATAATAGAATCAGAAATTACAAGTTGCTTTATACATAGAACCGTTAGAACAAAAAGAGATTTAGTTATTCGAGTCTGTTAAATTGAAGTACTTGTGCAAGAACTTACATTAAATAAAGGGACGTAATTTTATGCCAATTTCGAAAAGCAATAGCTAGTTCTAATTCAATTCTATACGGGTACCTACTTGAATGCCTCATTCGACTTAAAAAGTTTTTCGTTTGTACTGACTAATTTGTTTTTCTTGAACTATAAATAATTGAATTAACAATGCCTCTGTGGTTGTATAGGTATTATTTTTACAATGATTGCTGAGACAGATACATATTGCAAGATGATTGCGTAAACTGATCTATTAGTGATCCACATAAAACATAAATCATTGCAGTTTTCATAAAGATTTATTTTATGACAGTGCACCAATTGCTCTATTACCATCACTTCACAATATTTTAATTTTTTTCAGTTTTCGGAAAGAAATTAGATTCATTACAAACAGAAGAAAAATTACTCCGTATGCAAAATACTTTGTTCCATGTATGTAACTGCTAACTGAAAGCTACAATAGTTTTAGTACGGTGTATAAAATAAATTACCATGATGGAATTCCGTAAATATAATTATATTGGGATGTGTTTCAGAATTTGAGTGAACGCCGTAAAATGCGATGCGATGTTGACACAAACTACTAGTTACCTAAGGCCTGCAGCAAGAGGGTCATTTAAGACGTCCCAGGTCAGTAGACCTGCTGCCGAACAGCTGATCACGCACATGCAATCTTACTCTTCGCCTACTACTCCATATCGTTACTATAAATTAACTGTTAATAAGTTACAGCAAATATTTTAGCATTTATTTATATTGGCATTCTTTATATGGTTCACTTGCTTCACCTCTTTTAAAAGTGAGTGGAAACAATTGAAGACCTATTCAGGTTTGGAGGAAATAATAAAAAGTAATAATTTACTAACCTAGAGGAATTTGGAGCATTTTAAAATGCCTCAAGCCAGCACTGAAAAAGCTGAAGATTGTGAATGATATTTTAATGCCTAGAATTAGTGGGGGCAATTTTTTAGAAGGTAACGATATTTCCTTTTATTAAATATGAAGTCACTAAAAATACGAGTACGAGAAACATTGGATTTTAATAAAATGTAATAGGTATTAACTACCATAAACACTAATATGATCAAATTTCCTTCTTATGTACCGTTAAAGAGGGCTTATCAACTGTCTATACCATTTTATGTGGTATTTGCTATAAAAGTAATATAAATTCCTATGTAGATAGGTATTTCTCAAAGAATAAGTTTTTAAAACGCCTTTACATACGGTAAGAAAGTGGCGGTCAGATTAAAACAAGTACTGAGCATTGCTTTACATATTATCTAAAGGAAAGAGCGTTACATAACTGTTGTTTAGACAGATTTATAGAGTGACTCACAACATTAATTATTTTATATAAGAGAGTTCGATACTACAGTAGACGCGAAACCTTTTCAGAGATGCGGGGTTTGTTCTAGCACAGTTAAAGGATTTTGCAATTTAATTTGACAAGGTTAGTAGGATGATGTTTTATTATTGACAGTTTGACATTTGCAAGTACCTATCTATTAAAATATTTGATATTTTTGTGCAATAAAATATAGGAGATAGTTACCATAGCTCATATACTTGCAGCAATAAACTCAGGGTGTGGGTGTTCTTTTTTGTCTTCACCGTGATACCGGCGCCAAAACGTTATCAATAAACCACTCAAGGTACTGACAATCGAGTTTCACTTATAAATTTAGAGCAAAATATGGAGTTATTAATTCATCTGCACGTGACTACCGCAAGTAATATACTCAAACATAATTCTGTCCTGCTCTGGCACGTTCGACAAGTGTAAGTAGGTTTTGAATAAATAACTAGGCACACCACTTTCTAGTTATGCACTCCTGATAATTACCTTTGCACCACCTACGCTTAAACACGACTGGATTGTTTGTTTTTCTTCCCTGTCCACATGCAGAGATGTGAAATATTTTGAATGCATTGTTTATGAACATAAATAAATATTGTTGTTGCAAGTAGTTTGAAATTCGCTTAAGACGCGTTAAAGTTTAAACATCAAGAAGATTGATATTCTATTACATAAGTGCAAATGTAATTATTGCATTTGAAGGAGATTAATGTTATACGTATACAAATCAATGGGTGGCATCTACAATATTTTTAAATTGTCCAGTTCTTTGAACAGATCCCAGAGACAAAGCTATTCTAAATAATGAAGTCCACCCTCTACTACTTGTTCGAAATTTTAATCTGGTTGATCCAATCAATTTATGCGTTGCTAGTGATTAATAATATCTTTAGCCGTTTTATATTATTACGAAAACTAAGTCAATTACGTTTATTCAGCCTGTTTTCATAAATTCTAAAATGAATTTATAATCATAGGTAAAAGAGATGTCAAGATATTTCTTTGACTCAAAATTATTTTTTGAGGGTACTGCATTTATTTGATCTAACATATCTTCCCAACGGTGAAAAGGTTGAAAATATCTCCCCACCATGTTAAAATGTTGTTCTTACAGCATCATAGATAATGTGTGTGTGTTCTAAAATAAATTTACCTCGCACCGGGTATTTACATAGCCGCACCAAAAATGTTTTCTATACCTAATAAAACGATCTGGAAATTATATCGTTTTTATACGAGTAGAAAATCGTTTTATTTCGGTTAGGTACAATTATATACCTATAATATGGTGGGATGGAAGGATAAACTTCTTTTTTACAGCACATTAGCTTCAAAAATCTACATTCGCATGGCGGCTATATTGTAATATTTAATTAACTTAAATCTTAAGTATCACTTTGTATTCAATTGTTCACGCTATGGAAACTTATTGAAATTGCAACCAAAATATTGCACATATGCACATGAAGAGTCAGTTATCTTCAGCAGTTTTGTTAGAAAAGAGTATAACAAGTTAAATATGACTGCTCTCTATAAAAATGTTTAATAAGGATTGTACACAATAGAATATTTCGCTATGAATCAGTTAACCCTCTCCCGAAGACTATAGTCATAAGTTGTTTATAATAATCTCTGTTTAATAGTTAACGAGTTTTTCTACAATACCGCCATAAACTGATTACGCCACTATTTGTGGCGCGATTTGGTTCATTTAAAATAAATTTTTGAAAGAAACAAAATAATATTTCATTGGACGCCCGCTACGTAAGTGATCGCGTGCAATCAACATAAATTTTAATTGTTAGATCTGCAGATGCGTTAAATAATTAATTAAAACATCAATTAGGTATAGACCCCTAATCACACAAAATTTGAAACACTATATTCGTATTTCGGCAACTAAGTTGCCGTCCTCAGTACTAAAAGTACTTAAAATATTCCTAACTCACTCCAGTACGAAAATATCGAATGAATTCCGCCTGACAAACTCCGTTGATATACCCATATTTCAGTTTTGCACGTCATTTTTAACCGTCAGCATCTTCAGGAGCCCACCTCAAAGTTGAAACAATCAATTAAAATTTAAATTGTAATAAACTTTCTAAATTTTACTCTTTTTCTGTGCCTCTGCGATATACCTACATTTCCTACAAAGTAAAATGTTTCCTTTTAATAATATAAAGGTCTTTCAGCTGGTATCTTCAAAAGTTATATATAAGTATGCTAAACCATGTCTAATAAAATTTTATAATGCGAACAAAATGTTTTTCCAATAGGTACGAAAATTAATTTAAAAGCATATTTTGCACATCAGTCGTCTAAATGCAAAACCCGACAAGTCCACTAAAATGAATTTTACAGAAATTAGAAAAAACTTCTCCACACATTATTATTTCCCACAATATAATCAAATTTAAGCCAAGTTATCTTTATGTGATTTATGTCTCTGTAACTTAGAGCCCAAAAATCTAGTACAGTTGGTTATTTGTAAAATTAAGATCAAAATATGGACATGTCGGGTTTTGCGTGTTAAGAGCTGTGACATGTCGAGTTTTGACAGAAAATTATTGTTGAAACTAACTGAAAATTGAAAGAACCTCATTTAGTTTTGATTTTTTTATTGCAAAAGCGAAGATAAGACAAAACTCCCGCTTTGAACTTAGTTTTAATTTTCTTGCGGGATGTATTACTTTCCGAAGGAGTGATGTTCTGTCCCAATAACGATTCACTCGTTGTTAAAAAAAGTTCTAAACACCACAGAGTTCTTGCAAATTGTACTTCTTTGCAAAATATTAACAAAACGACTGAACGATAAAACGCGGGACAAGGGTTAATGTGTGACACAAACTCGCGATTCTATTGGCTAACGTGGACATGTCGGCGTTTGAATATGAACAGCACTTGGACATGTCTGTTTTTGCACCCAAGCGTTATTTTCAGTACTAAATATTCATGTAACTTGTCGGTATTTGCATTAAAACTATATAGAAACCAGTAGCGCTTTAGTTAAGGAACAAAATCGTATATCAAACTCAATTTTCACAAAAGAGTGACTTGTCGGGTTTTGCATTTAGACGACTGACATGCAAAGATATGTATTTGCTTCCATAAAGTATGGCATTTTAAAAGTAAATCAAAGGAAACACCGTTCGGTACACACTCTCGTCAAGGATTTGCGCTGTAATTCAATGCCTGTCGGGGTATTTGCCCGGGGAGTAGTTGTTGGAGCAAATGCGGGTCGAATTTTTATAAAAATAAACTGCTGGGAAAAGATTTTGTCGGGGATTTTGTAAATAAATCACTGGTTTTTCTTTAGAGCAAAATCTCTCTTACCAACAGCAAAACTTGTATGTTGAGGCAGGTTAAACGTATCAGAAAAAAAATGATATTTTTGCTGTTGTTAATAAAATTTTGCGACTGTGGGTAAAACATTTCTTTCAGTGCGTACAAGCAAATTATAAATTATTATCCAATACGGTTCCCAAAGATTAGGGTTTAACAGAGAATATTTTTTGTTCGAAGTTTTCGCTTAAACAATAAACGATTTTGCGACTTTTAGTGAACATTTCACAATACTCTCATTAATTGGAAATAGCAAATTATACCTACAACTAACGAGGATATTGGTTCTTGTATTCATGTAACGTACCTATTTATTGATGGTGCAATGCAACTATGCAAGTAGTAATTTGTGCTATTCTCGTAAACTATCATTTTTGCGAACAGTCGCTGGTTCAAATACACATAAGTTTCATAACGCACGGATACTTCATTAGGCATGTCACGAAATATCATTTCTTACAAAAACAGCAAATCACGAATGACAAAGCAAATAGTGAATATTTTAGGGATATTATTAGTGATTTGAGTTTCGTTTCACGAGGATTCAAATCTTATGTCAGATTATTTTTACAATGATTGCTTTTGTGGCTGCCCAGGAGTTGCCCGAAGAAAGAAGTCAAAGAAATTTATTGAATCGCTCCATATGTAGCATGTGTAGTTTATAATTAAATGTTTGGAAACTTTGATAATTACTACTTATTTTGAAACAAATGTCGCGTGCTTGAGTAAATTATAAAGGATATAATTATTATTAAATTATTTCAGTGGACCTCTCACTGTGCCAAACAACGTTTTATGGGGGCCCCTAGTTTGAGTTTAATATTATTAAGCAACTCATGATTGTACTGGAAATCTGATACCTTGAAAATAGCCTAGCGTGCTAACCTGAAGACGAACCATCTACTTGTAATTTGTAATAACTCGGGTTATAGTTTATTAGCTTGTGGCGCTTTTAAGTATGAATTTTCTTTAGTGCTAGTTCGAATTCAAATAGAAGCGAATTACTTACAACAAAATATTGAAAACGTGTAAAACTTAAAATGATTAAACTACAATCGAACCACGGTTTGTTTTGCCCTCAGATTATTAAAGTATTGCAATTCTTCACCTTGCACAATGTTACTACGAATATAAATGGCTATTACCTATGTTACATTTGATCATCATTTGGTATGAAATTAAGAGATTGTGGCAAAGGCGTCCATTCGGTTTCAACTTTCTTAGGTTCTCGTGATATAAGTTCCGCAAAAAATGGGGTTTGGCATGAAATTTAAGAAGCAAGTCGAATTCCTCTGTGGCAGAAGCTTAATCTCAATCTAAGCTTACACTACATTACTATAAATACCCAGCTCCCACTACTGAAGTAAAATGGATCGATAAATCTATAGGTGTCCTAGAACTTTTCGAACATAAGAGTAATAAAATTGGTTTCTTAGAACTGGAGGATAAGTATTTATGGCTAGTCTTAATTCTATCTACCTGATAAATCCATACAGGGTTGAGTTCGGAATCGGACCTTAATTACTGTTAAGGTACGTTTATTTTTATATATTGCTATAGACTTTTCAAGGCGTTTAAATCAAATTTACCAAATTACGACAAAAAAATATATCGGGCAGTCAACTCGGTCTATTTAAATCGGTTAAAGGAGCATCAAGCCCATTACAAATATGGCCATACCGATAAGTCTAGCATGACGTCACAGGCGTTGGAAACGGGCCATAAATTCAATATCAATAATCTCAAACTCTTAAAACCAGGAAATAATAAATTTGATTTAAACGCCTTTGAAAGTATAGCGATATATAAAAATAAACTCAGTTGTCTTAACAGTAAATATAGTCCGATTCCGAACTCAACCCTGTATAGATTTATAAGGTAGATAGAGTTAAGACTAGCCATAAATAACTTACCCTCAAGTTCTAAGAAACCAATTTTATTGCTATTATGTTCGAAAAGTTGTGCACGTGTTGCTACTAATAAATGGTACTAGTGAGTCCCACTACGACGAAACAAGCTGTCTTCGGTTTCCGTATACATTTGGAACATGCACTACCTATTTAATTTCATGTTATTATACCGTATGTATTTTTATATTCTACTGTAAGGGCATTTAAATTTATTTACGTTATTTATTCATTTATTTAAACTGACTAAGCTAAACTATATATTCTTATATTCTTCTGTAAGGGCCTTTGAATTTATTCGCGTTATTATTCATTTATTTAAACTGACTAAACTAAACTTAGTGTTTATTTCACTTCACTGTAATATGGTCTTCAGCTTTATAGTAGCAATCATTGTAGATTTTCAGTGTACAGGCCCAGGAGATTATATAACTTCTTCAATAAGAATGTGCTCTCTGATTATAGATGCATCTTGTTAAACGGAAAATGATATGTAAATAACTGGCGTAGTCCTGTTTAGAATGGCATGCTTTATATATGTAAAGGATCTACGGCAAACAGAACGTAAAAAGCTTGCAGGAACAATTCAGATTAGCATCAGGTAGAGGATCGGGGTTGCGGTTTTGTCTATCCAGCCAATTAACCGGCTCTAATTGTCAGACCAACGCTACATTTGTTTTGTAATTAGCTTATAACGAAGATCAGATTAATCGATGCTATATTCCAGCTATGTAGGTACGGTTTAATAGATAAGATAATTCACATATGCATACAGGAAATTGAACGTCTATTTTCTATACGCATTTATCCCGTTTATGAAGATAAGGAAAATTAAATAGGGACGTTACTGATCCGATTAAACTAGACTTATTAATTAATTGTCCGATAATTTGTTATCTATAACGCGTTCTTAATATGTGATAACTTAGGTAGTACAAACAAGTGTTGTCAACATAAATTAGCTTCCACTTAGACAGTTGTGAAAATAGTGTAACAATGAGTATTTTTATATTCTTACCGTCTCCTGATGATGATCCAACATGTGAGCCTCCGTCTCCTGAAAAATGATTTTATTTTAGACATACGAGAATAATTTAGTTTAAGAAATAAAAACCATTTTTACAGAAAAGGGGCAAAACCTTTCTCTCCTTCTGCTAGTTGCAGATATTAGATATTCCTGTTAGGACTCCTAATACCTTTACCCCTAAACTTACTTATATGGCATTCTTCTGTAATTCCTTTCCTTTACTGGCTTATAATAAAACAATATTGATATGATATTCCGTAATTTCAGTGGGACGTTTCATTAGCAGAACTAAGTCATTTTGGTTTATGCATTAGATCAGCTACGGCATTTCTCAAAGATGTGAAGAGTCCGGCAAAGCAGGTCAAAAGTTACACCTGCGGGGCATCGGGTCGGTAAGGTATCCGTTAGAAATCGGAGCAAACTATCAGCTGTGTTGCAACACCGTCGCGCTAAACACATTTATGGGTACAAGAACAACGCACATTCAAAGCCCTCGCTTTCGGTACGTACCTAAAATAAAGTTTCGTTTATAAACTGTCCAAAATTCAACACTTCAATTTTCACAGTTTAGAAATAAGCATAGCACTACGAAGTCAATTTTCAGGTTCATTTTGAAGGGGTTTTCCGCACTCTTAAGGGTTATGATAAAAAATAATGCAAAATTATGTTGATGGTATAGTTTATTATAATATTTAATTTAATTTAATTTAATGTGATCTGTAGGGTTAAGTGGAAGAGCAGGGGGTGCTTTGGCATCCATCTGAACTTCGCCCTAAGCTAGCCTTTCTTTAAGTTATCTGTGGGAATTGCATACACTTTGATTATTGTTTATTTACATAGTTTAATTTATAAAATGCAATTGTAACTGACACAATAAAGACACTATTATTATTATTATTATTATATTATTATATATTCAACAGGTACCTCGTTTAACGCATTCTAATCAAATGTATTAATTGATACTATCTCGAAACATTTTGATTTCATTTTCTACGTAGCAAATTAAAATTAAAATACTTTCGACGCAGACAAATTCTAAAAATGAATTATAAGGTCATATGAATTTTTAAAGAATGCGACGAAAATCTTTTAATATTAATACCTTCGCACAGTGTTTTAAGGTTTGCACGTAGTTTGAGGGAATTATCCTCTTATTTTTATAACGAAGGCGAACTGAAAATTGATTCTGGAGGGGCGAAATCAAAATGACGAATTACGAAATACGATTTCAATCAAACCTTTCACATGGTGTGGAGGAATTACTTCCTTATTTTTAAAGGAACGATGAACCTAAAAATATTTCAAAAGGGGTGAAGAGCCACTCTTCAGTTAAAAATATGTAGGTATTTAAATATTTTCAAGAACGACTATACGATTTTCATGAAATGTTGCGCATAGAGTGGGGCGATTATTAATTTTTTTGTAACCTTATACTTACTTAGTATATTGCTTCAAAAGGGATAATAGACACAAACACATGTTCAGATGTTTAGATGTTTCACAAAATGACCATATATACCTACGATTTCGATGAAACGCTCCAAATGTGTGTAAGAATTATTTATTTATTTTCAGAATAAAATTATTATTATTATTATTATTAATTACAAACCTGAAAATAAACATAACTACATCCTACATCCCTAACTATTTGAGAACAGTAGTCTAATCTAGGCCTACCCCTATCTTCTTTTATTCCTATCTCCGACTCTAGTATGTCGCGAGCTATTCCTTCGTATCTCAGAAGGTGTCCTACCATCCCATCTCCCCTATTCTTCCATACCTTGTCAAAAACTCTGGTGCGCACTCCTAACGTAAAAATAATTTTTTTTATACGAGAACGTGAGTCCGGAAATACTTAGTTTCCAAAAATTAAAGCATATGAACTATCAATTAATTCTCTATTGTAGGCAGCACGCTTTGTTTACTTAGTCACGTATATTGTTTGGTTTTTGTTCCAGTACAGGCCACTTACAGTTTCCTCTTCTTCTCGCTTCAGAATATTGGAGCACTAAGATTCTCAATTTTCTGGAAAACGGCTCGTCCTAGCTATACGCAATAAGAATGTGCGTTTTTCATAGTTGTGTCTGAATATCGTAATAGCTTGCCCCAAAATCAATACATTTTTTTTCAAAATATCCCCACTCGCACCCCCCTTCTTACTGTCATCCCTGTTGCAGACATGGAGGCAAGATCTATGCCATCACCTACTATGTCACATACCTATCACATAGGTACCTATCAAAAATAATAACAACATTCTAAAAATCCACTTTGAAGCAAATTAATAAAATGTAAATCTTTTGGTCAACCTTCAACACCTTTCTCGGTTCGTCCTTATCCGATCTCAGTCGCACATCGCAGCGTGTACAATATTTAATTATTTTTAAAATCAGCCTGCAAACAAAATTTGTTTCTAAAGCGATGAAGACGACCACTTCAAGTAAACATAAATACTCTAATTCTCAAATACTACTGAGTACGACTGTACGATTTCCATCAAATTCTGCACATAGTGAGAATAAAATGCGAACCCTGAAAAGTAAGCTTGGGGGGGCTAGGACCAACCCTTGAAATAAACAGAAATAATGTAATATTTCCAAGAAATATGCTACTTAAATATACCTAACACCTAACGGGCTAGTTGCCACGTCATCAGTTACATTAAAACGCGTACTTGATGGCGTTTCGACACTCATCCCGGTGTCTGAAAGAGTACCTATCAAACTTATCTTCTGAAGAAGGGGCCGAGATGAGTGTCGAAACGTCAAGTATCTGTTAGGTGACGTGGCAGCCAGCCCGGAACACACAATAAAATTTCTGTTTCAGATATCGATCACAGAAACTTACAAACCAAAATATACGATTTTGATGAAACGCGGCAAGCAGTGGTGTGGAATAATTATATTTTTAATTTCAAAAGAAACGCGAAACCTGAAAATTTTTCCTAGAAGTGAAGATCAACGATTCAAACAAAAATGACAATTTAAATATTTTCAAAAATGACATACGATTTATCCGAAACTATGTATACAGTGCCCGTCTAAAGTCCGTTCCCCCCCTACTAATTTTTGAACCATTTGAGGTACATCCATGAAATTCGGTTCAAGGTAGTCACAGGTCACAAGATATTTTTTGACGTATTAATGACAGCTGTCAGTCTCAAGATGGCGGTCGGGCGCCATTTTGAAAAAATATTTTAAATGGGAAGGGGCGTCATGTGACACCTCGTTTTAAAGGTCTTATCCAGTGCAATATCATACTAAAATATGGCGTCGATACCTGAAAACGTTACAAAATGGTGGCTAATCAAATTTCTAAATAACCATGAATGTTGCTCTCAATCACGTTTGTATGAGAAACAAAATTCGTTGTCGCGGTAACATCTTGTTTTCTACTTGTCAAATGTGGCATGTTTAGTTCCTTCATTTAGGAAAAGTGTGACCATGGCTCGTAGCTTAGACGATAAATTTGAAGCGGTTTTGATTTTTGGAGAAGGTGGAAGAAATTACCATCTAACGGTAGTTTTTCCTTAATAAACTCTCTTTTCTCCTCTTATTGGTCGACTTCATTAAGAAATTTCACTACAAATTAGAATAAAATTTCGTTAGAAAAATGTTAAAATTTAAAAATTTAACAAAAGACATCGACGCCATATTTTAGTATGATATTGCACTCGATAAGACCTTTAAAACGAGGTGTCACATGACCCTCCCTCCCATTTAAAATTTTGTTTCAAAATGGCGCTCGACCGCCATCTTGAGACTGACAGCTGCCATTGTTACGTCAAAAAATATATTGTGACCTGTGATTACCTTGTGCCGAATTTCATTGATGTACCTCAAATGGTTCAAAAATTAGTAAGGGGGGAACGGACTTTAGACGGGCACTGTATAGTTAGAGAGCTAGCGTCATTTCTGATGACAAAAAAAGTGTCAGGCTGGAACTTTGCCAATCACTAGTTCAGAGGGAGCCAGACACTTTTTCCATGTGACAAAATTTTCACGTGCAGTCATTTCAAGTTTTTGTTTTTAATAAAACATGTACCTATTGGACAGGTCGTGTGACAAATTTGTGTCAGGCTCATATCTTTTGCACGCATTAGGTACTTGACTATCGACGAACCTGGAATTTAGAGCTGGCAGACATTGTTTCATGTCTTAGGATGGAGGCAGATCTGTGGAACTGGAGAACTAATGAAAATATGATGACTAATTAGTGTCAAGTTAATTTTTTTACACAATGTTGTCTCGTACTATCATGAGAAAATGCAATTGGCAGACATTTTCTGCAGTCAAGGGCAGAAGGCAGACGTACTGAATTTCAGGGTTGGTGAGGGCTCGGTGGCAAATTAGTGTCTACATTAAAATTTTTTTGGGCGTATTAAAGGAGTCTTAAAGACTTCTCTGTTTACTTGACAGACGGACACTAATTTGTCACCGAGCCCTCACCAACCACCCAATTCAGTACGTCTGCCTTCTGCCCTTGACTGCAGAAAATGTCTGCCAGTTGCATTTTCTTATGATAGTACGAGACAACAAAGTGTAAAAAAATTAACTTGGCACTAATATTAGTCATCGCATTTTCATTAGTTCTCCAGTTCCACAAATCTGCCTCCATCCTAAGGCATGAAACAATGTCTGCCAGCTGTAAATTCAGGTTCTTTGATAGTCAAGTAATGCGTGCAAAAGATATGAGCCTGATACAAATTTGTCACACGACCTGTCCAATAGGTACATGTTTTATTAAAAACAAAAAATAGAAATGACTGCAAGCGAAAATTTTGTCACATACAAAAAGTGTCTGCCTCCCTCTGAACTAGTGATTGGCAAAGTTCCAGCTTGACACTTTTGTGTCATCAAAATGACGCTAGCTCTATAACTAATACAGTTGGGGGGGGCGGATTATCATCGAAATCGTATAATAAACTATCTTGTGATAGTTTGAAACAATTTTTAAGTTTCGTCTTGGTTTTGCAAATAAGGAAATAATTCCCCCCCCCCCGCCATTTGAAACGTTTCATAGAATGGTAGTAATTCTTGAAAATATTTAAGTATTTGCATATGACTAGTAGAAAAAATTTTCTACTTCGTTTTAAAAATAAGGAAATAATTCCTCTTCACTATGTACAACATTTCATCGATATCGAATAGTCCTTTGTTAAAATATTCCATTATTTATATTTATTTCAAAGGTTAGTTCTCGCCCTTCTAGAATCAAAGCTAATCCCCTCGTAATGTGCAACGCTTCGCCGAAATCGTAGTCATTTTTCAAAATACATGATTTGTTTGTTTGTGCCTAACGGGGAAGGCGACCAAGCGGTGAACAACGCAAATTACTTGTCAGCTATCTACATTTGTGGGTCTATGATGATAGGGCAATTCTCCTAAAATTTTGCAGTTATCATTAATGCTGTTTTCACGGCGGTCTCTTCAAATTTACTGTCATCATAACAACTAGAAAAACATTTCATACACATGGGTGCGTTTTAGCGAAACCAAGCCATGAAAAATACCTAAGCGTTACACCAATAAAATTGCTGGATAGGAATTTGATTTTTAATGGATTATAATTGACTGGCTTTGCCCACGAAGTTTACTACAGACATTTCCATAAATCAAATACGTTACATAATGCAAGGATCATAGAACGTTATAGTAGTTAAGTAATCACAAGATGCAGATACTATGTTAGAGGCAGCATAAAGACTTCGACAGCAAAGGAATTTTCGTTCGAGTCCGATCAGCGGAAGACTAGAGGCAGGCAATATGTTCCAAATTTTGCTTTTGTTCTTATAGTTTATGTAAAGCACGATCTCAATTTGCTTTCGATGTGAACTGATTAGATTAAGGCGTACATAACCTATTAACGCAAACTTCCTTTAAAATTACATCCACAAATTCTCAATAATAATAATACACAAAACCGATCATGCTTCCAATGCAACACCAAGGCCGTAGCAAATGAATATCATTAAAAATCCGAGCACTAATTGTAATGAATATTGCCCAAAATATACACCCTCGTGAAGGTTGATTAACTCGTAATTTGGAGTGCTGCTAAGAAGAATGCCCCGTGGATTACACGTTTGAAACGCCCCCTGCAATTGTCCGAGTGTAATCTATTACCAAATTCGTACCATCATATTTCAAAAACAACACGGTTTTAAAAGACTGGTACGCACCGACCGCTAAGTTCTAAACTGGATCTCGAGAGTGTTTTTATGTTCAACTTAGCTGACTGACTTCATATATGTTTATGGTTGTCTGAAGTATAATGTAGAGGCCGACCATTCCATGTAATGGGTTGTAAATTGGTGCCAATATGATCTTTAGTGAAAACACCGGCATCTAAGTCATAAAAACACCAGGCTTAAATTTTCATTGACTTAAAGAACGTATTCGTGTTATCCAAGACAAATGTAAATCTTCGAAAACATTGATGGTAGTATAAATAAACGTAATAAAATTGCACTGAAGATACACACGCGTAATGTTCTATCAAAATTATTGCTAGTAGACGATGTAAGTCGTGTTCCATGCCCACACTAGATGTCATTCTAGAAAAAGAATGCAACGACTGAAGGCACTCCATATGCTATTTTGAGATAATAATTTGAAAAGTTGGTAGGAATGGGGAATTTATGGAGTTTGCTTCCCCTAAAATATATATATATATGCAGTGTGTTCAACGAGGAATGGGACAGTGCAATATCTCGGGAAGGGGTGAAGATTTTAAAATTGTGAAAATGTTTTAACGAACCTCAGTCAGGGGACATATTTTGTGACAAAAAAAAATTGAATTCCATCCATCATATTGCTAGGTGGCGCTACCTGACTTTAATTTTTTGAATAGAATGACATACTTTTGGTCGCATTTTTGGATTCTATAACATATTTGTGATAACTTTTATTAAAACTTCTACCAACCTATGTCTTTTAGCTTCCGAGAAAAAAATTGTTTTCAAAATTTTAAGACGAAAACATGTTTTCAAGAAATCGCATTGACACTTGAGTGGATAGAGATAAATTAACAAATATTTTAGGAAATGACAGACAAAATATGCTTTTTTCACAAACGTAATGCAGATAACGCCGAAATAATTCAACAACGCTGTACATAAATACATTGAAAAAGTAGTCAAGTCATTGAAAGAACTGTGTCAAAAATTTAACAAAAATTTAGCATGCCATGAAAACAAATGTCTATTGAAGTTTCTCACAATTGAGATTTCAGTTCTGAATATCTTTTGTACAGTTTCAATTTTTATAATTGTGCGAGCATATCACGTGAAACGTTGAACGCGGTAACTAGTAGTACATTAATTAAAAGGTATGAAAAATGTGTTGAAAATGATGGAAAACATTTGAACATTTAATTTAATTTGTAGGCTTATTTTAATTTTGATATTGTTTAATTTTGCTTAAATTGTTTTAATGGCAATAAAATAAATAAAGTGTGTTAGTTTAACGTAAGTGAAAGTAACTATTGGATGCACCACGTATAAAAAATCGGATATCAGTATTTTTGTGGAAAAAGACAGTATTTTCTTTATCATTTAATATAAAATTTAGTTATTTATCTCTATCCACTCAAGTGTCAATGCGATTTCCTGAAAACATGTTTTCGTCTTAAAATTTTGAAAACAATTTTTTTCTCGGAAACTAAAGGACATAGGTTGGTAGAAGTTTTAATAAAAGTTATCACAAATATGTTATAGAATCCAAAAATGCGACCAAAAGTATGTCATTCCATTTAAAAAATTAAAGTCAGATAGTGCCACCTAGCAATGATGGATGGAATTCTATATTTTTTTTTGCCACAAAATATGTCCCCCCGACTGAGGTTTAGTAAAACATTTTCACAATTTTAAAATCTTCACCCGTTTCCGAGATATTGCCCTGTCCCATTCCTCGTTGAACACACTGTATATATATATATAAATTGTTTATCAGACTATCAGCTTAAATCATAAAACACGGTGTGCTTATGGTAACTAAAAAATTAGTATATGTTTAACCAAAAATATGTCGTGTTTGAGATAGCCCACTGAGGTTAAATTAATGTTGGGTCATGAACAGGCAATTGCAGGCGATATTGTGAGAGGTTACATCAGTTGACAATAGGACAGTGAAAGTAAGTGCAAATTGGTACAAATTTATGTAACTTATGAGTTGAAAACTGAACACCTTTTCGTGTTATTCTAACTGACCAGATTATGGTGTTTCTTTCAGTGCCTCTCAATTTAAGCTTATACACTAGCCATGTCTCGGTTAATAAAGCAAATACTGATGCGAATATGTGCACGCCCACCAACTTACAGATTTTGTTTATATGGAAGTCTACACATATCAATTTGTTTATTTTAAATGGGACCTTACACTCTTCTTTCCTTTTTAAATTCTACGGTGTATTTAAATCTACACTGCATATACGACAAAATCTAATATGTATATGTAAATCATTTCAGACATCTTTCGAATTTTCAGGAAAATACTTTGTAAGTATGCAGAATTCTATTAAATTATTTATATTTTCGAAACTACTTATAGAAAACCAGGGGACCCGACAGACGTTGTCCTGCCCGAACGTTGGCTTGCCAGCTATTAGCGGGTTCAGCAAACATAGTCAAAAAATAAGAAAAAAATTCCTAGAACCCGATTGAAGCGCCACCTACTGGGTCCAATTGTGAATGTAAACCATCCAGGGACCCACTCAAACACACACACACAAAATTTCATCAAATTCGGTCCAGCCGTTTAGAAGGAGTTCAGTGACATACACACGTACATAAGAATTATATGTATAATCAAAATTAAAAATTTTAAGTAACCCCCGACACATCATCAAACGCCTGAACAGATCTTCATAAATTATAGCTAAGAACCATCTCGATCACGTCAACTTTCAACCAAGAAACCGCATCAAAATCAGTCCATTCGTTTAGGAGCTACGGGTTAATTAAAAACGTGCATACGATAATAATTTGAAAACATCACAATTAATTACGAGATCAAATACTCCTTGATATAGGTATCTTTATAACATTCTATTAGATGACAGTGTTGGTAGGTTTCTCCACCGTTACTATGCAAAATCACTGACAGTTATACAGTTATACTTGAAAGGCAATAATTTTTAATAAATTGCTTGGTGACCACTGGATATTGCAAAAATAAGCATATAAATTATAGCTAAGAACCATCTCGATCACGTCAGCTATCATACAAAAAAAACCGCATCAAAATCAGTCCATTCGTTTAGGAGCTACGATGCCACAGACAGACACACAGACACACAGACACACAGACACGTCAAACTTATAACATCCCTCTTTTTTGTCTAGGGTTAATTATATAAAGATAGAAAATAATGAAATTTACATGGAAACAATTAAGCAAAACCATTAGTCCCCTAAACATATCACGATTTCTGCCAAAGTGTATTGTTAAATTCGCAAAAATTTGTTCTAAAATTACTTAATATAGTAATAGCCTCGCTTTTATATTGTATAACAACCATGTACGGGTAACTTCGTTAGGGGTGCTTAATTTAACCTCGACTTATTGAAAAATAAACTATGTTTATTTCGGTATATTCTAGTCTACACTTGGGCCGCCGAACAGGCGGAGTGATCACCCTGCAAGAACGTGCTCTAGCGGGGCCAATAGTAATTTATGACGACCGAATTGGATTGATGCGACTTCGTTGGGTCTAAAGAAAGCGCACCACTGCGGTTCGGTTGTCCTAAATTGATAGTGGTCCCGCCTAGAGCTCATGATTGCAGGGTGATCACTCCGTCTGTTGGGCGGCCCAAGTATAGCGCTCTAACCACTTACAACAAAATAAGGGTTGATTTAAAATAAAATCCCTACATGGTGCAATTTCAGGTAGGTATAACTTGATTTCTTAACAAAAATAACTATAAGTATGTATGTATGTGGTAAGATATCTCCAAAATGCAACAACCTGGAATTTTTCTCATTGAATATTATTTAAAATACTACGCAGAATTCAAATATGCAATGAAAAGTATGTATTACAGCATTCAATTCAACATAAACGATTCAATATAAATGTTGGGGCGTAAGAGCGATGATCCGAAATGAAAAAAATATTTGGCGGAGAAGTGTATGATGGTCCTTTTTGATTTCCGGAGGGACAGGATTATGGTTTACCTGTTGTCGAGGGTGCAAGGGTAAGTCTGAGTGATAACATGGCTCTCGTGTATCACACGTGTACAGCAAAACCAACATTAACTAATTATTTAACGGTCGACTTTCTTATGTTACGGAAAACCCAAATTGCGCATCCACAAAGTACCTAATTAGTAGTTGAAGAACAAACATGCAAGTTAAACTAAACATGTAAGAAAACAAGAGTGTATTCTGTATTTATGCTATGCTATGCATTAATTAATTCCAAAGAAAGCTGCGGCCAGCAACAGGAAGTGAGTGTGCTCAAAAGGTACCGAATTTTCTTAGAGGACGAAGTACCTAGTTTTTAAATGTCCCATAATAACAAAAAAGTCTCAATATTTTTAATTTATAGAACTTATAGTTTTGATTCTGTAACTACACTTTTTAAAACATTACGGCAGGCATAGCACAGGGCTCACTGATAGGGCCCATATTTTTCCTCCTCTTTATAAACGACCTACCCCTTAATATGGACTGCCATACAGTGCTCTTTGCTGATGATACCACATTTGCAGTCCGTGGGAGAGATGGAGTCCAACTGGATCAAAAGTTAGTACTTGCTAAACAAAATGCCCTAAATTGGTTTGCCTCTAATAGTTTAGTATTGAATGAGAATAAGTCCAAAACAATGAAATTTAGCACAAACCGAAGAAACCCGTCAATCGACAGTTCAAAATTTCTTGGCATACACTTGGATTCTAAACTAACCTACCAACAACATGTTCAAGAAACCAGTAAAAAGCTATCTAGAACAGTATATGCAATCAGACGCATAAGACGACTGGTAGATGAGGACACAGCAAGAGCAGTGTACTTTGCTCTATTCCAGTCGATTTTGACCTACGGAATACTGATATGGGGCCACACTGCACATTTACATGAGCTCTTCGTAATCCAGAAGAGGGCTATTAGGTCTATTGTGGGAGCACCCTTAGATGCGCACTGCAAACCAATATTTGTGGACCAAAAAATTCTCACTTTGTTCTCCCTATATGTACTTACCTGTTTGGTTTATGCCCACGAAAACAAACATCAATTTCAAAGTTACATTGATATACATAACCACAATACGAGAAACAAAAGCCACTTTGTAATACCTTACCACAGGGTTAACTGTGCCCAACAGGGAACAAATTATTTATGTATTAAAATGTATAATAAACTTCCACAACATATAAAGGACCTTAATCTGAAGAAATTCAAATCAGTGTTAAAAGACTATCTAGTTGAAAAAGTGTTTTACAGTTTAACTGACTTTTATAACTCGTCTCTGGACGATCTCAAATCTTACAAATCTGATCTACTGTAGATCTAAATTATCACACCTCTGTGTACTTATTTATAAAATCCATCTTTAGATGTTCTGACGTGTCATGTATTTTGATGTTGAATAAAATAACAAAGTTCGGTCTTTCTGTAGTTTCTGTAGTTCGGTTGTGCAGAAAGAATTTTATATTATGGGTGAAATATAGTTATGTTTTATGTCCTTCCAAGCTAGAAGATACCAATACAGGATGATTCAGAACGCGTACGCCAAACTTCAGGGAAAAATAGAAAAACTCAAAGTAAGAACAAAAGTTTCTATGAACAAGTGCCCAAAAGGGATTATTAAGAAGGCTGTCTATATGCACGTTAACTGAAAATTGCGGGCACGCGAATTGCGAACACTATAAACTTGTTAAATATTGTGTTGAAACTTGTAACAAAGAAATTATTCAAACGAAACAGACTGATGGAGACCTGACAGAATGTATTTTTGAAACAGTCCACTTATAACTGACGAAAACCTGACACACGCATTTTTTGTAAAAAGAAGGTATTTTAAATCGTAAGAAAAAAAACTAACTCTACGGGAGTTGAGCCCACACATCCTACGGACATCAAAATACTAATTCTATGCGATACCTGCCTGAAGCCACTGACGGTGTTCACAATAACGATGTACTTAAGAAAGTATAACTTACACACAATGGTAACGTTTGGCATCTCTTGAATTTTTTTGTTTTGCGTGCCCATTATCATGCACCTAGACACAGTGTATTAAGAAAGCTGTATGGTGACAAATTTTCCTAAAAAATATTCTAGTTTCAGTATCTGGAAAACAATAAAAACTACTAAATTTAAATTTTATAAACGACCTTCATTTTTATGGACATCTATAATTGTTTTAAAAAGTTTTGCTTTCGTACTAACCCAGTGGCGTCGCTACATAGTAGGCTGTCTACTTATTTTACCTAAACTGTGTTACGCCACTGATCTATGTAGGTAATTCCAAGGTATATAATATCCGCTTTCAATTTGGAAGAAAGTCGGCACCTTTGAGTTTCTGAGTGAAATGGCTTTTGTGAAAAATGTATCGAAGACAATAAAGAATAGGAGAGATAGGATGGTGGGACACCTTCTAAGACACGAAGGAATAGTTCGCGACATACTAGAGTCAGAGATAGGAATAAAAAGAGGTATTAGGGGTAGGCCTAGATTAGACTACTGCTCTCAGATAGTTAGGGATGTAGGATGTTCTACTTTTAGGGAAATGCACAGGTTGGTTCAAGGTAGAAAAGGATGGAGGTACTCGTCCAACCAGTCTTTGGACTGAGAACCTTATGATGATGATGAAATCATTTGTAATCTACATTTCTGGTTTGCAAATCAATCCAACAATCGATTGTTCTAAAACTACCTGCGATGCCATTTGTCGGTACAAAAACATTTGTGTACAGGTCTGCAAAGGACAATCGCAACCGAGATTTTAATTCAATGGCTTCCGTAGTTTCGAAGATAATCATTATTCTTCGAGAAAATCCAAGACCCTGTTAGTAATACCTTTTGGACATATGTTCATAGCAACTTTTCTACTAATTTTGAGTTCCTCTATAATCGTTGAAGTTTGGTGTACCCTTTCTGTATCACCATGTATATTCATAAATGGCAAGATTTTATTGGTTTAAAATTCGATTTGTGGAATAGCTATTATTTACGTGAGTCCTATAAGACATAATAATTACTGAAGAAGAGACTTGACAATCAGAAGGGAAAGAAGAGGTAAACAACACCAACTGTAAGCCTTTGGAATTGTTTTCTTTCAGTTAAATGTTACCTACATTTTAATTAAAGTTTATGCTGAGTTGAAGTCTAAACACTATTCCATAAACAATAATTGTTTTTAATATTCTTAGATTCATGCAGCCATTTATCCAGGAGTATTATATGCACCCGTAGACATAATGACATTACATTTTTTAGATTTCTGCTTTGATTTGCTGCAATATAAATTGTACGGTTTATCAGAATTCAGGGTGATCTATAATGAATGTAACAAACTTCGAGGGTAGATAGAAAACTTAAAAATATTGAGAAAATCCCTAATGAACATAGTCCAAAAATGGCAACTAAATGAAATGCAGGGTGTTGAAATTTCTAAAAAAAAATGTAATATCTGCTTCTGTCGTTTCTTACTATTTTCAACTGTTTTGTTCTATTCTTAAGCATTTTCACGCCATTTCGATATTAACAAGATTTTAATGTTACAAAAATGGCCGATAATTTCGTTTTTAAAAACGCGAACTACGCACCATGTTACACAAAATTATTTCTCTCTGAAACTATGCTTTGTACGGAAAAAATAAAGGAGAACTTTTTTCTAAATAAAACAAAAATTCAAATAGTTGGCAACATATCTGTGTAAACCAGTAGCGTAATATAATAGTAACAGTAATAAATGTGGGCTCCCCACCCCTTAGTGACGCCAATGGTGAGAGTGCGAAATTCAAAATTTATAAGTTAATATAAAGCTTCAATAAATTAATATACCCCAAATTTCAAATGAATAGCTTTGGTAGTTTTCCAGTTATTACAAAATATAATATTTTTAAGAAATTTCAACAACCTGTGTCTCGCTTAGTCGGCATTTTCGGACACACGTTGGTTAGGGCGTTCCGCATTATTTTTAAGTATTCTATCGTCTCTCGAAGTTTGTTACACTCATTATAGATCAACCTGTATAGAAGTAATCATTGCTGCAAGTGTTTTCATTATTGCATTTAAAACCACTACATGGCTATAAAAGTTAAGACAAGATAACATAACACATATCATTTCTGTAATAATACTAAAATATTCAATTATCCAAAAAGAGTAAAATAACTTACGTTTTTTCTTGTGATCTTGTTCCTGTTGGTGCATAACTCCTGATGAGGGGTCTATCATCATGGAGTGCCCCAGGTGCCCCCCATGTCCACCCGGCTGGCACTCCATTGTGATCATACCACCCTCAATGATTAGTCCTCCTGAAAAGACATTTTTTCATTATAACTGTCCGGATATTACAACAAACTCTTATTAAATTGGAATGGAATGCATGGAAGATCAGACTGTTAGTTTGAACTACTCACAGATGTCTGAATGCTTGCGGATTAGTACCTTTTCAATTTTGTCAATGTGTTTATTTTATGTTATTTTATGTTAAAAATGTATTATTATTATTATTAAAACATTTTCTTGCATTATTTCCCAAAAACCGAAAAGTAATTCACTGGCGTGCCAAAATAAACACGAAGAATGACAGTTAAATGCACCTAATAAATTTCTTGGGACACCCTAATGACATTTTGTTCTCAGCTGTTCTTCCGCGCGCAATTTTACTATCAGATACGAGCGACATAAGGGCTCATCTTCTAATCAAGAAAACAATTTAAGCCCTTTCTTATTTAACCGTCGCCAACGAATGTTCGAAAAAGCGGGAATGCAACTCCTAACGTAAACACCATATGCTATTGCTACCCTTCATTATACTCGGAACCGAAAGTGAAATTAAGGGTTGTTCTGATCTTGACACAGGTAGTGCTTGAAATTATTCCTCGTGTATTGAAATGGTTTTTGCGGTTGTCGGCAATTTTTCATGTGGTTTATAAAAGATTGAGTCGTTGAAGTTGATTTCACAACGACCGTCAAAAACAGCAGATTTTTGTAATTTCAGCGTCCTACTAATTGAGAAATTTAGAAACTTCGTGAACTACAATAAATTTAAGGAAGGTTATTCTTTTTGTGACAAATAATGTTATATGTAAATATAGAAATAAGGCCTTGAAATTTGGAAATAATATTTGCAAACACCAATTTGTGTCCTTACTTATAAATAGGTACCTACCAAAGATTAGGTAAAAATTAAAACCTAGCATTAACCGAACTCTAAAAAGTGAAAATGGGTACAAATAAAATTGCGCTTACCATATGGCACAGTTTATAGGAAATCTATAAATATCTGCAGTAATAAGATTATAGCTTGCTTGTTTTTATAAAATTGTAGTATGTAATAGCAGAAAGTATAAATCTGATCAGTGTCACATATGGCTCGGACAGGTGCATGTGAAAAATACAATGCATCTTTCCAAACTCGAAGTTACTCAAATTCTAGCAAACTAAACTTTCGAACTCTTCTACTCGTACTTTCACGATTTTAACAACCCCAAAGATCGCTAAGACTGAAATATACCAAAATTTCATAGCTGGTCAAATTACACACATCTGATATTTTTTCTTTACGTCTATAGGCCAACAAAACAAAACAGGTGCAATACGCATTCATGTAATGGCTATGGAAATGATTAGAAACCAAACCGTACCAGTTATATATTTACATCAGCGTATTGGTTCGAAACAGACTAACAATAGGTATACAGTCTACACCGTTATTACATGTTTTAGGAAGCTTCCTTCTAAGAGCACCTGGTGGCACGGTTAGCAAATAAAAAATATTGTATAGAGTATTAGTAATTAGGCACACGACCAAATTAGAAAATTTCAAAATTCCGAAACGTCACATTTTCTTACAGATCCCTACCTAACCCTGATTTTTTTATACAGTAGTTGTTTTCTAGGTCAAACTTTCTTTTGATAATGTATGTATGTACTCCCCGATCTCTAAAATTAGTAGGTAGTGTCTAAGGTGGTGGAATATCTCACCGATTCTAATTTGCAAATAAAGAATTAATATTTTCAGATAGTCTGCCCACAAAAGCTTCTTTGCAATACCTGCACCGTAAGAGCTCATTATTTTATTAATTTATTGACATACAGCTAGCGCAAGTGGACCTTACAATTCGTTCACTGATTTCCATGGATCCTTCGTGACAGCAAGGCAATGATATTATTTACTTACTCGTAAGTGAATATTATACAGAGTGACCCACTGAAAACTGTAAGTGCGATTTTATACCATTTAGCATCATTTTTTATCCAGAAAGCTCAGACACGTCGATTTTGGTTTTAAGCGGAAATCTGAACACGATGTTTTCATTCATGTAACTTCAACAAGCTGGATGGGATAGCACCCTTAAATTTTTAAATAGAAGGTGGTGTCTAGATACACACCCCTTGAAAGGCCTTTCAATTCTCTTTATAACAGTTTTCAACTTTTTGAAATCGGATTTCTATCCAACGAAAAAATGCGCCTTCAAGGTAGCATTAATTAAGGCACCTTAATAACACCAGTAAGTGCGATCTTATACCATTTAACATCATTTTTACGCAAAAAGCTCAGAGAAGTCGATTTTGGTTTTAAGGGGGAAATCTGAATTCTACGTTTTCTTCTAACCACCGAGAAAATGCGCCTTCAAGATAGCTTTAATTAAGGCACCTTAATTAACACCAGTAGAATCGAGTAATAGAGGAATGCCGCCAAATTACTCCACAAATGTCACAGAAATCAGAGTAAAATCCTTATTACTGTATGGAGGATGACAGTGGTTACTTTGAACATTTGGTCAATTGACACGTAGCAAGTGATATTACATTTTCATGTCATTTTCTCGAAGGTTAGTGGTCCGATTTTAAGAAATTAAAAAGAACTGAAGGGCCTTTCAAACGGCGTGGTGTTTTGACACCACCTTCCATTTAATACTTTAAGGGTGCTGTCTTTCTCCGCTTTGGGGCTGAAGTTACATTAATGAAAATATTGAATTCAGATATCACACTTAAAACCAAAATCGACGTGCTCCAGCTTTTTGCGTAAAAATGATGCTAAATTGTATAAAATCGAACTTACTGTTTCCAGTGCGTAACCCTGTACATTTTCCTACTTCTTCTCCTTTAATTTTCATGAGATATAGATTATGTTTTATTAGCTTCCATAGTAACGAAATACAGAGCACACTTAAGGCGCGTTGACATGGGGCGTTAATTCACGAATTTGAAAATTCACGACTTGAAAGTTGCTCCTTTCGTAACGAAGGTTTACACGGGAATGTAGTCGTGAAAATGCAGCTGTTGGTAGCAGAAGCAAGTCAAGTTATATGTGAACTGATAGCACGCAGTATTTTGTAAAAAGCTGCAACCGGCAAAGTCAGAGAAACAATAGACGATGGTGAACAAGAGAATGGATTCTTTGAAGAAGTCGAATTAATATATTTAACAAAGGAACTTTCCGAGTATCCTGAAGATTTTAAAAATTTACTTAGAATGTCGGAACACCATTTTCAGTATTTGATGGAACGTGTTGGCCAAAATTTAGAAAAATTATACCAATATAAGGGAAGGTCTATCGGCAAAAACGAAACTGGAAATAACTCTTAGATATTTCGCTAGTGGTGACTTTTGAAAGTTTGGAAAATCGTCAATAAGTAAATTCATCGAAGAGGTTCTGGATGCAGTGTGTGATACTTTAAAGGAATTTATTATCAGAGTAGGTACTCTTCAGTTTGATTCAGCTTGTATATTATTAATTGAAGATATTCATATCAAAAAGAGAAATAAATAGTCACAGTTTGCAATGAAATATATTTTTCTAAAACAAGTACAAACAAGTTTTCTCTTTACACTTAGTGTCGAAATACAAAAATGTATAACTACTAATAAGTCATTGCCGAAGACAGTTGACTGATCCATACATCTTGTTCATCTTCAGCTGGAAAAAATAGAATCTTGATTCGAGGTTTTTATATTCTCAACCGATGAAGGTTCACTAGGAATAGTTTCGGAATTAGCAGTCAAACTTGAAAACTGTATACTAGAGGGCCTTGAATATGCCGGAATCGTCAGTCTGAAAATCATGAAAATTATTTCCGATTGTAGCTGTGGTAAAGGCGGTAAAAGAGACGCTACGTATCTCCCAAAATTATCAAAATTATCTTCTTTCAATACACTACCATTAGCAGCTCCTTTAAAAATTTCGTCTATTTTCTCTGTCGCAGAAGTAACTTAATTTCCTGATTCAATGTCAATAGGTGTCACAGTTATCTTTTTTCGGGATGAGGCTGGAGTATAACGCTGCAATTTTCTTTTTCCTAAAGGTTCATTTTGGCTTTCCGCCTCTTTAAATGGTTTGAGTGTGTAGGGGAAAGCACCGTACTGATGAGTCCCAGAAGGACGAAATCAATTGGTCTGCGGTTTTCCATACACATTCAAAACATGCAATATTTAAACAAAGACCTGCTTAAAAGCACGTACGAACATCCTACTATTCGAGAGCAATAGTCTAACCTGGGCCTATCCCTACCTCTTTTTATTCCTATTTCTGACTCTAGTATGTCGCGAACTAAGCCTTCGTGCCTTAGAAAGTGTCCTACCATTATATCTCTCCTATTCTTCACTGTCTTCCATAAATTTCGCTTTTCTCCAACTCTTTCTAATACCTCTCTGTTGCTATCCTTATCTAACCACGGCATCTTCGTTGTGCGTCTGTAGCACCACATTTCAAACGCTTCTAAGTTATTCCTATCCGCTTCTCCTATTGTCCAAGTTTCGCACCCGTACAATGCCGTACTCCATACATACGTTTTTAAGAGCCTCTTCCGAGTTTCTCCATTTATCATTCCCGAACATAATAGTTATTTCTTTTTATTAAATGCAACTCGGCCCTGCGATATTCTTTGTTTAAACCAATATTAATTCTGAGGCAATTTGCACAGAAAATATAGAGTGCGGATAAAATACCTAATGGATAAAGAAATAAATTGCCAGACTGGTGCTGCGGCAGAGAATCAGCATGGGAAAGTAAGCTGAATCTGAAGGTTAAATAGCATCTTCGCACTTAATTGCGTAATGGGAAACAGCTATTAATATCGCATTGAAATAATTAAGGTCTTTCTATTACACTACCGATGGCATTTAACAACTCTTTACAACCCTGTAAGTCGATGCTACTGCAAATTGGACGTTTATTTCAAGCGATCGGACTGCTTTCGTATTATTTGTTCTTAACTTGTTTTATTCAACTGTTTATAGGTAAATAGACATGCGGAATTCTAACAGTTAGAGTAATGCATGTATAAGAATGCTATTTGCTATTATGCACGTTAACTCTCATTCAATAAGGAGTTTTTTAGAATACTCCGTTGAATTATAATACTATTTTCACATTATAGCCATGCTAGATATCTTCTTGTGCACGAATGCATGGTGTATCTAAGTTATTACGTAAATTTCGACCTAGTAGTTTGCTACTATGCTGTGCCACCGTTCTAATTGCGATAAACCTCTCTTGAACACTGAATAGAGAACGATACCTTCACTTGTTTTGAATTCGTAAAATATTTCGAGAAAAGTCAATAAAACGACTTGAATTGTTTTTGAAGACATTTGCTTAGATATTCTTTAAATTTAATTTTTTAGTTCTACAGCTGACACCCTCTTCTCCACGATTCAACAACTTATTGACTTCTGTTTCTTTTGAAATTGCAGCACGCTTAATTGGATACCATTTTACTTATGTGCACAGTTCTGTCCGTAACAAGAAGTTATTTATTTTACCTACTGGAAAATTCTATAAAAATAAAATGTGTGTGTGTACACGTTTTGTTCCTTACTATGCAACTAAGAAACAAATTATTCGAAACAACGATTGCTATCATTCACTTCTTTAAGGGTTTAGAGGCCACTCAAATATCACAACACGCACTGCTTCCATGGGTATCGAAGTATCGATGCTGCTGCCTTCATCAAATCTGCCTTTACACCCAACCAAAAAGTGACGTAAATACAATAAAAAGTTTATTGTAACAATGAAAAAATTCATTAAAATGATGAAGAAATACCTTGTCGGAATGAATACCATTAATCGGTTAATAAACACATTCATTGGTTTTTGTTCTCATATTTTCGTTAAGACAATAACGTTATACATTGCAATCATGTAGATCATACATTGAGCTAACGTACTACTTTCATAGTATTAATGTCGCGTATACATTCTACCAATTAACTTTGTACATTCATTGCATGCCCAGTATACCTTGGTTGAATTAACTAATTCATTGGCCCAATATAAGGCTTACATTAATTTCATAAATATCATTTATTGTCTCAACGAAATGATTTATTGTACCAATGAATTGGTACAGTGAATCAAGGTCCAACTTACATTAATTTCATGAATTATCGGGTTTATCCGTGCTGTCCATTTAGTATGCAAAAGGAAGATATCTCTAGTTCTATAAGAAATAAAAAATATTTTGTTTATAAAATGTTCTAGAGATTTCAAGATAGCACAACCTTATATTTTTAGGTTGTGTCAGCTTGAGATCTCTAGAACACTTATAGACAACATATTTTTTTATTTCTTTTAGAACTACACAGAGAAGGCACTTATCTTGTTATCTTCGTTTTGAGCAGTAAACGGAAAATATTTATTAACGACCAGTTTTTCCTCTTGTTGAAGGATTCTTAAGTAAATTCTGAGTTTAGAATTGACAACTCACTTTAGAAATATCAGTCTTGTACTTGTCTTGTATAGTTGGTTTTAAGTTGCTGTAATTTCTTGCAAGAAGAGTAGAAACTGCTGCTAAGGATTAAAAAGATACCTACATAGGGAAGATGAAGTAAGATACAAGGCAAAATAAGACAAAATCAATTTAAACACTTTTTATTCTATGTTCAGGTTATAAAACTTACAATAAAAACGTAATAATTAAAATACCATTTGAAGTTGATATCTAGAGAACTGTCTGCTTTTTAATTTTTTTAATTATCTTGTTTCTATAGATATATCTGACTTACATATTATGTAACCAGCTACATTTTACAATAAAAGAGACGCCCAACAGCCAACTAACTAATCTTATGTTTAGTACCTACGAACATATTTTCGGATCTCTTCTAAACAAAAATAATATAATAAATATAAAGATGCCTTTGGATAAATACAACTAAATAAGAATTAACAAGAGAAAATTTTAGAAAACAACTATGAATACATACTAAATTATCGGTCGCAATCATTTAATAATTATTGAATAATCTTAGAGATGTTTGAGGTGATAGTGTACCCGTACATCTTCAGCGACTTAGTTCCGGTCTGGCAAAACATCAAATTTAAATAAGCTCGGATGTTAGGAAATTCTGCAAGCAACATATTTCCTAAATTAATAGGAATAGGAGAGAGGGTGTAGTGTACTTACCGAATTTTTTGAACACACACATCAAATTCACCCCTTTGACACAGACTTTGAAATCAAAAATCACAGCGAACACGCCGAACACTAACGTAAACTGACGCTCTTTAAGCTGTCTTAACGGAAACGACGGAGACCAACGAAAACCAAACAGAAAACTTCGAAGAGAGCTAAGTTCCTATCGGAACACATCGGCATTGCTCGACTACCTGTTCGTTTATTGCGACAATGTATAACTGCATTGGCTCAAGGAACGGTATTATTAGCAAAATATTTGGGACATTGGGACGATGTACCCGTTTATTGACAAATAAAAGTGTACATTGAGACAATGTACCCGTTTGTTGACTAATAAACTCATACATCAATATTATGAAGTTGTGTTATTAATTCTGTCCATTGATTTAATAAATAAATTTATTAATATAATGAATATTACGTTGGGCCAATTTAAAATTTCATTGTAACAATGATTTTCCACATCAACTTTTAATAAACGGAGTTTATAATATCAATGATCACGGTTATCAACTCATCAAAAAGGGATAGAGCGATTTTCGTAATATTAATGAAAAATTAATTGAGCCAATGAACTTTGAGTTAATAAACGACGTTTATTAATATTATGAACGGATTTTTTTTCCGTGTAGAGCATCGATATTTTCAAGAGGCTTTCAGCAATCATTCGCTGCTAAGTTTGCAAGTTTTCTTCAGTTGTTCTATGCACACTCTAAGCCCCAGATCATCTTTTATAATTCGAGATGTGGTTCTTATTGGAATTTTTATTTCCACCACATTTTGTTTGCGAAGAAGATTACGGCGAATTCTCTCTCATACCGCTTTCAAATCCACTGACGTCCGTTACACCCGTGGACGGCCACTTCTTGGGTCTCTCATCAGATTGAAAATCTATGTTGGCGATTAACCGCATTTGTAAAGAAGAATAATAATTGCAGCAATAAAATTTTCTTTAGTAAGTACCCCACTGTATGTTAACAGATTAATTGACTGCATTGAACTCGCTATATTCTCGTCTCCCCAAAAAAACGAAATTGAATTTACATTTCTGGAAACCTGATCTTCGTCTGAATTTCTCTTGAAGAGACAGAAATTATGGCACGACTGTATATGTTATATTCTGTATCCTGGATACTTAAGGAACAAAAAATGCTAATATACCGAGTAATTTCACACTGAACTTATGTGTATGTGTACCTACCATGTACCTACATTAATGTACCTACATTAATTTAGTTATTTTCGCCAATGAACTACATTAGTATTCACATAGTTACTGGTAAGTGTTGGAACTCGCAAGAGGTTTTAAATTCTCTTATTGGTCAATTTACTGACATAATTATTTAAAGGTCGTTGGAGGTACAGAGTTTCCTGTCGCTTGTGAACGTATTTTACCCGTAATAAAGAAAACCAACGTCAAATAATGTTTTTCAGGCGGTAGATCCATTATTGAGATATGCGCCGGAACAAGGATGGTACGCAGCGCATAAGACGTAATATACTCCTTACTGATGTTGCTGGTAAGAGGAATAAGACTTTTTCTCTTCGGACACTATGAAAATCAAAATCAATTTACTCTACGTTGCGTGTTTCTACGTACATTTACGTGCTGCAGAAGCATAAGCGTCGAGAAGGCATTGCCGAGAGTTAGTCATTGGGCTTGCCGTGTGAAATCAGCTGCACGAAAAGTAGCTGTAATTATTATTTAATTTAATTTAAAAGTTTAAAAAACACATCAAGCAATAAATCATCATCATAAAGTTCTGAGTCCGAAGACTGGTTGGACGCGTACCTCCTTCCTTTCCTATCCCGAGCTAACTTATGCATTTCCCTGAAAATAGAACATCCTACATCCCCAGCTATTGGAGAACAGTAGCCTAATTTGGGCCTACTCCTTCCTCTTTTTATTCCTATCTCTAACTCTAGTATGTCTAGTATGCCTCCTAATTCTTTATTGTCTTTCATACTTTTCGCTTTTCCCCAACTCTTTCAAATACCTTATCAATCCACGGTATCTGCATCATGCGTCTGTAGCACCACATTTCAAACGCTTCTATTCTTTTTCGATTCGTTTCTCCTATTGTCTAAGTTTCGCACCCGTACCTACAGTGCCGTACTCCATGCAACGTCTTTAAGAATCTCTTCAGAGTTTCTACATTAACCGTTCCCGAGCATACCAGTTGTGTCTTTTTGTTAAACGCTACTCGGCCCTGCACTATAAATAATGAATGCTAATTAATATTTCAAGCTTTCTTGCGACGGCCTGCAGACGAAAAAAGAAACATTGTGTCAATTTCTTGTAGGCTCAATTACCAACTTTACAGACCATAAAAAATGAAATCAACTATTTACTGAGATAAAAATGTGTTGTTTTTGGAATAATTATTTTAAGAAATTGATCTTTCCTATAACCCTAATTTGTAAAATGGCCTTTAATATTCAGAGAGATTAATTTTCAAAGAAAAGCGAAATACCGGAACGATTCCAAAAAGTGCCGAGTTTAAGTAGGTAATAAGATACTCGTGTTTAATTTGTGCGTATCAAATTTTGGGAGCTGTTTGTTCTTTGTTTAATTGTTATTTTTTAATTATTACGCAAAACACCGTAAATAATAATTATTGTCAATAATTGTAAGTAGCCACCGAAATAAAGTTCATAAAAGTGAAGTAGGTACGTTAAGGTCCGTTTAGACACTCAAACAATATGCGCAAACTGGCTTGTGCAAGTCAAGTTCAAGTAAATCGTTGCATGTAAATGAAAGCTTGAAGCTTGCGTAAGCCAAAAAGTTTGGCTTGAGTTAAATCAATTTTGTTAGATAATTTGCAAGAAGTAAATCGTCATCAACATTTTCCATTTCAAATAAACAATACACTGCTTAATCAAAAGAATGAACTCTATAATTTATTTGAAAAGGCAGAAAATGTAATAAAAATGTGCATGCTAGATTGAACGTCTAAACAGAATTCAACGACACAGTTAATTTACGCAAATCGAATGCACAAGTCAATGTGCGCAATTTATTTGAACATGTAAACGAACCTTTACAGTATTGGTGTGCTCAAACGATTGCTCTGATCGCTACGAACTGTATAGATCAGTCAAAAATAAAATCTCAGAATTAACATGTCGATCATAATTTTTTAATTATTCTTATTATTCCACATGCCGAGAAAAACTAAAAATTGCTGAACTTGTTGGTGATGTGTTAGAGATATTCTTTTAAGTTTTTTAAAGTAAGGTCAGCTCATTTTAAATCGCACTGTTCATACTTATGAACTGAGAAGTTGCGAAATACGAAAATGAATCATTTTCATTCCTCATGATGATTTTCATTTATAATTTTCTGTCGTCTTATTGGTACCTACTTAATCGTATTTTCACCTAGTAAGGAATAGGTGTAGAAAATAAAACACTTAGGAAGAAAGTAGTATTTGGAGTTGAAGTAATCTATTGCATCTATTTAATATGTATGCGGCTGCCTTTAAACAAATCACGTACCTACTATTCGAGTTTAAATTCGCGTATCGCTTTTGTTCGCGTTTAATAATAAGGTATAGAAGGTGGGAAATGTCTTCGGTGCGTTTAGATTACACGAAAATAACACCGCAAGTTCATATAAAGTTTTCTCATGCGACCTTCCATGGCCAAGATATTCTCCCTTAAATTAAAAAAATATTTTTTTTTTACATAAAATTTTTATTTTTAATTCTCTTTCGATAATTTTTGGTGACGTACGGTACGTAGTGACTGAATGTCGATAAGATAATGCGGCCCATTTTTTGAAGGTGCATCAGGGGATCAAGGGGTGAAATAACACTCAGCAAGTAAGAGGTGCAGTGTATCACCGACTTTGCTTTTATTTTTTCTGATATTATTTTCAAAATACGGGCCGAATTATATTATAGACATTATTAATCACTACGTACGCCACCAAGAAAATTATTGAAACACAACTAAGAATAAAAATTTTATGTCAAAAAACTTGTTATTTTTTATTTTAAGGGACAATATTTCGGCAGGGGGAGGTTGTAGGAGAAAGCTTTATATGAACTCGCGACGCGGCGTTATTTTCGAGAGATTTCCCACCTTCAAAGGGACACCTGTACCTATATATTTAAAACTAAAATTAGTGCGTTTGAAGTGTACTGTGCATAGGTAACGTAATTTTTTTCTTAATTGCGGATCTTGGTTTTACAGCCTCATTTAAATTGTAAATTATTGATGTTTGGAATAAACAAAAATAAACAAAAAATTAAAGTAATCTTCTTTGTCATTTTTAACAAAATTATTGTTTCTTTTGGGACACATTCGGGAGCGAAAGAAAATAGGTACTTAGTGTTCTTCCTTTTAACTTTTTGCGTTAAAAAGACCTGTCATTTTACATTACTTCAGCAAAAAAATACGTCTTTGCCGGCATATAACATGGCGGATTACAGTTCATCCAAACATTACATTCTGTTTTACTGGCATGAATGAATTTTTTTCTGTGTTCGTACTTTTCGGTCTGATACCTACTGCACAAAAACAGAAACTGCAGTAAAGAAGTTAAAAGGCACGGTTTGATTAGTCGCTATCGTTCACAGACATCAAGGTGTGAGAACGCGATAAAAAGGCTTGTTTAATCATGCATGGAGCATCGTTAACGGGATTCATTCTTGTTACTTACTGATCAGAAGTTGGCTACATTGCTATGTGTGCATTTGTAAGTACAGAACGATTTGTCATCTAACGATGTCGATGAATTAATGTGTTTATATTAACACAATTTATAAGCTGCCGCAATAAATCAGAAACACACTCTTTACATTGACAATATTAAGAGCGGCGATCGTTCACTCAAATAAAGATTGAATTTCTGTTGAGAGGCGATAAGCCAATTAATTAAACCACTTTGTCCACGTGTAATTTACTCATTTAAAACCCACATTTGCATAATCTATGGCCTGCAACCATTTTCAAAATCAGCGTTAAATATTGCACCAAAAAGTAATTTAAGGGCAAAAACATCGTGCAGGAGTCAAAGCCGAAATATTTCCCCCATTATATTCAGTCGATGACCCACTTGGTTTCTTCTCTATCATACGGCTTATTTTAATCTTTCAAGTAGACACACAAATGTTATAGAACAGCGGCAATAGCAGATGGTCATCGTTAATGTAACAAACTACAAAAATCTAGAAAGCAGTTGGTACCAGACTGAAATGTTTTACCTTATGGCGGAAAATATCTTGAACGTTTTTATACTTTACACCGGACACCCAGATAAAAATAATTACCTGCCTCAAATGAGCTCTGAAGCTGCCCAGTATGTATTCGGGTAAAAAATGTTATAATGAAATATGTATGAGAAAAAAGTGATAAAATGGTAGTGGCCAAATATAAACGAGGAAGAAATCATATTTTCATCTTTATATTAGGTAGGTACCGGCAAAGTAAAAAATTCCGCTATTTTTAAAAATAAGTAAAATCAAATCAGATTTTTTATTTAAATCAGATGTAGATTGATTGTCAGAAATAATCAACAATAAAAGTTTAATATGTGCTATTTAATTAGTAGTAGCAGCAGAAATAAGTTAGGCAAGGCAGCGAAATTAGCATTTTTGTAGCAATATTTCAAAGAGATTTAAAAATGAAATTGTTTATCTTTACAAATATTATTGTTTTTATTAAATATGTATTTTCTGTCGTAATGTATTTTTCACGTACAACGTTAACATGTTTAATACTGAATTACATCCATGATAAAAATAAGACATTTGATTGATTTAAATCAACATCGTTGATACCCTGATTACGTCATTATTATTGCGTATTAACAGCAGTAGGTTTTACCTATAGATACAGGTGTTGAAAGAAGTTAAAAAGTAAGTAAGTAAGTACCTAAGTATTTAACGTAGAAGCTTGAAATTTGAAAAATATACTTGGTTGGTAAATACACTACTTGTATTTATAAAGAGCACCCCAAATTCTTTTCCAGCATTCACTTCACATTCACTTTCTTATTTTAAATACCACCCCCTATTTATTTTAATGGCATTCTATTCTATTATGAATTCGCTGTCCAATGGGTGTTATAAGTTAATGTTTGAACTAAATATGGCGCTGAAATTAAACATTTTCTTGTGAAGGACACTACCCACGATGTTTATGGCGATTGTGCACATTCCTGGGAAAAATAGAAATCATTCCTTCAAATTTCATTAAAGAGATTTCATTAAAGCATGCCCAGACTTATCTTCATCGTCCAATTCCTTCTTGTCCTGCTTGAAACAATTCGCCAAAGCCTCCGGGACACTGGAAATTTGGCAAACATGTACGTGACTATGGAACGTTTTACCACTTGAGGTAGAGTTCCAAATTTTATAAAAAGTGTAAAAAATATGGAACTAGTGTTAGAAGAACTGCAGGTCAGGTATGTCAACACAAGTGTCATTTGTAAAACACTTAAAACAGCTATTGCAACCTTATCACGTCCAACGGGTTCAGCCACACAGTCAGTCTGATTAGGGTATCAAGTGGATATATCGCGTGTTTTACGGAACAGGTCGAACATCTTAATCTGGCTGCCAACATCCTTCTTGCCGACAAAACTGGATTTAGGAGAAGGAGGTCTTTCAACTTTCACAGTCGAGAAATCCTCATGCTGTCGTTGAAGCCAGGCATCAACGTCGACGCTGCTCCATTACCATCTTAATGATAATGGCTGCTCCCCATCACCCCATATTACATTAGCTATTCGGAAACACCTAAACAAAATTGACGAGGGAAGAAAGGTAGGGTATTGTGAATCGGTTTCAAGGTCTCCTAGATTTGCTGATCTAAACATGCTGGAATAATTTTTTCGGGTTATGCATTAAAAAAGTTTGGTGTATGCACAAGTAGTAGTTGATAATTCACAACAATTGCATCAGCTGCTAGAAGAAACGTACCACATACCTACTTAGAGTATACCTACAGTCAGGAAATTTTTGAGAGAGCACGAAATTCGTTTTTGCGTAAATTATGGTCTTTTTTAGTTTCAATTTAAGGCTGCGGTATTCGAGTACCCGAGAAGCGTTCTCCTCGCTTCTGAGACGGTGTTAATACAGGCAGTCCAGCTCAAAAACTGTATTACTACTTATAGACATGAATAAATTATGGTTTAAAATAAATATGAGAGTTGGTAGAATAGGCTTATAACTATGAGTGGTACTGGACCGTTCGAACAACTACTCCTCGAGCAAATACTCGGCCAGGCATTGAATTATAGAACTAAATTCAGATTTTATGTACTACGAGATCCATACTGAATGCTACCCCAAACATATCGTTGGGCTTGGAACATCCTTAGATCTCTACGTACTTTCCTGCTCAACTAGCAGTTAGTAAGTATGTTAGAAGTTTTTCAATATTGCATGTTTCGAATGTGCATGGAAAACCGTAGACCACTGGTTTCGTCCTTTTGGGACTCATCAGTACGGTGCTTTGCCCTACACACTCGAACTATGCAATATTGCTTGCTTTATATACCTATATACTTACACGCTTGGTGTAAGTATTATCAAGAGCTAATTATTTGCCGAATTATATATAAAGCAAGCAACATTGCATAGTTCGAGTGTGTAGGGCAAAGCACCGTACTGATGAGTCCTAAAAGGACGAAATCAGTGGTCTACGGTTTTCCATGCACATTCGAAACATGCAATATCTAACAGGCTTATTATAACTATTTTATTCGCCATATTTACACTGCTGTTAAAATAAACGAAGTTGAAAACTGGCAAATTTTAACGGAAATCTTTAGCATCATTCACATACAAATTGTACATTCGGATTTTAGTTAACCGCCAAATAAAATATGTGACCATACTCACCGATGTTTTAGCATTATTTTAAGACTATATTTGCCTAATTTCGTTATTTCAATTTTCTGCTGGATTAACTGCACCAAGCTGTTGCTAAAGGTATGCCTACTTCTGGCCCGGTTTTTCAAAGAATCCAACACCGGATTAAGTCTGACACCGGCTTCATTGCTATGATACCAGCTTTCCATAGCAACGAAGCCGGTGTCAGACTTAATCCGGTGTTGGATTCTTTGAAAAACCGGGCCTGTCTTTTATACATGTACTACTGATCTCTTGCCCTATTTTTGCGTATCCCACCCTTAATTAATGAGTCAAAAATACCTTAAGCTGTTACGAAGAAAATTGAAAATATCAGAAACGGCTCGTTTGTGAACCCATATATTTATTCAGACTCTTCGTATTATTTTGGCTCATAATATATAGGTACCTACCCTTCAAACATGATCAGTTTTTCTAACAATTTAACGTTCTTGATAGGTTCGAAATTAGCATACTTATTGAACTCCAAATAGTATGTCTAAAAATATTTTCTACTACACTACTATTACCTATATGTTGTGGAAATATTTGTGCACCTAATGATAATTAAACATGTAGGTAGGAACCTTATATATACAGCGTGATTCAGAACGGGAATGCCAAACTTCAGTCGAACGTAGAGATGCTCAAAATAAGAAGAAAAGTTCAAATGAACAAGTACCCAAAAGTTACTACTAACGGTGGTTAAGTTTCCTTAAAAATTTACTTGTGTTTTAGTATCTCGAAAACCATGAAGCTACTGAATTGAAATTTTCGGGACGATTTTCACTTGCAGGCATCTACTGTTCCCAAAAGTTTTGCTTTGTACTGCTTCCAATGGCGTTGGTACACGCTAGACCGTCTACTTATTTTCTCTAAATTATGTTACGCCACTGATCTGTGCAGGTAATTGTGAGGTACTTAATATCTGTGTTCAATTTGGAAGAAAATCGGCATCTTAAAATTTTCCGTAAGCTGCTTAGTTTTTGAGGCAAACAAGTTTTTGTGATATCGTTCATAATCTGCATTTCTGGTGGAGAATATTCATCAACAATCGATTGTTTCAGAACGTCTTGCGATGCCATTTGCCAGAAAGAAAAAACATTTTTTTTAATAATAGCGGTATTCCTTCAAAGGGCAGTCGCCCTAAAAATTTTAATTCAATGGCTTCCTTGGTTTCGGAGAAACTTCAACACCCCCTATCTTTCTTAACTGTAACTTTTGGTCACATGTCCATAGGAGCATTTCTTCTTATTTTGAGCTCCTCTATAATCTGTTAAAGTTTGGCACACCCGTTCTGAATCACCCTGTAGATTGTAGATTGTTGGGTACAAACGCCATAACTAACGTTTTGTGAAACTCTGCTTGATCTTAAAAAAAAAAAACAATTATATATATGACAATAATAATAACAACAATAATGATGTGAAACAATGATAGTGACAATAACAATAATATAGGTCAGGTATTTTCTGCTCACCACTCCGAAAGAATCGAAGTGCACTCGATCAGCTTCTTTTTTTTTTTTTTGCATTAATGTTATTGCCATTTTTATTTTTATTACTATAGGTTTTTCCCTGCTACTGAAGATGGCAGCTTAGCTGCCGAAATGCGTATATAGTATTTCAAAATTTATGTGGTTAGGGGTACAATTGATTCTTGAATTGATTATTTAACCACAGTCTCTTACATCTTAATGCCTATCTTATAACAATTTTCCCTATGAAAGTGTTCCAATTTTCAAAACAAAGATTGCCTAAGAGAAATAAAATTGAAAAACCCGTATGCAGTATGTTGCTTGGCAACGGAAGGACTGAATTATAGGGCATCCTCACCTTTATCCGACCACTAAAGAGAAAGAAACGTCAATAATATATCTAACAAACAATACAAAATTTTATTGAATACAAGACCATGTATTGTTCAGACCGCCATAAAATCCAAGGAAGGTACACTTCTCTGCTTGTTTCAGTAAGTACAAGAACAGAAATTGCTTTAAAAAATGGAAATCATGCCGATCGCATGGTTGCTCACATTTCAAATAAAACGTTCGATGTATTCGTATACGTAGGTACTTGTACGTCAACTTCATAATGTGGGCACAAGCAAATAATGTCATGCATTTATGATGAATGCTGTCACGACATTTCTGAATTTGCGTTGAGCAAAATTGCTGTCCATTTATAGTATTTTTCATCTGTATTGGATGGAAGCTTAGATTGTAATTAGGTAAGCAAACCAAGTTATTTTTCTCTTTGTGATATAGAGGGTAAAATGATTAAATGACTTATTAATGAAATATGAGAATGAATTTTAAACTGTCTTGGACAATATAGAGAACTAATGTAGATGTAATAAATCATAATCAAAAGTTAAATACTTGATATCGTGCTAAGTCTTTTACGCGAATGATGGCTTAGCGCCTGGAAGTGTCTCTAAACAATTGTGCAAGAATTACTTGTACAGTGTGCACTATTCTCACAGTTTGTACCCTGAAGCACCTGTTATGTTCAAAGAAGAGAACAAATTTTCTTCAGTTTAGTTAGCTGTGGAGACAATTTTTCCCATGGCTTTAACACTGTGTCTTTAACAAGATACAGTGTACAAATCTTTACCGCCGTCTCTAGCTCTGCATTCATCTGTTAATAGTCTGAGAAAATTAATAATTCTTCTTGATTGCTGCTTTGTTGCTTCATCTTAGTCATGTCTGTTACGGTATTTGCTATACTATATCAAGCAGCCTAAACGTAGGAGTGAAATGTTTCGCCATAAGAAATTTAGGTGGCCAAATTAGGCTGCATTCAGATATAAGAAAATTCAAAATTCGAGTTGACGACGCAGTTGTTGTGAGATTTCGCTCGAAGTTCATTGACTAGATGAACGATTCCTCTCTTTTGCTTCAGGTATTTCGCTCTTCTGATGTTCTTCCTCTCTTGCGAGTTGCTGCTTTTAGTTGTTCGCTGGTTTCTGTTGCGTTATCACCTCTAGTTTTCAACGTATATATTGAAGATACGATTAATATTTTTGACAGAATTGCCTCAGGGTCAAACTATTAATGTCCTCAGATTAGCTGATGATATATACTTAGCAGTGTTAGCATACAGCAAAGACGAATCAGGAATGTCTCTGAACGAAATGGAAACAATTTTGAGAGGGCTACGGCACGAAATTTTGGTTTGTAGTAAGCGTGAAAATAGGACTAAAACTAAAATACAAATCAGAAACGAGAAAGTTTCTGCTATTTAGGAAGGCAAATAACTCGTGATGGTAGCAGCACTAGAGATATAAAACAAAGAATCAGGCCGAATTGCATTTAACAAGAAAAAAACAACTTATGCTCGGGAACGGTAAATATAGAAACTCGAAAAAGACTTAAAAACTTGGACGATAGAAGATGCACGCCGGAAATAATAGAAGCGTTTGAAATGTGGTACTACAGACGCGTGATGAAGATACCGTGGCTAGATAAGGTTAGCCTCAGGGAGGCATCAGAAAGAGTTGGGGAAACCCGGAAAGGTATGGAAGTCCAACGAGACTTTATGAGGATAAAAATATAAACATTTAGGTACTAGATTTGTTCTACAAAGTAAATGAAGGTTATTTTTTTCTAAGATTAGCATCATTTCACTCTAAAATGAATTTATCAATATACCCACATTGATTAATGTTGACCCCCAATTTTGCTTGTCATCTGCTATACCGGGTGTCCCAGATCGTTTTACACACGTTGTAGCTCCAAAACTATAAATGATAACGAAATGAAACAAAAACCATTTTGTTGTGTTGATGATGGAGTACATGGAGTACATTTTTCGAAGAACATAACCACCCCCGGGGCGGTCATCTCCGACAAACAGCCCCCACTTATTTTTGTTCAAATAGCATCCTGTATATTCCGCGAAGGAATATGAGAAAGAATCAAATTCTCTACGGCAGATTTTTTGAAATTAAAAAGTGGCTCATCAGTGGTGGAGAAAAGAGACTTTTTATTTATTTTTAAGTTGGTCATGGAATTATTAAAACTATTAAATAAAAAGTTTAAACATAAGTTAAAATAATAATACTAATAATGTGATAATGTGATCATTTGATCAAATGTTCAAATTGGAGTCCTTCTGCAGCAACACACATTTCTAATCTGCGCAATAAATTTTTTCTACATGCCGCTTGTCGTAAATAAAGCAGATATTTCAGAATACAACACGAAACTACTTTTTAGTTAACTCAAATTAACTTTGATATTTACGCCGGTAGCCCGTAGTCATTTGTTTACCAGTTCCAATAAAATGTTAATAATTCCATGGCCGACTTAAACATAAAAAGAAATCTGTTTTCTCCACCATTGATGGGTAAATTTTAAATTTCAAAAAAATGTTAAGTAGAGAATTTGATTCTTCGTCACTCTCCTTCACAGATTATACAGGGTGCTATTTAAAAAAATATAACTAGCGTCGGTATGTCGAAGGCGGCAACGCCGGAGGTGGTTACGTTCTTCGGGTTATGTAAGTACTCCTTCATCAACACTACAAAGTGGTTTTTGTTCCATTTCGTCATCTGTTATAGTCTTGGAGCTACAACCTGTGTAAAGCGTTCTGGGACATCCTGTATATGTATAGGACAAAATTTTCAATTTCTGATAAATATCTATTGAGCGTTTGTTTTAAGTAGTTATCTACAACAAGTTTTTACAAGAATTCTGGATTAACATTATTGACTACTTACGATATTCCATATCGATTTTAACCGTTTTTATTTGTCTACCGCTGTTCAGACTAGTGACAGAAATATTAAGTCACATACCAACGTGAAATGCATTATGATTGTAATGACAGGCACTGTATAATTCATTACATGACAAGTCTGCACCAATCTGATCAGTTCACGTCTCCCCCGCTATGCGACAGCACCGCCAACGGAAGTGAACAAGGCTTTTTATCCACAACAACCAGTATTAAAATCAGTCCATCTCCCCAAGAGAATTTTGCACTTGACTGCGTTCGAGAAAGAGCCGACAATTAACTGAAAATGAACTTGGTTTGCTGCACAGTAGCTATTCATCTATGAATGTATTACATTTCCAGAGGAAAATAAGAAAGAAGTTATGTGATACCGAAAATAAAGACGGGTTAGGTTATCGATATTGATTTTGAAAAGGCAGGAATCCTGTAAACTACAATGTTTGTAGCTGCGTGAATTTCGTTCGTATTAAGAATGTAGCGTCAGTTGGTCTGCAAGCCAAAATTGCTTTTGATTGATTTAGAAACCGACAAATTTTGAAAAACTTCCCATCTCGGATCGTAATATGAGCTGTTACCAAACCTATAAAGTAAATAACAATTAAACAATAAAAATTAGTTATAAGTAAACGTGTAACTATGAATGCAAATATAAATTTATATTCATATGAGTGGTATTGGACCGTTCGAACAACTACTCCTCGGGCAAATACCCCGCCAGGCATTGAATTATAGAACTAAATCCAGATTTTGTGTACTACGAGATCTTATACGGGATGCTATCCCAAATATATCGTTGGGCTTGGAACATCCTTAGACCTCTACTACGTCTACGTACTTTCCTGCTCTACCGGCAGTAGTCTTATGTATGTTAAAAGTTTTTCAATATTGCATGTTTCGAATGTGCATGGAAAACCGTAGACCACTGGTTTCGTCCTTTTGGGACTTATCAGTACGGTGCTTTGCTCTACACACTATATTCATATCTATGTATGTATAATATGTATGTAAATAAAAATTTAGCACTTCTGTTATTTTGAGTAACATTCGGGCTTACTTTAAAATTAATTAGTTACTGCCTTCGTTTCATACTATTTTTAAAATAAACCCACATTTATAATTTATAATTACTATTTTCATATACAAAGTTACACGTTACCTTATAACAATTTTGTCCACGACTATCTTACAACATACTCTTTATACTTGTGTTTCTCCAATCAAAATTAGATACATTATTCACTGCAGTGATTAATGAATATTATTCACTAAACCAATAGGAACATCGCTTTGACCCTTTTTTACATTTATTTAGTAGGCCGCGATCGCGATGTGTTAGTTCAAATTGAAACGTCAAATCAGCATGGTTTGCTTTTAATTTGAAATGCATATTCTAAAAAAGAAGATATAATGAGTAGTGAGAGTGAAAACGAGATTTCTTTAACAGCACCAGCAATAAAAGAAGCTGCAGAACTTGCCTCATTAGATTCATTGCCCAAAAATCCAAGAAAATTATACCTGAGAGCATATGTATGAATCTTTCTTACACTGGAGAAGGGAAATGAAGGTAAATTCTTTCTGGGAGTCTGTTTTGATAGTCGTGGACAAAGTATAGTATACAACTCGTTATAATGATGCTATTATTACCTCGGATGATTACAAAACTCGCTCGCTTCGCTCGCTCGTGTTGTAAACTTCATCTTCGGTAATAATAACATTCATTATAAACTCGTGTATAATATACTATTTATTATCTACATTTTTTTACAAATAAGTTTATGCCAGTTTCATTTGTATTTTACAATGTGTTAGTTAAATATGCTGCCTACTAGAATCTGTTTAATTTTATTGACTTCAACACTAAATCCGCAATAACATCCTTGCTTCTTAAATACTATTCTAGAGATAGTAAATAAGAATTAATTTTGGATTTTGGTATACAAGATTTTGCACTAACTGAAATATTATAAAGGAGCATAATCGCAATGTATACGTATCGAGAGCTACATGTACAAAAATCGCCATCTACTTTGAAGTGTTTCTCGCAATTCCTGGTTGGTTCTTCTGCTATATTCTTCAGCCCCCTGTATCCCTCCGTAAATGGTCCTCAAAACATATCTTCTAGCATTTGCACACCTTTCTTTCTGGGTATCCTTTTTTCACAAGCTCAAGTTACGTTGGCCTAATATTTATTTTATACGTTCTAAGCATGGTTGTTCTAATTATACACTACACACAAACTAAAGAATCAAGTTATCTTTGTCTATTTTAAGAGTAATCTAATAACAACGGTTCATCAAGTAACTCCTCAATAAGCACCAAATAACAAAAACTTAATTAGTTGAATATGAATAAAATGGATAAATTACGGTCTGACAAACTTTAACACCAAAAGAACGAAACCAGTTACAAAACATGGGTGTCTCAATATCGAGTATTGCCTCCCCGAGCGCGGGCTACGGCTTCCATTCTTCTAGGCATGCTGGAGATGAAATTTTGTACCTATACATTCTTGCGAAATTGTATCCCACTCCTGATGTGCGGCAAGTCTCAATTGATTCAGCGTCATTGGCACAGGATTCCTGGCTCGAATACGAATTTTTAGTTGATCCCACAAGTGCTCTATTGGGTTTAAGTCTGGACTGTATGGTGGCCAGTCCAAACTTCGGATTCCCACTTCATTAAGATACCGGTTTAAAATTGCAGCAGCATGTGGTCGTGCATTGTCATGCATTATGATGAATCTGTTGTAACCAATGAAGTCAACGTATGTTTTCAACGTAATTGTCAGCTGTCATCCTTCCACGCACTTCTACAAGTTCTGTACCACCCTCCCAACTAATACCTGCCCAAAACATTATCCCGCCTCCTCCAAAACTGACGTTTGGAGTTAGTGCACAGTTGGAATATCTTTCTCCAATTCTTCTGTACACATGGTTACGTCCATCTGGCTTCCACAGTACGATTCTTGTTTCGTCAGTAAACATAACATTCTTTCAGTGGTCAACCGTCCAGTCACCATATGCTCTAGCAAATTGTAATCTGCGAACCCTAGCATTTTGAGTGAGCCGAGGGACTTTAGCAGACCGTCTCGCTTCCAAATTTGCTTCCTTCAACCTTCGCCGAACTGTTTTGGAGCTAACATTAACTTGCTTCGCATTTAAAAGTTGTTTTTTTAAATGAGTTGATGTTAAGGTACGATCTCGTAGTGACTGCAACATTAAAAATCTGTCATCCCGGCGAGTTGTACACCGTCTCTGTCCTTGGCCAGGCCACTTCTTGAAATTTACAGTTTGTCTGTGCCTATTTTAAATTTTTGAAACCGCAGACTGAGTTATTCCAACAAATCCTGCAATATGGCTTTGTCTCCAACCAACATTTGACAAAGTTACAACCTTTGCTACCTCAACTTCAGTGCAACATCGAACTGCTGGCATTATCGAAGACAGCAATGCTACAGAATAATCAACAAATGTTAAATTTTACGTCAGTACACCTAGGTTGACGAGTAAACTTACCTACTAGGAAAAGTTAAAAGTCAGGTGTGAACACGAAGTTTACTCAATTCGATTTTTAGAACACAATGCCAGTTTGTAATACTTGCTTGCTATTGCCAGACTTACTAGATGCCTTAGTATCTAATATAAAATGCTGTCGCAGCTGTTCGTAACAAAGTTTCCCGAGAAATAAATAAAATCAAAAATATTCCATATTTTTGTCCATGAGTGTATTTATGTCCCTGAGTATGTGCAGCATTTTATATTTTATAGGTACTTTTTACTAAATAAATCTTGACAAAGGCCCCCGAACGGGGGCAAAACGTCGATTATATTATACAGTAATTTAATTATGCCAGAATTTCACAAAAATTTAAAATATATTAACTTTTATTGTTGACGCGTACTTTGTATTATCGTTGTTTATTGCTAGCCCGAAGACCATAGCCGACTTATAACATCCTTTAGCTCCTCTTGCGTTCATGGTATCAAAGTAAGGTAATCGACATACGCAATACATTGGAGTGAATTACCTATTTTAAGACCGTTCTTTTCCTCGTATGCAGCACTTCCTTATGATTTTATCCAGTACAAGATTAAAAAGAATCTTCGACAACGGGGTCTAATACCTGCCTCAACTCGCCCTGCATTCCTTTTATTCTAACTTGGTACATCGTATTTCGAAGGGTCATCCTTACTACGAGTAGTTCTCCCATTTTCCTGGGTATTATCAGTTCTTTGCTTGCTTGGTGCAGTTTAGTTCTGTTTACGGTACATCTATATACACCAATGATATTATTTTCCTTATACTTCCGTATAATCTGCCTTCGAGTGAAGATCTGGTTCACAGTTGATCTGTTTTTCCTGAAACCTCCTTAACCCCCTCCAATAACCTTCTCCAAAAGTTCACTTAACCGAGCCCGACACACTAAGAATCGGGGGGTTCAGGGGTTCCGACCTAGAACGGACGGCAAAAACTATCTGGATAAGCAGGGAACTAGTCGACCAAACTAACAATGAGAATGAACTTGTTACGCGCACTCCCTATTTCGGGATCGATTGACAGCTGAGCGACTTTGATCAGTAGTCGAAAGATAGACGAGAGCACGAGCTATGACGAAAAACTTCGAATGCAAGGGTACCGCTGTTTACTAATAACTTTTTTGTTTTTCGACCGAAATTGAAAATTTTATGTGTTCTTAGAAGCCAGAGGTTCAGTTTACTATTGCTATTAACCAGATTCTGAGATTTTCTTTTCAGGAAAGTTTTATTAGGTTCTATAAGAACCAGTTTTTCGCCCACATATAACATGCTCCTTCGTTTACTGTTTTCATATTTTTTTACAAATTTCAAAATAGCAATAGTAGATTTGTATTTTATGAACTGTTTGCAAACAAAAACAACTTAACCCTTTATCGCATCAGGGGTCATATATGACCCAAACTAGTTTTAATTTTATTTTAAATCCTTAAAATCAATCCAGACCTATTTAGCAATGTACCATATTTGGAACACTGCATTTTAATTGGTGCACCAGGATCAGCAGTCGATTTAAGTTATCCCCCTCCTCCAGCATGCTTCCAAGTTGGTGCGCGCACGTTTTCTGGTTACAGCGTATTCGCTAGAATTTGTGGTGTTTTGGTTAATTTCGTGTGCCAATTGTAGACTTATAAAAATTATTACATGGATGTATAGAGTATATAGATCACTATGAAGGTACGTACTCTTATTGCTTTTTGATTTACATGAGCTTTATGCCAATAAATGGCTCTGAACCATTTATGTCCCAGCATGCATTTGTGGTGTGCATGGGACAACATACGAAAATGTTTCTACTGCTAGAGTCAACATTTTTGATAATAGCATATTCGTCATGCAACTGGCAAATGCATTATACGCAAGAAAAATATTTCAGTGGAAGAGGGATTGATAATTTTTAGGAAAAATGAATCCTTTAAGTACTTATTTTGCTAATGATTATCAATGCCTCTGTCACTTGAATTGCGTTCTCGCCCATAACAAAAAATATTTTTAGTGATGGACCCAAGACAATTTTATGGCAAACTGCTTCTTACGATTCCACACTGAATAATATTTGTTTCATTTCGCATGTTAGTCCAAAAATGGTACAGAACCTTTTTTCTTTTCTATTTTTAACAGAATTTTTAGTTACCTACATTTTTATACGATTTTTAGTTTCAGTGTTATTTTCAAAAATTTATAAAAATTTAAAAATGTGCGTTTTGTTTTTTTTTCTTTCTCATGTTGGGACAAACAGGGCACAAAGAGCGTTTTTCAAATTTTTGTTTTTAAATATTCGAAATAATTTTTTGAGTATTTTTTCCGAAAATAACACCAAAATTTCTAACTGTTTTTTCTCGGAAAGAAAAAAAAGTCATGCGGTAAAGGGTTAATATCATTTATAGTTTTTGAAATATTTACAAACAGGCGAGCGTCTTCCGTGCTCCCGAAATTCCTGTATGTGTCGGGCTCTTAACGACAGTGTTTTATACATCTGTTGCTCAGTGAGGCATTTCTATTTAGCGTATTTTTTATTGGTCATATCGTATAGCCCGTTTAGCATTTTTTGCTTTTCCGAGGTGCCTAATATCTGTGAGTGTATGTGTTTTCTTGTGCAGGTTGTGGCCACCACTTTTTGTTTGTTCTGCTTCCAGATCGTCTTCACCAGAGCCCCTGCTGCCTTTCAGAGACTATCGCCTCCCCCACCTCGTCAAGAGTTAGTGGTTCAAGCCCTTCTTTCCCACCTTCCTCCTCCTTTCTTGAAGTTCCTTCTTTCCAAATAGACGTTCTTGATTTATTTCCGGTCATTATATTTCTAAATTTTCTTGATTTTGGCCTTATATTTTCCCGCAAATTTTCTTTGTTATTCTTCTTTATTTTACGAACACACGCTTAGTTTCCTCCGACAGTTCTTGCAATATGTTCACCCTGGCTTTCATCCTGTCATTTATGCTGTTTCTATACAGGTAATATCAAACCAATCATTATTCTTATATTCCAACCCCCTCCAAAAAGCCTCCTTTGCTGTGTCATCTAGTAACTTTCCTTATTTACAATATTCCTTATTTACACAGGTATTGTGTCAAAAGTAACAAGTGAAGACAAGCCGTATATTAATAGACCAGCATTACCAGTGATAACAGTTATCAATTATAAAAGTTGAGGGGAATGACCAAGCATTTCAGAAAAAAATAACCCATCATAGTTGGTAAATAATTTATGAGGAAAAGTATGTTGTTAAAATTGTTGCAATCGACAACGATCTCCTCTACCCTAAAGCTACCTTTATCATGCGCCATGGTTTTTGTTATTCTATGGACCTTAGTTACTAAATTATACATTATTTGCACGAATTTATTTTCGATAGTGGATAATGATCTTAGATTTTATGCAGCAACACTTGACATAAGAGAGCGAAGTGCCTAATTAAAATAACCTGAATATGCTCGTACTGAACTTTCACGAATCATTTATTATCTTACATAAAATGTATTCCAGATTTTTCATTGGAGTACCAGGGCTGTGCATTGGAATCAGGTACCAGGGTACCCGATTCCCGGTATCAATGGGTACCCGATTACAAAAACGAGTTATAGGTATCCGGTTCTAATACCCGGGTATCCGGTTCTAAAATATTTACTTATTAGTCCTCTGCAGGATTTGGGCGGCATGTAGTGCATTCAGTAAATAAAATCTCACAGAGTGTTTTTCATTTTATTGGATGGGGAAATGGCGGCCCGCGGGCCAAATCCGGCCCGCAACATGATTTAATCCGGCCCGCGAACAAAGGGCCAAGTCCGGCCAGCAACATGATTCAATCCCGCCCGCGATCAAAGCGATCCAACGATCCATCAAATACAATACGACCTGGTAACATCAGCGCGCGGGAGACTGAACTACGCGCACTGGTGCACCCCCTCCGCATGATTTTACATTTTAGGGAGTGACTACTGCTGCGGCCGCCGTCCCCCTGAAGTTTTGTTTCAAGACGGTCTGACGTGCGCATTACGCAATGTCGATAAAATGACGTTTAAGTATATTGTTATCGTCTAGCAGTGCCAGTAGTTTCGGTGGGTGTGCGGGGATCGTACAGAACTGCCATTTTGTTCCCTTCCCCCAGACTAGTTCAGTTCCCGAACGGGTTGATATATTTTGCTTGTTTCTACATCATCTTTTTTCCAAAAAATGCGTGTATCTGGCGAGGCGTCAACTGAATGGTCTGTTTCAAAAATGCGTTCTCTCAGCTTTATTTTTTTTCACTTCCAAAATGCAATAAATGTGTTGACATTCTGTAATGCGCATGCCCGACAGTGTTCGAACACAATTTCAGGTGGCGGTCGGCCGGAACAGTAGTCACTCCCATGATTTCATTATTTTTCTGTTACTTGTAATAAATATTGTATTTGGCCCGCCTAAATGTTGTTATTATTTATACGGCCCTCCTCTTAATCTATTTATCCGTTAACCATTACTATCTCAGTTATTATTGCAGATAGATGGAAAGTTAAATGCAGAAAACTATAGCATTTTTTATGTCTATCCTTATATTTTTTAAAAACTTGTCCACTCTAGTTTCTGAAATATTCTGAAAAACTAAGAACTCTTTTCTTTTCTTCTTTTTATTCTTATTTTTAAATTCGACAGATAATGTTCGTTTAAACATGTATAAAATAAAAATTGCGCGTACAGCACCGTATACGTGATAGAAGCGAAACTTTTGAGAGAGATTTACGGTGAGAGATAGAGAGAGAGATAGAGAGAGAGCATTTCACGGGAACGTTCAGTCATTTTTTGATGCAATATAAGCATACAAACGTCATGATCATTAAAATTTTAATACTTATTTTAAACATACTTGCATAATAACTGTTAACGGATATAATCGAATATGCACAGGACACAAACGTAAAAAACGTATATAATCACAAAACACGATGGTAAGTATTAATTATTATACAACGCGTGGTATCTCAGCTACTCATGCATGTATAACTCTCTTTCTCCTTTCGTCTCTCTCGTGTAACGAAATGCTCGAAAACGTGACGCGACCTTGAAATTTTACTCTCGATTCTCGGACAATTTTCGAGGTGCCGGTAAAGAAGTTTCACTTCAAAAGAAAAAGTTTTCTAAAGACATTCATAGTAGATAAGATTTCAATAAATCATAGGACTGCGAGTATCAAAAAAATACAGTCGAATTGAGAACCTCCTCCTTTTTTGAAGTCGGTGAAAAAATGATTTAGTTTTCCCGTTTAACCGTCTCTCTATCTTCAAGAATACCTCGAGATAGTAATTTAGTGAGCCAGTAGAATCTAACACCGAATATATGTTGCAGAATGTACATTGTACAATGTAGTTTTCTTAATAAAATAATTGGTTCTAGAATGTTTATAGTTTATATAAAGAATGCTGCAAATTTTTCAATTTTTTAACATTAAGTATGTAACGATTTTTCTCTATGGGTTTAGACTTTTAAAATTCTAGCCCACAAAATTTCGACCGCGCTGTGATACCGATCACTGCATCTTGAATACCATACTAAAATCCCAAAATATGGGTACTTATTATTTATTACTTATTAAATTATAAGGCTCGAACTTCAGAATACGAAAACTAGCTGTATACTTACTTACCCGTATCGTATACGCAAGCATATTTCCGCATACGGGTATCCGGGTATTCGCTATTCCGGGTATTGGTATCCAAGTATATGCGATTCCAGGTATTGGGTACCCTAATACCCGACTTAATGCCACCTACCCGGGGTATCCGGGTATCCGGATAGCATAGAACCGGATACCCAGTTCCAAAAATTCCGGGTAAGTACAGCCCTACTACGTATCTCACTTTTTACAAAAATATATGTATAGTTGGTGTATGAAGCAAGTATTTAATAAAAATAAAATAAAAACCATGCTGTTATTTCAGAATTAGCCCCGAAGCATCGTTTTGTTGCTGATAAGTAACAGCTATGTCTACCTACCTAATAACACAGAATGAAAATTTAATTCTATCCATTTTCAACAAGTACAATATTGAAGCAAGGCGGTTTATTCTAACAGCTCACAGCAAACAGGTTCCCTAGCGTTCTGTGCTTCTTAAGATTTCTTATTCATACGTGAATTGTTAACAATGCTGAGAGTCAAAGTGTATCTTCATCTGAAATTCTAGAAATCGACACCAAAAAATTATTCCGTGCTTTACATTGCTTAGAACGCTTCGGCACAATAGTTCGTGTTGTTATTTGTATTTTACGATTGTTCTCTGGTGATCATACAACTTTATCAAGGTAGGCAATATGTATTGTGCTTGTGTCGGTACATGGAGAACGACGCTTTTAATATTTACAGATTCAGAGGACTTCGTCCGTCCTTGATTTACGATTCTATATAGCGCATATACCTACTATTAAGCAAGGATATTATATTTTCGTCCGGTTCCTCAAAAAACTCGCCATGAAAATCCTGAATATATGTATTTCATGATACCCGTTTTGCGATAAGTTGTCTCACAGTGGCAAAATCAGTGTCAAAGTTACTTTTGGATTTTAGGCATGGTTTTAGAACATCATACAACATTGACAGATTGCTATGTTGAACGTGCCTACCTGGCAGTGAAAAGATATTTAAGTGAAGCCGTAAGGATAAAATTTTTTTATTAAACTTGAAATTGTGATGTTACTTGGGGCTTTCCTTTTGAACCACACTTAAGAAACCAACGGTTATTATTCCCAAACCATATTTTCTCAGTGTTCTTAAGACTAATCAAATTACTAAATGAAATGTAAATTAAGTAGGTACCTATCTAATTTGATAGTAAAATGTAAAGTGTAAAAATCTGAATGTAATTCCGTTGTCCATCCTCACTAGGCTGAGTTGGCTGACAGGGTTAAAAATGAATTTCTGAAATGGCGATAATCACTATTAAAAACCTGATCTTCGAAATATTTACAATTATCTAACAATGTACAACATTAGGTACCATCATCATACGGTTCTAAGTTCGAACATGCGTTCCTATCCTGAGCTAACCTACGCATTTCCCTAAAAGTAGAACATCCTACATTTCTAACTATTTGAGAGCAGTAGTGTCTAATCTGGGTCTACCCCTACCCCGGCCCTTGTATGTCGAGAACTATTCCTTCGTGTCTCAGAAGGTGTCCTACTATCCTATTCCTCCTATTCCTCCTATTCTTTATTGTCTTCCATACCTTCCGCTTTTCCCCAACTCTTTCTAATACCTCGTTATTGCTAACCTTATCTATCCACGGTATCTTCATTTATATTTCATTTCATTTTAATTTCTCTTAAATGCTACAAATGACGTTTTAGAATTTGACTAGCATTAATAATTGCCACTTTAGTTTCCTTGATAAAATAAAATATAAGTAGTAAAATAAAGCATATTGTGAAAGCGGCCGTAGATGACAGCAATAAGTTACAAAATCAATAGGCAAACGTTTCATATCAGCGGTCGGTTTCTGCATCAGATTTAATAATTAGCGTAATCTTTTTTTTCACATGCGGTAATTTAATTTTCGTGTAAATGCACTTGGTATGTAGTGCGATATGTGATTAATCAGTTTTATAGGTCTATTAATGCTGAGTTCCAGTGCAGAGAATGCGTGACCACACGCGTATGCCACGCACGTACGGACCATCGCCTGTTGTGATGTGTTCAATTCTGCCTATCGCACATACTTGTGAGAAAATCTTAAGTTGCGCCGCTTCTTTTGCTTTTATCCATAGAGACATACATAAACTGCAAGATAAGATATAAATTTTAACGTTTAGGTAACTTTTTGACGATGCGCTTCCAAAACTTTTTTTTATAGTATCTTAGTACCAATCACGCACACGATGTATACATTTACATAAACTTGAATGACAGTTGAAAAGTTTGTGAATATTAATATGAATATGTATTTTGTATTGGAAATGATTTTCTAATAAATTATACCTACTTCCTCCCTTTAATTTATTATTCAGCAATACATTAATTCAAAATATTTTTTATGGCGTTGAAATTAAAAATGTCGTCTTACTAAACCTTATTCAGGATTTTTCATTCTGGTGCAACTCCAAAGCATACTTAATTTAGAAATAACAGTGACCGTCAATTTGTTCAGAATAATCAGAGGAAGCTCTAGATAACGAAGGAAAAAAGTTTCGTATTTTGTTATTGTGTGCACGCAGCTTTGTACACTAAATTAATGGAGATGATAACTATTCAAATTCTAGTAGATTTATTCGCAAGGTTGTCTATTCATTATGCTGCGGATATTTCGCATTTAGAGCTTTACAAGGCCAGTTCGATAACCTTCATTTGTTGTATCAGCAAGAGTCCCTAATTTTGTTGGTTTCTAAAATCATAAAATGCCTCACATCCGGTTTACGTATCCTAAAGTAACATTAATATGCATGTATTAACTACAATTAAGTTTGTTTCTAGAAAAAAACTTTTGTTCTTGTTATCTACCAGTTATTTACAGTACTCATACCCATAAGAATTGCCAAACATGTAACTAAAGGTATCTGACAACATTTAATTAGTAATTATATAGTGTCTGAGTTAAAACAGATATCCTAAAATACTTAAATTATTTTTGCACTTTACGTACATAAAGCGAGAAAAGACCTATTATTCACTTTTGTCAATTTTGCTAACTCTACTTGGAAGTAGGTACCTTCGAAATTAAAAAAAAACGTTATCATTTTTGGAGTTTACTCCTTAAGAATCGATTTTCAGTTATAGACGGAAATTTTATGCGTAGTAAAATCAAGTGTTACATTTTGCTTTAACAGCGTTAACTAAAAGTGAGGCGTTACACTCCTCTGCGCAACGCACCTTTCACATTGAAATTATGTGTGTATCTATGGATACGTATATTTCTGTACAATAAACAAAATTATCAAGTAATTGAAGTTAAAAAAATACTGACAGATATGGAAAAACCTATTCCAGTGATACTGAAGAAGAATCCGAAAAACACATGAATGCGGTTAATTCATGTTAACGAATTATATAAATTGAACATACGGACAGCTATGTCTTTTATTTAGTGTATGTATGTTTGATTAATTGTTTACCGTGTGTCCCGGGAATCCTGAAGCATCCTGTTTAACATGGGAAATTTGAAAATTTTTATGTCCCCAAAGTGTTTTAAGGATATTCCGAGTAGCAGGACACATACAATGTGCACGTTTTTGTGGAATATTTTCAAAGTTTGACAAAAATATCAAAAATATTTCCAAAACTATATCGCGTGGGAATCAACTTCGTTTAAATACAAGTGCAAAGAATTGGAGAGCCATGTCGCAATGGATTAGTGAGTTCAATCGCACGCCGCCGATATTGAATCCAGAGCATACGGAGGTTCAAATCCAATAGAGGTTAGTTTTCTTATTTTACTTTTATCGTTATTTTGAATAAACGGCGATTGATTTCTATCAGTAAAGATGCATAATTAAACGTTTTATAATTTTTAATTAAACTGGAAATGTACTTACTAGAAAATTATGTAGGTATCATGTGATTGAAGTCGTGCGCCGGAGCTGACACACACAAGTTTTTTTTACTGAAACACTCTACCTAAAATGTTCCGAAACACTTACTTAAAGCACTAAATTCCAAATTTAATGAAAATCAATTTTCAAATAAAAGAAATTGCAGAAGATGAATAAATTGAAGTATTAACTCTTGTTGGCGATTTGATTGGGATAGGTTATGACAAACATTTTCCTTATATACATACATATACATGTTATTATTTGTTTATTTACTGATGTCATAGTAATAATTATTATTAATTGCATAAATGTATGGAAAATCAAGCAGGCATGTTTATTTCACTTGCTAGTTTGAAGTTTCGTTTATACAGTAGCGTCGAGTTCGACACTTCTGTGATTTTAATTTTGAAAATCTTTCCTGTAATAGGCCATATTCGAATTAATCTAGGTAACTGTTGATATGATGTGTCATAATTTAGTGTTTATTGGTTTAATGTGAAATATTGCATATTTTTTGATTTTCCGCAACTGGTGCTCCATTGAAAATTTAATCACTAGTTGGAAGTGTGCTTAGGAAAAATGTGACGTTTCGAAACTTCAGTCAGTTTATATAATAATATGCCATCAAAATCAGAAAATAGTATATTGTTTTAAAGGAGGAAAAGTGTTATTTTTAGTGATGAGCCTGTAGGATTGGCGGCCGGGCTTGCGAGGCCGACAACACAGACGAATCACAAAAAAACACTTTTCCTCCGAATACAATATGCTATTTTTTCCTCAAGCGTTGAAAATAGGTTAAGAATTCAAAATAATTACTCAAAATAAACCGTAAAGTATCCAGATATCTCTGAAAACATCATAGGGAATTCGTCGCTACTATACGTAATCGGCACTTACGGGCGGCAGTGAAAGTAGCTTTTACTGCCTTGCCAGTAAAGTTGAACTTTAAGTTCATGTATGCAGTCGCGAAATATCATGTTTTTCTGACGTTTGAAGAAAAAATAAGATTATAGTATTTTATCATATGCCTTCTTGAATAAAATTTTGTTTGATTTTTATAAATTTTTTCGAAAAATAAATACTAATATATGTATGCTTGATACTTTTGTTATCTCAGTACCAAAGCTTAACCGGTAGACACTGAAAAGAATGGGCAATCCAATGGCTTGACTTCTTGCTTTGAAAAAACTTGTTATTAAATATTCCACATGCATTTTTTATTTTTTTCTTCTCCTGACCATATGGGATTTACCCAGAAAAAAAATTATGTTATACATCTACAGCATTTGTGTTAAATTTTCAGCCACCAAATCGACTTACTTACAAAAGCCAACGTTAAAAGCTTCATATTAATAGAGCAGGTAAGTTATGCAATAGCTTATACAGTATGAGTTTCTTAAATAACAAACATAACTGGCTTAGTAACATTACAAATTTGATGAACCAAGAATGGTAACCCTGCAAATTATACGCCGTACATTCGAATAAAATATACATTTTAGTGGTTATTATATTATTATATATAATTATAATATTAGCCAATCCTAACAGATAATATTATCGTTTTCTGATGTGATGGCTTTATTTAATTTATCTACGCGCATGAGTTAAGAACTTCTTATCCCACTCATTTTGCGTGAGTTAAGGAGTTTATTACCGCACTCGTTTTTCTCAATAAATCATGACAAATTTTAAATTATAATTACCGTTTATTTTCACTTTTTAGGGACGTAGATAAAAATTTGTACGATACGCACTCGTTGGGCAAATTTCGCATGCGCACGTTAATCTGTACAGGGTGATTCAGAACGGGCGTGCCAAATTAAAATGGGTGCTAGAGGAACTCCAAATAAGACGGAAAGTTTATATGGACATATGTTCTAAAGTGACTACTAACAAAGATACAGGGTGTAAAAGTTTTAATGTTTTTTTTAATATCGTAATGTAATAATTGATGTGTTTTCTCGTTCTTCTTGTTAGTTTTGTTAGTGTTATTCTTAATAAACCATTTTTTTTCAATTTTCACTTTCCTTGCATATCGGTGAAGCCGCTATTGCATTATGGAAAATTTCAGTGCATGTGCACGATTTCACAAAAAGCTATTTAATTCAAAAACTAAGCATTTTACGAAAAATTTTGAAGATACCAAATTCTTCTCAAATTGAACGTAGATTCCAAATACATTAATATCTCCTGCATTCGCCAGTGCCGTAACATTGGATTGGGGAAATAAATAAACGGCCTACCCCGTAGCAACGCTACTGATGGGGCTAGCAGAGCAATTTTTTTTGAAAATTATAACTTGGCAAATGAAAACGATACCTTAAATTTCAACTCGATAACTTTCCTAGTTACTAAGATAATAAAAAAATATTTAAAAAAATATTAAAACTTTTACACCCTGTATCTTTGTTAGTAGTCACTTTAAAACATATTTTCATATAAACTTTTCGTCTTATTTGGAGTTCCTCTAGCACCCATTTTAATTTGGCACGCCCGTTCTGAATCACCCTGTATAAATGTTGCAATGTCATTTCGCATTTTAGATTTCTTGATTTTTATATTTGAAAATCGTTGTTTTAGAATATTTTATTATTAAAATGACATACTGGCAACATTTTTATTGACAATTGATCGTGTATGGGTCACTCTAAAGAATGAGAAAAATGCAGGCGATACCTACTGAGATTCGTTCAAAATTTTGATTTGAACTTTCAGTGACATTAGACACCTAGCTATTTCTTTCTTGCGAGATTTTTAATCTCTCAAATAACTGGTAACTTCGTGGTTTCTTATTTCTTATCAAGCCTGGTATACTATTTCAAAATTACAACTACATACTTACGAATTTCTTAGAATAAACGAAGTAATGAATTTTATAAGTATAGTTAGGTTTAATCAAGGACATGTTGTATATTTAGAATAATATGTATCAACGTTAAGTACAAAGATGCAAATATGCTGTTTCATTTCTTTCAGATTTTATATCACTTTTATCGGTGGAACGGAAATTAAACGTTAGAACTGTATAATAAAAGTAATAGATTGCCACATACATGTCCGTTTATAAACTAAAGCAGGATGCTGATTTTCAATGAATTAAGTAGCAACAGTTATAGGTGAAATTCATCATGAGTTACAACACTCGATGACCATGTTGATACTAAATTGCAGGTATGAACTCACAATCTTTGGGTTTCAGTCACCTACCTAATTAAAGTCTATTAAAATATATTTATGAAACGTAGAGCAAACATATGGAAAATTAATAGGCTATAATACTGATTAAACTAAATAATACTTTTCGAATAAAGAACAAAATCATATGCATTTCTTTTTATAATTAACTTCGCAAAGTAAAGTGAAATTGTGAAGTCTAAGTAATTTGATTATAAAAACACCAAAAAACGTTTGGTCTACTTTGAGAAAATCAAACACTTTTATGTTAGGTACCCATAATTTACAATAATAGCACTTTCACTGTTTAATATTATTTTATATAAACCAATTTTTGAAGATAATTAAAACTTAAATAGGATTACCAACATATTAGGATGTATTAACATAGTGTGTACGACAAAAGCGAGAGTCAATGTATGTGGATTTGTAGACCACACTTAATTTATTTACAGATCAAAAGTTTATTAGAATCGTTCTGTAATGTATCATTGTTTGTCATCAGATACTAATACGCTTTAAAAGGCAGAAAGTGTATAGAGACTAGCTATTCCCCTATCAAATATATAATCTTCTGATTTGACGCTTGACATGTGAAAATTACATAATATCAAATCCTTTTAATGCCAATAATTTATCTTTTGTGTTTTCCACATTACATAATATAGGTACATACTTATTCCGCATATTTTCTTTTTAGATTTTCTCCAATGTCACTTTACAACAATATATCACATTTGAGAAGCGCTTTAAAACTTAACGCCATTAATTGTAACAGTTATTTGCCGGTAACCAGAAAATTACCATAGGTATTGTTAAATGTCTGTATTTTTATAACTTAAGATTTTATTTAAACCAAATACTATACATATGTCACTGATATATATAAATAGAAAATTTAAGAGCTGCCTAGATAAACATTATGTACTTGATGGGGATAGTTTAGCAGTATCGTTAAGATAGTGGATATAGGTCGTAGATTATGGAATGAGACACCAAAGTACTCTGCTTTATATTAACCAATATTTCGGAACCAACGTGTTCGCTTTTCAATGCTTCAGAAACTTATAGTTAGCAGCATAGCAACTCGGCAAATAAAGTGCTTATCGAAAGAGGAACACATTGTTTCCGAACCACTGGTTAACATGAGTAAACTGTACAGTGGTAGTGGTGTTTCACTTCTTCAGTTTTTTGGAAAACTCAATAATATGCTAGTTAAGTAATTTTAGAAATTTTCGGTAAATGTAAATACCTATAGTGAATATCAAGAAACAGAAAAACTGGTTTTATGTTCTAATAAAATTGAGAATGTAGTTTCTTGGAAAACTTCAGATATTGAAAATAAAAAAAATTACTCTAATAATAAAATATAATTTCTGCTGCTGCCACAGTTGCCAAAGAACTTATTCGGACATTGGCGAAAACGTGTTAAATTTATTGCTCTGGGTGCTAATCTGAATACTTTGTGGTATACTTAATATGGTTTCTATATTTTGTTTATTTTATTTATAAGCATATAATATGTATACATATACCTATTTAACAGGACTTGACATTTTTCTAAAGTTTTGCTACAATCGGGTTTTAATCGTTTTTACTTATCTTCGAAAATTACAAAATCGACAAAAATAGTGTACAAAACAACTCACCTTGGAAACTCACTTAAAACTTTGGAAAACTAGTTTTTAGCACTAAACACAGTAATTTTAATTCAAAATCTTTCGCAAACTGAACGATAAATACATAAAAATGTCTTTGCAGTCCTTTCGTTATTGATCATCAATATCATTTAATAATTTGCAGACAATCGAAGCACTACCGTAAGTCTCTCCTGCCTTTCGCGCTTCGGCATTTCATCGATCACAAATGATTTATTTTAAACAAATCCACCGGGTAATTTCAACGGGCGATTCACACATGAACCCGATCTTGACGAGCACAGCGTTCTTAAACGAATATCTTGAAATCGGTAACACGAGTAACCTAATGACTGCAGCAGGAACGCGGGATATCCGTAGAAAGCTGTTGTGAATTTTTATCCTTAACTAAACTATAAAATTTTATCGCCACTTCGGGATTCTTATACGATTCAAAATTAGCACTGCGTTTACCACCAGGAAAAGTTTTAATGCCATGCCCTGGAGCAGCCACAAAGTAATTAAATCACAAATATCTATAACGAAGTATCCTGTGGAGAATATTCCTCTAAAATTTTTCGTTTGATTGATTGAGTAAGTTTGAAAAATAAAAATAAATTTGCGCACTAAAGTCTGTAACAATATTGATAATTGGCACTATCTTGGAGACTTGAACATTGGATGAGACGACGAACCCCCGATTGCACGTAAACGGGGAACATGTACCCCGGAATAAGGATCACGCGGTTTTTGTTATAAAAAGAATGCGATCCAATGACTGGTGCCTTCCGACTGTGCCGGACGAGTGAGTGCTCTCTACGCTGTTATGCTTCAAGAACCGCGTACACCTGTTATAGTAGTGGGGCAATTCACCCTGCCCCACCAACAGGTACTATTGTTATGGTTTGATATCAACAGTCCACGGGGTTATTTAAATGGGTAACGTCAATTAATTGATGGAGTGCTGAGAGGGTTTAACGGCTGAGTTACAAACAGTCATTATAGGTAGACTGAAACGAGTATCAACAGGTAAATAACATTTTAAATGTAACTGCTAAAATATAAACAGAACACGCTTAAGTATAGCTTCATTTAGCTAGTTTCTCTGCATTGTAATTTAAAGTCGATAGCTAGGTACCTTATACCCAAAATAAGAGATTAGGGCCTTATAATTTTCCATTACCTTCAAACTTGCAGCTGTATTACGTATAATATATTTTGTATTGTCGAATTGCTAACTACTTATTTAGTTTTCTATAGCGAGATTATATAATAATAGCTTAGTAGGTATAACTAGCTCTGAATAAAGTCACCTAACGCAAAGGTTAACCTTAACTATACGTTAGTAGAGGGGGAGAAGCTAATTTAGGCTAATTTTTTGTTTTTATATGAAATCCTGTTGCATATTGAAATATGAAAAACGGAACGGAAGAGGCAAATGCTGATACCAGAGAAAATCGGCTATTCTGGGTACTTATCCTTCCAAGTTTCAGTGTATTATGTCAGAAATTGAAAATTACGACTATGTTGATGCCTTTGTATTTTCTGCGTTTCTTCATTTATAGATATAAAGAGGATGAATAGTATATACATTTTTTAGGTCGCTTGCCTACAGGAAGTAAAATTATATATTAGGGATGTATTGCTAATACCTAGGTATATAATTTTACTTAGGTATCGGGTTGATGCATAAGTTTGCATACTTTTTATTGAGTTCAAAATTTATTTCCATTTAATAAACGAAATAGGTATACATGAACTAATCAATGATTCTCTTCATTGTTTACGATTGCCTCCCAACGATGTGGCAGATCTTCCATTCCACGCCTGAAGAAATTCGGTTTAAAAGTGAAGAAGTCGCCAAGCTAATTTTGAAGGGTGAGGTTGTCATTAAAGGAGACTCCTCGAAGGTTGTTCGATAGAGAGCGTAAGAGATGGAAATCTGATGACGCAAAATCAGGAGAGCAGGGCGAATGTAGAATAACCTCCAAACCGAGCTCTTTCAAATAGCCACTTTTGTGATGTTAGCAATATGAGGGGCGGGCGTTATTATGCTGCAGAATCTCTCGATGATGTTTTCCGGGAATTTTTTCTTGAATTGAGGCCTCAAGGTAACGGAGTTGTTAGCAATACACTTCAGCACTGATGGTTATATCCATAATAGACTATGCCTTCATTTGTCCCACATAAGCTTTAAGCTTACGCGGATGGGTACCAGCTTTTGCTCGGGGAGTTGCCTTTCTGTTAGGAATAAGCCATCATGTTGACGTAAAGGCACCATTTTTCGTGACCAGTAACAATCTGAGACAAAAACGGTCGATGATGTTGACGAGCTAAACAATGATGAGCCAGCAAAGAGGCACAAATGTTAACACGCTCATTTTTGTTGTTTTCGCTCAAAACGTATTAGGACATCACAATTATTGAACTTTACCCATGGAATGCAAATAATGTCGTACCATTGTCGACTGGGTCGCAATCCATCATACCGGCTAATTGCCGGGTTGATTGACGTGGATCATCATGAATTAAAACGATCTTCCTGAAGGTGGAGAAACGTTCATGTCAAAATAGCCCTCTTCGAAACGACAAAACCATTTTCGTGCTGTACTTTTCCCAATGACGTTCTCTTCGTAAACAGCATCCGATGCCTTAACTCCTCTGCTGAACTCAAACAAAAGCATAAGTCGGAAATACTTGACACTCCATTTCCTTTTGCTAATAATGGGGTCGTTCACCATTTTTCTCGAAACCGACGTGTTATAAAAACGATGCCGCGTTTTTTTTTATTTTTTGCAGTTTCTCACGTTTAAATCCAAATAAAAAATAATGAAAATATTAATTATTATTATTATATCCCTTTGTGGCGTCCCTATTCTCGTTTTTTTTATGGATATCTAGCAAATCGAAATCACTGAACGTATGTCTGAGCCATTTCCAATAGAAATGGCGTTGCAGCATTGCTATATTTCCTTTTGTTGCTCCTTATTCAAGAAAATAATAACCTGGTTTTGACGAAAGTGGTATAAAATTATTCATGTTGGGGTTATGGACTGATAAACATTTTATTGAAATATACCAGTTGCTTATTTTAGTATTTCTTACAAAATACTGAAGGCAATACAAATTTTTCATATCGCCGATTGACAATAACCGCGAATGCCGGCAACGCTATCGTGGAAACATAGATACCTACTTCGAGAAACAGTTATAATAATTGCTTTAAAACTTTAATCTAAAAGCAAGTATAAAAATTCACAAACCCAATTTAGGTTAATTTAAATGTTTTGTGGTTTAACCTCTTGTTTTCTTGTGCTCAACTTTTAAATATATTGTGTTCCGTTTCATTTAGTAGTTGTGTTGTTTATGTTTTAAAGCTTGGAATGGTGTTATACCTTTTAAATTATATTCAGAAAATAAGTTATGGAATCTTATACTTTTATAACAGCCAAATAAACAAACAAAAACCCGAAAATCCCAAATTATAACCTCAAAATTTGAGAACCAATTTCTGTATGAATGAAGCAACTAACCGACGCACTGGTCGCGCGTTTCTGTGGAGCACTCGCGAGGGAATTATTTTATTGGTGATTCTCCTTAACACGCCACAGACACGGACTACATTTAAAATGTAAGTTACCCTAAAATTAATATTGTCGCCTTAGCATATGAAAATATTTTGATTTTATTAGATATACTCGTACCTGAAATTAAAAATACGATAAACTATAGGTTATATAGGGTGACACGATGAAATTCTATAACACTGAACGACTCCATTTACACAATCTTTGAAAGTTAATAAATTCAACTCAACAATAATGACATTAAAAAAACTTTGACATGTCTAACAAATTTGTTTCCAATGCACTATTGCCCTGGAAATCAAAAACGCTGTGAACTTATCAACAGTAATTTGACAAGTACTTTTTATTTTGTCGCCTTCGCGCTCTTACTGGCTGTCAGTTTTATTCGTCAAATTGCCGTCTATACTTGGGCCGCCCAACAGACGGAGTGATCACCCTGCAAGCATGAGCTCTAGACGGGACCACTATCAATTTAGGACGACCGAACCGCAATGATGCGCTTTCTTTAGACCCAACGAAGTCGCATCACTCCAATTCGGCCGTCATAAATTAATATTGGCCCCGCTAGAGCACGTTCTTGCAGGGTGATCACTCCATCTGTTGGGCGGCCCAAGTATAGCAACAAAATTAGGTTTGGAAAACAGAAATTTATACAGGCAAAATAAAAAGTTCGAGTCAAATTCGGCTAGATAATTTAATGAATATGAGATTACGCATATGGGAGACTCTATTTTTAAACATTTTACAATCAAAAATACGAAATTTTGGACGCCGCCATGGCAGCAAAAGGTAAATAAAAAATTAGGGCTAACTTTTCTCGCTGTCATTCTGACAAAAACGTCGCGGTGTACGACATTTTATACATATGAATTAAATTACAGGTAAAATCACCTTACTTTTTATGCACGTCACAAAATGTAACGATTGAGAGTCGCCTTACGAAAAATGACAAGTCATATAAATTGAATGTGCTAAAAAAGAATAAAGAAATATTTGAATGTCTAAACACAACACTATTTTGTTGCATGATTGCCGCTTAATTTGTTGACGTTTCCCGGTTGACTTGACAGCTGATATTCTGAAAGCGTCAAGTTTCGTTAACTTTTGTTGTTTTTGGTGTCTTAAACCCTTGTTTTCTTTGTTCATCAATTTTTGCGGTAAAAATCTGTTCTTTTGAGAACTAAAATAGTGCTCCTAGTTATATATTATCGGTGTTGTTATTGTTATTGTTGGTATAATGCCCAAGTTCTTAAACAGTCGGTGTAAGGAGCTTGTAGCGTCCCTTATCAACTATTTTGAAAGAGAATTGGAAAATAATGGACCCATATTATCATTGAATTCAGTTAGAGAGGTAAATTGAATTTTAATATTTTGGAATTGAGTACCATAAACTCTTGTGGCAACAGTGCTGATATGAAGCCGGTGACGTGTATAAAAAGTAAGGTGACTTTCCCTATATCAAAGATATTCTATACTAAATAGAACATCTTTGGAACTTATGCATCAACCCAAAACAATACAATAACACTATTTCCCACCATCAAAATATCTACGACCAACTGAAATTCGTGACATCTTGGTTGGATTGTGTTGGTTAAGTAAATCTTCTTCTTCTGGAATTCTTATACCCATAGTGCGTGTTAGGTAAATAAAGTTTTAATGGAACGGGATTCATTAATTTGTCTTTCTCTAAACTACACTATAGGCATAACTTTATTCTTTGTTAACAAATGTCACCCGTGATTGGGCATGTATTCCGAAAACAGGCAACGATTTTATTGCCATTTTGAGTAAATCTGCAATAATTTAGTATAATACAATAATTGGTACTATATTTTTTGTAGTACAGTGTAGTGTAGTGCCTTTATACTGAGTGACGAACTTCCATGTGTACATGGGGAAATAATAAGGGTAATTACGTTTTTAGAGATTCCTGCTCTCCATGTATAGTTACAACGGGGCTAAAGGTAGCAATCGAAAGATTATTTTTTCCTGCGTCTGTGAGTTTATCAAAAACTCTACAATTTTCCAATTTATTAAAGCATTAAAAGCAAAAATTACATCAATAGTTTTCAAACTAAAACACAAAAATTAATCAGATTATCCAGCTTAATTTATTCTAATCAAGAACGTCTTTGATTCTTATGGATTTTCTAATATTCGTCAACGTAAAGCGTACATTGTCCGGATTATGTTTAGCAACATACCATAAGAACAGACACATGCACTCTAATGGAAACATTTGTATTACTGTCATAAGAAATGTGAAAGTAGGTAAATTTACGAAATATGTTGCCATCAGTTCCTATTCTTATTATGGTAACAGGCAAAAATATGGAAACGTTCCGTTAAATGAGACTTAAAATGCTGCTTGAGGTACCACTCAACTCTACCTTAATAATTACAAAAAATATATATAACCGGAATATACTGAGGATTTGTTGTTACTGCTGTATTTTTGTAAATTAATGTTCACAGCAATTCGTTATTCCAATACTCAGTAAGTACAGTAGGCCGAATTCTTAAGGGAATTTGGGTCAACTTATATCGGATAAACGGACTACTTACTTATAGTGATGCCCACGAGATCAACGAGACGATACTTTAAAAAAGTCTCCTCTCGTCTCGCAGTCGAAAGAGAAAGTCTCGTCTCACAGTCGCAAGTCTCGTCCCGTCTCGGGTCTCGTCTCGCAGTCGCGAGTCTCGTCTCGTCTCGGGTCTCGTGCGAGAGCCTCGCAGTCTCGCTATTAAACGCCATTCTCAGTAGTACTCAAATATTTCACCTACTCCACTCCGAAAATATCGAAGTTCACTCTTCCAGATACCAGATCTCAAACAAGAATGAGCTCCGCCCGAGACAATCTCCGTTTATATACCCAAAGTGACGTCACGTTGACGTCAACATAACTATGAATTCTTAATAAGTTAACCCCACACGCCGAAAGACGCAGTAATTGAACTCGACACGTGTTTTGCTGACAACGTCAGTATCCTCAGGAGTTGACGATTAACCTTCAACACCTGAGGATGCTGACGTTGTCAGCGAAATACGTGTCGAGTATAATTACTGTGTCGCTGTCTTTTGGCGTGTGGGGTCAACTTATTAAGAATTCATAGTCATGTTAAAGGTTAATCTACAACTCCTGAGGATGCTGACGTTGTCAGCGAAACACGTCTCGAGTTAAACTACCGTGTCACTGTCTTTTGGCGTGTGGGGTTAACTTGTTAAGAATTCATAGTGAATTTACGTCAAAGTTCTCGATCCAACCAGTCTGTGTGTCAACATGATTCACAATATAAAATACCTATGTTTAAACTTTACACTTTTTTACTCTACTTTGTAAGAGATAATTCCTTTTTATTTGCTTCTTTTTTCATAAGAACTGATACCGAATGAAACAAATTATGTCGCAATAGGCGGTGTCATCAGAGTTGCAGTTGTGTATGTTACATAGTAAATTTAAGAAATAAACAAAAATACAAATAAAATGAAAAATGTCGCTTTGAGGTTTAGACGCCGCCAACGGAAGTGCCTTTATCAAAGCAGATTTCTAAAATATTTTTTGACGTGTTTTAAAATTATTTTTGCAGTGATAAGTTGACATCGCTTCGGCATTTGATGCGTATCCACGAGACTGCGAGACTCTCGTGCGAGATTCGAGACGAGACCACGAGAAAGTTTTCGAATCTCGTCTCGAGTCTCGTCTGGAAAACGAGACGAGACTCTCGAAAGCAAGACTCTCGTGGGCATCACTTATAGTCTAAGAGCTGGCTGCGTGTTATCTCATATGATTTTGTCAAGGACATTTTCACGATCAGAAGAGTTTAATGGCGAAGGGCGTCAAGAGAGTGAAGGTCTGGCTGCGCGCTGTGGGTGGATTCCTTTAGATTAGAGTAGGTTAAGTTATGCCAAAACTGGAAAAATAAAGTTATTTCAACAAGACCAATTGTTTTATATTATTGAAAGTCTCGAAATAAAATGTAAATCTGTGAAATTGCCAGATCGCTAGGACGGGGGTGAGGTATTGCCAAACCGGTATATGTGTGTGTCAAAATGTGCGAAAATTAAATTATATCAGTAAAGCTGAAATATTTTTAATAGTGTACTGTGATATCGGAGATTCCATACCTAATGTGTAATGCCAGACTAAAATTCTGAGACGGACGCGGCACCAAACCACGAGAAAGAGCACACTATTCATTTAGGGGCGCCTCATATATCTAGTTGTCTCTTGCATGGATATGGATACCCCTTGAAATGGTGTACCTACTAGCTACTATCTGGATCTTGGTTTTCTCGTGGTCTGGTGCCGCGTCCGTCTCAGAATTTTAGTCTGGCATTACACATTATGGAATCTCCGATATCACAGTACACTATTAAAAATATTTCAGCTTTGTTGATATAACTTAATTTTCGCACATTTTGACACACACATATACCGGTTTGGCAATACCTCACCCCCGTCCTAGCGATCTGGCAATTTCACAGATTTACATTTTATTTCAAGACTTTCAATAATATAAAACAATTGGCCTTGTTGAAATAACTTTATTTTTCCAGTTTTGGCATAACCTAACCTACTCTAACCTAAAGGAATCCACCCACAGCGCGCAGCCAGACCTTCACTCTCTTGACGCCCTTCGCCATTAAACTCTTCTGATCGTGAAAATGTCCTTGACAAAATCACATGAGATAACATGCAGCCAGCTCTCCGTCTATTATCTTTTTACATGCCTAAATAGATACCAAAGCATAACTAAACGCAGATTTTTGAGAGACTTCAACAGTGCGTCAAACGACGAAACCCGTACCTATTTACACATCTAGAGTACCTAGGTAGGTACCTTCCTAAATTTAAATAGGTAGGTACCTATATAATATAGTAGAATTACGTGTTTCGGGTTCGTAATTTAACACATGTCACACCCAGATTATGAGTTTAATCTTGAACAACTGTTTTATGTACTTAGGTAGGTACCTACTAGGCACTTGATACTGTAAATTCCGAGTTCGTACAAGTATGTAGTTTCGTAGTCCTATCCACATTGCTATATAGGTACAGTTGCAAAATTGCAAATTGCAAAAATGTTTTTACTTGCATTTTTGTGGTATAATTTTTTGTTTCATACCTATTTCTATTGTGTAATTATACAGAAACAATAAGTACCTACCGAGATGTTGCGCAATCTCTCTTTGTTGCATAATACAATACAAGTAAAATCTCATTTTACTTCGAACAAGAGTCTTTTAATTCCAACTAATTGCTTACTTGGCAAAAAATACAGCATGGCAAAAATTCCTTTTCAATTTAGACATGAAACCGCAAGAAACAATGGTGTCCAACTAAATCTAAGCAGCCTTCGAATATTTCTGCCAACACACAAATAGAATAAATCAATCCGCAGTTACAAAAACTATATAGTGGGCCGAACGAAACTGCTTCCTTGGTTAACTCTACCGGCTGAAAAGAACAGGTAGAGCACCGAATTGTTTAAGGTGAAAAGTAAATAGGAGGTGTGTAAAAGTATCTGACCAATCGCGTCGTAGGACGAGAAACGAGGCGTGACATACCGTAAAACTCATAATCATAATTTTGTTCATGGGACGGATGTAATGTTTTAACGCAATATTAGTTACCTACTTTACGAGTCTGGCATTTTCAGATTTTGCAAGCAGATTTTTCTTTAATATATATTCCTATTGTTTGGATTTCCGATTAATGAAATTGCGGGTAATTAATTTATAGTCCAAAAATTTATAAATATTATCATGAGTTTATAGGATGTAAATATTATAACTACTGGTACTGGCATGCTATAGAATTCGGTTTTTATATCGCTGTTCCCCTAATGATTTTCATATATCTATATACTTACATAAATTATCTGACCAGTGGATATATCTATGTACCTATAAGTCATCGTTTTCTTATGGGGGCATTAGTTTCTTTATAATATACATACTGTGTTATCATCCTCCAACTCTCATTGAAAATTATGCTTCTATAGCCTCCTATTTTATTAGCCAACCTTTAATATTATATTTTTTAGTACTTACGATTGCAATGCCTTTGCAAGATCTTGGGAAGGCATTGACGATAGACATACTCCGTTCGTAGCAGTGGCGTAGCTCTAGGGCAGAATAGGAATGCAGACAGTGGCGGCTCGTAATGAAGGATTTTACCATTTGTTCCATTTAATTTTTAATCTTTTAATCCAGTTACTTTTAAGTATTATAAAATATATATATATTGTTGAACCGTTCAGGGCTTTTGTCAACATTTATTAGATAAGTATAAATAAAAATGACAAAATTAGTTGTAAAAAATTGAAATAAAAAAAAATATTTATATCAGAGAAACATGCATTATTGAATGTATATTTGTGATTGGCCGAATGCAGTGAATTATGATTCCATAATTCATTACAGTGAATTATAGGTACAATATTTCACAAAGAAAATGCTAATAATTGTCATATAATTAAATAGGTGTAGAAAAAAATTTAAAATCTCGCGTACTTTTAATAGAAATAATACTACCTAGTAGAAAGAAACAAGAAGTCTCTGAATGATAGAACTGATATTCAAAATTGAAGTCAAATTTATAGTAGGTAATATAATAACATAAATCTGCTCTCACAAACTCCCTTACTTTAATTGTTATAATTATTATCAAAATTAATATCTATCTAAATTGGTCTCTGTTTTAAAATAAATCCTAATGATATTCAAAATCAAAATTTATAAATTTATATATTCTGTTTTCACATCTACATATAGTTGTGACATCCTTGTTAATAATTTTTGTCTACTATCAGTGATGTTAAATTACGGTAATTTATATTTTTGGTAATTTACGATTTTTAATTACCGATATTAATTACCGTGGTAATAAATTTGTATTGCAAATTACCGTGGTAATTTACCGTAATAAATATTACGTAAATTACGGTAAATTACCGTATTTTACCAGTAAATTACCATAATTTACCTGTAAATTACCGTATTTTACCAATAAATTACCGTAATTTACCAGTAATTTACCATAAACACAGTAATTTAGCATTAGATTTTAGATGAAAGATGATGTCACCAAAATATAAATTTTATTTGTAAAAAGTATAAACAAAATTACTATAAAATATGGTAATTTACTTCGTAAATTACTGTGCAAGTTACGGTAATTTTCCCCGTAAATTACGGTAACTAATTTTTGGTATTTTACGGTAAATTACGGTAAATAACCACGGTTATTTACTGGTAAATTACCAGCTCACATCACTGTCTACTATCAATTTATAATATAAATTTTTACAGCATTCATTTGAATGTTATAATGACATACTTTAGCGTACTTATGCTTTAGTGCACACTTTTTGTGAAGTGAATTGCAAGGAAAACTGACACTAAAATAAAATTAAATGAAACTTATACTTGTAGCAAGCGTTTTAATTACACAATTTGTGCAATTTGATATATTAAGTCCACTCCTGGAGATTTAACAGCCACATTAGTACTGTCTCGATTTCCGAGGAAAAACTTCCTTCTCGTGCAAAATTATCGCCCTTGCAAAATTATCGCACAGATGTCAAAACAGCACTGACTGAAGTAAAAATACATACCTGCTACTTTTTTGTGCATCATTATTATTTCTCATTCACTAATTATTATTTCTTAAGCTAATGTGATAGTAATAGTCCCGCTGATAGTAGATAAAACGTACGATACTCTTATCGTAACTTCGGCTTTGTTTGAAAATTTTCCCATCTCGTAAAATTATGAGCTGATCCTTGCATGGAAAATAGCTGTTGTTATTTAGATTTTTACAACTCTACACCGTCAATTATTAGGCCAGTCTTGTCAATTTTTGATTTTATCCGTTTTTTGCATTTTAGAAGCTTCAAGAATGTCAGAAAAATGTAAATATGGGTCCAGAGGAAATAACTTTCAGTACCTATTCCCAGAAAAACATAGACGAGAAACGCCAGTATAGCAAGAAAAATGGGACCACAACCCATTCTTACAAGACAGATCATTTCCTTGGGGAAAGCAGGCTTTCCAGTTACAAAAAAAAAACACTTCTGGGCAATGGTCAATTGTTGAAAAAGAAACTGCAACGACGCAGACCATTTCGTGACGACCGTCCCCTTTTGCACTGGTACAAGGGTTTCGTGAAAAGACGCTCAAAAATTGTACAATGGGTATAACAAAATTGAACCCCAACTATAATCTATAAGGGCATCGATAAAAAAGGAGAGTATTAGAAACTGGTTCCGTGAAGCCAAACATTTTTATAATGAAGAGAGGCTACCACACACTTTAGAATTCCCAAACAGAATTTTCTGTTGTGATGAAACAACTTTCTTCCTTTCTCCCAAAAAATCGGGTTTTAGTGCCAAAAGGGTCGAAGTCAGTTTACAATTTAATAGCTTCATGGACCACTTTAGTAATGGAAAATGCTGCTAGCTCACTGCCACCACCCAGCGAATTCCCAAGAGTGTTGCAGATTCGGTGCTAAAACAACGGCACACAAGCTGATCTGAGAATGGGTGGATGTCTGGGAAGACGTTCTACCAATATGCCGCAAACATATTCTATCCCTGGGTAATAAAGGCAGGTATTGATTTTTCCATTTAACTTTTTGTCGATAGCCGCTTTTCCCACTTGACCATGTCGTTGAGAGAATTTTGCAGGATAAAAAAAAATGTGTTGATAAGTCTCTTTCCGAATGCCACTCTTTTCCTACTTTATAAAAACTTTCGAAGCACTGCAGAACCAGTTGATGCTTCCGAAACTCAACAAGAGAGTTCTGAAACTGAAGTCAAACGCCGAATTCGATTGCATGAACTGGAAATGTCAAAAAACAAACTTACTTCTTTGGAGGAAATTGGAATGGAGATATTGTGGACGAGAGCTTATTTTACATTTGGAGCAAGTTGAAGTTCCAACCCGACAAATTCCCAGCAAACAACGTACAGATTGAAGACAATAATAACGATTTATTTGAAATGCGAGATAACAATCTCTACGTTAAGCATCAATTATTAACCACTCTTGCTTCTCAGCGGAAGCGGAAGCTTACGATATAAATGAAGAAATGAGCACAGATATCCACAACAGTATAAGAGAGTCAATAATATGTTGTAGCAACATCAGTAACAAAATTTACAGCGGCAGCAACAACAACTACAGCGGCAGCAGCGACAACCACAGAAGCAACAGCAGCGAATTGTGTACCTCTCAGTTATCAGTTTCAAATCTACACTTTTTGGCTCCCAACATTTATTTCAAAATAGGACACGGGAAAAGATTCCTGCTGTGACAACTTCCGATAAATAATGGTAAAGCCGAGAAACTCAGAATTTCAAAAAAGGATGAAAGCGAGACTAAAAAGGTAAAGAGAAAAGTTACAAGGAAGTGGTAGTGCTGCCGAAGACACAGAAAGTTGAGTTTACAATCTATGCGAACAGGAGGACCAAATAGACACGATTAAATGCATTAAATGTAATATACGGCAGCACGAGAGATGCATACAACATACATACCTACACAAATAAGTATTTGTATTTGCGTTTAATATGTTCGATTATTGAACGTAATAGTTCCTGCTTTCAGTCTTTTGGACTTTAATTTGATTTTTTTTTATTTTAATGTCGATTTAAGTTTTCCGTATTTGTACGTAATAAAATGATTATTTAAATGCTTTACAGTTATTCATACTTTAGCGATTTAATTATAGACAATGACTGGTACTAAAGTGTGTCAATTACTACTGGCACATACGTTTCTTTCAGCTATCAAATACTGGGACATTTTACAACGAAAACAAATTAAACGTTCAGTACAAAAATAATAAATGCCTAGTAGAATGGCTTGTTGTTCAGTAGCATAGTTTGTAATTGTATACAAAACCTAAAATCTATTGAATATGTCTGATCAGGTCAGGTCTGGAAAGTCCCGAAAAAGAGCTTACGCAGAAATTTAAAATTATTTACTGTGCTTTTATTTGATTTTTTCTGTGCAAATTTGTATGAAAATACTGTGTGCTCTATAACGAGTGTAACAAACTTCGAGGGTAGAAAGAATAGGTACTTAAAAATATTTTGAAAATCCCTAATGAACACATGTCCAAAAATGGAAACTAAATGAGCTACAGGGGGTTCAAATTTCTTAAAGAAATGTAATATCTGCTTCTGTCGTTACATTTTCAACTCTTTTGTTCTATTCTTGAGAATTTTCACGCCACTTCGATATTAGCAACGATTTACTGTTACAAAGGTGGCCGATAATTTTATTTTTAAAAACGCAGATTACCCACCATGTTACACAAAATTATTTCTCTCTGAAACTATGCTTTGCACGAGAAAATCAAAGAGATTTTTTTTCTTGTAAATAAAACAAAGATTCAAATATTTTGCAACATATCTGTGTACGCCAGTAGCGTAACTGAGATTCGGTAATAAATGTGGTCTCCCCACCTGATAGTGACGCCAATGGTGAGAGGACGGAATTCCCATTTTTTAAGTTAGTAAAAAACTTCAATAATATTATACCCTAAATTTCAAATGAATAGCTCTGGTAGTAGTTAAATAAAATAAATGCACTTTGTTGGTAGGGTTAGGCCTAGATTAAAGTACTACTCTCAAATATGTAGTTAGGGACTTAGGATGTTCTATTTTTAGGGAAATGCGTATAGGCTCAAGATAGGGAAGGACGGAGGTACGCGTCCAACCAGTCTTCGGAGAACCTTATGACGATGATGGTTGTTTCACAAATGTATTATAATACATTTGTGAAAGAAAACCCTTCCAATATTGTTTCAGCAATTGCAGTCCTTCTTCAGATGAATACAAGTTCGTACTAAAGTACAACATAAAATTTTAGTACGAACTTGTATTCCTCTGAAGAAGGACGACAACGTCTGTAACAATTGTATGGATTTTCTTACTAATATATTTATGAAACAACCAAGTGCATTTACCTCTTTTATTTAACTAGTTCAATTATGTTTCACCAAGTTCCAAGCGAGACCTCTCTCAATTATAAATAGCTCTGGTAGTTTTCTAGATATTAAAAAACCATATTTTTCCAGAAATTTCAACAACCTGTATCTCGTTTTGTCGACATTTTTGGACATTCGTTGATCAGGGCTTTTCGCATTATAATTAAGTATTCTATCTACTCTCGAAGTTTGTTACACTTGTTTTAGATCACCCTGTATAGGGTGTTCATGAACGAAGTAGCATAAAAGTAGTTAGAAAATGAGAGCCTCAGGCCAGGCCATCGAGTTCTCCAGGTGCCATCGAGTTCTTCGGCAGTGACCTTGAAAGAGACCAGAGGCTGCTGAAGGAGTCGTTGCGTCATCCGAAGAAGTGTCTTCAGCAGCGGCATCTGCAGCAGCCTCTGGTGTCTTTCAAGGTCATTGCTGAAGAAGTGTGCATGTCTTCAGCAGTGTCTGGTGTCTTTCAAGGTCATTGCCGAAGAAGTGGGCATGTCTTCAGCAGCGTCTGGTGTCTTTCAAGGTCATTGCCGAAGAAGTGGTCTTCAGCAGCGGCCAGGCGCATGCGCCGAGGCTATTCCTCAGGTCAGTCCACCCAGTTCTTCGGCAATGACCAGAGGCTGCTGAAGAAGGGCCTCTGGTGTCTTCGGGGCCTTTGGTTGTGGCTCAGGCGCCTGCGCCGGGGCTTAAAAAGTGCGCGTGTTGCTCATTGTTGCGCAATGGAAGAATGTTCTGGAAATGCTGATGCAATAGTACGCAGATGTTGCAGAATTAATGTTTTTTCTCCTTCTACGTGTTTACCAGAATACGTTCTAAGTTTTGAAGGAAAATAAAAAACTGTTGAATTTATATTTTTACGCCAATATAATAATTAAAACAATAACTACAATTTGTATAAATAGTAAGCATGCATTTACTATAACGCTAAACATATTTAACCTATAAACAAATAATGAGAATATATTAAAAGGTTTAATCTTTTCCTGTTTTACAAAACTGGCAGTCTTTCTGTAGTGGTGGAGGACCATCAATAGTGTCGCAATCATATGTTGTTGACTCGAATCCCCAGTGATGGTAGCAGTAAGTGTATGCATGAGAACTTATATTTTTCTTCTGCTCTTCGGTTAACATACCCAGTTCGACACATCTGCGTAAGTCTGACGGATGTACGTAATATTCTAGGAATTCCTTGGGCAGTTCGGCTATGTGTGTGGGATCCATTAGCAGTAAATGCTCACCATTGTTAAAGAACTTGCCAATGGCTTTCCCCACACGTTTTCGCAGTGTTAAAGTTTGCTCTTGTGGTTGATGTTCTTGTAATTCTGGCGGTTCCAGGTATTTCAGGATCCAGTTCCGCAGCAGTTGAGCGTTAACTTCGGAACAGATGGCGCTGCTGTTTGCGTAATGCTGAATGCAAGGTTCAATAACACGGGAATTTTCTTCTCGAAGTTTCTTTAGCGAGGGGCAGCAGTTGAGCGAATCCAAGTCGAAACACTCGACGTTGTCGGGAAGCACGTTTTTCAACCAAGACACTTTATCTTTACCCTTCACGTAGATCCTATCACAATCGGCCACCGATGACTTTAACTTCGATCGGATGTCGTCGTAGTTCTCCGTGCCACAATTCCAGCTCAAGCCGTGGTAGAAACGTGTCAACCAATGAGCTTGACGTCTGTCACACTCCCTCAACTGGTTCAGGTCGAATGGTGGCTTGAATACCCAGTGGTAGTTGCTGCCGCCGCCGCCGCCTCGATGATTCAACGCAATGAGTGAAACTTCTTTGAATATTAATTCACCGACTGCAGTCATGAAACCCTGAACGTCCGCGACGTACTCCATGGTTGACATGCGAACAAACCCAACGCGAGACTGGAGCGCTCGGTGTGCTTGTGCGACTTTTATACCAGGCGTTTGACAGAGCCGGTGGAGGGGGTATACTCGACGATGCGGTCATGCAGGATGAGACAGTAGGCGGTTGTGTTGGCGGGGAAATTTTCGCTCGACTCAAATTCCAGACGAATGTCCACAGGACCGGACTTGATGCTTTCCGACTGCTTTGATGCGTCAATGACTGCGAGTGGGGCTCGATTCTTGAACTGTCCCCTGCCGTATAGCGGCTCGCCAACTTTTCCATAGTACGAGCACTGAAAGTTCTCATACATCTCATACAGTAAGGCGTATTTCCCGGTGGCGAAATCCAAATTGAGATTCTCGTAGGGGAACGATTCAGAGTTCAGATGTAGTTTGATGTTTGTCAGATTGCAGTGGTCAAACTGGCTCGAGTCCGTGATCGCATTGCCCTTGCGATTCGTCTGGAAGGCCACAATGACGTAGCGCGGTTTCTCCAAGTGCGTTGCGGTCTTGATTGCCCACGTCTGTTTCGTCGCTTGCGGCAACAGCGGATACTCGTAAAGTTCCCAGCTGCGAAAGCACAGTTGAAGCGTTCTCTCCTCTTCGACGATCTTGAGGAGATTTAGACGTTCCAGATCGGAGGGGTAGACATACGGTACCCTCCAATGCACCTTGCTCAACTCGATCCTGGTGTTTGCTGCGTTACCCACGAAGGCGTTCCTATCGCTCTTCGAGCGATTCAGAATGAGCTCGTGACGCACATTCAACAGCACCTTGTGGTAGTCTTCTAGGAATCCGAGTAGGATTCTTCCCGGGATGCACACGTTAAAGTTCCCGTTCGCGTCAAGCACATGGGTCGGCGCATCACCGGTCGTCGTCCAGCCGGCATTCTCCAGCGCACGCGCCTCACCCTCATTCAGAGAAGCTATACCCTTTAATGTGCTCGTGATGCCCACGTTCTTCGTTCGATCCACCTCCACTCCGTTGATTTCGTAGCGGACGTCGTCCAGCAGGAAAGTGAAAGCGTTGTTTGTGAGAGCGGCAGCGGCCCCCTCACCCTCACCCGTCACGAATCTACCTTCCATGTAGATGCAACTGAGGTGCGGCAGTATGTATGCGTCCTGTTGCTGCACTGGTATGCGTATTTCATCGTTGGCGTTGAATGTCGTCGACACGTACGGTTGATGCACGTGCACCTCTACGCGCCGTGCGGACTCGTCCAAAACAGCACCGTCCAGAACACGAAAAGTATCCACGTTTATGTTTGTCATCTTCAATAAAGTTCACGTGACAGACCGATGACGTAAGACAGTGAGAAGTAAATATACCTCTCAACCAAGCCCACAATAAACTCTTCTTGGTACTCAAGTCCTCTTCCTCCTTTGTTTCAGTCGATATCCCAGGGACGTCAATATTGCTTTGCTATCAGTGCTAAGCTGGCGGATTTGTCGATGAGCTTTGTTCGCGTGGTGTACAGCTGGACTGTTGCTTGTCTGCTGCTGCTGCTCTGACTTACAAGTGATGCCCGTTCCAACAACGTACCCGCTTATATACCTGTTTCGAAAGGCTATGCCCATAATGCTCGCTATAATGCGTCCAAGCGAGTGTCCTCCCTTGCTATTTATAGTCTCTTTATGTGCAACCGGACAATTATCTCTTCACCGCGAAAATTAACCAGTGTGCCGTTTTGATCGACAATGCGCACCGTCACGTTGTCTATACTGTTGAGAGTGATGGGCAGGTATATTACGTTGCTGGGCACCTCAACAATCTTGTAACCGGGCGGCACGAGGGGGAAAAATTCGTGTACGGTGTGGACTAAGTTACCATTTACGTACGATCCGGTGGTGATGTTGCACTCTACGCGTATCACGTCCACTTTCAGTATGCTGACGGGCAAGTCCGACTCGTGCCATCTATTCGGTGCAAGTATGCGTCTATTGAATCCAAGCAGAGAAGCCAAACAGTTGTCTCTGTCAAAGTTTATCTGTTTCCCGAATTTAATTTCGCACTTCAGGGTGCTGTTGTTGGCGCGCAGAATAAAGCTGGTATCACCTGAGGGTAAATTGTTGCGCAGGTACTCGTTCAGGTCTTCGATCTCATATGAACCAGTGGGTATGGCGAGTTCCGCGTCACCGCTACCATAATAGAACTTATTGTTTGATTCGTCCACGTTCGGCACCGAGTTGAAGGTTTGGAACAGTACAAGCCCCAGCACGTAGTTGCCGTCCTCCAATTCGATAGGTGGGAAAAAATTGCTGCTCAAGACCGAACTGTTTCCCGTCAACGACACCGTCAGAGACTTGGTGGTGGTCATGATCCGCCGTTGTTGTACAAAAACTTTAAGCACAGGTGTCCACAGATGGGTGAGTTGAAGCTCTGCTCCCAGTCGTGATTGTACTGTATGGTGGTGGTGCGGCTACCGAGGTATTTAACGAGTTCTGCGGGCGGTCGCAGGTTGCCAAAACTGTCAAAGTAGAGGACGCGCGACCCTCGCTTTATGTACGCTACCCAGTGGGTGCCAGGACCGCTTGCGTCATCCAAATTGACGATAGCTGACTCGTTGCGTTTGGGTTTCCCCGCGGGCAAGCCGTTGCGCATGAACACTCCCCGGAAGTGGGGAATTTTCAGATCGATTGAAGCGTACTTGTTTAGATCGATGTCGGTGAGTGGTCTTCTCGGTAGCCTCAGTAGCGGTTTTTTGCCGGCGCCAAGTACAGACCCAAGCCTTTGCGGTATGGTTTCAGGTAGAGTCCGCTTCCCGGTTTACCCATAGCAATGGCCTCCATGGTCTGATTGTGGCGTTGATGTTCGCCTAGCTCTTTTCGGGCCTGTGAAGCATCGTTCACTGCCTTAGCTACACCTGCCGCCCCTCCAGCTAGCGCACTGAGAGCCGATAGACCCGCAAAAATTGGTATCAGGGGTAATATTCCACCAGTCTTCGGCACCGGGATGACGCGCGGCAACGGCTTCCTCTCTTTGCGTCGAATTACTTGCTTAGCCGCTGCCAGGGCTCTGTTCACCGCCATAACCGTATCCTTGGTGTTCTTCACTGCAGCTCGCGCCTCTCTCGTCACTCTGCCGAGCGAAATACGATCTTTGACCGTCTTCTTCTTCTTCTTGGTGCCGACACCCATACCCAACTTGACTTTAGCTTTCATTGCGTTAGTTATGGCCCAAGCAGCTGCACGTTCACCCAGAGATGCGTCCTTTGCCAAAACCCTGTGCCACGCACTGTCCGCCAGTCTTCGGTCAGCTTCGTGTCGTTTCGCGAGCTCCTTCGATTGCGAGTAGGCAATGTCGTGGGATCTGCACGCTTCGTCCGTGGGATTTATGCCCCGATCACCTCTTGCCAATCGCTCCTTAAGTTTTGTACCTGGACCACAGAAGTTGTAGCCGGGCAGGTGCAATTCCACCGGCAGTTTTCCAATCAAATCGTTTAAGAGTCCTTTCCCCTTGCGTGGTTGTCGTCGTCGTCGAAGTGGTTTGACTGTCGGAGACATACTGACTGGAGTATAAAAGGTTTCGACGCGTCTATATATACTAGTTCGACGACGATGAAGTTCGTGAAACAATCGGAGAGTTTACCGGTCATGAATGTTTGCGGCGCAGGCTTCGAGCCACCCGCCAACAAGAGACTCAAACACGGACTCCTCTTCCCCGACACCGTGAGATCCATCATCTGCGGTCCCTCGAACTGTGGCAAAACGAATTTGATTTTGTCGCTGCTGTGCGCACCGAACGGGTTGCGTTTCGAGAACGTCTACGTCTACTCCAAGTCCCTGTACCAACCAAAGTACCAACTGCTGGGGGAGATTCTGCGGGCGGTGCCGGGTGTCAGCTACTTTGCCTACGGAGATTGCGCGGACATCGTGCCACCCGAGAACGCCCTGCCCAATTCCGTGTTCATCTTTGACGACGTGGCCTGCGACAAGCAGAACGTTATGCGCGACTATTTCGCCATGGGAAGACACAAGTCCACAGACTGCTTCTACCTCTGTCAGACGTACACGCACATCCCCAAACACCTGATACGCGACAACGTCAACTTTCTTGTTCTCTTCAAGCAGGACGACTTGAACCTACGTCACGTGTACAACGATCACGTGAACACCGACATGGACTGGTCGGTGTTTCGTTCAGCTTGCGCCGCATGTTGGACATCCAAGTACGGATTCCTGGTGATAGACAAGGACAGCGATATGAATCAAGGGCGGTACAGGAGGGGCTTCGATCAGTACCTGATCATATAAAAGGGAAGCTGTTGACACAGACAGCTGTATTCGCAAACATCATGGCTGCTGACACAAGCAAGAATAGGAAGAGAAAAAAGGATCGGATGCTTAGCAAAGAGATTATCAAATCAGCTGACGCCATTCGACGCAAGTACCGCTCGCTCAAGTCGATCCAAACGAGTGCCGAGGAGCGCCTGAGACGACGCTTCCAACCACTCACCGAACCGCTGCAAGAAATGACCCGCAAACTGGACTCTCTCAAGGAACCCTCAACGCTAGCGCCCGCCCTGACGCAGCCCCCTAGTTTCGCCAACGACCTCATCGATCTGGACGGTGAAGCGGCAGCAGCGCCATCTTTCGATGACAAAACTCCGCCGCCTACACCTACTACGCCCGGTCCCAAGGTCAGTTCACACATCGAGAGACTGCTGCGCAATGAGAATCGCAGAGATTTGGACACCGTGTACGGAGTCAGAAGACAAGCCGGCGATGTCGACGACTCGTTCATGATTGGAAACTCAGCCATTCAGTTTGTCGACGACGATGTCTACGTGCAGGACAAACGGTATCCGGGCACCAGCGGTCTCTACGAGCTGCTCTTCTACAAAGACCCGCACAATTACACCAAGCGTGATTTGAACGCGTACAAGAACATAATACTGACCACGAATGCTCACAAGGTGGGATACAGGGATCAAGCTCGTACTCGGGGCACCAACAGCACCAAGTACAAGAGCATCATCAAACGATTTACAAAGGAGGGTGGTGGTGGACTGTTGATGCGCGTCACCGATAAAAACAGCGAGTACGTGTATTGGAATGACATAAATGAACTGGTTCAACGTTTGTACTTGCTGCATGCCTCCAGAGCGGCCGGCAACACCTCACACGACAACGAGATTGCGTCTATTGTGGAAGAGCTTATGGAGGAGGGGGTTATAGTATAAGAAGGGGAGCAGCAGCAGCAGCGCGAGCCTCAATCATGTCCGTGGACAAGTTCGGACGACAGCTGGTTGGACGATCCAAGAAAGCATCTTCGCAGGCGTTTGTTCTGCGCGGACCGCCTGGAGTTGGTTTCCTGCTGACCCAGTCCGGGGACTATAACATAGACAACAAGCGTCTGACCAATGTTGCTAACGCAATCGAAGACCCCGACGCTACCAATAAAGCTTACGTGGACAGTTTATTTGCAGCACTGGGACTGTCAATTGATCACGCGGTGCGTACAGGAGCGGTGGCCCCTCTCGGCCGGAAACTAGAAATAGTCGAGCAAGACCTGGAAAAGGTCAGAGATAGTGTAGCGTTGCTGTTTCGCGAACACAGTGATAGACTGCACGCGCTAGAATTAGGTTTGGCGCAATTGCAAAACGACAAATATTTGGTGGGGGAATGAATGAGAAGAAGGGGCTGATTGACGAGTTACACAAACCCGCACGACGAAACTTCCCGAGACGCAAGGTGATAATCCGCGGTTTCGACGACCTCTGGCAAGCGGATCTGGTGGAGATGATCCCGTACGCGAAGGTGAATCGCAACTACAAGTACATTCTCATGGTGTTGGACACGTACTCCAAGTGCGGGTGGGCGGTGCCCCTAAAGACGAAGACGGCATCGGATGTGGTGCAAGCGTTCGCCCCTCTGCTGCAACGACAACGATCACCGAAGAATTTGCAGACCGACGACGGCAAGGAGTTCTTTAACGCACGCTTCAAGGCTCTGATGACCGAGCACGGCATCAATCATTACTCCACGTTCACGGAGAAGAAGGCGAGTTGCGTGGAACGCTGGAACAGAACCATCAAGGAGAAGATGTGGAGACTGTTCAGTTTACAGGGCAACCACAGATGGCTCCACATTCTGCCTCAACTGGTCGGCGAGTACAACAAAACAGTGCATTCTGTGACGGGAATGCGCCCCGCTGATGTCACAAAGGATACGAAACTCAATTTTGGAGCGGCGGCAGCGGTCAGGGTGCAGACAAAGTTTAAGCTGTGGGACAAGGTGCGCATTTCAAAGTATAAGCACGTCTTCAGCAAGGGGTACACTCCAAACTACACCACCGAGGTGTTCACCATCGTCAAGGTGAAGCATACGAACCCAACCACGTACCATCTTGAAGATTACCAAGGGCAACCGATTCGGGGATGTTTCTACGAACAAGAGCTGCTGAAGACCAATTACCCCAACACATACCTGGTGGAGAAGGTATTGCGAAGGAGGGGCGATCGCATGTTTGTGAAGTGGCTCGGATTTGATGACTCACACAATTCGTGGATAGATAAGGGTGACTTGTAATAAATAAAACAGGAGTTGTTTACATAGAACATTTTTATTGAAAATATAGATAATTTATCAAATACATGCGTTTATTTACAAACTATTCTGGTCCATAATACTATAGTGCCCGAGAGGTAGTGTGTTTACACCATCATCGAGCGTGTGGCGTTTGTCATCTTCGGCACACAAACTTTTCTTGCTAATCTCGTACGAATAGAGTTCGTGATTTTTCGATCGAATCGAATTAAAGGTGGCCTGAAGTTTCAAATTGCCAAATAATACTCGTTTATAGTCGTTATGCGTCAACTCCTTGACTGCTGAACGGCCGATTCCCTTGGATTTTTTAATTTCAATAGCGTCGTCCTCGCACAGAATAGAGTACATTTTCGGTTTTAGTGCTACCAACTCTATAATAATTTTACCATCCAATTCATGCTTGAACTTGCCAATGACTTTTTTGTTTACCGGCGGAATATTGTAGGGATTCCCTGGGGGATAGCCGGAAGTGTCAAAATGATCCTTCGCATCGGCTCTAATTATTTCGTATAAATCGTCAGTGCAGCACTCGTAAATAAAACTGTCCGTATCCGTGTAACAAAGCGAGGCATTTAAATTTTTGTGTTCTTTTACATAGTCGTAGTGAAATTTGTACATCAGTTCTTTTGCCAACTCCAACACGCAAAATCCCACATAGATTGGCTTATTGAAGACTATTTCTGTCTTTTGTAATTCAATGGCCACCAAGTTCTCCGAAAATATCACGCAGTTCTTAAAATTGGGTTTTGCTATCAGAGACTTCGCGCCACATTTACCATCCCAACGCGTCACCAATTTGATGTCGCGCCGTTTCCTAATATTTTCAATTGTTTTCCCATACACTGCATTATTCATGAATTTGTACTGATCCTTTTCAAATTCATCCTTGGACTCTGTTCGTAATTTCGTGTTCAGATCTATGTACGGTTTGAGCCATTTAGACTGCTTAAATCGCAAAACTCTGTGGACCTGTTTTAACAGTAAACCGTGATTTAAACATTGCTGTAGATTTCTATAATGGATAACGTATCGAGATTTATCGTGAAGGGTTAGCATCAGTTTCGATTGGTTGGATAGGTCTGATGTGCGATGTTCTGAGCAGAAGGGGAAGTCCGCGTGATGGTCATGTATTGTTTCCGGATACTCCAGATCCACCTCTAGCGCATACCCATACTCTTGATCCCCTTCGAATAAGGTGTATTTTTCCTCCAATAGCTGCTGCTCGATCACGGCAATCTCACTGTCCTCCAACCACGCAAACCCTCCGTACGGCAGCGGTTGTGACAAACTGTGTCCGTACAGATTGTTTGCATCTATGTAGAAGAGAAATTTAGACGGTTTCGACGGATCAAAATTTTTCATATATTTGTTATTTGCTCTAGAAAATTTCTTGTTTGCCACAACCACTCCTCCTCTCAGTGAACGTTCGAAAAAATTTATCATTTCCACGTCTGTCAGCAGTTCGAGTTTGACCTTTGTCATCTTGAGCATTGCTTGAAACGTGTATCCCGCTAAAGTGAAACAGTGAAATGGATCCAACGAATACGTTTCCAAACACACGGAACGAAATTTATTCACTACATCTGTCAGAATTAATGTGTCCAGTTTGAGGTAGATGTCGGAGTAGTCTGCTAGAGTCTGACAACCAAATGTCCGCCAAACCTTCTGCGCATGTGCATAGTCCTCTTCCGTAATGTCGCTGTCGTTGAGTTTACTGTAAAAAGCATTCTTCGGTGGGAGTTCGGTTTCTTCCAGACGTTCCCACGAGTTCACGTAATCATATGGGAACACCCCCTTCCTACAAATCAACTGTAAATTTTCCGGATTGGAAAAGTATCTTCTGGTTACGTTGTACTCGTTTGGATTCAAATTCTGCGCCAATTTCTCTAAGGACGATGGTATGAAACGATACGAGTCTAAAAAGCGCATTTTAACCCCACCCATCTTTTTCGAAAACGAAATGTAATTTTCCATCGTTATGGGCAGTAGATCAATTGGTTCCGTGTCGTAGGCCAACTCCTTTATGATTAAATGTCCGTCGTAACCGCTCAAATTGTGAAATAATACGGGTACGAATCTGCAAGTTCGATATAGCAAATTGCATTGCGCATGCGCAGGTCCCCGGTACTTCCCCGTTATGTGATCGTGATCTTTCACTCGCTCTTCCAGTAAACCAAAAGGTTTCTCGCACATGTGGCAAATGTTGCACGTTTGAAATTCATGCAGCTGGATGTCATTCAATGGTTCCATACCCACGTCTCCGGTCACTATTGGCTCTATAACCGCAGCTATTTCTCGAAGTTTCGAAACAAACCAGCTGACGCAATCTTTTCCGCGATAAATCTCAAACCTTGACAGGCTATCGTCATAGTTACAAATCAGGTAAAAGGCAACGCTATACGGCTCGTGTTTCTGATATGCAAGCGTACTCGAAATGTCGGGATCATTTTTACATGCGGAAATTGGGCGGGTGAATGCTTCAAAATCACCGACGATGAGGAATGGCACCGGCTCTTTAAACCAATAATTTTGAAATTGCAAAATGTCATTATTCCCCTCCGTTGGTAGCGTAATTTTGACGTGACATTTTTTTGCCGAGCAATCTGGCATATGTCTATCGTACTTTTCCAAGGAATAAAAGGTGACTAAACACCGATCGCACACGTGAATCCGACCGTTGTGTTGTGAAAACTGAGGTGAGCATAGACGCGACATATCTTTAACCCACGCGTAATGCCCTATGCTATTATTCTCATTCGTAATGTATAACAAATTCACATGCCTTTCCCGTTTTTCCTCAGTATAATACAAAGGACCAATTACGTTACACTTATTGTCTAATCCAAACACATTAATAGATATGTTATTCTGTCTTTCAAACTTGGAAATGTCTGTCAATTTCACCGGAATGGAAATACCTGTGGTGTCCAAAACATCCGTATACTTTGGATAACTTGACACTCGATAACTATGTTCCTTTGCGGGATAGATCGCACAAACTACAGCGTGGAAAAAACAAGCCATACCTGTATTACGTACATTGACAATGGCCCTTCGTGCAGCTATTACTTCTGGCAGTGGTAAATAGCTGGACGTTCCACCACGCAGTGGATTGTATTTATTAATATTTACGGCCAACGAAATGACTTGGGTGAAGGACCAGCCACTGTTTTTCGCAGAAAATTCCACTAGCTGCAATAGTATGAATAAAAAATGTTAGTGACACGGCCCACACAAGAATTGATTTGTAAACAAGTGAGCTCGTATCGTCTTGAATTGTGAAGATGAGGTCGCGCATTGGTTTCATGAAAAAATGTACGCTTATAATGAAACAATAAGAAACATTTTATATTGTAGTCAAGCCTTAAAAGCAAACCACCCCCATATTCCGATCCCCCTCGTCGAGTCCTTTAATTTGATACCCCACATCACGTAGTTTTCCGTACGGGTAGGCATTGATTAGACTACTGTTTTCAAATAATTAGCGCTGTAGGATGTTCTACTACCGAGAACTAAGATGTTTACACATCAATAACTATATGGTCTCTTAAGATTATAAGTTGATTACGTACCTTGGTTTTAAGTTTATCCGTTACTTCCTTGTACCAATTTGCCATCTCGGACGAATCAGAGAAAGACGAAGCGGTAACTATTGTATTGCTGGAATTAAAATATTTGCACTCTTCAGCCGCAGTCTCTCCTTGTCCACACAGTTTAAATGTGCAACAAAGGCTAAAGTTGACCTTTGCTGCAGCCTCTCTCTTTAATATATTCTTTAGTCGCGTCTTAATGAGATGGTAACAATCTTCAATGAACGCATCTGGATCAGTATGACGCTTATTGATTATTAAACCGGTCCTTATTCTACTGGTAAAAGCCGAAGCGATGTCTCTCCAAATAATTCGACCAGAACGCTTCTTATTTGAATTTGATGCAATTCCAGAACCCAAGTGCCTCTGGTTTTGTATTATATTTAAACACACTTTAATATTTGATATGTTACACTCTACATGTCTGCGCTGACCGAGAGTAAGTTTATCACCAGTTTTCAAATATTTATAGTGGGTCCTGAGCATGCGCTTACATATCTTCGAAAAAGAATGAATTTGTTCCACAGACAAACTCCTTTTATTAGCACATACCTGTCAATTATTATTCGAATTAGCGCATGCAAAAATATGTGGAAACAAAGAAAACAAACTTACTTCAAATAATTTTTTCACCATATCTGATGATAGTGTCTGTATTTCAGATTGCGATTCCATCGTCAATACTGCCTAATCACTCGCACCACAAAATATTATGTCCTTTGTTGAAACTCAAAACGTAATGTCAACACTGCTTTATCACTATAGAACGGTCATAAAACAACTGGCGGATGCCACCCAATCTCACTCTATTTATACAGATTCTTATCTTCGCAGAACATTCCAGAAGAATCCTTGAGTGTTATCAATTCTAAGAATTACTTTAGTGCCGCGTGCAAATAATTTATGTATGTGTCACGTCTTATCTCCTTGTTAATCGATTGTTCCAGAAGAAACCTTGAATTTTATCGCTTCTAAGAATTAATTGAGTGCCGTGTGCAAATAATTTATGTGCCTGTCACGCCTTATCTCCTTGTTAATCGAAAGTTCCAGAAGAAACCTTGAATTTTATCGCTTCTAAGAATTAATTTAGAGTCAAAGCGGCGAGGAAGTCTTTGATCTTTATCGACAAATGACATAAATTTTTCGAATTGATAATCATGTTTATTTTGACAAGGTCTTTAAACAATCATGAGTTTATTTTTTAACGTTGTTTAATGGAATGTTCGAGAACAAAGCGGTGAGAAAGTCTTTGATCTTGCTCGATAATCATTATTCGAACTGATAACATTATGCTTAATTCGGCAGAACTTAAGTAAACATGACTTCCCAGAATAGGTCCATAGCAATATTACAACATATTTGTTCACATATTTCTTATTTTTTGCCTATATAAGTAGCTGAGGTGTACGTGGCTACAATTCAAATGGTCAAAAGACAGCATCAGTGTCGCAGTAGTGTGTAAAAATTAAGTAGTGATTGTGGCATTTACTTATTTTCGCATTGCATTATGGAAACATTAAGCGAATTAAGTCTCTGTGAGGACGGCATACCAACAGTTGATATTAAAGCACTGACAATTGATGTGCCCTATCCTATTCGTAAAATGAGGAGAGTGAAAACACGTCATGGAGATCGCATCTTAGTGGAACTTCAAGACTGTCGATGCTTTCTACCATCCAGATTCGGGATTTTAACAGAATCTGATATTTGTGAAGTATTGAAAGAGCCCAGAGGTTTAATTTTCGCAGGCGAATTAGTAACCGGACAAGGATTTAAAACGTCCAAGGTGAAATTCGTTACGCTTCCTTAAATGCACAATTTTATTTGTAATGTTTTTATGGATTAAAGCAATACATACTTACATAAATTAATTTATCTTTGTTTTTCTGGCACGGAGGGAAGTTGTCCATCATACTAATTATTGATGTCCAAAAAAAATCACGCTTCTAGCATACATTTATTGGAAAAGCACACAAACAAATATTCTAACATAATGGTGAGTATTATTTAGTAATCAATTCAATAGTTCAGTTGGTTCCCATGGAATACGGTAAATTATATAATATAATTTATTATATTAAAATACATTTTGTCAATTAAAATAATATAATACTGTTCATAATATGATTTGATAATATTATATTAAAATACATTTTATTCATTAAAATAATAAAATAGTGTAATCAAACTCGTGACGCTGCTTATACATCGTTGGCTGCAACAAGAGAAAAATCATAGTTACGAAATTATACTAGTAAACAAACAAACAAACAAGCAAACAAACAAACAAACAAACAAACAAACAAACAAACAAACGGACAAACAAACGAACAAACAAACGGAGGGACAAACAAAGAAATAACTTCATTCATTATAAACAAACAAACAAACAAACAAACAAACAAACAAACAAACAAACAAACAAACAAACAAACAAACAAACAAACAAACAAACAAACAAACAAACAAACAAACAAACAAACAAACAAACAAACGGACAAACAAACGGACAGACAAACAAACAAACAAACAAACGGGCGGACAAACAAAGAAATAACTTCATTCATTATAAAAACAATTAATTTTCCACTACTAAAATTGTGAATCACAAAATCGGCAATTTTCCACTACTAAAATTGGGAAGTCCAAAATCCACACTTTTTATCTACTATCACTGCATATTAAAAAATCTAAATACTTTACTTACGATTTACAATATTGACCCAAATGACCACAAGTTCACTGCACGATTCCAACAAAATTATCTTGGTTTCTTTCTCCATGAATAGTCCAGAAAATAAAACATTTTCGGTTTCCGTTGCCATGTGCGATACAATTCCGCACATAATCATTTTGGGTTGGTTCTAAAGATATAAAATAGTTTACAATTATGGAACAGATACGTGAGCTTTTTAACTACATATAATGAAATTATAATTAATGAGTTTTATAAACAGAATGCTTGAACAATAAAAGAAATGATTACTGCAAATGGACTTACTTTTAAATTTTCCGGTAAATTTTGGAGGATAAAATGGTACAATAAAATATCTCCAACATCATCTTGGCCAATTACAACATCCATATTGGGAAACTAACTTTTACCGCACCTATTCCGTGGGAACCAACTAAACTATTGAAGTGATTACTAAATAATAATTCTCGCAATTATATTCGTTCTATTTATCTCCCAGCTTTTGCCGAGCTTGCAAAATTTTGGTAACATGCAGAAGTTATCAAAAACAACAATCAATCGAGTGTTTATGTTTCTGGCGGTGGCCTTCAAACTTTTTATGTTCTAGAATGATTTTATTATAATAATACAAACAACAGGGTATAAAATAATCTCGATCATCTTGTAGAGTTTGCGACATATTAAGTGCACATGTACTTATTAGCATGCAGAATGTGGGAGTCAAACCAAACAAATATACATTTCCTGTCGGCAAAGTTGAAAGGTTTTTCTAGAACGTTCTTAGCTATTAATATTTCATCATAATAAAAACAATAAATCATAACATCTCTTATCGACTTCGAATCTATTGTTTCTTTCTCAAACTTTGATAACAATATTTATTTAGTGTAAACAATTACAAACGTTGGAATTTCCGAGAAAAAACATTAATTCTGCAACATCTGCGTACTATTGCATCAGCATTTCCAGAACATTCTTCCATTGCGCAACAATGAGCAACACGCGCACTTTTTAAGCCCCGGCGCAGGCGCCTGAGCCACAACCAAAGGCCCCGAAGACACCAGAGGCCCTTCTTCAGCAGCCTCTGGTCATTGCCGAAGAACTGGGTGGACTGACCTGAGGAATAGCCTCGGCGCATGCGCCTGGCCGCTGCTGAAGACCACTTCTTCGGCAATGACCTTGAAAGACACCAGACGCTGCTGAAGACATGCCCACTTCTTCGGCAATGACCTTGAAAGACACCAGACACTGCTGAAGACATGCACACTTCTTCAGCAATGACCTTGAAAGACACCAGAGGCTGCTGCAGATGCCGCTGCTGAAGACACTTCTTCGGATGACGCAACGACTCCTTCAGCAGCCTCTGGTCTCTTTCAAGGTCACTGCCGAAGAACTCGATGGCACCTGGAGAACTCGATGGCCTGGCCTGAGGCTCTCATTTTCTAACTACTCATAAATGCTACCAGTCAATCTAGAAAGTCATTTTTATGCAACATATTTTTCTGGTGATTTTAATGCACCAGATAATTTTCCTTCAATCGAAATTGAAAGTATTCTCAACGCATCGTGAATTACATCAACACTTAAAATGCAATCACTGGAAAAGTGATCATCACTGGGATATTTATGTCAAATCTATAATCACACACAAATGAATTGAATGCTAAAAGAATTTGCTCCAATAGTTTTTTTGATGCTTAAATCGTATCTATCAAGTATAATATAAATAAAATTTTGCAGCACGTTATTTTAAATTATTGTTCATTGTAATTAACTTTACTTGGATGTCTAGACCTTTATTCTTAATTACAACGCTCATACTGTTTGTCTATAAATAAATTATTGTTTTAGCTATTAATCAACAAGTGTGCCAATTAGGCACACAATTTGTTTCTAATGAATATAACCGTAGAAATGAAGAAATTATTACACCCACTGGCATTTTATCTGCGATACATCAAATTTATTTTATTGACCGGCTACTTCCTTTATGGCAAATTTGCATGCCTTACTAGCATTTCTCGGCGAAGGAGAGCGAAAAATAATAGAATGCATTCTATATGAACTGGTGCTATACTAAATAAAGGATACCTACTTTACTAGAGTATCTTTCAGACGGTAGCTCAACGCACGACGTGAATTTTTTGAACAAATTCTAACTACTTCCCTATTTCCACATAGTTTTCGTCATTTATACAATTTTAATGAAGTATCAAGGATTTAAAGGTGCGTATCCACCCGCACTCACGAACAGCTCGCGACCGCCCAACATTTTGTGCCCAAAATGTATACGTTAACATTAGCGTAGCTTATCTTTTTCATGTCGATCTCGTCAACATTTCTGTTGGCTGTCGGTAACTTCTAACGCTCAAAAGATATGTTCACCAGAAATCAGTTTGTTGTAGACGGTTGTGGTCGCGTTTCTATGCAGACGCCAACGTGTAACTGCCCGCGAATTGTTTACGAATTGTGTGCGAGCTGATCGCGAGCAGGGTTTATAACTGTGTACGAACTGCTCGCAATATGTTTTCCAGTTGATATGAACCTTAAGAGCCCGCCACACAGGAATTTTGGGAGTACGGTAGACGTTTGCCTGTTTGCAAATATTACAAAAACTATAAATGATATGACATTGTTTTTCATTGCAAACAGTCCTAAAATACAAATCTACTATTGCTATTTTGAAATTTGTTAAAAAATATAGAAACAATAAACAAAGTCGCATGTTACAAGTGGCGAAAATCTGCTTTTTATAGAACCCAATGAAACTTTCCTGAAAAGAAAATCTCTGGCTTGTAAGAAGATTTAAAATTTTCAATATAGACCGAAAAACAGAAAAGTTATGAGTAAACAGCGGTACCCTTGCACTCGGAGTTTTTCGTCGTAGCTCGTGCTCTCGCCTGTCTTTCGGCTACTGATCAAAGTCGCTCAGCTAAGTCAGCCAATACTGAAATAGGAAGTGCGCGTAACAAATTCATTCTCAGTATTAGTTTGGCCGACTAGTTCCCAGCTTTTCTAGATAATTTTTTTTTCTAGATAATTGTTACTCATCATTTATGTGCAGGTATGTATATACATTGCGCTCTACTACGTGAAGTATTTTTCAAGCTGTAATTGCTTCACCGCACCCCTGAACCCCACGATTCTTAGTAAATTGGTGTGTCGGACTTTTAAGAGATTTCCAGTTTTCCAGAGCCCGAGTTCGAACGGTTTTCTTATATTACATCCGAAAGTATACAGTTCCGACTTAATTCCCGATTAAAACCCTTTTGGGTCTTTATGAAATGAACAAGGTATTAAAAAAATTAAAAAATTAATACATTGTTGGCATAGGTTTCAATTTAAAACAGCAGGTTTACGATCAATTTAAATGTCAATAGGCTCAACATTTAATTTTTTTTCTATTTTGACAATGACAATCTACATTGTCAGTAAAAATCCGTGATATCTATAAGTGGAATGTGCAATGTTTGGCAGTCAACTAATTTTCTGAAATTACCACTGACAGTGAAAGATTAATTAATTTCCTGTGAAACTTCTGGAGGATTTTTATATTACTTAAAGAAATCTGAAAATTTGACCTTTCACACCTATTTTGACATGTAAAAATTGTTGTAATGTATTGTAAACTTATGAAAGATCTTTGAATTCCCTGGTATTACGATGTACAATTAGAAACACAAAATAAATAGTAGATATCAAATTAGAAAGTGTTCTTGACTTTCTTGAAATCGGTAATTCTGATCGCCTGACCCCTTGATGCACAAAAATGAAATTTAAAAGTAATTATTTTATACGTACATAGGTAAAATTCATTGAAACTAATTACGATATTATTTGGAAAATGATGCAGTATTTTCACAACAAATTATTACTGTAACTTGAGCAGTAGACTCAGGGTTAAAACGCTAATTGATACCTACAGGTACCCTCCGTCGCACAATTGCCAGAAAAAAGTCGAAATTTTTAGAATAAAGTTGAAAGTAGTTTTATTTTTCTTTTGCCCAACTTGCTCAGAAATCGACGAAAACTGGTTTCCGGAAAGACTAACCGTGTTCTATACTAAACCAAGAGTAAAAATAGCCTACTTGTTGAAAAAACTACCCCTAACTTTGTGAAATCTGATGGCCGCCCTGTATTTTATAAAATATTTTTCTTTCTTATTTATTAGGTAAATTCTAGGTTGTAATAAATCGTGTTTTACGATGTTTTACGGGAGAATCGAAATATTTAAAGCAATGTGCAGGGTGCAATTAAAAATAAGAAATTCGGACCCATTTCCTGTCGAACCGAAAGTGGTTATTTAATGCCAAAATATTGTAATGTCACCCTACATTTTTACATATATTACGGTGACGGAAACAGAAAAATAAATGAACATTGCATTGCAGTAGGTATTAGCAAAACCAATATTTTTTAAATGGAATGCCGCCTATATACTAGACGAGAAGAAGAAACGGATAAAAAATACTAAAACTGACTTTATGCGACAAGATTCAAAAATTTATATTATAGGATATTTTAAAATGAACAAAGAGTCAAATTAAAGTGTTTCAAATTAACAATAGACAACATACAACAAACAAACAAACAATTAATGAAATATGAAGTAAAAAATTCGTTAACATAATCACTTTTTACCCTTTGGTAGTGTATGTACTATCGGTGCCAAAATTGGTCTTACACTTTAGGGTTCAATTCCGCTTAAAATGCCATAACCAATTACATTCTGAGGTAAAAAAACCTTAGCAACTGTCCGCCAATTAAAGCTTTGAAGGCGGATCTAAACGATTTTATTTGAAAATTTGAATGACAACAAACGTATTAGCCTTGCACTAGTAAACAAAGGGCAGCAAAAAATAGATAAATAATCATGTTCTTTTAACGAAAAATCACATCGCTTATGGGGGGCGGGGCCGGCATAAACGATTCGCGTCGCAAGCTGGAACACCACTTTTGGAACTTTTAGTACATAATAATTGAGTTCGTCACTACCATTATTATAATATAATATAGTACTTTTTAATGCATTTTCGGAAAAATTTTCTTACCATCATCAGAATGCATTTCTACGTATTATTGATAATAAAATATAAAAAAAAATTAAATGTTGCCTTCTACATTGATCCACTTTATTATTATGGGCATTGCACAGATGCTTGAATTTTTCTAAGTTTAAAACTTTAACAATCTATGTCCTATTCACTTTTAATATCAACGAATAAGACCACTTGCACTTACTTAATCTGCAGTCGTCAAATTAGTCATTTAAAAAATTCGTATTGTAGCATACCGAGGTTGCTGTGAAGCGGAAAATGCCAAATTTACATTAACTTGCCAAAGAATCGTGTATGTATTGTACGTTTCTATAGCAACGTTTGTTCAAGGACTGCTTTCAATGTACACTTATCTAAACTAAATTGTTTAATGCTACGTACTTCCTATGAGTTTCTTCGCAGTTGCAGTACCTACAGTATTCCAACTCTCGAGTTATGACTATTATTAAGTCAGATGAATGAAAACGATCGCCCACGGCTCGAGTTTAAAACTTTCACGCTCGTTAATAATAACCACCATAAGTCGTTCGTTCACTAATATACTATTGTGCCATGACCACATATAATATTATATTTGGGGGATAAATATACATTCTCTTCGGGAATATCGAATAAATTCGATTTTTATAAACCAACATCGACGTTCAGTATTTCGTTAAATATCAGTTCTTCAAGAATTTTAAGTTTTAGAGTTCCATTAATTTTACTGGAATGAAAATGAGATATACTTTATACTTAAGTAATTGAGGCAGAGAATTAGAAGTCATTTAGACCCAAGAATAATCGTGTAAATAAGCCGAACTTAATCGAATAGGAAATGTACGTTACAGCAGGCAAGGTCCCATAAATTCATGGCATCTCTTTGTACCTGTCAGTGATTTCGCCTGATGACCATTTTACTGGTAAATACAGTTGTATGATTTAGTGGTATTTACAATCAACCATCATGATTTTTAAACTCGCCATTTATTATAATCCAAAAAAACACTAGTCGGGAGTTAAATCAATATCATGCAAAATTCTAAGGTTACTGAGATAGATAGCAAAAGAACGATAGTTTATTTTATTATAAGTTTTGTCACAATTCACAAATGATAAAAATGATTTCTCGTAGTATACAAAAACTTTTATTTAGTTCTATAATTCAATGCTTGGCAGAGTACTTCAGTGGCGGCTCGTGCCATTTGCCGAAGAGGAGGCTACAATTCTTTGGAGGGGGAATTTCTTTGTTTAGCAGGTTTCCACATAACCCAAGAGGTACTGCTAACTATGCGTTGACCTATTAAGGGGGTCTCACCATAACAGCAATACAAATTCTGTATAATTATCGCGATTACCCAACTCAGTTGTCTCATTGTGCCCTCGAAAAGCTAAATCCTGGGAAAAATATTGTAATATCAACCAACCTTTTTCAATCAGCGCCAGCGCGATCTTCTCTAACCCGATTGTTATATGAAATTATCGAATTCTTTCTCCCACTATCCATAGCCGTGGCAATCTTATGCCCGGAAAAAGTTTAATTTTGCAAGACGCTGAAATGTATTCGACTGAGCGCGGTAATTTTTTAAGTCAGCGAAACCCGTTTTAGACCATGAAGTATATTCCGTTTGGGTGGAAAACAATAAGCACAGCCAACAAAATAATTGTTCCCTTTTCGTAGACCCCGTTCACATTTGTCATACCAAGCATTATTAAAACCGCGATTTAGTCGATCGTCTGAAGATTTTAAGGTTTGTTTCTATATTTAATAGATTAAAATAATTACTCACCAACCAGTCAACATCCTCACAATTTCGTATTTCTTTTAGCCTGTCCATTTTATGAAACTGCACAATTGCACTTAATCAAATAAAAAAATTACGGAACTAGAAACCAGAAAGGTTTATTTAAATAACCCCTTTCTAGCAAATCATACTCGTATGTTGCTAAAGAAATGCGGTAATACAATCTATACCGAGTGTTCTCGAAGACCAATGGAGGCTGAGTTCCGTTGGTAGCTTAGATGCCAGTATTAAATAGCACTTAAATAGGTGCATGCAGCATCGAGCCGCCTCTACGACATATGTACAGGTCCGTGAAGTTAGCCTCGTTATTTTCGATATGTACTAGGTGTTTTAGGGTGTGTTTTGGTATCGCAGAGGCGCGTAGCCTCCTCGGTATATATGGAGGCCTGCAAATAGGCGCAACTTAAATAAAAGTTGTGTCCATACGAGAAGCGCAACTAGGGTTGCATGTACGGATGCTTTCTAGTTTGAATCTAAATTACACATACATTATTGATGATTAATACATGAAAATTTGAAAATAAAATGCGAAAGAAAAATAATAACCTATTAATCAATAAATGAAAATATGAAGGTGAAAGATATAAAAAAGTGTAATTTCTAGAAAATTGATGGGGAGGCTTAGCCTCCCTTGCCTCCCCTGAGGAGCCGCTACTGGAGTACTTGCCCGAGGAGTAGCTGTTCGAACGGTCCAGCACCACTTATCGATAAAAATTACTATCAACCGTATACTTTGTATGATGAGTCTTTGCGTGTGTATAAAATTAGTTAAGACATACGCGCCTACTGCTAGCCCGTACCATTCCTTAATACAAATGTAGCGACGTATGTCATTTGGTTGTAAGACATACGTCTCATAATACAATATTGAGCGGAACGCAAATGAGACTGTATGAAGTGATGTCGAAGCGTCATTCAGCTTTACAGTTCATAGGCGTGTGGTATAGGTACCTACTGTCAAGTAAATGTCATAATATGGAATTAATTTTATAAACTTTTTATAATGTTTTACCGTGTTTCTGATGCTTTAAAGATTAGCTTGTGTACAGTTTCCAGCATCAAAGTACGTTCAGAAAGAAATGAGCCTTTGCTTAGTCCAGGAAAATCCCGGCTGCGAATGCCAAAAAATGGAAATTCGTAATGTTATACAGGGTGGTCACTTTTACAATGTACACCATTGGAGTCTTCTAAACCAGAAGAGATTCAGAGTTGGTCAAATTACAGAAAACGTGCACTTTTTCCACGCCCTTTAAGGATCTGAAAAGAAATTCTGGATAGCTCTCGTTGTTCCTGAAATATCCTGAAAAGAATTGAAGTATTGCATTTTCTTATTTCTTCCATATATTATTTATTACTTGAGCAAATGTAATGCCCTTAGGCAGGTTTACATAAGTAGGTATGGGCTATCCACTGGATGTTTCAAAATTTGTCTAAGCCTACTACATCTTTGAGTTTTCATAATCATGGCAACTAGATTTTGTAGATAAGGAGTGAAATTAGTGTTCCAGAAAGTTAGATGACCCATGTGCGATACATCGTTGAAATTGTATTTTTTTTCTCTACCCAACCTTATGAAAATCCAATATGGCGCCCATAAGGAATTCAAAAGTTGACCATGAAAACTTGAAGATGTAGTAGGCTTAGACAAATTTTGAAACATCCAGTGGAAAGCCCATACCCATTTATGTAAACCTGCCAAAGGTCATCACATTCGCTTGAGTAATAAATAATATATGGAAGAAATAAGAAAACTCAATATTTCAATTTTTTCAGGATATTTCAGGAACAACGAGAGCTATCCAGAATTTCTTTTCAGATCCTTAAAGAGCATGAAAATGTGCAACTTTCTTACCATTTGACCAACTCTGAATCTCTTCGGGTTTAGAAGATTCCAATGGTGTACATTGTAAAAGTGACCACCCTGTATACAACATGTATGCACAAGGTAAGTTTATTTTTTACTCACTAAAATCTAGAATTACATCACAAAATATATCTTAAAAATCTAAGTTTCTTTCATTTCTTCTTCTGCTGGTGCCATACCTACTAATTAATATATGATGTAACAGTTAAATTACCATATTTATATCTGTACCTGAGCAAAATAAAACACACGCCACTGCTTGACAATACACTCGACCTTGAAATGATTTGTATCATATGTAAGCAGTTGTGACGCACGCGCAAAGATCCATCATACAAACTGTATGTTGCTGCGATCACTTAGCAGGTTTGACACTACATCAGACCTCGAGACGCTTATGGGAATCAAGAAGCCTTGACAATCATTTTCCCGTGTCCATTGGATTAATATTAATAATAATAACATGTTCCTAATTGATCAAGCGAATAAATTCAAATAAAATATTAAAGCCATTACTGAATCGAAATTTTAAATTTTATCAACTAAAAAGATTATTGGTTGATCGTTGACGTAACAGATGTCGATATTATTTAAATAGTTGAGTATTAAAAAATGTATTTAATAGATGGAGGATGACGGCTTAGGGCCTCATCCAGTAGCTGTGTAAGAGAATCTTTCTTCGTTCACATATTGTCAATACATTTTTTAGTACCTAATAACGTTAACGATTATACAGGTGGGGAAAAATTAAGACATAAATTCATTATTTCTACAAATAAACAGTAAAACGTTTTGTCGAAATCGAGGTTAAGTGTAAATTCTCAGGAAGAGAACAAAACAGTCGAAAATAGTAAGTAATAATGCGAAAGCAGATGTTTACTATAGTTTCTTAATTAGTTTTCGTTATGTCAAAATGGAAGATTTCTGTGCAACCGAATATGCATATTATTGTGTCTATTTGTATACGGATCTTGTAATAATAATGCTCGTTTTGCATCCCGAGAATACCAACGTACGTACCCAGGAAGACAGCAGCTACCTCAGTATTTAGCTCTATATTTCAAATATTACGAAATACCGGATCAACAGCTTTTCGTAATAATGGTGGTGTTAATGATGGACGAGACAATGAGTTCTTCACAACCCAACAATTAGCACTCGACGCATAGCAGCACAACTACAACTTTCTCATAACTTTGTTTGGCGGGTCCTGCGCCTCGAGTGCTACATCCACGTCATGTCCAGCGTGTGTAGGCTGTGCAACCAGGAGATAATGAACAACGTTTTAAATTTTTATTAACTCTGGCTATTACATCTGGCTGCGAATGATCCGAATTTCATTACAAACGTATGTACTATGGTCTGTTGAAGCCCAATTCACCATAAACGGCATTAATACTATAAATAACCATCACGTCTGGTTTCTCGAGAATCCACATGGCATCATTCAAACTGGATTTCAACAGCGCTTCAGCGTTAATATTTAGGCTGACGTTTTTAACAACCATGTGTTAGACATGGAAATTATAAATGACAGTTTAAATGCAGAACAGTTTGTACATTTTCTTGATAACAGGGTTTACGGTGAAGTACCTACTAGGAAAAGCCACTCGGTGAGAATAGTAGTGAGCTGGCAAGACACTATCAAAATGCGAAGAGAGCTGGGAAGAACTTTGCCAGGAAGGAGGTTATGCGGCGACAGAAGTGAAGCACAGAAGACTAATATGCAATTATTACAATTTATAAAGAGAATCCTTATGTCTGTCATCTAAATAACTGACGAGAAGATTTAGGCCAAGACTTTATTTTCCCCGTCTTCACTCCCACCACGTTTCAAAACTGTAATTTAATTCCTCCTTATAATGCTGACAACTTTGTCGTTGAGTTCACCTCCAGTATGACGCTTTCCGATAGACCTATGTTTGATTCAGTCTTACTTCGTTCATTACCATTAAGTTTCGACATAATCCTGATGAACAAGATTATAAACATTTGTCTGATAAAATTGATAGATACTAATACCTTGCTAGGACAAATTCTAAAAAATAATATAGAAATGCAGAAGAAAAATTGAAATGTAAGGCGAATTTCCTGATAAAGTCCAAATGAACTAGGAAGATGTGAAAGAGCTCGAGGAAGATACAAAACCTCATCGACAAAATATTTGTCAGGCTAATTGGGAAGATTTGGTATCTATTTTCAAGCATCCATGCAAAAAATCTGTAACATTATAAGTCATTCATTTACCTAGTACAATGTCAGTTTTAAACAGTTGCAGTATCGAAATCCTTGTTGTTTCATTGCTATATTCTGCAGTTCAGTTTGCACTATTTATGTGTTTATTCCCCTTATATAGAGAAAGTGAATTCAACTAGAATCTTAACAGCATTTTGCCTTAATGCGGAAACTCATTACCTTACGAATCTATACGCCGATACTAGCTTAAAAAAGGAGTCATAAATTAAATCAATAGAATAAAACAAGCATAGCTAACTCTAAATTAAAGACTGCATTCATAGCTATTTTATTGGACAAAAACTAAATTACGCACACATAAAATTTCATTATAATATTTTTTAGGCATTAAATTTATCAATTAGTTAACGTAATTTATAGTTGGTATTTACTGCGAGCGGCTCACTTTGATCTAAAAAGACTTTAATTAAATAGATCACGATTACTAAAGTGCTTTAAATCATAAAACTTTAAACTCGCTGCATGGTGTACAACAGATTTTGAATAAGAATTTAAAATATTTTTGCAGAATTAGTACCTACCTATTTGCTTAAAAGAGACTCGAACTATTTATGTTATTAGTGGTGTTCCTTTTATGAAAACCGAAAGCCCTTGTGTTATTATTAATTATAATTCAACAATTATACGTTTTAAGTTACATTTGCGAACAAGCAATACGTAATATGCATATACATAATTACTAATACCCTTCCTTGTGAATGGATCGGTTAAAATAGGTGAAAAAGATATTGTCATATACCCAATTCCAAATTCCAAAATAAGTTACTCCATGAATTGTTTTGAAAATTGCAAGTGAAATCACTATTCTAGTAAAGCAACTATTATATAGTGTTGGGATCACTCGAGTGAAAAATAACCTTTCATCCGGTCTCTTGCGACAGAAAAAGAAACTGGGGGAAGTGGCCATGATGACTCAAACGCTGGGATTCCCGGGCGAGACTAGTGGGATGGTGCAAGAAGCCAGAGAAATCTACTATCCCATTGTATCTACTGAAACAACAGAGGAAAGCGGCATTGAAAGTATTTTCAAATCGGTGGAGAAAATCAAATTGCTGATTTCCGAAAGACAGAGGACCAAATTGGCCCTTCCCAGCACCGATGGGATTACTGGTGTAGCTCTGAAAAGGATATTCGGCTTTGTCTTCGCGGAGACTTCTACCCAGATCACCCTTTATCAGGGTAACTCAGCCGAGGGCAGAAGAGAAAAGAAACAATCTAAGGACAAAGGCGTCCCCATCAGGCCAAGAACGGAGAAGCAGGAGGCTGTACTTATTAGGGTGGAGGGTAAGTCCTTTGCGAACACCCTGAAGTCCATGAAGCAGGCAGTGGATCCCACTGGTGTTGGTGCGGAGATCGGAGATATTAAAAGACCAGAAAAGGCGATATACTCCTCACTGTCAGGAACGGAGCGGAGAAGGCACAAGCCCTCAAAGATGCCATCGATAAGGGACTCTCAGGAGCTAATACAGCCCTGCTGGCCAGGAAGCGTGTAATCCACATAAAGGATCTCGATGAAGTGACGTCAGGCGAGGAGGTAAAAGACGCAATTGTCGAAGCTACATCAGCGAACCCCAGTGCCATCGAGGTTAGAGCTCGTAGGCCGGCATATGGGGGTAGATACAACATTACGCTATTGGCAGCAGGCAACGCGGCTCAGAAGCTGATAAATCTGGGTAGGATAAAAATAGGATGGGTATTCTGCAGAGTGGTGGAAAGGAAGGAAGCCTCGAGGTGCTTTAGATGTTGCACAATGCACGGGTCCAAACCGTGAAAACTTGTGCCTGAAGTGCGGTCAGGATGGCCACCGGGCCGTAAACTGCAGCAACAGACCTCACTGCGTTCATTGCAACCGGGAGAGGTACCAAACTGGTCACGCGAGCTGCCCTCAAGCGCAACCCGTAAGTCGCAGAAGGACGGATGACGCGACAAGCAAGTAAACGTGAAACTCCTTCAAATAAACACAAACAGAAGCCGACCTGTGATGGATATGGCTCTCCACACAGGTCGGAAGCGGAACGCAAGCATACTGCTGCTAAGTGAACCAAACCAATTGACTCTCCAAGGTAGGAAAGATTGGATCTATGACGATCGAATTGACAGCGCCATCAAAATACTAGATGAAAATCTCATAATCAAGAGCTACCGTCACGGTGATGGATTCTCATTTGTGACAATAGCAGATTGTACAGTTTACAGCTGCTACTTCTCTGGGAACAAAGATATTCAGGAGCTGGAAAACTCTCTTCGTCAAATTGGCGCGCGTATCCAAACCAATAAGGAAACGGCCGTCATCAGAGGAGATTTTAACGCAAAATCGGCACAATGGGGCATGAGCTATACAGACACTAGAGGCGTTGTCCTGACAGAATGGATAGCTGAGAATGCGTTAGTCATTGTCAATACTGGAGAGAAACCAACTTTCCAGAGACTCAACCAGGCATCCATACTAGATCTGACTATCACCACAGAGGACGTAGTAGGGATGATCGCCCGCTGGGAGGTACTGGAAGATGAAACGTTGAGCGACCATAATTACATCTTAACCGAGGTTGGAGGCTCAAAGAAAACTCCACCGCCTAAGACAACCTATACGGGCTGGAACCGCAGGAAATTGGACGTGGAGGAGCTAGGACGGGCAATGGCGCAAATTGTAGAAGATGAATATACAATATCTTATGAGGGATTCAGCCATACGTTAGCTGATATCAGTGACAGAGCAATGCCCAGGAAGCTAGCTTTGAAAGGTAAACCGCCAATTTATTGGTGGAACGAAGACGTCGCGCAGATTCGAAAGGAATGTATGAAGCAGAGGCGGATTTACACAAGAGGTGCCAAAAGAGACTCCCCAGAAATTCGTCAACAGAAATGGGACGAGTACCTCATTTGGAAACATCGACTCCAAGCTAGCATCAAGACAGCGAAGAAAGAGGCGTGGAAGTCCATATGCAGCGACATAGACCAGGATATCTGGGGCAATGGTTACCAAATCGTTATGAAACGTGCAACAGGTTTCCCACCCAGGGTAAAGCTCTCTATGCCGTTCACGGAGGAAATTGCAAGCCAGCTCTTCCCAACCCATGAGCCGGTAAATTTCGAGTGTAACACTGAAGCCGAATTCAGCCCTTTCACGGAAGCCGAGCTACATAAAGCAAGTAGCAGGCTAAAGAGCAATAAAGCTCCGGGACCCGGAAAAATCCTCCCGGAAGTAATCAAGGCAGTCGTAAAGGTGAGGCCAAGTTACGTTTTGAGCGTCTACAATCGCCTAGCAGGAGACTGTGCTTTCCCAAAGGAATGGAAAAGGGCGTCGCTCATTTTGCTCCGGAAAGGAAACAAGCCGATAGACATGCCGTCTTCATATAGACCCGTGTGCCTGCTGGATGCAGAAGGGAAACTGTATGAGCAGCTACTGCTCGGACGACTGAAGGAAGAGTTGAAGAAAACCGGAGACATGTCTGACCGGCAGTACGGCTTTAGAGAGGGACGGCAAACTGTGGACGCCATAGCGAGAGTCTTAAATTTGGCGAAAGAGGCAGCTGACTATAGCAGCAGAAACAGGAGACTCTGTGCAATGATTACCCTAGATGTAAGAAACGCTTTTAACAGTGTACCTTGGCAAGTGATCCTTGAGGCTTCAAGAAAGAAAGGAATCAATGAAGCACTGGTCAGAACCATGGCATCATATCTGTCAGACAGGGTGATTATCCTAGAAGCGGAAGGCAGAACGGAAACAGTAGCGATCAGCAGCGGAATACCCCAGGGTTCGGTGATTGGACCGACACTCTGGAACATCCCGTACGATGAGCTGCTCGATGAGACAGAGCTTCCAGAAGGTGCGACGCTAATAGGTTTCGCAGACGACGTCGCCTTGATTACGGTAGCCAAAACCGAAGAGCTCCTGATGAGCCGGGTGAACATTGCTCTGAGCAGAATCGCCAACTGGATGAGCAGCAAGAAACTCCACCTAGCCCCAGAGAAGACAGAAGGTGTGCTTCTCTCAAACAAAAGAAAAGTAGCTCCGATGCATTTTTTGATCCGGGGTACAAGAGTGGAACTGAGCCAAGCAGTAAAGTCCCTCGGTGTGTGGATAGACACAAAGCTTACGTTCGCTACACACTTACAAAGGACCCTACAGAAGGCTGAGAGGACAGTCACGGCACTGTCACGCATAATGCCTAATATAGGCGGACCTAGAGCCTCAAAACGACGAGTATTGTCGAGTGTAGTACACTCCCAAATTCTCTACGCTGCACCTGTCTGGTGCAAGAGAACAGAAAAGAAGCGGGTGTGCAGAATGCTCACTAGAGTGCAGCGTCTGATGCTAATTAGGATCACCAGTGCTTATAAGACAATTTCTGCGGAGGCAGCCGGGGTGATCGCTGGGGTACCGACGATAGACCTTTTAGCGAGAGAAAGAGCGGCTAAATATGCAGGCAAGGAAGGCTCAGAAGTCAAAAAAGAGCTGTTGCAGGGGTGGCAGGAGAGATGGGAGGCCGGACAGTACGGTCGATGGACCTTCAAACTCATTCCCAAAATTGAGGAATGGATAAATCGACCATTTGGGGAAGTCGATTACTTCATGACACAAGCACTCTCCGGCCATGGGTGCTTCAAGAAGTTTCTCCATGACAGAAAGAGGGCAGATACCAATATATGCCCATATTGCGGAATGGTCGACGATGTCGAGCATACATTATTCATATGTGGGAAGTGGACAGACACCAGAGAAGTATTCAGAAAGGAAACAGGGAAGACCTTCGACCAAGACAACCTAAAGGCGAGCTTGACGGATAGTAAAGAAAGCTGGCTGGCAATGTACAGAACTATTAGAGAGATAGTAGGGAGCAAAGAGACAGACGTTAGAAGTGGCTTGTAATAGCCCACAGGCAGCGCCCACACTGAAGTAATGCGAAAGCGGTTTCCGGTGTGAGAAGGCGTGAGAGAAAGGAGGTGGTTTTTAGTCGGTAAGAATCCGATACTACCCAATGTCACCTGGGTGTCTTATGCAAGATTTTCCACCTCCTTTGCATTAAAAAAAAAAAAACTTTCATCCGGTTATTGGAATAACCTACAACATTCGGTTATTTGCTTTTCATTCGAGTGATAAATAACCGGTTTTTATTTCCACTTATCAGTGTTGTTGTTAGGTTACAGCTATTCGCTTACAGCAGTAACTGTTGAGCGGTGCTATACTTGGGCCGCCGAACAGACGGAGTGATCACCCTGCAAGAACGTGTTCTAGGCAGGACCACTATCGATTTAGGACAACCGAACCGCAGTGAAGCGCTTTCTTTAGACCCAACGAAGTCGCATCACTCCAATTCGGTCGTCATAAATTACTATTGGCCCCGCTAGAGCACGTTTTTGCAGGCTGATCACTCCGTCTGTTAGGCGGCCCAAGTATAGTGACTAATATGAAACTACGATACCGGCAAGCAAGCGTGATCACTCGTTGCCATATACTGCATATACTGCTGCCGTTGTCGTCATAGTTATTATTTAAGCTTGATGTTTGGAAAATCAAAAATTATGAATGCCAATCAATTAATAATTTTTTGAAGCATAATAAATTTATATTCCAAGTAAATAATTGTATACGTACTGCATATACTTAATATAATGATATTTTCCTATGTAATATAATTAACATAAAAAATAAATGAACTATGTATTTTCTTGATAAATGCAAAAAGTCATAATAATACGATTTCAATCGACTAAACCGAACGTTTGACGAAGCGACACCGACTACTCGCAAATCGCAACCTCTGGCGCAACCGTATACTACGAGTCCCGAGAATTCATTCCTCATTCGAGTGATCACTCGAGTGATGATAAACCGGTTTTTCAAATCACTTGACTACTCAGTAGTCGGTTATTGAAATAAATCGGTTTTTCCCAACACTACTATTATATTTCTACAACTTCTAACCCCTGAGACAAAGATTAGGTAGGTATACCGGCTACTTTGATAATAATTATTGTAATTGGCACTTATCAGCTACGATTACAGGAGATAACGCGGAAGAAGTATAAGCACGAAATAAATTTCAATCGTTTTCTCAATTCTTGAGAATCTGAATAGTTGAAGCAACGTAAGACTTTACACTAAAAACTTAATTTGCTCTCAGAAATATGTTGTTAAAACAATCACTTCTTATCTTCTTAACTCTTTGGTAGTCTATGTAGGTAGTGTGCATCACTACCAATAATTATAATATAGGTAACATAAAGTCACTGTCTTTGATGCATTACTTTCTATCTTCAGAAGAAATTTGTTTCTATTCAAAATAAATAACATAATTCCAGTAGAGCCCGCAGATAACTTCAAAAACAAACCAAGGCACACTTGCAATCAATAAAGACTGCAAAAGAATCATTAAAAATATTAGATTTAGAGTTAGTTTAAAAATTCATTAGAATTATAGATAAAACTATACCAATAGGTTCATTTTGAGTTTCTTTTGACGTAACAAATATGTTTTATTATGTTCCACATAAAGAAGGCTTAAAATTGTTAGCAGATATTTTAGAAAAACCTCATACAAATATTGTGATTAAAAATGAATTAGAGACTGTGCTTGAAATTTGATTGAACAATAGTATATTATGTACCGAGGTGGAAAATCTTTCATTACAGCCGAGAGCTAGAGAGATGATCAAGTCGCGAAGCGCCGCGGTCATCTATAGCGCGAGGTATGTATACTATTTTATTCACAATCATTAGTTTTAATTAATTAATTAATTAATTAATTAGTTTTAAGGAATAAATATTTCATATTATTTTAAACATTGCACTTTCGATAACTCTTGGTAGGTTGTGAAATTGACAATTTATTATTAATATTATGTCAATATTACACATCATATTGAAGTAAATTTAAGCAATGCCCTTTCGATAATTCTTGGTACTCAGTGAAATTGACATTGACATTTATATTTATATTAATTATTAAACTGACAAGCATCGTTTTTTGACAATAAAATAACTGTATATGAAAAAGCATTTCTGGTGGTAAAATATATCTGGCAGTCAATTGGAGTACACAATACACTCAAGCAGAACTACCCGAGACCGCAGAAAAAACGGTAGGGAATTTTATTCCAAATTTATTACATGATACATACTTAAGTATAAAATCAAATAGGCACTGATTTCTCAGGTTGGAAAATTTTCCACCCAAGGGTGGAAAATATCCCGGTGGCTGTAGACACTTGTATTCTTGGTAGGCTGTGAAATTGACATTTATAGCTTTCGATACTGTGGATCACGGGAGTTTATTGGCAACTTTGGAAGAAAAAGGAATTCGTGGAAATATAAACTGTTTAATTAAGAATTACCTACTAAACCGTAGAATTAAAACTATAATAAATGATGTTGAGAGTGAACCCATGATAATCAACAAAGGGGTGCCGCAGGGGTCGGTATTGGGCCCCCTGCTTTATTTGATTTATGTAAGTAACTTGCAAAACGCAGGTATCAAAGGCAAGTACACTGCCTATGCTGACGATACTGCAATAGTATACAGCGAAATATCAGGAACAGCACTGACAAAATTTATAAACGATGATATGGTGCACCTAAACAATTGGCTAACTTTCAATAAACTAACACTAAATGTACAGAAAACTCATTATCTAATTTTCAAACAAAAAAATAAACCCGAAATTGATGTCCCAATAAGTATTGCAGGAGAGAAAATTAAACAAGCAGAACGAACCAAATATTTAGGTATGGAACTAGATGATAAATTAAATTGGAATGAACACATCAAAAAATTGACACAGAAACTCGCCTCACTTGTTGGGGCACTGAGGAGATGCAACTACCTCCTTGCTAAAGTATCGAGAAGTATATACAACTCCCACATATTGAGCCAAGTCACCTATGGAATCACGGCGTGGTCGCAGTGCAATAATACGAACAAAAACAAAGTGGCGAGGATCATGAACAAGGCACTTAAAGTATTAAATAATTATCACATGAGAACTCCAACAAATAAAATATATAAGACTACAGGTAACCTAAATCTAAGTGAAGTGATTTATTTGAATAATGTTCTTTATGTGCATAAAAGTGTTAATGGCTCAACAAAAAACAACATAAACTTTATAAAAAACAAAGATGTGCATAAATATAACACACGAAAGAGTTAAAATCTCCATGTAGAACCAGTTAGAACGAATTGTGGACTCAAAAACAGTAACGCTGTCAGAGACTATAATAAACTCACCCAAGACATAGTACTGTGCAATAATTACAAAAAGTTTAAAACTAGAGTGTATTCTTTTTTGAAAGAAAAGAGAAACTAGATACCTTGCCGCAAAGTTAAGGTTAACATTGATATTTATACATGATACTCTATTACGTTTTCGAATATTTATACATGATACTCGATTACGTTTTCGAATATTCTCTTATAACGTGTTACCCCGCAGTTGGTAAATTGTTTTTTGTTTGTTCTATTAAATTTCATAGTTTGCATATTTCATGCACCTCGCTGGACTCTTATACCAGATTCGCATTTGTAATGAGAAAATCTGTCTGAGTCCAGTTTAAATGCAGAATAATGTTATATTCTTTTATATATTTTTTGTATCATTTGAACCAAAAAAATGTATCTATACAATAAATAAATAAATAAATAAAAATATTTTTATTAATTATTAAACTGGCAAGCATCGTTTTTTGGCATTAAAATAACTGAATATGAAAGAGTATTTCTGGTGGTAAAATATATCTGGTAGTCAGTTGAAGTACACAATACACTCAAGCAGAACTCCCCGAGACCCCAGAAAAAACGGTAGGTAATTTTATTCCAAGTTTATTACATAATACATACTTAAGTATAAAATTAAATAGGCGCTGAATTTTCCACCCGGGCGGAAAATTTTCCAACCCGGTCGGGAAGTAGAAGTTAGGAATAACCTACTTCTTGTTATTCCTTATTATTTATTACTAACCGATTGTGAATAAACGACATTGAATGATAGTACATCCATCATTAATTTATACCTAAGACATTTTTCGTCATGAACATACTTCGAAACATACTATACTTGGGCCGCCCAACAGACGGAGTGATCACCCTGCAAGAACGTGCTCTAGCGGGGCCAATATTAATTTATGACGACCGAATTGGAGTGATGAGACTTCGTTGGGTCTAAAGAAAGCGCATCACTGCGGTTCTGTCGTCCTAAAATGATAGTGGTCCCGTCTAGAGCTCATGCTTGCAGAATGATCACTCCGTCTGTTGGGCGGCCCAAGTATAGTGCACTTTTGTAGTACAATCACTATATGCATTCTGTGCTGCGCAGGAATATTCAATCAAAAGCAAAAACAGTTATTAATCCTAAACACTTAATCGAGATGTTATTAAAAACTCGTTTGTAAGTATGAATTCTACGGGAATAAACTGCTTGACAATGTTTATATTGAACTTGATTAAGTATACATGTACACAAAAATAGGGGCACGAAAGAAATTTACACATTGAGAATATATTTTCTTACGTAGGTACCCCTACCGTTGGGGTAAGTAATCAACGCTCCAATCCACACTCATGTTCAAGAGAAGTTTTACAAGAACGAGTTTTTATTTACTTGTACTGAACTTGAAAACTAGGTACATACATCTTAGAATTACCAAAAGTTCCTATTCAGTTAAAAAAATATTGTTGAAATAAATAAAAAATACTTGTTCCATAACAAACATAATATTAACCTAATAACCTGGATGAAGTAAAAACCGGCAGAGATTTTCAAAAAGAAATTGTTAAAAAATGGGAATATTTTCGTTTACCAAATGTCTAAGAAATACGAATAAAATTTCCTAAAAACAAGGACAGGACAGAAAGAATAGGACAGGACATGGCAGGGCAGAACAAACAAACGCGTGTAAAGTAAATAAAAACTTGAATTGTCCAAAAATCGATTTAATGATATAAATTAAAAAAATTGAATTTTAATGAAATTTTTGGACAATTCAAGATTTATTTTCTTTGCACAATGCCAAATCGTACATAATGTAGAAAGGTAAGTGGGTATTATAGGCATTACGGGATTGGTCGGCCCGTGTAAGCCTAGCTAATAAGTGAATCAAATTATTATTATTATTATTATATGTACAAAGTGTTGTAACACTTCGTATTGCTATAAGAGTATCCTACAAATTGCTGTTTATTATTCTGGATTACTTTTTTGAAAATGCAGCGTGTCCTGCGTTGTCCTGGTTTGCCTAAAACGAAGTAATTTTTCATAATATGCAAGAAAAAAAATTTGCCAAATAAAACAAAATTATTCATAGACACTTAACTTTCTATATCTTCGCCACTGGACATAATAAGCAGTAAGTTTTGAGTACTAAATTATTTGCTCTCAAATACAAAGTCTTTCAACATAATATCATTAATTAATTACGAGTAGCTTTAAAATATTAAGAAAAATAACTTCTTATTTTCAAATTCAGCGCCTTTTATCTTGCAAAAGAATCCGTTTATTCCTAAATAGAGGCTTTCTGCTAATAAAAAGTGGGACACACTATATACAGGGTGTAACAAAAATGGCGGGCTTACTATGCAAAGGCGGTTTCTGCGACTAAAAATAAGAAAAAAGTCTACATAAAAATACGCCCTAAAATAATTTCGTTACTTGAGGTTTATTTTTATTCCTTTCAAGTGAGTGGCAGTAAAAAGTACGTTAATAAAGTTACACAGTAAAAAATATTTAGTCAAACCAACAAGGAATTTTAGTTCCCACAGGTCCACTACGAAATTTAGTAACATTAACTAACCTTGTAGGAGTTACTTTTTACAACCGCAACATGACTAAATGTAACTGAAATTACTGGTTGTTTAGATGTAAAAATAAGTCCAGCGACTAGTCAGCTTTTACTTTAAATATGCGTCAGACTAACTAGGGTTCAGTGCAACTTTAACATGATGGAATGTACATTTGACAAAATTGGTTTATTAAACATAAGCTTGAATAAAGTATATTTAACCAGTAATTTTTGTTATTATTATTTGCCCAAATATATTTCTCACGTCGCTTTTAATCATTTTTAACTAAAAATAAATGCTACCTTTACTATTTTATTTTTGTCATTTTAACACTTTTTATGTATCCATAACAAAATAATTCGATTTTTTAACAAACATTATTGTTATTTTAATATTAAATTAGTATGGCTTGAACTAGGTTTTTTTGTTAATGTCACTATTACAGTTGTTATTTTGACAAAAATAAAAAATAATAATAATACTGAAACAGAAATATTATTAAATGTTCCGGGCTGGCTGCCACGTCGACTAATAGATACACTAAAAGGCATCCTTGACGTTTCGACACTCATCTCGGTGTCTTCTTCAGAAGATGCTCTGAAACTGGTAAAAGCTAGCTCCATGTCCTTATTTATACATCCTCCTGATGGAGGACATGGGCCACCACTTACCAGTTTCAGAGCATCTTCTGAAGAAGACACCGAGATGAGTGTCGAAACGTCAAGTATGCCTTTTAGTGTATCTATTAGACGACGTGGCAGCCAGCCCGGAACATGTAATAATATTTCTGTTTCAGACATCGGCCACGGAAGCCTACAAACCAAAATAATAATATCGTTAATATGTATTTAGGTATATCATTAATGCCATTTAAAGTATACTTACCTTTTTTGTTATAACGTTAGGTAGTAGCCACTTAACTAAATCACACAAAATTTGTGTTTCTTATTTTAAATTCTTGAGTGTGCAATTAGTACACCTCTAATGGTGCTTCAAGGGTCAGGGAGGTAATAAAAATCAATAAAATTATGTAATTTATTCAAACTTTAATTGAAACATAAAAATATATCCTCACATAATTTGAAAATGGAACAAAACAGGGTGTGTTAAAAATATAACGGAAAAACTTTAGATGATTCCTTGTTGAAAGATAAGGGGTCTTTTATATAAACATATGCGCCTAAATCCAGCTCCGCCAAAGGGGGAGGTGAAGAGTAGGTCATCATGGGACACCCTACATATCAGACTATAAAATAAAATGTGCCTAATAATAAGTAAGTATATGATATTGATATTATTATTTTACAGTTATTATGACGAGAAATTAAACACTGGCCCCAAAAGCCGCGCTACGCCACTGTTTCTGATACAGCTGTCCCGCATTTTTTTCTTGATACAGTCAAAGATTGGGACTAAATTAAATGTAGATATTGCTGAAGTGGGTAATAGGAATGATAAAACAACCTCTGCTCATGCCTATGTATCGCAATAGAAAAGTACCTATAGTCTACTAACTGATAGTTTCTTATCCCTAATACCCATTTCGTTCCTTTGTATGCATGTTAAAAAAAAATAGAAGCGATTTCATTAGATGGTTAAATAACAAATGCGTGTTAATATAGGTATAGGAAGCAACAACACAGAAGAAGAGAAAAATATGGAAATTCTGTAAAACTCACCATTTGTGGTGTTTCTTCCTTGATAAACTTATAACGTTATAACTTCGCACAACCGCTATGCACCCGCGATCGACGATCATCGAAGAATAAGATGTTTCCGGCTTCCCGATTTGCACACGGTCCAATAAAATGAAAACGAGAGAAAACTTTGGGGGAGAATTGACCACTACATCGAATATTTTTGTAAATCTTACAAAGATTCCCAGTTAACTTTGAAGCAGTTGTCAAATTGATATACAATATTGTAATACATGCTTTCATTGCCGTTAGTATTATTCAAAAATTTAATTAATTTTATAGATTAACATGTCATATATTGCCATGTATTTCAGTAAAAAATACAATTACGTATACTTAATTTTTCTGAATTTACAGAAAGAATTAGTGACGTAATACAAATAAATGTTGTTAAAATAAGTTATTTGGCGGTTGAATTAACAACGAAGTTTATTGATATGTACAGTGGTAAAGTTTACAAAAAATATTCTAAATATGACAAAAGTTTATTTTAACAATTTCAGGTAAAATCTAATTAAGTTAAAGTAACTAAGAATCCCTGTTAATAATAACAAAAAACTATTAACATTTAGTGAGTTAGTAAATTTTGACAAAATATTTTTTACTGTGTAATAGATAATTATTAGTGAAATCGAAATAAAAAATTAAAAGTATCTCCACGGACAGCAATGCATTCCTGAACACTTCGGATCATGGACACTATTAAATATTCCTGGTGTGTTCCGAATTCGTTGGCAGCCATCTTCCACTTTCTGTCGAAGATCGTCAATATCTTGAACCATAATGTATATACCATAAATTTTAGATGGCTCCGTACATAGAAATCCATAGGACTTAGATTCGGAGATCGTACAGCCTACATTTTCTCATTTGGTAGATATCGTGCGGGAAATGATCTGCTTAAAGTTGTCTTGCTTGCTTCAGCAGTGTGCTATACCATACATCAAGTGCATATCTGAAATCTCTTCAAACGAACAATTTTCCATTTTTGCACAATTAACTTTAAAATATTGTACTAAACACTTCAACAAAATGACTTTTCCATTGTCACTTAAGGACTATGATTAATAACAAGCATGGGTTACTTGATAATGGTCAACGAATTATTAATTTAAGGACATACTTGGCTCGCTCGAGTTATTCTTTAAAATTTAAACTAGAAGTCCCTCGAAAAGGACAAAGTTTGAACCACATGTCTACTACTCATATGTTTTTGTCTATTTTAACGAATTCTATACGACTATGTACAGCCAGTGCACCATTTTTGTTACTCCCTGTATATTTCTTGTTGTCCCGGTTCATATTATGTAAATAGTACCCTATATGGTGAAAGTGAAAAATATACCTACTTACTGTAGATCCATAAGAATGAAGTGTAGCTACCTGAATACACCGCCTGCGTTTAAAATGAATACTGATACTTACTTTGTTTTGACCCTCAAAAATGAATAATGAGTACATAGTAGTTCATTAAGCACTTTTTGACAAATTAATTTATCTCCATCAATTATTATTTCAATTATTCCGAAACGTAAAAATTGTAGTCGACTCAAAATAAACCAATATTAGTTTGAAACTGGCTCATTTGATTCGATTTAACTATGGTCTTACCTACTTTACCATTTTCAACATAAACTTGACTTACTTATTAAGGATAACACGCACAAAGTTAACTAACCCAATCTAAGAATCTAGCCCAGCACAATGTCTTTAAATCGAAAATAGTATGTACTGTGTGTTCTACAACAGTACAATAAGATATTACCTAACTATTAAGGAAACACAATTATGAAATTTACAATTATTACAACTTACACTTAATAGGCAAACAAACTTCTCTCAACATGCACGTCACACTGCAAAACGCACCAACTAACTTGCTTGTTTCTTTTGCTCTTTATTCTTTCCTATCGTTGTATTTATTTTATTTTATTTATTTCTTTATTTAAGAAAGTTATATCTTCTTCTAATATATAAAAATCTCGTGTCACGGTGTTTGTGGTCGCACTCCTCCGAAACGGCTCGACCGATTTTTATGACATTTTTTTTGTACATTTGGTAGGTATGAGAATAGGTCGTAAAGTATTTTTCACCCTCCCACCCCCACCCCCATTTTTTATTCGCGATTTTAGTATTTTTGTATGAACAATATCCAAATAATTGAAATTTTTTTACATTTGGTAGGTATGAGAATAGGTCGTAAAGTATTTTTCACCCTCCTACCCCCACCCCCATTTTTGAATCGCGATTTTAGTATTTTTGTATGAACAATATCCAAATACATAATTGAATTTTTTTGTACATTTGGTAGGTATGAGAATAGGTCGTAAAGTATTTTTCACCCTCCTACCCCCACCCCCATTTTTGAATCGCGATTTTAGTATTTTTGTATGAACAACCCAGCCAACGCACACATACATGATATGTAACACATAAAGATCAAGAATGTTACAAGAGTTACGTAACGAAGTTATGTATTGAAAATATAGTATATGCTTTAAAAAGTACATATCAGATACTTTCACTTTGTCATACCTATGTTATATATTGTTACGTATTTCTGATAAATCAGATACATGTAAGGTACATATTTTGTAGGGCAACATTCTAGTAACATAGACATTCATGGTACAGTCCATAAATATTGCAAAGTATGGCGGTAATACAAATATTTGGAATGTAACGGTTACAAAACATGCCATACGACATTTACATAACACGATATGTGTTGAAAATATAAATTGTTATATTATTTAATATAAGTTTAGTTGGCGTCCTAAGTCCTAACCGCTTGAATTTAAAAATCCTCTGACCAATCATGGATCAGTATGTTTTGTTGTACTTCTTAAGTGTTGCCAAATTTAGCTTTTTATGGCGTTTTCCTTATTGACTTTGGTATTCAAGCATAGATAAATTATAATGTTAACGGGACACTTTTTTTAACTCTTTATATAAAACACTTTTCTATAACATTTTACTACCTCAACTTGCTGATACAATAATATTAGTTACCGTTTGGTCCTTACCTAATTATCAAAGAGGCAGTGAATACTAATCCTTGCAAAACTTATCTGGCAACGTTGCCACAAACATAACCTAAAAATTACTGGCGGTGTTGGTGTGAGTTCTGGTTTTCAGGTTCTACTGTTAATCTGCTACATAGAAATGTCAATTGCATACAGATTTTAAGTAAGTAAAATTATTGTTGCAGTTACATTCATATTTCTTATACATATAGCACATTTATCCACATCTTAATAAGCAGCACCGAGTTTTTTAGCGTACTGTCCAGTATGCTCAGATTCTTATGATTGACAGAAATTATGTGTAAAGTGTTAAGGATAAAACTTTTGTGCACTGATTGTAAGTCATAAAGTGTAGTTTTTGCAGAGCAAATAAAAGAAATTTGCTTCTCCTGAGTCGATGTTTGAAAACTGTTTTTCCTAATGAATGTGCAAATGGGTGTTCATGGCTTTTGGATGTACGATTTGAAACTAACTCAAGCACTAAAAGGTAAGCTTTTGCTGTACTTTTTAATTTACAGGAAAATCAGGACTGTGTAGATTAAGGCGAACTAAAGTATTATTTTTCCTGTTTTCGTCATACTTAGGCATATAGCCGCTGATTGATCTTCTGTCTTCCTTGCGATTTGCCCAGTCCGCATCCACAAAGGCAGATATTACTTCATTCCTGGCTTCTTAGGTTCTTAATCTTAAATCTTTAGTGGTTTGCAGATACCTGAAGATGCATTATCAACTACATACTATGGTTTACTTTTGTACCTGCTTTACTAGGGAAATATATTTTCGAATAAGTTTAATATGATACTATTAAGACATAATAAAATATACATAATTGGTATGCATTTTTTATATATCCTGTTCCATAACAGAAACATAAAAAAATGTTACATGCAAGTAAAGCGGCAGGTATACAGAATATATAGCATATGTAACATATAGGTTAGTATAGTAACATTATGTATATACCAGTTACATATATGTAATTTCCATTGTCCATGACATTTTGCAGTTCCTGTTTATTACCAGTACTTAACCTGCTACATAACTTTTGTAAAGGAAGGAACAGTTTTAATGTAACAATTATATTGTGATGATGGATCTGTGTTAGGCCTAAGTCACACGAGCGTTTTAGTAACGTACGTTATAACGGACGTTGTTTTTAACGTGCGTTGATATCGTGGTCACACAGAGCGTTAGTGTTGTGTGATCCTCGCGTGGAAACTGCAGTTGTTTATGTATTTATTTCTGCAAATACGAAAAAAGAACTAAACCGCGAAAATCTTATAAACAGCGAAATACTATTGAGAGGAGCTTTTTACACATTGCACCTCTCCTCATAATAAATTTGTAACTCCAAGCTATTCTTTTTTATATTTTTATCTTTATAATCGTTAAGATACGTTACACAATGTTGGCCGCTTTTCTACTTCTGTTATTAATAATTTAATGCCCATCTTGAGGTGATATCACGTAAATTTTTACCGATAATTTCAGTCTTCGTAGACAGACGGTGGACGTTAACTGTCGACCGTGTGCGTTGATAAATATGTTCATATTGTACGCTACAGCGTTCGTCACATTCCTTAACGTACGTTGTAGCATATCTCGTCCGTAGTCAGCGTTGAACGGACGCTAAATTCAACGTACGTTGTTAATGTGACTGGTAACATTTATGTTAATATAATGCAGCAACGTACGTCGCAACGTCCGTTATAACGTACGTTACTAAAACGCTCGTGTGACTCAAGCCTTAGCTGGGAATATCCAAATAATTGAAATTTTTTGTACATTTGGTAGGTATGAGAATAGGTCGTAAAGTATTTTTCACCCTCCTACCCCTACCCCCATTTTTTAATCGCGATTTTAGTATTTTTGTATGAACAATCTATGTATATATAAAAAAATTAATCCCTATTTCCCTTGGTCACGCCATACTTGAGAACGACTTAACCGATTTCATTCATCTTTTTTATGGTTTCTAATACTTTGTAGAAGGTTCTTACAGGACGAAAAATTCAGAAAATTGAAAAATTTGAGAAAACGTAACGACTATTTTAACTTCGCGCGTTTGACAGTCTGTACGTGTGTATGTCACCGAATTCCTCCTAAACGGCTGGACCGATTTTGATGAAATTTTTTGTGTGTGTTGGAGTGGGTCCCTGGATGGTTTACGTTCACAATTGGACCCGGTAGGTGGCTCTGCAATCGGATTCTAGGAATTCTTTTGAACGGCTGGACCTATTTTGATTAAATTTTTTGTGTGTGTTGGAGTGGGTCCCTAGATGGTTTACATTCACAATTGGACCGGGTAGGTGGCGCTGCAATCGGGTGTTACTGGACTCCTAAACGGCTGCACCGATTTTGATTAAATTTTTTGTGTGTGTTGGAGTGGGTCCCTGGATGGTTTACATTCACAGTTGGACCCGGTAGGTGGCGCAGCAATCGGGTTCTAGGAATTTTTTTGACGAAAATTTTTTTAATGTATGAAATTTTTTGTGTATGTTGGACTGGGTCCCTGGATGGTTTACAATCACAATTGGACCCGGTAGGTGGCGCTGCAATCGGGTTCTAGGATTTTTTTTACGAATTTTTTTTAAATGTCGGGCAGGACAACGTCTGCCGGGCCCGCTAGTTTGTATATAAATATCATGATAAACCATTAATACATTATTTAAATAATTGGTCCAATTCAATTCGCTGGACACTCTTGAAAGTTTCTCACAAAATAAACGTAAAATTACCCGTAAATGTTAGTAATTTTATGGGCTCAAAGCGAATTTATTATTTTACTGTACATAATAATTCATTGGGTGAATGTAATATTGTTCTATTGGTAGGTATTGTAATTTTTCACGTGTGTGTTTTGGATTTTCACACGTCTTGTGTTATTTTAACAATTTCTTGAGAAAAATACCTAAAGTTGTAATTAAAATTGTCTTTACATTATAGTTTAGGTATTATTACTCCATTTGGATACGTAAACATTTCCTTGTTTGAGTGTAAATTTACCCCCATTTTTACAGTGAAGAAACTGACATTAATGATGACGAAAATTTTGTAGAATAAATTTAATTGCATACATAGTTATACACTGAGAAATATAAGTAGTTCCCAACAAATAAATATGACAGTAGAATAACAGTGATTTGTTAAAAACCAAAAATTACTTCTTCTAGATAAACCTTATTTATAGCAACTTTTTTGGTATATCTGCCATTATGAAATACTTTATTTGGTATCTTTATTTGTGGCAAATATACCTATATAATTTCTCACAATTATTCGCAATTTAATTCAAGCTATTTCTATGATTTCGCCTAAATAATTATTGCCTTTGAAACAAAAACCACGATATATTTGTAACAAATAAATCAAATTTCCATCAGATTGATCCGAATTATTAGAACAAATCTTAAGCAACTGAACGTAAGAAAGCTTGGGTTACCAGAAATAAAGTAGACAAAGGACGCCACAAACGTTCATAGACCGGCATCGGAATTTGACAAGGGAGAGTGCGTGTGAACAGTCGGACAGTGCAACAGTCGATTCCAAATTTACAGATTTTACAGTTTATTAAAGATAAGTTGCTGGAATTGAACCTGGACTTTCTCATTCGCCATTTTCGGGGGTGAGATGCCACTTTAAATTACTTACTTTATAATATAAGAGATTTGGGTGCATCATTGGAATAGAATAATCCCCATGATGATAGTTGGTGTTCATTCATTTTTAAAGTAAGTTAAAGTGGCCAATTTGAAGGGTTTTTAATTTTTGCACACTTTTTTAAAAAATCTGAAATCAATGTCACTTATGCTGGACTGTGGCTAATGTAATTTTAGAGGAAGAGCTGAACATTGAGAGAAAAGTTTATTTATATTAATATGTGAATTCGATTTCTGTCGAATAAATGATACTTGCAGGTATACAGCTAAATAAATATGTCTGTTCAATTAAGCAGGTAAATCCGTTACTTGGAGATTTTATTTCACTTAATTTCATAATTTATTTGAGAGAAAAAAATTATATAATTTGTTAAAATAAATCCTTTACTGCGGAAAATAAGTGATTTGGAAGCTACAAATGTATAATTTACTTGTCACAAGTAAGTAATGTATTTTAATAAACTCTATGATTTATTTCTGTCGAATAAATTATGAAATTAATTGTAATAAAATCTCCAGGTAGGTAGATGATTTAGTTAATTGAACTGACATATTCATTTCGCTGTATACAGGCCTACCATTTATTTCACAGAAATAAAATTCACTTTGATATAAATAAACCTTTATCTCAGTGTATGCTCCAGTTGGAATAATTATGTCTTGCTTTAAATTTAAACACTCGTTTTTATAACTGACCTTTATTTTATAACCTTATATAAACATATAAATTGGTTAAGATACGTTCATCCACCAAAATGTAAATTAGTTTTTACACCCGCCTGAAAAATTAACAAAATCGCGGATACCTCCTTCTTGCAGCAAGGTCCTCAATTGGCAATCAAATTTCAGTTTATCGGAAAAACTGAATAATACTTATAAAGTTCTGAATTACTTATTAGGTACCTATACATAATCGAACTCGGAAATAGTAAGGTGAGAAACGAGCAACAGAGGATGCAAAAATATCCTCTTGATTAATTTATTTTGAATTCACTGTCAATGAAATAGTTTACATTTGCGGTCTGTACTAAAATAAGTATCATGTACGATATACATATTATCTTCAGTTTTGTTACAGTGTTTATGTTTGATACGGACATTTTTGTTATCTAAATACGAAACACAAAAATTTTCCTTTCTTCTAAATCACTATAGAACTGATGCAGTTATGGTAATTAAGTACAAGATTTTTCCCTTTGTTCTGTCAAAAGAAATTATTTTGCAAGTATCGAATATCAACTTTGTCCACGGATAACAAGAATGGTAATTTTAAGAAAAAAATTTAGTGTAAAATGTAATAGGTAGGTACATAACAAGAATGATCTGTAATTTAGAAAAATGCAATTCATTTTTGATCATTCCCACGGTTTGGGAATGTAATTTTTATAAGAGTTTCTGTTAATTTGTTTTTACACTCTGTTCATTCACAGTACACTAACTTTATGAATGGGACAAATTCGATTTCCGACTTACGTACAGGAGATAACGGACGGGTATAATAAAATTGATTTTACAAATTCCGTTCGGTACCTATTGTAATTTTCATAATCATGAACAGTCCAGGTTTATGTGTAAAGGTGAACATTATTCACAATTTCCAACTACACGTACATACATACTTAGTATACTATAGTCAGTTTGACTGTAAAGACTTAATTCTGTATAGCATCTTTATTACAAAATAACCCATGTATATATTCTTAAATGGGAGATTGTTGCACATCCAAAAATCAGTACTGAATCAAAAATACGTACGTACACGTCTCGAATTTAATTTAGCATGACATGGCATGGCCTATGTGGCGAGCCCTTATGGGTGCTAAAGCATGTCATTAAAACATTGAAATGAATGTCATAAAAATTCATATTATGTATTTATAGATAAAAAAAATATATTATTAACTGGATTCATTACGCAAATTGATTGAGGTTCTAGACTATGCATTATCCAAAGTTATGGATATGGTATACCAAGCTCAAAAACATTAAAATGCACGAGGTAGTAATAATGCCTAAGTATAATCGTCAAAAACCACTAAAATGAACAGTCAAATGTCTGAAATATCGACATCCACCCCCATCAAGGAAGAAATAAAGCAAAAATATGCCATTGCTAAATATGCACGAAAAAAGTTAACGCTTTAAAAAATATTGCAAATATCAAAATCACACGCAGAAGATGTTTTACAAGAAGAAATCAATATGCCGTGAATGTTATGAAGAAGTGAAAATTCAACCCCAAGAGAGATATGGGTTAGATGCAACATATACCAAAGATGTGCTAATGCGCGGTGTATTTATATTACGACAAACAACACGCCCCATAAGTATTTATCTGTATTGCATGAAGTAATTTTGCAATGTCTATTAAGTTCCCATAATGATTTGTTATGATTTCCGTACCATTCAGGTAAAATAATATATCATCATAGGTAATATAACAAGTGCTATAATTATCATCGATGATATCTACGAACTGAAACCGAACTGCAGATTCAACGAGTCCGAAGGACGAGTTGAATGTGCTGTTCCGGTTTCTCAAATTATATCCTCGATTATTAATCATAGCACGAATTATATTTGACGAGAGAATAATAATGAATAAGAAACATTTAAAGAAAGCTGACATTTCTCCACGAGTCCGTCACACTCGAGCACGAAAGCTTGCAATTTGAAAGTCCTGGCACGGGAGTGCGAGTGTGTACGCGATTTTCGAATGTATGTGTTTTGTTGAAAATGAATGCATTGAATTTCCTAAAGTAAGCTTTGCACTCGGGCTCGCACTCAAGCACGTAATTTGATTGAAAATTGGCCTTAATACTTTCTGATGGTCTGAATCTTGGTTTAGTATAAAGGGTGGTTGGCCATTACGCAGCTTTTGGGGGCCACTGGTACGGGACATACTGACGTTAGTATGTGGGACTCTGGGGTGTTTTGTCGCGAACTACTGTATTTTTCTAAAATCGCCGGTTACCGTCATCGGTCAACAACACTACGAGCATTATTTGCTCGTAGCAACGGCATGGTAGGAATTTGCTGTCAAACTTTGTGGAAGATCAACATTTTTGGTTGAATTTGAATGTTGATTTGCTCCAATGTGAGAATAAATTATGGGAAAATCAAAAGAATAACATACCTGAAAGTGTAAATTACAATTTAAATAGTATTTGGAATAGAAATTGAAAATTTGTGACCAGATCATGAACTTTAAAATTGAAACTTCAAGAAATCTGGAAATCTGATCTGGAAATTAGCCGTTTTGCAGTTGACACCTATTTGGGCATTACGTAAAAACCAAAATAGTTCATGCAAGAACACTTTCGTGTTCAAACACTTTATGTTAAGGAAAAACTTGGGAATTAAATCCTGAAATTTATTTAATGGCAATTAACTGACGTTGCTAAATTGACATATTGGCAGTGTCACAAAGCGAAAAGAATCCGACACTCCTGACTACAGAGGTTCTCAACAGGTGACAGATTTTTTGATTTTTGCTACCGCTGTGATAGTCATAAACTAGACATTATATAGACGTTTAACGCAAACGCAATGACGTTTAAACGAAAAGTAATTCAACTTACAAACTAGAGATGCCAGTGTATACTCTTTGCATTTAATCGAGTCGCCGCTGGGTGGCACATAAAACACAAGAATGTCAAATCGTTGTCAAATCGTCCACTAGCTGCTCACTCGATCTGAAAATTGAGCACACTTTTCTAAAATAAAAAAGCATGCGGGGTATGTATTTGTGCCGTAGCACGGCAACATAACAAACAACAAATACAAAATTTAATGTCAAACGTCTTTGAATTTAAATTGTAGTTTGATCAGGCGTTATAAGTTATTTTCTTACATTCTTCTTGGACAAATTGTTTAACATGGACATAACAGATAAGGTGACAGACTTAGAATTTGGATACTACCATTTGCGTTTTGTGTGTGTTTCATAAAATTGGGACTTATTTTTAACATGCATTATGCATTGGATTCTTCACAGTGGCGAATTAATTTATCAAGGAAGGGTCTTTGAATTTGTTAGTAAGTGTGTTGTGGATAGTAAATACTACCCTATTTTACCAATATTATGTGAGTATTTTTAGTTTAATAATAATATAATGATATAAGTTTTAAAATTCTTGTACATCAATTATTGATGTATCTGATTCTGTTTAAACATCGCCTCCTTCACGCAATAAAATATGTCACACATCATTTGTTACATTTTTTAAAACGATTTTAAACGTCAAAAGTAAGTAAACTTCAAAAGAGAAATATTCAAAATTCCCGCTTTCCGCCCCTAATTCTACTTCCAAACATCAGAGGCGCTGTTAGCAGTTCCAAAATAATATATATGCGTTGTCTATCTGTAGTGTTTAATTTGTGGTGATAGCTATGTAACCCTACCCAAAGGACTTGTACCTTGACGCAGTTCTAGTAATACTGGGACGGGTGGGATGGCTTGCGCGCTTCAATGATCTAAAGAGCCGAACCATAGGTTTAACCATATTGGAGGGGTTTTTATTTGAGAAGCCAGACTAAATCAAGTCCCTGAAAGGGGGCAGCAGCTCTTTCAGTAATCATAGTGGCAGAGATCGTGAGGGTCGGTATGGCACTGTGATACACACTACTGCGGTGTGGAAGGCAACGGGAAACCACCACATTATTATATCCCTGGTACAGCGTACTTCGAATTTATGATGATGGCACTTTCTGGAGTAAAATATTCCGGAGGTAAAATAGTCCCACATTCGGATCTCCGGGCGGGGACTGCTTCGGGGGGAGTCATCAGAAATGATAAGTGTAACATCTCACGAGTCGGAGCGTGGAATGTTAGAAGCATGAAACAAGTAGGAAAGTTAGAGAATTTGAAAATTGAGATGGATAGGTTAGCATTAGACGTAGTAGGTATTAGTGAAGTGCGATGGCCAGAAGCCGGAGACTTCTGGAGCGGAGATTTTAGAGTAATACACACAGGATCTGTAGGAGGAAATTCGGGAGTAGGAATTGTTATGCGGAAAAAAGTAGGGCAGAGTGTAGAAAATTTCTTACAGCAAAGTGACAGGGTAGTTATGGTTAGGTTAGATTCGAAACCTGTAAAAACAGTAATAATACAGGTATATATGCCCACTTCTAACTACAGTGATGAGGTCGTAGAGGCAGTTTATAGTGATATTGAACAAGTGCTAGATTTTGTGAGAGGACACGAAAATTTAATAATTATAGGAGATTTCAATGCAGTCGTAGGCACAGGGCGAGAGGGCGGAATAGTTGGTCCCTTTGGATTAGGCAATAGGAACGATAGGGGAGTGAGGCTGATAGAGTTCTGCGATAAACATAACTTAACGGTCGCGAACACTCTATTTCACCATCATGTTAGGAGACGCTACACGTGGAAGATGCCAGGAGACCTAGGGAGATATCAAATAGATTACATTCTTGTTAGGCAAAGATTTAGAAATCAAGTTAGGGATTGTAGAAGTTATCCAGGAGCAGATATAGATAGTGATCACAATATAGTCGTTATGAAGGCCAATCTTAAATTTAAGATTTTGAAAAAACGAAGCGGAAGAAGGTATCTTGACCCAGAGAAACTAAAAGATGATGATACGCGCGATAAGTTCGAGAAAAAGACAAACGAAGTACTAAAGGGCGCGGGCGAAAATATTGTTAGGGACATAGAGGAAGAATGGAATTGCATTAAAAATAGTTTAGTTTCCTCAGCTAGGGATATTTTGGGTCATAAACAGAATGAAAGTAGGAAACCCTGGATAACAAAACATATTGTGAGTCTAATAGAGGAAAGGCGCAAATATAAAAATAGGTTAGATGAAATAGGGAAACAAAGATATAAGGCGATCAAGTGGGAAATTATTCGGAAATGTAGGAAAGCGAAAGAGCAATGGATCGATGATAAGTGCAAAGAAGTGGAAAATAAGTTCGAAATAGGAAAGACTGATGAAGCATATAAAATAATTAGGAGAAATTTTAGAGAAATTGGATCTAGTACCAAAAGCATTAGGAATGAGGCAGGAGATATCCTAATCGAAAGCGGGGAGAAGGCAGATAGGTGGAAAGAATATTTAGGAAACTTATATGCGGGACAGGAAGTGCAAGATATATTAGAAAGTGAAAGCAGTGTAGAAGGGGATAACCTAGGGAGTCCTATAATGAGAGAAGAGTTTGAGCTAGCACTAAAAAGTTTAAGGAATAATAAAGCACCAGGTATAGGTGGCTTGCAGGCAGAAATCTTAAAGTGCGCAGGTCAAGAGGTAATAGATCGTTTATTTAAATTAGTTAGTCGCATATACCTGACAGGCGAGATTCCAGAGGATTACAAACTGAACATCATGGTAGCTTTACCAAAAAGGAAAGACGCGGATAGGTGCGAAAATTTTAGAACTATCAGTTTAACTTCCCATGCGTCAAAAATTGTAACTAGAATTGTGCAAAGAAGGATGGAGAAAAAGGCGGAAGAAATATTAGGAGAAGATCAGTTCGGATTTAGACGAAATAGAGGAACGCGCGAGGCCATTCTAGCTTTACGAGTAATTATAGAAAAAACGATAGAAAAGAGAAGGAGCGTATATATAGGATTTGTAGATTTAGAAAAAGCCTTCGACAACGTAAAATGGGGGAAGATGTTCGAAGTGCTGAGAAAGGTAGGGATGAAATACAGGGACAGAAGAATAATACATAATCTCTACAAAGAGCAAAAGGCAGTTATAGAATGTGAGCAGGAACGAAGGGAAGTAGATATCCGGAAGGGAGTGAGACAGGGATGTGCATTGTCACCTCTAGTTTTCAACTTATATATCGAAGATGCGATTAATATTGTTAAGGAAAGAACAGCCTCAGGGATCAATGTACAGGGACAAACTATTAACATGCTCAGATTTGCGGATGATATAGCAGTGTTAGCATCTAGCAAAGAAGAATTAGGAGCGGCTTTGAATGAAATGGAAGCAGTTTTGACACAGGGCTACGGCATGAAAATCAATAAAAAGAAAACTAAAATTTTGGTATGTAGATGGAGTGAAAATAGAACTAAAATTGAAATACAAATAGGAAATGAGAAGATAGAGGAGGTCGCGGATTTCTGCTACTTCGGAAGTAAAATAACCCAAGACGGTAGGAGCACTAAAGATATAAAACAAAGAATGGCGCAGGGACGAGTTGCGTTTAACAAAAAGAAACAACTGTTATGTTCGAGAACGGTTAATATAGAGACTAGGAAGAGACTCTTAAAGTCGTATGTATGGAGTACGGTATTATACGGGTGCGAAACTTGGACAATAGGAGAAGCGGATAGAAAAAGAGTAGAAGCGTTTGAACTGTGGTGTTACAGACGCATGATGAAGATACCGTGGATAGATAAGGTTAGCAATAGGGAAGTATTAGAAAGAGTTGGGGAAAGGCGAAAGGTATGGAAAACAATAAAGAGTAGGAGAGATAGGATGGTAGGACACCTTCTAAGACACGAAGGAATAGTTCGCGACATACTAAAAAAGAGGTAGGGGTAGGCCTAGATTAGACTACTGCTCTCAAATAGTTAGGGATGTAGGATGTTCTACTTTTAGGGAAATGCGTAGGTTAGCTCAGGATAGAAAAGAATGGAGGTACGCGTCCAACCAGTCTTCGGACTGAGAACCTTATGATGAGCTATGTAACCAGAAAGTAAATTTTTCATTTCGATTGGTATATATTGTGTCAAGTGACTTATGAATCATGTTCTCTGCATTACAACATAAAAGATTAAATATATCTGATTTCATAGACTACATGTTATTTTTCATGAAAATTTTCGTGTTTGAATAATTTTGGTTATTTTATTTTGAGCCCAGAATTGACGTTTTCGCAGATTATTAGACGAATTTGGCTCGATTGCGGAATCTATTGCTACTACCTTCGATTTTGATGGGTATACCTTAGAACCCAACTCCAGCTTGCTTTATTAATTTGAAATATTTGTGTCAAACCCCTAGGAAACGGGAAAATTAAAATAACCAATGTATTCATTCTCCAACTATCATTCATTTTACCCCAGAAGACTCCTTTTGCCCAAAACGATTGAGGAGGACTGAACAATCAAACGTAGTCTTCAGATTTCAAAGTAGTTTACAAATTTCACTAAAATGACCGAAAATTTGGTTTATTAGGAACGTTCTATACATATTGTCACAAAAAATAAATTGTTACATCATTTTCCTCTGCAATCAAGGTTTGAAACAAAGTGGTACTGCCTTCCCGATTCTCCTGTATATTGCTGAAGTAACGTTCCAAAACTTTTAAGACGAATTAATTTGCTTAAATAATTCCCATTCGTACCAGTCGAATTTTCGTGCAGTAGGGAATCTTATTTTGCAAATAGCGTGTTAAGGTATAGGGAAAAAATTTTACTCGTATTTTCATTATTTTACTTTATAAAAAGAAAACTTTCACAGCATGAAGAAACAGATTAATCATTATTCTCATTAAACAGTAGAAATATTATTAGGTACCTACCGTTACGAAATAATTTCTATATTTGTGCTGCATTAAAAAATTATTACTTTTGCAATTGAAACAAAAGTAGCTACTTACGGTTTTTACAAGAAACGTTCTAGTTTACATTTTTGTGTTCAATAATATAATAGTATTTTGCTGCCGATATGTTTTATAATTTTTTATTAAAAATGTTTTAATATTTGAGAATTGAAATTGTTACAAATTGAATGGAAGTATTGCAGAAGAATTTTTTAATCCATTGAAGTGAAATAGAAATCAAAAGGTAAAAATAGCTAAAGATCAGTATTAGGGTGAGCCTCGTATATTATAAAAATTGAAGCAAAGAAAATAATCGTTGGTTTAAACCAAGCAAAAAAACAATCAGTCGCGGAGCGTCGTTCATATTTTCATATTATGTAGGTATTTGACGCAGCACAAAGGTTTACAAATCTTACTTTACGTGGAATGCGAAAATTAATAGCATGATATAAAGTATGAACTAATAGAAAGAAATTGCATGGGAAACTAATGGAATTCTACTTTTAGGTTGGATGGAAGTTTTAAAATGTCCAGAATAAGCTGCCACATATAGAAGAAGAAAAATGTACTTCCACAGTAATTGTGCTTTGACATATTACAAAAACACTAATCATTCACTGATTGAAGCAGTGTGACAAATTATTTCCCATACAAAAAAACTTTTCGTTTTCCAAAATTGCTTTTAAAAAGAACCAAGTGTTCACCAAATTTTAGTACTTATACATACTTATTATAAACCTAAAATGATAACCGGATATTTAGTTTTCCTCAGTGTCTTATATTACGTGGCAGTAAAAAAACTTTTTGTTTCGCAAAGTGCAAAATATTATGACCTGACCTGACACAATATACCTGCGTACTCGGCCCTGCTAAACTTTCATATAAACTGGTGGATATCACACGTACGCAATAGTAAAAATTAAATCCAAAAACCAAAATACGTGTTGGAAATTTTTAACGACTCGTCAAAGACGCGATGGGGACAGCTTGTAATTCTGAAAGGACTTGGGGGTTTTGAACAAAGACCAATCTATGAAACACATTAATTATTTAGAATTGTTGGCTAAAATCTTTCTCACATACTAGTTCGGGTTGATAATCGTATATATGAACAAAATGGGGGTCACAAAATTTGATAACGTTAACAGCATAACCAAAAAGATTTGGGAGTACTGCAACTCCAAAAATATGCACATTTTTGCTTCATATACAGAGTGGCCCGAAATTAGCGTGCAATATTTTACCAGTGTGTTCTGTGTTCAAAATTAAGACAAGAAATTCCTGTAAGCGTATACCGAAATATGCTTCCCAAGAGAGCTATAGCTTTCTAAACGAGAAGGCCTGAAGACGTTTTCTTCTAAGTAAGTTCGAAATAAGTCCAGTTAAAATTATTAAATTTGATGGAATGTGCAAGTACCAAATGCTGAATCTTTTGGTGTAAACATAATTTTTAAAATTTAACAGGGGCGTCTCAAAGCTGGGGGTGGCGGAGGTAAGATTTACCTCAACTTTTTTCAGAGCATGTCATTTTCAATGTTTCCATAAAAATTTGCAACTTCAGAGTTTTTTGCAAAAAAATGTGCTCCTGTTTCGTTTTGATAGGAGGCACCGTTATCGAGCACAATCGATTCAAAAATTTCGCTGCATGCCCAAAAAATTCCTACAAGAAGTAGAGAACTTCGTTTGTATACTTAAACGAGACAGGAGCATATTTTTTTGCAAATTTTTGCGGAAAAATTAAAACGACAAACTCTAAAAAAAGTTGGGGTAAATCTTACCTCCGCCACTCCCAGCTTTGAGACGCCCCTGTTAAATATTAAAAAGTATGTTTGCAGCAAAAGATTCAGCATTTGGTACTTACACATTCCATTAAATTTCATGATTTTAACTGGACTTGTTTCGAAGATATTTAGAAGAAAACGTCCTCAGGTTTTCTCTTTAAAAAGCTAATAGCTCCCTTGCGAATCATATTTCGGTATACGCTTATAGGATCATTTCGTCTTATTTTTGACCACAGAACACGCTTATAAAATATTGCACGCTCAATAATACAGAGTATAGCCTACCTTAAACCAACACAAGCATGATCTCATAGCTAAAACCTTAGGGAAGCCAGATATCGATTTATTCTCCTCATTCTCAAACGCAAAATGCGCAACTTATATCTCCTGGTTTAAAGATTCATAAATAATGTCGCATTCACTCTTGATTGGTGCAAGGTTCGCTATAATTAAATGATCAATTGACTTACCTGTAAGGAAAATTGATCCAAATTATACGAGTATTGCCGTTCGAAGAATTACATAACTTGTAGTTGCAGTTTTTGTGCAGCTCCGATCACGAAATTTCAAAGACCAAATAACCACCTGGCAACGCCGCATCATGGCATCATACACTCCCGCCTACTCCGCTTAGATTATTCACTGCATTTTTGAACAGAAGCCTTAAGCCTAGATAGATAAGGGGGGGTAGCCAAAACTAGCGGAGGGATGTACTTCTTCGAACGGCAATACTCGTATAATTTGGATCAATTTTCCTTACAGGTAAGTCAATTGATCATTTAATTATACTTCGTATTGCCGTTCTCAAATTACATAACTTGTAGATGTTGAGAGAAAAAAGCTATCTAGGCTACATAAAGCATTGTTAGAAAGAATGTAGATAATAATAAAGATAGAATGAAGCATAACAAAAGATAATAATATGCGATAAACATACATTAGAGAAAAAAACATATATGTAATAATACAATACAGGTATAATATCTTAAATTTTCCTGTAACTGAACTATATAACGACAGAAATAGTTCTGTGAGTGGAAAGAACACCCTCAGCAAAGGCTGTAAGATTGGTAGAGAGTGGTCTGTTATAAAATTTGGCAAAAGCATCCGACCTCGCAGTCCAACCCGCAGCCTTCCTAATTGCTTCGATGTTAACTCTTGCTCTAAACGCCAAAGAAGTAGCAGCGTGTCTCATACTGTGACTGGAAAAAAACGACATGTCTATACCACTTGCAGACAGGGCTGATTTTACCCACTGACTAATTCTTTGCGCCGAGGCTGCATGTATAAGTTTCTTTATGTGTTAACAATAATTGATCTTCCCCTGTAGGGCGTATATCTGTAGTTCTCAGTATATAAGATTCCAGGACAGAAGCCAGACATAATATCTGAAGAAGCCACTGTGTAGGCGAAACAATGGGCAATCGAACAACTTTTTTTTTTAATTTTATAATTAGAAAGAACTTTTCAAAATATTTGACCCGTGTTTTTTCTTGTTTCATCTAGAGCCCACATTAACCGAGAAAAAAATTTATAAAAATTGTCCCTTGTATGTGACTGGCGTAATAAAAGCCAGATTATCTCTGTTTAACACACGTGCAGCATGCAGGTGCGAGGGTAGTGACGTCACTTTGGTTAGTTGCCGCCGAATAAATTCTGCAGCGAAATGGCAATGTTTAAGCTCTTTCTAAAATTAAGTGTTAAAATTTTAATCATTTTTACGATTATGTGGGGTGTTAAATGGGTATAAGTAATCTTTGGTTTATGAGTAAAATTTTCTAAAAATTTTGTTAGTGTCCGATTGCCCATTGTCATATTTAATTAATAAATTTACGAAAACCTAGACAATTTTGTCTCATTTAAATTAGTGATCATGGATTTTCGTCAAGTAAAGGCAGATACCATCAAATAGCCAGACATAATCTTGGTTTTTGAGTGAAAAACGGAATCTCGAGCAGTGGTTGAAAGACCCAACCACCCGTTGTAACTCATAAATGTAAAGACTTTTTCCCCTGAAAGTACAAGTACCACTTCCTAAGATAGCCGTCGCGTCGTACTGCTTAGCTGTATTAGGAGCAAGAGAGTATCTGATGGCGTCCATCCCAGCTAGAGGAAACCCTCTCCGAAGAAACGCTTCCCTGATACAACTCCAACCTCCAGGGAAAGCTGCTTCCATAGCAAATTGTGATGTGATCCCAAGAGCAATGGTTTTTAATAAGCATCTTTCGATAGGATGGTTACCGGCCGGCTACTCCAGCTGGTACCACTAACATGCCTTCTCTTTTTTCTTTTCTAGTATTTTATTTAAACACTTGGTGATTATTGCAAAGGGCGGTGAAGCATAAAAAACTATGTTTCCAAGGAATAGTGAAAGCATCTATTGCGCATGCATAAGGACCTGGTTTCCACGAAACATATCTTTTACATTTTCTGTTTATATGTTGCAAACAGATCAACTTGTGGGTAACCATATTCTGCACATATATTCATAAAAGCCCAATCAGCCAGTTCGTATTCTATATCAATAAAGTTAGAACGTGACTAAATCTGCTTCGCGATTAAGTTTAGTATTAATATAAGATCTCAGAAAAATGTTGTGCATTTCGCACCATTCCCAGATACTCTTTATTCCATTACAGAAGGCACCCCATCCTGTGAGAGATGCGTTTGAGAATATAAACCACTGAAAAACAGGTGGTCTTAAGGATTGTCCCTGATTTTCTCTTAAGCTTCGATACCACCATTCGAAAATAGGTTTCAACTTTTCCGAGATCAGCATATCACGTCTATAGTTACCATTACTTGTTTTAATGATTTAAACTTTTCAATCTCGAAACTCTTAATACGCAGCCATCCGTATTTGATAGCCGGACAAACCGCTACTAGTTTGCCAATAACTTCTGCAAATTGTACGACTTTACATCTAAATCAGAAAGTGCTTGATGCACAGCTAAACTCTTTTCTTCTGGCAACTTGAGAAGCGTATTAACAGAATCAAATACGAAACTTAAATATCTATATTTATGACTGGGTTGTATGTTGTTCTTTTTAAAATTTATTAGAAAACCTAAAGATATCAACAACTTAATAACAGTTTTAGTGACAGAGTGGCTTTCCGCTTCACTTCTACCTATGATAATGAGATCGTCAAGATACGCTATGCATTTTATACCTCTTTTCCTTAAAAAACTTACTACACTTCTCATTATTTTTTTAAATATGTAGGGTGCAGCGCACAGGCCGAAAGGAACATAATTAAATTGAAACAATTTTCCTTCATATTCAAATTTTAAGAACTTCCTAAATTTTTTATGTATTGGTATTGCGAAGTAGGCATCTCACAAGTCAATAGTTGTAAAAAAGCATTTCCTGTATATTAATTTGGAAACTGTACGAAAATCCTCAATCTTAAAATGAGGCGGGTCGATGAATCTATTTGAACTCTTCAAGTTTAAAATGAGCCTATTAGAACCGTAAGTTTTTTTTTACTAAAAGTACGGCGACAAGAATTGAATTTTCTCAAAAGGAGATTCAAAGATAGCTCCTATTTGGAGCAAATAAATCACACAGTCTGCAAGTTCTGATCTCTGATGTAAACTACATTGACTATGAGGTAGGGAAGACTGAAAAGTGAAAAGGTTGAGATGTGAACGGCATTTTATAACCTGAGATCCATCCCAGTATAAGACGAGCAGGGAAATAATTTCCAACTGGCAACCTGGCAAGTGGCAATATAAAGAGCCAGTTGGCTTGCGTAAGAGCGTCCCCCGTCCTCTTTGTTTTTTTGGAAATCCTTAGACTATCTGAGAGATTATTTCGAAAAAGATTATCATCAATTGGGGCCTTCTGCAAAACTGAATTGGCACCCGTGTCTAGGAAGGGTAAGATTAAGTGCTTTCTATGTGTCGAAATTGAATGAAATAGGTCAGCTAGAAGTTTAACGCGCATGCCCCTTTCCTCCAATGTTTTCTTACTGCCGTCGGAAGTATGCGCTAGAGTTTCCTCGTACTTTAAACTTAAAGGAACCTCTAGAGCGCTGAGGGCTGTCCCTAGCTTCTGCTGCAAATGCGATAAAAACTCATCTTGCTTTTGGGAGGGATTTTGGAGGCAAGTCCGAATTTCTGGGTTCAGCGTAGGCGGCATAAAACCCTATAGTTCTTTGGAACGGGTTAGGCCTGAATGGCATCCTTGCGTGAATCACCATCGATCCCTGTATGTATAATATCGGCAAGAGGCTTAGCAAGGTCGGGATTAATTTCTGGATCTTTCACTTCTCTTGTAGATTGGCCACTCAAAAAGTACAAAAGAGGGCGAGCTTCAGCGGTAATGCTAACTTCTCCCACAGCAGGCAAGAAGGAAGCTAAAGGAGGTTCTAATTCGGAATCGCTTGAAATTACTGTTTCCTCCTCTCCACCTTGTGATTCCTCCGAATCGCATGTAGAGGGAAAATACCATTAAAAGCCACCAGCATAATAGTAAATATGAAAAATACTTCATATTTTGTAAGCACTAAATTAAGGCTTGGCCTTGCACTCAAATACGAGCACATTCCAATGGCTTACGAAACAACAGAAAAAGTATAAACAAGAGCAGCAGTTCAGGTGAACACTGATTGTTTTTATATCGCTCCGGACTGGGCGCTGCCCGACTCGAAGAAACTAAAACAAACACATCATATTATAGAACTTACTTGATGAATGTTTCAAAAGAGAATTAAGAAGGCGTCTCAGCTGTTTCTTTATGCCTAAATCGACGTCCGCACGTTTAGTTTTCCCCATTTTCTCGTCGAAAGTAACACAGCACACAGAAACACGTCTAACTCGGAGCCACGAAAAACTGCAGTGAATAATCTAAGCGGAGTAGGCGGGAGTGTATGATGCCATGATGCGGCGTTGCCAGGTGGTTATTTGGTCTTTGAAATTTCGTGATCGGAGCTGCACAAAAACTGCAACTACAAGTTATGTAATTTGAGAACGGCAATACGAAGTATAATAACAATCAAAGTAATTAATAAAATTTTACTCGATAAAGCATCAGAAGGTATACTTGTGGTACCAAACTGTTCATGTCAACTGTGGTATCCACAATTCTTTAAATTGTTAACTCAAGACCCTAACTTCATCTCCTTTCAGGCACAAACATCCCATATGGAGGCATCTTTCTCTAATAGCAGGAAGATTATCCGGGAAGCTCTCATAAGAAAAGGAGGCCCAAAAGAAGCAATTCGAGCAATCTTGGCCTCCATAAGCGAGTCGACAATGAAACAGTATGCCGAAAAAATTTGGAAGTGGTACAAATATTGCAAAGTCACACAAGCCACTTATTTAAACCCTATAACACAGTTTTAAAACTTTTTAAACAGATGTTTCCTTCGACGCAATGACCTTCTGCAACTCGGCTCTTCGCCTTATTCTCAAAAAACACCACGACATCGACAGTCTAATTCAGACTGAATCCTAACTTCCCGAAATACTAACAAACCTGGGACCCCCAAATTCTCTTGAATTGCTTAGAGACACTTTCCCCACAGAGTCCCAAAATAGGGGCTCACGCAAAAATTGCGACGATATTCAATTGTTTATTTTCCTGAATAAATTGTCCCAAAAAGTAACAACCAAATATCTCTTTTATTACTTATTACATCAAATTTCCACTGCTATTTGATGTGACAAGTAATAAAAGAGATATTTAGCTATTACTTACTTTTGGGGACAATTTGTTCAGGAAAATACGCAATTGAATATCGTCGCAATTTTTTGCGTGCGCCCATATTTTGGGATTCTGAGCAAACATTCTTAATGACTTTCTTCGAGTCGACGTAGAATAAGACCACTTTCCATTTAACTTTAACCCAAACAGTTTTTTTTCGTCTTGAACACTCTTCTATAAGATAGAATGTATTAGAACTAGTTTTCAAGAAGAGTTTTTAACAAGAAAATGTTTTGTCTGAACCAAAATTTGATGCGATACTTAAGTAACAAAAGAGATATGTGGCTGTTACTTACTTTTGAAACAATTTGTGCAGGAAAATAAACAATTGAATATCATGACAATTTTTCGCCTGAGCTTCTACTTCATAGAACACTTTTTGTATTTAAATCTAAACGAGCAACAAACTTTAATAGCGATTATGACAGCCATTATTCACGAAGATGAAGTTTGAGCCCACGAGCCGGAGGCGAGTGGCGCAAATCATCTGAGTGAGTAATCGTCATAATCGCGAATATAATACTATGCTTTTTCTACACCTATTAAATAAATAAATTAGACTCAAATTTGATCACTTTAACGGAACACTATAATAATACATTAATTTTTATTTTCCATTAAATGAACTACTAGGATGATGAAATTTGTGCAGTTAGTAATATTTTTAAATTTTGAGTTGTCACTTCTATAGCAGTTGTACTGATTGAGTTGTTAATTTGCACGGATTAATCGGTACCTACTCGTACGAAGTGCATACGTTGGAAAACGTAAATAAGAGTAATAATATGGCGATACACTTGGCTGTCACCCAAGTCGATTGTCAGCTCCAGCAAGCGTTGATCGCGGTCGATATAAAATATCATTGGATCATGGAAACAGTGATTATTGAATGTATATTTGTGATTGGCCGAATACAGTGAATTATGATTATATAATTCACTACAGTGAATTATAGGTACGATATTTCACAAAGAAAATGCTAATAATTGTCATATAATTAAATAGGTGTAAAAGAAAATTATTATTCGTCGCGAATTGGTCTACTTTGACTTTCATACATAAAAATTAAGCTGTTTCCATGGTTTCCACTACATTTGACAGAGTAATTGAAATAGGTATTGAATAAATTTCTCGGAAACCCCGTTAACCTCTTTAGAAAAATCGGGGAGTTAGTGATTCAATGACATCTATCGGAGTAGTTAGAAAATGAGAGCCTCAGATACGAACCCGTTCGGAGCACATAGCGCCATCGAGTTCTCGAGGTGCCATCGACTTCTTCGGCAGTGACCTTGAAAGAGACCAGAGGCTGCTGAAGGAGTCGTTGAGGCATCCGAAGAAGTGTCTTCAGCAGCGGCATCTGCAGCAGCAGCCTCTGGTGTCTTTGAAGGTCATTGCCGAAGAAGTGGGCATGTCTTCAGCAGCGTCTGGTGTCTTTCAAGGTCATTGCTGAAGAAGTGGTGTTCAGCAGCGTCCAGGCGCATGCGCCGGGGCTATTCCTCAGGTCAGTCCACCCAGTTCTTCGGCAATGACCAGAGGCTGCTGAAGAAGGGCCTCTGGTGTCTTCGGGGCCTTTGGTTGTGGCTCAGGCGCCTGCGCCGGGGCTTAAAAAGTGCGCGTGTTGCTCATTGTTGCGCAATGGAAGAATGTTCTGGAAATGCTGATGCAATAGTACGCAGATGTTGCAGAATTAATGGTTTTTCTCGGAAATTCGAACGTTTGCAATTGTTTATACTAAATAAATATTGTTATCAAAAGTTTGAGAAAGAAACACGTCCGAAGAGATGTTATAATTATTTTTATTATGATTAAATATTAATAGCTAAGAACGTTATAGAAAAACCTTTCAACTTTGCCGATAGGATATGTATATTTGTTTGGTTTGACTCCCACGGTCTGCATGCCAATAAGTGCATGTGCACTTAATATGTTCAAACTCTACAAGATGACCGAGATTATGTTATACCCTGTTGTTTGTACTATTACAATAAAATAAGAACATTTTCGAAGCTTACCGCCAGATAAATAAACAATGCTCAATTGATTGTTTTTTCTGATAACTTCTACATGTTATCAAAATTTAGCAAACTCGGCAAAAGCTGCGAAATAAATAGAACGAATCTAATCGCGAGCATTTTATTCAGTAGTTAGTTCAATTGTTCAGTTGATTTCCACGGAATAGGTGCGGTAAAAGTTAGTTTCCCAATATGGATGCGGTAATTAGCCAAGACGATGTTGGGGATATTTTATTGTACCATTTTATCCTGCAAAACTTGCCGGAAAATATAAAAGTAAGTCCATTTGCAGTAATCATTTCTTTTATTGTCCAAGCAGTATGTTAATAAATCTCATTCATAATAGAAGTCATTCATAATAATTTCATTATAAGTAATTAAAAGCATACATATTATCTAATTGTAAACTACTTTCTATATTTAGAACAGACCCAAAATGATAATTTGTGGAAATGTGCCACACATGGCGTCAACAACAACAGAAAATGTGTTATTTTCGGGCCTATTCATGGAGAAAGAAACAACGATAATTTTGTTGGAATCGTGCAGTGAACTTGTGGTCATTTGGGTCAATATTGTAGATCGTAAGTAAAGCATTTAGATTTTTTTAATATTCAGTGATAGTAGTGTGAAATTGGGGATTTTTGATTCGCAATTTTAGTAGTGGAAAATTGGGATTTCTGATTCACAATTATTCTAGTGGTGGAAAATTAATTGTTTTTATAATGAATTTCTTTGTTTGTCCGCCCGTTTGTTTGTTTGTTTCTTTGTTTGTTTGTTTGTTTACTAGTACAATTTCTTATCTTTGTTTGTCTGTCAGTTTGTCTGTACGTTTTGTTTGTTTGTTTTGTTTGTTTGTTTGTTTGTTTGTTTGTTTACTAGTATAATTTCTTAATTATGGTATTTTTCTCTTGTTGCAGTCAACGATGTATAAGCAGCGTCACGAGTTTGATTACACTGTTATATTATTTTAATGAATAAAATGTATTTTAATATAATAATATCATATTATGAACAGTATTATATTATTTTAATTGACAAAATGTATTTTAATATAATAAATTATATTATATAATTTACCGTATTCCATGGGAACTAACTAAACTAATGAATTGATTACTGAATAATACTCCCCATTATGTTAGAAATATTTGTTGTGTGCTTTCCAATAAATGTATGCTAGAAGCGTGATTTTTTGACAAGCTGTCTGTTGACACCAGACAGCTGTTGACCCAGACAGCTGTTGACACAGCTGTCTGTTGACACAGACAGCTCTATTCGCAAACACCATGGCTGATGACACAAGCAAGAATAGAAAGAGGAAAAACCCCTCTATGTAGATGCAGCTTAGATGCGGCAGTACGTAAACGTCTTGTTGGTGGATTGGTATGCGAATTTCGTCATTGGCATTGAATGTTGTTGTTGACACGAACGGCTGATGTAACAAACAGACAGATAGACAGACAGACAGGCAGGCAGGCAGGCCGGCAGGCAGACAGACAGTTAATTCGTAGAAGCCATAAAATTCAAGGTTTCTTCTGGAACTTTCGATTAACAAGGAGATAAGACGTGACACTTACATAAATTATTTGCACACGGCACTCAATTAATTTTTAGAAGCGATAAAATTCAAGGTTTCTTCTGGAACTTTCCAGATGAATAAGGAGATAAGACGTGACACATACATAAATTATTTGCACACGGCACTCAATTAATTCTTAGAAGCCATAAAATTCAAGGTTTCTTCTGGAACATTCGATTAACAAGGAGATAAGACGTGACACATACATAAATTATTTGCACGCGGCACTAAAGTAATTCTTAGAATTGATAACACTCAAGGATTCTTCTGGAATGTTCTGCGAAGATAAGAATCTGTATAAATAGAGTGAGATTGGGTGGCATCCGCCAGTTGTTTTATGACCGTTCTATAGTGATAAAGCAGTGTTGACATTACGTTTTGAGTTTCAACAAAGGACATAATATTTTGTGGTGCGAGTGATTAGGCAGTATTGACGATGGAATCGCAATCTGAAATACAGACACTATCATCAGATATGGTGAAAAAATTATTTGAAGTAAGTTTGTTTTCACATATTCTTGCATGCACTAATTCGAATAATAATTGACAGGTATGTGCTAATAAAAGGAGTTTGTCTGTGGAACAAATTCATTCTTTTTAGAAGATATGTAAGCGCATGCTCAGGACCCACTATAAATATTTGAAAACTGGTGATAAACTTACTCTCGGTCAGCGCAGACATGTAGAGTGTAACATATCAAATATTAAAGTGTGTTTAAATATAATACAAAACCAGAGGCACTTGGGTTCTGGAATTGCATCAAATTCAAATAAGAAGCGTTCTAGTCGAATTATTTGGAGAGACATCGCTTCGGCTTTTACCAGTAGAATAAGGACCGGTTTAATAATAAATAAGCGTCATACTGATCCAGATGCGTTCATTGAAGATTGTTACCATCTCATTAAGACGCGACTAAAGAATATATTAAAGAGAGAGGCTGCAGCAAAGGTCAACTTTAGCCTTTGTTGCACATTTAAACTCTGTGGACAAGGAGAGACTGCGGCTGAAGAGTGCAAATATTTTAATTCCAGCAATACAATAGTTACCGCTTCGTCTTTCTCTGATTCGTCCGAGATAGCAAATTGGTACAAGGAAGTAACGGATAAACTTAAAACCAAGGTACGTAATCAACTTATAATCTTAAGAGACCATATAGTTATTGATGTGTAAACATCTTAGTTCTCGGTAGTAGAACATCCTACATCGCTAATTATTTGAAAACAGTAGTCTAATCAATGCCTACCCGTACGGAAAACTACGTGATGTGGGGTATCAAATTAAAGGACTCGACGAGGGGGATCGGAATATGGGGGTGGTTTGCTTTTAAGGCTTGACTGCAATATAAAATGTTTCTTATTGTTTCATTATAAGCGTACATTTTTTCATGAAACCAGTGCGCGACCTCATCTTCACAATTCAAAACGATACGAGCTCACTTGTTTACAAATAAATTCTTGTGTGGGTCGTGTCACTAACATTTTTTTGTTCATACTATTGCAGCTAGTGGAATTTTCTGCGAAAAACAGTGGCTGGTCCTTCACCCAAGTCATTTCGTTGGCCGTAAATATTAATAAATACAATCCACTGCGTGGTGGAACGTCCAGCTATTTACCACTGCCAGAAGTAATAGCTGCACGAAGGGCCATTGTCAATGTACGTAATACAGATATGGCTTGTTTTTTCCACGCTGTAGTTTGTGCGATGTATCCCGCAAAGCAAAATGTTAGTCTCGTGTCAAGTTATCCAAAGTATACGGATGTTTTGGACACCACAGGTATTTCCATTCCGGTGAAATTGACAGACATTTCCAAGTTTGAAAGACAGAATAACATATCTATTAATGTGTTTGGATTAGACAATAAGTGTAACGTAATTGGTCCTTTGTATTATACCGAGGAAAAACGGGAAAGGCATGTGAATTTGTTATACATTACGAATGAGAATAATAGCATAGGGCATTACGCGTGGATTAAAGATATGTCGCGTCTATGCTCACCTCAGTTTTCACAACACAACGGTCAGATTCACGTGTGCGATCGGTGTTTAGTCACCTTTTATTCCTTGGAAAAGTACGATAGACATATGCCAGATTGCTCGGAAAAAAAATGTCACGTCAAAATTACGGTACCAACGGAGGGGAATAATGACATTTTGCAATTTCAAAATTATTGGTTTAAAGAGCCGGTGCCCTTCCTCATCGTCGGTGATTTTGAAGCATTCACCCGTCCAATTTCCGCATGTAAAAATGATCCCGTCATTTCGAGTACGCTTGCATATCAGAAACACGAGCCGTATAGCGTTGCCTTTTACCTGATTTGTAACTATGACGATAGCCTGTCAAGGTTTGAGATTTATCGCGGAAAAGATTGCGTCAGCTGGTTTGTTTCGAAACTTCGAGAAATAGCTGCGGTTATAGAGCCAATAGTGACCGGAGACGTGGGTATGGAACCATTGAATGACATCCAGCTGCGTGAATTTCAAACGTGCAACATTTGCCACATGTGCGAGAAACCTTTTGGTTTACTGGAAGAGCGAGTGAAAGATCACGATCACATAACGGGGAAGTACCGGGGACCTGCGCATGCGCAATGCAATTTGCTATATCGAACTTGCAGATTCGTACCCGTATTATTTCACAATTTGAGCGGTTACGACGGACATTTAATCATAAAGGAGTTGGCCTACGACACGGAACCAATTGATCTACTGCCCATAACGATGGAAAATTACATTTCGTTTTCGAAAAAGATGGGTGGGGTTAAAATGCGCTTTTTAGACTCGTATCGTTTCATACCATCGTCCTTAGAGAAATTGGCGCAGAATTTGAATCCAAACGAGTACAACGTAACCAGAAGATACTTTTCCAATCCGGAAAATTTAGAGTTGATTTGTAGGAAGGGAGTGTTCCCATATGATTACGTGAACTCGTGGGAACGTCTGGAAGAAACCGAACTCCCACCGAAGAATGCTTTTTACAGTAAACTCAACGACAGCGACATTACGGAAGAGGACTATGCACATGCACAGAAGGTTTGGCGGACATTTGGTTGTCAGACTCTAGCAGACTACTCCGACATCTACCTCAAACTGGACACATTAATTCTGACAGATGTAGTGAATAAATTTCGTTCCGTGTGTTTGGAAACGTATTCGTTGGATCCATTTCACTGTTTCACTTTAGCGGGATACACGTTTCAAGCAATGCTCAAGATGAGAAAGGTCAAACTCGAACTGCTGACAGACGTGGAAATGATAAATTTTTTCGAACGTTCACTGAGAGGAGGAGTGGTTGTGGCAAACAAGAAATTTTCTAGAGCAAATAACAAATATATGAAAAATTTTGATCCGTCGAAACCGTCTAAATTTCTCTTCTACATAGATGCAAACAATCTGTACGGACACAGTTTGTCACAACCGCTGCCGTACGGAGGGTTTGCGTGGTTAGAGGACAGTGAGATTGCAGTGATCGAGCAACAGCTATTGGAGAAAAAATACACCTTATTCGAAGGGGATCAAGAGTATGGGTATGCGCTAGAGGTGGATCTGGAGTATCCGGAAACAATACATGACCATCACGCGGACTTCCCCTTCTGCTCAGAACATCGCACATCAGACCTATCCAACCAATCGAAACTGATGCTAACCCTTCACGATAAATCTCGATACGTTATCCATTATAGAAATCTACAGCAATGTTTAAATCACGGTTTACTGTTAAAAAAGGTCCACAGAGTTTTGCGATTTAAGCAGTCTAAATGGCTCAAACCGTACATAGATCTGAACACGAAATTACGAACAGAGTCCAAGGATGAATTTGAAAAGGATCAGTACAAATTCATGAATAATGCAGTGTATGGGAAAACAATTGAAAATATTAGGAAACGGCGCGACATCAAATTGGTGACGCGTTGGGATGGTAATTGTGGCGCGTCGTCTCTGATAGCAAAACCCAATTTTAAGAACTGCGTGATATTTTCGGAGAACTTGGTGGCCATTGAATTACAAAAGACAGAAATAGTCTTCAATAAGCCAATCTATGTGGGATTTTGCGTGTTGGAGTTGGCAAAAGAACTGATGTACAAATTTCACTACGACTATGTAAAAGAACACAAAAATTTAAATGCCTCGCTTTGTTACACGGATACGGACAGTTTTATTTACGAGTGCTGCACTGACGACTTGTACGAAATAATTAGAGCCGATGCGAAGGATCATTTTGACACTTCCGGCTATCCCCCAGGGAATCCCTACAATATTCCGCCGGTAAACAAAAAAGTCATTGGCAAGTTCAAGCATGAATTGGATGGTAAAATTATTACAGAGTTGGTAGCACTAAAACCGAAAATGTACTCTATTCTGTGCGAGGATGACGCTATTGAAATTAAAAAATCCAAGGGAATCGGCCGTTCAGCAGTCAAGGAGTTGACGCATAACGACTATAAACGAGTATTATTTGGCAATTTGAAACTTCAGGCCACCTTTAATTCGATTCGATCGAAAAATCACGAGCTCTATTCGTAGGAGATTAGCAAGAAAAGTTTGTGTGCCGAAGATGACAAACGCCACACGCTCGATGATGGTGTAAACACACTACCTCTCGGGCACTATAGTATTATGGACCAGAATAGTTTGTAAATAAACGCATGTATTTGATAAATTATCTATATTTTCAATAAAAATGTTCTATGTAAACAACTCCTGTTTCATTTATTACAAGTCACCCTTATCTATCCACGAATTGTGTGAGTCATCAAATCCGAGCCACTTCACAAACATGCGATCGCCCCTCCTTCGCAATACCTTCTCCACCAGGTATGTGTTGGGGTAATTGGTCTTCAGCAGCTCTTGTTCGTAGAAACATCCCCGAATCGGTTGCCCTTGGTAATCTTCAAGATGGTACGTGGTTGGGTTCGTATGCTTCACCTTGACGATGGTGAACACCTCGGTGGTGTAGTTTGGAGTGTACCCCTTGCTGAAGACGTGCTTATACTTTGAAATGCGCACCTTGTCCCACAGCTTAAACTTTGTCTGCACCCTGACCGCTGCCGCCGCTCCAAAGTTCAGTTTCGTATCCTTTGTGACATCAGCGGGGCGCATTCCCGTCACAGAATGCACTGTTTTGTTGTACTCGCCGACCAGTTGAGGCAGAATGTGGAGCCATCTGTGGTTGCCCTGTAAACTGAACAGTCTCCACATCTTCTCCTTGATGGTTCTGTTCCAGCGTTCCACGCAACTCGCCTTCTTCTCCGTGAACGTGGAGTAATGATTGATGCCGTGCTCAGTCATCAGAGCCTTGAAGCGTGCGTTAAAGAACTCCTTGCCGTCGTCGGTCTGCAAATTCTTCGGTGATCGTTGTCGTTGCAGCAGAGGGGCGAACGCTTGCACCACATCCGATGCCGTCTTCGTCTTTAGTGGCACCGCCCACCCGTACTTGGAGTACGTGTCCAACACCATGAGAATGTACTTGTAGTTGCGATTCACCTTCGCGTACGGGATCATCTCCACCAGATCCGCTTGCCAGAGGTCGTCGAAACCGCGGATTATCACCTTGCGCCTCGGGAAGTTTCGTCGTGCGGGTTTGTGTAACTCGTCAATCAGCCCCTTCTTCTCATTCATTCCCCCACCAAATATTTGTCGTTTTGCAATTGCGCCAAACCTAATTCTAGCGCGTGCAGTCTATCACTGTGTTCGCGAAACAGCAACGCTACACTATCTCTGACCTTTTCCAGGTCTTGCTCGACTATTTCTAGTTTCCGGCCGAGAGGGGCCACCGCTCCTGTACGCACCGCGTGATCAATTGACAGTCCCAGTGCTGCAAATAAACTGTCCACGTAAGCTTTATTGGTAGCGTCGGGGTCTTCGATTGCGTTAGCAACATTGGTCAGACGCTTGTTGTCTATGTTATAGTCCCCGGACTGGGTCAGCAGGAAACCAACTCCAGGCGGTCCGCGCAGAACAAACGCCTGCGAAGATGCTTTCTTGGATCGTCCAACCAGCTGTCGTCCGAACTTGTCCACGGACATGATTGAGGCTCGCGCTGCTGCTGCTGCTCCCCTTCTTATACTATAACCCCCTCCTCCATAAGCTCTTCCACAATAGACGCAATCTCGTTGTCGTGTGAGGTGTTGCCGGCCGCTCTGGAGGCATGCAGCAAGTACAAACGTTGAACCAGTTCATTTATGTCATTCCAATACACGTACTCGCTGTTTTTATCGGTGACGCGCATCAACAGTCCACCACCACCACCCTCCTTTGTAAATCGTTTGATGATGCTCTTGTACTTGGTGCTGTTGGTGCCCCGAGTACGAGCTTGATCCCTGTATCCCACCTTGTGAGCATTCGTGGTCAGTATTATGTTCTTGTACGCGTTCAAATCACGCTTGGTGTAATTGTGCGGGTCTTTGTAGAAGAGCAGCTCGTAGAGACCGCTGGTGCCTGGATACCGTTTGTCCTGCACGTAGACAGCGTCGTCGACAAACTGAATGGCTGAGTTTCCAATCATGAACGAGTCGTCGACATCGCCGGCTTGTCTTCTGACTCCGTACACGGTGTCCAAATCTCTGCGATTCTCATTGCGCAGCAGTCTCTCGATGTGCGGGCTGACCTTGGGACCGGGCATCGTAGGTGTAGGCGGCGGAGTTTTGTCATCGAAAGATGGCGCTGCTGCCGCTTCACCGTCCAGATCGATGAGGTCGTTGGCGAAACTAGGGGGCTGCGTCAGGGCGGGCGCTAGCGTTGAGGGTTCCTTGAGAGAGTCCAGTTTGCGGGTCATTTCTTGCAGCGGTTCGGTGAGAGGTTGGAAGCGTCGTCTCAGGCGCTCCTCGGCACTCGTTTGGATCGACTTGAGCGAGCGGTACTTGCGTCGAATGGCGTCCGCTGATTTGATAATCTCTTTGCTAAGCATCCGATCCTTTTTTCTCATCCTATTCTTGCTTGTGTCAGCAGCCATGATGTTTGCGAATACAGCTGTCTGTGTCAACAGCTTCCCTTTTATATGATCAGGTACTGATCGAAACCCATCCTGTACCGCCCTTGATTCATATCGCTGTCCTTGTCTATCACCAGGAATCCGTACTTGGATGTCCAACATGCGGCGCAAGCTGAACGAAACACCGACCAGTCCATGTCGGTGTTCACGTGATCGTTGTACACGTGACGTAGGTTCAAGTCGTCCTGCTTGAAGAGAACAAGAAAGTTGACGTTGTCGCGTATCAGGTGTTTGGGAATGTGCGTGTACGTCTGACAGAGGTAGAAGCAGTCTGTGGACTTGTGTCTTCCCATGGCGAAATAGTCGCGCATAACGTTCTGCTTGTCGCAGGCCACGTCGTCAAAGATGAATACGGAATTGGGCAGGGCGTTCTCGGGTGGCACGATGTCCGCGCAATCTCCGTAGGCAAAGTAGCCGACACCCGGCACCGCCCGCAGAATCTCCCCCAGCAGTTGGTACTTTGGTTGGTACAGGGACTTGGAGTAGACGTAGACGTTCTCGAAACGCAACCCGTTCGGTGCGCACAGCAGCGACAAAATCAAATTCGTTTTGCCACAGTTCGAGGGACCGCAGATGATGGATCTCACGGTGTCGGGGAAGAGGAGTCCGTGTTTGAGTCTCTTGTTGGCGGGTGGCTCGAAGCCTGCGCCGCATACATTCATGACCGGTAAACTCTCCGATTGTTTCACGAACTTCATCGTCGTCGAACTAGTATATATAGACGCGTCGAAACCTTTTATACTCCAGTCAGTATGTCTCCGACAGTCAAACCACTTCGACGACGACGACAACCACGCAAGGGGAAAGGACTCTTAAACGATTTGATTGGAAAACTGCCGGTGGAATTGCACCTGCCCGGTTACAACTTCTGTGGTCCAGGTACAAAACTTAAGGAGCGATTGGCAAGAGGCGATCGGGGCATAAATCCCACGGACGAAGCGTGCAGATCCCACGACATTGCCTACTCGCAATCGAAGGAGCTCGTGAAACGACACGAAGCTGACCGAAGACTGGCGGACAGTGTCTGGCACAGGGTTTTGGCAAAGGACGCTTCTCTGGGTGAACGTGCAGCCGCTTGGGCCATAACTAACGCAATGAAAGCTAAAGTCAAGTTGGGTATGGGTGTCGGCACCAAGAAGAAGAAGAAGACGGTCAAAGATCGTATTTCGCTCGGCAGAGTGACGAGAGGGGCGCGAGCTGCAGTGAAGAACACCAAGGATACGGTTATGGCGGTGAACAGAGCCCTGGCAGCGGCTAAGCAAGTAATTCGACGCAAAGAGAGGAAGCCGTTGCCGCGCGTCATCCCGGTGCCGAAGACTGGTGGAATATTACCCCTGATACCAATTTTTGCGGGTCTATCGGCTCTCGGTGCGCTAGCTGGAGGGGCGGCAGGTGTAGCTAAGGCAGTGAACGATGCTTCACAGGCCCGAAAAGAGCTAGGCGAACATCAACGCCACAATCAGACCATGGAGGCCATTGCTATGGGTAAACCGGGAAGCGGACTCTACCTGAAACCATACCGCAAAGGCTTGGGTCTGTACTTGGCGCCGGCAAAAAACCGCTACTGAGGCTACCGAGAAGACCACTCACCGACATCGATCTAAACAAGTACGCTTCAATCGATCTGAAAATTCCCCACTTCCGGGGAGTGTTCATGCGCAACGGCTTGCCCGCGGGGAAACCCAAACGCAACGAGTCAGCTATCGTCAATTTGGATGACGCAAGCGGTCCTGGCACCCACTGGGTAGCGTACATAAAGCGAGGATCGCGCGTCCTCTACTTTGACAGTTTTGGCAACCTGCGACCGCCCGCAGAACTCGTTAAATACCTCGGTAGCCGCACCACCACCATACAGTACAATCACGACTGGGAGCAGAGCTTCAACTCACCCATCTGTGGACACCTGTGCTTAAAGTTTTTGTACAACAACAGCGGATCATGACCACCACCAAGTCTCTGACGGTGTCGTTGATGGGAAACAGTTCGGTCTTGAGCAGCAATTTTTTCCCACCTATCGAATTGGAGGACGGCAACTACGTGCTGGGGCTTGTACTGTTCCAAACCTTCAACTCGGTGCCGAACGTGGACGAATCAAACAATAAGTTCTATTATGGTAGCGGTGACGCGGAACTCGTCATACCCACTGGTTCATATGAGAAGACCTGAACGAGTACCTGCGCAACAATTTACCCTCGGGTGATACCAGCTTTATTCTGCGCGCCAACAACAGCACCCTGAAGTGCGAAATTAAATTCGGGAAACAGATAAACTTTGACAGAGACAACTGTTTGGCTTCTCTGCTTGGATTCAATAGACGCATACTTGCACCGAATAGATGGCACGAGTCGGACTTGCCCGTCAGCATACTGAAAGTGGACGTGATACGCGTAGAGTGCAACATCACCACCGGATCGTACGTAAATGGTAACTTAGTCCACACCGTACACGAATTTTTCCCCCTCGTGCCGCCCGGTTACAAGATTGTTGAGGTGCCCACCAACGTAATATACCTGCCCATCGCTCTCAACAGTATAGACAACGTGACGGTGCGCATTGTCGATCAAAACGGCACACTGGTGAATTTTCGCGGTGAAGAGATAATTGTCCGGTTGCACATAAAGAGACTATAAATAGCGAGGGAGGACACTCGCGTGGGCGCATTAAAGCGAGCATTATGGGCATAGCCTTTCGAAACAGGTATATAAGCGGGTACGTTGTTGGAACGGGCATCACTTGTGATTCAGAGCAGCAGCAGCAGACAAGCAACAGTCCAGCTGTACACCACGCGAACAAAGCTCATCGACAAATCCGCCAGCTTAGCGCTGATAGCAAAGCAATATTGACGTCCCTGGGATATCGACTGAAACAAAGGAGGAAGAGGACTTGAGTACCAAGAAGAGTTTGTTGTGGGCTTGGTTGAAGGGTATATTTACTTCTCACTGTCTTACGTCATCGGTCTGTCACGTGAACTTTATTGAAGATGACAAACATAAACGTGGATACTTTTCATGTTCTGGACGGTGCTGTTTTGGACGAGTCCGCACGGCGCGTAGAGGTGCACGTGCATCAACCGTACGTGTCGACGACATTCAACGCCAACGATGAAATACGCATACCAGTCCAGCAACAGGACGCCTACATACTACCGCACCTCAGTTGCATCTACATGGAAGGTAGATTCGTGACGGGTGAGGGTGAGGGGGCCGCTGCCGCTCTCACAAACAATGCTTTCACTTTCCTGCTGGACGACGTCCGCTACGAAATCAACGGAGTGGAGGTGGATCGAACGAAGAACGTGGGCATCACGAGCACATTAAAGGGTATAGCTTCTCTGAATGATGGTGAGGCGCGTGCGCTGGAGAATGCCGGCTGGACGACGACCGGTGATGCGCCGACCCATGTACTTGACGCGAACGGAAACTTTAACGTGTGCATCCCGGGAAGAATCCTACTCGGATTCCTAGAAGACTACCACAAATTCTGTTGAATGTGCGTCACGAGCTCATTCTGAATCGCTCGAAGAACGATAGGAACGCCTTCGTGGGTAACGCAGCAAACACCAGGATCGAGTTGAGCAAAGTGCATTGGAGGGTACCGTATGTCTACCCCTCCGATCTGGAACGTCTAAATCTCCTCAAGATCGTCGAAGACGAGAGAACACTTCAACTGTGCTTTCGCAGCTGGGAACTTTACGAGTATCCGCTGTTGCCGCAAGCGACGAAACAGACGTGGGCAATCAAGACCGCAACGCACTTGGAGAAACCGCGCTACGTCATTGTGGCCTTCCAGACGAATCGCAAGGGCAATGCGATCACGGACTCGAGCCAGTTTGACCACTGCAATCTGACAAACATCAAACTACATCTGAACTCTGAGTCGTTCCCCTACGAGAATCTCAATTTGGATTTCGCCACCGGGAAATACGCAGATGTGTCGAACTGGGTATGTTAACCGAAGAGCAGAAGAAAAAAATAAGTTCTCATGCATACACTTACTGCTACCATCACTGGGGATTCGAGTCAACAACATATGATTGCGACACTATTGATGGTCCTCCTCCACTACAGAAAGATTGCCACTTTTGTAAAACAGGAAAAGATTAAACCTGTTAATATATTCACATTATTTGTTTATAGGTTAAATATGTTTAGCGTTATAGTAAATGCATGCTTACTATTTATGCAAATTGTAGTTATTGTTTTAATTATATTGGCGTAAAAATATAAATTCAACAGTTTTTTATTTTCCTTCAAAACTTAGAACGTATTCTGGTAAACACGTAGAAGGAGAAAAAACATTAATTCTGCAACATCTGCGTACTATTGCATCAGCATTTCCAGAACATTCTTCCATTGCGCAACAATGAGCAACACGCGCACTTTTTAAGCCCCGGCGCAGGCGCCTGAGCCACAACCAAAGGCCCCAAAGACACCAGAGGCCCTTCTTCAGCAGCCTCTGGTCATTGCCGAAGAACTGGGTGGACTGACCTGAGGAATAGCCCCGGCGCATGCGCCTGGACGCTGCTGAACACCACTTCTTCAGCAATGACCTTGAAAGACACCAGACGCTGCTGAAGATATGCCCACTTCTTCGGCAATGATCTTCAAAGACACCAGAGGCTGCTGCTGCAGATGCCGCTGCTGAAGACACTTCTTCGGATGCCTCAACGACTCCTTCAGCAGCCTCTGGTCTCTTTCAAGGTCACTGCCGAAGAAGTCGATGGCACCTCGAGAACTCGATGGCGCTATGTGCTCCGAACGGGTTCGTATCTGAGGCTCTCATTTTCTAACTACTTATCGGTTTCAGATTGACATAGCTAAGAATGACACCACGCGATTTGCATTGTGGAATAGCGCCGATTGGCATCCTCTCCTCTAGTTATCTGTACTAGCTACCATTGTCATTACCTTATGATTTTTTAAGTCGGTAACAACCTAAAACTGTCTAATTGGCATTAGTATAAAATGTGGTGGAAGCAAGATTTGTAAGCTCTTAACTTGAATTTGCTTTAATTCGCATTATGAAATACGCAATCCGTTAGTCCTGGAGTTATAAGTACATCTAATAAACGCAGTAAATAATAATTTACTGCACAACGTAACTGAACGTATCTGTCACCAAATTATTGTCAAATAAATTAATGCGAAACTGGGTTTTTTTCCATGGCCACTACTATCTGAAAATTTTTGCAACTACATACTACAAACTAATCATACTTCAGACATGAAATAAGACAATCAAATCGCTTTTACAGGAAAATGGTTAGTTCTTTCGGGTTTTAATAAGAGCACATTATTGCTGTAGAAGATCCTGGATTATTTATAATAAATTGTACACCAGAACTTGCGGAAAAGTTGGGGTAGTTTGCACTCGACCGCATCCCTAAATAGAATTTAGAAAGGGTCATCAGCTAGTTCTGTTGAGCATACTGAGAATAAAAACCATATTTAATGGCGCACATTTAAGGAGCTGCAGCTCCCTTAGAAAGCATTTTTGGAGCTATATTTACTGAACCAGACTTGCGTTTGTTTACCAAAGAAGAAATGTAAGGAAATAATCCTAACACGGCAGTTGAAAACCAAATAGTATTAACCGTACTGTAAAGTGGATTATCTGCGGTATGCTATGAAACGCAGGAAGCTACGAACAGCGAGATACATACAGCCCATCTATGAGCAGCATAGTTCTGCTTAGTGTTCAACTTTTTGGTGTGACTGTATCCGAGCTCTGCATAAAATATTTCAGCAATTAAAAATCTGCCTTTCATTGACAGTCAGCTCTATTGTAATAAGGTCAATGCAAACATAGAAGAGCAGAATGATTGCGCCAGTTGTTGAAAAGTAGCTAAGTGAGTAAAATCTGAACACTCCACTATACGACCGAAGTGGAAAATTAGTTAATCAAATTTAAATTGTAAAGGAAGATGATACATATTGTGTCATCATTCAATTGCTTTTCCCTTAGTCAGTTCAACACTTAAGTTGTTTTTGGCTATAAAATTAATCACATACGGATGTCCCCGGCAGGTCCGGATAGAAATCCAAACATAGTAAATCCATAAAAGTCTAAAGTAGTACCGAACCAGCCTTCCCAATATTTTTTTTCTAAAAAATTCAATTTTGGTTGCAGCTTTTATAACGTGTTTATTTATGCCAATACATTTAACTCTGAAAAACATATTAAAGTTAATTGGGCCGACTTTTCAACTGAGTTTAGATATTATTACAAGTACCCACCATTTACGGTTATATTGTATATTTTTAACAGGGTTTGTGTGTGGGACATGCTCACAAACACGATCAGATGTTGTTTCCATTTAACTGCAGACGTAAGTTGCGGTGGCTGCCGAGAAATTCAGGTTATATTAGCAGGTGTTTAGAAATCTTCCTGCGGTAACAGGATAGGGTTACGTGAACTCATGTTCTACATCATGCAGAAATTTGTAATGAGATAGGAACATGGAATGAAATACTAATAGGTTCAGATTTATGAGCGTGTTTTATTTTATAGCGTTTGTTTTATAAAAATTGCGATCCCGTTGTTTAGAGCACCTACATGCTTTATAAAATACTCAATGAAGTTTTGTAGACGCAATTTACTCTTGGCTTAACTTAAATATGCGTACAAAACTTCAGAAGATGAAGGTAATGCAAAAGAATAAATAATGATCTATGAAGGATGTTAGAGGCGTGCAAAAATAAACAATCAATAAAATTATAAGTACCCATTAATTTTTCTACGAAAACTGATAACTCAAAAGGTTTTCCTTGACCAGAACAAATAAGTATTGTTTTATTAAGGGAAGAAATATACAACCAATTACAAAGCAATGATTCTAATTGCTGTGGTTTAGTAACTTCATTCACTAATGTATTGGTTTACTAAATTCACGCTCGTTACACCATCAAAATAACAGAATCTACGGGAATTTGAAATAAAATCCGGAAAAGGATATACAGGATGTTCATGAATGAAGTAGTAAAAATGCTACCAGTGAATCTAGAGATCAAACTAGGTCGATTGAAGCCAACTTACCCATATCTAAAGTTGCATCTTTGCAGAATTACAGCCTCTTAAATATTGCAGAGAAGATAACAGTTTTATTTATAAATCCAAAATTTTGTTCATACTTGGTACAGACACTTGTGTATTGATGACACATATTTTATATTAATATTGTCTAAAATTGTCCATAGGCGGCGCAGCAATCGACAATGTCTAACGTATTTTCTCCATATTTTTTTTATTTTATTGGGTATGTGTATTAATTTATTATAAATAAATACATCTACTCAAATTGCATGTTTTTAAAACTTTTTTTTTTGATTTGAACTACAAATTTTGTGAAAAACTCATAAATACTTAAACAATGATTTCAATATTGTACCTATGTCCAAGCAAGCCATGTTGCAAAAATCATAATTTGCTTTGGCAAGAATAGGCTATTTAAACAGGTAATAAATAATTATTGTAGTAACTAGTTATAACTTTATAACCAGTTTAACGTATGTAAGTTGTGGCATTTGACTTGTTTACTTCACTAGATTACTCTTTTTGCCGAAGTAACCTACGATTTTGGTAAAATGGCTTGCTTAACCGGCGCACAACATTTAAATCACTGCATAAGTATTTATGCGTTTTTCACAAAAATGATTGCCCAAATCAAAAAAATTAGTTACAAAAAATTTGTACTTTTAACCGATTTATCCATACATGATAAATTAATACACATACCGAATAGCACAAGAAAAATTATAGAGAAAACATGGTAGACATTGCAACGAACTTTCCCTCGTGCGTCCTGGGGCACACTGTATACTAAATTATTTCGGGTCGTTCGCTTATGAACGATCGAATTGTTGCATCTCGGTCGGTCGGTTGGGAAACTTATTCGTCGAAAGATATATACCCTTCGCTTCAGTCGAAGAAGGGCTGGGTTCTCTATTGCTATACGGAGATAATAATACACACGGGAAAGAAATAAATATGTAGGTATCTATTATTAGCTATGTACATTAAAACTGGTTAAATGGTATTATATAAAATATTTACAGGAAATTAAATGTGATCCGTACGGTAAAATCTAAACGATAATTATACCGGGTGGGGATTTAGTGTGTAATCGGCCCATATCTCTGGAACTATTTAAGATATCAAAATGAAATTTTGCACGAATGTGGGGATCCACACGGAGCATTTCCCGAAATTATTTAGGTATATACAGGATGTTCACATTCTGAGTACCAGACCAAAGTTCTATTTTTTTAAATGGAAACCCTACGTGTCCTTGCATAAAATGAATTCCCCATAAAATTCCATGAAAATTGATATACTACATGATGTGGTTTTGACTAAGGAATGTTGAGATATTGACATTTTTGTGCTATTATGGACCCAAATTTATGACGCTACTGACGCATACTAACCAAAGCCACCTAAAATTTCTTTGTTGAAATAGGTTCACACACTGCTCTATTTTTGAAATCTATAAATAATTTTATCATAATGCTTGAGATAATACAGGGTGCTTAAGTTATGCAAAACAGAAGTTTTCTCAAAAATTTCGAATGGAACACCATGTATATTATTTGTACAATTGATGGTCATTTTACTAAGCTTTTTATTGATGTGGATATTGCCAAGTCTATCAGTAAAAGTTTCGGCAGAATGTACAATTGAATTATAAAAATGTAGAGTTTCGTCATTATTTTACATTATTTTTGATGATCACCCCTATTTTGACACCCAAAACTCCAAAAAAAGTCTGTATTTTGTTTCTATAGAATATTTAGCAAATGATGATTACATTAACACAAGAAATCCCATCCCAAGATTATTTCTTAAAGATAATATTTTCTTCCATGGCACTCCTTGTTTGAAAATTATACCCGACTTTAAAGACATTATACATTTAAGAATATAACCATCAAGAAACAATTTTACAATAAGATTTATTGTCTTTATATTGATACCAATTTGCAGATACAAAATATAAATATATTGTGAGTTTTGAGCAACAGAATAGGGGGAATTCGCCAAAAAGAGTATAAACTAATAATGAAATTCAGTAATTTTGATGTTCAATCGTAATATCTGCCGAAACTATCAGTAGTAGACCTGGCAATATCTACATCAATTAAAAGCTTAGTTAACTGACTGTCAGTTGTGCAAATAATATACATGGTGTTCTATTTGAAAGTTTTGAGAAAAATTCCCTTTTGCGTAACTTAACCACCTTGTATAATCCTAAGTATTATGTTGAAAGTATCTATAGATTTTACAAATACAGCAGTGTATAAGCCCCTTTCAATAAAAAATAATTAGGTGGCTTTGGTCAGTAGGCGCCAGTAGTGTCATAAATTTGGCACCATAATGACATAAAAATGTCAATATCTTAACAGTCCTTACTCAAAACCACATCATGTAGTATATCAATTTTCATGAAATTTTATGGGGAATCGAAATCACGCAAATACTTGTGGGGTTTCCATTTAAAGAAATAGAACTTTGGTCTGGTACTCAGAATGTCAACATCCTGTATATACATAAATAATTTTACGAAATGCTCCATGTGGTTCCCCACATTCGTGTAAAATTTCATTTTAATATCTTAAGCATTACCAGAGATATGAACCGATTACACACTAAATCCCCACCCGGTATACATGAGCGAATAGCAAACGATACTAGGTTTTGATAGCCAGGTATCGCAAGCGATTCTCTCCGGGACGGTTTTCTGGTAACTGCCTGTCGTCCCGTGGGATGAATAAATTATACTGTGTACTCGGTATCTGGTTTACGTCGCCGCACAGGTGTGCAACCAGGTGATGTGTAGATCGAGGATATACGTTACAGCCACTCTCGGCGATCCGTTAATCGGATGACCATTAATCGGATGACCATTAATTGTTACGTAAGCAGGTGTATAATTGCTCCGAAATTCAACCGGACGGGATGTTCAATCGCTTACTGCATCGGTCGGCAGACGTGCTATTTTCACGGCATATACTATTTTCACTGCATGTTTCAATCTGCTTTCGGCGTGTGCGAATTTATGGTTTGAACATCCACTGCTCCCCGCAGAATTTGAGAACTAGCTTTCACCAGCCTATTATACCTCTACACCACCGGACCAATTAACGTATGTTTAATTATTGACAGCCTCACAGCCTCAATCGTTAAATAACGGCATTTAATTATTGTATCACAGCTAATCACTTCACGCGACGCAAGTCTGGTAGTCAGGTACTCGCGATAATTCTGGAAGTTATTCGGAGAATGTCTGGTATGAGAATGCAGGATGAATGTCTGTCGAATGAATGCTGAGTGAATGTCCCTTGAATGCCGGTGACATCGCATTTTGTAAATTCTTCCGCCAAACTTCGTGAACGGCCGGTCGGGGATTCGGCTCCTCCCATTTGTCAGCGCGCGGTCCCTGTACCCTCTCTTTCAACTCTCTTCGGTTCATTGACGCGATGTTTCATCGAACAAAATAGATAACGCCTAATCTAAGTTTGTTAGATCTACAAGCGGTTAATTATGCTTTGTTACAACATTGTCGATTGCTGCGCCCCCTATGAACAAGTTTAATCAATATTAATACATAATATGTGCCATTAATACGCAAGTGTCTGTACCAAGTATGAACACTGTATGTTAAAGAATTTTGAATTTATAAATAAAAATATCATCTTTTCCATAACTTTTGAGGTGCAACTTTGGATAAAGGTATGTTTGGTTCAATCGGCCTATTTTGACCTCTAGATTCACTGGTAGCATTTATGCTACTTAATTCATGAACGCCCTGTATAAGAACGGTTCTTTTCTAAAAGGATCCCGATCCATCAAAATTTCTGGATTCGTCTACTACTGACTTAATTGCTCGTTGTATTATCCAGGCATTTCAAGGAAGTATGCAGAAACATCAGTACGTTTACAATATTTAATTCTCCCATACAAAGTACAGAATATCTTGCTCGTATATCACATAACTTTACGCGAAAAACTTAGTATGCCTTGTCCACAGCTCTGAATAATGTGCAAATTCTAATTGCTGGTATGCGTGGGAGTTAGCTCAGATTCACCTACTGATATGAACTGTGATCATTATTTATATACGATAAATCATGAAAGAGACTAGACGAAATTTTAAAATTTTCCAACATGGAACATAATTAATCTTCAAGATAAATTTAGAATACTTACGCTTAAAGGAAATGTTTATGGTTAGATATTGATTAGGTATTCCCAATTAAAATGTTCAAAATAATAGTGAAATAATGAACGTTTGTATGGACAATGTTATCTCGAAATTCCAAGGCATTTTGATCACTTTTTAATTTTATCTTGGATGCACGAGAATAAACTTAACCTGCTTTAAAATGTTAAACTAGCGCATGCTGCATAATTTTGGAATAAATAAACGCATAACATAAATAGGCACTAATGTAAGACACTGATGTTGAGCCTGCATTATGCACACAAAGTCCAGTGAGATGTTCATTAGCGATAAGTACGTGAAAAGTGTAGATCTAACTTGATCATGAAGGTTCAGGTAATCTGCAAGGGTAACGTGGTGCCTATAAAATGTCGAATCATAATGGTCAGCGTTTATAATTAAATACCCATTTGGTCAGTTTCCTAACTACGCTGACCGATAGAAAGAGTGGGGCAGTAACAAAAATTTTATGGTCTGAATTAAAAATGTGTCTGAAAACGTGTCGAATACTGTTTTGTATTTTCGCAACAGCTTCGTAAATTTCTTAACATTTGTTGTGCCTATTATAAAAGCAAAAACAGCGGTTTTTAACATAGCTCCGTGAAATAAATTATACCTAAATATTGGTTTATGAAGTGCCAAGTAGATTTCACATTTTTCATTATATTTCGGCATTATACAGGGTATCCAGTAAAGAATGGGCCATACCTCAAATCTAGCTTCCTTAGGTCAAAAGAAACCGATCTGAACCAATTTATCTTAGTACAATTCTGCTTCCTTAAAAAGTTATGGGCCTTCGAAGAACAATTTGTTATTTAAGTTTTTCATTATTTCTCGTGCACTTTTGAAGTTATTTCAGTGAAATTTGGTATAGGAAGGTTTTTTGGGCAGCTAAAAAATAATACCTATGCAATTACTTTTGAGTAAAACATAGAGGGCGCCAACTTTCACCCCACGATTTCTTCTGTTTTCGTCGTATGTTCGCTGGTACAAATTTTGAAACAATTACTAGTTTTATGGAAAGAGCACTCAATTAACTGGAAAAAGGTAGACTTGTTGCGAATCCCTAAAACGTACCGCTTTAGAGAAAATTGTAATTAAAGTTGATGCTACTTTCATATACCAGTGATGCTGATCAGAATTTAATCATGGTAGACACCAAAAATACAGAAGCATGAGTCAATCAACAATTTTCATTTGTAAAATTAGAAGTAAAAAATTCTTCGAAAACCCATAAGGAAGCAGAATAGTACTAAGATAAATTATTGGTTCAGATGGGTTTTCGAAAAATTTTTTATTTATTTTTTCAGGTAAAAATTGTTGACTGTTCCATGTTTTTGTATATTTGGCATATACCATGATTAATGTGCTCAAAGCGGAGGACGGATTCTGATCAGCGTCATTGGTATACCAAAGTAGCATTAACGTTATATGCATTTTTCTTTAATGCTACATTTTAGCAATTCGCAATAAGTATACCTTCTCTACAGTTAATTGAGTGCTCTTTTCATAAAACTAGTAATTGTTGTAAAATTTGTACCAGCGAAGGAAATACGACAAAAACAAAAGAAAGCGTGGGGTGAAAGTTGGCGCCCTCTATGTTTTACTCAAAAATATTTGCATAAAGTTTCATTGAAATAACTTCAAATGTGCACGAGAAATAATGAAAAAATGAAATAAAAAATTGTTCTTCGAAGGCCCATAACTTTTTAAGGAAACAGATTTGTACTAAGATAAATTGGTTCAGATCGGTTTCTCTTGACCCAAGGAAACTAGATTTGAAGTATATCCCATTCTTTACTGGACACCCATGTCCGAAGATATTATCATAACTTGCATTTCGTCTCTGTCGTACTACCACGCACTAATTTTAAAGTTTTACGTCCCCCCTCCCTCAAACGATGACTGGCGTACTAGACATGCGATTTATTCGTCTTTCAGTGCTTGCGACGTACATTGTGCTGCGCGTGAGTAAGTCACCTCTGGGTTATGATGTAGGTAAAATTTTATTATCAATTCGTTTTAGATATGGGAAAACGAAAACACTCTAGTAGAGATTCAGTCTCTAATAAAGAATTATTCAACCAACTACAGAAACTTGAAAAAAGGTTAAGGGTGGGATTTATCAGCTGTCGAATAGAAATTCTAGACAAACGTCTATAAAGTGCTGCCACCTATCGCCCAAAAGTGTGATTAGTATTATGCAAAATACACTCACAATCTATTATGATAGGTTTCTATCACAGCTGCAACCACTTTAGACGGAACACCTGTGTTTCAAATAAGTAATGTAGGTATCACGACGTTCTTGGTCAAAAATAATTAACAAATAATTAACTTCGACAATCCTTCTTTCTAATTACTATAAATATGTGTAGGTACAAATAATAACAAAGGTGTCGAGTTTATGAGGGATTGTTTCGATAATTTGAGAGAGATTTATTTAAGGCAAACGAAAAATATTACTATAAAAGTAGGGCAAGTCTCTAAGTTGTTTCTTTATTGATAAATCTTTACTTTAATTTCAGAATGGTTGGAATAAAAATGTGTCTGCATGTCCTGTTTTTAGTGCTCAAATTCCCCACTCTTAAGCAAGCAGCGTGAACGTAGTATTTCATCACGACCGATGGTCGAGATCAAAATCGAAGAGCCGGAGTCGATTGCGCAACTCTCCATACAGGGCTCGTCCATCATTATTATCGTGTCTGAACGACTCCGGGCGTATCTTACCACTTAATTTTTTTTTAATTTCTTCTATTAGACGATCCCTAATCTACCAGTGGAACTTATATTCGAAGCGAATCTCTCGGAAAAAATTAAAGCGGCACCGGTCCGTCGTCCAATGGACTCTAGAGAAACGAGACCATCCAAGGGGTATCTCTATCTAATGGCAATCCACTTTCCACACGAAAAGGAAGCAGCTACGGTAAGCAATGTTCCCTTTGCGAGAAGGCTAAATTCTGTTTTACGGTCTTTCCCCAGGTCACCAGTATACTGGATCTCGCCGATGAGCGTGGGGTTCATTCGAACACACTGTACCACAGCAGCAGAAGGTATGGAAATAAGAAGTCGTAGATTAATTGAATAAAATTGAGTATATTGGACAAATTCACCCTTAATACAAAGGATTTACAACGACACATAGTATGGTATAGCAATAATCATGAATCGCAACACACAAATAATTCACGGGGCTCTATAAGGCCCGAATGAAAGTTATCAAGTATTGCGTAGGCGGCACTTCAAAACTTATCGTCGGACGCAAAATACATAACCCAACAAATAAATAAAATATACCAAGTTGCGCCAGAGGTGTAATAAAATCCAAAAGTTTCAAATACGAAACGATATCATTTTCCTGGTCCCACTCTAAATTTATATACGACGATTCCATTATGTTTATATTTCACTGGTTTAAACTGTTTCTAAGTCCTATTTTATTTTGAATGAAATTTCAGACTTGTGACTTTGAGCTTCTAAATTCAACTAATTCCTCGATACTTTCAACAAAACGTGTCCACTGGTTACGTGGACTTTTAATTGCGTTATTTGTAGCAAAATTTGCTTATTATACAAAAATCGGGGCTTTAACTTTTGGCTCGGCGGTTTTTCTCTGTCGTTCAATATCGCAACATAATAATTTCCGTTGACAACTATTAATTCAGCATTTCCTCAGTTCAACGTACGATTTGCGAAATCTATTTGTTGGGGCAAGAATATACACGGTGTATCGAAAGGGGCACCTCATAACATCACTTACCCTTTTAAGAAAGAAATTTGGGTGTCTGCAGGACAACAAAATTCCTTTATCATTTTCCTTGTCGTTTATTACAATTGAACTCTACAATAGCTTATTCACAGCTAAAACTACACTTTTTAACCTGGCTTATAGTCACTATGAACGAAAGGGCTTTTTCGGTTACGAACTACCAAACCAACGCACACTTCATGTCGCACCGCGAGTATACCTGCTTCGCTTCTTCTTAGCGTATTTCTTCAGTCGTTGTGTTCCTTTGAAATGCTATAGACGGGGAAGATGTTCTTTTTGGGGAAAGGATGATGCCATGCGATTTTCATAGCAGGTAATTTTATAGGAGACGACCACCAAAAAGGGCTGTTGCGTGTGTGAGATTTTTAATTCATTGGATCTTCTAAATTTCCTCTGATATGTGCAGAGCAGACGGATAGAGGCTGTTTCTACTGTTCCAAAAGTTGTTTCCGAAGTTCATCTCATCTGGATTTATCGGCGTCTGGATCTCTTGAGCTTGATATTGCCGAGGTGGCATGTCTAGTACAGTGAAGGAGACTAGGGGATGATTTCCTAGCCTCTCCATTGGCAGGTCATCCCCTGAATGTTCCCACTTCGGAACCGTTCTTCTGGAATGGTCTCGGTGGATCGCCCAGGGGGTGAGGATGTCCCACAGGCTCACTATCAGCGACAGCCCGCATCCCATGGCGTTGTATATATGACAAGCCCGTTTATTATTACCTCCAGTAAGCATTTTATTGCCTTAAATATCGCGTAGAAACCAATGAGGCCCCTCATTACCATGCCGATGTCGATTGTGCAACGTCCTTCATTTCCTCTGGGTCAAATAATCGTCGAGAAATTCGGATTATCTGTGAATCTATCTTCCTGACCATAATATTATTTACTGCTTTCCTCATCACTCCAAATGTTAATGCCGCAGGTTCCCAACGGTTGGTTGGGCTCGAAATACATCCCGCCTTGTTCAGTTATTTGTAACTGAGGTGGTTTGCTTTATCACTGGGTGTGGGGTCAGTCGCATCCATTAATTTTCTATCTATTAAGTACAGTGGCGGCGTTATCGGGGTGCAGTCGATTTCTACTGCGTGCGATTGCAAAATATGAATGATAGGTGCAATAAAATATCTTCGGTTATTTACCGTCACTGGTAATGTTGATAACAATTCTCCGTTCTTCTCAGATGAGCGAATTTTTAGGTACAATGCAAAATATAGAGTACCTCACCCAATACTTGTTCGACGTATCCTACCTTGTTTTTGATGGGTTGTAATTAACCGATCAGTATTTTAACATAATGTGCACAGTATAGAATATACTAGATGCACAGTAAACTCTTTTTTGAGCAAATATTTTCGTAATTTTTATTAAACTGACCTTTCCTGATCTGGCCTGACCTGATGTGACCCTTTCGCACAGGACATTCTCAATTTATTTCAGGTTTTCTACAAAATTACAACCTACTTAACTGACCATTTAGTATTTTTATACTGAACGTTTGATTTGTTTCCGATTTTGATCATGGCAGAAAGGGCATTTATGTTTAAGAAGGCAAGCAGCAGCCTACTTTTTAAGATCTCCCTGTGAGTTTCGCATCGTCGGTGTATGGCGTCCATGTAAAGCTCATAGGCATTTTCCCTTTGCGTTCTTGTTCTATCGTTCTATGTCAAATCCGTATTATCTGCGAGACCTTCATTTGGGGTTTCACCATGTCTTAGTTCTCAAGGTCAAACATCTCTCTTCCGCGTAAAGTGGTGGTTCTCAACAATGACAGCGCAAAAATTTGTTGATCGTGTTCTACTACTATACAGGGTGATTCAGAACGGGCGCGGGCGTGCCAAATTAAAATTGGTGCTAAAGGAACTCCAAATAAGACGAAAAGTTTATATGAACATATGTTCTAAAGTGACTACTAACAAAGATACAGGGTGTAAAAGTTTTAATATATTTTTTTAATATTTTTTTTATTATCTTAGTAACTAGGAAAGTTATCGAGTTGAAATTTCAATTGTCGTTTTCATTTGCCAAGTTCTAATATCTCCAAAAAAATTTGCTCTGCTAGCCCCATCAGTAGCGTTGCTCATTCCATCCATCCGCAACCGGCATTTACAATAATTAGTCCCTGATCTTCAGAGATATTTGCAAATAGTCCTTTGGTTGAGTCATCTGTCCAATATTCTAAGAGACATAGCTACTGTGCCAATATGTTTCGTCCAGGTAAACAATCGGTATATTTTGACTTTCTGCAAATACGAAATACGAAGAGACCTTATATCGTGTTTTTCAATTAGGACTTTCCAATTATTTTGCGTCCTTCTTGACCTGAACCCTATTTTACGCAAAAGAACTCTCAGTGTTTTATTGGATCCATTCCATTCTAGCTCGGTCCGTATTTTTTCGTTTGCAAGGGTAACACGACAACCTTCAGTCTTGTGAAATTCGTGTACGATGTGACTTATATCAGCGGTCTTACACTCCGGTAAATCAATCGTCAATGAACTTTTCCTTGTACACTTCTTTCCTGGTGTTCTAAATATCGCTTTGCCGTTATTTGTCTTCACTAACTATTCTCTCTATAGATCTAATAGAGCATTTTCACACTTTGTATAATGCCGTACTCCATACATATGTCTTTAAGAGTCTCTTCCTAGTTTCTACATTAATCGTTCCCGGGCATAACAGTTGTTTCTTTTTGTTAAACGCAACTCGACCCTGCGCTAGTCTTTATTTTATGTCTTTAGTGCTCCTATCATCTCGAGTTATTTTACTTCCTAAATAGCAGAAATGCGCGATTTTCTCCATCTCCTCATTTCCTATGTGTATTTCAGTTTTAGTTCTATTTTCACCCACTCGACATACCAAAATTTTGGTTTTCTTTCTATTTATTTTCATGCCGTAGCCCTCTGTCAAAACTGCTTCCAATTAATACAAATCTAGTCCTAATTCTTCTTTGCTAGATGCTAACACTGCTGTACGAGTATCATCCGCAAATCTGAGCATGTTAATAGTTTGACCCTGTACTTTAACCCCTGAGGCACTGTTCTTAACACTATTAATCGCATCTTCGATATATAAGTTGAAAACTAGAGGTGACAATGCACATCCCTGTCTCACTCCCTTCCGGATATCTACTTCGCTTTGTTCCTGCTCAAATTCTATAACTGCCGTTTGCTCTTTGTAGAGATTATGTATTAAGTATTACTCTTCTGTTCCTATAGGTATTTCATTCCTACCTTTCTGAGCACTTCGAACATCTTCCCCATTTTACGTTGTCGAAGGCTTTTTCTAAATCTACAAATCAAAAAAATATATATTATATTTCGCCCGGGAACAAGAAGTTTATAAATTCGGAAAAGACTTGAAAACGTTATTGTGGAGCAATTCATTATATACTGCTGAGAAATATGAACGATGAGAGAAACAGAGAGGAAAATACTATAAAAAGTGTTGTGCTATAGACGCATTATAGAGACACGGTAGAAAGAGTTAGAGAAAAGATAAATATGTGGAAAAACAAAGAATATGAGAGATAAGATGGTAGAGCACCTTTTGAAATATGAAGGATTCTTGCACCACATAGTACAGATGAAGATAGTAATAAAAAGAGGTTAAGGTAACCCCAAAATAGATTACTGTTTGCAAGTAGTTGGAGGTGTGGGATGATTTGCATTCGTGGAAATGCGTAGTAAATCTCGGGGTGGTGGTGCGCATCCAATATACTTGTAATGATGACGTATAATGATGTTGATGATTATGAAAAGCTGACATCTGTTCAATAACCAATCAAATTGAAAATTAACTTTCATTTAATATGCACAGATTCATTTTACCTTCAAATTATTAGCTTACTTGCGATTTCTGTTATCAAGGGGATATTGGCAGTGTGCTATTACTTGAAACCCTGGGTTGTAGCTATTAGTAATCCGACGAACTTAAATTTTTCAAGACAGACAAATCAAGTAATATTGCTAGATTTTACATTTTTGTTTTAGATTTTCAATTACAAATGGAATGTGGGAAGTGAAGTTGCAGAATTCAAAATCCGGGCAAGGTCATTCTGTTGGACATTTTTTTCTGATATTCAAAAATTAGCAAAGGAAATGGAAGCGAAGTTTGAAAATTTCAACGTGAACCGCAGTAGGTACCTCGACTGTCACTTTCTTTTACACATAACTGAATAAAAGTAACGTTAGTTCTGAATTGAATCATTTACCTACCACCTTGACTGAGAAAAATAAGTACCTGCAGCAGTAGGCGCGAGGCTGGCCTGTCAAACAGATATTATTCGGTTTCTATAAAGTTTTCGAAGATGAGTTGAGTGCGGTTGTGTATATTGAACTGTTCTAAATTGTAATTACGTTGATGACATGCCCACACTCGTGTTGACCAATTTAAGTGAGTTTAAACTCGGAGTGTCTTACGTAATGCCGACGCCTATGAAATCTTGTAACAAGAACTTAATGTTTTGTTAAATATATACACTCATCAGCTACGAGTAGGTACTTCAGTTGAAAACATTGAGATCCCTTAATGTTGCCCTAAGCGATGTACGAAATGATTGTAAACAAAATGCCGTAGACATTAAAAAGTTTATTTTGGACTGGATGAACTGGCGCAACAATTTATTGTTTTTGGGACCAAAGAGGACGAGAATAAGAATACGGACGGCTTGGCCTTCTTCTTGCCATAGGCCTACAGCATCTTTTTTCAGCGATGCGGTATATTGTCAGCATATTGCTGGTACTTTGACCTATTTCCATTTGTGAGCAAACGTGGGCAGGTAGCTGGTCTAACCAAGGAAGGTAAGTTAAGATTCAATTAACGATTGTCATCAAAGGTGTTTTTTGGGCAACCAAGAAGGAGAGCTTTCGTGTTGGCATCTCCATTAAACCTTAAATGTCCAGTAAAGCAGGTGTACATATTATGTAAAAGTACTAAGAATACCAGATATTACAACATTCGAGCATATTGATAGGTACTGATGTCCAGTTGTCACCAATGATTACGACTTAATTTAAATATAGAAGCTGATTTCATATTCATAAAGAGGTCTTGTTTTAATTTATTTATCTATTCGAATTGATTACTTAATAATGTAGGTACTTATTAGTGGAGCAATGTATAGCTCGCGGAACTTGCTTATTGATTCTTGAAGTATTACATTTGAATTCAATTCACGAGCGAGCTCAGCATGTAAATAATACCCTTCTTGTCAATAATATCAAGTCGCTCATAATATGAAAAATTTTCTATACCACATCCTAGATTATAAGAAGTAATCTTGGTTAATAATTATTTAGTATTGCTGGATATTATATTGGTACATACATTACTTAGAGCTTAATTACTGTGTCACTGAATTTACGGCAATGTTCCCGATCGAACCACTGTGTATTATATGGCTTCCCGGTCACAGGATATTTGTTTAATAAAGTTAGTACCAATATTAAGTTATTGAATGCTGATATTCAATTTCTCAAAACTTGTAAATTGAACAAAGTATACCCAAACTTCATTCATGTCAATATATCGTGTAATAATAAAAGGTTTAATGATAATTAGATAGGTCTCCTAATAATTACAAATTGTCCAAATGGTTGGTTAACGAATTTAATAACCACGAGATTAAGCACTCAAGTTTTTTTAGTAAAGAACTCCCTAGAGTTCATAAGAAAAGTCCAACGCACAACATTCCATAACGGATTATTGTCATTAGACGGCAGCTCACTTTTTTCCAGAGTACCTGTACCAAAGGCCATGGAGTACTTGAATGAACTTCGTAGTTAAATTTTCTTAATTTTGTGAAATTCTGGCATAAGGTAAATGATAAATGTAGTGTGTTATCGACGTTTCGACCACGTTTGGGGCCTTTGTAGAAATAAAAGTAAATAGTTGACATAAAATTATTTTTCAATACAAATTTTTCTAAATAATAAAAATGATTTATAATAGTAACTGTGTATGTAAATATAAAAATAGGAATTACAATTTAGCACTTTCGATTTTGAACAAATTTGGGTATTTAATTTAACAATAATAATAATAAGTAAAATGAAAAACTATATTTATGATTTACCTTGTGCCAGAATCTAACAAAATTAAAGTAATATAAAACTACATATATTGGCACAAATTGGACAACAATTAGTTAAAAATTATTTTAAAGAATAAGTTGACAAAGAATATATTAATTTAACCAATCTATATATGCAGCAGAATTATTTCAAAGTCAATGGATATTTTTTTCAACAAAGTGAAGATACAGCTATGGGAAATTACCTTTCTTGAGTGCCTTAAATACTAGATTCAACTCTATCAAATTTACCCATGAAATAGAAAGAGAAGGAGTGTTTCCATTTTTGGACATTATGGTAATTAGAAAAGATAGCAAGTTAGAGTATGACATCTACAGGAAAGAAACCTGTACAGCTCGGTATATAACTGCAGATTCTAACTACTGCGGTCAGCACACAAAGAGGTTAGTTTTGGATTTTTAGTTAATAGACTGTTGAGTTTACCATTATGTTCTGAAAGATTCAGCAAAGAAGTAAACACAAAGATGTAGCGAAATGTAACGGTTTCGATTCAGAAATTGTAAACAGATTAACTAGGAAACGAAAATTTAAAATGCTATTGCGAAATTAGGTACACTGAATTAAATGGGGATAACAAGACTACTAGATTTATAAAAATGCCATAATGTACCGCAAATAACTTGAGGTATGAATACAATTTTCTGGAAAGTAGACTTCAAACTAGCGACAATTTACAAAATTTACTTGGAAATGCGAAGGATAAAGCGGGAATTTACGAAATAGCATGCGGAAATTGCGACCAAAAATATATCGGGCAATCAACTCTGTCCATTTTAAATCGTTTTAAGGCGCATCAGTCTCATTACAAACACAGCCGTACAGATAAGTCTAGTATGGCTTCGCACGTAATGGATACAGGCCGGGTCGTAAATTCAATATCAACAATTTGAAGCCCTTAAAGCCAGGAAACAGTAAATTTGATTTAAACGCATTGGGAAACATAGCCATATACACAAATAATAGTATATTATTATATGCGCGATTATGACAGCCATTATTCACGAAGATGATGTTTGAGCCCACGAGCCGAAGGCGAGTGGCTCAAATCATCTGAAATTATGAAACCATAATTCACTACAGTGAATTATAGGTACGATATTTCACAAAGAAAATGCTAATAATTGTCATATAATTAAATAGATATAGAAAAAAGAATTAATTCTCAAATCATGGCACTCTTCCTAATGCGAATTAGGATCATTAATGCAACCTTTGCCGATTTTCGAAAGCTATTGATTTGCTTCAAATTTTGAACATTTGCGATATCCCTGAATGCGATGGCCTAATCAGTAACTGATAAAAAGATGTGAACCCATTCTGCAAATTCTGGCTTTCGTTTTAATTTCCTACAATCTAAAAGGAAGTTTTTAAAAATCCGCCTATAAAATACGCAAGTTGCGATGCTGCTGTGTCACTCAAATTGAAAAACATATATGTACAGGGTGACCAGTTAAGAATGGGCCATACTTCAAATATAGCTTCCTTGGGTCAAAAGAAAACGATCTGAACCAATTTATCACAGAAGAGTAACGACGGGTAAGAGTCCGCATGGGGCAAGAGTTCTATTCTGTAGGCGATAATTATGGTGGCAACACTGCAATGGTGCTTTAATAGCTATCTTCAGACTACACCTGTCATCGTTCGTTCCGGTGTTGAGATCAAACAATCTTGGAAATATGAGGTATCTTTTGCTTTTTGTTACTTTGCATGTAATATTTAGTGTAGCCTGTCGGAAGGTCTAGTGTCTTACTGTTACCAGTCGCGTCAACAAGTAATTTTCCACTGAATTCGACGTTCATTTGTCGTGATTAATGTCTGGTTTAGGTTTTTCATTTTATCGTTAGTTGGTGATACCGGGCTGTTGTTCAAAATATTACCATTTGGGGCAAGAGTCCTGTTCCGTTGTGGAGTAAAATTCCGCGTGGACTCTTGCTCCAGATACTTGCATTTTTCACCAATCTTACTCGAATAAATTTGGTTCCACGTTTTTTTTGTTTCTTAGGAATTACAAGCGTAAAGACAAGAGATAACTGAAAATCACAAAGTTGTTACTAACAAGAAGCGTAAAATGTCTAGTCCCCAGGAGAAATATGTTTGTCCGCGTTGCAAACAAGAATATCAAGAGCCACCCAAAGAAGATTGGATTGAATGCTGCCATTGCAAGAAGTGGTGCCATGAGAAGTGCACTTATGGAAATATAGGCCCATTTGTATGCGACAAGTGTGCTTAAAATGTTTATATGCCATGGGACTTTAGGACTTTTGCCCCACTTTATTTGGACTCTTGCCACACCGGTGGGGCAAGATTCCGATTTTGCATTTCAAAGAATTTTATTTTTTGTTTGACGTTTTATGTATTTTATATTAGGAAATATAGGGTAAAGTACGGATAGTTGCCCCGGTTGGATAGTTGCCCCATTCTCGTAACTCTGGGATGAAACTAGCTGCAGCGATACAAACTACTGCATAATATAGTGTCTACATCCCTCATACCTCAGGAGTCAGACGACCACCCTGAAGTACGCACGTCTGATTTACCACAAGGTCAAAAAAACACGTTGTTAAAAATCGCCACGAAAATTATTTCATTTAACGAACGGTTTTGGGTTACAAAGATATCTTTGGGGTAAGATAATACTTTTTGATTTTCGTAAGTGAAACGTGTTTTAAATTTGTGGGTTTAATCATTTTCTAACCTAATTATCTAATGGGCTTGTAAAAACTAAGCGAGGCATCTATCCGTACCAAAAAGTATAGTTGTCCCAGTACAACGCCCGGATAGATACCCACAGAAGATAGAGGTGGTCGAGGTGTGGGTACGGATAGTCGCCTTTGGTGATTGCCGATAGAGCGTCATATTTTTCTTTAATTGTTGGTATGTAGGTATGTTTAATATTAAATTGGGCCGTTTTCGCACAGGATGCAGAGACGCTACGTGAGGAAACAGGGAGCTCCCGAACGAGCGACCTGGACGGAGGAGGCTTTACAAAATGCTGCAGAAGCTGTTGTGACAGAGACTATGGGTTTAAATGAGGCAGCTCATAAATAAATGTTTAATTAAAAATGGTCAGTTCTGGTTATTTTAACTAAAGGCGTCTATCCGTACCTCATAAGGCGTCTATCCCACCCCAGTGGGATAGATGCCCAATTCTGGGGTCTCTTAATTTTAGTTCCAGTTATTTATCTACTAGCAGTACGATAGTAAATGTTTGGTAGAATGAATATAAAAGGCAACGTTATCACATGCACATAAAAGTACTAACTTATTTTAAGAAACAACAATTGAAAATAGAGTTTGTTAAAAAGTGGGGCATCTCTCCGTACTTTACCCTATTTATTTTCTAAAGAGGAATGTTCATTGCGTCACATCCCATCTTGTTCGTATTGATATTGTTAGTTACGCGAAGAAAAAAAAACTTCTGTGTGTCAGCTCCGACGCACGACTGGAGTTTACTCCTTACTAACGATTATTTTAACTTCAATCACTTGATAATTTTGTTTATTGTACAGAAATATACGTATCCATAGATACATACATAATTTCAATGTGAAAGGTGGGCGAGGTGCGATGCGCAGAGGAACGTAACGCCTCACTTTTAGTTAACGCTTGATTTTACTCCTCATAAAATTTCCGTACCGCGGGCTATAACTGAAAATCGATTCTTAAGGAGTAAACTCCAAAAAAATATTAACTGTTAAGTGCGTCGTCTTGCCCTATGTTATACTCTACATTTCTGCTTCCTTAAAAAGTTATGAGCCTTTCAAGAACGATTTTTAATTAATTTTTTTTCTACACCTATTTAATTATATGACAATTACATATTTCATAATTCATTGTATTCAGCCAATCGCAAATATAAATTCAAATCACTGTTTCGCTGATCCAATGATATTTTATATCGACCGCGATCAACTCTTGCTGCAGCTGACAATCGACTCGGCTGACAGCCAAGTGAATCGCTATATTGCTTATTTACGTTTTCCAACGTATGCACTTCGTACGAGTAGGTACCGATTAATCCGTGCAAACTAACAATTCAACCACTAAAACTGCCAATCAGAATTTAACAATGGAAGTGACAACTCCAAATTTCAATATTACTAACTGTACAAATTTCAATAGATGTATATGATCATCCTAGTAGTTCATTTAATGAAAAATAAAAATTAAGGTAATATTATAGTGTTCCATTAAAGTTATCAAATTTGAGTCTAATTTATTTGTTTAATAGGTGTAAAAAGCATAGTATTACATTCGCGATTTTGACCATTCACTCATATGATTTGCGCTATTTTCCTTCGGCTCGTGGGCTCAAACATCATCTTCGTGAATAATGGCTGGCATAATCGCTCATCGTTATCTACAAGATGGCTGACAAGTCAAATGTAAACAGTGAACCTCCTGATAAAAATTGTAATTTAGATGGTATAGTTTGTAGTTATAAACACTGCAAGAAGTTAATTGACAAAAATAAAGTGTCATGTATCAAGTGCTCCCAGGTTTTCCACCCTGTTGTTTTCCAAGGGGTAAGACGGGGCCAAATAGTGACCGCGAGTGTGTATTGGAAGCACAATCTCAAGAAGATGAATCTGCATTAATTGACCGCCTTCGTGAGGAAAATATTCTCTTACGGCGGGTAATTTATGAAATGGATCACAAAACTCAGTTAATGGAACAAAACATGAGTCTTTTAAACGAAAAAGTAACAACCTTAGAATCACAATTAACCTCCAAAAATGGAAAACAAAATGGCCCAAATATGGCAATGATGGATCAATTTGTGTTGAAAAGCAACAATGTTACCATACAATAAAATAAAACTGGGGTAACCGGCCCCTATCATCATCAAAATGTTGCTCTAGTAAGTAAAGGCAATCCGGAAACGAGTGAAACCACAACATCTTATGCCGACAGTGTGAAATTTAACAGAAAGGATAATACTCAAAATAAGATTACATCGAAAATGGTTTCAGCTGCTCTAATGGAACAGCAGACTAAGAAAAAGTGTGAAGATATTATTAATCTTGAGAATCCCATGATCGATAACGACAAGAATATGAAACAAGTGAAAAAAAAGAGAATGCGAAGATCAAAACCACATACGGGCGAAGCTGCAGTTGACTCCGATGGTGATGATAAACAAGTTTTTTCAAGCAGATTCAAAAAACCTGAAGATAAGAAGCTATGGCTTTTTATATCAAGGGCTAATAATCATGTTAATGACAGAATAGTTCTGGATTATATTAGTACTCATGCACATACAAATCCTTTATCAGTCTCAGTTAAACAACTGCAGACACATTCAAACGTAAAAGATAATAAATGTTTTCTTGTAGGGGTGGACGTGGACCTTAAAGACACTATTTACGATCCGAAATTCTGGCCTAATGGTATAGCATTTGCAAGATTCAACTTCCGCACAGGGCAACATTTTTTAGCAAAACCTTCAGTTCAGTACCCAATCGGATATGAGGAAAAAATCATACTCGAGTCCCACAAAATCTGTCTCAAATTCTAAAATTCCTCAATTGGATTACAATTTTAGAATTATGCATCTGAACATTCAATGCCTCACAAATAAAATTGATGCGGTTGAACCCCTAATTCACGAATTTAAGGTTGATGTATTATGCCTCACAGAACATTGGCTAAATGAATACAACTATAATCTGTATAACATTAAAGGATATACACAAGTGTGCTGCTACACAAGAAAAACTATTCATCACGGAGGAGTTTGTATATACGCAAAAAGTAATCTGAAGTATGCAGGGTTGAACTCTATTGATTCCATGTCAGTGGAAGGTGTAAGTGAAATAAATGGCACATATCTTGTCAATTACCATCTCATCATCATTACCTACTATGGTAGTAACAGAGAATTAAATAGACAATTCCAAATTATTTCAGAGGCTCTAAGCTTCATCTTCAACAATTATAACAATACAGTAAATATAATAGTGGTGGGGGACTTTAACATCGATCTTAATAAAGCATCCAATAATTGTGATGATCTTATAAATTGTTTTGCTAGTTACGGTCTCTCAAGAACAATTTATTCATACACGAGGGAACATTTCAATGGCACACGATCATGCATAGACAACATTTTCACCAATTTAATAGACTTTAAAGCATACACGTTACAGTCAAACATCTCAGACCATCTAGCACAAATCATCAAAATACCCAGTACAAAGGTAGTGGACAACAATCAACATTTACTTGTAAAACGACTCTCTCCTACAAATGTTCACTTGCTGCTAAAATACTTGAGTGCACAGGACTGGAACGTGGTATATAATGAAATGGATGCCAATAAAAAATTTAACATCTTTCTGAATATCTTTGTCTCCTGCTTTAATAAGTGCGTACCGACAAAAACTATTAGATATAACCAAAAATTCTACCCTCAATCAGCAGAATTAACTCAAATTCGGAAAACTCTTGGACTCCTAGAAGATTCTTACAGAGCTACTGGAGATAAAGAAATACTCATCATATCCAAACGTTATAAGAAGTAGTATCTACAACAATGTGAATCTGAGAAAAAGAGAATGAACTTGAAACGAATACAAAATATCACTAATAAACAAAAAATGGACTATAATTAAAAATGAAACTGGCAAAAGGAAATCAGTCCCACAAGTCGATATGCCCTCTGCAACTGAATTTAATGAATTTTTCAGTAATATCACTGATGCCATTAAGGCCAAGATACCAAGTCCTACTGTGAAGTATGACAAACTACTAAACAAAGTTTCAGTGAATGGTAAGTCTCTATTTTTCCATCCAGTAACAGAGCATGACATCATATCACACATAAACAAAATGAATAATACACAAACGAATGATATCTTCGCTGTAAGTGCATTTTTGGTTAAGGCTGTGAAATATGCTATTGCCTCACCATTAACACACATTATAAATTGTTGCATCGAGAATGGTATCTTTCCAGAGAAAATTAAAGTGGCACGAATATGTCCATTTTTTAAAAAGGGTGACGCAAATGATTTAAACAATTATCGTCCTATCGCTATTCTTCCAATTTTCTCGAAAATTTTCGAATCAATAATAGCTGAACAACTTATGAGCTTCATGACAATCAACAACTACCTCAACAACAACCAGTTTGGATCTCTTCGTGGGAAGAATACATCCCAAGCATGTATGTCACTAATTAAGTACATTAGTCGAACATTTGAGAATCATCCCATATGCGCAGCCCAATTCTGTGACCTCTCAAAGGCGTTTGACTGTGTATCACATGAAATACTTCTTGAAAAGCTACAATACTATGGTGCAAGAGGCGTCGCTTTTGATTTAATTTATTCCTATTTGAAAGACAGAATTCAAAGGGTTACATGCGAAGGATCTAGCAGCACTGAAGTACATCTTAGAAGTGGGGTTCCACAGGGATCAATTCTAGGTCCGTTATTCTTCATCATTTACATCAATGACTTTCCACTAAATGTGAATTCCAGTTGTGTGCTATATGCGGACGATACAACTCTGGTTACAAAGGATCGTGATCAAATAAGTCTACTTCGTAGAGTTACAGAAGCTAACAAGGACGCAGCCAAGTGGTTTGCTGCCAACGAACTCTGCTTGAATGCAGATAAAACCAAATTAACGTATTTCACATCATCACGGAATACTCAAATAACAACAGACACCTACAAATTTCTTGGAATACATATGGACACCAGACTAACTTGGAATGAACACTGCATAGAAACCTCAAGAACGTTGAATCAGAGCATTTATGCCATACGTCGTATACGGAAACTCATTGGCACTGACGCTGCTCTCCTTACATACTACTCTCTATTTCACTCAATAATTTCTTATGGTACTGAAACTTGGGGTGTCTCTACATATGCTAATAAAATTTTCATTCTACAAAAGAAAGCTGTGCGTGCTGTGGAGGGTGCGGGAAACCGTCATCACTGCAGACCACTTTTCCAGAAATATGGCATATTGACATTTCCTGCCATTCTCATAATTCGCCAGATTATGGACGTATACAAAAACATCAGTAGCTGGCAGCCTCGCAGCCAAGTACATGACCATAACATTAGGAATGTGAAGAACCTTACTATACCAGGTGCCAGGCAAATAACTGGGTTATATCTATACAACAAACTTCCTGAAACATGGAGAGATTGTCATCAGAACATCATTAAAGCAAGTTTAACTGCTCACTTAAAAGAGCATTCGATCTACACAACAGAAGAATTTCTGGACACGAAATTACCAGATATCATATAATTTTATATTATATTACATACTTTGTATTTATTGATCAATTATCGTGGGACGTAGTTGTATTATGCAACTTAATAAATTTATTATTATTATTATTATTATTATTATATACTATTTCACTATTTCTCGTGCACTTTTTAAGCTATTTCAGTGAAACTTGGTATAGGAAGGTTACTTACTTTTGAGTAAAACATGGAGAGCGTCAACTTTCCCCACACGTCTTCTTTTGTTTTTGTCGTATTTTGTTCGCTGGTACAAATTTTGAAACAGTTACTAGTTTTATGGAAAGAGCACTCGATTAACTGTAAAAAAGGTATACTTGTCGCGAGTCCCTAAATGAGAATAATTGTTGACTGTCCCATGTTTCGCTATATTTGGCGTTTACCATGATTAATGTACTTAGAACGGAGACCGGATTCTGATCAGCGTCATTGATATACCAATGTAGCATTCACTTTAAATGCATTTTTCTCTAAAACGGTATATTTTAGCGATTCGCAAAAAGTATAACTTTCTTAGTAGTTAGAAAATGACAATACTGGGCCAGGCCATCGAGTTCTCCAGGTGCCATCCACTTCTTCGGCAGTGACCTTGAAAGACACCAGAGGCTGCTGAAGGAGTCCTTGAAGAAGAAGTGGAAGTCATGTCTTCAGCAACGACATCTTCAGCAGCCTCTGGTGTCTTTCAAGGTCATTGCCGAAGAAGTGGGCATGTCTTCAGCAGCCTCTGGTGTCTTTCAAGGTCATTGCCGAAGAAGTTGTCTTCAGCAGCAGCAGCAGCAGCCTCTGGTGTCTCTCAGAAGAAGAGCCTCTGGTGTCTTGCCATTGCGCACCCAAGCCGCCATTTTGTGGTCTTTGGCTGTGGGTCAGGCGCCTGCGCCGGGGCTGTCGTGTACAAAGCACGTGTTGCTCATTGTTCAGGCCAGTCCATCCAGGTGCCATTCACTTCTTCGGCAATGACCAGAGGCTGCTGAAGGAGTCATGTCTTCTGCCTCTGGTGTCTTTGGGGCTCTTGGTTGTGGCTCAGGCGCCTGCGCCGGGGCTCTGAAAGTACACGTGTTGCTCATTGTTCAGGCCAGTCCATCCAGGTGCCATCAATGACCAGAGGCTGCTGAAGGAGTCCTCGAGTAATGTCTTCAGCAACGACTTCTGCCTCTGGTGTCTTTGGGGCCTTTGGTTGTGGCTCAGGCGCCTGCGCCGGGGCTTAAAAAGTGCGCGTGTTGCTCATTGTTGCGCAATGGAAGAATGTTCTGGAAATGCTGATGCAATAGTACGCAGATGTTGCAGAATTAATGTTTTTTCTTCTTCTACGTGTTTACCAGAATACGTTCTAAGTTTTGAAGGAAAATAAAAAACTGTTGAATTTATATTTTTACGCCAATATAATTAAAACAATAACTACAATTTGTATAAATAGTAAGCATGCATTTACTATAACGCTAAACATATTTAACCTATAAACAAATAATGAGAATATATTAAAAGGTTTAATATTTTCCTGTTTTACAAAACTGGCAGTCTTTCTGTAGTGGTGGAGGACCATCAATAGTGTCGCAATCATATGTTGTTGACTCGAATCCCCAGTGATGGTAGCAATAAGTGTATGCATGAGAACTTATATTTTTCTTCTGCTCTTCGGTTAACATACCCAGTTCGACACATCTGCGTAAGTCTGACGGATGTACGTAATATTCTAGGAATTCCTTGGGCAGTTCGGCTATGTGTGTGGGATCCATTAGCAGTAAATGCTCACCATTGTTAAAGAACTTGCCAATGGCTTTCCCCACACGTTTTCGCAGTGTTAAAGTTTGCTCTTGTGGCTGATGTTCTTGCAATTCTGGCGGTTCCAGGTATTTCAGGATCCAGTTCCGCAGCAGTTGAGCGTTAACTTCGGAACAGATGGCGCTGCTGTTTGCGTAATGCTGAATGCAAGGTTCGATAACACGGGAATTTTCTTCTCGAAGTTTCTTTAGCGAGGGGCAGCAGTTGAGCGAATCCAAGTCGAAACACTCGACGTTGTCGGGAAGCACGTTTTTCAACCAAGACACTTTATCTTTACCCTTCACGTAGATCCTATCACAATCGGCCACCGATGACTTTAACTTCGATCGGATGTCGTCGTAGTTCTCCGTGCCACAATTCCAGCTCAAGCCGTGGTAGAAACGTGTCAACCAATGAGCTTGACGTCTGTCACACTCCCTCAACTGGTTCAGGTCGAATGGTGGCTTGAATACCCAGTGGTAGTTGCTGCCGCCGCCGCCGCCTCGATGATTCAACGCAATGAGTGAAACTTCTTTGAATATGAATTCACCGACTGCAGTCATGAAACCCTGAACGTCCGCGACGTACTCCATGGTTGACATGCGAACAAACCCAACGCGAGACTGGAGCGCTCGGTGTGCTTGTGCGACTTTTATACCAGGCGTTTGACAGAGCCGGTGGAGGGGGTATACTCGACGATGCGGTCATGCAGGATGAGACAGTAGGCGGTTGTGTTGGCGGGGAAATTTTCGCTCGACTCAAATTCCAGACGAATGTCCACAGGACCGGACTTGATGCTTTCCGACTGCTTTGATGCGTCAATGACTGCGAGTGGGGCGCGATTCTTGAACTGCTCCCTGCCGTATAGCGGCTCGCCAACTTTTCCATAGTACGAGCACTGAAAGTTCTCGTACATCTCATACAGTAAGGCGTATTTCCCGGTGGCGAAATCCAAATTGAGATTCTCGTAGGGGAACGACTCAGAGTTCAGATGTAGTTTGATGTTTGTCAGATTGCAGTGGTCAAACTGGCTCGAGTCCGTGATCGCATTGCCCTTGCGATTCGTCTGGAAGGCCACAATGACGTAGCGCGGTTTCTCCAAGTGCGTTGCGGTCTTGATTGCCCACGTCTGTTTCGTTGCTTGCGGCAACAGCGGATACTCGTAAAGTTCCCAGCTGCGAAAGCACAGTTGAAGCGTTCTCTCCTCTTCGACGATCTTGAGGAGATTTAGACGTTCCAGATCGGAGGGGTAGACATACGGTACCCTCCAATGCACCTTGCTCAACTCGATCCTGGTGTTTGCTGCGTTACCCACGAAGGCGTTCCTATCGCTCTTCGAGCGATTCAGAATGAGCTCGTGACGCACATTCAACAGCACCTTGTGGTAGTCTTCTAGGAATCCGAGTAGGATTCTTCCCGGGATGCACACGTTAAAGTTCCCGTTCGCGTCAAGCACATGGGTCGGCGCATCACCGGTCGTCGTCCAGCCGGCATTCTCCAGCGCACGCGCCTCACCCTCATTCAGAGAAGCTATACCCTTTAATGTGCTCGTGATGCCCACGTTCTTCGTTCGATCCACCTCCACTCCGTTGATTTCGTAGCGGACGTCGTCCAGCAGGAAAGTGAAAGCGTTGTTTGTGAGAGCGGCAGCGGCCCCCTCACCCTCACCCGTCACGAATCTACCTTCCATGTAGATGCAACTGAGGTGCGGCAGTATGTATGCGTCCTGTTGCTGCACTGGTATGCGTATTTCATCGTTGGCGTTGAATGTCGTCGACACGTACGGTTGATGCACGTGCACCTCTACGCGCCGTGCGGACTCGTCCAAAACAGCACCGTCCAGAACACGAAAAGTATCCACGTTTATGTTTGTCATCTTCAATAAAGTTCACGTGACAGACCGATGACGTAAGACAGTGAGAAGTAAATATACCCCTCAACCAAGCCCACAATAAACTCTTCTTGGTACTCAAGTCCTCTTCCTCCTTTGTTTCAGTCGATATCCCAGGGACGTCAATATTGCTTTGCTATCAGTGCTAAGCTGGCGGATTTGTCGATGAGCTTTGTTCGCGTGGTGTACAGCTGGACTGTTGCTTGTCTGCTGTTGCTGCTGCTGCTCTGAATCACAAGTGATGCCCGTTCCAACAACGTACCCGCTTATATACCTGTTTCGAAAGGCTATGCCCATAATGCTCGCTATAATGCGTCCAAGCGAGTGTCCTCCCTCGCTATTTATAGTCTCTTTATGTGCAACCGGACAATTATCTCTTCACCGCGAAAATTCACCAGTGTGCCGTTTTGATCGACAATGCGCACCGTCACGTTGTCTATACTGTTGAGAGTGATGGGCAGGTATATTACGTTGCTGGGCACCTCAACAATCTTGTAACCGGGCGGCACGAGGGGGAAAAATTCGTGTACGGTGTGGACTAAGTTACCATTTACGTACGATCCGGTGGTGATGTTGCACTCTACGCGTATCACGTCCACTTTCAGTATGCTGACGGGCAAGTCCGACTCGTGCCATCTATTCGGTGCAAGTATGCGTCTATTGAATCCAAGCAGAGAAGCCAAACAGTTGTCTCTGTCAAAGTTTATCTGTTTCCCGAATTTAATTTCGCACTTCAGGGTGCTGTTGTTGGCGCGCAGAATAAAGCTGGTATCACCCGAGGGTAAATTGTTGCGCAGGTACTCGTTCAGGTCTTCGATCTCATATGAACCAGTGGGTATGACGAGTTCCGCGTCACCGCTACCATAATAGAACTTATTGTTTGATTCGTCCACGTTCGGCACCGAGTTGAAGGTTTGGAACAGTACAAGCCCCAGCACGTAGTTGCCGTCCTCCAATTCGATAGGTGGGAAAAAATTGCTGCTCAAGACCGAACTGTTTCCCGTCAACGACACCGTCAGAGACTTGGTGGTGGTCATGATCCGCCGTTGTTGTACAAAAACTTTAAGCACAGGTGTCCACAGATGGGTGAGTTGAAGCTCTGCTCCCAGTCGTGATTGTACTGTATGGTGGTGGTGCGGCTACCGAGGTATTTAACGAGTTCTGCGGGCGGTCGCAGGTTGCCAAAACTGTCAAAGTAGAGGACGCGCGACCCTCGCTTTATGTACGCTACCCAGTGGGTGCCAGGACCGCTTGCGTCATCCAAATTGACGATAGCTGACTCGTTGCGTTTGGGTTTCCCCGCGGGCAAGCCGTTGCGCATGAACACTCCCCGGAAGTGGGGAATTTTCAGATCGATTGAAGCGTACTTGTTTAGATCGATGTCGGTGAGTGGTCTTCTCGGTAGCCTCAGTAGCGGTTTTTTGCCGGCGCCAAGTACAGACCCAAGCCTTTGCGGTATGGTTTCAGGTAGAGTCCGCTTCCCGGTTTACCCATAGCAATGGCCTCCATGGTCTGATTGTGGCGTTGATGTTCGCCTAGCTCTTTTCGGGCCTGTGAAGCATCGTTCACTGCCTTAGCTACACCTGCCGCCCCTCCAGCTAGCGCACCGAGAGCCGATAGACCCGCAAAAATTGGTATCAGGGGTAATATTCCACCAGTCTTCGGCACCGGGATGACGCGCGGCAACGGCTTCCTCTCTTTGCGTCGAATTACTTGCTTAGCCGCTGCCAGGGCTCTGTTCACCGCCATAACCGTATCCTTGGTGTTCTTCACTGCAGCTCGCGCCTCTCTCGTCACTCTGCCGAGCGAAATACGATCTTTGACCGTCTTCTTCTTCTTGGTGCCGACACCCATACCCAACTTGACTTTAGCTTTCATTGCGTTAGTTATGGCCCAAGCGGCTGCACGTTCACCCAGAGATGCGTCCTTTGCCAAAACCCTGTGCCACGCACTGTCCGCCAGTCTTCGGTCAGCTTCGTGTCGTTTCGCGAGCTCCTTCGATTGCGAGTAGGCAATGTCGTGGGATCTGCACGCTTCGTCCGTGGGATTTATGCCCCGATCACCTCTTGCCAATCGCTCCTTAAGTTTTGTACCTGGACCACAGAAGTTGTAACCGGGCAGGTGCAATTCCACCGGCAGTTTTCCAATCAAATCGTTTAAGAGTCCTTTCCCCTTGCGTGGTTGTCGTCGTCGTCGAAGTGGTTTGACTGTTGGAGACATACTGACTGGAGTATAAAAGGTTTCGACGCGTCTATATATACTAGTTCGACGACGATGAAGTTCGTGAAACAATCGGAGAGTTTACCGGTCATGAATGTATGCGGCGCAGGCTTCGAGCCACCCGCCAACAAGAGACTCAAACACGGACTCCTCTTCCCCGACACCGTGAGATCCATCATCTGCGGTCCCTCGAACTGTGGCAAAACGAATTTGATTTTGTCGCTGCTGTGCGCACCGAACGGGTTGCGTTTCGAGAACGTCTACGTCTACTCCAAGTCCCTGTACCAACCAAAGTACCAACTGCTGGGGGAGATACTGCGGGCGGTGCCGGGTGTCGGCTACTTTGCCTACGGAGATTGCGCGGACATCGTGCCACCCGAGAACGCCCTGCCCAATTCCGTGTTCATCTTTGACGACGTGGCCTGCGACAAGCAGAACGTTATGCGCGACTATTTCGCCATGGGAAGACACAAGTCCACAGACTGCTTCTACCTCTGTCAGACGTACACGCACATCCCCAAACACCTGATACGCGACAACGTCAACTTTCTTGTTCTCTTCAAGCAGGACGACTTGAACCTACGTCACGTGTACAACGATCACGTGAACACCGACATGGACTGGTCGGTGTTTCGTTCAGCGTGCGCCGCATGCTGGACATCCAAGTACGGATTCCTGGCGATAGACAAGGACAGCGATATGAATCAAGGGCGGTACAGGAGGGGCTTCGATCAGTACCTAATCATATAAAAGGGAAGCTGTTGACACAGACAGCTGTATTCGCAAACATCATGGCTGCTGACACAAACAAGAATAGGAAGAGAAAAAAGGATCGGATGCTTAGCAAAGAGATTATCAAATCAGCTGACGCCATTCGACGCAAGTACCACTCGCTCAAGTCGATCCAAACGAGTGCCGAGGAGCGCCTGAGACGACGCTTCCAACCACTCACCGAACCGCTGCAAGAAATGACCCGCAAACTGGACTCTCTCAAGGAACCCTCAACGCTAACGCCCGCCCTGACGCAGCCCCCTAGTTTCGCCAACGACCTCATCGATCTGGACGGTGAAGCGGCAGCAGCGCCATCTTTCGATGACAAAACTCCGCCGCCTACACCTACGATGCCCGGTCCCAAGGTCAGCCCGCACATTGAGAGACTGCTGCGCAATGAAAATCGCAGAGATTTGGACACCGTGTACGGAGTCAGAAGACAAGCCGGCGATGACTACGACTCGTTCATGATTGGAAACTCGGCCATTCAGTTTGTCGACGACGATGTCTACGTGCAGGACAAACGGTATCCGGGCACCAGCGGTCTCTACGAGCTGCTCTTCTACAAAGACCCGCACAATTACACCAAGCGTGATTTGAACGCGTACAAGAACATAATACTGGCCACGAATGCTCACAAGGTGGGCTATAGGGATGAAGCTCGTACTCGGGGCACCAACAGCACCAAGTACAAGAGCATCATCAAACGGTTTACAAAGGAGGGTGGTGGTGGTGGTGGTGGTGGACTGTTGATGCGCGTCACAGATAAAAACAGCGAGTACGTGTATTGGAATGACATAAATGAACTGGTTCAACGTTTGTACTTGCTGCATGCCTCCAGAGCGGCCGGCAACACCTCACACGGCAACGAGATTGCGTCTATTGTGGAAGAGCTTATGGAGGAGGGGGTTATAGTATAAGAAGGGGAGCAGCAGCAGCAGCGCGAGCCTCAATCATGTCCGTGGACAAGTTCGGACGACAGCTGGTTGGACGATCCAAGAAAGCATCTTCGCAGGCGTTTGTTCTGCGCGGACCGCCTGGAGTTGGTTTCCTGCTGACCCAGTCCGGGGACTATAACATAGACAACAAGCGTCTGACCAATGTTGCTAACGCAATCGAAGACCCCGACGCTACCAATAAAGCTTACGTGGACAGTTTATTTGCAGCACTGGGACTGTCAATTGATCACGCGGTGCGTACAGGAGCGGTGGCCCCTCTCGGCCGGAAACTAGAAATAGTCGAGCAAGACCTGGAAAAGGTCAGAGATAGTGTAGCGTTGCTGTTTCGCGAACACAGTGATAGACTGCACGCGCTAGAATTAGGCTTGGCGCAATTGCAAAACGACAAATATTTGGTAGGGGAATGAATGAGAAGAAGGGGCTGATTGACGAGTTACACAAACCCGCACGACGAAACTTCCCGAGGCGCAAGGTGATAATCCGCGGTTTCGACGACCTCTGGCAAGCGGATCTGGTGGAGATGATCCCGTACGCGAAGGTGAATCGCAACTACAAGTACATTCTCATGGTGTTGGACACGTACTCCAAGTACGGGTGGGCGGTGCCACTAAAGACGAAGACGGCATCGGATGTGGTGCAAGCGTTCGCCCCTCTGCTGCAACGACAACGATCACCGAAGAATTTGCAGACCGACGACGGCAAGGAGTTCTTTAACGCACGCTTCAAGGCTCTGATGACTGAGCATGGCATCAATCATTACTCCACGTTCACGGAGAAGAAGGCGAGTTGCGTGGAACGCTGGAACAGAACCATCAAGGAGAAGATGTGGAGACTGTTCAGTTTACAGGGCAACCACAGATGGCTCCACATTCTGCCTCAACTGGTCGGCGAGTACAACAAAACAGTGCATTCTGTGACGGGAATGCGCCCCGCTGATGTCACAAAGGATACGAAACTCAATTTTGGAGCGGCGGCAGCGGTCAGGGTGCAGACAAAGTTTAAGCTGTGGGACAAGGTGCGCATTTCAAAGTATAAGCACGTCTTCAGCAAGGGGTACACTCCAAACTACACCACCGAGGTGTTCACCATCGTCAAGGTGAAGCATACGAACCCAACCACGTACCATCTTGAAGATTACCAAGGGCAACCGATTCGGGGATGTTTCTACGAACAAGAGCTGCTGAAGACCAATTACCCCAACACATACCTGGTGGAGAAGGTATTGCGAAGGAGGGGCGATCGCATGTTTGTGAAGTGGCTCGGATTTGATGACTCACACAATTCGTGGATAGATAAGGGTGACTTGTAATAAATAAAACAGGAGTTGTTTACATAGAACATTTTTATTGAAAATATAGATAATTTATCAAATACATGCGTTTATTTACAAACTATTCTGGTCCATAATACTATAGTGCCCGAGAGGTAGTGTGTTTACACCATCATCGAGCGTGTGGCGTTTGTCATCTTCGGCACACAAACTTTTCTTGCTAATCTCGTACGAATAGAGCTCGTGATTTTTCGATCGAATCGAATTAAAGGTGGCCTGAAGTTTCAAATTGCCAAATAATACTCGTTTATAGTCGTTATGCGTCAACTCCTTGACTGCTGAACGGCCGATTCCCTTGGATTTTTTAATTTCAATAGCGTCGTCCTCGCACAGAATAGAGTACATTTTCGGTTTTAGTGCTACCAACTCTGTAATAATTTTACCATCCAATTCATGCTTGAACTTGCCAATGACTTTTTTGTTTACCGGCGGAATATTGTAGGGATTCCCTGGGGGATAGCCGGAAGTGTCAAAATGATCCTTCGCATCGGCTCTAATTATTTCATATAAATCGTCAGTGCAGCACTCGTAAATAAAACTGTCCGTATCCGTGTAACAAAGCGAGGCATTTAAATTTTTGTGTTCTTTTACATAGTCGTAGTGAAATTTGTACATCAGTTCTTTTGCCAACTCCAACACGCAAAATCCCACATAGATTGGCTTATTGAAGACTATTTCTGTCTTTTGTAATTCAATGGCCACCAAGTTCTCCGAAAATATCACGCAGTTCTTAAAATTGGGTTTTGCTATCAGAGACGACGCGCCACATTTACCATCCCAACGCGTCACCAATTTGATGTCGCGCCGTTTCCTAATATTTTCAATTGTTTTCCCATACACTGCATTATTCATGAATTTGTACTGATCCTTTTCAAATTCATCCTTGGACTCTATTCGTAATTTCGTGTTCAGATCTATGTACGGTTTGAGCCATTCAGACTGCTTAAATCGCAAAACTCTGTGGACCTTTTTTAACAGTAAACCGTGATTTAAACATTGCTGTAGATTTCTATAATGGATAACGTATCGAGATTTATCGTGAAGGGTTAGCATCAGTTTCGATTGGTTGGATAGGTCTGATGTGCGATGTTCTGAGCAGAAGGGGAAGTCCGCGTGATGGTCATGTATTGTTTCCGGATACTCCAGATCCACCTCTAGCGCATACCCATACTCTTGATCCCCTTCGAATAAGGTGTATTTTTTCTCCAATAGCTGTTGCTCGATCACGGCAATCTCACTGTCCTCCAACCACGCAAACCCTCCGTACGGCAGCGGTTGTGACAAACTGTGTCCGTACAGATTGTTTGCATCTATGTAGAAGAGAAATTTAGACGGTTTCGACGGATCAAAATTTTTCATATATTTGTTATTCGCTCTAGAAAATTTCTTGTTTGCCACAACCACTCCTCCTCTCAGTGAACGTTCGAAAAAATTTATCATTTCCACGTCTGTCAGCAGGTCAAGTTTGACCTTTGTCATCTTGAGCATTGCTTGAAACGTGTATCCCGCTAAAGTGAAACAGTGAAATGGATCCAACGAATACGTTTCCAAACACACGGAACGAAATTTATTCACTACATCTGTCAGAATTAATGTGTCCAGTTTGAGGTAGATGTCGGAGTAGTCTGCTAGAGTCTGACAACCAAATGTCCGCCAAACCTTCTGCGCATGTGCATAGTCCTCTTCCGTAATGTCACTGTCGTTGAGTTTACTGTAAAAAGCATTCTTCGGTGGAAGTTCGGTTTCTTCCAGACGTTCCCACGAGTTCACGTAATCATATGGGAACACCCCCTTCCTACAAATCAACTGTAAATTTTCCGGATTGGAAAAGTATCTTCTGGTTACGTTGTACTCGTTTGGATTCAAATTCTGCGCCAATTTCTCTAAGGACGATGGTATGAAACGATACGAGTCTAAAAAGCGCATTTTAACCCCACCCATCTTTTTCGAAAACGAAATGTAATTTTCCATCGTTATGGGCAGTAGATCAATTGGTTCCGTGTCGTAGGCCAACTCCTTTATGATTAAATGTCCGTCGTAACCGCTCAAATTGTGAAATAATACGGGTACGAATCTGCAAGTTCGATATAGCAAATTGCATTGCGCATGCGCAGGTCCCCGGTACTTCCCCGTTATGTGATCGTGATCTTTCACTCGCTCTTCCAGTAAACCAAAAGGTTTCTCGCACATGTGGCAAATGTTACACGTTTGAAATTCACGCAGCTGGATGTCATTCAATGGTTCCATACCCACGTCTCCGGTCACTATTGGCTCTATAACCGCAGCTATTTCTCGAAGTTTCGAAACAAACCAGCTGACGCAATCTTTTCCGCGATAAATCTCAAACCTTGACAGGCTATCGTCATAGTTACAAATCAGGTAAAAGGCAACGCTATACGGCTCGTGTTTCTGATATGTAAGCGTACTCGAAATGTCGGGATCATTTTTACATGCGGAAATTGGGCGGGTGAATGCTTCAAAATCACCGACGATGAGGAAGGGCACCGGCTCTTTAAACCAATAATTTTGAAATTGCAAAATGTCATTATTCCCCTCCGTTGGTAGCGTAATTTTGACGTGAGATTTTTTTGCCGAGCAATCTGGCATATGTCTATCGTACTTTTCTAAGGAATAAAAGGTGACTAAACACCGATCGCAAACGTGAATCCGACCGTCGTGTCGTGAAAACTGAGGTGAGCATAGACGCGACATATTTTTAATCCATGCGTAATGCCCTATGCTATTATTCTCATTCGTAATGTATAATAAATTCACATGCCTTTCCCGTTTCTCCTCGGTATAATACAAAGGACCAATTACGTTACACTTATTGTCTAATCCAAACACATTAATAGATATGTTATTCAGTCTTTCAAACTTGGAAATGTCTGTCAATTTCACCGGAATGGAAATACCTGTGGTGTCCAAAACATTCGTATACTTTGGATAACTTGACACTCGATAACTATGTTCCTTTGCGGGATAGATCGCACAAACTACAGCGTGGAAGAAACAAGCCATATCTGTATTACGTACATTGATGACAGCCTTCCGTACAGCTATTACTTCTGGCAGTGGTAAATAGCTGGACGTTCCACCACGCAGTGGATTGTATTTATTAATATTTACGGCCAACGAAATGACTTGGGTGAAGGACCAGCCACTGTTTTTCGCAGAAAATTCCACTAGCTGCAATAGTATGAACAACAAATGTTAGTGACACGGCACACACAAGAATTGATTTGTAAACAAGTGAGCTCGCATCGTTTTGAATTGTGAAGATGAGGTCGCGCATTGGTTTCATGAAAATGTACGCTTATAATGAAACAATAAGAAACATTTTATATAGTAGTCAAGCCTTTAAAGCAAACCACCCCCATATTCCGATCCCCCTCGTCGAGTCCTTTAATTTGATACCCCACATCACATAGTTTTCCGTAGTTGAAGGCCTAGATTAGACTACTGTTTTCAAATAATTAGCGATGTAGGATGTTCTACTACCGAGAACTAAGATGTTTACACATCAATAACTATATGGTCTCTTAAGATTATAAGTTGATTACGTACCTTGGTTTTAAGTTTATCCGTTACTTCCTTGTACCAATTTGCCATCTCGGACGAATCAGAGAAAGACGAAGCGGTAACTATTGTATTGCTGGAATTAAAATATTTGCACTCTTCAGCCGCAGTCTCTCCTTGTCCACATAGTTTAAATGTGCAACAAAGGCTAAAGTTGACCTTTGCTGCAGCCTCTCTCTTTAATATATTCTTTAGTCGCGTCTTAATGAGATGGTAACAATCTTCAATGAACGCATCTGGATCAGTATAACGCTTATTGATTATTAAACCGGTCCTTATTCTACTGGTAAAAGCCGAAGCGATGTCTCTCCAAATAATTCGACCAGAACGCTTCTTATTTGAATTTGATGCAATTCCAGAACCCAAGTGCCTCTGGTTTTGTATTATATTTAAACACACTTTAATATTTGATATGTTGCACTCTACATGTCTGCGCTGACCGAGAGTAAGTTTATCACCAGTTTTCAAATATTTATAGTGGGTCCTGAGCATGCGCTTACATATCTTCGAAAAAGAATGAATTTGTTCCACAGACAAACTCCTTTTATTAGCACATACCTGTCAATTATTATTCGAATTAGCGCATGCAAAAATATGTGGAAACAAAGAAAACAAACTTACTTCAAATAATTTTTTCACCATATCTGATGAAAGTGTCTGTATTTCAGATTGCGATTCCATCGTCAATACTGCCTAATCACTCGCACCACAAAATATTATGTCCTTTGTTGAAACTCAAAACGTAATGTCAACACTGCTTTATTACTATAGAACGGTCATAAAACAACTGGCTGATGCCACCCAATCTCGCTCTATTTATACAGATTCTTATCTTCGCAGAACATTCCAGAAGAATCCTTGAGTGTTATCAATTCTAAGAATTACTTTAGTGCCGCGTGCAAATAATTTATGTATGTGTCACGTCTTATCTCCTTGTTCCAGAAGAAACCTTGAATTTTATCGCTTCTAAGAATTAATTGAGTGCCGTGTGCAAATAATTTATGTGCGTGTCACGCCTTATCTCCTTGTTAATCGAAAGTTCCAGAAGAAACCTTGAATTTTATCGCTTCTAAGAATTAATTGAGTGCCGTGTGCAAATAATTTATGTAAGTGTCACGTCTTATCTCCTTGTTAATCGAAAGTTCCAGAAGAAACCTTGAATTTTATGGCTTCTACGAATTAATTTAGTGCCAAAGCGGTGAGGAAGTCTTTGATCTTTATCAACAAATAACATAAATTTTTCGAATTGATAATCATGTTTATTTTGACAGGGTCTTTAAACACTCATGAGTTTATTTTTATAACGCTGTTTAATAGAATGTTCCAGAACAAATCGGTGAGAAAGTCTTTGATCTTGCTCGATAATCATTAATTATTCGAACTGATAACATTATGCTTAATTCGGCAGAACTTAAGTAAACATGACTTCCCAGAATTTTGTTTTTATGTCATGGAGGGGAGGTGTCCATCGTACTAATTGTTAATGTCAAAAAATCACGCTTCTAGCATACATTTATTGAAAAAAGCACACAACAAATTAATATTCTAACATAATGGTGAGTATTATTCAGTAATCAATTCATTAGTTCAGTTGATTTCCACGGAATACGGTAAATTATATAATATAATTTATTATATTAAAATACATTTTGTCAATTAAAATAATATAATAGTGTTCATAATATGATCTATTAAAATACATTTTATTCATTAAAATAATATAACAGTGTAATCAAGCTCGTGGCGCTGCTTATACATCGTTGGCTGCAACAAGAGAAAAATATCATAGTTAAAAATTATACTAGTAAACAAACAAACAAACAAACAAACAAACACACAAACAAACAAACAAACGAACAAACAAACAAAGATGAGAAATTATACTAGTAAACAAACAAACAAACAAACAAACAAACAAACAAACAAACAAACAAACAAACGGGCGGACAAACAAAGAAATGCATTCATTCATTATAAAAACAATTAATTTTCCACCACTAGAATAATTGTGAATCAGAAATCCCAATTTTCCACTACTAAAATTGCGAATCAAAAATCCCCAATTTCACACTACTATCACTGAATATTAAAAAATCTAAATGCTTTACTTACGATCTACAATATTGACCCAAATGACCACAAGTTCACTGCACGATTCCAACAAAATTATCGTTGTTTCTTTCTCCATGAATAGGCCCGAAAATAACACATTTTCTGTTGTTGTTGACGCCATGTGTGGCACATTTCCACAAATTATCATTTTGGGTCTGTTCTAAATATAGAAAATAGTTTACAATTAGATAATATGTATGCTTTTAATTACTTATAATGAAATTATTATGAATGACTTCTATTATGAGATTTATTAACATACTGCTTGGACAATAAAAGAAATGATTACTGCAAATGGACTTACTTTTATATTTTCCGGCAAGTTTTGCAGGATAAAATGGTACAATAAAATATCCCCAACATCGTCTTGGCTAATTACCGCATCCATATTGGGAAACTAACTTTTACCGCACCTATTCCGTGGAAATCAACTGAACAATTGAACTAACTACTGAATAAAATGCTCGCGATTAGATTCGTTCTATTTATTTCGCAGCTTTTGCCGAGTTTGCTAAATTTTGATAACATGTAGAAGTTATCAGAAAAAACAATCAATTGAGCATTGTTTATTTATCTGGCGGTAAGCTTCGAAAATGTTCTTATTTTATTGTAATAATACAAACAACAGGGTATAACATAATCTCGGTCATCTTGTAGAGTTTGAACATATTAAGTGCACATGCACTTATTGGCATGCAGACCGTGGGAGTCAAACCAAACAAATATACATATCCTATCGGCAAAGTTGAAAGGTTTTTCTAGAACGTTCTTAGCTATTAATATTTAATCATAATAAAAACAATTATAACATCTCTTCGGACATGTTTCTTTCTCAAACTTTGATAACAATATTTATTTAGTATAAACAATTGCAAACGATCGAATTTCCGAGAAAAAACATTAATTCTGCAACATCTGCGTACTATTGCATCAGCATTTCCAGAACATTCTTCCATTGCGCAACAATGAGCAACACGCGCACTTTTTAAGCCCCGGCGCAGGCGCCTGAGCCACAACCAAAGGCCCCAAAGACACCAGAGGCAGAAGTCGTTGCTGAAGACATTACTCGAGGACTCCTTCAGCAGCCTCTGGTCATTGATGGCACCTGGATGGACTGGCCTGAACAATGAGCAACACGTGTACTTTCAGAGCCCCGGCGCAGGCGCCTGAGCCACAACCAAGAGCCCCAAAGACACCAGAGGCAGAAGACATGACTCCTTCAGCAGCCTCTGGTCATTGCCGAAGAAGTGAATGGCACCTGGATGGACTGGCCTGAACAATGAGCAACACGTGCTTTGTACACGACAGCCCCGGCGCAGGCGCCTGACCCACAGCCAAAGACCACAAAATGGCGGCTTGGGTGCGCAATGGCAAGACACCAGAGGCTCTTCTTCTGAGAGACACCAGAGGCTGCTGCTGCTGCTGCTGAAGACAACTTCTTCGGCAATGACCTTGAAAGACACCAGAGGCTGCTGAAGACATGCCCACTTCTTCGGCAATGACCTTGAAAGACACCAGAGGCTGCTGAAGATGTCGTTGCTGAAGACATGACTTCCACTTCTTCTTCAAGGACTCCTTCAGCAGCCTCTGGTGTCTTTCAAGGTCACTGCCGAAGAAGTGGATGGCACCTGGAGAACTCGATGGCCTGGCCCAGTATTGTCATTTTCTAACTACTTTTCTTACAGTTAATCGAGTACTCTTTCCATAAAATTGGTCATTGTTTTAAAATTTGTACTAGCCAATAAAATATGACAAAAACAAAAGAAGGCGTGGGGTGAAAGTTGGCGCCCTCTATGTTTTACTCAATAGTAATTGCATATTATTGTTTAGCTATCCAGAAAACCACCATATACCAAATTTCACTGAAATAATTTTAAAAGTGCACGAGAAATAATGCAAAAAAATAAACAATTATTGTTCTTCAAAGGCCCATAACTTTTAAATTAAGCAGAATTGTACTAAGATAAATGGGTTCAGATCGGTTTCTCTTGACCCAAGGAAGCTAGATTTGAAGTATGGCCCATTCTTTACCGGACGCCCTGTAGAAAGGACAGCGATTAACTTTAAAATCTTGGAAATTTATTTCAAAAACAACTAACTTGCACATGGTGTATGATATGATTACCTTCCAGATTTGTGCTAGTAGAAATATTTGTGATTCGAACAAGCGGATATTGCTACAAGAATTCATTGGTTTAGTTTTTGTTGGCATCCAAAGCTATTTTCTGATTAAGTTTCACACTCTTACGGAGAAACTCATGCAGATTCGTTCAGCCTGCTTTGTATTAAATCAACAAGATGACCAACCCAATTGCCCAAGTGAAGAAACAAAGCAATTTGCCACAAAATCTATTAACGATTTAGTTTGGTTCTGCTTACTCATTCCATATCAGTTTGTCGGCCTTTTTGTTTGCTCGCCTGTCCTGGTGGTAATTTGATTTTTTGACAATTTTTCTATTATTTTCAAATTAGTCCATCTCTTTATAAATCGACAAGCCGAAACTACTGTGACAGTTTTTGTTATCGTGTTTATAGAATATTAAGTCACAGTAAATTTAATGTAAATTTCAAGAGTAAGAATTTGACGTCGGTTGCCTTTTTACTAGAGGCATGCGTTAATGTATACTTGCAGTTACAATTTATTTAGTTTAGAAAACAAACAAACATAAGTTACGGTCTTTTTATTAGTACAATGAGCAAATTTTCTTTTTGTACGTTACCACACAAGAATACGTGCACTTATCCTAGGTACTTTCCCGATGAAATGTATTTCACTTCTCAAATAACTAAACTACACGTTTCTGAAATTCAGATTATTAACATCAGGAACGACGTAATTGTCACCAAGTCAAGAGCAACAGCAGATAATTTTTTAAGCTTTCCAAATTTAACGGAAAACCTTTTAAATTATAAAAGAAATGATTATTCTGTTCCTGACCTTTGCCTGAACTAAAAATCTGATTGGTTAACCCGCTTATACAGCATATCTCATTCTCACGTATTTCTTAGACAATGTCCGAATTTTAAGAGATATGGAAAATTGTTTATATAAAAGCTTATTCTATTGAATGTATGTGGAAAGTAGGTACACAAAAAAACTGGATTTAGTTCTATAATTCAATGTCTGGCGGGGTATTTTCCCGGCGACGAGTAGTTCGAACCTGGACCACTCAGATGTAAGTAACAAGATGTTATATAACATGATAAATAGGGTGACAATTTTCCCATTTCAAATTCCCACGCTGTTTTTTTGGAACTGTATATTCTTTAGTAGCTTATTTAAAAATAGTAGATTTATTGAAACATTTGTTGCTCACTTGCCTTAAGTTCTTCCCACACAATCAGTTCCTACAGTACAACAATGCCTGTTCTTCCCAAACTTTTTATCTGTTATTTGGTGTACAAAAATTATGTTTTAAAAGTAATTTTTATTCTGAAAGATGAACGATTAATGGTTAATTTCAAAAAAGACTGATGAAATTTAAAAAAATCCAGCGGAGTTCACGCGCAGAATGACCAGTGGCATCTATAGTAAAACTTGAGCAAATTTATCTTGACCCTACAATAATTATAAAAACAATAGAGAAATGAAAAAAGGCATATTCTATAGACTTTGAAAATTTAATCTATATATTGGCGAATATTCTCAAGATCAAGTAGATAACACAATCACTGTTTACCCTTTGGTAGTTTATGTACATATTGAATTTATAACACTACTATGCGCGCTACTAATAATTATTATACGGTGTGATCTTTTAAAAAGGAGCCACCTCAAATATCTAAGAAACAAATATAATTATGAAAAAACGCCGAGACACGTAAATTTATGACTCAATGGAGACAGATTTTGATATATAGTTGACGTCTGTAAAACCTACCCCCTAACCCCCAGTCACCCTCACTTTAAAATCTCAAATGGCATCATATTACTTGTGACATGTCATTTTAAGGGAAATCGAATGAGGAATACAGCAGCGATATTTAATTTTTAATTATTCCTTATTTTGAGCCTTAAAAACTAAAATAAAGTTATTCAACCCTCAGTAAATAAGAGAAACGCTTTTTGATAATGAGTTAAATTTGATACAAAATAAGAGTTAAACCTTGTATATGTCGCAGCCTTCTGGTGCAATTAGCCGTTTCATGAAATGCCTAGACAGATGATGTAATCTTTGAAAATTCGACAAACGAAATTGATAAGAAATTATGCCGTTTTACTAGATATCACCTTACCTGACCTGACCTGAACCTGACCTGATCAACGAAGCCTCAAAAATATGGTTAAACAAGAATTGTTTCCCTAAGACTCTGCTAGCGGTCCAGACATTTCATGAACTGTCCGATTACACCATGTGGCTACGACATATATATCAGATAATAAATATTTCAAACAAGAAAGAAGCGTTGGAATTCAAAACAGGAAAATATAATAATTTAAGGAAAATCTATCTTAGATGTTCAAAATGGGCCCAGTTATTTGCAAGACAATAATAAAGCCTATATTGCTGAATTTCCTTCTTACATCCAGGAATGTTTATTGTTTAGGCGGGCATATTTCGGCATGTTTCGGATATTGTGCGTCTCAAATCAATTTAATTTTCTGGGTGGGTTTGACACACTGCTGATTTAAAATAGCCCCAAAAGAACAAATCTAGCAGGCTGATATAAGGAATAACTGAAAAATAAACATCACTGCTGCATTCCTTATTCGATTTCCTTTAAAATGAGGTGTCGCAAGTAATATGGTGTCATTTAAGATTTTAAAGTGAGGGTGGCTGGGGGCTGGGGGTTGGGGGGTTGGTTTCACCAACGTTAACTATACGTCAAAATGTGTCCCCCTAGATTCCTAAATTTACGTATCTCGGCGATTTGGCGTATTGCTATTTGTTTCTAAGATATTTGAGGTGGCTCGTTTTTAAATGATCACAGTGTATAACATATAGTCACTTTCTAAAGGCATTTTCGAAAATTTTCTTTCCATCATCAGAAAATTTCTGAAAATGCATTTAGAAAGTGACTATGTGTTATATAATAATTATTGGCGGCGAGATTGGCAGTGTGCATAGTACCTAGTGTTATAAACTCAATATATCAAGTAGATACATCAGGCAACGAGATGCTCTAGACTAGAAAACGCCTCAAACTTACATAAATTCTTCATATACCTACCCAAAGTTATTATATGGGAAGTTGCCTAATGCGAGGTTCGTTCTTAGTCGGCTGCGATCGGAAATTGACGTCACCGAGGGACCGCAATTTCCTGCCGTACATTAGCCGACATGCGGAGCGCATAGAACGGTGGAATAAAATAATCATCGTTAGGTATAAAATAATAATTAAAATAATTAAAACTAAATTCCCGTGAACATCTGTTTCTGAAGGTATGTACACTTTCTTCGCCATGATGAGCGATGAATCAATAAATGCACAAAAATCAGTACTTACGTACCTACCATATATTATAGACATTTCCAGATTAGTTTCGGGAATGATATTAGGCAAGTAGGTACGTATTTATTAGAGTCGGTAGTAGGTATGAAGGTAGGTAGGTATCAGGTAGGTATACATACTTACGTTTTGCTTTCAAAAACACTTCGGCGAGTAGAAAATGTTTATAAGTAGGTATTTTTTTTTCAAATAACTACATAATGTTATCTATATCTATACTGCCTACTTATGTGCATACTTTTTCAACTTTTTACTGTTTGGAATTAGTCGGAGTATGGGTGTATGTATTTATTTCGGAAAATAAAATACTGGATGTGGGTTTTAGTTTTCAGTATAGGTACTGTTAAAAATGAACGGCATCGAGGGCGATTTCGTTTTCAATCTAGGTTTAACTTCATTAGCTTAACATAGCTAATTCAAAAATCTAAATTACTCTCCAATATTAGAATACGATCATTTTTGTTTTAAATTTTACAAATTACCTAGGTATCCATATAGGTAGTTCACTTTCAGTAATAAACTTAGGTATACCAGAAATAGTCAGGCCCACGCCCAGAAGAAATTATAGATTCCGTATACTAAAATTCCCATTTGAACCTGACGATATCTCGATGAAATGATCCGCCGTTTTTACAATTACCTACCTACGTAAGTGACAAGTGCGGGAAATTTAGTGCAGGAATTTGAGGTAGGTAAGTGCCTATCTTTAGGACCTTTACTTACACCTTTTTGCTTGAAATATAGGAAAAAAATAAATCTACCTTGACTTTTTCATTAACTGCAGAACGATCAAACTTCATAACAATACAGGTTATTCATAAATTTATGTTATCAAAGGCATGCATAAAGCGCGGATATCGGGAAACGCATGCAGACGTCTATACACGTATGTGTGCGGAGCGCGGCCGAGGTCCATCGCTGACGTCACATGCTTCCCCCACTCGTACCTGACGCGGTGCTACAGCGCTTTACGGGCATTAGGCAACTTCCCATATAATAACTTTGATACCTACCTACCTTAAAGATGAATATATCCCAGTGGGTATTAGAAAGGCAGAGTCTCTAATTTCGACTCAAGAATTCCTTAATTTCTTAAAAGGCATCGGCGACCGGGAGATACAACATTATCGGCCCAGTTTCTGATTATTTGTCAGTGATTTTCATCAAAAAAACTATTCTTAGTGCTAAGGTCAGAAAGACTGATAAAATCGCCATCTAAAATAACATTTCTACGACCAAGAGCAGGGATTGAATTACCCCGCACGCCAAAAGTAATTAAACTCGATACGTTTTTCGCTGACGTCAGCATCCTCAGGAGTCTTACATTACATTGTTATAAATAACCAACCCCCACTCCTGAAGTGAAAGGGATCGATAAACCTGTAGCTCTAAGAAACCAATGTTATGGCCTTATGTTCAAACTAGTTCTAAGAAACCCTATAGGTTTATCAATCCCTTTCACTTAAGAAACCAATTTTATTGCTTTAATGTTCAAAATAGTTCTAAGAAACCCTATAGGTTTATCGATCCCTTTCACTTCAGGAGTGGGGGTTGGGTATTTATAGCAATGTAATGTAAGACTAAATTAAAATTAATCTGCAACTCCTGAGGATACTAGGACACTAACATGTATTGAGTTTAATTACTGTGTCACTGTCTTTTGGCGTGTGGGGTTAACTTATTAAGAATTCTTAGCTCAATACGATCACTGCTCACGAAGATATCGGTTGTAGGTTCCCAGTTTTAGAATTTTAAAATATAGAAAAAAGCACGGAACACAAGTTATACCTAACTGCCAGCAGTCGGTACTTACTAGTAGTCGCTGGTCTGGACTAGAGAAAACATTATATGAATTTAGAGTTCCCTTGTGTTTAAGAACTTAAAGAACTTAAAACTCGATTTGCTTTCATTTCTTTACTCAATCTGAATAAGTGCTTCAAGTAGTGAAACTGAAACACCAACTGCTTTCCCTAATAAGACAACATTAATTTCATGAAAATCTCAAAATATTTCCTTTCTAGGTGTTAATTACGTTTCAAGTTCCCGACAAGTTTCGGGACTATGATCTTTAAATTAACGACTATACAAATGCTTTAACTAAATCCCCCGACGTTTTGAAGTATCCCTTTAAATTAAATCGGCGAGATCATAATCACTATGTTTTCAGTTGGACTAATTGAACGCGCAAATCCTCTCTTGAGTTATCCTACTACATATCCCCGGACTTCAGCGAAAGTGGAACATCCTACATCTTCAATTATTTATTTGCATAATCTGTAGAGCTGGAATTGTAGTCCAAACGGCTATTTACCTAGAATGCAGCTAAATGGAAATGAGCAACTTCAAAATGCGTTTCATGAAAACACCTTCAATTTGCCTTTTTTGCCTAATTCGTATAATATTTGTTCATTTCTTTTCCTATTTTTCTATTTGTAAGCCTTTTTAAGCCAATTTTTCCTATTTTGTATCCTTTTTGTTTGGTCAATGTTTTTGTAAATTCCGATAATACCACTTACCACCTTCAAAATATTTTCGGCCATACAACAGAACACTCTGGTATATGATTTTAAGTTGTAACAACTTGAATAAATCATTTTCCCTTCAAAATAGCTCAACGCTGGTAGGTACGATTGCAGGTAGTTCATAGAACACCGAAGTAGATCGAAGTAGGTAGAATGTTAGAAATATACCCATGATTCGTTGACGTTGAAAGGTCGTTTTCTTTATATAAAAATATTTTAACAGAAAAACGTCCTAGTCTAACACCAGATAATTCCGAAAAAATGTTAATTACAGCCAAGCCAAACAGATTTAAAAAAGACTTTTTGTGTTTTTATTTAAACATCTATGATTTTGTTGTTAAATAAAGACTCATTCTCTCTATGTATTGTGTTGAAACCTATAAATTAGCCTTTTACTTGCCAATTTTGGAAATTTTATTGCCTTTTTAGCCACCTATTTTCATATTACAGTTGCCTACAAGTCCCAGGTCTAATAATCTGGGTCTACCGTTTACATTTTCCTCTATTCCTGTATCCGTCACGCTAGAATGTCGTAAACTATCCTTTCACGTACCAGAAAGTGTGCTTAATTCTCCTATTCTTTATTACCTTCGTTACATACTTCTCTTTTCCTTAACTCTTTCTATGCAATACCTTCCCTCAGATACTGCATTAAAAGTTAACTAATTTTTTGCATGTTTCAAATCACTTAGATATTCATATTTTCGAATCGTCTTGGAAGGAAATTTATCGTCTAAATATAACATATTTTGAACTAACCGACCAACTTAGATCACAAGTTTTTTCCAGATTTATCAGGAATAGTTATTTTTGTGTGTTATTTATTTGACCATACCTACCATTATACATTAATATTTGTTACACTGCTTAACATTTTATATTTTCGTAATTACCCTAGCATAGAGTGCTTGAAATCTCATTGCATAACGTAGACGGCTGATTTATATCGCGTTTTCACGCAATAACTAGCTGTTCTTTTAATAATTAATCAGAATTCGTTAAATAATTAGCATAGTATCTGCAGTAATTAAAGGTTGTAATATGGATTACACATTAATTCAGCTTGTGAAAATAAGTCGATGTTAGTTTCAGTTATAATAATAATAATAATAATACTTCTTTATTTCAAATAATCCCATATACATGTGACAAAAAATAATAAATAACTAAGAGCACGGGGATGCAGTCAAAGGATTGAGGAAATGAAACTCCCTTTACCACTTATTCAAGCTTTCGGATTTATTTAAATCCTTCCTCAGGAAATCTAGCAAATACAAACAATGCAAAAGTCAAAACAGGAACTAACAATCTAAAATTGAAACAGGCTTACAGTGATGTGGAAGATCGTACACACATAACGCAAGAAAAGCTGAGCTCATCCAGAAAGGACAAGAAAAACGTCCGGATGAAAACATGGACACAAAACTCATAATCCACTAACATCAAACAGGTAGTAAACCAATATAACCTTACAAACAATCCAATGTAAACTAGTCAGTTAAAACAATGTAACACATTGGATTGTTTCTAAAGTTATATTGGTTTACCACCTGTTTGATGTTAGTGGATTATGAGTTTTGTGTCCATGTTTTCATCCGGACGTTTTTCTTGTCCTTTCTGGATGAGCTCAGCTTTTCTTCCGTTATGTGTGTAAGATCTTCCACATCACTGTAAGTCTGTTTCAATTTTAGATTGTTAGTTCCTGTTTTGATTTTTGCATTGTTTGTATTTGCTAGATTTGTGTTACATTGTAACAATGTAACAGTGTTACATTGTTTTAACTGACTAGTTTACATTGGATTGTTTGTAAAGTTATATTGGTTTACCACCTGGTTGATGTTAGTGGATTATGAGTTTTGTGTCCATGTTTTCATCCGGACGTTTTTCTTGTCCTTTCTGGATGAGCTCAGCTTTTCTTGCGTTATGTGTGTAAGATCTTCCACATCACTGTGTCTGTTTCAATTTTAGATTGTTAGTTCCTGTTTTGATTTTTGCATTGTTTGTATGGTACGTCGGTGGCGGTTACCATATAATATCGCGTGTTCGATGGGCAGGAGAAACGAAGAAGAATACGTAGACTGCTAAGTCGTTTATTAGTCTGTATGTTACGTTACATGTGTTGATGAATGAATGAATATATATTTACAGTGCGTGTTCTAGTTATAATACAATAGTGCCAGGTAAGCGTTCTACATTATATTAAGGTTACTATACTACAATTTCTACACACGAAAAGAATGTGCAGCGTCGGCATCTCTACTCGAGTTCCAATTCAGTAAAGTGGGTCGAGGATATTTCCAGTGGCGTAACTGACGCCACAGGAGCCCCCTTGGAGTGATTAACGATAGCGCTCTGGAAATCGAACTTGGCGCCCAGAGCGAGTCGTCAATGGGACGGCTGCTGGAGGCGTCGGCTGATCGTGAACGTGGAGCGGTTCTTGATCTGCAAGGGGTGTGCTGGTGTAGTCGGCGTCGTTCAAGACGTATGCGGGCTTAAGACGGTCGACGGAAACTGTTACGTCTTTGCCTCGGATTGTGACAGTGTAGGTTTTGTCACGGCGTCGCACGACAGGATAGGGACCTTCGTAGGGTTGCTGCAGCGGAGCTCGGACGGCATCTCGGCGGAGGAAAACATGATCTGCTGTAGCAAGGTCTCTAAACATAAAAGTTTTTGAATTATTTGTGTGGCGTGTCCCCGGAGTAGGACGCAGGGCATTAAAATGGCGTCTGAGGTCCTTGATGAACTCTGTGGGGTCGCTGGATGGCTTGAATTGTTGCTGTGTGATGAATTCACACGGGAGTCGGAGGGGTTCTCCGTAGAGCAGTTCTGCTGCTGTTGATTTTAGATCATCTCGCCAGGCGGCTCGTATTCCCATTAAGACGGTGGGTAAAACTTGTGTCCATCGGTCGGTTTCGTGGCATTTAATGGCGGCTTTGAGTTGCCGGTGAAAGCGTTCAATCATACCATTCGCTTGAGGGTGGTATGACGTAGTTCTGAGGCGGTTGGTGCCTGTTAAGTAACTGAGATGCTTGAAAAGGTGTGACTCGAATTGTCGACCTTGGTCTGTAGTTACGCGCAGGGGTGTACCAAATCGTGTTATCCAACCCTCGTAGAACGTTCTAGCTATGGTTTCTGCCTCGATGTTGTCGGTCGGAAAAGCTTCTGGCCATCTGGAAAATCTGTCGGTACAGGTTAGGCAGTAACGTTTACCTTCTGAGATGAGCAGCGGTCCGACTATGTCGATGTGGACATGTTCGAATCTTGCGGATGTTACGGGAAATGTTGCAAGTGGGCTGGCGATGTGTCGGTGAATCTTCGATCTCTGGCATTGTATGCATGCTTGGGTCCATTTTCTGCAGTCGGCTCGGATAGAGGGCCAGACATAGCGTTGAGCTATGCATTTGGTCGTCGCTTTAATGCCGGAGTGCGAAAGTCCGTGAATAGCATCGAAAATTTGTTTTCTGAAAGACTTCGTGACAAACGGACGGATGCTGGACGTGGATGTGTCGCAGTAAATTGGTATGCCAGATGAGGGTAGGTGTACTTCTTTGAGTTGGAGTACAGAGTCGGGTCGAAGAAATTTTTGAATTTCGGGGTCATTCGCTTGTGAGTTAGCTAGTGACTCGAAATCGATGGGTGCAGTTAACTCTTCTGTGCGAGAGAGTGCATCGGCTACGAGATTGGTTTGCCGGAAATGTGACGGATGTCAGTAGAGAATTGTGAAATGAAATCGAGGTATCGAAATTGTCGGGGTGAGCATTTTTCGGGCGTTTGACGGAAAGCGAAGGTGATTGGTTTGTGATCTGTGAAAATGACGAAATCACGACCTTCGATCATGTGCTGGAAATGCTTGACGGCTCGGTAAATTGCGAGTAATTCTCTGTCGTAAGCGGCGTACTTCATCTCGGCGGGTGATAGCTTTTTAGAGAAGAAAGCGAGGGGTTGCCAATCATCGTGAATACGCTGTTGCAGGGCGGCGCCAATGGAAGTGTCAGAGGCGTCGCTGATTATTGCGAGCGTTGCTTGGGGGTTTGGATGTGCAAGAAGCGTTGCACTGGCTAGACTCTCTTTACAGGCGTCGAAAGCGGTTGCCGAGGCGGAGTTCCAGACGAGTTGTGTCTTGCCTTTGGCGTTGCCGTGTAAAAGGTCGTTGAGTGGAGCTTGGAGTGCAGCGGCATTGGGAGTAAAACGACGGTAGAAGTTTATCATTCCCAGAAATTGCCTGAGTTGCTTCACTGTTTGTGGGCGGGGGTAGCTGCGGATGGCATCTACTTTTGCCGGAAGTGGTCGTGTCCCAGTTTCGGAGACTTGGTAACCCAAGAATGTGACGGATTTTGAACTGAAAACACACTTCTGAGGATTGATTAGAATGTTATACTGTTTGAGACGCTGGAATATCTGTGAGAGATGTGCGTCGTGCTCTTCCACTGAGGATGATGCTACTAGTATGTCGTCGATGTACGCGTAGCAGAAATGTAATCCTCTGAGAACTTCGTCGATGAAACGTTGGAAAGTTTGGCCGGCGTTGCGTAGGCCAAATGACATGTACGGGAATTCGAAAAGACCGAAAGGGGTAGTTATCGCCGTTTTGGGTATATCTTCTTCAGCTACGGGAATCTGGTTGTAAGCTCGGACCTGATCGATAGTGGAAAAGTGAGTCTTTCCTTGAAGAGATTGGGCGAAGTCTTCGATATGCGGTACCGGGTAGCGGTCGGGGATGGTTCGGGCGTTTAGAGCTCGATAGTCACCACAGGGTCTCCACTCGTCACCGTGTTTGGGTACCATGTGAAGTGGAGAAGACCAACTGCTTTCCGAAGGGCGTGCAGTTCCAAGTTGTACCATTTTCTCGAATTCTCTTCTTGCAGTTCTCAGTTTGTCGGGGGGCAACCTGCGTGGTTTGCAGTATACAGGTTGTCCGGGAATTGTGCGGATATGATGCTTTGTTGAATGCGTCGGTTTGTGAGGAAGTCCCATGGGTTTGGTAATTTCTGGAAACTTCAGCAGAAGAGGGTGCTGAGGCGAGGTACCAGAAACGGTTTGGATACATGTATGGTTGTCGTTGCATTTATAAGCGCGTGCAGAAATGCGAGTTAGGGGATCTAGTAGGCATTGATTTTTTATGTCAACCACCAGATTGTAGTGGTGAAGAAAATCAGCTCCGATAATGGGCTTGGATACGTCGGCAATGACGAATCTCCAAGGGAAAGATCTTCGGAGACCTAGATTGAGATCTAGCGTGACGAAACCATATGTGTGAATGGGTGTGCCGTTTGCTGCCTGAAGAAGGTAGGTCGTCTTGATGCGAGGTGAACGAGAGATGTTTCGAGGATAAACACAGAGTTCTGATCCGGTATCAACCAAAAACTGTGCTCGGGAATCTCTATCGAAGACGAAAAGGCGGCAGGACTTCTTCTTGGCCATGTCATCGGTTGCCGTTACGGGTGACTGGCCTGTGCGTTTCCCGAAGACTGGAAATTGCACGGGGGGGCGGCACTGCCTCGCGTTGGTACCGAAAGTGCGGTGGTACCAACAAACTGCGCCTTCGTTCCGTGGAGAAGAGCGAGATCGGGAGCGTCGAGAAAATGCTGGGGATCGTGAGCGTGAGAAAGACGCTACACGTGCTCTGGAACGGGGGAGGCGGGATGCGGCAGTGGCGTTTGTGTTGAGTTGCATGGCGGAGACGGTATTAGATAGTTCCCTTACCATGTCGTGCAGAGATGAAACTCTGTGAGTGGATGAAGTGCTGCGGGGAACGGCGTCGTCGATAGCGTCGGCTAGTTCGGCGGCTTCATCCAGGTCAGCGTGCTTCTGTGTAGCCATTATCGGTTGCATGTGGGCTGGAAGGCGTCCCAGCCAGAGGGTACGGATCATGGCGTCGGGCACGGTGGTTCCGGCTAGGGCACGGAGGTGCCTCAGGAACTGAGACGGTTTGCGGTCACCAATCTCCTCCTGCTCTAAAAGCTGGCGCGTTTTCTGCTCTTGCGACGCGCACAGCCTCGCAATGAGCTCGGTTTTTAGCTTGAGGTACTTATTATTGGCGGGAGGGTTAAGCAATATGTCACGTACCTCTGCGGCATATTTGGGCTCCAGATGTCCGGCGACGTACGTGAATCTTGTCTCGTCTTTGTCGAGGCCGGCGAGGGAGAACTGGTGCTCGACCTGAGCAAACCAGATCTCGGGATCGGACTGCCAGAAGGGCGGGATTCGTATCCCTACACGTTCTGCGGCAGCGGGAGCGGCGGCGGGTGGTGGCATGCTGTGGACCGTGTTGTTCAAGCGTCAGCTCTGGACCAATCGCTTGCAGTCGTCTGCCGGGCTGACACGACGCCGCTAGCGGTCTGCGCTATAATGACCTCCTCTCTGACCTCCTTCGAAAGCGGAGTGCCCATTAGTAAGATAAAATAAATTCGTTGCTTACTTGAGTTCGTGGGTTCTGGAGGAGCGATCACTGGGTCGTGCGGCAGGCGGCAGGACGGCAGTTTTCTTCGTTGTAGGTCACCATTTATGAGGGTGGCCTTCCATCACGTCGGGGAGTCACCATTTATGGTACGTCGGTGGCGGTTACCATATAATATCGCGTGTTCGATGGGCAGGAGAAACGAAGAAGAATACGTAGACTGCTAAGTCGTTTATTAGTCTGTATGTTACGTTACATGTGTTGATGAATGAATGAATATATATTTACAGTGCGTGTTCTAGTTATAATACAATAGTGCCAGGTAAGCGTTCTACATTATATTAAGGTTACTATACTACAATTTCTACACACGAAAAGAATGTGCAGCGTCGGCATCTCTACTCGAGTTCCAATTCAGTAAAGTGGGTCGAGGATATTTCCAGTGGCGTAACTGACGCCACATTTGTATTTGCTAGATTTCCTGAGGAAGGATTTAAATAAATCCGAAAGCTTGAATAAGTGGTAAAGGGAGTTTCATTTCCTCAATCCTTTGGCTGCATCCCCGTGCTCTTAGTTATTTATCAACTAGACAGCCGTGTCTATCGTCAACTTTACAAAAAATAATACACATACAGTCACTAAATGAAACGACGTGACGTCACCAACACTACGTCTACGTTATCTACCACTTTTCCTTTGCGAGATATTAAGCCTTTAGTCACACTAATATACAAACAACCTGAATCTTAAGATAAGTTAAACACGTGACCCAAGTGAAATATATTCGATAATTCTCTTTATACAGGATGTTTTTTTTTTTATTTTCACTGCAGGGATCTTGGAAACCAGCAGAGATAGAAGGTAGGTTAAATGAGGAAAGAAGTGCAATTCTGTGAACTTAATAAATAAGCAAATTTAAATTTTCGAAAATTTGCATAGTCTGCTAGATAAAATGGAAAAATCAAATTTTCGGAGATTTAGAAATATTTTCTAGCCGGCTTGTAAACACAAAATATGAAAAATGCCAAAGGAAAAAGTTGTACAGAATTAGAATAAGTACTATCTCAAATAATCAAAAGTTGTATTACACCAGTCGTGTTCGAGAAATAATGCAAACTTATGTTTTTTTAAATGGAAACCATATGCGACTATGGCACCACTAAATAGAAAATTTTTTGCTGATTTTCTACGATATAACATTCTCCATACTTATTTGAAAAAAAAATTCAGTTTTAGGGTATAAAATGCATGAATATAAAAAACAATAGGTAACTGCAAGTTGAAGGTTTACTACGCCACCGTGATTCACTTGTAGGTACATACTTATTTTATTTTTTTAATTTTTTTTTGTTTTCCATGGATAACTTGCATGTTTCATTAATTTAAAATTGAAAAATGCTTATAACTCCTTCATTTTTTAAAATACACGTGGAATATGATATATCGCCGAAATCAGAAAAAAATATCCTATTTAGTGGTGCCATAGTCGCATATGGTTTCCATTTTAAAAAACATAAGTTTGCATTATTTCTCGAACACGACTGGTATAATACAACTTTTGATTATTTCAGATATGTAGTACTAAGTCTAATTCTGTACAACTTTTTCCTGTGGCATTTTTTCATATTTTGGGTTACAAGCCGGCTAGAAAATATTTTTAAATCTCCCAAAATTTGATTTTTCCGTTTTATCTAGCAGACTATGCAAATTTTCGAAAATTTGAATTTGCTTATTTATTAAGCTCAAAGAACTGCACTTCTCTCCTAATTTAACCTACCTTCTATCTCTAATGGTTTCCAAGATCCCTGTAGTGAAAATAAAAAAAAACTCATCCTGTATATTTCAGGACAGGACATTTCGTTACAGGACGCGACTGAACTTCATAGCACCGAAGAGAAAACGTGACGATTGAGAATCTAGCTAAATATGCTTCGGAAAAAGTTGCTCCATTCGAAGAAGTCGACTATTCCATTTATTTTTGAGCAATTCGGTCAAAATTGCGAGTGTACAATATTTAAAATACGTTCGATTTGAAAAGCAGGCGTCGAACTACAAAACCAATATTACCAATAAAAATTATCATTTATAAAGAAGGCACATGCAACCGTTTTTAAACTTACTGAAAAAGATTAATATATCTCAATAATGAGACCTGTTTTATTAGAGCACATTCCGTTCAATTGTCATGTTTTATCAGCTGCACTATCCCATTACTAAGTAGACACTCGTAAATGCTGCATATTAAAACTCTGGGGTTATTATATTATCATTCTCTTCTTCTTCATGTCAGTCATCTGTCTATCGTAGAACGTAATTTTCGCCAACCATCCCTGTCTTGTACCTACTATTCTCGCCCATTCTCTTCCAATCTCGGCTGTGTGGTCGACCTCTACCGCTTCAATGGTTCTTCTGTTACTAACATTAGGTACACTATTCGGCGTATCTGGTGCCTATCACTTTATCAGGTCCATTGACCGGATCAGACCTATCTCATCCTACAGAGGCGATGGATTACTTCTGTTATTCTCAATAGTACGCGGAACTTTTCATTTGGTATAAAGTTGCGAAGATTTATTTGTATCTTCTTTTCCCATTACTGCTCAGTAACTTGCAAATTTCTGACGTCTTTTGATTTAGTCCCATATGTCATCAGCGGCAATCCATATTACACATTCATGCACCTTAAAAAACTGAAGAATAAGTACACACTTCCGAATATAAACGATATATTAGATGGGCAATTCTAAAAACATATTTCAAGATTTTAGACTTCGGGTCCAATTACAATCAACTTAAAATTTCCGCAGAATATATCTCGAAAACATAATTTTCCATAGTTAACGGACACTATACGAGTTCGAACGTATGCCGCTTGATTGGGCGAACCCTTTATCCACAATTCAACGGGTGACTGGCATTATTCTAAGGGACATTCAGTACGAATTCTACGTCGTTTATTTAACGAAATAATAAAATTTTCCTTTACACTACAAGAACATATTTTGTAAAATATAAAAACTAAATGGCTAAGCTCTAATCTCTTGGTTGTGTAACTTGGAAATCATCACTCCTAATAAATCACGGACAAATACTTGAAAAATTTACCCTGTGAAAGATGTCCCATTCTTAAAACCAAAAAGAAACTAAAAGTATCCTCAGATTTCCAGCATACTCTCTGCGATATTTAAAAATTTAATATTATTCTACTTAAAATAAAAATGTTCAAAATTGCACAGAAGAAGTGGTACAGTCAGTACTATAACTGAAAATAATTTGCAGAAAAGAATCATCATCCAACATGCCCGATAATGGCTTTCTTTGAAATACGTAATTAAAATACCATCTAAGAATAATCTACCTACTTCGCGGATATAACTGAAGTGCTGTGCGTCTATAACTTCATTTGACAGTTAGAAACTTTTTTTAACCTGTCCAACAAATGTGAGTCTAATAGAGGAAATGCGAAAATATAAAAATAGGTTAGATGAAAGAGGGAAAAAAGATATAAGGCGATCAAGGGGGAAATTATTCTGAAATGTAGGAAAGCGAAAGAGCAATGGATCGATAATAAATGCAAGGAAGTGGAAGATAAGTTCGAAGTAGGAAAGACTGATGAAGCATATAGAATAATTAGCAGAAATTTTAGGGAAATTGGATCTAATACGAAAAACATTAGAAATGAGGCAGGAGATTGATTGTATTTTTTTGAAGGCTAATAAAATGAATGAATGAAAGATATCCTAATCGGAAGCGGGGAGAAGGTAGATAGGCGGAAAGAATATATGCGGGACAGGAAGTAGGAGACATATTAGAAAGCGAAAGCAATTTAGAGGGGGACAACCTAGGGTGTCCTACAATGAAATACGAGTTTGAGCTAGCTCTGAAAAGTTTAAGAAACAATAAAGCACCAGGTATAGATGGCTTGCAGGCAGAAATCTTAAAGTACGCAGATCAAGATGCAATAGATAGGTAGTTTATTTAAATTAGTTAGTCGCATATACTTGACAGGCGAGATTCCAGAAGATTATAAACGAAACATCATAGTAGCTTTGCCAAAAAGGAAAGGCGCGACAATTTTAGAACTATCAGTTTAATTTCCTCCTCGCCAAAAATTTTAACTAGAATTGTGCAAAGAAGGATGGAGAAAAGGGCGGAAGAAATATTAGAAGATCAGTTCGGTTTTAGACGAAATAGAGGAACGCGCGAGGCCATTTTAGCTTTACGAGTATAATTATAGAAAAAACAATAGAAAAGGGAAAGAGCGTCTATATAAGATTTGTAGATTTAGAAAAAGCCTTCGACAACGTAAAATTGGGGAAGATGTTCGAAGTGCTCAGAAAGGTAGGGACGAAATATAGGGACATAAGAATAATACATAATCTCTACAAAGAGCAAAAGGCAGTTATAGAATTTGAGCAGGAACGAAGAGAAGAGATATCCGGAAGGAAGTGAGACAGGGATGTGCATTGTCACCTCTAGTTTTCAACTTATATATCGAAGATGGGATTAATACAGGGATTAATGTACAGGGTCAAACTATTAACATGCTCAGATTTTCGGATGATATAGCAGTGTTAGCATCTGGCAAAGAAGAATTGGGAGCGGCTTTGAATGAAATGGAAGCAGTTTTAACACAGGGCTACGGCATGAAAATCAATAAAAAGAAAAGTAAAATTTTGGTATGTAGAGGGAGTGAAAAGAGAACTAAAATTGAAATACAAATAGGAAATGAGAAGATAGAGGAGGTCGCGGATTTCTGATATTTAGGAAGAAAAATAACTCGAGATGATAGGAGCACTAAAGATATAAAACAAAGAATAGCGCATCGGGATCGAGTTGCGTTTAACAAAAAGAAACAACTGTTATGTTCGGGAACGGTTAATGTAGAAACTCGGAAGAGACCCTTAAAGTCGTATGTATGGAGTACGGCATTATGCGGGTGCGAAACTTGTACAATAGGAGAAGCGGATCGAAAAAGAGTAGAAGCGTTTGAAATGTGGTGCTACAGACGCATGATGAAGATACCGTGGACAGATATGGTTAGCAATAGGGAAATATTAGAAAGAGTTGGGGAAAAGCGAAAGGTACCGTAAAACGGGGTAACTTCGACAGGTTTTGGGCATATTTGTTGCTCTGCAAAGGAAACTATGTCCTTGAGAACCTTGGTTCATGCGCCATTGTAACAATTGAAGCCTTGGCTATTTTTACTGAAAATATTATTTTCCCCCCACCCTGCCTTCACCCTTTTTTTTGTTATGTAGTTAATATTTTCTGTCTTGACTATTTGGTAGAAATCCATGATGAAATAGAAAATTACTATGCGTACTACCAATAAGTATAATAAATTATTTTATTGACCGGTTTCAAGATTCACAAACGATCTCATCATCATTTACCATTTCTGATGATGAGATCGTTTGTGAATCTTGAAACCGGTCAATAAAATAATTTATTATACTTATTGGTAGTACGCATAGTAATTTTCTATTTCATATTTTTTTTGTTTCTTTTTGGTGTCGAAGTTACCCCGTGTTGGGGGTAACTTCGACACCATGCATAATTAAGCGTACTGTGGAAGTTAAACTGCTCCAGGTTAACTTCTACACCAAAAAAGTAAAAAAATATTATAAATAATCAATCAGAAGTAATATTAAACAGTCTTAGAGGCCTAAATAATGGGACATTAAAAACAATACTTGCATAAACTCGTTTATTTCGAACAACTTTGGTAAGGCATATTTGGCATATAAATCTAAACTAAAATAACATTCTTTTATCTAAACAAAAACTCTTTAAACAACGTAACAAAAGTAAAAAAATATTCAAAATATGCTAAGAATATAGGAACAAGTTAGGAACACATTTTTAATCGTCATCGACACATGAGGCACATTCGTAGCCGGCTTGCTTGGAACCCCCGTTGCAATGTCCACAAACCCACTTGTTACAAGTGACACACTTAATCCACGCTTTTTGATTCGCGTACTCGGAGAACTGTATGAGACAATTGGAACAACAATTGCATTCAGGGCATTCGTATTGAGGGTTTTTGAAGCCAAGATTGCAAATGCCGCATACCCACTTTAAGCACGAAACGCAACAAATCCAGTCTCTGTCGTCAGTATAATGTGAGTAAGAACATTTGCACACAGAGCAAAAAGAATCAGAATCAGTGTTGGCAACTTCTTTTGTTTTCCTATTTTGCCTAGCCCTCGATGGTCCAGGTTCATCAGGATCAACGGTTTTCTTTTTCAGAGGTTTAGGGAGCCTTGCCTTCAGATTTTTCTTTGCTTTGGTTTTCGCGTGGTTGGAGTTGTCTCAACATGAGGAATTTCCGGTAAATCAACTTCTTCTATTTCAGCTCCCGAGTGGGATGGAGTGCTTGTTGCAACTGGCATTTGCATTTGTTGACCTGGTCTTGTTGCTATTTTCTTTCCTCTTTTGGGAACCGTTGGCTGTTCTTTAGAATATCCTCTGGACTCTTTTAGAAAATCTAGTAAACGGGAATCTAGCAACCTCTCGGAAGACGAATCCTTTCCAGGTATTTTTGCCAAAATTCTTTCTGGATCAAAGGGGCTTAATCCTGTTGCCCTAAAGCCAGATTGTAAGTTTGTGGCAGCGTTGTCTTCTATACTGGACCACAATCGATTCAACAAGTTTGGAAACTGCTGTTTTGGGATGCTTCCTTTTCGACGACACTCCTTTCTCCATGAATCTAGGACTTTTCGCCATTTTCGATTCATGGGAGCGAAAAAACTTACATCTAAAGGCTGCATCAAATGCGTTGAATTTGCAGGCAGGGGAGTCATGTAGATATTATTTGCTATTGCTGCTTCGACGACACGAGGGGAAAAGTGTGAAGCAAGGTTATCTCCAATGACAATCTTTGTTTGCTCTGGGGTGCTATTTGCGTTTATGTGAGGAACCAAAATATCTAAAAACCATTTTTCAAATGTTGTCATGTCGAACCATCCACTTGGCGTGACTTCATAAACGGTGCCTGCAGGACCTCCTGCCGTCCAATTTTCGTACAAGTGTTTGGCTTTGTAGACCACCATGGGTGGAAGAAGGATGCCTTTAGCCGTTCCGCAAACCATTATACTCACCGATGTCCTCGAGTGCTCTTGAACTCGCTCGACTCTCTTTGTTCCTCTGGGCACCAATACTTTTTTGCACCAGGATCATCGGTGATATTAGTCTCGTCATAATTATAGACGTGTTCTGGTAACGCATTTTCCAAGATGTCTTTAATGTTGTCAAAAAATTCTTTTAGTTCCGGTTTACCTACGGCAGCTCGCTGACGTTTAATGTTTGAAGCTAAACGGGTTGACAGGTTGTTTCTTGCAGCAAATTGGTTTATAAAATCCAAACCTGGTTCGTTGTTCTTCCATCCCGGAACGTCCTTGCCTTGCTTCGTCACAAACTTTGCCACAACTTGATGAATATCCTGGTGTGTCATGGGGAAGCCCCAGTCGCTTACTGCACCAAGAGTTTTTGCTATTAGCTGTTCTTCCTCGAGAGTCAGCACACATGGACGACCCGGTTTTAAAGGATGAATTTCACTAATTTTATCGATCAACGTTGTTCTTGGAACCTTAAACTTTTGACTTGCTCTGAATTTGGGCATGCCGTTCTTTACAGCTTCAATGGCTTTCTCCATGTTCTCTTTTTTGTAGTTGAAGTAAGGTCTACCTCCCAGCTTCTTGATGTAGGTGCGTGGCATCTTAGAAAAAATTATCTATGTGAAATAAGGAGAAAAAACTAAACTGAACTAAAAATAATAATAAAAACAATTTAAAAAATAGCAATAATGATAATTATAATTATAATACCATAAAATGTAATAAACAAATATAAAAATAATAAAAAACCAATGGATAACCGAAAAAAAGCCAATTTTTATGCAAAAAACGTGCATAATAATATGCGTGTCGAAGTTACCCCCGCTGTCGGAGTTACCCCGTTTTACGGTATGAAAGACAATAAAGAATAGGAGAGGTAGGATGGTAGGATGGTAGGACACCTTCTAAGACACGAAAGAATTTAGGATGTTCTACTTTTAGGGAAATGCGCAGGTTAGCCCAGGATAAAAAAGGTGGAGGTACGCGTCCAACCAGTCTTCGAACTGAGAACCTTATGATGATGACCAACAAATTAATGTTTCGCAAAGCACTAGTATTCGAGTTCTACTTTCTGATGTGCACGTTTGGGTACATAGCCTAGGACGTCTTGTGGAAGTTTTCTTTTCAGCCTTCAGTGTATGAAAATTTTCCAGCGAATTATGGATACTATTTCATTCACAATCATTAGTTTTAATGAACAATAAAGGAATAAATCATTCATTTTATTTTTCAAATACTGCATTTTCGATCATTCTTGGTAGGCTGTGACGTTGACATTTACATTTTTATTAATTATTATTAAACCGACAAGCATAGTTTTTTGAGATTAAAATAACTGAATATGAAAGAGTTATTTCTGGTGGTAAAATATATCTGGTAGTCGGTTGGAGTACGCAATACACTCAAGCAGAACTCCCCGAGAGCGCAGAAAAAATGTAGGAAATTTTATTTCAAGTTTATTACATAATAATAATAATAATAATATCTCTACTCACTCCTACTAACCCTAAGGTTAGCCCCAGAAACTAACTATAGCTTGTGCGGGATGGAGGAGGCGGCATATTAGTATTGGCCGCAGTGCGTCACAGGAACGACCTACAGTTATTAGTACTCTACCCACCATTTAGTGCGAGAATGAGGAAAACCTGGAAAACCTCATTAGGTAAAGCTGGATAGGCGATCCAAGGCGCGCCCCAGCCACAGCGCAGAAATGAGTCACCCATCCATAGTCAAACCGCGGGCACTGTTGCTGAGCATTAACGACTACTCACTCGCGCATGCCAGCAAGATCCCACATAATACACACTTAAGTATAAAATCAAATAGGCGCTGAATTTTGGGTGGAAAATTTTCCAACCCGGTCGGGAAGTAGAAGTTAGGAATAACCTACTTGCAAACTTTTTAAAAGTTGGCAATTCACTTACTATTATTATTAACCGATTGTGAATGAAACTTATTTTTGCCTGCCGGGCGTAAACACCAAATTATTAACACAGATTAAATATATAGACACTCTTTTCTGGTCTAGGGCGATAAAGCACTGTTACTGCCAACTAACTTTTAGCCTGCTAAAATAGCATTTTATTTTTCATGAAGCATATAGCAATCTGTTAGGGGTACTATTATGGTCTTGGCTTTTAAAACAACATAAATTGGACTTTCTAACGTTCCTAGAACAGCAGCCTGGAAAATCTGGAATTACGTAATCATGGCATCGACCGTTTTTCATATTATTTACCTTTCTTGCCTTGTACCCCTAATAAAAGGTTTATTTTGACTAGAAGAAAGCATAATATGCTTCACAATGTTTAAGTTATTTTCACTACTGTTATTAACTTTTAGGAATAATTCGCAATCATTTATTTTAAATTAATTAATTCAACTGTTACAATAATTACAATAATCATACCATTTAAAGCATGTAAAAGATAATTTTGTGATAATGGTACATAGCGTTATATTTGGGCGGTTGAATATTTGTTATAGAGGAAAAGAAACTGCACATTTGAAATAATTTACAATTTATCATCTTTGAGAGAATTTCTAATTTTTTTCTTATCTTATTAGTTATTCTTAATTTTCGTTCTTGTCTTGAAGATTTAAAGTTCGTTGCAGCAGATTCTTAATACACACCTGTCGTTCTGTTATTTGGAAATTTCAGAATAAATCGGCCTTTGTTATCACTTGCGAAAACATCGTTTATTATGTCTCTTTCCACTTACATTTTTTGTCGTTGTGAACATTGCTTACAGCGGTAAATACTATTGCTTGATGTATTTGCGTTTCCAATTTTGTAGCAAATCGTTTATTATTACCACTTTGGAATAACTATTAAAATTGGTGATCCCTTATCTTTACTCAATTATTTATTTAATTTGGTTTGGAAAAACGAATTCAGCCTTTGTCATTAAAATAAAACCGATAACCAGGAACCTCGCTGTAATTCTAGATTTTTCTTTCGGTCCATTAATCGTGACAGCCACTTAAAAGTAAATGCAAAAGTAAATAAAGTGACTTTAAGTACATAAAATTTAAAACATTTTTTATTTTATTATCCGAGAAAAACGTTTTGACCTGCGTAATCTGCAATAATGCGTACCAGCTTAGTTGGTATGCACAATTTTTTAGCTGCACCTAAAGTTACAATGATACTACACAATCATAGACTAATAAATAAAGGTATCTACGTTCAACTTATTGCAGCCAATCTTATTTTATCGAATAAGACAGTATTTCATGTTTAGTTGTAGCATTAAATTAGTTCACATCCATATTCATGATGCAAATAATAAAAAGCATAATTAAAACGAATATTTTCAAATATTAATTGGACAGATAATTAAAATATAGCAATTATACCAAAACCAAATCAAACAAGTAATGATGCAAGACGTACGAGCAAAAAAATCAGTGCACAAATGTTTAAACCTTTACTCAAAGCGTGGGAGGTTGTTCTACATTTGCAAATATTTTTGCAGTGGTAAACAAGCTTAATTTTTACCGGCAAGTACACGAGATAAAATTACTTAAGAACAAATCATATCGCGTTTATAGCGAGTGGCACACGCCTTAATTGTTACTATATTTTGCAGACACTTGCGTGTATCAATTAAATCTTTTCTGCTATAAAATAATATTAAATAATTACCGATAAGTACTTTGATTAATATGAGTCACAGCTGTTCCAAGTAAAAACTGCGTGCCTCAGTGAGCAGTACTCCTGCAATCATTGTAAATATAAAATAAATTCAAGACTTTATATATTAACTTGTACTTGCGGGATCTTAAATATTGTAAATTGCAAGTTCATAGGATAGTGCATGTTCGAATAAATGAACGTATTCCTAATCACAAACTTACTAAATCATCTCAAAATTTCATTGTCTTAGGCATAAAATTGAAGGGAAGAGATTCAGTAGGTAGGTACAGCATTTATCAATGTCGGGAAAAATATTTAAAATAAAATTCTACCGTCAATTCTATTTCGATTTTTCTTAACATTTATTTTCCTGGCGAAACGATTTTGCCACAGGATGATTCCTTCCAAGCGTGCGTTAATTCTGCAGTATATTAATTGAAATAAAAAAAATTGGCTCAAATTTTTTTCTGGTCTCGGTTTTATGTTGCAAGAAAGTGGAAGGTGTTTTCCCAGTTCTGCCTTGGTTATCTGCATATGCCCTAGTTGTAAAAAGTGCGTTCCTTTTATTATGTATTGTACTTACTTACCTAGAGATCATGAACCGCCTAGGAAATAAATAGACATCAGACAATTACAATATAGGTAATTGATAATTAATCTACATATTATGTAGATTAATTACATATTATGTAGATTAATTATGCGTAGATGAAATTAAGTGAAGTAAAATTTTGGGTACAGGAAAAAAATAAAAACTGTAAATTTGGTTCAATTGAATAATAATATATCTACCATACCAACTGCAAGTGCCAAAAATGATAATCTGTTTTATAATCTCGTTTGAGATATTTAGAACAAAAATATTACAATTTTAAGTCATTTAAGTGTTCAAAAAATATCATTAAAATCTAGTTCTTCGAAAGTGCATAGGAATATTCTTAATTATGCAATCCGTTTTTAAGAAAAGAAAATTAGCAAACTTCATGTACGCAGCGTGACCATGAAAGCCGGTTTTATACGGGAAAAATTAAAATTTGAGAACAATTACAAGGATGCTCAAATGACTCTCTACTGTGAGTCACGCATGGATTTTTTAACTAAAATATTAATTTCCTACAGAATGGGGGATATCAAAAGTACCTACCTAAAACAACTTTGTAGAAGACTGCAATACCGATCCTCGACAAAATTTCGAAAAATTTTATTGCATATTATTATTTATAAAATTAGTAAAAAGAAGTAACAAACTGGAACTATTATTTTTTCTAAATATATTAGCTTAGTCGCATTAAATAAAACGGCATTTATCAAACAGAGAAATGTATAAAATATATAGTTATCCTGCAAGATGTGCCACTATTAAATCAATTTTTGATACTACTATTACTATCGGGGAAAAATTTATGAATATGTATTTTAAAAACCGTGGGAAAAACAGAAATATTATATTTTTGCGAAAATTGGCATGTACGCATACCATTACAGAAGTAAATTGTAACACAGGTGAGGAAACGTATTCATTACAAAAATAATTTTATACTTAACTATAATAAATAATTACATATTTCAAATCTTAACTATTTAAATTGTACATAACTTTTATATGGTAAATTATTGCTTAATAGAATATAAAACTTTGTCTACACAACATCTAATGGCAATTGACAAAAGTAGATATATTAGATATACCTAAATGTTTTCACCACTTACCGTTCTTGAAATTTATTTTATCATCTAGTCGACAAGCTACAATTCATTGCTTTGCCAGTTCGCTAATCTTTGGAAACTTGAAGTAAGTGCTTTATGTTTATATTAGTAGGTACCTACCTATCTTCTCCTAGTTGGTGATTTAAGGTAAGCGTCCACTGCTTCCGCCCCGGACGGACCGCACATTTTCTGACAAATTCATCCATTGTCCCGACCCGAACGAGCCGCACTTTTTTGGCGGCTGCGTAGTGGTCGGAATTTTTCTCCGCGTCCGTTGTTGAACAGTGTAGTTACCGTGTTTAGGAGTGCATACACAAACATAGCGGTGGGGTGACGTAGTTTATCAGAATCGAATATGGAAAATGAAGAGGAATTTGTTATTGTACATAATTGATCCTTATTGATATGAGAGGAGGAGAAACGAAAAAGGAAAGAAAACATAATAGTTTGTGTGCACAACATCAATAGGGGATGGTTTGCTTACGGGGAATACCATACTCTGTTCCCAGATCTAATAGAAGACGGCGCCGGCGGCTCGGCTGTTCCCCGCGTCCACTATGAACATTTTGACCAACATGCACCGGACGGCACGGATTTGATTCGTTCTTTGGAATTCATTCCGCCGCGCCGCCGCTGTTGCGGAACGGCGGGTACGCTCGATGCCGCCGTGGAGGGAGCAGTGGACGCAATTTCCTAAGAAATAATGCTACAAATATTGTTTCCGATCCGTCCGAGAGGTACGGGGCGGAAGCAGTAGACGCTTACCTTTATACAACACCTTAGGTCCAAATCGAGCCGGATACATGATAAAACTGGGATTATTAATTAGGAAAACTGAGTTGAAGAAAGTTTGAAACGGCGGCCGGCGTTTTGCGTATCTTAATACGAGGTACCCTCGTTTGTCTTGCAATGGATGTTCCCACACTTCGCTACAACACAACCAGGCATTTTCACTTAATGTTACACAATTTTTTCATAACATAAATTGCAAACAATGCTTAAAATTCGTATAATACAAAACACTAACAACGCCACGTCATTGCGTTCGCATAGCACAGAGATGCGTTTCCTGCAAATCTCTGCTTCGCACACCACGTCATGCGCGAGTGATGACAAAATTGGGCTGCCCATCCTGGCCTTCATAATCACTATGTTGTGATCACTATCTATATCTGTTCTTGGATAATTTCTATACAGTCTCCAACTTGATTTCTAAATCTTTGCCTAACGAGAATGTAATCTATTTGATATCTCCCTAGGTCTCCTGGCATCTTTCACGTATAGCGTCTCCTAACGTGATGATGGCAAATACAAAGGTACAAATAGGAAGCGGACATTGTGCTGAAATTTCCTATCGGCGATCACATTTGGTGCCCAGAAATGAATTTAAAATGTAAGAAATTTATAAAATTTCCATAAATTGGTAAAATCGTCTCGGTTATTTTATCTCATTGTGGGATAGACACACAGGTGGCAACGATCGGCATATCGAAACGTAATCTGAAATGTGATTATAAACTTTATTGAAAAAGAACGTCCGTCGTGGCAGTCTCTGAAAGCCACCCTTAACATGTAAGTGTAGCCAATTTCGTTGAATTTTTGGCAGTCGGTATTTGGCTCGATCAAAATTATGGTAGAAATTTACATTTTAAATTTGGCAACAAAAGAATCACACTTCCCCGAAATCTCCCGTTTCAAAACACCTACCTAACTGTTAAAATGTTAACGAATAGTCAATATTTCTTTCAAAAACCTCCCCGACGCGACGTACGTTTTTCTTTAATAAAGTATACCGGCTCTTTTGATATTACACTTAGATATGCAGGTCTCCGTCATTCCGGGTATCTATTGCACAATGATGGGAAACGTCGGAGGAGATTTATAGGGTTTTTTCGAAAACTTTATGAATTTCGTTCTTTTTGAATACATTTTTGGCGCCTAATGTGATCACTGATCGGAAACTTTGGAACGAGGCGAAAACCCGCAACGTCTGCTCCAGATTTATATAACTTTGTATTTGTCATAAAGTATTTTTCAGACATTGCAGGACAACTTTAAAATACATACATGTTTTACGAAATCATATTATTGATTTTCTTAAGCCCCTGATCCTTTCGAGTTAGACGCTTCACATGTTTCAGCTTCTACGAAATCTGGTCTTCTAAAATCAGTAAAGAAAATGAAAATCGGTTTACCTTTGAGAAAGTTATTAACGAAAGAATGAAGGAATGTATTTGTCGCGGCTAACGTAATCGCGATGGCGGGGAAGTGGGGACGCTAGGACAGATATAGCTTTAATCTCATACTATCACGTGCAAGTCCTGCTCTGTAAACCAACTCTCTGTTGATTCTATTAACTCTTCGCTAGATCAGTTATGACCTTTCAGTCGTTGCCAATTGCGGGAAGGGACGATGATTCGAGGATGACAGATACAGCGAATAATGTTTAAGTAATTCGAAAATTCTCACCCTAAATAACGAATTGTATTCATTCCAAATACACAAATTTTATATACTAGCACATTATGTGTGTAATCATTGTATGTGCAATTATTATGTTGATTTACCTAACGGCATATTTTAAATTTATTTTTATTTTATTTATCTCCGCCAATGTAGAAAACCTCAAAAATACATCATTCAGAAGGTGAGGTAAGTATCTATCAACAATTTACATTCACAAATACTTCTTTACTTTTCTTTGTGATGGCTTAATATAACCGCTATTTGTTCTTTTTATGTGTATGATACCACGATAATAATACAGGGTGGCCCACTGAAAACAGTGGGTGCGATTTTATACCATTTGGCATCATTTCTACGCAAAAAGCTCAGACACGTCGATTTTGGTTGTAATTCGATGGAGAAGACAGCATCCTTAAATTGTTAAATGGAAGGTGATGCCCAAAGTATACATCGTTTGTAAGGCGTTTTAATTCTCTTTTTAACAGTTTTTTATTTTTTGAAATCGGACCTCTAATCACCGAGAGAGTGCGCCTTCAAAATAACATTAATTAAGGCAACTTAAAGCAAGTAAGTGCGATTTTATACCATTTAACATAATTTTTACGCAAAAGGCGCGGACACGTCGATATTGGTTTTAAGGGAGAAATCTGAATTCCATATTTTCATTCATGTATAACTTCAACCCCTTACCTGAAGGGGACAGCATCCTTAAATTTTTAAATGGAAGGTGATGTCAAGATACACCGTTTGAAAGGCCTTTCAATTTTTTTTTGAAATCGGACCACTGGCCTCTGAGAAAATGCTCTTTAAAGCATCTTAACACGAGTAGAATCGAGTAGGTATGCGTTGATTATTAAAGTAGCATTTACAACTTGCCCTTGTTAGCAGGCAGTCATAAAAATCATATGCGCGCGCCACTCACCACGCGAGACGTTATCTTAGTTATACGTTTAAATAATTCGTTAGCACAGAAGTTCCAGCCACCAACCACGGTAGGTGTAGGGTGGTATCGCATAGAACTGATGGTTTGATGTTCTCCGGCCGAGTGGGATCAGCTCCCGTATAAGTTTCGTTTTTTCTCACTTTTTTTTTGCAAAAAATGCGTGTGTCTGGTGCGAGAGGGCAGCTAAGGGGTTTGTTTAAAATGCGTGTGTCAACTTAAAAAAGTTGCCGTCAGCAAAGTGGTCTGAACCTAAACGGAAAACGGCGCGCGCATCAAGATCTTTTATGACCACTTGATACTAAGGCCAAGTGCATTAATTTACATTGACTTTCATCACAAATTGAATTCGAAATTTCCTTGCTTGTCATACGCTTTTATACCTTACCATTTACATTCAAAATTCAACTTTAAATTTTCCCAATTTGACCTTGAAGTCGTGCAAGCGAAAGCTCCTGCTTGGAAAAGGCAAGCAAATACATCAATTCGCTCTGAAATTGTCATGCGCAGTTGATATTTCACGCAATGCGCACAATCCAAAAAAGGGTTTCAAAATTTTCTTGAATTCTTGGTAGTTGATGCAAGACTTCAGTGCATTTAAGATTGCTTTCAATATATTTCAATTCTCTTTGTTAATACAAATTAATATCTTCCATAGAACATCTGGTAAAAAATACAAAAAATAAGAGAATACAAAAATATTGCTGAATGCATCGTTTACTTTTATTAAAAAACTTCTCAACCTGATTAATTTTAATATATTAGTTTGCGAAGTTCCGTAGTAATGCGATGATATTTGACAAAATTTATTTGCGCTGTCCGTTGTAAAGATCAATAGATCGTGTAGAATATACGTTTTACTACATTCCTTCCTTATGGCCCCATAAATTTTAAACGATGTAATATTTCTGTATATCGATCCAAATTATAATGAATTTTAATTAACTTCTCTAAACAAAATAAGAGAAATGACTTCAAACTGTTGCCTTTAGAACCCTATTCTAAAAATAATTTCTTCCATTTCCCTTGACACCAATTTAATTATTACCTACCTTCATCTTATTTGCTTTATGGATGTGGTGCTTGAAATTCTAAGCGGAGTGTGTCCACTCCAGTAAATAATACACTTCAGTAACTATTCCCTACAATTTATTGTTAGGGGTGGTTGTGAGAGAAATGGTGATCTTTTCCGTTTCAGATTTTCTCTCAGACTCCATCAAGATCTATCAAGTTTAAAAGTTTTACTTCCATCAATTTTTTATTTTGGTATGATTTCTTTCCTAAAATTGATGGCATAATTCTAGTTCTGGCGCACTCAAGAGTTCCCAAACGTGACTAAAATTGAAATTTTACACTCAGACTATTGACTTACTGAAACATGCAGAATCGACATTCCCCAACCGTTTGCAAGAAAGGTTATGGGAAAAGCAATGAAACATTTCCCATTTTCGGACATTTTCATACGATTTATGGAGAATAACGTGTAAGACCTCTTTCTAAAATTTCGAAATTGCATCTCCATTCCCTACCCCATATACGGAAATCGTTCGATGCACCGTACTTTTTTGGAGCAAAAAATTCATAAGTAATGGAAGGGTGGCAACATAATATTCAAAATTCTATGGCGGAAGCAATATTTTCGCTATGTTTTATGGAGGAATAGAGCCTATATCCACATCTTCATTTTTCTTTCGCATTTTAGACATCTGACTGACCCGTGGAAGAGTTCATAGCAACATTGTCCGCTACCTATAGGTAGCTATATACTCGTATGTACTAGGTATAGCTTTTTAAATAGGTAATTAAACTGAGGCCGCATTAAAGCAATCGTCACTACCATGAAATGAAAAGATCACAATTTTGTGACTACCCCAAAACAACATTCTTATTTTAAATATCTTTCGTTTTTGAGATATCTGAAAAAACAAAAAGTATGTGTTTTAGTTTTTAATCGATATCCTTTTTATTATTTATTTTTCAATGTTGGGACACTGTTAAGGCACTCTTTGAAGACGCGTTTGGTGGTCTCAGTTTTTTCCTATCTCTTTATATTTTCGAGATACGACTAGGTATTAACTTTTGTTTTGTATGCATTTTTCAATAGCATTTTCCATTACATTTTCAACGATGTATTACAACTTGTCAGAATTTTTAATTTTTCAAAAAGGAATAAAACAGAAGAATGGAGAATAACAATTTATTTTCAGACAAAAGAATACACCATGCGTGTTTTTCAAATTTTTTTTGAAGTGAAACTTATTTAGCTACCCGAGAATTGAGAGTAAAATTTCAAGGTCGCGTCACGTTTTCGACCATTTCGTTACACGAGAGAGACGAAAGATATAACGTTGAGAGAAGGAGAGAGTTATACATGCTGAGTTATACGTGCTGAGGTACCACGCGTTGTATAATTAATGCTTACCATCGTGTTTTGTGATTACATATTTACGTTTTTTACGTTTGTGTCCTGTGAATATTCGATTAACCGTGAACAGTTAGTATGTATCTAAGTATATTTAAAATATTAAAATTTTAATGATGACGTTTGTATGCTTATATTACGTCAAAAAAACGACTGAAAGGTCCCGTGAAATGCTCTCTCTCTCTATCTCTCACCGTAAATCTCTCTCAGAAGTTTCACTTCATTCACGTATACTGTGCTATACGCGCAATTTTTCATTCTCTGTTCTTTTGTTTTAATTCATTTTCGAAAAATTTAATATTTTATTAGGGTGTAATAATATATATATATCGCTGGAAAGGTAATAAAAAGCGCTATTCAAAAATGCAAACAAAATAATTGACGTCCATAAGGAAAACAAAAGTTAGTCAAAGGCAGTCGAATTTAAGGAAACTGAAAAAACTGAAAAGCCCAAAAAACGTTCCTTCAAAAAGTGCCTTAATAATCGTTAAGTAAAAACGTTGTAAAATGAATAATAAAAAATATCGATGAAAAAGAAAATGTCAACTTTTTGTTTTCTTCGAGCAACTCAAAAAAAGAGAATTTTTAAATTTTCTTGTAGATTTAACAAGCTTTGTCTTCAATAATAACCAAATTGTCCACAGTGACGCCTCTAATTCGGGACACTGTGTATAGTATGGTACTACTACAAAACCTACAATTTTTGTGTACCTACCTTCCATTTACCTAAATTTAATTATATTACAAAAACAATAAACAACCGAGAAAGTTATAATTAATTCAAACAAACTTTACGAAATGTTAAATGCTCTATTGTTTCTCGGAAGAAAATAGTTTAACGCGTGCCATCTTAAAACATTTTCCGTCACGTCGCGTGCTTACGTTTAGCTAGCGTAACTAACTAGTTGCGCTTTAGTTATAAACGGCATACTTTTCTTCTATTGTGTTATCTTGAGAAATCTTATGAACTGTTTTAATATCCGAGCGTCAGCTTAACTTCAGTAGAAACAATAAAAACTTAAGAAATAAAAAAATTGCGCGTATAACACCGTATATACGTGATAGAAGTGAAACTTCTGAGAGAGATTTACGGTGAGAGATAGAGAAAGAGCATTTCACGGGAACGTTCAGTTGTTTTTTTGACGCAATATAAGCATACAAACGTCATTATCATTAAAATTTTAATATTTTAAATATACTTACATAATAACTGTTAACGGATATAATCGAATATTCACAGGATACAAACGTAAAAAAAACGTAAATAATCACAAAACACGATGGTAAGTATTAATCATACAACGCGTGGTATCTCAGCTACTCATGCATGTATAACTCTCTTTCTCCTTCTCTCAACGTTAATATCTTTCGGCTCTCTCGCGTAACGAAATCGTCGAAAACGTGACGCGACCTTGAAATTTTACTCTCAATTCTCAGGCAATTTTCGAGGTGCCGCTAAAGAAGTTCCACTTCAAAAACACTTAGGCCCGGTTTTTCAAAGAATCCAACACCGCGTTAAGTCTGACACCGGCTTCGTTGCTATGATACAACCAATCAGAAAGCCGGTATCATAGCAACAAAGCCGGTGTCAGACTTAACGCGGTGTTGGATTCTTTGGAAAACCGGGCCTTAGTCCCGGTTTTTCAAAGAATCCAACACCGGATTAAGTCTGACACCGGCTTCGTTGCTATGATACCGGCTTTCTGATTGGTTGTATCATAGCAACGAAGCGGTGTCAGACTTAACCCGGTGTTGGATTCTTTGAAAAACCCGGACTTAATAAATTAAAAACTCACTTCTTAATAAACTAAACATCAAACAATATAAATGCCACAAACACTTGCATTTTAATTAGGTAAATTCTTAGCAAGAAATTCATAGCAAGAAATTCATTCATAAATGTATTTAAGCAAAATAAACTAATATAAAGGTGTACATTTACTTCTCTTCTCCGAATGGCCTCTTCCTATTTAGACATATTTAATTTTATTGGCATGGCGGATGTGTGCGAAAGTAACAATTTCAGATAGTTTAGTTGTGAGTTCATATACTGTTTGTAAACTTTTTTCCCATTAGTAACCATGGCACATTATTCATTAGCAGATAAATTGTACCAGATATAAATTGGTTCTCGATTCAAGTTGTATTGTCCTTTTTCCAATAACCATAACAGATTGTTAATCGATGGAAGCACATTAATTTACTCTGAGTGCGTAATTAATAAAGCGTATTAAATGAACTCATTTAAACTAGAACTTCATCAAAAACATAAGTACCGTAGTGTGCAGCACTTAGACACTTCTGGGTGGATGCATATTCAAGAACTAGAAATTACTTAGTTATCTTCGTTAAATAGTTTTGACAAATTATGACATCTGATTTGTTATTTATGTTCTCCATGGTCGTATTGTAATAGATTCTGTAATACTAGAGTAAGACGACTAATTTTCGGGATCGATAAGAACAAGTGAAGAATTCAAAAGATTATATTGTAATGGTCGTAATACCACCATTGTAAATTCGCAAAGAAAGCTTAACTCTATCCCACATGTACCCCGCGGGTTACTTAAGCTGATTAATTAATAAGCGAACTATTTAAATATTTGACCATGTTATCCTACCTACGCTGTGTACACCTTTATCTAACAATTTTCAGACACCAGATTTCTAACAAATGCGAGCAGTTACACAACAATAACGGAAAATTGTAAAACGCGAAAATAATCTTTTATTCGTTCATTAGCACAGCATTTACTAAAACTTGAAGAATTATTTAACAATCAAAATATAACATTTAAATAATTGTTAGGCCCTTGACTCGTTGGCGATTCTTACGCTTGTCCTGGTTAACTTGTTACAAGCCCCCGCTTTTAAGATGTGTGTGTGCGGTGGGAATTGCAACTGAGACTCTTTTATAGTGTTTGGTTAGACGGCTTTGTGGCTCCTTACAATAAAATCTCTCTGAGAGAGTTAAAATAGATTTATTTATTTACGAAAAGAAAATTTACGGACAATAAATGGTATTTGAATGATATAGATATATTCTTCGTTTTCTTTATTTGAACTCTGGCTTCCATTTCTTCTCCGACGATTGCAACCAGCTTTCTTCGAACGTGGGGGGCGTAGGTCGCCTTCCGCGGGCTGGCCGGGTATAGCCACCCTCTCCCGGGGGTGGTCGGGACGAACGGCCGGCGGGCTGCTTGGCGTGGAGGCGTACCAGGGTTCTTAGTAGGGTAATGCCACCCCCGGCCGGGAGTGAATGGAACCCTGGGTGCGCCCGGCGGAGTGTAGCTCTTCTCGGTTACGGGCCTGGAGCTGGAGGACTTCGCCTTGGGGGTCCCGGGACGGGTGGAGCTTGTCGGCGCCCGGCCTTCCTTCATGAACGGTGGTGTCCAGGAGTGGTGTTGCCCTCGAGGATGGCTCGGAACCGGTACTGTGGTTAGCTACGGGGTGTAGCTGCAGCGAGTGCCTCCTGGGAGCGGCTGGTTGATAGGGGCCCCCCCAAAGGAGACGTAAAGGCGGCGGCGGAGCTACCCAGGTCCTGCTGACAGCGGGTGTATGGCTGAGCTGCCTGGTCCTGCTGGCGGTGGAGACTGACCCTCGGGACAGGGCGGCGGCCAGGTCCTGGTGACAGCGGTTGGAGGACTGAACGGCCTGGTCCTGCTGGTGGCGGGGACTGCCCCTCGGGACAGGTCGGCTGCCAGGTCCTGGTGACAGCGGTTGGAGGACTGGGCTGCCTGGTCCTGGTGACAGCGGTTGGAGGGCTCGACTGCCGGGTCCTGCTGGTGGTGGCGGCTGGGCTGTCCAAGTCCGGCTGGTGGTGGTCCTGGTGGTCCTGGTGGTCCTGGAGGCCTTGGTGGTCCTGGAGGCTGGCGATGGCGGTGTGGAGACTCGGACTGAGAGTCACTTTCTTCAGATTTTTGGCCAGTATTTAAATGAAAATTGTGGGCTTGTCAGGCGGACAACGCGTGCGGTGTGAGCCAAGCCCCTAACGTCATGGAATTTCCCCAAGAAGTTTCTGTGAAATAAGTAACTTTTGCTTTTCGTAAACGGCTCTACGAATAGCAAAGATAGAACATGGCTTAGACAGCCGAATAAGTGAGATAAAAATTTCCCTAGTGGCCTCTGAAGATTTCATATTTTCTTAACGAAAATTCAAGTTAAAATTTGTCTGCTGTAACATGGACATACGTTGTGCCTTTTAGGATGTGTGAAAATCAAATAGGTGGTTGTTTAGAATGTCTGCACTAGCTTGACATGATATGAGTTCTGGGGACGGATTTTAAGGTAAAAGTTGCACAAAGACCTACGTGACAGTTTTTCGAAGATCAAGAAGACGGAGTAGGCAGTGTGTTTGCATTTCTTGGTTTAATTTCCTAGTTGCGGGGGTGGCTGCGAGACGGAAGATAAAATTCGTGTGCGAGACGGAGAGGACTGCTAAGCTCCGTATGCAGAATTTGGGGTGGCGGGCCATGTGTTTCCACTTGAGGGCGTGTCGCCGCTAAGTCGCTGTAGCCGAGGCTGACTGAACTGAATTTTGTTACTTAAAACGAAAATAATATTATGAGAATTCTTATAACTATGAATTGGAAATTACAATTGCGATGCCTGGCAATTGTGTTACTACGAACGAGCCTAATCTTACGAAAATTACTTATATTGGAAAATAATTAGAACCCACAATTGCGATGATTTGGCAATTGTGTTATTAAAAATAATTGAATTAATACTAGGACTTAACGAAAAGAAATATTAAAATAAGCTTGAGCGCATAATTGCGATAATTTGCAATTGTGCGTGACAAATTGGTACTCATTATTTAAATCAATTTTGTAAGCCTAAACCTTCAAACTTAGCTAACGGCTGAAGAGTGTTGTATAAGTTAGACTATGGGGTGGCAAATACGAGGACTATTTGTACACCTGGAATGGCTTAAGCATTCAATCAGCTTTAGTGTAGATGAGAGTTACGTAATATAAACAGCCCCATGACGTGTAGTCGCGCCACTTCCAGTAGTTAACTATGACACCGTATCTCTTGTTATCCCAATGTAAAATTATTCGGTATCCAAGTGATACGGCAATAATGCAGGAATATTGCATTTGTTCCGGTCATAGAGTTAAACTAAGTAACCTGAATGGGTTACTGGCCAAAACGTAATTATTTGACAAAAATCCAGAACAACCGTAACAACAGAACAACAGAAATTAGCGTGCAATATTTTAGCAGCGTATTCTGTGGTCCAAAATAAGACAAAAAGTTCCTATAAGCGTATACCGAAATATGCTTCGCAAGGGAGCTATAGCTTTGTAAAAGAGAAGGGGTAAAGACGTTTTCTTCTAAATATCTTCGAAACAAGTCAAGTTAAAATTATGAAATTTAATGGAACGTGTAAGTACCAAATGCTGAATCTTTTGCTGTAAACATAATTTTTAAATTTAACATGGGCGTCTCAAATCTGGGGGTGGCGGAGGTAAGATTTACCCCAACTTTTTTGTAAAACATGTAGTTTTCAATTTTTCCGTAAAAATGTGCAAATTCAGAGTTTTTTGCAAAAAAATGTGCTCCTGTCTCGTTTAAGTAGGTATACAAACGAAGTTCTTCACTTCTTGTAGGAATTCTTTGGGCATGCAGCGAAATTTTTGAATCGATTGTGCTCGATAACGGTGCCTCATATCAAAATGAGACAGGAGCACATTTTTTTTGCAAAGGACTCCGAAGTTGCAAATTTTTATGGAAAAATTGATAATGACATGTTTTAAAAAAAGTTGGGGTAAATCTTACCTCCGCCACCCCCAGATTTGAGACGCCCCTGTTAAATTTTAAAAATTATGTTTACAGCAAAAGGTTCAGCATTTGGTACTTACACATTCCATTAAATTTAATAATTTCAATTTGACTTGTTTCGAAGATATTTAGAAGAAAACGTCTTCAGGCCTTCTCTTTTAGAAAGCTCCCTTGCGAAGCATATTTCGGTAAACGCTTATAGGAACTTCTTGTCTTATTTTTGACCACAGAACACGCTGGTAAAATATTGCACGCTAATTTCGGGCCACCCTGCATAATCAAGAAATACAATATAAAATGTTTGCATTCGGGCTATTTGGAAGTGAATTAATTTGCAAACGCTGAAACAAGAGAAACAGAAATCAAAACTCCTGCTTTGATAATTTCAAGTTTCGGTTTGACACATTAAATACATTTTAAAGTTAATAAACTATGAGTTTTGAGTATTTCATGAGCGATGTGTACCCTACAGTGGGTGGAATTCGTCTCCTCGACGTTCTTCCTTAACAAACTGCCACTCGTTCTCAGACATCTCCCATATCCTAGCGCCCTACATACCTGTAATTGAAACTTGAGTTCCCTAACCGTGATGTACAATCACAAGCAAGTGCTATCGGTAACTAACTTATATTTGATAGCATTTTTTGATTTCTTAACAAATTTTACTATGAGTATGTATAAAATATTTTTCGCCCAAGTGCACATTTGTGACGTTACCGGCACCTTTTGAAAGATTTTCACAGATGTAGAGAAATTTTGAAAAATATATATCTATCTGGAATGGTTTTTATTTGGAAGATGGTATTTCACCAAATTAACAAGTTTCAAAACCCCAAAATTTAATTTTTTACATGGGACGATATAATTCTTACATTACAGTTTGTTGTTTTCTATTATAAATTCTCTTTCTATTATATATAAGCTTGCATATCTCTAAAATTAATATTCTTTGAGATAATCAATCTCATATAGCTACCAACAGTAAGTCTCCTACAAGAAATTAATATTTTCACATTATGGAATCACATTTTCAAATTAGTATCCAAACGGATACGTAATAATAATAAAGCACAAAAAGGTACATTTTCAAACTAAGAAGAGTCATTTCAATTTCTTTGCACCTTTAAACTATTTGCCCTGTGGAGCAAAGCACCATACTGATGAGTCCCAAAAGGACGAAACCATTGGTCTACGGTTTTCCATGCACATTCCAAACATGCAATATTGCAAAACTTCTAACATAGGTACCTATACTATTACTGCTAGTTGAGCACGAAAGTACGCAGAGAGCTAAGGATGTTTCAAGCCCAACGATATGTTTGGGGTAGCATACCGTATAAGATCTCGTAGTGCACAAAATCTTGATTTAATTCTATAATTCAATGCCTGGCGGAGTATTTGCCCGAGGAGTACTTGTCCGAACGATCCAGTACCATTCATTACCGTCATTTAATTCGGCTAATAATTAGCTCTTGCTAATACTTGTATCAATCGTGTAAGTATATATCCAGCAAGCAATATTCGAGTGTGTAGGGCAAAGCACCTTACTGATGAGTCCCAAAAGGACGAAACCAGTGGTCTACGGTTTTCCATGCACATTCGAAACATGCAATATTGAAAAACTTCTAACATACATAAAAACATAAAATTACTGCTGGTAGAGGAGGAAAGTACGTAGAGATCTAAGAATGTTTCAAGCCCAACGATATGTTTGGGGTAGCGTCCCGTATAAGATCTCGTAGTACACAAAGTCTTGATGCAGTTTACAACGCTTCTCTTGTCTCTTCTTTTCGGACGTCACTTATACGACGCCGTTCTCGGTTCGGGATCCTAAATATACCTACACCTGTATCCCTCAGTCTCACTTATTGGGATACGCTGTATATTTAACAGGGTCGTGACGTTCCCTTATGAACGTGTTCTGCGTTGTATGTATACTCTCTGGTCGGTGGAAGATTTGCTCGTTGTTAACCCTTGAGCTTTCAGTCGTAAAAGGGTGGGTTCTATTACTATTGCTAAACGTTGATGAAATAATAATGCAAAAACAAAATATAAACGGACTCTATTACTTTAACAATATGTACCTACATTAATTCAAACGGTTAAAATAAAACTGACTATATTTACAGAATATTTACAGGGAAATGAAAAGCGGTTCTCGCGGAATATCCCGATAGGGCCCGTCGTATGATCAAAGCTGAACTTTTACGGTGTTTCTGAGTATACGTAGTAGCAATAAAATATGTCGACTCCTAGACGGGCTTCGGTGAGAGACTTTCGTCGCAACAACCAGATTGCAATCTCGTTGGGGGAAGCCGCTAGCTTATCCGTCACCAGTAAATAATTAGCTCTCCCTCAGCATGTCACCAGGGGCCCTCAGTATTAGCTCTTGCTAATACTTGCACCAAGTGTGTAGGTAAGTATATACAGCAAGCAATATTGCATGGTTCGAGTGTGTAGGGCAAAGCACCGTACTGATGAATACCAAAAGGACCAAACCAGTGGTCTACGGTTTCCCATGCACATTCGAAACGTGCAATATTGAAAAACTTCCAACATATCTACTACTACCTACTGCTAGTTGAGCACGAAAGTACGTAGATATCTAAGGATGTTCCGAGCCCAACGATATGTTATGGGGTAGCATGGGGTAGCACCCATAACTGCCTTTACCAAATAACTGTTTACGCAAACATTTTTCTTATTTTCTCTTGCAGAATCATACCTTGACATTTTGACCTACTGTGTATGCACAATTTTTTTTGCAAAGAACATTAATAACGGATAAATACTTTTGTTCAATAAAATCAAAATTTTAACCAACTATAGTTGGTTACTCGTACTTTCTACATAGTGGTGTCAATTAGTCATATATGGTTTATTTATATACGTTTGCGGTTGCGGCAGTTACATTTTTGCACTAAAAACAATTTATACGAGCGAATTGCAACTACGCATATAGTTATAAACAAAGTAATCTATAATCACGTATCAGAGATTCGATCTGATGTCATTAATATCTGTTACGTCGGAGCCAGCAGCGAGGGAGTGTAGTGACTGCAATGCTACAATAGAAAACGAACCGGGGTGTGAGACTAATGGTTAATCTCACTTTGTTCATTTATTATATTTAATTTTTATTGAATTGTAGCTGAACTGGAGGTTTGGCATCAATTCGCACATTTTAAGTTGTGAAATAACAGTTGTCTCAATGCCTACAATAGATACATATGGCTAACGTTGTATAGGTGGTATTGGCGCTACGTCATCTATAGGTGACTGGAACAGGCGTCCGCCATATTGCAGTACATGCGAACATGTGCCAGGGTCAGAAAGGGTAGTTTTACATTGTTTACGGTGTTGGTTTTTGAAAAATAGGTTGAAAACGGGTATTTGTTATTGCGGGATGCACTAATTGGTCTGAGAGGGACGAGGAAGATTTTTTTCTATACAGTTTGTGAGAAAAAGCGTGCGATCAAAGATGGTGAGCATTTTGATTATCCCGCATTAATTAAGGGTGCGAAGTTTTTCAACTCTTCTTTCTCCTGCAATTTTGCATGATTAAAAATTTCAACGAGTTGATGTTATCAAGCGTTCCAAGGTTAGGTATATGTTCTTACTGTACTATTAAATTTCCTATGATAAAGTAAAATGCGCTGAACTGGTAAACTTATATGAATTTTTTTATTTGAACGAACATTTGATGCGATAAGTAATAAAAGAGCTACCTATTTGGCTGTTACGTACTTTTTGGGATCGCATCAAATTTTCGTTCAGGCAAAAAAAATCTTGTAAAAAGCTCTCCTAGAAAAAGAAGAGGAAATTTGATGTGATAAGCAACAAAAGAGATATTTGGCTATTACTTACTTTTTGGGACACTTTGTTCAGGAAAATGAATACTTAGTGGAATATCGTGGCAATTTTTTGTCTGAACGAAAATTTGATGTGATAATTAAAAAAAGAGATTTTTGGCTGTTACATACTTTTTGGGACACACTGTACATACTCTATAGATGTGTTTTAATAATTATCAATGGTTTTATCTGACAATATTATGTATATTATTTTTATATTCGCTCTTTCTATCAATCAAGTTGGCAGCCATTTAGGTAATATCTTACTTACTTTTCATTCCTGTTTAGTATATCCATTGTCCCATGTCAAATTCCAACCGTTTTTTCACTGAATCTAATAAAAGCCTGTTTACAGTCGGCAATTCTCGTTGCGTGCAACTATAATTTCCTGCAATTCCTACCATGCGCATGCGCCGTGAGCACTAAACTTGCAATTATTGGAAGTTTAGTGCACACAGCGCATGCGAATGGTAGGAATTGCAGGAAATTATAGTTGCACGCAACGAAAATTGCCGACTCTAAACAGGCTTTTAGGTTGGAATAATTTTAAATTTGGGAGTGACTACTGCTCCGGCCGCCGGCCCCCTGAAATTTTATTCCAATACGGTCGGACGCGCGCATTACTTAATGTCCGTAAAATGACGTTTAAGAATATTGTTATCGGCTAGTGACGCCAACGGTCTCGGTGGGTGTTCGGATGTCGTACAGAACTGCCATTTTGTTCTTCTACGGCTAGACGAGTTCTGACCCCGCAGCGGTTTGATATATTTTGCTTGTTTTTACATCATCTTTTTTCCAAAAAATGCGTGTGTCTGGTGCGAGAGGGCAAGTAAGGGCTTTGTTTAAAATGCGTTCTCTCAGCTTTATTATTTTTGCGCCTCCAAAATGCAAATTGTGTTGACTTTCTGTAATGCGCATGCCCGACCGTCACTCCCTTTAAATTTTGACAAACGCGCGTTCTAACCTATACAGAATTTCATGCTTTCTTCCTTTCTTAGTTTGCTTAGTTTTGTGTTTTCACCTGATATTTTATTGAAGTAATATAAATAAATCATAGAATAGTTTACAGAGAATTTTTGTCATACATAATATATTTACGTTAGCTTACCACCTGTTAGTGCTGAACAGTCTGCACGGGATTATGATTTTTTTTGCATGTTGTTAGGATCACATATTAGGTATTTTAAAACAATTTTGTTGGTTTCACACCCCAAATTTCGAAAATTACATCGATGTATCTCAAATCAGTGTTAGTTCTCAAGATTATGTTAACTTTAGGTAATTTAAGATTTATTCCCTTTCCTAATTGAGAACAACTTACAGACTAAATGTAATATTACCGTGGTAATATTGTGCAAACCGTTCTCAGGCGAAGTTATAGCGAAAAACTCGACCTCGAATGTTTCAGTAGCGGTCAGATTTCAGGAAAAAAATAAAAGGACCTTAATTTCCAAATCATTAGTCTCTTACTATGCGACTTTAAGAATTTAAAATCATGAATAAGTCGTCCTATTAAGTTCTTAATTTGTATTTTCACTGTTCTTGAAGGCAGGTTGTCTTAGAACTCTCTATCCGTAAATCTTTGAACGATTCTTGCAACTATAATGTATATGTATACAGTGCCCGTCTAAAGTCCGTTCCCCCCCTACTAATTTTTGAACCATTTGAGGTACATCCATGAAATTCGGTTCAAGGTAGTCACAGGTCACAAGATATTTTTTGACGTATTAATGACAGCTGTCAGTCTCAAGATGGCGGTCGGGCGCCATTTTGAAAAAATATTTTAAATGGGAAGGGGCGTCATGTGACACCTCGTTTTAAAGGTCTTACCCAGTGCAATATCATACTAAAATATGGCGTCGATACCTGAAAACGTTACAAAATGGTGGCTAATCAAATTTCTAAATAACCATGAATGTTGCTCTCAATCACGTTTGTATGAGAAAAAAAAATCGTTGTCGCGGTAACATCTTGTTTTCTACTTGTCAAATGTGGCATGTTTAGTTCCTTCATTTAGGAAAAGTGTGACCATGGCTCGTAGCTTAGACGATAAATTTGAAGCGGTTTTGATTTTTGGAGAAGGTGGAAGAAATTACCATCTAACGGTAGTTTTTCCTTAATAAACTCTCTTTTCTCCTCTTATTGGTCGACTTCATTAAGAAATTTCACTACAAATTAGAATAAAATTTCGTTAGAAAAATGTTAAAATTTAAAAATTTAACAAAAGACATCGACGACATATTTTAGTATGATATTGCACTCGATAAGACCTTTAAAACGAGGTGTCACATGACCCTCCCTCCCATTTAAAATTTTGTTTCAAAATGGCGTTCGACCGCCATCTTGAGACTGACAGCTGCCATTGTTACGTCAAAAAATATATTGTGACCTGTGATTACCTTGTGCCGAATTTCATTGATGTACCTCAAATGGTTCAAAAATTAGTAGGGGGGGAACGGACTTTAGACGGGCACTGTATGTTGAAGTCCTTTATTTTAATCTCTTCATTTTTTGAATCTGAAACCATAACATTTTTACAGTTAAAAGAGTAACCGCATGGCAGCCATGAGACCGACGTCCACGCAGGGTTATGTAAAGGAATTTAGGATCCAAATCGGCAGAGAGCAAGTGCAGCTGGTCCACCGACATTTTGTTTGCCCAATCTTATTATAGGCACTCGTTCTGGTCACTGGCAAATTGAAACAATATAAAATATCATGTTAGTATTGCCTGATTACACAGACATATAAGATTAATATTATTCAGGAATCCTTGTATCATTAAGAAAAACCGATAATATTCCAATTGAGCTAATACTGGCTTTTTATGGAACGTATTATTCTGGGCGTTAAGTACAAGCAAACAGTAGGAACATATGTCTCCGCATCATAATCTGGGAAATAAAGCTTTTCTTTCTTTCTTTCTTTCTTACGAGCATCTGAGCATTAATTAATATAGTTGTAATGAGTGGTACAGGATCGTTCGAACTATTAGTCCTCCATGAAGTGCTCCTCCAGGCATTGAATTAGAGAACAAATTCAGATTTTTGTACTATAAGATATCACAGAATGCTACTCCAGTTAGCTGGTGTTGAAACATCCATAACGTATGTCCAGGATATTACTTCAACGAACAAAATTATTTTTATAGTTTGTTATACCAAATATGTTTTCTGTAAAATTTTTGAACGCAACATACCTATATTTGATTAAATTAATATAGTGCAACTTTATCCCGCTTTCGTATTAAGTAACCTATTCTTGCAAATTATGCTACAAAAACCAACTCAATTAATTTATTTACTTCCTCTGCTTTGCATTTCGGCAAAAGATTTTGGAAGACATTGTTTGTTCTTGTTGAAGAGGGCCATAAAAAGTATGTTCGTGCCCTGTACTTACTTCGGAACACTTGAAAGCATTAAACAAGAAACATTTGCTTATGGAACGGCGAACTATCATTTTATGCATGGCCCTAGGATTAGGGAGTACACTAAACATATACATATAGAGACTGACTGCAATTCTCCCGCTATTTCAAGATCAAGCTGTAGAAATCAAAAAGTTTGAATTTCCATCTACAAAAATTCTTATTTCCTTGAACCACATGTTTACATGAACTTATCTACAAGCGTTATGTTCGAATAGAGGTGATCTGATTTCATCAGAAATATAATAACAACGCACCAGTAAGCACGGCAGCTGCAATAGAGTTCGTAGTTATGTACTCGTATATTCAACTATTGCAGACAGCTTTGAACTTCTGACAATAAATAATAACTCGTTCAATAAAATTTTACTTTCTTAGTGGTGCTAATGGGGTCGTAGGAAAAATAGTGTACATAACTTAATGGAAAGCGCCTTTCATGCACTTATGTGATTTCTGCACTTGGCTGCTCCTCGGGCATAAAATTTCGCACTAGTACAAAATTTTTCACTTTCCATACTATTAAATACGCAAAATGCAGGACAGTTTGATAGACAGTTTTCGGTGCATGCCGGACTGTAAGTTTAGATAACGGACAGTCCGTCAGAGCGTTCGACCAAAGGTTTCTTGGAGGGGTTCTTTAACTGAACATAAATTTAGTGCAATGATGTAAGATAATTATATGAGAACAATACGATTTCTGATTTAGTAAAGGGACGAGTTATAAATTTAAAATAATGGAATATGTAGTTATAAGGGGAAAATTATCTGGAATTTAGAAGAAAAGTTTGTTTAAACAAAAGCAATTAAGAAGAGTACAGAGATCTTTTCTTAAGCCTTACCTCTTTGGTTGCCTTCACGACTGATACTGAAACGTCATTCTGGAGAGTCAAATCTAATGCAGAAAAGAGTAAATACAATTACAAATCGTTCGTTAGAGAGCTTGTCACTTTCCATAGCGGAATAGCCGCCATAAATCCTTCTCATTGTCATGTTATCTAGAACTAGAATCACATAACACGAACACACAGAGGATGTGTCAATTAGGAATTCTTTGGAAATATTAGCAACAAAACGTCATGACAAGCAGTTTTCGAAAAGATTTTTTCTCGTTTCTCTTTGCGATATTGTTAAAGTTACTCTATATTATTTTTGCGCAAATTATGAAGCTATTTAGAAGACGTTTTATTTCCTAAATAATGGACTGTTGTGCATTCAAATTTCTACCGATGCTTTTATGGTCAATAATATACGTTGTTTTTCAACTTACGAGTACTTGATGCTGTTGATATATTGTGTGCGGTGTTCAGTGAAGCGCACTGCGCGAGAGTATGTATGGTGTATAATAAACGGTCACTTAATAATAATAATAACATACAGTACCTATGTCTCCGGATTGGGTTAAAAAGTGGACAAAAAGAGTTTCAATTCCCAAACTCCCATTGAACATATAATTTTTTATTCAACTGTTCCAGGAAATTTGTTATTAATTTTTGTGCATTTCTATTAAATTCAAAAATATATTTTGTTGAAGGTTTTTTTTTGTTTATTAAACGCGTCGACCACAGGGGTCATTGGCGTGTAAGGCATTATTGTAATACAGTATTATTATATATGTACATGTCAGTTAATCACAACTGTAATTTACATTAAATTAGTGGAGTCAGTGGTATTAAATATTTGTCTATATTTCGTTCCAGATCTGAATTTTGCACAGGAAGCTAATAAGATTTGAGATGTCTTCTTTTTTTGTTAAGGACTCTCTTCTATTAAGTATGCCATATTTCGCTCTTGGTTGGTCATATTTCTGGCAGTCAGTTATTATGTGATCCACTGTAATTTGCGTCTGGCACAGATAACATATTGGAGGGTCTTCTCTAGCCAGTAAGTGTTTATGGGTTACTCTCGTGTGTCCAATTCTGAGTCTTGTTATTTTTACTTCTGTTTATCTTGGTGTTGGGTATGTCAGTCTGCTTTGCACCACCGGTTTAATATCTTTCAAAAGTGATGGATTTGCTTCCCACGTTAGCTGCCACTCATGATGAATAATGTGTTGGATGTGGATCTTCAGATCCTCTCTCGTGCATAGTTCCTCTTTCTGTGCAGTTTTAGAAGTGATTGCGATTCGAGCTTGTCCGTCGGCTATTTCATTGCCTTGGATGCTCACATGTGAAGGAACATACAGCAGCGTAATTTTTCCATTGTATTTGGAGGCTTGTTGCTGAATGTGTTGGACTAGCGGGTTTGATGGATATAAGTGAGATATTGATGATATGGAACTTAACGAGTCTGAACATATAATATAATCCTGGATTATTATTTATATATATTATGGCTTAGAGTAGGGCATAGAGTTCCCCAGTGTAGATGCTGGTGATCTTGGGGAGGTTGTAGATGTACGAATCTGTTGGGGTGACGAGAGCAGCTCCTACTCCTTTTTCATTCTTGGATGCGACGGTAAAAAGCGCAATAGTGTCCGTGAAGTGCTGAATATGATCATGAAAGGCGTTTCTGATTAGATCTGGGGGAATCTGGGTTTTGTGATAGAAGGATAGCGTCGTGTCTGTTTCCAGATTTTTTGTTGCCTCGTTAATAGCGACTAGGAAAAGAGTGGCACTAAGAACTGGTCCCTGTGGGGTTCCATTTTCTTGCTTCTTGGCATTAGAATATAGTCCGTTCAACATTACTCTGAATGTCCTATTTTTGAGAAAGTTTTGAACGAAAGCTAGAATGTTTCCTTGGTATCCGTGTCCTCTATATAAGTGAGCTTGTAATGGCGTATTTCCAGGTCATGTCAAATGCTTTTTCTATGTCGAAGAATAAGGCAATTACTTTTTGGTTGTTTGCAAATGCTTCATGTACCTCGGTTTCCAAACTTATAATGTTGTCATTAGTACAGCGAGCTTTGCGAAATTCGCTTTGTAGATCTGATAGTTGATGATTTCTTTCCAGCATCCACGTGAGTCTCCTATTTACGATTTTCTCAAGTAGCTTGCACATAGTACATGTCAATGAAATGGGTCTATATGATTGAACATGATTTTTTGGTTTGCCTATTTTGTGTATTGGTATGATTATTGCATCTGACCACTGAGGTGGAAACTGATGAGTTTCCCATATTGTATTGTATATTTTTAAGATATATTTTTTAGCATTTGTGGGAAGTTTTTGAAGAAAAATGTACGGAATGTCGTCTGGTCCTGGTGTGGAGTTTTTACAAAAGTTTAGAGCATCTTCCATTTCGGGAAGAGAGATAGGACAGTTTATGGAGCTGCAATCGGGAATGATTTGTAGCTTTTCATTTTTGGCGTCTCGTTTTATTTCCAGGAAGTCATGGTCGTAGTTTTCATCGCTAGATGATTGATGATACTGAGTTGCTAGTAGTTCTACAATTTCTAATTCATTAGTTGTTACTCCATTTTCATGTTCTAAATAGGGTATGTGATTGTTTGTTCTTGAAGTGCCCTTTATTCCTCTAACTTCATCCCAAACTTGTGCAATGGGTGTTGAACTATTTAGTTCTGAAGTGAATTTGATCCAGCTATTCCTTTTACTTTGCTTGACTGTGTATCTCGCCTTAGCACGCAATCTTTTAAATGTAAGTAGATTTTCCGTGGTGTTATGCTTCTTTAGGACGTTGAAAGCGTGTTTACTTAATTTGATGGCTTCCTTACAATCATTGTTCCACCAAGGTACTGGCACGTGAGTTGAAGGCTGGTTCGTTTTCCCTACTGAAATAGCTGCCTGAGTAAGGACTACCCTCGCGAGGTTTTCGACCATGTGCTCAATATTTTCAGTCTTCGGCAGTTCATTGAATTTTTTCTCAATTTTGGTTTCGAATTCTGACCAGTTTGCGTTTTGAATTTTCCATTTGGGAATAAAGTTTCTAGAGAGGCAATTCACTCCGAATGTGGTATTAATTTTAATTGGGTAGTGATCGCTTTGATTCAGGTATGGATATACTTCAAACTCGAGAGACGATGCAATTGGTGCGTCACAAAAGGTAAGATCTATGGCTGAGAATTTGCCCGTGTAAGAATTGAAACGGGTATTTTCACCCGTGTTCAAAAGTACCAAGTTGGCCTGCTCTAGAAATTCTTCCACTTCATTTCCTCTAGCATTCGTCTGGACACATCCCCATATAATATTATGCGCAATGAAATCACCAGTTATGATTCGTGGTTTTGGTATTTGTTCTAGTAGAGTTAGTAATTCTGTTCCTTGAAGTTGATGGTTGGGTGGTATGTATATGTTACAAATTGACACTCTACGGGGGAACAGCTGCTTCTAAGTTAGATGTTACTGGAATGTCTTCCGAGTAATGACTATTTTCTAAGTTGCCACCCCTCCACTGGCTTTGCCTAACTCCTCTCTATTTCGATAATACACGCTATTATAGCCTTTCAGTAAGTGTACTTGATTTTCTTTGAAATGGGTTTCTTGAAGAGATATTACTGTTGGGCGATTTTCAGCTATCATAATTTTAAGATTGTCAAGATGGGTGTAATACCCATTCAGATTCCACTGAAGTATATGCGACATTTAATATATCATTATTTTGGCACACTGCCTCATCATCCGACGTAAAAGATTCTGCTTCCACCTCAAGTTGTTTTATGATTTTCTTTTTAACTCTCGTGCACCTGGATTTTATGCTTCTGTGTTCCAGATAGGGATATATTTTCATTAACATGTTCAATAGAGCTGGTATATTATCAGTATATTGTTTTGCTACGCTTAGTGGATCCGGAGAACCTAAAACGTTTTCTAGGAAATCTGTTATTTGATGGTAATTCAGCACAAACGGGGGTTGTGAGTTTTCTAGGAACTGTTTAACGGGCGCTAAAAGATCTTCTGTAGTGGTGAGACTTTCAGTTGAGTCGCTAGTTTTCAGTTTCTTCATTTAACTTCCTTTTTTTTTGATTGGCTCGGCTGGGGTTTTGCAAATGTTGATTGATGTTCTTTGCTTGATTCTTCATTAGGGTCATATACATTCTCTAGAGAAGTGTTGACTTCTCCTGAAGCGGCCCTCTTTTTAAAGTACTGAATTAAACATTTCTTGCTGCAGTGTCAAAGTTAATGAAAATTTTCCAATTCGAGAACCACAAAGAATTAATAAAATGTATTCTGGAAAAGGTGGATAAAAAATAATATGTGCAATGGGAGTTTAGGGAGAAGCAGGGTTTATTATAAATAGTGATTTTTCCTGAGAAATGAAAAATATTTTTCCCCTTTTTGTAACTCCATCCGGGGATATACTGTATACCTAAGTATTTGAACATCAAGTGTGGGCGAAAGTAATGAAGCAATTAAATAACGCACACAAAAGCGAAAAGTGGCTTCGCGATAACTTCCATTATTTGGGATAGGCGTATCACAAATAGACAGATTAAAAGCTATGCAGACGAGATGCAGATGTGGTGTGACTAGAACAGACAGGATCATAAATGAAATTGTCAAGGAGAAGACGTGCATCAACTTCCATTTGAACCCTATTAGAGGATCATGAGTCCAAATGTTTGCCCGGAATGTAAATTTCAGTGGTGCCTTGAGCCTATAGCGTTCCAGGCATTTGAGTGTCGATATCAGGAAATTCATAAATGTAGGAAAGCGAAATAACAGTGGATTGATAACAAATGCAAAGAAGTGGAAGATAAGTTCGAAGTAGGAAAAACTGAAGAAGCGTTTAAAATAATTAGGAGAAATTGGATCTAGCATTAAGAACATTAGAAACAAGGCAGGTGACATCCTAATCGGAAATGAGGAAAACGCAGATAGGTGGAAGGAATATTTGGGAATCTTACATTCAGGACAAGAAGTAGGTGATATATTAGAAAAATAAATCAGTGTAGAGGGGGCAAAGTGGATAAGACAAGTGTAGCGACTCCCATGCATACAGTAGAGGAAAATGTGAGTAGTATTTTTTGTCCGAGCTTATAGGCAAGAGAAAGGAAGTGCGAGAGGGGAATCCGGCCGATTTTCCATATTTCGCGCGAAGGAAATGCGGCGCGCTAAAAATGTATCATGTCATAACTCCCTCAAAAATTGTCTTATCAAGTTCAAATCGCCATAACTTTTTTTCTATTCGAGATAATAAATTGAATCTTGGTGTAAAATAAAATTCAATCCTTTCTCTATATCTTTGCCGCCGGAAGTTTGTCCAAATTCTAAAAATGAGCATAGTTCCTCGACAGGTAAAAATTCCACTGTACCAAAAAGACAACGTCTCCAAAATCGCAAAGCGGAATTAAAAGTTTATGTAATTGCAATTTGAACGATTTCGTGAGCATCCTGAAAGTTTAAGAAATAATTTTAAATAAATTGCAACTCGATAAGACAATTTTTGAGGGAGTTCTGACATGATACATTTTGAGCCCGCCGCATTTCCTATGCGCAAAATGTGGAAAATCGGTCCGATTCCCATCTCGCACTTCCCTTCTCTGGCATATAAGCTCGGACAAATACTACTCACCTTTTAGCGGCAAGTAGGTACACTTGTCTTTTACACTTTGGGAGGGGGATAACCTACGCTGTCCTATAATATGGGAAGAGTTTGAGCTATAGTATTAGAAAGTTTAAAAAATAGTAAAGCACCATGTGTTGACGGATTGCAGGCAGAAATTTTAAAGTGTGCAGGTCAAGAGGTAAAAGATCGTTTACTTAAACTAGTTAGAGGTATATACATACAAGATAGGTGAAATTCCAGAAGATTACAAAATGAACATCATAGTGGCTTTGCCAAAAAGGAAAGGCGTGAATAAGTGCGAAAATTTTAGAACTATCAATTTGACTTCCCCCGATTGAAAAATTTTAACTAGAATTGTACAAAAAAGGATGGAGAAAAAGGCGGAAGAAATATTAGGAGATGGCCAGTTCGAATTTAAGGAAGTAGAGGAACGAGCGAGGCAATTCTAGCTTTACGAATAATTATAGAAAAACAGTAGAAAAGGGAAAGACGTTTTTATAGGATTTGTAGATTTAGAAAAAGCCTTCGACGACGTAAAATTGAGGAAGATGTTCAAAGTGCTCAGAAAGGTAGGGATGAACCAAAATTTCGGTATATAGGGGGGAGGGTGAAAATAGGACTAAAATTAAAATACAGATAGGAAAAGAGAAGATAGAGGAAGTCGCGGATTTGTGCCATTTAGGAAGTCAAATAACTCCAGATGGTAGAAGCACTAAAGATATAAAACAAAAAATAGCGCAGGGTCGAGTTGCGTTTTTAACAAAACGTTATGTTATGTTCGAAGTGTGATACAGACGCATGATGACGATACCGTGGACAGATAAGGTTAGTGTTACGGAGGTATAAGAAGGAGTATGGAAGGCAATAAAAAATAGGAGAGATAAGATGGTATGACACCTTCTGGGACAATAAGGAATAGTTCGCGACATTCTAGAGTCAGAGATAGAAATAAAAATAGGTAGGAGTAGGCCCAGATTAGACTACTGCTATCAAATAAGCGTCCAACCAGTCGTCGGACTGAGAACTTTATGGGTGGTAGAACCGCGAGTTTTTTTTAATTTGCTTAAGTTCATTTGAAATCTGCAAGAAAACAGGATGTCAGTATTCTCGATCGCCTTCTGTAAAAGATCAACATATATATGCAATGAAAGACGTTTTGCAGTGGCAGCATTTGACTTTGTTTGATTAACGAGAAATGGATAGTATTACTGAAACCGCACGGACCGGACGTTTTGAACGCCGCAGAGTAAATATTTTGTAGGTACGAATTTTTTTACTCACACACAACAAATTTAGGTACACAGAATACAAATTTCGAACGTCACGGTTAGAATACTCACAAGATTGATTATAATTAAATGTATCACTGCTTACAACACACAAATCAATAAAACAGAGGATCGACCGAAAACACGTGCTCTCAGGACAGGTCGCTCACACATTATTTTGGCTTTGAATGTGGGTCGCTATTAAGCATCAAGTACAGCAAAACATTGCTGGCATTTAAAACAGAATAGAACTAGTAACTAGAGAAGAAGAATTCTTAAATGGGGTGAGCTGTCACCCTGTTTATTTTTCTCAAACTTGTGGTGCGTACGTCGCAATCATCAACGACATTATTTGAACCTCAAAATACATTGTGTAGGAATATTTAATCGAATTGTGCGCACAGAAATTAAAAACTTGAAGTCATGAACACGATGGCAATCACTGATCCACTCGATCTTTTTGTTATTTTTCTTTCTAAGATTAACCTTAATTAATCGAATTTTCAATGATTTTCATTTGAAAAAGAGCTTGTATAACAACACTTAGGTAACAGTTTGTATTTGTTGGGAAAATTCATAATAATTTAAAACTTGCGACTTTATGTTTTAACTGAGTTGGAGAAATAGATCTTATTGTTTATCGAATGTATTTGAAATTATTGTGTATTGCATAGGTATGCATTGGACCAAATCTTACATTTCAAAAAAGAGATTTGGTTGGCCTTCGGTGCCAGATTTAAACAGCGAATATGGTGACCGTCAATCGATTTCATGTACCTAACTACAAATTCAGATATTCTAAATTAGTTAATTAAATACTGGAAGTTTGAGGAATCCGCACAGTTAATGAGGTTTATCCCAATAAAAAAAGAAAAAAAGTTGCAGTGTAAGATCTTTTCAGAATAAAATTTAGGTGAACTAAATGGTCTTATTGCATTATTCAATGCACTGAGAAGTTTATATCCTTTAAAAATGAAATAAGTTATTAAAAACTCCAACCTTGAAGAAAATATCTTCGCACGTCTCAAACAGTAAATGTAGTTGAGTATTGTGCGACTTGTTATTTGCCGCACTATGGCAGCCAAACCTCGTGTTGTACTAAACGGTTCTGTTATATCAAACGGAAACATAGTTTCAATGATATCTAGTTTATTAACCCAGAAGATGATATTTTATCGGTTAAGTATCTACGGGTGCGAAACTTGGACAATAGGAGAAGCGAATCGAAAAGGAATAGAAGCGTTTGAAATGTGGTGCTACAGACGCATGATGAAGATATCGTGGATAGATAAGGTTAGCAATAGGGAGGTATTAGAAAGAATTGGGGAAACGCGAAAGGTATGGAAGACAATAATTAATAGGAGAGAGAGGATGGTAGGACACCTTCTGAGACACGAAGGAATAGTTCGTGACATACTAGTCAGAGATAGGAATAAAAAGAGGTAGGGGCAGGCCCAGATTACACTACTAGTTGGGGATTTAGGTGTAGTTGAGAATGTAGGATGTTCTACTTTTAGGGAAATGCGAAGGTTAGCTCAGGATGAGAAAGGATGGAGGTACGCGTTCAACTGAGAACTTCATGATGATGACGAAGTATCTACAATTTTCCCGGAAAAAGTTATTGCGAATTATAATCAACAAAAGCCCATCACTTCCGGCTGAATTTTCCTTAGGGGCATCGAGAAAAATTTTCTTCAAAATTTCAGGTTTTGTAAATTAAATATTTATACCTGAAGTACACGTGAAGCTTGTAAACCGAAGTTAATGGTTTTTCTCCAGCAAAATTGCTTTTCTCAAATTTATTTTAGTACCTACTGCAGCTTAATATTCCGCGGCTATATAAAACTGCAAATTATGCCACCGTCATGATACGCACGGTTAGCTTAAAATCCAAATTCACTTTGAGGCGATCCTTCTATTATACAAAACGTATCGCACGTTATTATTGCAGCGACGAAATACAATGGAGAAGTAAATAAGAAGGTGTCTACGACAGCAAGAAATGTACAAAAAATGAGGTTGCCCGGGCAAATGACGGCAAAACAATAAATTCGTTTCACTTTCCGTTAAAACAACTGTGAAATAGTGATCTTGAATGCAGAACACCCACGTTCCATTTAAAGTAACACAAATGCCGGCATGACTGGAGAGAAGTAATTTGATTGATAAAACTTCATCATCAGCCCTTTTTATTGACCTGTTCCACCTCAATTTACACTTTAAAGGAAATAACAGGGTTTAAATTTTATCTAAGTTTTTTATATGTGTTCATTTTATATTGTATCAGTTACAGTCAAACAAAGATTGGATATCAAGTTAACTATGAAACTGAATTCGCAGTAATTGTTCTTGAGGACAAAAGATTTACAGGTTGTCATTTCATACTACATAGACAACTTGAGTTACTAGTCCAGTTTTTATGTCCAGTTTCACAGGCCGCTCTTATAGTTGTGTACTTTAAAGTTACCTGGAGTTCTGCAAGCCTCAAGATTTACATTATTTGCTTCAGTGTTAACCGATATTGCTTCAACCTTTCCATCTGATCATTAATAATTTAAGTTATATGTGGTCACTTACTAGAGGTGAACATTGCACCTTCACAAAATAAGAAGTCAACTCACAGCTCAGACAATCGAATTAGTCAAATTAGTCAAATTAGTCAAATTAAGCTCAAAATTAGTCGGCGTTATTTTTTAAACATTCAAGACTGTATCGTTTATTATTACCGGATCCTATTGAACTTTAGCAAAGTCTTTATTGAAATTACACGTTATACTGGTTAATGTATAACTAGGTGCTGAATTACATGTAAGGAAAATCGATCCAAATTATGTGAGCATAGAGCTCTGGGGAACAACTAGCAACTCCAATTTAACAATTATACAACGTTTTCAATCAAAAACCCTACGGACTATCTTAGACGCTCCTTGGTATATTACCAATGAGACAATTCATCATGATCTCCAAATAAGTACCGTGAAGGAAACGACACAAACTGTGAGTGCAAAATATCAGACTAGGCTTGTGCATCCGAACAGACTAGCATATAATCTTTTAAATAGAAGTGGCACTTCAAACAGACTGAAAAGGTCCAAAACTTTAGAACTACCTACGCGTTTCAAGTGATTTGAATGATAACCCTATATTTGTATTGTATGTATAAATAATTGGCTATTATATAAATGATTAGCTCTTGACAGCTAATTAAGTTATGAAAGGGAGTAACTGCCATTGGATAGTGACTCCACATGTCAATGTAACCGCCAAAAAGTTTGATTATTGTTATTTATAATAACAGATTGTAAGCAGGACCGTGGAGATAATAATAAAAAAAAAATATGTGAGCATTGCCGTTAGAAGAATTAGAAATAATCATTTTCAGCAGTAAATACTCTGGTAGGTTTCTGCACAAGAATTTTAAACACATTTCGAAATTGCCGCAATTCCCTCCATGGTTTCACGGCAGCTCAGACCTGCCCATCTGACCATTTCATTGTAATTTTTCCGACAAATCAATCCTAGAGTGTTGTGTCATGATCTCAAATTTTAACCGTTACCTGTGAATTCTTTGGTATTTTCTCCGTCGGAATTAAACAATCCTCATTTTATTCATTTCCATACAGTTGTACCTACGCAATTTCCCATCTGTTCGTCATTGCGATTGTCGAGATGCTGCTCAATAGAAATTTGGCTTTAGTATTCACTTAATAGTGATGGGACTCCTAGTAGGTTTTATGCATATATTAAAATTCTTATTTCGTTGTAATGTGTCACTATGATGATGGGATGATACCTAGCCCCGAAACCAGTAATCGATAAAAATAACATAGCGTTGAGGATCTGTGGACCGTTATTTCGAATTCACTAAATATTTCTTTATTTCCACTCAATATTTTTATGGAAGTGAAAACCAGACTTCAAATGACAAAAATTGATGGGTAGGCTAGGACGGAAAAGGGATAGTAATTCTGCAACACAGCTTTAAAAAGTTTCTGGGGATTATTTCGAATTCCTAATAAAATGCTGCTTAAAATGAAGTGCAAGAGAAAAGGGGTATTCTTATTTAAAACTGAAGGTGGCAGACAGGTGGAGCTATAGGGTTGTAGGTTGATCATCTACTAAACATTCACCTGGCTTCATACGACTTCTGCCAACCCTCGAAACGGTTATACTGTAATGGTTATACCGGAAGTAGAAATTTTCGCTTTGGCACCCTTCGTATATTAATTTTTCATTATCATTATAAATTAAAATGCTGTACCTAAGTTTTTCCGTAGGAATGCAGAGGTCAATTATTATTCCGTGATTAAAGAGACGACGCTGATATGTTATTAATTTTACGCGTAGTAAACTCTTATACACGTGTGTTAGCAATAATTTTAGTATTAATAAAATTAAATGAATTGAAATGAAATGAAATACAGTTACAGCATAAAAATAAGGAAGATAAATAGAGTATGCAATTTCTGAGGTTGTGATATTTAAAAGATTCTATATTGCTATTAATAACTGACAGGCATTAAAGCACTAATATGGGATGGAAATCATAAATACTAAAGCTAACCAGGTAACATATAATTACAGACTAAATATGAGTTTGCGAACTTGCACGAACGATGTATGATTTCATGCTACGAAACGTTATTTTCATTGTAAGGAGATAAGAAGTTTTTATTTATTGCTGCTTCCCAAATGTGGGAAGCTTTGGTTTTAGTTACCTAGGTACGTCGAGGATCCACTATTATTTTCAGATTCGTAGCTGCATTATCAACTTAGCAACTGGTGATATACGCAACTCAGTCTATTTAATTATTAGACGTGATTGTGAATGTACACTTTAATTTAGTTTTTCGTAATTTCTCACACGGGTGCAAACTTAGCCATTGAACACACCGATTTGTTCTTTCTTGCAGGTAATGTCACAGCATAATACAGCAGAACAGCTCTCCCTAAATTTTCTAGCTCGCGTAGCGGAGCCCGCGCAACTTCTCAGGCTCCGCACGTGTTCTTTTTCGTTTGTCGCCGATATAATACCGGCGTCAAACCGATTGATAAAACACCGCGATAGTAAATCACTTACATTTGGAGGTCATGAAATGCAGCTAAAATAGTTCAGACACCGCCAAGAACTTTAACTGCTGTATTATGCTGTGGTAATGTTATACAGGGTATGTGTCATGACGAGTTCCTATTAGAAGTATACATGGTGATTCTTTTAAGGCGGCCATTAGAAAATTTCTTATTTGCAAATAAGATAGAAACTTGAAACCTGGGTTCCTGTCATAATCGATCATGGCGAATCCAAAAATACAATTTTCAAAATGGCGGCACTTTCGGAAATACGGGAAGTTGACGCCATCTTTGTTATTTTAAATGGATACACCCCATTTTTATTTTATTTTTGAATTCGGCATTAAATTCTGCGTATAATGCACCCGGGCTGTCAGCACTTATCTGTCATAGTTTTTGACATATGCCACTTTTTGTTTTAAATTTAGCATTTGCAGGGGTTCATTTAAAAATTCATATCTCTTAAACCATTTAAAGTGGGTAAATGAGCTTTTTTAGGTTGATTCCCTAAAGTTCAAGGAATCATTTCCCTGTAGGGTTAATGTTCAACGACGTTTCCAATGGTTGTTGCGATTTTTTGAAGATGACAATCAAAAAATGCCAAAAAGTCATTTTTTTTAAATGGCAATGGGCAAATTTTATTATGGCAACCGACGTAGGATTAAATTTGAAAGGGACTTATATCAAGGTTTCCTATACCTATCTCAAATAGTTTTTTAATTATTCATAGTTTTTTCTAAAAAAATATAATTTATTAAGATTAACTTGTTACCGAGCTTGTTACCAAGCAACAAACATAGTAACAGTGTCAAAAAATATTAATTTAAATTACCTAAATCAATACAAAAATTAATGAGCTAGGTCGGTATTACAAAATATGCTCGATATGTGCACCGTTTTGATTCAAACACTCAATAATCCGACGTTGGACGGCTCTGGTAGCGTTTCTGATTTCATTCCCATCAATGCCATTCATGGCTTGGGTTATTTTTAGTAATAAGTCTTCCCTCGACGTGGGTGCAGTTTCATAAACGATATCTTTAATCCGCCCCCATAAATAAAAATCTAATGGTGTCAGATCCGGGGATCTTGGGGGCCACAACCATGGACCTCTATTTCCCCACCATCTGTCTTGAAACAATTGTCTTAGTCTTAAATCTACGGCATTTGTTGAATGCGCTGGTGCCCCATCCATTTGATACCATAAGTTGACGGCATGCTGCAATGGTAGATTATCGACAAAATCTTGGACTACATTGTTAAGAATGTCTAAATATCTGTCTCCATTCAAATTTTCATCATACATGTACCAATGCAACCGATTATCCATTAATAAACAGAAAACGTTTACGGAAAATTGAATTTGATTTTCAACTTCATAGATCAGGTGTGGATTTTCTGCGGCCCAAAAATGTCGATTTCTCCTATTAAATACTCCAACCTGTGCAAATTTTGCTTCATCAGTCCAAATAATCCGACTCAAAAAATTTGGGTCTTCCTGTTTTTTTATCAAAAGCTCTTCACAAAAAGTTATTCGTCTTGGAAAATCGGTTGGACGAAGTTTTTGTAGTCGTATAAAAGAATAGGGATGTCGTTTGTGGTCATGTAAAATTCTTTGTATCGATGAGAACGTCAATCCCAAATCAAATTTTGCTGCTCTTATCGATGATCGTGGAAATGGGCCAAAATACCCCAGAACATTTATTTGATTATCTTCAGATTCCCTAACAAATTTAGTCCTTCTTCTTGCAGGATGAATATTTCCTCCCTGAAGAAACTTGTTTTTAAGTCTAGAAAACTTCTGTTTATTCATCGGCGGCAAATTTTGATATTTTGCATTAAACTCGCGACATGTTCTTGCAACGATTTTTTGGCAGTTGCCATGTATGAGAAATAAATCAAAAACAACTTCATTCGAATAAAAAGCCATTTATGCTTACAAAACAAAATCAAGAACGTGCTTAACTTAACTTAACTTTTAATTAATGGAGAACTAAAAGATGACAGTTCTAAAACTAATTTTTTTCTTTGGTTCCATAGGCTTCCATGTTTTTTGGGAATAACGTTTAATCTTTTACAAAAAACTACGAATAATTAAAAAAACTATTTGAGATAGGTATAGGAAACCTTGATATAAGTCCCTTTCAAATTTAATCCTACGTCGGTTGCCATAATAAAATTTGCCCATTGCCATTTAAAAAAATGACTTTTTGGCATTTTTTGATTGTCATCTTCAAAAAATCGCAGCAACCATTGGAAACGTCGTTGAACATTAACCCTACAGGGAAATGATTCCTTGAACTTTAGGGAATCAACCTAAAAAAGCTCATTTACCCACTTTAAATGGTTTAAGAGATATGAATTTTTAAATGAACCCCTGCAAATGCTAAATTTAAAACAAAAAGTGGCATATGTCAAAAACTATGACAGGTAAGTGCTGACAGCCTGTATTATACGCAGAATTTAATGCCGAATTCAAAAATTAAATAAAAATGGGGGGTATCCATTTAAAATAACAAAGATGGCGTCAACTTCCTGTATTTCCGAAAGTGCCGCCATTTTGAAAATTGTATTTTTGGATTCGCCATGATCGATTATGACAGGAACCCAGGTTTCAAGTTTCTATCTTATTTGCAAATAAGAAATTTTCTAATGGCCGCCTTAAAAGAATCACCATGTATAGAGAACTAAATAAGATATTAAGATGAAATCTTGCATAAGGGCCTTGCTCTATGACATCTATCGAATAAAGATATTTTCAAGATGGCGGCACTTCCGGTTCTATCGGAAGTGGTTATTAACTTTTTTATTTTAAATGGAACATCCTGTATCTGATTACATTTTAGAATTCCTTGTTGAATTTGAGTGCCACATTGTTAAACATACATTGAGTCTAACTCCAACTGTTTCAGTGTTATTTGACATTCAAAATCGTAATTTTTGAAAGTTTTTGAAGTGAAACTTCTTTAGGCGCATTTGGTGTGAATCGGTTCGGCTAGCTGGCTATGTAACGTTTTTCGGAGTGGGGGAAGTGAAAGGAAAGTCCGACACAATTGGCCTACTTTAACTTTCAAACGTAAGGTTAAGAATGAAGCTGTTTCCATGGTTTCCACTACATTTGACAAAGTAGTCCCGGTTTCCTAACCAGAAATTATAATTAATGTGTTACATACTTAGTGCTCAATAATTAGAAGAAACATTTTGATATATTAATTACTAAGTTCTAAGTCATGAAAATCAAACTCGAAGGAATACCAATAGATTCAAGAACTTTTAGGTATGGCGCTAAGTTTCACTTCTACCGCGTAGCTTTCTACGCGCCATTTTTTAATTATAACTTGGATACGGTAAGAGATACTGATAAACGGCTTACATGTCCCTATCCTAGTTTTTAATCCTTGATCTAATGGGGCTGGAAAATGCTGTTTCCCGATTGGTCGCCTTTTGTCATTTTTAACCAATCATTAAGTAGTATTTTCCAGCCTCATTAGATCAAGGATTAAAAACTAGGATAGGGACATGTAAGCCGTTTATCATATCTCTTGCTGTTTCCAAGTTATAATTAAAAAACTATGAAAAATTACGATTTTAAACGACAAATAACGCTGAAACAGTTGGAGTTAGACTCAATGTATGGTTAACAAAGTGGTCCTTAAATTCAACAAGGGATTCTAAAATGTAATCAGATACAGGGCGTTCCATTTAAAATAACAAAGTTAATGGTCATTCCCGATAGAACCGTGCCCACATCCGATAGAACCGGAAGTGCCACCCTCTTGAAAATATTTTTATTCGATAGATGTCATATGGTTAGGCCCTTACTCAAGATTTTATCTTAATATCTTATTTAGTTCTCTATATACTTCTAATAGGAACTCGTCGTGACACACCTGTATATAATATTGAATCTTTATATTGTATAGAGAATGTAACCGAGAACCAAATAAGCAAGCTCTACGTGAAATTTGCGCGGACTTTGACAATTCAAGACACAGTTGACTAAAACCAACTATTGTTCCAGACTGGCTGCCACGTCTTCTAATAGATACTCTAAAAGGCCTATTTCACGTTTCGACACTCATTTCTGTATGCCTTCTTCAGAAGATGCTCTGAAACTGCTCTGAACTGCTGGATCCCTGTCCCTTTTTATATACCATCCTGTTTAATCAAGCGCGATGAACCGTTGATTGCTTATTTACGTATACGAACGGGTACCATATCTGCGGTATTTCGATTTCTCTATTCCTGTTGAAAACCCCTTGTTCTTTCTGGATCTATACCGCCTCCTAGTACAATGTGGACCATTCTGCGACAGCCGACTTCTCCCAGAGGTGATGCTTGTTATGTTCCTTTAGCTACGTGCTGATATGTTGTCCTCTCTGTCCGATATACCTACAACCGAATTTGTATCTTCACTAATAACAAATTAATGTATCCGAATTGTTGCAACTCTTCCATCTTGTCGTTAAGAGGTCCTACTGCTTTAATAAATTTAATATTTAGTGCTTCCATATACCTACACTTGTTTTGTTAGTGTTTCACCTATAACGCTTAACGATGTTCTTATCTTCCTTTTGTTTCCCTGAGCTAATTCAAGCGAGCTAACTTCTTTTCTTTTCTTATCGTCTCCAGTAGTCACGTTCAACTGCTTCAGCCTGTCCTCCGTGTCCGAAGTTTGGTATTTCGCAACCGATTTTGATTTGACGCACCTTAAGTTGTAGATCGACATTGTACCCGCGAATTCTAATCGACCTACCCGAAATTAGTGGTAGTACCGCGAACTAAATATGTAGTTGGTACCGACAACTGGACAACTGACATGCTGCACTCAGAGTGGAATACTCTACTTTATCTGCAAACAGGAAGTTACACTTTTAAGGCTATATTATACCCTTCAATCTAAGTAAGTGTACACGGGAAATAGTTTTTGAACGAACGTTGTTATAGAAACGTACAATACGCGATTTATTGACAAGTAAATATAAATTTGACGTTTTCCGCGTTATGGCAACCTCGATATGCTACAATAGGATGTTTTAATTGGCTGCAGCCCAATGAATAATGAACCTTTTTATGAGTTCGGAATCGCACAAGTATATTGAACGTATAATTTGACGGTTGCACGTAAATAATTGCTCTATCTACTTCAAATAATTCGAAATTTTACGTATGCTGTATTGTTTAAATGACAGAAGTTCTGAAGTCTGTAAGTAGCTTTCAAACGAAACCATTGAATTTTGCTTCTCAGTCATATTTTCTAAGAAGGTCAGGGGCAGTTAAATTATAAAATTTTATTATTTTTTATATTTACCGCAGAACATACGCTCAGAAAACTTTCGTTTTAAAATAGACCTACCACCCAGACGCCGAACAAGATGTCGGCATGTCTCCTAGATTGTACTGCATTTTACGTCAGTCACGAGAGTACTGTAAAGCTCACGTGCCAGATCGCAATGGGTCTCGATTCTAGATTGACAGAACCGATTGTGTCCGCGATCGTCTTTATGGACACGCATCTGTTCCATTGTGAATATTATGTGCAAATGAAGTGACTGATCCTTACTTATAAAAAATAAGAAAATGTAATATACTTCCTCGTATCAATATTTCAAACGGCTGTTGCGGTATTAGGCCCTAACGTTATCGACTCCCGTGCAGTTTGTTTACATTGCGGAAGAGAGCTTGGAGCAATATCTTTGTTAAACTAATTTAAAACAAAAAAATGGATTTCTAGATTCTAAATTGTCAGTTTTTAATAGTACGTATCTATTATTTTGTAACGGAGTAAGTTGCGTAGCGCGCAAAGTGTAGGTTTACTTGAGTAGGATAACCGTAGATCGATAATCGTAGATTTTAGTTTTAATCGTCATATCCTCTTGGTGCAAAACACGAGTACTAAATTAATTTGCAACAGAGTATAATTGGGATACCCTAACAAACTTAGATTGGCCTTAATTATTTTGTTCTGCTGCGCACCTAAAAATGGATGCGCCCTGCAGCTTTAGAGTTGACTGTTGGAAGGGATTCGATTACTGACTGGTCGGTCCCGAAGACTGACGGAAAAAATCATAAAACAGCTTGTCGAACTGATGGCGAGGAGCTTCTCTACCAGGCACCATCCGAATAACTAGAGTTTCTGAACTATTGAAAGTACCTGAGTAGCTTTCTTTCGTTGCGTAGTGTGACTGACTACTGTACAAACATACCGACGCGTAGACTGCCAGATGTAAGTGCCGGTGTTTAATTATTGTTGCTGTGAGGCTACCAATAATTAAACATACGTTAGTTAATCCGATTTAGAGGTATAACAGGCTAATTAAGGCTTGTTCTGAAACACGATGGATACAGTGGATGTTCAATCCATGAATTGGCACCGCTGAATGTATTCCGTGCAGTGAAAATTCGCACGCCTCCATTCAGCTACTGCAGTGAGCGATTGAACGACATCTAGCACCGTTAAGTTGAAGAACGGTTATACAACTACTACATACGCACTAATTAAGGGCCATCTTGTTACGGGATTGCACATAATGGCTGAAACGTTCATCTCAGATCTACATCACTTCTGGTTGCACATCGGTGCGGCGCGGCGACGACAAATCCAGACGCCGCGCCGCGTACACAGTTTATCATTCAACGACGCGACCGACAGTTACTCAGGGTGAGGTTACTGGGAGAATAGACCTTATTTGCAGCGAATTCTGGCAGATACCTTCATTACAGTGACATTGTGTGGCTCTATGAGTGCATTCAGAAACAACGTTCGAATGTTAGCATTTCATGAAAATTGTTATAATATTGTTTACCTATTGTGATACGTCAAAAACTCGACAAAAATTGTGAAACCATGCTAATCAGTAAAATCGTCCGTAATCTTGTGATTCTCTGAATGCACAACAGTGATAAAATCACAATTCAAAAGGAAAATACTGCAACAACAGTTTCGTTTCTGAACGTTTCTGGCTGATTAGCGCACGCGCGGTTCAAATCAAAATAAGGTCTATTCCTTGCGAAACCTGGTTCAAGACGCAGTGCTCGTTTGCTATTCGCTCACGTGAATAAATACCGATAAAATTTTACTGTGAGAAGGTTAATATTAATTTCCTGAATTGCATAGGAAGTAGAGAACTTTTTTTAAATATTATGCATGAGCTGTAGGTAGGTACCCATAAATTACCTAATATTGTGATACCAACGTAACTTTTTATGTTGTATAAAAATCGGTCACGGATGATATGGCACATCCAGAAAAAATGCATAGGTATATGAAGTAAATGTGATAGGATAGTATTTTCTGTATATTGTTTGTTTAATTTGACAACCTCACCCGAAATTCCCAAAGATTGCTTGCCGCCATTCTCACAATTAGATTTGGCATTATTTGTTTTTAGTTTTGGATGATACCGCGCCGCCGTCTCTGAAGCGGAAAAGTACCGATATTATTCTTCAACAGCACTTTTCGGTTTTATGGAGGAACATCGCACCGTATTATACAAACCGTGACAAATTCTAGCTTCCTGTCACAAAATCTTATTTCTGAGGTATCCTAGTTTTTATTCTAGTTAAGTATTGTTTCTGAAATTCAATATACCAGTACGAAAAGTAAATTACGTGGAACCGGCTGATTTACTTTAGGAGTTCTGGCAATATCATTAATCTATTATAATGCAACGGCAACCGTAAATAGTTCACAGCGTTTCTTTCAATTCTGAATACTTTAATTGTGGCTAGCAAAAAATTCCATCGAACATTCAAGATATCTGTTTTCAATTTCAATAAACCATTTGCCACTAAAATTGAGAGCATTTTATACCACCGAACAACGGATTTATCTAAAAAAGGGAGTGCTTGGAAATAATGAAATGTAGTGTAAAACAAAAAAATATGAAGTATCTAAATTTGAATATCAAACCCAAAAAATAGTTGTTATTTAACTTAATTTTCTGTCTAATAAAGGAACTTTATTTGTTTCCAATGTAATGCAGGGCCTTTCAATTTAAACTTAAATTGGGCACATCTCGGTTAACAATGATATGAAAATTTGCACATACCTACCTAAGTTTAAAGGGGAAGTTTAAAGAAAATATTGTATTTCTTCTTGTACTTTCGGTCATACCGGGAGTTGGTATTAACTCATTTATTTGAAATGGTATGCTGTATTTTCATAACATTATTTTTCTTCGTGGAGTTTGAGATCGATATTTTGTATAAGAAAATCTGTTTCAATGTTGATACACTCGTATTTTAGAGATATCTCACCACATATCTTAGGCATATTATCTAAGAAATTGCACCTCAAAAAAATCTTGCGAAATTGACGCAGAACTGAAAAATGTAATGAAAAATATTGAGTTACATTTATAGTTTGATATTCCGAAGTAGGTAGACAAGGCCGAGGTAAAAACCCAAATCTAAAAAATTCTCTAAATTTACCATGGTCCTCTCCAATATGGATTGTGCTAAGAAGTTACACAAATCAGGCAAACATAAATGGAGAAGAGACACCGATTTCAGAAAATTAAACGTTAAAACCATAAATGGCAAATACCTTTTACCCAAAATTACAGAAATTTGAGATAAATTAGGAGGAAGTCATGCTTAGGTTAGCTCAGGATAGGAAAGGATGATTGCACGCGTCCAACCAGTCTTCGGACTGAGAACTTTATGATGAAGCCAAAATTAATTCGGAACAAACAGTAAACTGCAATTCAAATAATTTAAACAACATCGACTTCCGCGAAGTTAGATCTTCGAGATCAACGCAAAGATTTAATGAAACTTTCCGATGAACCCTTATATTTAAATAAATTGAGTGTTTGGACATTGTTATTGTGCATAATAATGCCTTTTGCTGTGCTTGTAGGTTTTTGTAAGATTATTGTAATCAAAAAAGGAAAAACCTGAGGAAGAATAAAAATTAGTATCTGAACATTCGCTTTGTTTCAGGCTCAAGCCCAAGTGGAGAGGAGTTACGTCTTCCCAAACTGCCTGAAATCACAACTATGCGCTCTAATTCTGTCCAAAGAATCATCGCCTTATCTTTCTGTGTTGTTCACCAAGTATTTATCTTGGTCATACGTTTTGTTATAGACTTAAGTTAAGTTAAGTTTAAGTCTTCATGTTTTACTCGTCACACATATTTTAACTTCCATTAAAGTAATACTTTTTTGTAACACTTTTCCCTCGGGAAAACCTTTCGCGACGAGTTATTACAATAAAAGTTAATATGAATGAAATAACAAGCATTTTTATTTTTCACTTTTATTGACCATCCCTCCAGAATACTGCTTTCTCTTATACCATGAAGATTTTCATTTCAATCGTTCCATAATTCGATCACGAAATAAACATATAGGTACCTACCTCTTAATTTTTAGCTAGTTTCTTCAACTTAAAACAAATTGTCTCTAAAATGTTTTGATAATACGAAGCGTTTCCGAATGAAATAAATTAAGTGAAGGGTGCTGTAGTATAGCTGGCATAAGCTACTTTTAAAAAGGAAACCTAATTTTTACGGGCTTTTTTAAATGAGCAACTCCCTTCCATAGGAAAACCGAAATCATGTTTTATGGATACACGATCGATCAATATTTTTCATTGTCAATATAAAAGTTTGCCAATGTCATCTTATTCTAGATTTCTTGATTGTATTACAAAAACCATTGTTTTTGGTGATGTACCTAGTTATTAAAATGACTTACCGGCAACATCATAGGGATTTACGTAGTATAAATTTAATCTCGTATGCAAATTTCAAAATGATTTTAGTACACCTTTAATTCACATCATTTCTTAGATGCCCCCATAGTTTTCATATGTAAGAAATGAAAAGTTCCTAAACAGAAAGGAAAATAAATAGACGATTTTAGTAGATTTTAAAATCTATTGAAGTTAGTAGGCCACCCACTAACATAAGCTAATAAATAATAGGTATAAAGCTGCTACTTCATTTGACCTCCGATGTGGTAGTAACAAATTTCACTTTTTCTTCTGTTGTATAAAATTGCATTTTGCTTATCAGAAAGAATTTTATAGGACTAATATTATTTAATTATCTTCCTTTCTATTTAACATTTTAAAAATTAACATAAAGTTAAAAAAATGATGCCAGTTAAATGTGTACCTACCAAAAATCGTTTTAAAATCATCGACAGACAAATCATAAACATGGGATGAATTTTATACCATGTAAATAAATCCCTATGAAGCAAACGGCACAAAAAATATACCAAAAAAATTAAGTTACGAAGGCTGTGAGTTTCCTCTGTTCCCGTAATGAATTTTTGGTAATATCACAAGAGAGTGAGAATAAATTGAAAATAACTTGACAGGTTTTCTAAAACTCCTTCCTAGACAGCAGTCCGAAGGGGTGATTGGCTATTTCCACTGGCAACGAGTTTGAGAAGTAAACTGGGGAAGTACTTTCTATTTACTAAATTCTTGTGTGGTATTGAGAAGACTATTTCTTGACCCAAACTTTAATAAACCGCAAAAAGCAAATTTTTCTTGAGATAGAGATAAATCTCTGATTTTCATCAGTTTTATCAGTTTACAACATATTATATTTGACATTTGTCAATAAAAAGAAGCCACAGCCCCAGTTCCAAAGAATAATCCCACATTTTTCCTAGAAAACGTAAAACGATAATCAAAAAACTTTGTACCAGTATGTACTGCGATAACCTTAATAATACCATATAAATTTGATTGCTGTATATTAATTGGTTTGAAAGTTATTGCAGAAAAACTTTCTGCAGCCCTCCTTCTTCAAGAGATCGTAGCTCCTCTCTGATGGAAAATCGGATATATGTATAGGGTTATAGGGGCTTTTCCTAATGTTTTTAATCACTAAATCTGCCCTTAAATTTCCGTGCTCGAATTCGGGGACATCCTGCCTGGATGACTGTCTTATTGATTGAATTCCCATCGCGTACAACTGATCCCATCCGCGAAGCGCACGTATCACAAAAATGTCAACCTGAACTCCTCTTCCCGTTACCCAGTAACAAAAGTCGCGTCGCCTTGGATAATCTTTCGGAATATGCCTCATTCTTCGTCCGCAGCAAGAATGCAACTATTGCCTTCTTACAATACGCCTAGGTCTTGATCTGGACCCATGGAACTGCATATCAGGTCTTCTAGTATTCTTACTTCCAGTTGCATTCCACGTCATTCCATTGACGAAATAATTCTTATTTCGGGAGCTTGATTCCCTGTAAACCGATCAACTTATAACCTGTGTGCTTCGACAAGATCCAATTTATCATCACTTGTGCAGAAGACTTGGCGAACGTCAACAGAAAAATATCTCAACAAGTGTCGCCAGAATGAACCCACCATTAAAAAGATCATTGGACAACTGTTTAACCAGAGGCTCACTTCGGCTAAAGCTACAACCAAAAGAATACCAGGAAATGATAATGAAGGAAATGAAGTGGGGTATTTTGCAGTCCATGTATTCTAACAATTGTGTTCGTGAAGTTTGGAGAGATTTGGGTTTGCTGGTTGCTGGCTGACTGAGGATTAGCTCAACATACGAGGCATCCGCCTTTTCTGTAAGATCGAATGTCTCAAATGTTTCTACGCCTAGAGAGCTAATCTGGATCGATGAAATAAAATTCTGGTGACATGGTATGTACAATCGGCATAATTCACGTGCGAGTTTTAACACGTTTTGTGAAAAAAATGATTCGTATCTACGACGAAAATTTAAACAGCAAGCAGTCGTTAAATGTATTTTTGTTCCAGCGATGGTTGAATTGCCTGTTGCAGAATATTGTTAAAGTCCACTATCAAGAAGATGGTTGAGCATCAACTAATTCTACGATCTTTGCAATTTCCTGTAGATAAGTGATAACTGAATCGGCAACAACCAAAGAAGATGAGATGGCCAACGTTCGTGTTGCACTTAATCCTTTGCAGCAAACTAAGAAAAAACAAAGGCAGTAAACAGAGTTCACTTTGCACAAGTTAGATATTGCACTTCCAAAAAAAAGTATGCCTAAAATTGAACGTAGAATCCACGAATGTATTGCAGTCTATTCCGTTGATACGTGTTCCCGGTAGAACCCAAAGTGGACCAGAATTAAAACATTTTCATTCAATCTCTTAAAAATCCTACGTACAAAACTTTCACGATGCTTTCCGAGATTCGGCTATATGACGTTTATCCATACAAGAATAACGCTCTATAAGTTTTTTAGCTAAAGCAATATTTATTGCTTGTACTTACCGAGATTTCTTTGATTTGTGGTATCGTTTGTCCTGTTCTTGATATGTATGAAAAAGTATCATTCTATATGTCGTGCTGCCCATATCTGTCCATTAATTTTTGCAAAAAAGGTAAAGACATACCATACCGGCATTGAATATTTTTTCAATCATTATCTGTGACGATAAATAAGACCTGTATGAAGCTGTCCAAACTTTATTTGAAATTTAATCGTCGTGCATAAGACACAAAGAGTAGGATGGTTTTTGTTCCAACTTTTACTTTTAATATAAACGCATTGCAAATTCACAAACTTTTTTATTTTTATTACAATGAAAATTTTCTATGCGACTATTTATTTATAAGGAGTCGCAGTGTTGTCGTCTCGGCCAATGCTAAAGTTGGTACGTTTCCATACTCACGTACATACATTTCTATATTAACATAGAAATTTGGCATTCTGATAACGTGCTTTTCTGTAGTAATACAATAAGTGGTCTGGAATTGTCGGAAATTTTACAAAAGCTGCAAACAGCTTGAGTAAAATTACCTAAAAATTCCAGACCACGAATTGTATTCGACAAGTTCACTTTTTGAATCGAAGCCAGGTAGTTGAAAACGAAATTTTATCTCAATTAATTCACATACAAAGAAATGTGTTGGGAATATTTGACGTTTTGCAGGTACTAAAGTATCCATACTTGGGCAGCCCAACAGAGGGAGTGATCACCCTGCAAGAACGTGCTCTAGCGGGGCCAATATTAATCTATGACGACCGAATTGGAGTGATGCGACTTCGTTGGGTCTAAAGAAAGCGCATCACTGCGGTTCTGTAGTCCTAAATTGATAGTGGTCCCGCCTAGAGCACGTTCTTGCAGGGTGATCACTCCGTCTGTTGGGCGGCCCAAGTATAGATTATACATTATAAATGCACCTACAAATTCGCAACCATGACAACTTATCAACAAGCAGAATTATCGAAAAAGATTGCCGAAATAGTACACGCTTCTAGACCGAAATGAATCGTTCCGATTGGTCAATTTGGCGATGAAAAAAATTATCAACAGTAATTTAACGAGTACTTTTTATTTTGCCGGATAAATTTCTGTTTTGAGCGCTCTTGGCTGTCAGTTTTATGAGTCGAATTGCCGTCCAGCAACAAAATTGAGTTTGCAAGACAGAAATTTATCCGGGCAAAATAAAAAGTTCAAGTCAAATTCGGCTAGATAATTTAATGAATATGAGATTACGCATATGGGAGAGTCTATTTCTAAACATTTTACAATCAAAAATACGAAATTTGGGACGTCGCCATGGCAGCAAAAGGTAAATAAAAAAATTATCGCTGTAATAGTTAGGGCTAACTTTTCTCGCTGTCATTCGGACAAAAACGTCGGGGCGTACGAGATTTTATACATATGAATTAAATTATCAATGTAATAAAGAACTAATAATCCAATCAAAAATTTTTTGAACCGTTATGGTACATTGTATTTTCCGCTGAAAAAATGGCACGTCTATAAACTCTTCACTGCTTGTTATAATTTGCCAATATCTATCCGACATTAAGGAAATCCTACAAATTTTTAATTTTGTTTTGTTTTGTTCCACCTGCACCAACAAAATTTGCCCGTCCAATACACAGGGCGTAATAAAAATGGATGGCTGGGCTATGCATAGTCGTATAGCGCTCCCCAAATTGAACAACAAATTCCTTTTCGAGTTTTCTCTGGTTTAAATTTTAAAACATAATAAAAGCGAGCTATGGCCCTTTAATTATTGGGTGATGGGTGATCATTATCACGTGCTATCCACAGCATAATACAGCAGTTAAAGTGCTGCATTTGGTGACCTCCAACTGTAAGTGATTTACTACCGCGGCGTATTATCAAAAGGTTTGACGCCGGTATTAACTCGGCGACAAACGAAAAAGAACACGTGGGTAGCCTGAGAAGTTGCGCGGGCTCCCCTACGCGAGCTAGAAAATTTAGGGAGAGCTGTTCTGCTGTATTATGCCAGCGAATTCGGAACACACCAGGAATATTTGAGCACGTAGGGCAGTCCTTAATTCGAAGAGCTGAGAAATGTATTGCTGCACGTGGAGGTCATTTTGGACATTTATTACTCTTATCCATTTGAACCGAATAAAAGTAATTTACTACCTATAGCAAACTAAAATTTCAGGTGGCTATAACTTAGTAATGAATGATTTTAGGACACAAGTTCATGTAATTTTTTTTAGTCGGCCCACCATTTTTGTTAGACCCGGTATATTTAGAAAATGTTTTTTAATAATTATTATACCTATCTAATATTTGGTAAGGCAATTCAACATGTTTTTCTTTTGTAACATAGAAAATTAGGCACCGTCTTCAAAACTCAAAGAAAATCGGCTGTCTGAAATTCTTATGACATTGTGAATAGATTAATTTGTTGATTTCGTCGATATATCCTTTACAATAGTTTTTATTACATGTCAATATTTCACGAAATCAACAAATTAATATATAAAAGGAATTGGAACAAACAAATATAAAAATATTGTGAATAGACTAACGCCCGGTTTTTCAAAGAATCCAACACCGGATTAAGTCTGGCACCGGCTTCGTTGCTATGATACCGGCTTTCTGATTGGTTGTAGCATAGCAACAAAGCCGGTGTCAGACTTAATCCGGTGTTAGATTCTTTGAAAAACCGGGTCTTAATATACTAAACACATTTTTCAAGAAATCTAACAAAAAAGTTATATATGGAACATCATTTTTTGAAGTGAAACCTCTTTTGTCTCGGTAGAGTAAGTTCCTGTGTTGGCAAATGCGAGCGTCACGAAAAGTGAAACAAATGCGAGCGTCACGAAAAGTGAAACGAATGGAGGGGAGCGGGCAGAGGAGAAAGGCAAGCGTCAGTAAAGCGAGACCACAACGTTTCATTTCTCGTGACGCCGCCCCACTCTTTAGCCACGCTCTGTCTCATGCTTCGCGCTGTTTCTCTCAGGCAAGCGTCAGTTCATTCCTCTTAATAACGTTGAAATGTCACTTCTATCGCGTGTGGCGATCACGCACCCAAGTTTCTTGTAATACCTAGACCCGGATGAAAATGCGCAAAGCGCAGTGTCGCTGCTTCGACGCCCCGCATACAGTGATGTCGAAAAGTATGGAATAAATTCAATATTTTTAAAAGCGGGCATTGTAGAGCAATATCCTCAGACACGTCGATTTTATTACTTTCTTGCAAATATTTTGATGTACAAATTACTTAGATGACGTTATTCAAATTTCGGATATGACGTCATCCATGATTTTTTCAAATAGTGATGATATATTTTTTCGGTAGGATCTTGTAGACGAGCTCTTTCTGATTGTGGAAATATAACATATTTTATGTTAATTTTGCAAATAAATGTATGGAAAAATTAATAAATAAAGTATTTATACCATAGGTAGGTCTTTTTCCGGTGATATGGAAAAAGACGTTTTGTAAAAATCATGTTCCCCAGTACTAAAATCCAACAAATTTATTTTATTATTCTTTAGGAAAATGATTTTACATCTTCTATTAAAAATAATTTTCAATAATCACTTTGTCAATAACCAGTGTTATAATAAACCTCTTTTGTTACATCCTGTAATATTTTGAACCCAACGAATAGATTTCGCAATCGTGTGTTGATCTACGGAAATTTTCTTAAATGTTAATCTGTGAGCCAATTGTCATGTTGACACAGCGGCACTGAAAATAAGTTCTCTGAGACAAAAATTTCCAATCAGCGAGGAAGTTGTAGTATCTACTTCTAGTTCTGAAAATATTTCATATCAGATACGTACTTTACAAAATAGATTTTATATTTTTGTTGAGTTATTTTACACAAATCTCAATTCAGCTTATTGCCAAGAGAGCTCTAGAAATATTCATATTGCTTATTGCTAATTTTGAATATTATTCTTGGTTTTGAAGTTATTTCACGCCAAGTTTTGCAAAGTGATGCACTCTGTGCCCACAGTTCATAAAAAACACAGTAGGTGACTTTTGTTAGGTTGTACATTAAAAAAGAAGCATTTTAAGTTTAAGATTGTGCCTTAAATTGCTTAGCCAAAGTTGTCCAAGACGTTAACGATAATGACTGACAATTTTATTCTAAATGTGGGTTAGTGCACCCAACCCTTTTCCTCTATGTTTAACAGACCAAAGATTTAATAGCTGACTGACACCATGATTGCTGAATGATTCAGTCACATGTAAGGTACAACCTTCAATGTTATAGTGCATTACAGAAACAAACTGACAACAATGACGCAACCATCAAGGGCCACGAAAATACATATTTAAAAATTGTACGTATTAGGTATATAACATTTAACCAAATTGTTAATCAATCACTCTTCTTTTACTCTGTATTGGAAAAACATTCAAGCATACCAAAAGTTGTATAAATCCGAAAATAATGCAGTTTTGATTATTGTTACAGTGTGTCCACGGATTGATGCAACAAAAGGTATAATGGAATACATTTTTAATGGCAATTTCAATGTTACGGATTTTAATCAATGAGGCCTTGGCGGTAGATAAAAAACGTTTTGTATTGAGTTGAAGTACCCTTTCTGTTCTAAAATACGGCAAAATATAATTTAGAAAAGTTGTTCAGAATGTAAAATTATGGCCCCATGCAAAATTTTGTAAAGGTCGGCTGACTGGCAAAATCGTTATTTTTCAGATAAATTGCCGTTTCCTCAAGAATCAAAAAACTTTTCTGTCAGAAAATGTTATTCATAATATCATTGTTTAAACATCTTTAAATAATGATAATACTATCACGATAAATTAAGTAAATTTCTTGGTGTGAGGCTAATAATCTATTGATGAATGTAGCTGAAAAATAATGGTTTTGTCAAAGTAAGCCAATCTTCTCAAAATTTTGCGTAGTGCCATAATTTTACATTCTAAACAACTTTTATTGATGATATTTTGCCACCCATGTTTTCTTATCTACCGCTAAGGACTGATTTAAAAAAATTGAAAATACGCTTAAATTTAGTTTCAAGCCAACAGGCCTTAATCCCTAAACATGAGATTGTCATTAAACAATATTCTTCCATTATACCTTGTTGCATCAATCCGTGAACACACTGTATATTACTCCCACATTTGACTTGATACTTTCTTTGTTTATAACCATCTTTAATATTAAAGATATTAGCTTAGTTAATTATTGATGTTGCTCTTTTTATTGTTTTTATTGTTACTAATAATGTAATGTATTTTGTATAATATCCATTGCACTTTTCACTTTGCCCAGCACTCGCATCATATTCTCTAATCAGAACAAAGATACTGCCTTTTACATTTTTTTTGAGCAGATCCTATATGAACTCTTGTAATGCAACACATTCATAATCCACTTATCGATTCACACGGTCAAAAACCCATCACGAGCAACTAATTTATCTGATCAAATACCACGCGGCCAGTGTACCACCTTTACCGCCTTGATATTACAGTTTTATAACTTTCAAGGAGCAAGGCAAAGAAGAGACGCAGGTGTGGACCTATGTACGTGAGTTGGCTGTAATTATATATTGACATATTATTGCCGCCGATATCTCTATATGTAGCTGTCAATTTATGTGTTATCGAACAATTACAAGTGTGATGGCTAGTTAAAGTTGTTAAATAGTTGTTAACTCTAAGATGAGCGATAAACGATCTTCCACAAAAGCAACTCTAAAAAATTTGTTAGGATCATTATGTTGGCGATCAGATTCGCTTATACATTTATTAGTCCAGTTGTATTGTATTGTAATTTGAAATAGTGCCTTATACTGAAATGCTGACTGACAGTCAGAACTTACTTTCATTTTTAAAACGGTCTTGTACAGAGGAAAATATCGTTTACAGCTTCTCCCACTGGAATGCCGACTAACAAACAGAACGTACTTTCATTTTCAAAACGGTTTTGTACAGAGGAAAATATCGTTTACGGCTTCTCCCAGAGGCGACTCCTTAATAAGTGCGCTCGTGCGCGCGCACTGCCTACAAAAATATGTTTTTAACCTTTTTTGATAAGGTTCAAATCTTATAATTATAAACTAAAGTCCGTTTTTTATTTATAAGAAGTTACGACATATTGACCAATGCCGTCATAAAGCGCAAGCGTTGCCAAGCCACGTTTTCTAACTTATGATCCTATTATTTTTATTTATTATATTTGTTTATTATATTTATTTAACTGTCAGTAAGTTCAAGTCCAATTCCAGTAAATAAGGCACATAATGAAATGAAAGTGTTTCATTAATATTCAAACTATTTCAAAGATGAAAAACTAAAAATCAGTCCCATATTTTCAGGATTTCAGGTTACCCATATGAAAATCATTGGAAAACCGTAAAAGAGTACTTATAATTATAAAGAGTGGCAGCATTTCTTAAAATATTTGTATAAATAACATACGAAATACAAATTATGTTTATTGTGCATGTGTGGTATACAAGTTACACAATGTGGCAAGATGTTGAAAAGTTAGAATAAAATACGTACAAGTTCGTGTACAGGACCTCGTCCTTGGTTATGTATACCCACCTATATACGTAAAATAAATAAGGGCCATGTTCAAGAACATCATTGTTCCGAAATATTCACAGAGATATTCATTTGGAATTACTATCTCACACTGTGTAGTGTTCGTAAACTCCGAAAGCGTTTTGCTGAAAAGTGACAGAATTCGTGACGCTAAAGACTGCTGGAAAGATTACTTTACATGTCCAGTGGCTATATGTTATTTGTACCATGCCTGTTGCTTGTTATATGTTTGGTAACTTAACATCAACCCAGAAAGTGACATGTTAGTTGGTGATGAATCTGAAAACATCTCTACAGAAGATGATACTCGCATCATAATAACATTATGGATGCAACTGGTAAGTGCTATCATTCTGACCAAACTTTGCATCATAACCGGTTTCATTTTGGTGCTGCTAAAGAAAAAAGGCGCATGTATAGGTATTATTTTTACTTGCAGGACAAACTTTATGTTAGGAGAAAGATGTGTGAATGATTATACTCCGCAATTGCCTGTCTAGATTCAAAATAACTTTCAATTTGGGAATATACCTACCTTCAAAATTAAATAATAAACTTCGCGCTCTCCATCTCATTTTCTTGGGCTGTTTATTTGAAGGCGAGTTGCTTATTTCGAATATCTTAATAACACCAATGCATGCGCCTGAAGTACCTACCAAACAAATAAACAAATCTAGGTGTACTCTCGGTACACCTAGATTTGTTTGGTAGGTACATTGAATGGTTATTTGATTATCAGCAATTTCAGCTCTTGTGTATAATCCACTAAGATGACCCTTCATCAATGGATGAGTTGACACGTACCATCTTAGCTGGTGTTCATCAAAAGTGAGAAGTATGTAATAGGTATGTTTTGAGGAAATGAACTTTGCAGATGGGCAAGTATGCAAGCTAGACATGGATGAAGATAAAAAACGTGCACGAAGCTAAACTCAGCTGTCATTCAAAAATAAGGATGAACTTAAAGCAGAAAAGTCTTGTTCCCTTGGCAGGACTGCAATTTTTAACCCTTCGGCAAGAACGTGAAATTTGGGATCATGCGTTCTTCAGGATAACCAAAATCGAACGGTGTGTTAACTCGTTTCCAGGATTGGACTTCGTTTTTGTGAACCTCGTTTGTCTTTCGTCGTTTGACCCACTACCCTTCTTCGACTGTGCCTAGCCGAGGCCAGAGAGCTCCAGTGGCTCGTTAATCCTTCGATTGCGGATTCTGGTTAGATTATTGTTGGGAATTTAATTTTAGATACCCGGTCCGTAAGAGGTTATTAATCCTCAAAATTACAAGTGTGATTTTTGTATCGAAGTAACTAGAATTTCTGTCAATGTTCGTCGTTTCATCTACATTCTTCAAAACATTTCAAACTTTTCAAAAAAAATATGTTAATTTTGTTTCTATTTTCTTTGTTATCTTCGACAGCTCCTATTAATTTTTGTTTTCTAGATTATGTTATTTTTTGAGTTTTGTATTTTACTCTTAATAAATATTTCGATACAAGAAATGAATGTATGCATTTTTTAACAGAGAATTTCTTATTTTTCAGCATTCTCTGGGTACATTTTTCAAATCTTCAATTTCAGTTTCTTTTTGTTAGAATTATCCTGTTTTAGCTTACTTGAATAATGCTTTCATTTGATTACAAATAGTGAATACATACATGAATATTATTTAGTTGTAATTTTGTAGTAGACCCCTATACATTTCTATCTTTTGGCTTGCCTGCCAGTGCAGCAAGACTAATTTATTAAACTATTACATAATAATTTACAAAATTCCATATTAGAGGTAGGCGATACGAATCTTTTTGAAGTCGTGCCATATGAATCGTACAACAAAAATGATTCGTATTGCACCTCATAATTTATTTCCTAAATAATGGATAGAATGCCTAATTTATTTGAAAATGTAATAACATGTCACTAATCAAGTCTTATAAATTTGTTGATACATTCTCTTTACTGATCAAGTTTGAAAGAAACCATCGTTTTTATTGTTGAACTGCTGATAAATTTATTCAAGTTAAAACAATCCTAAAGTTTTGAGCCAACACAAAATTATGAACGCACAAGTTGAACAAGAAAAACACTGCCTAAATTCATAGATCCTATAGAGAATTACAAGCAGCAATTATAAATTACAACAAATGAACATAAAATATTGTAACGAATTTCGTAATTACACAATTTATTTACAGTGACTATGTACAAATATTTACACATAAAAGTGATTTGAGAACAGGCAATTTTAGAATAAACAATAAGCAGCGAAATATACAAGCAACAAACAAACAAACAACAATAAGCAATAACAATTAAATAATTACCAGCAAACAATTAAACAGTTAATTATCTAAACTAAATAATCCACAGTACACAAATCCACAGTTCGAACTTCTCCAAGACATTCTTACAAAGAGCGGTTAATCACGTCCGAAAACGCCCCGGTACACATAAAAACGCGACAACATTCGCACCGTACCGACACCAAACCGCTAGATGAAACGCCTGAATACACTATACACATGCACTGAAACTCTTCGCATGTAATTCTCGCACCGGTCTATCGCATTCTTATTCGCTTCGAACTTCCAAACTAAAAGTGTCCTCCTGGCTTCTTGCTTCCCAATTTTATACTTGTCTTAGAAGATTCTGGAAAATTATCGATCGTTCCATAGGCAGATTTTTTTCGGGAGTCATAAACAGGCGAGAAGGTCAACGCCATAATAAATCACTGCGGCTCGCCGACAAACAGCGTGAGTCATAACCAGGGTGTCGCTTGTGGGGCAAAAGCGCGTATCAACAATAAAGTATAATTTGAAATTTGAGTATTGAAGATACACTAGCCCTCTTAAACAATCAAAATCTAGCAGTCAGTGTACCCTAAGATACTGCAAACCACCCTATCTTAGTTGTCAGATTCTTCATCATCACTGCAGTCATCTTCACTTCCACTTTCGTTGTTAATTATTAGTGGAGAAATACCCTGTTGATCCGTATGGCGTTCCCTATCCCACCACTTTTGAATCCCACCTTCGGTATGTCTAATGCAGTTTGACCAGACATTCGGTCCAACTTGTTGAAGTGCTTCTTTCCATAAAGCAATGCAATGCTCTAATTGACTACCCTCGCGACCAACATGTTTGTTGTAGTACGCTTGTTCAATCGCATTGAATATACAATGGTAGGGAGGCAGCCTAAGAACTTTATGTCCATAAAATTATGCCAGTGTGTCTGCTTCATAGACTTTCGGTGGTTTATTGCTTCGGGAAAGATTACAATAATAAATGTTCAGTTCTTAAAAAGAAGTGTATACTTACTCTAGAACTTTTTGCAAGAGCTGTGGCTTCAACATTTTTGCATCAAAGGGTATGCCATTTGTTGTTAACCACTGCTGAATATCACTCTTCTTCGTAGCAGAAGTGGGACATTTATTTTTAAGGTACTATGGTATGTTGAGGCATTAACCATTACGATAACGGATGGTTCTTCTAAATGTTTGAGGAGTTGATTCTCAAACCATTGTAAAAAGTTTGCGCTGTTCACCGTTCACCGTTATAATCGGCGTGTTTTGTGGCAGAAGAAAATACCAATTCCGCACCATGGATAAAACCGTCCACATTTCCAGCATGTAGAATAATATGTATATCGAAAAGCAGTAATTTCTTAAGAATATAGTACATAATACTTTGATTTCAAGAAAATACCTCTTGCCTCTTCCACTTTTGTCGACTTCAGACTTCACAGATCTTACATCGTCATCTTGGCAAAAATGAGCAATAGTCCCATTTTGTAAGATTCAAGTTTCATCAAGAAACACAAATTTATACAATCCCGCATTCTTATACTGCATATAATTACTAAGAAAATGTACTCTCTTCGAAGCAATGTACCTACTTGAGTTCCATTAGACCTCTGCGGGGATTATCCTTTTTCCACTTAAATCCTATGTTGTTGAGTACTTTCCAAAGCGACGTACGGCACTTGGTGAATATGTACCGATCCTTCAATTTCTTCAATAAATTTGAGATGGTTACGGGCTGGTCCTCTACAAAGTAACCGCAGAAATGTTACTGTGCTTATACATATCATAAATAACATCTCGAATGGCGACCTGAACTGAGGAGTCTACTACTGTTACGGGTTTTCTGCTAGGTCCTGTTTTCTTAGGACTTCTGACAACCCTATCAACATTTCTTTTTGCGGACAGACGATTTACTGTTGGCACATGTAACTTCAAAGCATCCGCAACGCGCTAAAACTAATACAAATTTTATTAATGGGTTAGTAATGCCATTGTTTAAATCTTTAAACAATGGTAATGCTAGATTTATCCACTTGTCTCTCTCACAGACTGCAATGGCAATAAAGCTCCGCCAGAATTTCGTTCTCTTTCAAAATATTCCACCAAAGAAAGAACCGTTTCTTTCGCCTGGTGAGACAGAGGTTTTAATTTTGACATAGTCGAAGTAAAATGACAAAATTGGTTTTGAAAAAAACTGTTTTGTAAAATCAGGAAATAGTATAAATTGATGCCAATCTAAGACACATGTAGTCTCAAACCTACTGCGCTATCGCGAGAGTATATGGTTGGTATCAAATGTTACCACTAATGGCGTAACTTCTTATAAATAAAAAATAGACTATAATAAGTTTAAAACTTTTTGAATCTCCAGCGTTTAGCTGCCGCAATATATACTATTTATTATGCGAGATAATAAATAATAGTACGCGCTCTAAGCACCCCGCGTCGTCTGTTTCAAAATGCCTACCACACACAAATCCAGCCATCCCGTCCGGCGAGTACTGTGAGGTGTGGATCTGTTCGGCGCTCTAGACAAATGCACATTCGGTATGGGAGCGAGATCGGCGCTACTCGGGAAAATTTCGTCGTATGTGCTTTTAGGTGGAAGAATAAAGATTGTATCCGAGCGCCGTTTGAGTACACACTTGGTACCTAACTTAAAACTCACAGTTGCGCGAAACATATACGTAATAATATATACGGGAAACAAGAGTTGGTACTTCTGCGGTATTGTTTTTGTTTACCATATTTAGGTTTGAGATTAGCTCGTTGCTTTGCTTATAACGTGAGTAATTAGCTGCATTATCGTGTTTATTATTTTTAGATATTGAAATTTTCAATAGTATGGCTAGTGGTAGTGGTTTGGTTCAAGTGAACACTTAAACATTGTGGAGTGATCTTTAACAAAGTGGTCGCCTGATTTTTGCATTTTTCAAATTATTATTGTGTTGTAATACTCCATTAATTTAGAAATGAATATTTTATCTAAATATACTTTTGACGAAAAACTTGAAATAAAATGAAATAGACGTCCTAAGCCCGCACGAAGTATCAAATGCTTCGCGCGACCTTAAAATTCAACCATAAATCTAAATCCGTAATAAAAAAGTGGCCATTCCATTTAAAAAAACAAAGATGGCGTCTACTTGCGCCATTTTTAAGAGTGACGTCATCCTGTAAATATTTAATTTCGTCTCGGAATCGCCGATTAGGGCTAGGTTCCAAGTTTCATAGCTCTAGCATGAATAGAAGTCGTAAATGTTCTAATGTGCCCTTTGAAAGAATCACCTGGTATACACTGTACACCAACTTTGGTACTAATGCTAAGAAAATTGTGGATGCCGTGATAAAATTTACAAAATAATTGATATCTTAAAAGCGAGTTTTTCGGTTACGATCTTTTTTCTTTGCACGGTATCATAGTATTACTACAGATAATGGCTGTATTACGCTCACTCAGCTCATGAGACCAAAGATTAACGCAGCATACCTATAGTTTTAATCACAGTGCGGTATAAAAATAGCAGTTCGGAGAACAGATACATAAATTCATAATAAAAAATATTACAAATTATTGTAATCAAGATCAAAGTTACTTTTAGCTCCACAATAATATTCTAATAGTTTAATTTTTTCTGTTACCACTTTTCTATAAAGCACATATTCATTAAACTCGTTGAAAATAGCGAAAGTTGGGGGGGATCTTTCCAGATTTACAAATAAATTAGACAATTTAGATGAGTAGAAGGAATCTGTATCGTTCTAAATTTCGTCGAATCGTAACTGAGTGTTAATGTGAAAGTTCTTTGGATTAATTACATTTTCATGATTGAATGCGTCTCTGAAGTTCAACCCTAAAACACTGCCGCAGCCACTCAAAAAATGAGAACACAAACACATAAGAATTTTTTTGCTATTAAAGATCGAGAGTTAGGTACACATGAATCAAGTTGATATATTATGAATGAATATGCAGTGGTTGGTTGTATATTAGGGACTCAGCGATGCGTTTCCGCGAGGTCAACAGACGGCTTCCGGAGCTCCAGTCTGACTGGGCCGCACGCGCTTACTTCCGGTCATCAGTAGGTACAACAATCCCATAAGCATAAGATTGTGTTCTGTAGAAGGTTCATTTGAATTGAACCATTGAGAAAAGAAAGAGCGAATACTTTGAAAACTTCTACGAAGGAAGTGTTTGAATTAGTGGTACCATTCTTTCATAGGAATTTATATAGTTACTTTAATGTAAAACACAAATTATAAAATACCTAAGCATCAATGTGCAGGGTGATTGTTTTAACAGAGGAAGTGTATTTTTTGTAAACAAGTAAAGGAAATTCTATTCTGCAAAAAGTGCCATATTCTTACTGACTGTCGCTCAAAATCAGTGTCCAAATAAAAAATTTATAAACACGACGCCAGATGTGGCGGCGCTTCAAAATTTTCGATTTGATTTTTATTTATAGCCCAATTTGAATTATATCCATGTTACAATTTTTAAGCATTTTTCTCTATTACCTATTTATCTGTAAATTAAAATGACGAACTATTTTAAACTACATAGGGTAAAGTGGGTAGTGATTGGCATCCTTAAGGATTTTGTTGCAATTAATTACTGATAGCCGGTTTAATTTATAATTTGGATGAACGAAACCTAAAACAAATTACTGCTGAAGGTTGACAGAACAGAATGATTACTGGTAATATCTAATTGAGATGAAATTCTTTTAATAATTTAACAATATCAGTGAAAACAGGGTTTTGGCAGTCATTGGCACCTATAATGCGGTTATTGGCACATGAAAGCTTAGTGATTGGCACATGATTCTCATCATGTGTTTATCGCTATTAAGATGTAATATGTTATTGTTAATGTAAATAATTAACATTAAGATAAAGTAAATACTCCAGAAAAATTTTTAAAAATTTGTAATTCAAATTTAATGGCAAGTACACAAAATAAGTTTTAATAAAGTAACTTCATCATAAAGTTTTCAGTTCGAAGACTGGTTGGACGCGTACCTCCATCCTTTCCTATCCCGAGCTAACCGAAGCATTTCCCCAAAAGTTGAACATCCTACATCCCTAACTATTAGAGAGCAGTAGTCTAATCTGGGCCTACCCCTGTCACTTTTTACTCCTATCTCTGACTCTAGAATGTCGCGAACTAAGCCTTCGTGCCTCAGAAGATGCCCTACCATCCTATCTCTCCTATTCCTTACTGTCTTCCATAAATTTCGCTTTTCTCTAACTCTCTCTAATACCTCTCTGTTGCTAACTTTATCTATCCACGGTATCTTCATCATGCGTCTATAGCACCACATTTCAAATGTTTCTAATTTTTTCCTATCCGCTTCTCCTATCGTCCAAGTTTTGCACACGTACTTTGCCGTATTCCATACATACGTTTTTAAGAGCCTCTTCCGAGTTTCTACATTTATCATTCCCGAGCATAATAGTTGTTTCTTTTTATTAAATGCAACTCAGCCCTGCGCTATTCTTTGTTTTATACCCCTAGAGCTCCTACCATCGCGAGTTATTTGACTTCCTAAATGGCAGAAATTTGAGACTTTCTCTATTTTCTCGCCCTTTACACACCAAAATTTTGGTTTTCTTTTTATTAATCTTTATACCATAGCACTCCGGCAAAACCGCTTCCATTTCGTTCAGAGCCCTTCCTAATTATTGCCCTTTGCTGGCTGCTATATCATCCGAGAATCTGAGCATAGTAATAGTTAGGCCCTGTATATAAATTCCAGCAGCTATTATGTCTTTAACAATATTAATCGCATCTTCGATATATAAATTGAAAACTA